>JAWNKX010001101.1:0-1260131 GCA_035041755.1 Cacoxenus indagator
TTTATAAGTGAACTTATTTGTGGTGTATGACTCATTTCACCCGTATAAATTTTGTACTTATCAATGTTTAATTATTTTTGGCAAGTACAACGCTTAAATTTGCCTTTCCTGTGTATTGAGTTCAATCTCCTTTTTTTTTCCTGCTTTGCTCTCCCTTTAAAATAGTTTTTGCTATTTTAGTCTTTTTCTGTTTCCTTCTTGCTCTCTACACAGTAGTTATTATTTTTAAATAAATGTATTTCCTCTTTTTCTCTGGGAAAATATTATTTTTCACCTCACTTTTTTCTTTGCAATTCTATCTCTGTCTAGCTGAGAGCCTCAAAATTCGGTCTTATGTCGTTGTGCTTTTTTTGCACAGTGTGTTGATAATAACAAATAAATTTAAAAAATAAATTAAAAAAAATTTTTTCACTCTCAAGTTTATTTTATTGTTATTATTTTATTTATTTATTTTATTTTTGCTTACTTATTGTTTATTTGATATATTCATAAATTTTTAAGCTTTTATAAATTTATACCCAAAAAAAAATTTTTATTTTTATTTTTTTATTTTTATTTTCTTTAATTTTTTATTTTTTTATATTTTTTTCTCTCTTTTATTTTATTATTATTATTATTATTATAATTTTTTTTCATTTAATTATTTATTTATTTTTATTTTTTTAAAATTTACTTCTTTGTTACTTATTTTTATTTTATTTAAAAAAATTTTTTTTTTTCTTATCTTATTTATCTTATTTTGCTTTTATTTTATTTAATATCTCGTTTCTATACTTCGCGCAAAATGAGTTGCTGTAATCGGGCTTGCTCCAACAAGGACAACTTTAATAGTGATAAGTTTAGAGGTGTCTCTTGTTGGATGTGCGATAACATCGCCCACCTTAATTGTGCTGGGTTGACTGGTCGCGACTATGACCGACTTTGCGGTACTGCTAAACGTGTATGTGGTGGCATAAGGTGGTCGTGCCCCACCTGCTTCAATCGCCAGGGAGACTTCTCATTAATGTACCACCGTATGCGAATTAAATACCAAAAACTTAAGAAACTATTCACTGAGCTAGCCTCAGAGTTTGATGCTGGGTCAAAAATGTTTTTGGAGTACTCTTTCGACTTGATTCAACGACTAATGCAGTACAACTGCCGCCATTATCCCCTCATAACCTTGCGCCTACCACAGCGCCACTTATTTCTTTTTCGTCTCCTCAACCCCCTTCTTCTGATTCACCTCAAACTTGTTCTACTTCTTCCCAACTTTTACCCACTTACTCTTATGTACTTTATTCTACTTCTACCCAACCCCTCCATCCTACTCCAATTCCTTTAGCTCCTTCAACCATTATGCCCTCTACTATTTCTTCATCTGTCGCTTTGAACTTTCCATCCACTACTTGTTCGTCTTCCTCGATTCCTTGTCCTACTTCTGTGATTTCAGCTTCAACTTCTCCAACTTGTTCTTCTTCTTCCCAACCTTTACCCAGTCACTCTTCTGTACTTTCTTCCATATCCACCCCATCGTCCCATCCCGCTCAAAGCAGGTAGCTCCATCAACCACTATCCCATCTACTACTTCTTCATCTATCGCCTCTAACCTTCCCTCCACTACTTGTTCGACTTCCTCTATTCCATGTCTTACTACTATGACTTCAGCTTCAACTTCTCCAACTTGTTCCCCTTCTTCCCATCCTTTACCCACTTATTCTACTGTACTTTCTTCAATATCTAACCAATCATCCCATCCCGCTCCAATTCCAGTAGCTCCTTCTACCAATATCCCCTCTACTACCACTTCATCTGTCGCTTTCAACTTTCCCACCACTAATTGTTCACCTTGCTCTACTCCCTGTCCTACTACTGTAACTTCTGCTTCATCTTCTACTAAAGTCTCTAACTCCTCCCGTACCTTGTCTCCCCCTAAGAGTTCTTCGCAGTCCAATACTGCCGCTACTTCAGTGCCATGTATTTTTAAGGTGCTGGATCCTCGTAAACATGTTTTTGTTTCCAGGTTGGATAAGGAGACAACCTGTAAGGACGTTGCACGTTATATTTCATCAAAATCATGCAACCTTTTAAATATTAATATTCACAAATTTAATTTTGCTAGCCCTAGAGAAGGCTCTTCTTTCAAACTTTCAGTTTCCATGGAAGTATTTTCTGTCATTTGTGACCCTACATTCTGGCCTGCCCATATGGTGGTCCACGAGTTCATTCCTAGAAAAAAATCTAGGGCTTTGCAGTTTACCTTACTAGTCACTACTTCAGCTTCATCTTCTGCTTTTTCAAAATCTCCAAAAAACTAAGTCTACATTTTCAAAATGTTAGAGGGCTAAATTCTAAACTTTCTTCGTTTTATCTTAGAAGTTTTTCTTTCAGTTCTGACATTATCGTTTTCGTTGAGACTTGGCTTCGCCCTGATGTTCTCAACTCTGAAATTTTCAATAACTCTTACTCTACGTTTCGTAAGGATCGTTATGGCCGCGTAGGTGGTGGAGTCTTAATCTCTGTTCTTTCATCTTTTTCGTCAGAACTGGTCTCTCTTGACGATACTGAAAACATTGAATTTATCTGCGTCAAAATTTCATTCTCTAATCATAACATTTTTATTACTTGTTCATATATTCCTCCTTCATCTTCTGACTCAGTCTACTTGGATCAAGCGAAGGCTATCCAGAATGTATTAAAGATCATTAAAGACGCTGATATTTTGCTTGTTTTGGGTGATTTTAATCTTCCCTCTATTAATTGGATTCCTTTTAGTGACTCCAATATAGTTCTTCCTTCTGTTGGCAGCGAGTTCGTTGATTTATTGCTGGATCTCTCTCTCCAGCAAATAAACCACATTTCCAACATCAAACATCGTATGCTAGACCTAGTGTTTACTAACTGCCATGAAAATACCTCACTGTCGAGATCCTCTCCATTGTCAATTCTAGAAGATACCTATCACCCCACTCTTGAGGTGACACTAACTCTTAACCAACTTCTGTCTGCATCTGACTCAACTTGTGCTAAGCCAAGACAAGCTTTTAATTTTAAACATACTAATTTCAATCGTCTCAACTCATTGCTTGCTTCCACGGATTGGTCAATATTAAGTTCTTCTTCTGATATTGATACTGCCGTGCGGTTTTTCAACATGACTATGCTGGATTATATCAATAAATGTGTGCCTAAAGTACATGTTACCGATGATTCTAAGCGTCCGCCTTGGTTTTGTATAAATTTGGTCCGTCTAAAAAATATTAGAAATCGGTTATTTAAAAAATTTAAACGCTCTTGTTCCGCAACTGATTATGCGAGTTATGCCGCGGCTCGTAGTAAATTCAACATTTTTAATCAATCTTGCTATAGTAGATATTTGTGCAAAGTAAAAGTAAATATTAATCGAGATCCCAAAATTTTTTTTAAATTCATCAAAATCAAATACAAATCAGAGTTATTTTCAACTATATGGAGTTTGATGAAGTTGCAAGTAGCTCTGATGGTGGGATTGCGAACCTTTTTGCTAAATTTTTCCAGGGCATCTACTCTAATAGTGCCTGTGGAAATAGTTCTCCTTACCCTTACAAAATTGATGAATTTTTTTCACTTCAATATGCCGTTTATTGTCTAAAATTGGTTAAACCTTCTTTTTCTCCTGGTCCGGATAATATTCCTAGTTGTATCTTAAAAAGCTGTGCTGACAACTTATATATTCCCCTTTATACCTTATTTAATTTATCCCTTATTATTCGTCTATGCCAAGTGGTTGGAAAGAATCCTATATATTTCCCTTATTCAAAAAGGGTAGTAAGTCAGATATATCGAACTACAGAGGTATTGTCAAGCTGTGTGCAATTCCTAAGTTGTTTGAGCAGATTATCACTGATCAACTACAGTCTTATATTCGCCCATTGTTGAGTATGTCTCAGCATGGTTTTGTAAAGAACCGTTCAACGGTAACCAATCTGTTGGAATTTACCTCTATTGTCAATCACAACTTTTCGGTAGGTAGCCAAACTGATGTTATCTACACCGACTTCAGTAAAGCTTTCGATACTGTATCGCATGAGTTGCTCATAACCAAACTCAAAGCTTTTGGTTTCCCTTCTCCATTGATCCGATGGCTGGCATCTTACCTTGATCATCGCTCTCAAAGGGTACTTTTTAAGTCTTCAATATCTAAGTCTTTAAAGGTAACATCAGGTGTTCCTCAAGGCAGTCATTGGGGCCTTTGCTTTTCAACATATTTATTAATGATCTACCTACCGTCATCAAACACTCTCAGATTTTAATGTACGCAGATGATGTAAAACTATGTTTCCGCCTTAATAACCCTTCTCACGGGATTTTCCTTCAGAGTGACATAGACTCTTTATCTCGTTGGTGTTCCAAAAACTATTTAATCCTCAATACCAATAAATGCAAAGTTATGTCCTTTTCTCGCGGAGCCCTTATTTCAAATTCTTATTACATTGACTCAAATAGTTTAGATCGTATTTCCCAGTTTAACGACCTTGGTATTTTGATGGACTCGAAGTTGCATTTCGGTACCCACATTTCCACTTCGGTCTCTAAAGCTACAGGTATCCTTGGCTATATAACCGCTGGTCTAAGGAATTTGATGATCCGTATACTACCAAAGTACTATACACTTCACTAGTAAGACCTATTCTGGAGTATGCGTCTTGTGTCTGGGATCCTCAATATCAGATGTACATTGATAGTATTGAGTCGGTGCAAAAGCAATTTCTACTTTTTGCTCTCAAAAACTTGCACTGGGATCCTAATGCTTGCCTACCATCTTATCGGTGTCATCTCAAATTGATCAACCCCCATACCTTGTCTAGTCGTAGAACGGTCATTGGTGTAACTTTTATGTATAATCTCATTTATGGTATTATATTAACTCACCTTTCTTACTTAGAATGATTAACTTTAGTGTACCCGCACGTCCAACTAGAAACTATTATCCTATTATTCTTCCCTTTTGTAGAGCTTCTTATTTGCAAACATGATCCATTCTATGTCTTATGTAAATCTTTTAATATCCACTTTGCGTGTGCTGCTCCTCCCACCTCTTCTTATGTTATAAAAACTAAATTGTTGGCATCATTGAATTAATGCATAACTTATTTCTATACTTGTAACTTAAATTTTTCGTCCTTGTTTAAATAGATATGTTATTGTAGGTATTGAATTCTTAATTTAATATTAGCTTAAGTTTAATCTTGCATGCTGATTATGTTAATGGCTGATGATGTTTTTATCTGTAGCCAAATATTTAGTACGTAGACATTAGCTTTGGTATCGCATGATCACCAAAGATATTAGCAATTAAGAGCAGCTGAGCCCAGTCTATGTGACTGGGTGAATTTTGATGCCACCTGGGCCTGCCCCATTTGAGATCAGTGTGTGGTCATTGCGTACCTACTAAGTCGATGTAAAAAAAAAAGTTTTTTTTGACGATTCAATTTACAGTTTTTAGTTTCATTCTTTTCGAAAACGCTTATACATTCTGTTCGAGACTTTAATTTCTAAATTTTATTTGAAACTTCTAATGTACATATGGCGGCTGCTTCATGCATACTGCAATTCGTCATTAATTCAAATTTTAAGTTAGGAGCTATATTAGATTGTAACGATATACAGTTTGCCAAGGAATTGTTTTGACACTATAAAAAAGAAAATTTTTTCATGTTTAAATCGATGGAAAAAGTACTTTTATGTTTTTTTTTTTACGATTTTTTTACTGATTATAATTTATTAATTTGATTTATATGTATGTGTATCTAACAAAAAAGCAGATAAAGAAAGCAGAAACCAAAAAAAATGCTATTTTTGAGTGTCAAGAAAGTGTTTTGGCAATTCATTTTGAACTCAATTTCGCACTTTGAAATTCATGTCCCGTTATAAGGTATTGTATATTTATTGTAAATTAATTAAATTAAAATTAAAATTTAATAAATGAAAATTAAGATAAATTAATACTAAAAGTATGGAAGGACTTGAAATTTATAGTAAACAAATCAGAGCAACAGGAGGAGGCGCCTATAAGCAGATTCCTTTGTCACCATCGGAAGCAGAGGTGGAAAATTTAATGCAATTAAAAGTAAATCCAATAGGAGATATTGCAGGATTTGAAGAAAAAATTTAGGTCCTGGCTGACTATTGGCGAAGAGACGCCTAATATAAATTGTGAAAATGGCGTAATATAAGTAAAGCGTCTGCTGTCCACGATACCGACAATGACGAAATAACCACCACTTCAACAAGTTAATAAAGCCGCTGAAAAAGAAAGGATTACATTATTGCCAAAAGCAAATTGAGCTGCAACAAGAAAACGGCAAACGCTTGCCGTCCATTAAGGGGTATTTAGATGACATTTCTCGCTACCAAAGAAAGAAGTTGGAAAGTGATTAGGAACGCCTTGAAATTTATGGCCCATTTATGTTTTTATATTCAAAATGATGAAAATATTTACAAAAATACTATAAAATAACAACTCAAATTAGAGAAGCGCTGCCAACTGTTCATTTTTCTTTCGTGCTAGTTTTCGTCAACTTGTCGTCGTCGTCTCGTTGTACTTAGAGAATACCGATTTACGAGTAAAACGACAGAAAACCAACGACGACAGAAAGACGACTCTTAAAATATGAACGCCAAAATATGAAAACCATTGACTTATGTTATTTGTCTGAAATGAACCAAGAGCGTAAACCATTTGTTTGTTTTTCTTATTTGCCGTTAACAAGGGAAGACAAGGAACGAAGACAGCAGACGGCCAAGTGATAGAGTGAAAAATAAAATCAAAACAGCTGCGCTATCGTGAATATAAAAAAGACCAGGAAATAAATTTGCCTACAGTCACGCAACACCAAAGCCTAGACCTTTTCTTCTGTACCGATCACAAGGAAAGACAAGCAAATAACACAACACAAAGTAAGGATAACGTAATTTGCTTTGCAAGATCGAGACCCGAACTTCGCGGTGTTCGTTTCTATCTACACTACGCATTCCTTATAGAGTCAAACTTCCAAATCTAGAATAATCGTAATGCATAATCACACTGAGCTAAGCGCATTTCACACTTCACTGATTTGTTACGTATTTGTTCCTTTCTTTTAAATTTAATTTAAGTTCTTCCCCAATAACAGTAAAATTAAAATATTTGTATCATAATAAAAAAAAAAACGATAATGCATAACGAAAGTTCGAGTTATGCACGACGTTATGACGGTTAATGTACCACATCACTTTTGTCATTTTCGGGTGCACCGAACACAGTGCTTCTCTAATTTCGAGCGTTCTCTTTTGGACTGTTTTTCTGGACTTGGAATAAGCCGTGAATTGACCTCTCTTGCCGCAGTTATAACGTTTAAAACTACTGTGAGAGTAGGAGATAATTTTACTACGGCTATAGGTATAAGTATAAAAAAATTATAAAAGTCTGTTAACCTTAATAAAATGCTATTAATATTGTTACTTATTCAACGGTAATACATTTTTATTATTTCCATCATCACCGGCTTGGTGAAATCCTTGTAGACAGAAAACAATAGATTCGAGCCGTCTGCTTATTTATGTATTCTTTGTAAATGGTTAAGCACCCGCATACATTTGCGTGTTTTCAGGTAGCAAAATAAATAAACATTAATCTGGGTACCTAAAATAAAATCCATAAAGTTCTTAAGTCCGTATTTCACAGTTTCGTAAGCCTGGAAAAATTGCCTTTTACCACCTCAGTTCAACATTTCTTTGATATTTATTCCACGGTGTCATTAGTGAGCAAGATTGGCATATAAACACAAGGATGTATGTTTGCTTGACTTCAGTTGTTGATAAGTTAAACGTCAGTGATGAGGACAGAAAAAATCTGAAACGCCATGAAGTGTAAAACTTTTCAAAATCGACCCGTCGAACAAAAATTTTTTTCAACGATCATCGTTCTGCTATGGATGATCTGCGGTAGTTGTGCCAACGACGATGGATGCAATGAGTTCGTTTGTGGTTCTGTTGTGTCTAAGTGCTTGTTGACTCAAAGCTGCGATTGCAAACTGAAAGATTGTTACTGTTGTAAGGACTGTTTGAGTTGCCTTGGCGATCTATTTACTGAGTGCTGCGGCTGTTTGGACATGTGTCCACAGAACAATGGTAATTTCAGTTTGCTGATGATGCGTTCAGAGATTGGCGACATCATTGGGGGTGGTGTGCCAGAGCTGTTTGAAACGCTTACCGTCGATGATGATGATGAACAGTGGACGACAATACGCCTTCCCATGAGACTCGACGTATGGGATAGACTGCAGACGGTTAGCGATGCTATCGATGAACAAGCTAGTGACCAGAAGGCACTAATGTCCAATTTAAACTGTACGGTAATATACTTGAATTCGTGCGTTCGCGCCAGTAAATGCCCCAAACATTGCGAGAGTATGGGGGCCACGACTTATCGTTGGTTTCACGACGGTTGCTGTGAGTGCGTCGGTGTAAATTGCGCCAAATACGGACTTAACGAGAGCCGTTGCAGTGCCTGTCCAGAGGAAGACCCCGTGATGAGTGCAAATGCCCAAAACGATGAGGACACTGATCAGGAGCTCAATATCAACAGTGAGTCTGAGGATGTGGATGATGATGCTATGTGGGACTACGGAGAGGATGAAAATTTCTACAACTAAGGCAATTTGTTCAATGAACACACAACGAGCTCGTAATTCGTAAGGTTTACTTTGTGATTGCAATAAAGTTACGTTAATTTATTTCATTTTTTACAAATAAATTATTCTGATAAATACGAAGATTTGTTAAGTTTATTTAAGTCAAGTAAGGATAATTTACCTATTGTGTTGCTTCCTATTCATAATTCGTAAAGGTACAATAATATATACATGGAGAAAACAAAGCTCCCAAGAAATAGTACGGATAGAAGTTTTATCGGCTTGTTTAAAGTTTAAAGTTTTGTGTGGAGGCACTTCCATTTCATCAAGTGAAGACGTGAGTGACTGATCAGAAGTGGATGGTACGATATAAGATTAAAACTTCGTGCTGCCATGTGATAGATTTGCAGGCGACACTCAATTTTTTGAATTGGTATCTATTTAATATATTTTTAGTAAAAAGATATTTTGAGATAAATGTAGCTTTTACTGCTATAGCTAACAAAGGACTTAGGACCAAAGCGCCAACGAATTTCGTTCGACTAATAATATGTTACATCAGCTATTTCGTCGTTTTTGTGTTAATTCATGCAATAAAATCTATATTTTGGTTCATAGAGTTAAGTAGAATAATGCATTCTTCCATCTGCATAATGACAATGCCCTGAGGATTGCCTGTTTGGTAGTCATACAAGAAATTAGAATTTACGCAAATATCGTAGTTTTGAAATAACTCATATAGCATAAAATATTGCTTCAGATATAGAATGCTTTATAATAATGTCTGTGATATAATATTGCAAGGAAGAATTGAATTATTTGAAGATTTCGAAGACAAACAATTTGTTTTAATTTTTTGGGCGTTTTTGGTGTTTTAATATTGCCGCCCTTTCTCAGTTTAACTGCTGTTGCTGAGTTCAGTTGTGACATAAGTATTGTAAGAAGCATACTGTACATAACCGTATTAATAATATTGGTGTACAATACGACCCAGCAGTAACTGTCAGTAGGAGAAAAGTCCTTTTTAGCATATAATTTGTGAAGTACTTACAAAATCTCACGTCTTCTTTTCGTTTTTATACGGATAGGCCGTTTTTGTGAGGAATTATTTTTCGGGAACTTCGGAAGTGTTCGGCTTTTTCCCGTAATTCTGCTTTGAAGCACTTAGCAATTTACTTTAAAAACAACTTTTTATTTGTTTATATTAAATTTATTTATTTTTATTTATTCCAGTTTTTTATTTACTTAATGCTAGTATTCAATGTTTGTTTATCCAAGCCTTGTGTAAATCGAACAGATTTTTGCCTTCCTCCAGTAGGATTTGAACCCCGGTCTCTGCGGTTTTCATCTTAGCACACTTCCCTGCGCCATCGAGGCCGTATTAATTCCACACATAAAATGCTGTACATTAATATTTCGATGCTCGTTTTCGTTCATGCACCTTCGCGTTTGTGCTTCATGTGCATTCTCAATCAATTGCTTACGTGGACCCTGGATACGGCGGCAACAAGTGTACTGGTATAGTATTTGAGAAGCGTTTGTCTTTAAACAAAATACGATTGAGTGGATTAGTGAACTATGAATTTGGACTGGTTTTTGTTTCACTTCATATAAATTATAATAAGAAATATGTATAGACATGTGTATAGATATGATATGCAACAGTTTATTGAATGAAATAATTATCTATGGTTAGATAAAGAATATCTCTGTTTGAATAATATTTTGCCTATTTTAGTGAAAATATTTCTATCGGTCCTGTAATTAATTACATATTTAGTTCTGTGAAGTCTAAGTTCCCAGTGAAGAATGGATATGTGAAATATATGTATATATTCTACGTAATACGATCTATACAATACAGATGGCTAATAACATGTTTTTCTGACTTGAAGCTTATCTGATATGGGTTTAATAATTTGTAGACAGAAAACATCGTAGCTATTGTAGTTCAAATGTGTCCTCATGCAACCCTTAAATCTATCTAATGCTAATTAATGTGTGAGTTTTTATGGTCTTTTACGGCCGTTCCACGTAGCAACAAGAGCACATGTCGATGGGCTATATGATTATCATAAACAAATTAACAGCGCCACGCTGAAACCTATGTCTACATTCCTTGGAAACATAAAGCTTTATAGTTCAGTATAATTTACATTTGTAGAAATTTTCTCGATGATTATGAATAATTATATAAAATGTGGTCTTCAGTAGAGCATGTCTCCGGGTTGGCATAAATACTAGCCAGCAGATCCTAAAAAACTCCCCCACCTGATTGGTTTCATAGTCACCAGAAAGATAGCGCGAAACATGGTAACCCACAATTGATTAACAGATTTATCATCTCATCACTCGCCAGTTCTACCCGCACATAGTTGAACGATCCCACAGGATCACAAACAACAGAACAAACTGGCTGAAATATAAAAAATATATATATTACGACACAAACTACTCAGGACTATATCCACAGCTCAACAGATATTTTTACGTCTGTACTAGTTTTCAGCCACAAAGATCTCAACAGCAGAAGAGACATATGTGAAATGGAACAAACGAGTAGATCAAGCCGAGTAATCCAACAGCTGTTCTTGAAAAAGCGATGACTGCGACGGAGTGCCAGTCCAACAGATCACAAACCGCAACGTACAGGCTGAAAGTAGCTGAACGCAGGTTCCCCATCGCGCTCAAACTAGTTTTTTTTTTTTTTTCTTTCTTTTTTTTTTTATAAATTAATTTTTCTGTTATTATTAGAACAACTTAAATTAACTTGTATATACAAAAATTAACAAAACAACTTAAATAATAAGTGGGGAAATGATTTAATAATAATATTATAAGGATCTAATAGGGAGATCGACAGGGTGCGATCTTCTCAGCCGTCTCGCCACCCTAACTCCTCCCATTCTGCGTCGTTTTAGAAGGCGCCTTGCTAGTTTATTTGGATGATTTTTTAATCTCTCTATATATTTTTTTGCCTGACGATTTATCACATCGCCAATTTTCGGTATTTTTAACTCGTTTTCAAGATCCGCCGTTCGCATGAACCAAGGGGCACCAGTAAGCATTCGCAATGTCTTGGCCTGCAGTACTCTCACCTTCGTGATGTTTGACCTCGCTGCTATGCCATACACCTGCAAACCGTAACGCCAAGCAGGAGCAATTATGGTTTTGTAAATGTTCACCTTATTTCCCAAGGACAATTTATTCCTGCTAGTTAAAAGCCAATGCAATTTACCAATCCTCTGACTTAAGGATTTTGTGATTCTTGAAATATGCGTCTTGAAAGTTAGCCGCCTATCCAAATACACACCCAGGTATTTGTAACCTGAATGGTGTTGCATCAGCTGGTTTCCAATGAAAACTCCCGGACAGTAATCCGGCCGTAAGGCGTACGTCACATTGGCACATTTGTTTTTGTTAATGCAAATGTTCCAACGTCGTGTCCAGTTTTCAAAAATATGCAGGTATTGCTGCAGTGAGTCCGTGGCTTCGTAAATGCACTTGTTTCTGACGAGGATGGCCGTATCGTCTGCAAACGTGGCAATGATCAGATCCAGAGGATCCTTCAGTGGTATTTCTGACTCAGTGGGCATGTCGTGCGTGAACAGGGTATAGAGTGTAGGCCCCAAAACGCTACCCTGGGGGACACCTGCGCAAATCGCCTTGATGCTAGATTCCACACCATCCAGTACCACTGAGAAGGTCCTGTTCTCAAAAAAAGACTGGATTATCAAAAGATTTAGCGGAAATAAAAGATATAATAAAACAACTAGCGCAACAAATGAGTAATATGATGAACATCATAACAGTACTATTGACAAAAGTCGACAACATAAATGGACACTAAAATAAAAATTTTAACTTGGAATGCAAACGAATTAAAAAATCACCTGAATGAATTACAGCTTTTCCTACACAACAACTACATTCACATTGCTTTGATATCGGAAACCCACTATACAAGTAGCCAACACATGAATATAAGTGGATACAAGATGTACCACACAAGCCATCCCGACGGTACAGGACACGGTGGGACT
This sequence comes from Cacoxenus indagator, assembly GCA_035041755.1. NCBI lineage: Eukaryota > Metazoa > Arthropoda > Insecta > Diptera > Drosophilidae > Cacoxenus > Cacoxenus indagator. The sequence goes on from JAWNKX010001101.1 coordinate 12,677, forward strand.
GCTATCATTATTAAACAAAACATTAAACATAACGTACTGCTTCTATTCCAAGAAACCTATATCCATTCGACAAATATACAAATCTTCGACTCATCTGGACCACTAAGAATAACAGCCGTGTACAGCCCACCAAAACACAATATCTCACAGTCGAATACCTTGACTTCTTAAAAACTCTCGGACCCCGTTTTATAGCTGCAGGCGACTACAATGCGAAGCATACAGACTGGGGCTCCAGAATATCAAACAAGAAAAGATACCACTGCTGTTAGCAAAAGCTAAACACGTATTGGCCAACAGACAAAAATAAAAAGCCAGACCTCATTGACTTTTATATACTCAAAGACATAGACTTAAATAAATGTGTCATAACATCAAGACTGGAACTATCGTCAGACCATACACCTATACTACTCGAACTTAATTCAACTGAAGTGAACACAACCAAGTACAAACTATGGCACAACAACAAAACTGACTGGGATACCTATCGCGACTACATTAACACAAAAATAAATACAAGCATTCCACTGAGATCACCCGACAACGTAGAATCAGCTATAGTCCAACTAAACGATACCATTGAGAATGCAGTATTGCAAACGACTCCGGACAATATAAAACAGCATGTAAAGCGATACACACCCCCTACGCTTCGCAAATTGATATGCCCAAAACGAAAACTGAAAAAAGCATGGACCATTTGCAGATCCCCCGATGCGAAAAATAAATAATAACAAGACAACTGAAGAAATTAAAAAATATCTCCAAAATTAGAAAAATTATGAAATCACGAAGTATTTAAAGAGGCTAACTCCGACAAGCTTTACCGACTACTCTCTGTGGAAAGCTACAAAAAAATAAAAAAGCTACTGACAAATAAAACAATACACCAGGCACCTATAAAAATGGACAATGGATCATGGGCAGTAACGAACCTAGACAAAGAGACAGTTCTAGCGAATTATTATGAAAATATATTTGCTGATGAAACTATCAACGAAGATGACTGTTATATAAACAGTCACTCCCCAGCCAACTCGCCTAAAAAAAATATGCACAAATGAAATACTCAAATGTATACAGCACGACGTAAAGCCCAAAAAGCACCCGGGTATGACAAAATTGACGGAAAACTTTTAAGGGAGCTACCACTTCAAGCAGTGGTATACATACGTAATATTTTCAACGCGATAATTAGATTAAATTACTTTCCTAAAGTATGGAAAGTGGCTGAAGTCATTGCAATTCCAAAACCTGGTAAAGACGTATATAATCCATCATCATATAGACCAATTAGCTTACTTCCAGTGCTGTCAAGAATATTCGAGAAGCTCCTGTGCCAGCGACTGTTACCTATTATAGAACGCAAACATATAATACCTGACCACCAATTTGGCTTTCGACGAAAACACTCGACCATACAACAAATCCATCGTGTGACTCATAAAATTTTAAACGATCTTGACAACAAAAAGTTCTGTATAGGAGTTTTTCTAGATGTAGAAAAGGCATTCGACAAAGTGTGGCACAAAGGACTAATCAGCAAATTGTGCAATATATTTCCGCATAACGTACTACAGATATTAGTATACTATATCACAGAAAGACATTTTTTCGTTAAGTACTCAGATGAATATTCCACATTAAGAAAAATCAAAACAGGCGTACCACAAGGCAGTGTACTAGGACCGTTATTACAGCGGACATACCATCACCAAATGACGACGCTTCAATGATAGCCACATTTGCTGATGACACTATAATACTTAGCGCACATAGACAAGTAAACATAGCAACATCCAAACTACAACAGCATCTGGATACTACCCTAAGGTGGTTTGAAAAGTGGCAAATAAAAGTAAATAATACCAAAACAGTACATGTTATTTATACAACTAAAACTAAATTCACACCACCTCGTATAACGATTGACGGAGCTGACGTAAAAATTGAAAAGGTAGTCAAATACCTAGGATTATATATTGACAACAAACTCAACTGGAAATACCATATACTTAAAAAACGGGACCAAATCAAGCTGAGAATTAGTCAATTATATTGGCTGCTCAAATCAAAGTTAACATTAGAAAACAAAATACTGATCTACAAAGCCATTATAAGACCAATCTGGACGTACGGAGCACAAATTTGGGGAACGGCCAAAAAATCAAATACAGACATAATACAAAGCCAACAATCAAAAATCATTCGAATGATCACCAAGGCTGGGTGGTATATAACTAACAATGATCTGCATCGTGATCTTAATATTCCAACAGTAACAGAGGAGATTACAAAAATAAGTCGAATCTACCAGACCAAGCTTACCCAACACCCAAATGCTGGTGTCAACCTACTGCCAATACAGGAACTACAATGCAGACGCAGGTTACAGAGGACAAGGCCAGTGGATCTGGTTGAATAAATTCGAAGCTATATATATACATATCTCAATACCTCTTTCTTTTTTTTTTTGTTTTTGTTTAATGAGTTTATTTTTGTATTTTATATTCTTATTACATTTATGTTTTCTTTACTATATTTTGCTCTATAATTGTATTAATTTAATTTAAATGCATATTATTTTTGTTACTATTTTGATTTTTTTCCCCTACATCCTTACAAAAATAAAAAACTTTTGTGATCTGCTCACATAAATTAGTTACAACCCTAAAATAACGTTTAAACCATGTACTAATAGTCTTAATAAAAAATAAAGACATATGTACACGACATATGGGAAATAAAAAAAAAAAAAAAGTTTATAACTTACAAAAAATATGTATGTATGAAGAGTTCATGTAAATCAAAGAATTCAGTTTAAATTGTTAATAAAATAAAATATTCGCCAAATTGAAATCGTCTCTGCCTGAATAGAAAAAAGCTGCTTGCCAACGCAACAACATCGTGAAATACTGGCTCATCTTGAGAAGATTTGATTTTCGTGAAATATTTGGCTCGCCTGAAGTACGCGTAGCCGAAGGGTCTTGGTTAAACGGTGTGAGTTATGGATAGCCGGGACGCTCGCTTCAGTGAGAGAGAGGCGACCGACAAGAGTCAGCCAGGTGGTGAGACCGTCAGCAAACTTATAACGGCATGATCAACCGTACAAAGTTGCGAGCCGTTGTTGGCCGTTAGGGCTCAGACAGTTGAAGCCACAGTAAACCGAAGAGAACATAACCTGGAAGATCATCCCACGGCTTCAACTGTGCCGTATACTATGATGGCCGCGACGAAAAGTACAGCAGCAAATGTCACTGTGCCGGCTCAGCAGACGTTTGACGAAATATTCTTCAATCGCAAGGTAACAACATTGCCTTATATCACGTCGTGGGCAGCGCAGCCAGCGGTAGCGTCAATGGCGCCAAGTGTGAGTTTGCCGTTCATGTCGAGAACGGCCGTCTTCAACCACACCCTCGCACTGTATAACAGCGCTTGTAAGCATTGCCGATGACTACGGTCGGGAACGCATCACAAGTACAGTTCAATGGGCCTCAGTTTGTCGGCGCAAAGCGTGGGTGTGCTGCGCTAACGTCTGCACAAATTGCCTCTCGCCATGTTATAAATCGATATTTGCCTGTTTTCTCTGGTAAATCTGGGGAATGGCTCCTGTTTATAACCAACTACGAGCAATCTACTGAGAGATGAGGATGCGGATGCGCAAAGCACTCAGTGTGCTTTGGTGCTGCGTGTACACTTATGGAAAGTGCTTTGGCAAATTAATCGGAACTAGACGGACCAGAAAAAGATCTCTGTCTGAAATAGACAGGAGACGTAAGGCAAACGGTATGTAACTCAAAATCAATAAGTATGAACGTGTCAGTAAGGGGTGAGGCATCACCTTAGTGCATGCTCAAAGGTGTGCACACAGTGGCTCGTTTGGACCTGCCGGTTCAAACTGTCGATGAACAGCTGCTGCAAACTCGCAACCATCTAAGGGCCAATCGCCAATCTGCCTTATACCACCAAAGCGCAGATGATACTAGGTCTGAACAACGTGTAGATAGGCGTGCCACTGGAGGTGCGCGAAGCAGAAGGTAACGACATTATTGCTGTATGGTGTAGGCTGGGATGGTCGATTTGCGGTCGTCACAGTGCCGAAGACGCAACAGCAGTCCGCGTGTTGTATGTATGCCAATGCAATGCCGCAAATATCATGAGGGAGATATATGAATCCATGAGAGAGTACTTTTTTCTGGAATCGATTGGTGTGAGCGTGACAGCCAAACCCTTGCAATGGATGACGAACGAGAGATGCAGATCATGGCATCTACGACTAGTTACATCCCTGCAGAGAAGCGCTGGAGGACGGGTTTGCTGTGCCGATTCGACAAAATTGAGCTACCGGACTCGTATGCGATGGCGTTGAAGTGATTGAAGTGCCGTGAGGCAAAGATGGCGAGAAACACAGATCTCAGGGCTTTCATGAAGCCCTATCAGGAAAAGGGATATATTCGAAAGTTGGATAAGCGTGAGTTTCCATCAAAATCGAACTCATGGTTTCTTCCTATTTTCACAGTTACAAATCCGAATAAGAAGAAGGCACGTTTGGTTTAGGACGCCGCAGCCAAGGTGAAAGATCTGTCGCTAAATGACGTTTTGCTCAAATGACTCGACGTACTGTGTCCGCTGATGGGCGTTCTCATACCCTTTAAGAACGTCCCATGGCTGATGAAGGCGACATAAGAGAAATGTCTAACCAAGTCCAAGTGCGCCCGAAGATCAGGTAGCGCAAACATTTTTGTGGCGAGATTGGGACTCAACTCTCCCCCCTGAAGTGTATGTCATGCAAGTTATGACGTTTGGATCCTCATGTTCTGCTGCCCTGGCAAACTGTAGAAAAAACCGCAATTCCGATCGGTTTTATGAGAAATGTCGGGAGGCTGTGAGGGCAATACGATGCAACACATTTTTGGACGACTGGTTGCAGTTAGCTGGGCATTAAACTCTTCCCGTGTGATGCACGCCTTGGAAAATGGTCTTGGCGAGATAAATAAGTGCATCGCATCGCCCATTGAAGGACAAGAGAAGGTGCTAGGAATATGGTGGTTGCCTAGGCTAGATATGCCGACCTATGTTGTAAGACCACACTTAATAGCAACTAGAACAACGAAACGAATAGAATAGAATAGAATAGAGTAGTAGTTAGTAGCTTGTGCTTAACAGACGTGTTTTGATTCTGCTCCGCATTTTGATTTAGATTAGCATTTGGCAATTAATTTGTCTATTGTCGTTTATCGTTAATAATATTTATTTTCTTTCCGGTGTTAAGTGAATTTATAAGTGAATTTATTTGTGGTGTATGGCTCATTTCACCCGTATAAATTTTGTACTTATCAATGTTTAATTATTTTTGGCAAGTACAACGCTTAAATTTGCCTTTCCTGTGTATTGAGTTCAATCTCTCTTTTTTCCTGCTTTGCTCTCTCTTTAAAATAGTTTTTGCTATTTTAGTCTTTTTCTGTTTCCTTCTTGCTCTCTATTCAGTAGTTATTATTTTTAAATAACTGTATTTCCTCTTTTTTCTCTGGGAAAATATTATTATTAACCTTACTTTTCTCTTTGCAATTCTATCTCTGTCTAGTTGAGAGCGTCAAAATTCGGACTAAGTCGTTGTGCTTTTTTTGCACAGTGTGTTGATAATAACAAACAAATTTTGAAAATAAATTTAAAAAAAAAATGTTCACTCAAGTTTATTTTATTGTTATTATTTTATTTATTAATTTTATTTTTACTTACTTCAAATTTTTTTATCTTTTATTTTTTTAATTTTATTTTTTTTTTAAATTTTTAATTTTTTTTTTTATTTATTTTATTATTTTTTATTATTATTTTATTATTATTATTATTATTTTTTATTTACTTCTTTTTCACTTATTTTTATTTTATTTATTCATTTTTTTCCTATCTTATTTATCTTATTTTGCTTTTATTTTATTTAATATCTTGTATCTGTACTTCGCGCAAAGTAAATTGCTGTATTCGGGCTTGCACCAACAAGGACAACTTTAATAGTGATAAGCTTAGAGGTGTCTCTTGTTGGATGTGCGATAACATAGCCCACCTTAATTGTGCTGGGTTGACTGGTCGCGACTATGACCGACTTTACGGTACTGCTAAACCTGCATGTGGAGGCATAAGGTGGTCGTGCCCCACCTGCTTCAATCGCCAGGGGGACTTCTCATTAATGTACCACCGTATGCGAATTAAATACCAAAAACTTAAGAAACTATTCACTGAGCTAGCCTCAGAGTGTGATGCTGGGTCAAAAATGTTTTGGAGTACTCTTTCGACTTGACTCCAACGGCTAATGCAGTACAACTGCCGCCATTATCCCCTCATAATCTTCCGCCTACAACAGCGCCACTTATTTCTTTTTCGTCTCCTCAACCCCCTTCTTCTCAATCCCCTCTAACTTGTTCTACTATTTCTTCATCTGTCGCTTTGAACTTTCCATCCACTACTTGTTCGTCCTCCTCGATTCCTTGTCCTACTTCTGTGACTTCAGCTTCAACTTCTCCAACTTGTTCTTCTTCTTCCCAACCTCTACCCAGTCACTCTTCTGTACTTTCTTCCATATCCACCCCATCGTCCCATCCCGCTCAAATTCCGGTAGCTCCGTCAACCACTATCCCATCTACTACTTCTTCATCTATCGCCTTTAACTTTCCCTCCACTACTTGTTCGACTTCCTCTATTCCATGTCTTACTACTGTGACTTCAGCTTCAACTTCTCCAACTTGTTCCCCTTCTTCCCCTTCTTTACCCACTTATTCTTCTGTACTTTCTTCAATATCTAACCAATCATCCCATGCCGCTCCAATTCCAGTAGCTCCTTCTACCAATATCCCCTCTACTACCACTTCATCTGTCGCTTTCAACTTTCTCTTCACTAATTGTTCATCTTGCTCTACTCCCTGTCCTACTACTGTAACTTCTGCTTCATCTTCTACTAAAGTCTCTAACTCCTCCCGTACTTTGTCTCCCCCTAAGAGTTCTTCACAGTCCAATACTGCCTCTACTCCAGTGCCATGTATTTTTAAGGTGCTGGATCCTCGTAAACATGTGTTTATTTCCAGGTTGGATAAGGAGACAACCTGTGACGACGTTGCACGCTATATATCATCAAAAGCATGCAACACTTCGAATATTAATATTCATAAGTTTAATTTTTCTAGCCCTAGAGAATGCTCTTCTTTCAAGCTTTCAATTGGTATTGAAGTATTTTCTGTCATTTGTGGCGCTAAATTCTGGCCTGCACATATGGTGGTCCATGAGTTTATTCCTAAGAAAAAAACTAGGCTTTCGCAGGTAACCTTACCAGTCACTGCTTCAGTTTCATCTTCTGCTTCTTCCACTACATTTTCAAAGTATTAGAAGACTAGGCTAAAGTGTAAACTTTCTTCATTTTATCTTAGAAGTTTTTCTATCAGTTCTGTCATTATTGTTTTCGTTGAGACTTTGCTTGGCCGTGATTTTCTAAACTCTGAAATTTCCACCTCTACATTATTGGCTTAATTGAATTAATGCATAACTTACTTTCTAAACTTGTAATCTAAATTTTTGTTTGAATTGTCTATATCATTTTAGGTATTGAATTCTAAATTAAGTCTTAGATTTAGTTTAATATTGCATGTTTATTAGAGGCTGATGATGTTTTTATCTGTAGCCAAATATTTAACACGTAGACATTAGCTTTGGTATAGCATGTTCACCAAAGAACTTAGCAATTAACACCAGCTGAGCCCAGTCTATATGACTGGGTGAATTTTGATGCCACTTGGGCCTGCGTACCTGCGTACCTACTATGTCAATGTAAAAAAAAAAAAAAAAATAGGTCCCGCTAGGACTTATCGCATTTTTCAACATTCGTCCCAAAAGCCCATCAAAAATGAGGACGAGGTTGATTGGCGTAGCTGGCTTAAGATGGTGCCCAAAATAAATGATCTGCGTATACCAAGATGCATGCCGCTTGTTAGTGGTGCTGGAAACATAAGGCTTCACACGTTTTCCGACGCCAGCATTAATGCCTACACGGCGGTGGTTTTTTTTCGCGCGGACCTGGATGGCGAGGTACAATGCTCACTGGTGGCGTCTAAAACACGAGTCGCTCCCCTAAAACCGATATCTGTGCCTCGAATGGAGCTGATGGTTGTCGCGCTAGGTCTAAGCTGGCTAAGCATGTTGCATCGGAAATCTCAGTGAGCATTGAACGTTGAACTTTCTGGTCTGACTTCAGAGACGTCCTCTATTGGATCCGATCTGATGGATGAAAGTGCCAGCAGTTCGTGTCTGTGCGCATTTTAGAAATTCTGGAGGAATCTGACGTGTCCTCTTGGTGCTGGGTACCAACCGCACATAACGTTGCTGACTATGGCACTAAATGGGCCAAGGTACCAAAGCTTGATGCAAGTAATCGTTCGTTCGTGGGACCAGGCTTCTTGTATCAGGACGAAACGCAGTGCCCAACAGCGGATATAGATACGCACCAAAGAGAAGTCGACGTGCTGTACCACGAAGAGAGAGTTCCACAGGTGTCAGCGCTAGCTTGCATAGACCAGACCCACAGAGGTTTAGCAAACTAGAACGACTACGATCCACACAGCGGCGCTTATTGGACTACTTGCGGGCTATAACAAAGGAGTGTGGAGAACCATTGAATAAAATTTTTTGTCTGAATCGCGACGAGGAAACAGATGCAGCGTTTGTACGAGCGTGCCAAGAGGAGTCGTTTTATAACGAAATCACGTCTTTGAAAAATGGTCATGGTGTGACGGACCTTAAGAGCCTGTTATTCAAGTGTTCTCCAATGATTGACGACTTAGATGTCCTTCGCGTCAAGGGGCGCATCGGTGCTGTGGAAGGTGTTGAAACAGACTTGAAACGGCCGATAATCCTGCCCAGACATCATCGGATAACGTATCTTATTGCCGAATATTACCACAGGCGGTATCATCACCTACACAGCGAGATTATTGTGAACGAAATGCTCCAACGCTGTTGAGTCAGTGGTCTAAGAGTCTTAGTAAAAGAAGTCAAGAAGAGCTGTCCAATCTGTCGAATACGACTCGCGCGGCCAGTTCCACCAGAAATGGGCGATTTACCGGCGGAGCGTCTAACGCCGTACACTCCACCGTTTACGTTCAAAGACGTGGACTATTTCGGCCCTATTGACGTGGCTGTTGGCAGACGTCGTGAAAGGAGGTGGGACGTATTTCTCACTTGCCTCACGACGCGAGCTGTTTATCTGGAAGTCGCCACTAGTCTCTCAGCCGACTCCTTTTTGTGCCTCTTGAAGTCATTTGTAGCTCGGCGCGGAAGAGAGGGAGCAAACTGGCATTGTAGCTGAGAAAGTTGACGTGGAAGAAGGCTGCATATTACTTGCTTCCATGGAACAGCTGACAGTTGGTTGAGCGATGGAGCGAGAGGTTGCGTTTGTTTGGATTGATGATGCGTTATTTTTTTTACTTTGAGAGTGTGAAACTGTTTGATGTATTGCGGGAGAGAAAGAACGCGCTCTCTCGAAATTAGCGGGAAGAAATGGGCAAAGACGAACCTCGACAAGGCTAAAGTATTAGCTGACTACTTCGAAAGCGTTTTTGCAGAAGTCGCCACCAACTCAGATGATCCACAGCTGAACACAGGTATTAGCAGAAGCTCAGAACATCTTAAACATGAAAAGACCACCATAGGAGAAATAAGAAAGTGTATTAATAATGACATAAAGGAAAAAAAAGTCCCCTGGATATGACAAAATAAATGGGAAACTCCTAAGAGAACTACCTGTGAAAGCTATTGAATATCTAAGAAACGCTATGTACAGACTAAATTATTTTCCGAGAGTCTGGAAAGTAGCTGAGATTACTGCGATTCCGAAGCCAGGCAAAGACGCATCAAAAGCAGAGTCTTATAGACCAATCAGTCTACTCCCTGTAACCTCAAAAGTCTTCGAAAAGGTATTAAGAAGTAGACTATTGCCACTACTAGAACGCAGACACTCCATTCCAAATCACCAATTTAGTTTTCGAAGAAGTCACTCAACAATACAACAAGTGCACAGAGTTACGCACTAAATTCTAAATTACATTGACAATAATAAATTTTGTATTGGACTCTTCTTGGACGTAGAAAAAGCTTTTGACAAGGTTTGGCATAAAGGACTAACATGGAAACTTAACAATGTATTCCCTCAAAACATAGCCCATCTATTAACATCATATATCGCAGGTAGATACTTCTTAGTTAAATACTCAGACGAATACTCAACCCTTAGAGAAATAAATTCAGGAGTTCCACAGGGAAGTGTACTAGGACCTTTATTATATACCCTATACACAGCAGACATACTATATCCCAGTCACAATTCGTCGATGATTGCAACTTTCGCCGGTGACACAATACTCCGAAGTGCTCATAAAAACATAAATACTGCAACATCCATGTTGCAAGCAGACTTTAATAAAACACTTGACTGGCTTAGAAAGTGGCATATTAAAATAAACAAAAACAAAACAGTACAAGTTATATACACTACTAAGACTATTTATTTATTTAATAAAGTTAATAAAACTTAAAAAGCTATGATTAACCTTGGGGTGGGGGGGGCTGGCTGCTGCAGCCTTCGGCCCGGTGGTGGTGTAGGGTTATTACAATATATTATTATTATTATATAAATTGTGTGTGTGTGTTACAGATAGGACTAGCTTATATACTATGGTACAATATTAGAATTTGCATATGTACATGTTGTTTGGCTTAAATTTTGTGATATATATTTATTTCTTTTAGGTATGTTATGATTTTGATAATGCTTTCTTCTGTAGGATTTGTGAGTGCGGTGTTGGGGTTATTATTTTGGAAGATTTTATTCTTAATTTTCTGGTAGATTCGGAGTGAGGTGTTTATTAGGGAATCGGCGGGTTTGGTGTCTAGTGGTTTTTGGGGGAGATATGGTATGTTGTTGTTCTTGCATGTATTTATTATTCTTGATATGGCCGTTGTGAGTTTAGGAGTTTTCTGTGATGAGTGTTGTTATATGTATTTCTTAATAGGGGTGTCTGTGGAGTTTAGTAGTATTTTGTACATTTTAGATAGGATGTAGTCTCTTTTTGTTTCGATTGTAGGTGTGTTAGTTTCGTATAGCATGTTGTTGATGGGTGTGAAGCTGAGTGCTCCTAAAGAAAGCCGGGTTACCCCATTAAGTGGGGGTTTTAGTTTATTAAGGTTAGATTTTGGCGTGTGCCCATATATGAATAGGGCATAATCCATTTTTGGGATTAATGTGGCTTTGGTTATGTTTAAGAGTGTGTGTGTTGCAGTTGAATTTCTTGCTGGCCAAGAGTTTTATTATATTGAGTTTTTGATTTAAGGCAGGTATAAGTGTTATGATGTGTGTGTCCCACTTGTACTTGTTGTTAATAGTTAGGCCAAGGATTATCACTGCGTAGGTTGTCGGGATTTGCATGTTGTTGCATGAGATGTCGCATATGCAATTGTGTTTGCGGCATATATGTAGGTGTTGGCATTTTTGCAATGATAGGGATGCACCCGAGTAGGTGAACCAGCTTTGTATGTTTTGGAAATGGGTGTCTAAGTCCCAAGTTGTAGCTAATATTTTTGTTTCTATTGAAATTGATAATTAGAAAGAAGTTGTCTGCAAACGCACTGAAGTGGATTTCTTTATGTAAGCTAATTATAGTGTCTAATTTGTTATAGGCTATAAGAAACAGTATAATGGATTTGGTGATCCCTATGTAATGCCTATGTAATTAAGGGGGTAAGTCTTTGAGGTTTGATTCCCAACTCGTACTGTGATTTTCCTGTTTGACTTGAAGTTTTGTGTGTAGTTGATAATATTTTGCCCAATCTTCCAGCAGAGTAATTGGTCTATGATGGTGTGAACACCGACTCTATCGAACGCCCTTGAGAAACCAAGAGTGATGAGATAGGTGTGTTTTTTAACAGACAGAAAGCAGACTTTCTGCAACCAATTTGCCGTGTTTAAATCCGAATTGTTTGGGATGAAGCAGATTGTTTTTGGTTAAGAACCACCATACTCTTTTGCAGATGATTTTGTCTAATGTTTTCGGTAGGCAGCAGTTTAAGGAGATGGGTCGGTGTGATGTTATTTCCGTTTTTTTTGCTTTTGGTTTTAATATGGAAATTATGAGGCTGGTTTTACATGATTGGGGGGGTATGATGTTGTTGAGGTGTTGAATTATTCAGGTTTTTGTCGATTGTGAGCTGTTTTTGAGCATGGGGTATGAGATTCAGTTAAGTCCTGTGGTTGGCCCTTTAAGTGATTGTAGAGCCGAGTTTAGTTCGATTAGGGTTATATCGTTTTCTAATGCTTGTGCAGTGTTTGTGGTTGTGTAGTGGATTTGTTTTGGTGTGTATTTGTATTTTATGAATTGTGTGTCAAAATTAATTTCTTTAGATAGGTTGGACCAGTGCTGTGCAAATGAGTCTGTTGTTATAGTTGGGTTTGTGTGAGTTGTGTTGTTGGGAATGTCTGTGATGCAATGGATTGCTTTGTTGGGGTTGAGACCGCAAAACCGTCCTATGTTGGCCCAAATTTTAGTGGTGGGTGTGCTTGGTTATATAGTCGACGTAAATGCGATGGAAATTTATTTTTTGGATCGTATAAGTTCCCTACGGAACATGGCATTGGCGCGCATGTAGTTGTTGATGTTTTCTTGAGTGATGTTGCGTTTGAGAGTTTTCCACGTATTGACTTTGTTTAACCGAAGTTCTGTGTATTTTGTTCCACCATGGAACTCTGTGTGGAAGTTTTGATGATGGAAACTGTTATTAAAATTGGGAAATGATCACTCCCGCAAAGGTCGTCGAATATTTCCCATTTGTGTATGGGTACAGTTGAGGTGAGCAGAGGGATAAGTCTATGTGGGTGAAGGTATTATGGGTTGTATAGTGGGTTGGGGACTGATCGTTGAGAATGATTAGTTTGGATCGTCAAATATATTTTGGTAAAATGTTTCCTTTTTTGTTATCTTGTGGGGAGCTCCAGGTGAAGTGCCAGCTGTTGAAGTCACCCAAAATAATCGAAGGGGTATTGGAGTGGTGTGTTTTGAATGAATTTTCTAGTTCCGTTAGAGAGAAATTTTTGGAGGGCTGAATGTATGCTCTGAAAACCACTATTTTTTGTTTGGATTGGATTTTTAAAGCTAATGCTTCGAAACTGTTGTTAATGGTAATTTCATTATGTTGGATTGATTTGTGTATCAAAATGGCAACTCCGCCAAACCTGTTGGTTGCTACATTAGTAATTAGAGTGTAGTTGATGGGTATGGGGATGTTATTGTTAGTGTTGTTCTTGAAGGGTTATTATTTGTGGAGATTGTTGTTTTATTATGGTTAAAAGTTCGCTGTAGTTGTTTGTATATTCTTTGCTGTTCCATTGGATAATTTTAAGAGACATTATAGGGGAGTAAAATTAAAGCTTAGTTTGGTAGGGGAAATGGTTTATTTACAGTGAACGATGGGTTTTGGTAGAGGGGGGGGGGGGGGGGGGGTTGCCTTCGAGTGACTGACGGTTTGTCGGGGATAAGGAATCCCAATCTGTCGCAAAGATCCCTGAAGGGTGCGACACACCGTCACCCAGGCGGAGGCAAATTGTTTTGGTTGTTGTTATGTTATTATTCCATGACATCAGAACTGTCGTAGTCTTCTATGAGAGCCTGAGAGTTGAGTTTACCTTGTTTAGTGTTGGACCTTAATTGTCTAAGAGTTCGTTTCGGTGTATTGCGCAGGAGTATTTTTATTTTAGATTGGTGGTTAGATTTGTTACTTAGTTTAGCTGATAGAGATGTGGTTGGCTTAGGGTCGGTGATGAGGTCGCTAATGTCTTCGTAAGATATTAGATTTCGTTTCTTTGTGGCTGTGTTAATGATAGGTGTTAGTTGTGGGTTCTTGGCGCTTATTGGTTTTGGTTATTTTAGTGTTGATGCATAGCTTTGCTGGTTGGTTTGGTGTGTGCGGTTATATATGTCGTAGGCCGCTTTTTTATCAACCTTGTGATTTATTCTTATTGCGATTATTTCGTGTTGTTTGATATAGACTGGGCATTTTTTGTCGATGGATGCGTGGTTGTTGCTTGTGATTTTGTTTATGTTGCAGTTAATGCATTCGGGTTCGTTTTTGCAAACTTCATTGACCTCTCTGTTTACGTGGTCTTTCTTTCCACACTTTATGCAGGCTTTTTCACTTTAGCATACCTTGTACGTGTGTCCAAACCGCAAGCAGTTGTTGCACCGCATCGGTGTAGGAATGTATGGTCGAATGTTCGTTTTTTCGTAGCCAATCATGATGTACTCTGGCAATGTGACGGAAGAAAACGTTAGAAAAAGCAAGCCCGTCTCTCTTAAGTTGCCATCTGTTTTCTTCATTATTTTTCGGACTTCGAAGACATTTTGGTTCTCCAATTCGCATTTGATTTCTTCTTCTGACACCTCTTTTAAGTCGTTTGAGTAAATGACTCCCTTGCTGTAGTTTAGTGATCGGTGCTCGTTAACGGTAACTGCTATTTCAGCGGTAAATAGCTTCATTTTCATTAATTTTGTTGTTTTGGGCTAGGTCTTTGGTTTTTTTTAAAAATATTTTATTTATTAAGCACCAAGCCGGGCGCATTGTGCCTTATAATCTGCTTTGCATCTATGTCATAACTTATCGCCTGGTTTGAACAATTATTTACCTCTATTACAAACGTATACAATAATTGTTTGTCAGGTTTAGGATTACTTAAGTATAATTTCAAGGATACGGTTAGCGTCTTCTCCGGCGAGTCCTGCTCCTTTCCAAGAGCTCGAGGAAGTGAAGCCTTCTGAGGCGCTGTAGGGTGAGACTTCAGCCAGGGGTCTGGCTAAGCGGTTTGAGTGTGCCAAAAGTCGGTCATTGTATCCACAACAGATATGTGCAGGTCTCTGTGCAGGGTTGAGTTTTTGGAGTACCAGGGACAACCAGTCATTAGTCGCAGAGTCTTGTTTTGCAGGACGTGCACTCTTTTCTTCTGAGATTTTGCCGCGATTCCCCAGATCTCCATGCCGTATCTCTATTTAAGGATAATTATTTGTACGTAGACTATCCTTTTGTTAGAGAGGGACAGTAAGCTTCTTTTGTTTAACAGCCAGTGTAACCTAATAATCATGCTGCGACAAGAGTGTATTGTGATGTGTTTGTTAAATGTGAGCTTCTGGTCGAGGGTTAGGCCCAACAACTTTACTGTGTTGGTTTGGGGGAGTATGTCGCCGCAGAGATACACAGACGGTGGAGGGCTTCTTCTCAAGGTAAAGCAGACGTTGGTGCATTTTAAGCTATTTATTTTGATATTCCATCGTTTTGCCCATGTCTCTAAATGATGGAGGTATTCTTGAATTCCGTCAGCGGCTTCGTACTCACAGTGGGAGGAGTAAAAGACACCTATGTCGTTACCGTAAGAGACTAACAACATGTTATCGCCATCTATACCCATCTCATCAGCGTGAGGAACTGGGATATCCGCAGAAAATAAAGAGAAGAGAATCAGGCCAAGCACGCTGCCCTGCGGTACTCCCGCCATGACCGGATGTGCGGCTGATAGCCCGCTAGGTAGGACTGGATAAGGCCAAAGTAGGGTGATGGTAGGACTTAACCTTCGCTAGAAGCCCAAGGTGCCATACTTGGTCGAATGCCTGCTCGAAGTTGTTAAAAACAGCATTACAAAAGTGTTTTGGGTCAAATGCCATAAAAATATGGTTTACGGCCCTGTGCAGTTGTTTAATAGTGCTATGGCCCGCGCAGAAACCAACCTGATGTTCGGGGATGAGTCCGCGGGATTCCACGATAAACATCAACCTGGTGGCAAGCAGTCGTTCCCAAACCTTCGATATCGAAGGCAGGAGACTGATTGGCCTGTAGGAAGCGGAATCGCTTTCTGGCTTACCAGGCTTATGGATCATTGTAACTATGGCGGGCTTCCACGCAGTAGGGAAATGCTGTACTCTTAGAATCGCGTTGAAGATCATCGCGAGGAAGAGGAGCGCATTCTCGGGAAGGCATTTCAAAGTTCTGTTACATATCCTGTCGTGACCGCGAGATTTGTTGGTCAACTTCTGCCACAGTGAAAGAGGTGATAGAGGGGTACATCTGCAGCGGGGACGATAGTTGGGCTCTGATATCACTTACGTCTTCTGGAGAAGACATTTCTAGTGGTCTAAATCTCTCAGAAAGGTGTACGGCGAAGGTGTTTGCCTTTTCAGTATCGGAGCGACAGCAGTTTCCACTGGTGTCTTTCAGTGGGGCTATCCGAATTAGCTGCCGCTTAGCATTACGTGTTGCCTTCCATAGAGAGAAAGACGTATTGTTATTAGGCTCCATTTTAGCGAGCATGTTGTCAAAGTAGGCGGCACGATGTTTGCTAAGAGCTTCTTTGAGCTTGGAGTCTGCCTTATGCCAGTTTGTTTTGTCGGTAGGGTGTTTTGTTCGGATGTAGACTTTTCGTAGCTTCCGTTTATTCGACAGGAGAGCGCGCAGTTCTTGAGTAAGGATCTTATCGCCGTTGTTGGACTTATGTGGCCTTGTGATGCTGTGGCGGGCGTCTGAGGCCTATCGACTCAAGAGAAATATATTGCAGCATAATCCAGCGTAACGATCAGAGGGAGATGGTCGGAGTCCAAGTCTAATTGACTCTCAATGTGAAGCTTTCAGTGGGGAATATTTTGGTAAATGGCGAAGTCTAAGCAGCTTGAGTTGTTATTCACCCGATTAGGGAACCTGGTTAGGCTGCCAGTGGCCAGAACATCCACGTTCGACGATAAGGTGAAGTCCGCTAGTTCCTTTCCTCTTTTGTTGCATCGCTGGTTGCCTCAGAGCCTATGTTTGGCGTTCCAGTCACAAGTGGGGGGAATATTTTGGTAAATGGTGAAGTAGACTAGACAAGCTTCTAAGCAGCTTGAGTTGTTATTCACCCGATTAGGGAACCTGGTTGGGCTGCCAGTGGCCAGAACATCCACGTTCGACGATAAGGTGAAGTCCGCTAGTTCCTTTCCTCTTTTGTTGCGTCGCTGGTTGCCTCAGAGCCTATGTTTGGCGTTCCAGTCACAAGGAACTTTCTGTTACGGCACTCCACAAGAGCTGCAAAATCGTTGTTACACCAGTTAAATCGAGGAGGGCAGTAAATGGAGCAGAACTCGATGTGGCCGATAGCAGTTAGGACATTCGCTGACGCAATTTGAACTTCATTAGAGCGAACAGGCTGTGAGGGGAAGTGTTGAAGGTTGTTTTTAATTAAGATGGCGGCGCCACACTTGCCACGTGTAGCGGTCTGCTGGGTAGGAGTTGTATCCGTGAATTTTGGGGGTAGAATTTCCCAGCAATCGAGTTTCGCTAAGGAGAATATTGTCAATGTTGTTGGTTTGCGAGAAGCATTCTACTTTATGAAGTTTTTTGGAGACGCCATTTGCGTTCCAGTTTAGAATTTTTAAGGCGTTCATTTCGAGTTACGCGCGTTGAGTAAGTCCAAAATTTGGATCTGTAATTGGAGCATTTGCTTCTGTGTTTCATTGAGACTTTTAATAGATTCATTTAAGGTATTTATGGCAGCACATAGGGAGTTCAGAACCTGATCCCCATATGGGTTTGTCTCCAATCGGCTAGACTGTTCTTTAAGAGATTGTTGCTGGCGCTTGTTCGTGTGTTTTTGAATTTTCTGTTGACTTTCCCTTTGGTCAGACTGATTAATTACATTAGGGGATCCTCTTGTAATATCAACGTACGAGAAGGTTTCTTTAGTCGAGGGTTCGGGCTATGGTTGTAAGTGTCGTCCTTTGTTGGGGGTGACCGTATTGGGTTTATTCGTTAATTTTTCCTTTTTGATTTTATTAGACGTCCGCTTGACATAGCTTTGGTAAGCAGCGCAGCCTTTATAATTAGCTGGGTGATCAAGCGCGCAGTTTGCACATGTAGCTATTCTGGAAGATGGTCTCACGCAATCCTCTTATTTGTGTTCTTCCACGCTGGTGACGCAGAGGGGGCACAGACGGCAGTATTTGGCTGTGTGTCCGAATTGTTGACAGCGACGACACTGGGTAACGTCAGTCTTTTTCCTAGTTTCCTCAATTACAACGCGTTGTCCACAGAGGCGTTTTATTTCCTTGACTTTATAGTTGTTATCTGCTGTGGTGAGGTTAACAAAGAACATGTTCATTGGTTCCTTGGTGGATCGATTAGTGGGTCGGTACGTATGTACTGCATCATGCCCTTGTTTGTTAAGCTCGGATTTGATCTGGCTTTCCATAGTTGAATGGTGAAGACCTTCAATGACCCCTTTGTAATGTTTTTATTCCTTCAGTTGGTAGGTGTAAAATTCTACGCGTTTCAGTTCGAGCAGAGCCTGCATAGCTCTAAAGGTGTTGCTATATTGCTATCTTTCATAAGCAAATACTTATTGTTGTTATTGCTAACTGTAGCGCAAAACAAAAAAAAACACTTGCGAAAAAATAACATATAATATAAATACAGTTAGGGTAAATATATAGTGCCGTTGCAAATGCAGAGCCCATGAATGTTCACCGTAAGGCCAGAGGGGCTATGCTAATTTTAATTGGTATATTACACTAATTAGTAGAAAAGGGCAATTGCCTTGGATAGCGGAGGCACAATGCGTGTACGTCCGTTTACTTCAGAAGCTTAATCGCGACTCCCGGTCTTTGGTTTTAACGAGTAGTGGTCCATTTCGTAGCTTTTTGCATGACTCCACTTCGCCGCCACAGTAGTAGTCTATGACCTTCTTGATGACGAATGGCGATAGGTTAAATTGTTTTTCGTTGTCGTCGTTTCGGGAAATTAACATGTATTTACTGCCTGTTTGCTTGTGTAGGGTGTTGCAGCTTCGACCTAACAGATCCATGCTGTTGCTGCGTTGGCGATCGGTATCGTAAAACGGTAAAACTTTTCTGTTTTGCTTTGCTTGTTTACGGTTACAATTGAAAAATTGATCGAGAGTTTAAGAGCGAACTCGCGGAGCGAGAGCGGTGTGTATTTACAATGCAGCGGAGCTTTAGATGATAGTGACCGTACGCGTTAAAAGTCGGTTGAAGACTGACTACTAAGACTAGATACACACCAATCCATATAAATATTGAAGTAGACGACGTAACTATTCAAAAAGAAGCCAAGTACTTAGGATTATATATTGACAGTAAACTAAACTGGAAACACCATATACAAAAAAAGCGTGACCAAATCAAAATGAAAGTAAGAAAACTATAGTGGCTGCTCAATCCAAATTCAAGCATTTCACTTGAAAACAAGATCCTAATCTATACGACAATTATTAAACCAATTTGTACATATGGAGCCTAAATATGGGGAGTTGCTAAACATCAAATATAAAGTTAATCCAGAGGCTACAATCTAAAATTATTCGCACCATCACAAAAGCCCAATGGTATATTACCTACACGGACCTTCATCGAGACCTACGAATTACGACAGTAGTGGAGGAAATAACCAATTTAAGCATAAAATATCAAACCAACCTTTCCCAGTATTCGAACAATGGTGTGAACACATTAGCATTAGAAGAACTAATTCGGAAACGAAGGCCAAAAAGGGTGAGACCAGTGGACCTCACATAACACATATTACTTCATTACATTACTTACTCATTGTTAATTGGTGATATCTTTAATTGTTTGTTTATTGTTAAAATTCCGGTCACAACACTACTTTACAAACTGATTGTAAAGTTAAAATTCACCCACTTGTCCTAAATATTAATCTGTACAATAGTCGATTTATTTTTATAATAGACAATATACTCTTCTTTTGTGAAAATTCAAAAAAAAAATATTAATTCTACCGATTACCAGCTATTCACCTCTACGTTTGCTGATGACACCGCGATTCTCGCTCCCGATGCCCATTGAAGGCAAGTGCGCAACTCGCCCGCTGCCTAATATCTGTGGAGATATGGCTTGCAGGTTAGCGCATACTAGTAAAAGAACAAAAATGCAAGCAAGTTATGTTTACTCTTAACAAGCGATGCTGCTCTTCTCTGGTCCTTAACAACTCATGCATCACGGAAGCCAATGAAGTAACGTACCTGGGCCTCACTCAGCCTGGTGTGAACAAACAGAAGCCAAAAAAACCCATTTGAAATGTAAGGAAAGTAACCTCCATTGGCTAATGAACACTTGATCCCTCTTTATCCTGACCTATAAAGTCCTTATGTATAACTCTGTGTTTAAACTTATCAGGACTCATGGCACCGAGTTTTGTGGTAACGCAAGCAGAACCAATATTGATATTAATCAACGAGTACAATTCTAATAGTAGATTGATAGTTACTGAACAAATCAAAACCGGGCGCTACCCTCCACTACTCTTCACCGGTGTGAAGAGAGAAGAAAGATATTGGAACTATACGAGAAAGAAGACAACGCATATCAGAAGCAAAACGCATACGCTGCAAAGGTACAAAGAAAAGAAAAGAAAAGCAACAAGAATGGCACGCAGCATAGAAAACAACAACAACAAGGGCAACCACCCAGAAAAGAATACCAACAACAGCAATTTTCGCATGGAAATTTATTAAAAAACTAAATCAAAACAACGGCGCTTCCCCATCCGCCGTCCACGATGTAACACAGTTCACACTGAACGTAATGAATTCTTTGAGCCTTGAGCTATCGAGTGTTGTAATTAAATTTTTGATGTAGTTGATAGAACGTGAGCAGCTATGAACTATATTTTTAAGATAGCTTACCACTCAAATGCATTAATTCCGACACAGGTCTCTTGACCAGCTCCTGTCTGATCGCTGAGGCATTTGGTAAAGATTGGTCTACGTATTCGTCAGATGCAAACTTCTCACCCAAATACATTCAACGAAACACTTATATTAATGCAACCCATACCACCCCTGACGTCAGCCAGGTAGTTAGAAGCCCATTTCACTATGGTAGAAATCGAAGCTGCAATTCACACAGCAAAAGGGAAGACTCCCGGCTCAGATATGAGATCTTATGCCATGCTAAAAAACCTACACTCACCACTCAAGAAGAATCTTCTCCATATTTACAATTGAATGCTGGATTCAGGTACCGCACTCATGGAAATCGGCCATTGTTTTACCATTCCCTAAGCCCAAAAAAAAACACCACATCATATCAATAGTTTCTGCACCATTTCTCTTCTTTCCTACCGGCACCATCTTATTTCCCATAATCTGATTGGGTTTAAACAATTGATTTTATTTTTAATAGTGTTAGAACAAACAAACAGTATCTTTTCTAGATATAAAGATATTAATGTATCGGTTTACGCCGACGATGCCATCTCCGTCACGAAAATCAAATACAAATACTCCGCAAGAGATACATTTTTCTACATTTTAAATGACTTGGAATCGTGGGGACTCTTGTCAGGAGCATCCCTCTCCATCGACAAATACCAAGTGTTGCATATCTGCTATAAGCACGGATGCAATTTTCCCGACATCTATTTCAAAAACAAATGTATAAAAGTTGTTGATCACTTAAAAATACTAGGTATAACCTTTGACTCGAAATTACTCTTTAAGCAGCATCAAATTGGATCAACTTAAAAAACCCTTAGAAACTATATTAACCATTATTAAATTTTAAAACTTCAAATACTCCAGTGTCCCTAAAAACACTCTCATCAACATAACACGTGCCATAATGCTAAAGCTAATTCTAATGTCAAAATCGACTATGGCCTGCCCATGTTTAGGCAGTCCAAGTCCCATCTAAGAAACATACAATTCCCTTACCGCGCAGCTGTACGGCGGCCTCTCCTACTGACTGCATTCTTGTTGAAGCTGGGTTACCAACGATTGCGGAAAAGATTGACGAAATATCTTTGCAACTCAAGCTCTACCCGATACTAAATCGTCTGCCAGCCAAGCTTTTCGTTGATAGGTTTAAACAAAAACAGCAACGAGTCTAACTTTACCACCGCCAAAATTCTCCAACTTTATAAATCCTTCTGCAGCTTGGACTTGCAATCACCAATCTGCAGAGCTCTGCTAAAAACGATACTAGCAGCTCTGAACACCTGGCGCGTTTCCTATTCTGCTTTGACAGCCTATCCTCCATACTAGACATACAAAGTCCCGAACACAACGACTTAACTATTCGGAAAATCCGTAAACATTACACCCAACATCACAACAAAATCTTCATCTTCTGGGCTCCCAACCACCAGGGGATACTCGAAAGAATGCGCCGACAGGGCAGCCAGACTCATCATCAACGGCCTAATACACAACTTTACCAGCACAAAAAACCTAAAGAACCTCGTTTCCCGCCACCTGCGAACAAGGAAATTATCCGAATGGGCCCAGTTCCGCCACCGGTTCTCGGCCATTAACCTAACATATTCCAAAGTCCAGCTCAACCCGACCTATAGGTCACATCGTGGACCACCTTCTTGACGTCTGCCAACACTGACGTCTGGAGAGCACCAGGGTATCCATCTTTGGCTAACAAATCCCATCCCATCTTTCAACAACTGTCTCCCCACAAAACATTTCCCACATATATAATTTCGTAAGAAATTGCAACATGAATATTTAAAACACTGTTATTATATAATCGCGAGTCAAAGGCCCTAGAAGCTAGTTACTCGTTAAATTATTATTAAATTTAGTATTTGTATTTATTAGATTTAATCTTGTAAAAAAAATAACAGAAGATAGCTTACACCTTGCCAAAACAGACTCACCACAACAAAAGATAAATCAATTGGAGGCAGTAATCGCTCTGGCGAAGAGTAGCTGTTCAAATCCCATCGGCTGCAAATCAACAGCAACATCCCTCTTTTTGCAATTTTGTAGTCCTTTTTCTTCTCTTCTGCTAACGCATTCATACATATTTTGTAATACCGCGCTCGTCTTAAGGCACACTTAAGCACAACTAAATTGTAAAAGGAAATAAATTATAATAGAAGATGAACACAGCGTTTTCGTTGTTCACGGGGACCTTCGACTTCTGCACCCTCTGAAGATAATTGAATAGGAGATCCCTCCGATCCTGCCGCGCGGCCAATTAAAAGACGCAAAATACAACAACTGGATGGGATCCCAATATGGAATAAAAAGGGCTATTTTAGAAAGGCCTCAAATATTCGGAAGAGTGTACACTAAGTATATCCAAGAAGGATGCTTTCCTAACGGAACTTCCAGTTTCTTATAGATCCCTGTGCCATACACAGCTGGAACACAGCTGGAAAAGTCCTCGAGCGAATAATATGCGCTAGGCTACAGCCATTCACAGAGGCCACTCACGGCCTGTCGAGGCTAGACTTCGGCTTTGGAACAAAAAGAGGAACGGTGGATGCTAAACACGATGTAAAAAACACATTCAATTCTGTAGACTGGGGCTGCATCATCAACGCGTTAACCAGACTAGATGTACTTCTCTACATCATTAAGATCGGAATGAACTGAATGGGGAAGAGCAAGGGCAAGGCCACGTACAGTCAAAAATAACACAATTATTTTCAACCACTTAAAGTGTACATAAATATATATTATTTAAAAAAAAACAGATAATTGGTGGTATACAAATACATAGTTTCAATAAAAAAAAACACCCGGTTAACTGCAACGATGTCTCAATTTACCGTATACTTGGATAAATTCGCTGTCTCAATTAAGCGGGAATTACTGTAAATGTATATTAAATTCTTTCATTTTGAGTGAGTGCAAAACGAAACCTTAATATTATTCATTCATTTTTGTATATCATCATCAACAACGATTTTCGATCGAGTTGCGCACGCGAAACGAAAATTATATGTTTGATCATGCAAGTTCATTGCGAATAGCATATTCGACCATTGCTTGTTTCTAAACACACGATCATACACGATCATGTTTGGTTTTCAACTACATATATGGTTCGAGCTGAGAGTTAGCTTTGATCTCATGCTCAATCTATCACTTATTTTTAGAAAACAGCCAAATTCCTTCTTTAAGGAATTAAAAAAGGAAATAATAATAAAATTCAAATTGAATACAACGATCTTAGGGGTGTCGAAATAGTGGAAAAAATATGCATCTTTCCCTTGTAAATATTTTGTTGAATTTTTTTTCCACTTCTGATGATGGATTCCGAAATGAAATCAACAGCCATGGTGATAGACCGTTAACCTTCATCGCCAAGAAGGAGTGCCTCATTGGTAGCATTTCATCCAATCATGTGCTTTTTCCCATACCACTTCGGCCATTTCGGAGATTGTTCGAGAGGCTGTTGATAAGTGAACTAGGATATCTTCACTAATACCAGTTTGAAATCTGGCTCAGAATCGCATGTTTCTTCTGTCTCCCCTAAAAAATACTTCTACATCCAATCTATGCTCACACTTCCTAGTCGAAATAATTTTCTTTCATCACACGATGAATTATTTCTTCGCAATTTGTAGTACTTACTTTTTGGTTCTGATGCAATATAGTGCCATGTTTACTGTTGAAAAATATGAAATGAAATGAGACAACTGTAAATGCTAAAGTTATAGACTCAACCAAATGCGAGCATAATCTCACGAAAGCAAGCAAATTCTTACATTTAGGCCTTGCCAATTTGAACTCGAACTCTCTAACAGTTCACTGCGACATCAAACTTAGCTATTGAGATCGAAATTGCAACATGAGTTCAAGCTATGAGATCAAGAATTTTTATGCACACAAAAGGCAATTTTTACTCAAACAATCGTCTGAGTTCAAACTCGCTTTTTTTGCATGAGGCCCAATGGTCGAGTGTGATCGAAAATTTAATACTCGTTGAGCTCTCTGATCAGAACTCCATACTCGTCAAATTTAACGGTATTCGCCTTTTTCGGATTGTAACTGAGCTGAATTCGGTGTTTTTAATTTTAAAATGATTTATTATGTATTTTATTGTCTTGTTTGTGAATTTTTTTCTTGCATTGAATGCTTTTAAATTTTGTTGTTGTTTTTGTGGTGCTTCTTTTAACTAACAGTGAATTCGGCTTTGCTCTCACTCGTGTTTTTTTTTTTTTTTTTTTACATAGACATAGTGGGTACGCAATGACCACACACTGATCTCACATGGGGCAGGCCCAAGTGGCATCAAAATTCACCCAGTCATATAGACTGGGCTCAGCTGGTGTTAATTGCTAATTTCTTTGGTGAACATGCGATACCAAAGCTAATGTCTACGTACTAAATATTTGGCTACAGATAAAAACATCATCTGCCTCTAATAAACATGCAATATTAAATTAAATCTAAGACCTAATTTAGAATTCAATACCTAAAATGATATAGACAATTCAAACAAAAATGTAGATTACAAGTTTAGAAAGTAAGTTATGCATTAATTCAATTAAGCCAATAATGTAGAGGTGGAAGTTTCAGAGTTTAGAAAATCACGGCGAAGCAAAGTCTCAACGAAAACAATAATGACAGAACTGATAGAAAAACTTCTAAGATAAAATGAAGAAAGTTTACACTTTAGCCTAGCCTTCTAATACTTTGAAAGTATAGTGGAAGAAGCAGAAGATGAAACAGAAGCAGTGACTGGTAAGGTTACCTGCAAAAGCCTAGTTTTTTTCTTAGGAATAAACTCATGGACCACCTTATGTGCAGGCCAGAAATTAGCGCCACAAATGACAGAAAATACTTCCATACCAACTGAAAGCTTGAAAGAAGAGCCTTCTCTAGGGCTAGAAAAATTAAACTTATGAATATTAATATTCGAAGGGTTGCATGCTTTTGATGATATATAGCGTGCAACGTCGTCACAGGTTGTCTCCTTATCCAACCTGGAAATAAACACGAGGATCCAGCACCTTAAAAATACATGGCACTGGAGTAGAGGCAGTATTGGACTGTGAAGAACTCTTAGGGGGAGACAAAGTTCGGGAGGAGTTAGAGACTTTAGTAGAAGATGAAGCAGAAGTTACAGTAGTAGGACAGGGAGTAGAGCAAGATGAACAATTAGTGAAGAGAAAGTTGAAAGCGACAGATGAAGGGGTAGTAGAGGGGATATTGGTAGAAGGAGCTACTGGAATTGGAGCGGCATGGGATGATTGGTTAGATATTGAAGAAAGTACAGAAGAATAAGTGGGTAAAGAAGGGGAAGAAGGGGAACAAGTTGGAGAAGTTGAAGCTGAAGTCACAGTAGTAAGACATGGAATAGAGGAAGTCGAACAAGTAGTGGAGGGAAAGTTAAAGGCGATAGATGAAGAAGTAGTAGATGGGATAGTGGTTGACGGAGCTACCGGAATTTGAGCGGGATAGGACGATGGGGTGGATATGGAAGAAAGTACAGAAAAGTGACTGGGTAGAGGTTGGGAAGAAGACGAACAAGTTGGAGAAGTTGAAGCTGAAGTCACAGAAGTAGGACAAGGAATCGAGGAGGACGAACAAGTAGTGGATGGAAAGTTCAAAGCGACAGATGAAGAAATAGTAGAACAAGTTGGAGGGGATTGAGAAGAAGGGGGTTGAGGAGACGAAAAAGAAATAAGTGGCGCTGTGGTAGGCTCAAGATTATGAGGGGATAATTGCGGCAGTTGTACT
Organism: Cacoxenus indagator; assembly: GCA_035041755.1. Taxonomy (NCBI): domain Eukaryota; kingdom Metazoa; phylum Arthropoda; class Insecta; order Diptera; family Drosophilidae; genus Cacoxenus; species Cacoxenus indagator. Next base: position 39,243 of record JAWNKX010001101.1, read on the forward strand.
GCATTAGCCGTTGGAGTCAAGTCGAAAGAGTACTCCAAAAACATTTTTGACCCAGCATCAAACTCTGAGGCTAGCTCAGTGAATAGTTTCTTAAGTTTTTGGTAATTCGCATACGGTGGTACATCAACGAGAAGTCCCCCTGGCGATTGAAGCAGGTGGGGTACGACCAACTGATGCCACCACATGTAGGTTTAGCCGTACCGTATAGTCGGTCATAGTCGCGACCAGTCAATCCAGCGCACTTAAGGTGGGCGATGTTATCGCACATCCAACAAGAGACACCTCTAAGCTTATCACTATTAAAGTTGTCCTTGTTGGTGCAAGCCCGAATACAGCAACTCATTTTGATACAAGATATTAAATAAAATAAAAGCAAAATAAGATAAATAAGATAGAAAATAATAAAAAATAAAATAAAAATAATAATAATAATAAAATAATAAATAAAAATAAAAATAAAATTAAAAATTTAAAAAAAATAAAAATAAAAAAAGATTTTTATAAAACCTTAAAAATTTATGAATATATCAAATAAACAATAAGTAAGCAAAAATAAAATAAATAAATAAAATAATAACAATAAAATAAACTTGAGAGTGAAAATTTTTTTAAAATTTATTTTCAAAATTTGTTTGTTATTATCAACACACTGTGCAAAAAAGCACAACGACTTAAGCCCGAATTTTGACGCTCTCAGCTAGACAGAGATAGAATTGCAAAGAGAAAGTGAGGTGAATAATAATATTTTCCCAGAGAAAAAATAATAACTACTGTATAGAGAGCAAGAAGGAAACAGAAAAAGACTAAAATAGCAAAAACTATTTTAAGAGGAGAGCAAAGCAGGAAAAAATAAAAGATTGAACTCAATACACAGGAACGGCAAATTTAAGCGTTGTACTTGCCAAAAATAATTAAACATTGATAAGTACAAAATTTATACGGGTGAAATGAGCCATACACCACAAATAAATTCACTTACAAATGCACTTAACACCGGAAAGAAAATAAATATTAGTAACGATAAACGACAATAGACAAATTGATTGCCAAATGCTAGTCAAAATCAAAATGCGGAGCAGATTCAAAACACGTCTGTTAAGCACAAGCAACTACCTCTGACGAGGTAGTGTTGTGTAGTGCACCAACAATTTCTCATTAGCCTCTTTTTTTAATGTAGTAACTCCATTTACTGTTTGTCTCTTTCTCTCTCTCTCTCTCTAATTTCGCTTGTGTACTTGCTCTCGCTTCACCCCGCGCAGTGTGCTGTTATTGCTACTTTAAATTCTCAAATTTTCCTTTATTTTATATTTAGTTCCATCTTATTTAAGTGGAACTTCTAAAGGCGCATTGGCAGTAAAAATTGGCAATATTTCGGCGCCGTGATGGCGTGTTCTATGACAGAGCTGGAAGAAAAATATGTAAGAGAAACAGAGAAGGAATACACCGCAGACGTACACAATTTTTTTTGTGTGCGCGCTGCTCAGCAATGGAAAGAAAGAAAAAGAGGAAAGAAAACGAAAAAGAAAAACAGCTGTGCTGTGCTCGGGTAGCTCATGAGTCATGACACATCAGGTTCGGTCTACTAGAGTATGCACAAAATTTGCAACTGTCACGACACCAAAGAAGAATCAACGAAAGCTTCGGCCGCAAGTCTGTGTCAAAATAAATATAATCCAGCAAGCGGCAAGCGCACGACTAAGTCCAATTTTGACCTCAAGACAGAGGGGGTGTATTTTGTTATTTTAATTTTCTCTTGTTTGAGAAGTTTCACTTCTACCATGCGTAAAGTGCACACATGATTTTTTATTTAATTTATCTTGTTTATTTATTTTCCTTTTTTTTTTATAGTGCTAAAAATATATAAAACATTAGTAGGGCCTCGGCGCTTTGCTGCCTTCTGCGCTCTGTCCTACTGCTGCGATTTTATTATATCGTTGATCTTCCAGCGTTTGACGTTTTGGGTGGAATTTCCTACTCCTCATTTTTTATATTTTTATTTTCATTCGAATATTTAAACATTTCGACTTCGTACAGTTTGAGCAGCACTGCCGGTAAACTCAATTCTCAGAGCCTCCTTTGGTTTTGTGTTTTATTTTTATACTTACCGTTTGAGAAGCATCTGAAAATTGAGTTGGGCTTAATGTTCAAGTGGACTATTTCTTAGCACCAAACTTAGCCACAAACATTTTCCATGATGGCATCTACCAAATGTACCAATTTTCATTGTGCTCGGTCAAACGATGTCGGTACCTTAGGGATTTAACATACAGACAGACAGACAAACAGACAAACAAACATCCTTTTTAATATATATATAGATTTCGCAAAATATATTGCGTATCCTGTTGGTTGTGTGATAAGGCCCACATCAAGTGAGGTCTGTCAGTCCCGCATTAACTTAATAGTATACGTCGATGCCTAATATTTCGATTTCTAATCACTCACTCACTGTCTCAAGCTCACTTATTACACCTACTCAGTCTATTCCTATTTTCTCTTCGGTACTTTCTTCTACGCCTATACCGATATATGCACTTTTTCTCACGCCTAACGCTGCACCTTGATTTCAAACTTCAAACAAAAAAAAAATGAGAAAGTAGCCTAATTGGTCCAGCCGTCCTTAAGTTTTGCGATTAGGAATACATTTAGCCATTAATTTTTATTTATTTAGATATATAGCTTATTTTCAATTTCTGTGTACTTGTGTTATCACATTCCTATTTAATGCAAACTTATAATAAATAAAACTGACTTTTAAGTAACACCCAAAGAAAATTGGGCGAATAAACTCCTAGACGCCTCAACTAAGCAGCTATCGTATCGTAAACTACACGTATAGTACATATAAAACGATGAGTGTCAACTTATTTTCATTAAAATTTAATTTTCTTGTAGTAGTTGGTTTTAATAGTTTGTTGCTGGATTATTAAAACTGAATTTGTTTAGTATCTAAAATATTGTATTTTTAGGGGATTTACATTTTGTAAGATTTACTCGAACTTGGTGGGGGGACTCGGTCTCGTAAATACTCGTAAATTCATAGTTGATCCAATTTGGTGCTTAATAAATAAAATGTTTAAAAAAAATAAGAATAATAATAATAGTTAAATCTTAAAAACGTCTATTGGCTACTTGGTTAGTTGGTTGATAGTTTGCTAAAATATGTTCGTTGGTTGATGAGTCGATGTGTTGCTTGATAGGTAACCTAACCTTGTAAGTATAACTTTTCAGATGAAGGTACTGTCCATCATGTATCTCGGACATTATTTCCTACTCTCCTTTTTGCCTCTTTAAGGTTTTTCAAAGATGTTTTGAGATATATAAGGGGTCTTTGAGTAACTTTACAGTTATTTGATCATCTCCCAGCTTTTTTCTAACTAGTGTGATTTTCAATGTCGGATATAATTTTACAGTAATTCTACAGTAAAGTTCTTTCCGGTTTTTCAACAGATATATGAAGACCAGACCCAAACTCAAAAGTAATGATAGAAATGTTAAATGTGGCACAAGAAAAAATTGGAGACCGATTACGAGCAATGGGGATATCCAAAATCAGGGAAGATGGGTACATTAACTGAATGACAGGCAAACTGGAAAATAGGAAAGCCATTCTTGAAATGCTGCTCCAACCGTTCGACGGATTGTGACAGTTGATGAAAATAGATGAGAATCCTAAACGTAAGAAACCCTGGTTATTGCCTGGCGAAGCTGGGCTATCGACTCCAAGGTCGAATCGCTTCGGAAAGAAGACAATGCAAATCCAAATACACAGTATTATTAGGAGTTTTTGTGAAATCGATTTTTATAAACACAACACAATAGGTTTTCACTTAAACGCAAAACTCAGGAAAAGTCGAATAATCGATGTTATTAAACATTTTAAACTTTAACTTAAATCAACCATTGCGAGTGCTGCCGTTGCCACGATACCGAAGGTACAGAGTGATGTCAAGAAACCTATAGTATTAAGTAGCGCGGAAATTGAACGCCTAGTATTAGAAAAACGCCGGCTAAGACGTTAATGGCAGTCAAGTCATTCCCCCGCATCCCGTCACAGATTAAAAACTGCAAAAAAACTTATTTATTATTATATAATATATATATATATTTATTATATATTATATTATTATATAATATATATATAATAATAATAATAATAATAATAATAATAATAATAATAATCATTATAAGAATAATGATAATAATAATATTAATAATAATAACAATATTAATAATAATATAATAATTATAATACTAATACCTTTTTAGTTTTCAACGGTCGATTTATTTTTCGTTAGGTTTTTCCAGCCCTCGTGATTACTCCGCTGTTAAACGTATATTACACATATAGAGGTCGCCAATGTGTTCACTTATCGTTAAGTTTTGATGTGACAGTGTCCCACACAGCCAATGTTTGTAACATCGATAATTATTCTGCCATCCAACACTGTGTCTGTTAATAAACAGTACCAAAAAGGGCCTAGATTTTGTTGCGGTGCGTGGGCACAATTCTTTGCATTAGTCTATAAGTTTGTACAAACATGTCAAGAAAATGGTGGTTTAGTTAATTTTAAAATAATCGTTGGTAATCGGTGATATATTTTTGACAAAATGTACTACTAAAATTGTGTTTGACGTTAAACAAATGCGTAGTACAACGTTTTCGATACCCTACCGATCTACGACGACCACGCCGCTTGGTAAAAGCTGTGCACGTTTAAAGAGTGTAAAACGCTGAGGGAAATTATTTTCAAATTGGTTAACTAAGCCCTGCTACATTGGCTATGGTGGAATTAGAATGTCAAGCACCGGCGGCGCCCACAGAAAAAGAAACGCAAAGCTACGCGGAAGCGAAAGAGTTTTGCCGTCTCTGCCATGGCAGGACCGCCAACAAAACCAACGACATTTTTGACCCTATGACGCCAGCGTCAACGATTGCGTCGGCAGATGTCGATGCAAGCGCGCATACAAACGCGAGTGAAAGAATGGCGGTGGATGAGATTGTGGCGGTAGAAAACCCGTCTATACGACGCCCATACGTGGTATTGTTGAACGACTTGTTCAGGATAGAGGTAAGCGAATGTCCCATCAGAATTCAACCACCCCCATTACACATAACTATAATGGCTTTGCAGTACGAGGAACACGAAATGCTGCCGCGGCACATTTGCGACAGCTGCTTGGAAATTGTTCGAGTTTTCCATGATTTTCGCCAGTGTCTGCAGAAGGCCGAAAAAGAGCTCCTGGAGAAGTTGCAAAAATTCAAATTGACGCAAACTAAATACAAGCCCGGCTTGAATGGTAATCCCGGCGAATTTGTTTCCGATGAAAATTGTGAAATAATCGAAGTCAATCCAGATCAAGATTGTATAAGTTCTGACGATGATTTGTCCTTAGAATCAGAGTCTGAAGAAGAAGACGAAACATTTGCAGCAGGAACAAATTATGTTAATGTTGGACTGAACCATGGGAAAGCCGACTACGAAATAGGCCAGCCTGCGTGCTCTACTCACACGCAAGTCGACTCGACGCCCGGGTTGAATTCCACAAAGCTCTTAGAGCCAATTTTAGCAAACAACGTAGGCGTTACAATTGGTTCAATTCTACTGGCAACACAAGCTATCGCTGGCGGCTTTCCGGATACACTTGCATTGGGAGGTGCCGGTGGTCTGGAGGTGCATCCGAAGAATACATTTTTGTGCCAATTTTGTGATTTAGCATTTACAATGCAATCCGATTGCCATGACCATGAGTTGAAACAGCACGATTCAGAGCTACCATATCGGTGTAGCTTTTGTAATATGTGTGTGGCGACACGTCAATCGCTAATTGGGCACATCAAAGAAGCGCACGATCCGGAACGACCCTACGTATGCGCTCAATGTAATAAGAGATTTTGTCGACGCTCCGATCTGAAAAAACACACAATTGTGCACACTGGTGTACGGCCGTTCACATGTATCGTTTGCTCAAAGTCCTTCTCCCGCAACACTAATCTGACAAAGCACATGCGCATACACAGCAGTGTCAAGCCTTTTGTGTGCCAAGTGTGCCCGCGGTCATTTCAGACAGCGATTGAACTGATGCGTCATACACGCTCGCACACAGATGTCAAACCTTATCAGTGCAGCCGTTGCCCCACCTCGTTCACGCGTAAGGATAAACTACAGGTACACGAGCAGGTACACGTGCGTCGTGATGCCGAAAAGGTGGAGAACAAGAAGCGTTTGGTGAACAATTGTACGGTGCCACACTTATCACCAGCTAACCCCGCGGCCATTGAGGATGCGATGCCATCAAATGCGGAAGAAGCCTCGCACTATCACAATAGCATATTGGCTGCACAATTACAACAACAGTTGCCTTCGAAACGACCGCTAGCAGTTTCGATCGGCAATATGCCGCCACCCATGACCACTCCCATTCCTGCTCAAACGACAACAACGTCATCGCCCTTATCGTCGTCGTCACCTTTACCACCACCGTCGTCGACGAAATCCTCTGCTCATTCCCGCAATTACAATTGTGGGATCTGCGACAAAACGTTTCAACGCGGACGTGACTTGCAACGACATCAGGCTCTGCATCTGGACACACTATTCACCTGCAAGCAATGCGGCCTAGGTTTTAGTCGCCGTGAGAAACTTGCGCGCCATGAACTAGAACAGCACGCACCACACTATCCCTGCCAAATTTGTCAGATTCAGTTCTCCCGACCAACGGAGCTGGAGCACCACCTCAAAACGCACGAACTCCAACAACACGTTGCGTTAAACACGTTAAATGCTACCGTCTCCGCGGCGCAGACACAATCAGTTGCCCTTAATGAGACGACGAATAAGACTGCGCCGTCGCAGTTACATCGACCTTCAGCGGAGGACATGTCGTTCTTTAGTCAAATGGTGCCTACCATGAATCTGGGATTCTATAGCGAAACACATCCGGAAGAACGGAACGGCATATGAGACGAACGGTTGATCGGATATATTAAATTCAAGAAATGTAATGTATGGAATTATGCCACAGATCGTATGCTTAAGGATGAGACGAGATAAGCTGTGGCATATTGTAATTATAATTATTATTTATTAGGTGTAAAAGTGAAGAAAGACAGAAAATTGTTTCTTATTTGCTAGAAATCCCCTTGTACTCAGCCAGTTTGGGTATCAGATAGATATAAAATTCATGGTGTACATATATATATATAGTACTAGCAGAACCCTGCCCGTTTCGCTGAGCATTAAATAATATGAAAGAAAAAACAAATGAAATATTTTATTTTTTATTGCGCGTATTCGTGCATATGACGCGGACTGCCGGTGTACGATGATGGCAAAATTATCATTTGTCCGACATCATTCACATTGGCGTCATTATTAATACAAAATGTGATTATGCTCATTTTGGCGCACCATTGAACCATATGCATAATAATTCATTGGGTTAACCTTTTATCGATCCTATAGATCCTATAAATAAATTAATTCTATAAAACAAATTTTCTCATTACAGATTAAATATTGTATTCAATTACAATTTAATTTGATTGATAATTTGAATGTTAAAATGATATCCATCTTCACTACGAAAAAAAAAAACAAATTTATTTTAAAACCATCGTCACGCGTTAGCTCAGAATAATATTACACACAGAAATATGCCTTAATTTTTATATATTGGTTCATATCAAAAGTCTCCGCAGTTTTTGGTACATTTTTGAACAAATATTTTCTCTATTCAAAATCATTTTCGATCAAGTAAATATTAGCCATTATTGTCTAGGACCTTTTACCATTTTCCGGTTAGTTTCATAATTCCATCGGTGTCGAACTTCTTCTTTTTTACTATGAAGGCAGTTTTGCAGAGTCCAAAACAAATGGTAGTCAGAGGGTGCAAGGTCCGTGCTATACGGTGCATGCATCAAAACTTCCCAACCAAGCTCTTTTACATCGAAATTTCCGGAACGGCTTGACCACTCCTGGCTCCAGTGTTCGCTCACAGCATTCTCAGCGTAAACTGCACAAATTTTTCCGCTTATTTTTGCAGCGTTTTTCCCTTTTTTATAGTAAAAAAGAATCACATAGCGTATTTCTTCAGATATTTCACTCATATTCAAATCAGTATATCGATTGTTACTTTACTCCCGTTTACAGTTATCCATCGACCGAACAACGGACCAGAGTTTGAGCTTTAGTTTGAGTTAGATAGCTATTGTTAGCAGAGACCCTCATACCATAACCCAAATCAAGGAAAGCCTTTATTATAACGTTGGGGTATTTGGACATCCACATGAATGGAAAATCGGTTCCCTGAATGTCATTTTCCTATTGATGTTACTACATCCTTACCAATAGAGAAGGAACAATAGCACGCTAAGGTTTTACACAATTAAATGTAAAATGTGCGAAAAATTGAAGATGCCATAGGCGTATCAAATGCCTCGGATGTTTCAGTTAGAATAAAGAAAGTTACCCTTAAGATGGGAGGAAGGATATGCCATATTTTCATCATCATCAATCATTTGGCGTTGTTTAGCTATTGGGTGCGAAGTTGGTTAATAGTATTTTAATTCTAGCAGTTATTTTATTCAACAAAGTATGCACACATATTATATATACACTTTTGCCACTTAAGCGGAACCGACCTGAATGTCGTTGTATAAAACCCTGACGAACAGGAGTCAATGAATTCCCCAGAAGGATAGTTTTATAAAGTTGTCGAATTTAATTCTTTTTTTCTATCAATGTTCGGATAAAATGTTAAACAGTGGGGTCTAAGTCTGGTCAGTATAGTGGATCTCGGAAAAGTTCCAACTCTAATAACTGTTGTTGTGCAGTGTGAGGTCTGGGGTTATTTATTTATTTTTTTAATACTCTTTTTAAATAACATAGTCTTAAGATAACTATGGTATATTAAAAAAATAAATGTATTATATAGGAGTTTTCAATAAGAGTGTCCAAAATTTTTACAATAAAACGCACACGGCATTTATTTTTAACAAATTTATTATCAACTGAAAGTACAATTGATTAGTAATTAGTAGTAATTAGTAATGGAATATAACTGCCACGTCTGCGCTAGCAGACCTTCATACAGATCCTTCAATTCTGGATCACTCGGGCGCACAATTCCGGCGTCACGGTCTGAATTTCGGCGCAAATGTTGTTCTTTAGGGCAGTGGATGGTTGACGTAGACGAGCGACTTTAAATACCCAAAAAAAAGGCAAACGGTGTTAAATCGCCTTTTAGTGAGATCAATCGATCCGGAAAGTTGTTGCACCGTCTTGTTGAAAAAATATGTCTTACGTGTCGATGCCGGCCGACTAGGTAAAAAAAAGTCGTTTACCATCACTCAATTCCGCTCTCGATGAAGTACGGACAATCACACAGTTACTTTTCGAAACTGTAAAGGTACTTCCATTATCTGACAGTTCTGTTTATATACAAAGCCGTTGATCGAAAAATGCGCTTCGTTGCTGAAGAGGATTTTGTAGACAAAATGTGAATCAACAGCGATATGGCCGAGGGCCCCAGCTGGAAATGCGCTGCCATGGTCCAAGGGCTTCAGTTGCTGCGTTACCTGAATTTTATATGGGTGCATGCCCAAATCGCGATACAAAATTTGCCACATACTGGTCGTTGAAAGGACAGACTGACCGACAGAAAACATACCCATTTATTAATTTTAACGTAGTATACTTTCTGGTTGCCGAAGACCAGAGTAGTCGAGGGTGGATTAGTACGTAGGCGCTCAAACCTACCCGTGAGTAAGTCTAGAGACTGCACAGTGCAGTCGGCGAAACGTGCATGCTCGCAGCCCGTATCAAAAAAAAAAACATTTAAAAATATATATATTATGATTAGAATTACCATGAAAAATCAGAAAAAACATAGCTTAATAATGCAGAAAAAAAACTAAAACTAAATATAGGATTAGGTAAATATAGGATATGGTATTTAGGATATGGTAGTAATAGTACTAATTTAAGTAAAATTAAAACTATTACAAAGGAATGGAATACGTAGCACTGGCTCCTTTGGATGTTTTCCACCAGCACCGTTTGGTGATTATTAGTGACTCACTTTTATCCTTAACAGAATTCGGGGTGTCAATAATCTTGTTTTATCATTATTCAAATAGTGTCGTTTATTGCATTAATGATAATTTTTATATGTTGTCGGTCTATATCGATAATTAAACGTTGGAACACCATTATTATTTTGCCCGGCGTTGCCCGGTTTAAATTTATATTTTCTCTGTGCCTACTTAATACGGCAATAACAACAATAGAAAATTCAAGAGGCAGCAAAGCATAAAGAGCAAAAGAACGTACGAAAGTTTTGGTGATTGGTCTTGCAGTGGTTTTGCAAAAACTTAATCCTAAAAAACATGCTTTCCTTAAAAAAAACTATTACTTAACTATTTTCAAAATTAGGCTCACTGGTCATGCAGCAAGCTTTTTCATTTAGATTCGAAGCAAATATGCTGTAAAAGTGGGACAGACAGACACACCAGTGATCCTGAAATGGTTCTGTTTTTCACTCAAACGTACGGAACCCTAAACAGTATTAAATTCGATTCAGTGTATTTTGCGGCAAAGCGTTTCTTAAAATTCTCATATAATAAATTTTATATAATAGTATAGATTAGTCCTCATTTCTTAAGCACATCGGTAGGTTCTATTATCTTAGTTAGTCCATTTAATTATATCTTTACGTATTAATTGAAATAACATAAAATTCCGCTGTACGGATACTTTGCGACTATGTTCTTCCTAACGGGCTGTACCGATTTTGGTGAAATTTTATGTGTACGTTGAAAGTGGTACGTGGATAGTTGGATTAACATTTGGCCCCGTAGGTAGAGTGCGATAGAGTTTGGTGTTGTAGCTACACATCTATCATCCACATCAAAAATTTAATTACACCACTCGATAGCTAAGGGATCAAAGAACTCATTACCTTTATTACGAACTTTGTCGCATAGCGGGGGGTGGAGGGGTACCCGCAGCCGTTTTCATATCAGTTTTCAATAAATTTCAATGCGAAAATCGCTGGTTTTTTTTTTCTGCGGCTCTGCCCTTGTTGTTGTGGTTTTTGTTTCCTTTACATCGTACGTATGCTTTACTTCATTGAATTGCGCTGCTTTCTTTCTTTGCTTCTCTTATACTTCCATCATTATTATTTTCATTTCGTTTGTGTGTGTACCCTACTCAACGCCGATCTCGCAAATCAATTGGTATGCATGTTACTGAGGCTTGGCTCTTATATTTTATATAAATATATACACTATGTGCCTCAATTATGAATTATAATATGCTTCCAACAGTGAAACTGCTCATATATACATATATGTTGTTCGATTCGCACAGTCTTTCAGTATTCATTTTTAACTGCCAAAGTTTGAAAAGACATACCTTGGATCCAGTTACTAAAAATTCGAACCTACTATTACTTTTCGAAACGTGGATAATAAATGCAATTGCATTTCTTAATATAAACGACAAAATGGTCGTTCAGGTGGAGTCGCAATATATCGTAGAACTGAAGACGCTGCTCGTATTTGTACAGAAAATATGTGAACGCTTTTGTCAAACATTAATGATTTGAGTACTAAGCACTCATCAGTTGGTGACATTTATTTAGTTATTTGTAAAATAGGAAACGATTTTGCAATAGTTATTTTAGCTATTTATATATCCCCAAATCAAGAGATTGACGATATTATATTACTCATTCATCGATCATTGTTAGAATATACCGAGGGAGGTTCTAAATTACTTAAACAAAGTTTACACAAGGTTCCACTCATATTGGCTGGAGACTTCAACGTCAACTTCAAAAATAAAGAAAAATTCGCAGAATTAATATCCTTTATATTAGATACATTTGATTTTCATATTAATAATGATCCAGCGCAATTCGCAACACATTACTGTACTACCATTGATACTTCGACAAAATTGAATCTCTAGCATACGCGTCTTATGATAGTTACCATAAGCCGTTAATTACCATGGTACAATATGATGAGATTTAAAAAGTTGATTGGCTTGCAGTAGAGTTGGCAAGTAGAAACCGTAACATAACGAAAGAGCATTACATAAGTAAAGTCTTTACTTTATCACAAAAATGGACAATCACCCAGTTCTCCGAATTGTCACTTTAAGTTACACATCACGAAGTGAGACATTAGCGTAAGTTTAAGGCCACAAAAAAATCATTGTAATTTATATGTAAAAAGGCGTGAGGAACTTCGTTTGACGGCGGTCCCACGACCGCACACTTTTTTTTAAAGAGAATGATCGTTTGTAATCAATGTGAGTATTTTTTCCATTTTCTTTATTTGTCTATCGTTTTTCTAACAAATTTGCTGTATAAATTAGATTCCATTCCACTAGATTTGTTTTAAAGAATATTAAGGCCTTGGGGTGTGTTTTAAGATGTCTTCCTTACCCAACTACTCGAATATATTTTTCATCATAAGTAATGACTTGATTCATAAATTGATTTCTGATTTTCATTGGGTTTAGTGGAACCCACTTACCGATTTGAGCCAGATGAGTTAATACTGTTTCTTTTGTAAATACCAAAGAAAAGTGTCCTTTTACGTTCGTCGTTATCGACCTTTGATTCTGACAAATTCATTTTTTTATAAAAAGTTCTACATTTTTTAACAGTTAAAATGGTCGGAATGGTGAATATTCGATAGTGAGTGATGAGTGGTGAGCTTCGATAATATATAGTTAAAATGTAATACCACAAAATTAAGAGCCATCGCTATTATCAGCAAGATAGCTGGTCCATTACATCCATTACATTAGAATTTGTCCAAAATACGTTCTTTAGGTTCGCTGAGCGTGTAAAAATACACTGGTGTACAATCGCAATCACAAAGATTAAAATCGCGAAGATACAGCTGAAGAACATCGGTAGCATTGTACATACAGTTGTCATTGGCCAGGATAGCAGTATAGTCAGCAAAAGTGGCTATGATGATATCCTTCGGGTCATCCATAGAAATAGAGGAACCTGTGGGCATGTCACTGATGAAAAGCGTGTAGAGTATAGGTCGCGCGTTTTTTCGTTTGCCCCTTTCCTTTTAAATATGTTTGGTTCGAAATTGTAGGCATTCGAAATAAAACAATCGGCCATATTCCCGTTGGCGTTCTATTTTTTAAACGTCTCAAAAACGATGTCGATCGTAAATATTCGGTATTCTCTAATAGACAATAGAAACGATTGAAAAACATTCACATTCTGTTATCGTCATTTCAAGTGACGATATTGAAACGAGTGTAGTGAAAATTAAATTAAAATATCAAAATAACAACGTTACGACAATTCGAAACTATGGTTGGAAATTAAACAAAATCCTGAATAAAATCTTTTCTCCAGTCCGTGACGGGAACGGTTGGCACAAAGTAAATACCTAACAAATGATAAATAAATAAATATTAAGAATAAATCAGCAAATAATTAATTAAATAAAATTAATTTAAATTAAAGGTATGAAAGGACTTGTTCCAAGACGTTTGAATGTAGTTTTTTTTCAGTCTGAATGTATTCACAAATCTTCAAGAAAAATTCTACGTATGTATAAATAGCTATATGGCAATATTTTGTGAAAAAATATTTCTTACGGTGCATCTGGAATGACAAAGACATTAACACTTTGTCGAGACATTTTCCGATGTATGGTTATTTTTATCACTCAGTTTTATCACTGATTATCCCCACTTAAACTTGAAAAATAAAACTCTGGACTAGCCATTTTGATTTTTTATGCAGAAAAACGAAATTACTTGCAAAAATTTGAAATTCGAATTCTATTGTTCTAGTTTGCGACAATTTGTCGTCGTCGTCTCGTTGTATTTCGGGAAAGCGAATTTCGGAGCGAAGCGACACTAAAGCGACGACGACAGAGAAACGACTTTTAAAACAGGAACGACAACGGAAATAGCGGTTAATACGTTGCTTGAGCACGAAACGCTGTTCGTTCAATTTCGCCGAAGACGATTTGAAATTTGCTTCCTTCAAAACGAAACCGATTTGCCGATTAAATTGCATTCGTCTCTAGTACACACAATAAAAATTTGATTCGAAGGTAAGCGCTCTATTCTTTCTCCGTTTCTCTTATACATAAGTTTCAATTCAAAATTCAAAATAAACAATGCGTACTGTCTGTAACTCTTTTACGTTGTTACATTATTGTTCTGGGAACCGCGCTCAAAGCAAATATTGTATTATCCGTTACGTAGGCGTAGTCACGTAAAACGGCTGTGACCTCCCATTTTTGTTCTTGTGTTGAACATAGCATGATTCAGTAGGTACAACCTGTTGCGATCCAACACGGTTCCTTACCATCTCCACTCTCCTCCACTCACTATTTATAGCAAGTACGGTATTTCTATTTTTCTGCAGCGTCTCAATCACAGCAACCCCTACCCCAGTTACACCCAGTTTGCCGCGGAATATTGAATAATTCGTTGTACATACTATTCCACAGGAAAGGGCCGAGTCCTGATCCCTCGGAGACACCAAATGTGACTTTGTAGTGCCTAAACCCCCTCTCTGTGTCGTGTGTATGTAAGTGTTTTATTGCTGAGGTACGCTGAGACGATTTGGCACAGATACTAAGGTGTCTTCACCTTATGCATGGGACACATGATGATGTGTCTTCCCACTCATCTGGAAAAGATAGTGATTTGTAATTTTATTCTAAGAAAATAAACCAATAGGGCAACGCACTCCTACAGGACCCGTTCCATCCTGGACACTCTACATAAAATGCTGGACTCGAATAATTCAGAGAAGCGCCAAAAGGTATGCTGTGTGAAAAATTGCACACTCCGCAATCAACAGTGAATGATGGTTGGTAGTGTTTAAGGATTACCGATATAAAAAAATATTTCAAATCAGCAATCAAGAAACCCCCTGTAATATATGTGTTCATTATCGTCTAGAATACTTGGGTGAGCTAGGATATAGGCTTTTCCATGACTATGTTTGCTATCCAGTGAAGTCTCGGTGATTCCGTGTTTTGACTTGACTTTCCGAAGGGAATAAAGTATTTGAACTGTTGCGATAATTGTTGCAATAAACAACTAAAGGAACAAATACAAAACAACTTAATGAAGAGTTAACTTATATAAGTGTCATTGGTGGATAACATTACATTACAATTACCTTTCCACGTGGTCAATAGGATACAGATTTAGAAGTTTAATTTAATAAACAACTAAAAGAACAAATACATAACATATATGTAAGGATATTCCTTAAGATGGTTGGATATTGGCAGCTTTTCTCTTCGCGTCACGGAAGTATTTTGGAAATATACTGAGCTTCCCTAAATCTTCTTGGTTAGTTCATTATTTAGCTCCTCTCTAAGACTCACAAATGCTATGGTTTTACTTTCCTGAATAGCCTTTCGTTGCAGGTTGCTTTTTGAATTGTAGACAAATTCGTGTTCTAGGAGACGTTCCTGGCCATCAGTTCGTGCTCTCTTCATTTCCGCCATTGCCCCCGCGATTTCCGCATTCCACTAGAATGTGGGTTGGCATCCGTTTTATGTCCGAATTTAATAGACGTCTACATCGCTTAACCAAACCTCATGAAATGTATCTTTTCATGGACAAGATTTTATTTATTCAATTTCAACTGAGCATAATGAAAATTGGTATAAATGTATTCAAATGGAAAGTGGTATTGTGCGATATAACATAATTAGCCTTCAGCAAACATTTTCTAAACACTCACACATCCACTCTATATAAATATATATATACAATTAAAGGTTTTAAATTGCCCAAGAGCAAGGATCAAATATTTGAGCAGGGTCCTGTGGAAAAATCCATACCCGACTATTAACTACGTACTGATCAACGTCTAGGAATCGGCGCATTGGCGACAAGTAATTTGGGTCGCACACGCAGCTCTGGAGAGGAAGAACATCAAGGACAGACAAGAAGTCTGGGGTAATTGATATCTAAACGTTTGCGCCGCCTCCTGAGCTCCTGAATCAACTGTGAATAGAGTTTTCATCGATATACATACATACTTAATATGCATGTGTTCTTGTGAGGAAACAATTGGACCATTGGTAGAGACAACCGCCATGAAGAGACATTCACCTACCTGGTTGTGGTGGTGAGGCTGCTGATGCTGGATTGAAGGTGATGGTCGATGACGGAGCAAGTCGTCGGGCGTCGGGTGGATAATCTGCTGCTGAAATAATCTGCTGCAGTCGATTAAGACGTAGAGCGAAAGCGCCGTAGTAACTTTTCGGCACGCTGCACTCACCGAGGTATCAGTCCGCTCCTTGCAATTCTCTATACGTGGGCGCTCTATAGAAAGTTTCGTAGGAACTTTTCACCGCGGAGGCAGTCCGCTTCCATTGTATCTCGCTCCGTCAGACTGCAGTTACAGGTTCTGTATGAACTTGCCTTGATCAGTGTGAGTGCAGTTGTTGGCTCCGTAGGGGCCTGCGTCTATTCAGGGCTGGGCGGTTCATAAACACCCCATTTCGTATATCGAATTCGAATTCGCTCCCCAAAACGCAAAATGCAACACACTAGGTCTCGACAGAATCTCCTACCCAACGATTAGAATTTGGTACCAGAAAACAAACACAAGCTAATCGAAATATACAATCTAATGCTCACAAGCAGTTCATACCCTCATACATGGACCTCCGCTATTACACTCCCTGTTCTTAAGCCTAACAGACCCGCATACGGAATTGGTAGTTTTAGGCCAATGTCACTCCTATCGTGCCTCAGTGGAATCGTTGAAAAATTAATAGGACGCAGATTAATGTCGTTCATCAACCAAAACAAGCTGATCTTCCACCACCAAATCCATGGCTTTGGCAATGGCTTTTAAATCCATCATTTCGTGTCGGATGCTCTTTTTACTAAAAATCATGTCTCAATTTTAGGGACTGATTTTGAAAAGGCGTTTGATTGCGTGGACACAAATGCGGTACTTTCTCAACTCGGACAATGGGTGGTCGGTCCGAGGATCTTTAATCTTGTGAAGGCCTTTGTATTACGGCACAAAAATATTCAAGTATCAGTATACGAAATTATATACGGATGACGACAGGACTTTCAACCATAAAGGACGGAGTTTTCGAAGCGACTGATACCGAAAGTGAACAATCAATGTCATCCCCCGCTTTATAAAAAATTCATTAAAGCATTGAACGATAAGAAGATATATGAAGTGGTATCGGTAATTCGACAGTGTGCTCTGTTGTGTAAGCAGTTCAATATTTCATCTGCACCTCAAACCAAGAACAATAAACTCGTCTCTACATCTTGTCATATACAAAGGTCTTCGTTTAATTTGAAGCTGCAGCAACACAAAAAAAGTGACATATGCAGTGAATTTCACCAACAGACGTCTTAGACGACATCGATAGGATGGAAGGTGGATGTTAGGATCCCAATTTAAGTTACGTAGCGCGAAAAGTAAGAACTGCTTTTGAACTGATTTTCAAAGAACATGTCGTCGGAAGAGTGCATCCAAACAACTTCGAATGCTATTACTTACGCTTACTTCTACATATAGTTCGAGGACCTACTTCTTTGCTGAACTGCAAATTGTTGATGGTATCCTGTATCCTACTTACCAATCTGCTTGCAATGAGCGTAATTTGCTTAATGGAGATCAGCACCAGGATTGCGCAATGGCCGAAGCATACATCAGCGACACTTCGCAACGCTTGCGGCATTTGTTTGCAATAATGTTAGTAGTTTATGGACTATAAGATATTGCACAGTTATGGCAAAAATATCAAGGAAAATTCTCGGAAGACTTTTTCAGAAATATACAGCTAAACAATGATAGCGAGCTAAACGATGTGAGAGTAATTTCAATCGATGCTTGCTCGATATTGAAGACATAGTTAAGTGTATTGGGGGAAATCCTCTGCCGCAGTATGGCATGCCCACTCCATGTTTAAATTGCGAACACATTAATAGAGAGTACATAGCGGATATAAATTATAATATATCGTAACTACCTGAAATATTGAAGAAAGATCTCACAAATTTGACGGCGGAACAACGTACAATATTCGAGCGAGTATGTCAAGCGTAGCCGATGATTTGGGGGACATACAGTTTTTAGATACACCCGGAGGTACTTTTTTTTTTCCTTTATATTTAATTTTTCTGTTATTATTAGAACAACTTCAATGAAATTGTATATACAAAAATTAACAAAACAACTTAAATAAGAAGTGGGGATATAGCATAGTGTATTAAAAGGATCTATTACGGAGGTCTGCAGGGTGCGATCTTCTCAGCCGTCTCGCCACCCTCACTCCTCTCATTCTGCGTCGTTTTAGAAGGCGCCTTGCTAGTTTATTTGGATGATTTTCTGACTTCTCTATATATTTCTTGGCCTGACGATTTATCAAATCGCCAATTTCCTGTATTTTTAAGTCATTTTCAAGGTCCGCCGTTCGCATGAACCAAGGGGCACCAGTAAGCATTCGCAATGTCTTGGCCTGCAGTACTCTCACCTTCGTGATGTTTGACCTCGCTGCTATGCCATACACCTGCAAACCGTATCGCCAAGCAGGAGCAATTATGGTTTTGTAAATGTTCACCTTATTTCCCAAGGACAATTTATACCTGCTAGTTAAAAGCCAATGCAAATTGCCAATCCTCTGTCTTAAGGATTTCGTGATACTTGAAATATGCGTCTTGAAAGTTAGCCGCCTATCCAAATACACACCCACGTATTTGTAGCCTGAATGGTGTTCCAGCAGCTCGTTTCCAATGAAAACTCCCGGACAGAAATCTGGCCGTAAGGCGTACGTCACATTGGCACATTTGTTTTTGTTAATGCAAATGTTCCAACGTCGTGTCCAGTTTTCAAAAATATACAGGTATTGCTGCAGTGAGTCCGTGGCTTCGTAAATGCACTTGTTTCTAACGAGGATGGCCGTATCGTCTGAAAACGTGGCAATTATCAGTTCCAGAGGATCTTTCAGAGGAGGTATGGGAAAAACATTTCCCACCAAAGTCATATTGGCCTAAATACGTAATCACTGCATAATTGCTTTCGCTGTTGCCCCATCAGGCATAGCAGCTACATTGTTATCCGGAGGGAAAACCGCCCATACAATATTTAAAATAAATAAATAATAAATTAACTTGGACATTACGGAAAGCCGAATTTGTAACATTTCTAGCGACAAAGCAAAGGTTTTACGTGATAGCTGCTTAATAATATGGGATGCGTGCACAATGGCAAACAGTAAAGCAGTTGAATAGGTAGGCAGAACTTTGAGAGATATAAGAAGAGACGATCGGTCCATGGATGGCGTCACAATGCTCTTCTGTGGTGATTTTAGACAGACATTACCAGTACTACCCAGAGGAACGAAGGCTGGTGAAATGAAATTGGGCATGTAGCAGTAGCAGGTGTAGATTTTAGTGTGATGCTTTTCGCACGGTCAGTTATATGTGGCTCTTACCCGTATTAGCAGTTCAAATAATTTATATATTCACATTCCTGGAAATTCATCGTATACAGAGAAGCGTTAAGGTAGACTATAGTGGTATTATAGAGGTAAATTTGCATTGGTTGCGGACGAAGTCGCGGACACAGCTAGTTTTCAAAATAATTTGAAAGCAATAAATTTTTAATTGGTGTGAAAATTTTAAATGTGGGATCGATTAACATAAATATAAATATACAGTGGAAAGCTTGAAAACATTTCCAGCTTATAACTTCATACTGAACCACTTATAAATCCACCATAAATCACTTTGTCACCATTCATCACGTCATAAAAATAGTAGATTTTTTTTAGAAGACACGTGAAGGAGATTTTCAGTTTTTAGACTGAAACTATTTTATACGCTTTGTGTCATGAGGTCAGCTCAAAAACTTTACGCTAAAAATCGCCCGTCAAAATGGCGTTTTGGAAACACATTGTCTCCGTAATTTCAGTTACGCTTTTGGCAAGAAGCCTGCAACAAGTAGGCAGTAAAAAAAATTGCCTTCATGAACTGCAGATGCTATAAAAGCAGCCTAATTGTTTAATGCCATTTACAGAGAAAGAGAAAACTTATAGCGATTGGACCAGTTTTTCGCGTAGTGATTTTTCTCGATGACTGCACGAGTTGGTATTTGATTGATACGTGCTGTATAAAATCTGATATCGCAGACGGACAACTAGAGCGACAAGCGATGATTGAAGTAGTAGAAGAGGAATGGAATCTTAAACAATAATGGGCTCAACATCCTTTTGTGCGGTGCGAATTTGACGCTTTTTAAGGAAACTAAGATTCAATTAAAGTTTCTCACACCGAGCGCTGGCAGCAAGCAATTCGCTGAAGGCGGAACCTTTATATTTCTTTATTCACTCTTCCTGTTAAAATACTTCCAGTCATCCCGTTAATTTATTTATTTAGCTTTTTATTTATTTATTTTATTTGAACGATTGTTTGTTGTGAACGACAACATAAACTAACGCCATGCTTTTCTGCTCTATTGTTCTTCCCTCTGTGCAGTACGCTTTTGGCGTGCGCTGTTATGCACTGTCCGCTGTCGCTTTAACGCATCTCGCTTACGCCAAGTATGCAGATGGTTTAGGTCGAGTTGTGATTGTCTGGATACTTTCTTAAGAGTTCTCACGTTCTATTGTCCAATTAGTGTCCTGGTTCGTGTGTCAAATGTCGTCATCGTTAGGGGCTTGGTTTTGGATATCCCTGTTGGTTATGAAAATCGATTGATATTTTTGATAATGTAGGTAATTAGCCTGGCGCTACCAGTCCTCCACAGAAGTTGGAGAGGGTCGTCTGAAGGTGTTGACGTGGCGATTGAACCACAGGTAAATTGAAGAAAAAACCGAAAACCCTCTTCCTCTGAGAAGGCAGCCGTAGTATAATTCCACTAGTCTACCAAGTCGACAGTAGGTAAATTCCAAGTATTTTTCAGATAGATTTACATTTGAAAAATAATCGAGGTGGATTTACGTAACCTATGAAGCGTAGTAGCTAAATTTGAAGAAAGAAACTATTTCAGAATTTTATATGGACCAGTTGTACCAGCAAACGTTGTTTTGCTTTCAAACCTTTGTGTTTTTGTTGATACTAGTGTTCGCTCAGTTGTTGAAATTGAACCACAATCGTTATAATATTCAATTTTATTATATCACTCTACACTTAGTAACCGTGTGCCATGCGAAGCGTGTGTGTGAGATTTTATTGCAGTTGTATGTATGACAACTTTTAACTCTTTTATGCCCACAATAACTAACTAATGTTATTGCAAACTATATGTTGAACAATTGATAATGAAAACCTGTCGAATGGTGTATTTTCTGTTAAAATCGAGTATATGGCTTAGGCGTGAGGTGTCGCGAAAGGAGAGTCTTCCTAAGACAACGGCCGAATATTCACCTATTAATCAAAATCTTAATTTATTTTGCTTAATCACACACTTAAAAATCACAGAAATTTAAGTGGGTCGCTTTGTAAACTGATATTAATTACATAAATTCATTAATTGCCATGAGCCAAAATGATTGTGATGTATGTACTTTTTTCTTTTCAGTGTAACAACGCTTTTGCTCACGATTTTTGTTCAAATACCCGCAAATTAACCCGCACTGGCTGTAACTTGTTGGTATGGGATTTATTGCCTACCGCGCCTGGTTGACGGACAACAAAACCCGATGCCAGTCATTAGGCTAAACCGTAGAGGGCATCATGTCTACTCTATTGACTTGCTCTGCCCTGTTGTACTTGGGGTTCGAACCAAAATAATTTACAAATCGTATGCAGGAGTGAGAGTGAGGCTGAGCATGAATTCAGCAGAATACATTCAAGTTTAAGCTGAGTCAGCTTAAACTTGAATGTATGACAATGAAATTCGAAGGCAACGTGGTTTCTTCTTCTATAAAAATGTCGTAGAAATTGTTTCATTTATGGCTAATTTAGTAGAGTAAAAAGGCAATTCGCTCAATATGCAATTCAACGACAACCATTTTTTTGCTCTAAGTTTTGCTCCATCTCAGTCTCACTACATAAATATATTTTCCTTTTCCTATTTTGTAGGGTGCCTATGTCTCATAAATTTTGACTTTAAACCAATTTTAAGTGCTTCAGTTCGATCTACGATCCGGTTACGATTGTGTTTGTTTCCTGAGATGGACGCAGTTTATTCCCTCTCTCCTCTTTTTATTCTCTTTAGTTTTATTTCGGGAGAGAAAAAAAGATATGATCATGTCAATTTTGCTGTTTTGAACATTATTGTCCTGTTAGTCGAAGACCACCAAAAAGAAACAATGAATGAGTGAGCAAGAAAGAAAGCCGAAGTTCCTGAAGGAGAAAATGCAAAATATTGCATAGTGGGTGAAATATTTAATGTGTCAAAATCCACTATTTTTGATATTAATAAAAATAAATAACATTGGGAAAAGTTAGTGAAAGTTGCTCCCTTAGGTTTCTTTAAAAGGAGACAAAGAAGATGATATACAGCTTGTTCAGTAAGAGAGAAGGATGCGAAATGTCAGGACATGAGCTCCATATATTCTACAATAACCGATGTGATGCAATTTATAAGGATGAAATTATTGCTTGGGCACGTGGCGAAAATGAATACGCATATTTTAAGAACTAAATTTTGTTTTATTTGATATTTATTTTTCAAATAATAATGTTTATTATAATTAAATGAATTTCAATTAAAAGTTATGCCAATACAAATTATGTGTATCATCTTTGTGTAATGTTTCGATTTTATACTATAGTCCGGGCAATTACGTAATCCGGACAGTGGTTGGGACTATATGTGTCCGGACTAGGGAGGTTATACTGTATAGCTATAAATATAAAATTCGAAGTATGTTTGTCTGTGTGTTTGTATGTCTGTCCGTTATAGACGATGAAACCGCTTGAAAATTTCAGCGAATCTCTATAATAGCCTTGAGAAGGTAACTGTGAATTTTGATGCGAAAAAATCGTTGAATTCGCTAAATATTAATACCAACTCAATTTTCAGATGCTTCTCAAACTGTACAGATACAAATAAAACACAAAAACAATATAGCATCTGAGAATTGAGTTTGCCGGCAGTACAAACTGTACAAACTGCCGAAACTGTACAAAGTCGAAATGTTCAAATATTCGAATGAAAAAAAAAAAAATATTTCAAAAAATTTAAGAATACGACCTGTGGACCTGGACAATTTTCATTGTATGGAAGGGATGAAAAGATTGTAGTGAATTGGGTTAGTTGTCGCAAACGACTTGCCAAAAAAGCATTTTTTTTTAGTAGAAAGGAATCTAAATAGATAAAGAACCAACCCAATTCTATTCGAATACATTTAATATGGGATTGGCTATCTTTACTGTGCAATTTGTCAGAAAGCTTTTATAGACACGCATTCTAACTTACACCCATTCATCTGTTTGTACAAAAAATGCCGCTGACAAATCTTTTACATCTTAGTTGTTACGCGTCGTTGCAATGTAGTCAGATACATTTCCAGCTTATTCTATCTCCAGCGCACATGACAACGAAGAGCGGCTTAGATAAACCACTAAGAATAACATAAAGGAAGGCGAGCCCAAGAGTTACCCGCTGAGTAGTAATGGGAGCCGACTTCGACTTGAGTGCTATTGACATTGGATATGGTGCCTTGATTACTTCTAGATTGATCATCACTATGGTCAGTTTAAACGAACATTCGAAATAATTGGCAATAGAAACAAGTATGAAATCAGTAAATACTGGGTCCATATAGACCACACAAAATCCACACTCTAATCGGCAAACCATGTGCTGCGGTATAGGTATAGGTAGATTGGATTACTGTAGATTATGGACTTAAAATAATATGTCACTTGAGAACGCTTTCAGAAGAGCTAAAAGCACGTCGTTAAACAGAAAATGTTCATTCGTCCGCATTTCCACACAATGTTGGTGGTTTTTACTGACCGTCTGCCACAACTTAATTCTGCCGCTGCTCCAACCGACATTTGCCACTACTTACGACTCGGGTTGACTTGTAAAACGAATTAGTGTCACTTTTGTCGTAGTCACTGTAATTTGTTTTGGTTGTGAGAGGACAGGTTTACGATTAAAGCACACCCCGTAGTGAGCCAGCAGTTAGTTTGGTCTTTAAATCGCAATTTTTTTTTTCTTATTATAAAAATTGGAGTCGTTTTAACAATTTTTAGATTAAATTCTCCTGCACTTTGTACAGTGTGTGAAATTGTTGTACTAATTGGTCAGATTTGGCTTCTAGACCTTAAGGCAACATTCAACGCAACAAGTTCGCTTGCAACAGGTTTAAGCCAACCTCGGCGCAATACTCTTGAGGTAGCCTCACGTGCTACTTCAGATTTGTTTTTTGCAGCGTTAAAAGCGGTCGTATTGAGCGGTTTAAATTGTGTAAGCAAAATCAAAGAAGCCACAAAGTTCCAAAGTTCTTGGGTCGTCATCGGAAAGTGCCCGTATCACATTACAGTGGAACAATAATACGATAAATAATAAAAGGTTTAAAAATTGTTTCCCAATGTTCGAGAATAGTTAAATATTTAAATTAAAAATTAAAAAAAAAAAAAAAAAAACCAAACGAATGAAAAAAATATAGTATAAATAAAGTATAAATATATAGTATAAATAAAGGCCTGTAGTGGCGTAATTATTGGTGTTATGAATTACCAGCTGTAGTTGCAATTCAGAGCCCACGCCCACCTAACTTATGACGCTGGCGATATCAACATTGATGTGACTATTAGAAACAGTCGTACGCAGTCGAAATTAAGTTGTATTTGGTAATAATACCAGTATGATCTTAGAGTTGACTTAGCCACTAAAGGCACAAACACACCGTTGAAAAACATAATGCCGATAAGTAAAAAAAAATAATAATAATAATTAATAATAATTATTATAAATAATAATAATAATAATAATAATAATAATAATAATAATAATATAAATAATAATAATAATAGTAGTAGTAGTAATAATAATAATACAAATAATAATTAATAATTATTAAATTAATAAATATTATAATAATTATTAAATTAATAATTATTAAATTAATAATTATTATATTAATAATTATTAAATTAATAATTATTATATTATTATATTAATATAATAATAATAATAATAATAATAATAATAATAATAATAATAATAATAATAATAATAATAATAATAATAATAATAATAATAATAATAATAATAATAATAATAATAATAATAATAATAATAATAATAATAATAATAATAATAATAATAATAATAATAATAATAATAATAATAATAATAATAATAATAATAATAATAATAATAATAATAATAATAATAATAATATAAATAATAATAATAATAAGGTGTTAGATCTAAAAACAAACTAATCACTGCAGGCGTTCCTCAGGGTTCTGTTTTAGGCCCTACTCTTTATAACACACGACATCCCAACGCTTGACCACTGCAATACCTTAATTTTTGATGATGACACTGCTCTCTATTGCTCCGGCACTAGCTACAGTGAAATTAAGAGTAATTTGGAGTCAGACTTCAACTCACTTGCTAATTATTTCTACAAATGGAAAATTAAAGTTAATGTCCAAAAAACAAATGCAATATTCTTCTCTCTGCCTGACTCAAACCTACATCTTAACCTAAGCACTGTTGGATGGGAAACAAACAATAAGTATCCCGGCTTATTCCTGGATACCAAATTAACTTTTGGTTGCCATATCAGCAGGACATTCGATAAAATTAATAAAACCACGAGTATCTTATATCCATTTCTCAATAGGAAGTCACAATTGACATTTGGAAACAAACTAACAATCTATAAATCAATTTTTGTTCCCATTACGCTATGGGTCGGAATTCTGTACTGCTAGTCTGAGCAACAAACTTCAAAAGGCGCCAAATAAATTATTAAAAATGATTTTAAATCTGCCCTTTTATTACCCTACATCTCAACTACATGTAAAGTCTGATATCTGCATGATAGCCGAAAAAATCTCTCAATTTTTAACTAACTTTAATATTCGAAATCAAAATATTAGCCTCTCTAAGTACTGACTTTATAGTTCTAGTCCCTAGGTTAAGTTGTATAATTCTTAGGTAAGGCTTTTTCCGATTTTCCTTACAATCATTAAATATTGGACATAGCTATAATATTAGTTTAAATAAATTCTTCGTTCTTAGTAGAACAGTTTCGTTACAAATTATACTCTATATAAAGATGTACAAACTATATGTAATATGAAATCAAGGTTAATAAAATTGAAATTTAATTTAAATAATAATAATAATAATAATAATAATAATAATAATAATAATAATAATAATAATAATAATAATAATAATAATAATAATAATAATAATAATAATAATAAAAATAATAAGAATAATAATAAGAATAAGAATAATAATAAGAATAATAAAAATAAATAAACACAACCTTAAATAAAGTGCGAAAGGGTTCAAACACACATTACACATGCAGTCGAAAAGGTCATCGGTACTCGAACTCTAGCTTGGCTCTGTTGATCACGTCTTACTTCAAGTTAAAGTTGTCTGAATACACCGAAAATTATAAATGAACATCTGAAGTAAACCAAAAAATGTTTATATTTGCTTCTTTCATACAATCGTCGGCAAAGTCGTGCAAAATTACTGCAATTATTTCCCCCGATCGTTCGACCCATAGAGCTTCGACCAAGTTCATGTTGTCTGAGAAGAAATTATATTTATTTTTTTTTTGTTATTTTTTTTTTGTTAATACTTTGCGTGCTTTCGATCACAAACTGATTCAAAAATGCTAAGGGGATATTTCGCTTTAAGATCCGTGTTTGTTGAGTTGTTGCTGCCCTTTTGTATTTGAGTGTACTTCCAGTAGTTACGCAGCTTCGCTAATCAAGAGATAAGCGACACAAACGTCTAAATGACGAAGTGTTAGTGATTTGTATTATACAACTATACAAGGGAATCGTGAAACTAGAGTTGTTATCACTTTATGTGCTCAGAACAACCTGCGGCCCATTTTAGTTCAATAACTCTTCAACAGTGCATACGTTTCTTGTACTGTTCATGTAATCAGAAAGGTTATTGCTACACGCAGCTCGATGTCTTACATTTATTCGACAAAACCCCCAGAGATTATATAAATAACTACTAACGTTCAATCCCGATTGAATACATTAGAAGTTTTGGAATAAATACCACGTGGAATGACCCATTGTAGTACTCTAAGTATCTCCTCCTAATCCTTGGGAACACTATATGGACGAATGCGAGCATTCTGTTGAGGAGCAGAATTTGAAGCATTCGAAAGAGTTCACAATAGTCTAAGGAACTCATTCTTTTTTTAACAATAGTTGTAGCAATATGTAAGTAAGGGACTCCACCTTACGGCTTTCAATAGTTAACAATGTAGGAGTAAGCCGTACCACCGTCAGACACATTCACAGGAAATATTCACCAGTTGAACGCTCATTTTTTTCCGTGAAATTTGCTTAGTTCTTTCAAAGGGGATATGTATTCATTTATCATGGATACCGGTTTTTTTTTCACTGAAGTGTGTGTTATGTGCTACAACATATTTTACAAATGACATTAGCATAAAAATGATATAATTTGATTCAGAGCCAATACAATAATTCATAGCTCGTTTCAGTTGATTGTCAGAATAGACAGGTGTTCCTGTCGTGCGAAAATACGTTTTACAGTCACCAATGTGTCAGATCGGACACCATATCAACTGACATTGACATTGAACTTGACTTGCTTTAGAAAAAGAGAGTAAGAAAAAATTATATCACCGACGCTCTAATTATTAAAATTTTAACGATGTCGTAACATTTCCGATCGATCCTGATTATATTATAGTCGGGTCTGCTCATCCGCTTACATCGTCATCGTTCATTGTTTATTTATACCCGTCGTTCGCCAACAGTGTCTTTGTTGTTGGTCATGTTCTTATTGTGGTTACATTTTCATCACTGTCATTCATTTACCGTATCATAAACATTTATGCCAGTTTTTTGCTTATTCGCTTGAACCTGTTTTTTGTGTGCGTTGGCTTTTGTTTGATTTCTGCCTTGTTTTTGTTTTTGTTTCGCTGAGGAATTTTTGTTGTTGTTGTTGTGCGTTATTGCATCCCACTCTGTGACACGACATTTATTTATAAGATGCTCCTATTGTAAGATTGGCCTATTGGCATGATGCCTATAGTAGGTTGTCGTCTGTCAACCCTCGGCTACTTGCCTCGCCGAGTTGCTGGACGAGTCAAACCAGACCACTCTTCAATCGCAGTCTTCATGTCGTCACGCGAACGCTAAATGGTTTAGAGTCCCCGGTTGGTTGCGTGGCTCTTAGAAGAAGACTAGGAGGACAATTGTGGAAGTGTTAATTAGCTGTTAACTGCTCAGTTTTCCATACCCTTATAAAATACAGTTATAAGCAGTGTTTTGAGAGTGGATGTAATATTTCTTTTATACATAAACATACTTGGGAAACGGCGTGTTGCCGGGTTCATTTAAAATTTTAAAGAAAAAATTTCAAACTAGCATTCCATGTATCATATATTTAGTACTTAGAACTTCTGCGTAGTGTCATGACCACTGCTTGTTTCATGAACTAACCGCCCCTAACACTCTATCAAATGAATAAATAATCATTAATAGATTTTAACAGACAGTAAGTATATGATATAAATGATAAATCGTTTTTACTGGTTTTTATGTCAGAGTTGCTCATATAGAAAAGCTATTTATTACCACTTTTACTATTAAGTAACGAAAGTGTAGGAGTTAGTTTTTTGAGGAGGTTGTTAACACGATATACTTGAAAGTAAGAAATTAGCTCTTGTTTTTTCTTTTTTTTTTTTAGTGAAACTTCTTTAGCGAGGTGTAAGTCCAAAAAAAGTGAAACGGAATTCAAGATTATGACGCTTGAAAAACGTAGAGGGGATACTTATTGGCTTGTACGTCTCTTGAATCATATTTGTGCTCATGGAGAGATAATCTTATCTATGCTTTTCATTTGTATGCGTGACTTACACGGCGCCGAACCCATATTAACGAGTGTGAACATCACTGAGGATTTGTTTGATATATGTCATATAAATAAATAAGTTTTTACCCCAATTATTTAGTTTATTAATTAAAATATGCTTTCAAAACTAAAATTGCTTGTATATCTAACTTGTTCGTTTCGACAAGCTTTAAAAATTATAAATTATAATAGAATAGCTAAGCTTAAAAAGAGTGAGTGCATTTTCGAACATAATATACTTGAATTGAAGCAAGTAAGTAAACGCAGTAAGCAGAATATAAAATTATATAGACTGAACAAAGAAGAAGAGGAACTCTTTCTTTGTGAGCGCTTTGTCTAGTCTATATACTTTTATAGTCTTTGGAATTTGACACAATATGGCAAGACAAAACGAAGCGCATCAAACAAAATAAATAATTCCTACCATTTTGTTCAGCAGTTTCACTTTAATAGTGTGCTTATTTAGGTGAGCAGATTACTTTTTTTTCATTCCACTCATATTAGGTTGTTCAATAAGTTTTGCGGTTCGATAATAGAGGGCGTTGCTACTAGCCTAAATTTTTTTTTGTTATGTTGGTACAGTCATCATATAAACGTATGTGAAGTTTTATTTCAATCTGTCAATTCATTCTTTGTTCACAAGCCATTTTGTATCGACATGCCTCGGTATTTTATTACAATAGAAAAATTCAAGTATCGTGCAGTGATTGAATTTTTATTTTTGGAAGGTTTAAAAGCAAAGAGGATTTATGAACGAATGTTGAAAGTGCATGAGCACTCTTCGCCTTTAATTATTACAGTAGAAAGATGGGTTGCTGAATTTAAACGTGGTCGTACAAGCCTTTAAGACGATCCACGTCAAGGACGTGTCCAAAAACAACAACAACACCAGAAATCGTAGAAAAAATACAGAATATCGTATTGAAAAATCGTCGAGTGACTGAAAGAGATTTAGTAGAAGCTCTAGGCATCTCATTGGGCAGTGTAAGCAATATTTTGACTGAAGTATTGCGTTTCAGAAAGCTGTGAACACAATGGGTGCCGCAATCGCTAATAATGGAACAAAAACACATTCGAATGCGACTTTCTCAGCAACATTTAGAGCGTTTTCGAAAAGATAAAGTAGATTTCTAGCGTCGATTTATCACTATAAATGAGACTTGGGTCTATCCATGATACTAAATCAAAACAAGAGGCTAAAGAGTGGTGTGAACCTGGTTCTTGGGCTTCGAAACGAGTTCGTATTCAGAAATCGGCCAAGAAGGTGTTAGCATCAATTTTTTGGGATGCAAAATGAATTTTGTTTGTGGATTACTTGCAACCTGTTGAAACAATAAATTTTGAATATTATTGTAACCTTATAGACCAGCTGAAGGAGAAAATTCGTGAAAAAAAATACCCGGTTTGCAGAAGAAAACATATACAGGGATTTGAGTGGACTTTTCTGTGTTTTCACAATTGTCTTCTTTCTTATAGCAGCTCAGTCACTAAATATGTGATGATCCTTGAACTGCCATCGCTTGAGTTTGAGAGACCAACAATATAAGCCGTTCTATAAGTTGCATCAATCTGAAATCAGCTCCAGAGCTTCTCTATTTCACGTAACTATTAATTATTTAATGTTATATTAAAAAAAACTTCAGACGTTCTCGCAAAATTTTTGCTTTCGAAATTTATTTGAGTTAGTGAACGCTTTGTTGCAGGCTAGGCTCAGTTTAATACAATTGGCGATGAGAACTGGTTTCAAGACTAACTAGTTGTTGGTGCTTTTCTGTGTCACGACGTCAGTTCTATCATCTGAAAAAGTGCTGAGAGTGGGAAGCTTCTTCAGAATTCTTGTTTTACTTTTTTCCGTTCTTTTTACATTTTTTGTGATTTTTGTTGCTGTTGTTTTCTTTGCTGTATACTATTGTTTGGTTCATGTTGTCACGCATGGCTTAATTTACTCATTAACATTAAGTAAAAAGGTTGCTGACGCCCCAAAGCAAAAGCGAAAAGATGCCCTCCTTCATCGGTGTTAGTCAATTGCTTAGCCTTTGCCTTTACGGTACTCGAAATTGTATCAAGCACCGTTTAACACAAATATTCTCAATTAAATCAAATCCCGTTCAGCATTCTCAGGCGTTCTCTTTGATGTTGAAAAGTTAGTGCTAAATTCTAAGCGCACAATAACTCAGAATTGAATTATGAGAACCGATCACAAATTTACCTCTTTAACACATCCTGGTGGTCAGACAACAGTAACCAGTCGCCTTCATGATCATTTGTAGCCTAATGTTTTGATTCTAATTAAAGCAAAAGGGAAAATTTATAAATGGTTAGACGAGTTTTTCTTGCAGTAGTTTTTCTGCGCTGACTGCACATACTGGCATTTGATTGATTAATATTAGATAAACTGTAGACGATCCCACGAACGACTGCCGTACCAAACGACGATTGCATTACATTCACACAAAAAAGCAGAAGAAGAGTGGCTAAGCATTGTTTTGCGCACTTCGAATTCCACAATTAGGATTGTATTCTATTAAAGCGTTAAACACGGTGTGCTTGGGTATCTGTAGACGGGCAGCGATCGCTTCATTGAAGCCGAAAACTATTAATGCGTATTCTGTCAATATACCATTCTGCCCTTCTGCAATTTTGCCTTGTACACTCTTTCTTTCGACTGCACTCATTCTACCTTACGTCTTAAAGTTTGGTATTTTTCTTGTACTTGTATTGGTATATGCTCTTCCATAAGCAATGTTTGATCACCTCTGTTTTAAATGAACGCCCGGCTGAATGTCCATAAACACCCAATTAATATCATTTCATTTCTCACTACACACCGCTTGGGGAACTGCAGCAGTAAAGGGCTTTGTTGATTTGGGTTCATACTAAATATTAGTTTTGACTAAAGCATAAATGACAAAGATAAAAGCTGAGTATTGTACATCTGAAGAAAAATAACAAAAACAAAAACTTTTTCTTTTTCATAATCACTTAAATTATACTACTTGGCCATGTGAGTAGTAGTTTCCCATCTTTACTTCTCATTTAAGGGCTGTCCGCGGTCCCTGATATCTATCGAAAGATTACTGGATTACTAGCCAGATATTGGCTTTGCCAATCGAAGATTGTAAGTGGCGAGTTTATTGCAGCTTTAGGAACTTAATTTTACTATGGCAGTAGTTTAAATATTGAAGTACGGTTCAGCGTGTGGTCCCATCTGGCGACATCATTTTCATAACAATGGACAAACTAATTGTATGCACTTACCAAAACACATCGAAATCTAAGGTAACAGAAAGTTCTGGTTCCTCCGTTCAAGTTGGCTAAGAAAATATCCTAGAAGTATGTGTATTGGAGAATAAGGTTCCAGTAACAATTTTTCAGGGTGAACATGGTTGCACATTGATTACCTTATGATATTAATATGAGTAAAAAGAAATGCATTTTTTTACAATATTTTTAAATTTTATTTAGTGAGGATTGCATTGTTAGATTTAGGTCAAATAATTTGTTGCGATTTTGTAGATAGCTTCAAAATTCTCCTACCTTAATAGCTCTGTACCTTTCTGCTAAAAAACTCCGCCAATCGAGTTTCTAATGCTAAAAAAGGGTCGTCACTTGGTGACAGATCGAGACCATACAGAGTATGTATTAAAACTTCCCAACTAAGCTCCTTCAATTTCCGGCAAATCAGTATTGACGTATGTGTTTCATATTAGTGGAATAGATAGAAGCTTTTGTCATTTTTGTTATTCTCGCGCACATTAAAAGCTACACTATTACAAAAAAGCTGTTTTTCATAATGGTAATAATTTTCATCATTTTCCAAAATGATTTCAAAAATTCAACAAATCACTTTGTTCTCCATTTCAGCAGTGTGTTAATAGTGTGCGGAATATTTTGACATCACCTGATGAGGGGGCGTTAAAAGAGCGGCAATAAATAGTATCAAAAGCTTTTCTAAATGAGCAACTCTATTAAAAAATCCAGTAAAATGTTTTATCGCTGTCTATTAAAATCTATTTATTCATTTGATAGAGTGCACAGAATAGGGCGGTTTGCCCGCGAATTTGCCGCTCTATTCTGTGCACTCTATCAAATGAATAGATATAGTTTGAAAGAATTTGATTGGCAGTAAGCGACAAAACATTTTTATGGGATTTCTTGGGTGATTTTGCTCATTTAGAAAAGCTCTTTGCTCTATCTAATGTCGATTTTTTAACACCTCCTCATCAGGTCATGTCAAAATATTTCGCACACTATAAACACTGACGAAATGAATAACATCGTGATTTGCTGCCTTTAGAAAAGGTTTTATAATAGAAGTATCTTGAAATCATTGAGTGATAATAGTGATCCATTTTCAATATCGGCCAATGTTTTTTGCGAGAAACTACTGACTCTCTAAAATATTGTGCCACCTATTGATAGAGCAATTGAAGCCGAGGGATAGTGGAAACTCAAAAATTCCATTTGAGTTTCGTTTCTTGGCGTCTTTATATTTCTACCCAAATGGGTCATACCAAAAGTGCGTAGGAAACAACCATGTTTGTGCTATGAGCCAACCATCGGTCTCACGACTGTTTCAGAACTGATTTGCACGGTGAAACAAGGCGAAGTGAGGTTTCTTCAAGCATAAAAAATACCATACTCTCCGCTGTGGTTTGGTATTTTTTGGACTATTACGAAAAACAGTTTTTTTTTAATAGTGAAGCTTTCCATGTGCTCCAGAATAACAAAAATGACAAAAGCTTCTAACTATCCAATTAATATGAATTTTATAGATAGAAGTGCGCAGAATAGGGCGGTAAATCACAAATCGCAAGTAATAATGATAACACAGGTCGCAGTTGATTGAGCAAGCAGTTTTTCAATATTAACGTTAAATTTTCACACCTGTTTTTTCTTGCTTTAACATCAATATAAATATATTATATTTATATGTATTTATATATTAAATTATTATATCTTCTTCTTCTATATATATAAAAATGAAGTCATATTTCTGTGTGTAATATTATACTGAGCTAACGCGTGAACGAATTCGAAATTATTTTTTTTGTATATGTTAGAGGAAGTCGAGACAATGGCTTTAAAATAAGTTTGATGTTTCTTTACTTTTTTTATATTTATATTTATTTTTATTTTTACTTTGTTGTTTTTTTCATACTATTTAATGCACACGAAGCGAGCAGGGTTCCCTTAGTATATTTATATATTATATAAATATATATATTTATATATAGTATAGTCTATACATATACTATACATACTACATACATATACTATAGCAGGGCCATATACGTACATATACTACTAGCAGGGCCCCGGGGCGTTGATGCCTTCTGCGCTCTCTCTACTGCTGCAATTTTCTCGTTGATCTTCCAGTGTTTGACTTTTTGGGTGGCATTTTGTACTCTTCATTTTTTAGATTTTTATTTTCATTCGAATATTTGAACATTTCGACTTTGTACAGTTTGAGCATCACTGCCGGCAAACGCAATTCTCAGAGGGTACTTTGTTTTTGTGTTTTATTTCTATCTATACAGTTTGAGAAGCATCTGAAAATTGAGTTGGTATTAATATTTAGCGAATTCGACTATTTTTTCGCATTAAACTTAGCCACAAACATGCTGCATGATGACATCTACTAAATGTTCATGGTGCTCGGTCAAACGGCGTCGAATTCCATAGGGAATTCCCTATGGAATTCCAATGAAACCAAATGGCGTCACATCGGTTGACGATAGTATTAGCAACAACAACAAAGACATCGATTGGTAAAAAAGTCTTTCTGAATTCCGCTGATCATTATTTGAACATTTACAATGAATTGCTGTACTCGCTAGCTTGGACTACCACAGCAATGAAGAAGTTAAGCATTTCGTAACTCAATTAGGTTTAAAATGTATTGAAGTCAAAACTATTGACAAGTGGGCACGATCTGGAGTGAAAATACTGTTATATATGAGTATATTTCGAAAATAAATCCGTAATTCACAGGCAACTGAGGCAAAACTTTAATTGGATTAATCATATAAGGTTCAGATGGCAATTTAAAACTAAAACCATCAAGAAGCTTACTCAGTGTTGCAATTGCCAACTACTTGGACATGGCCCTAGTCAAACTTCATGTGCCAATTGTGTTGGTCCACATTACACTTCTGTCTGTACAGCGACTACCACAATCCTTTGCGCTACCTGTAATGGTTATCATTGTTCTACAGATCCTGTTCGCCCATGCCGGGATTCGTATCAATATCTCATTCAGAGAAGGATGTCTAGTAATAACACATCATTAAACATCATAACCACTTCAAGAACAACATTGAGGGCTATACAATAGCGTACTGTAATTCTGATTTTCCATCGTTAAAGAGAAATGGGTCCCGGCACAGCTGGGTAGAAACTCAAAATGTTCCTGCTCGTATTGTCAGCGACAACATTCCATCTACTAGCAACAAAGGTGA
This sequence comes from Cacoxenus indagator, assembly GCA_035041755.1. Lineage (NCBI taxonomy): Eukaryota > Metazoa > Arthropoda > Insecta > Diptera > Drosophilidae > Cacoxenus > Cacoxenus indagator. The sequence continues at coordinate 74,771 of JAWNKX010001101.1, forward strand.
TAACGTTATCACCCAGTTCGCTGTCTCTAAGTAATAACAGTCTTAACTTTCCCAATGTCATGGCATGGAACTCACGTGCAGTTTACACAATCAATCTGAACTCACTAGCTTCCCAAGCTCCAATCAAATTCACACCTGCTTAATCTCTGAAACATGGCTAACATTTAAAGACAAACCTACAATTCCTAATTTTATTCTTTACAGAAAGGATTGAATCACACACAGGGGTGGTGGGGCCGACATTGCAATTCATAACTCTTTGAAACATCAAGAAAGCCACAACATTAATACTCAATAACATTCTGCAAGACCTCGCATTTATTAACAAGTTTACGATAGTACACCGTAAGTACCTTACATGCATTCCAGCTAATTCTAAAGCTGAACCCTCTACTTAGGACATGTTCCTCACAAATGCTCCAAACTGGCTAACAGATTCCACGACTCATAACGACTTTCCATCTAATCACCTGCCTATAGTTACCAAGATAGCATTTAATACCCATATACACAGTAAAACTTTTCCGATTTACTTTAAGTGTAATTTGCGACTCTTCAAGAAAATTTTAAAAAGTGAGTTCGCTGATGCATTTATTCCGCGCCGAAACTTCAACGTCATTAATTCATTAATAATATCGTCTCTTTTCTTACAACGGAAGTATCTACAGCACTTGATATTTCGGTACCAAGAAATCTATGCCCAAGCCAAAAATCAAATTAGCAAGCTATAAATTTTAGTTAATTAAAAAGAGGAATACTGTCAACAGGCAAAGGTTAAGAACGAGAAAACCCATCTGCAAAGCACAGCTGAACCACTTAAAAAGGTCTCAAAGATTTGATCACAAAAACTTCACTTGGAACAACAAGTTAGCAAGCCTAACTAAGCACTCCCAGCAATTTTGGAAAATAATTAAGTTTATCAGAAACATAAATCATATTATATCAAAGGAATTCCTTACACAAATATACTTGGGAAACTTTTCCAAGGCAAACACAAACTAGCAGACAATCTCTCGGTCAGTGTTACTAGTGACATGGTCAAACATTCGATACGTGTATTAACTGATCTGCACTACGCGGATGTTCCTCTGGTGACTACTGATGAAGTAGCGTCCATAGTTGGAGTACTTAAAACAAGATATGCATTAAAAAACTGCCAACTAGTGTCCTTCGTTATCTTGCTACTTTATTTAATGACTGTCTTCGAATCGGCTTTCATTAACCGTAAGTCACAGTTATCAATACATCGAAAATTTATTATTTTCAAATCAATATTTCTCCCAAGTTTGAGGTGACTCTGGCCACATACACATCAGGCGTCTGAAAGTTGTCCAAAACAAGCTTCTTAAATTACTCCTTAATCTACCCCTTTACTTTTGTACAGTAATTCTACATAAAACAGGCCATGTGCAAACCGTTCGCAAAAATATCGATCGATCAGTAAATATAATAATCGCATTACACTTACATAATACACAATGTGTTAATAAGATTTACTAAGATTTACTAACTATACTCTGTGAAATAATTGAAGTTTGATTTTTCAAAATAATATGTTATACTGGAATAAAAAAACTAATCACTAATTTTGTATTTAGTTACCGCTTTAACTGGGCTCCTTTAAAATACTACCTTTCTCCAGCTAATGGTCAAGCTTTTTTACGGAACGTCATTATCTCTGACTTATTAAGGTTAACATCCATTCACCAAATATCACAGTACTTCTTGAATGTGTTTATCATAGACTGTCTTAATATCGTCTGGAAGAATCACTATAACGTCAGCATACATCAGGCGTTTTATATTCAGATTATCGATTTGAAGTCCTCCCCGTAGATTGTCATGGTGATCGTTAAATATATTTCACACGGCAAAGGTGTCAATATCTAAACATCCCTGGTTAACACTACTCTGCGTTTGGAATTGTCTAGATAATTCGGCTCAAATCCATGCTGCACTTTTAGTTTGTCCGTATTGGCTTCAATGGGCTTTACAATTTTAGTTGCAACGCCGAATTGATGAAGTTTAAAAGTTAGAAGGTTAGGTAGTATACTGTTAAACGCTGCTGTAAAATCTCCAAAAAATGCATAGACTTTCTTTTTTGAGCGAACTTTAGTTGGACTATTGCATATGCACTGTAGATATTGTCAATCGTTGAATATGTTTTCCTAAATCCGGCTTGTTTTTCATTAAGCTTATTATGTTTAGTATGGAGGAAGAATTTGAAGAAAGAAAGAAATAAGGAAAATTCGAACTCGGAGAATAATGTTGGCGATGAGTTTAAGCAAACAATCGCTGAAATTATTACCGATTCCAAAAACAATGTTCATTTGGATAGTTTGCCTCTGCCCGATGGCCTTGGTATTTTAGGCGTTGATTATGTCGCTGAATTGGCCGGTCGCATGGGAATGACATTGTCGAAATCACGCCGAAATGAAACACCTTACACATTGTACAAGAAACAAAAGATGTGACTGCTTTACATTATTGTGGTGCATTATGCAATACATGTGTTGCTATAAGTCCCATTATACCAAGAAAGAAAAAAAATGAAACTTAAAAAATCATCAAAAAAGTTGTATTTTTGTAAGGTGCTTATCATATTAAAGTATAATTGCTTTACTATCTCATAGTTAAGATTGATAAGGGATATCAACTAATTACTTTTTAACAATATACCTCTACGATGTAGCTAACTCTCCACCTAAGAAACATGGTCACTCTGGGGTATACTTCAAACACCTCGGAATACTTTTATCGATTATTTTAATAATTTAACTTAATTTAATACTCAACCTCAAGCTCAAACCCAAAACTTAAACCGACCCTCAAACTTCAAAATCATTGGCTATTGTGACTTAACCCAAAATCTTGCTCAGGTTGCCGGCATCAATGCTGCACACGTTTAGTAAATTATTTTGATGGAAGCCCCAGGGCCCACAGGGCGGAGCAAGCCAACAGAGTAGACTTGATTCTCTCTGCCGTCTACCCTAATTACTGAGATCGATTACCTTTTGTTGTACGTCAACGTAGCGGGCGTGGGCAATAAATCCGATACATACAAGTTACAGCGAGTGCGGGTTCACAATATTAGTTTACGAATCGACCGACATTAAGGCAATCACCATTTCAATTTCACTATTTTTTTAGTTATTCGTCCGTTGCCTTAGAATGGACATTAAAGTGTATGTCTGCAAAACAACCCGATAGACCTCAATGCAATTCTGCGGAATGAAGAGTTCGGAGCAGCTTTGCAAAACTTTTAGACCAAACTGGTATCTTAATTTTTTTGCGGTCTTGCAGCATTTTTCTGCAATTTCGCATGGTAATCGGAACAGCATTTGGTTTGACCAAGAACTTATTTGCTTTTATTTTGATTTACACAATGGAAAGTACTTTAATTATGCTGGTAATTCCAGAGCAGTTTTTATTCGCCATCTGTAAGGACCGTTATTTATTTCGCTAATACCAAATGTTGAAGGGCATTGGCGACAAATGTATTGAGGAATAAAGTAGCATTAGAAGAATATTTTTTAGAATTTTTTTTGTTACATAGATGGAAAACTGAAACTAGGTCTGTAATACACAGCCAGAGAGTAGCATTTTTTATATATGTAAAGGGTCGTTCGGTAAAGAGATAAGTCGAAACGAATTCGAATTGTAATATATGTTTAGACCCAAAAGTGTGTAGCATTCAAAGAAAAGTCATAATAGCTCCGCCTTCAGTCCTCCCTTGTATAAATAATTTTTCATAATGCACCTCTCTTAAAATTTAGTATCGAACTTCCGATAGTTGCGAACTTGTGGAATGTAGTTGTCATATAGTCAGATATATTTCCAGCTTAGTCTTTCTCACTAATCTATCATATCGAAGAACGATTAAATAACTCACTTGCAACAATAACCTCAGGCATCACAGCAGAGCCATTTCATACAGGGCGCCTAACATTGACTGAGAGGTCTTTACTTCATCTCGTTTACCCACACGCCACTAAGTTTATGGCATATAATCGAGATAATTGACAACAACAAGGAGCACAAGGACCACACAGAATTCGAGCGAAGTGCAACATAACGATTGGAGGGTCAAATCGGCAAATCTTCTGTTGCGTATAGATGTGTGTAGACTGTAGATTATGGGCGCCAAAACAAATTTAATTTAAGTACTCTTTGAGAAAAGCATGAAGCACTTTGATATGCAGAAGGCTTTTGCATGTCAGATTTGCCGGACAATAGTACAAGTTTACACAGACGGGCTGCTGCAATCTCGTTCTGACTCTGCTCCAACCGACATTAACCACTATTTACGACTCGGGTTAGCTTGTAAAGGGAATTAGTATCGCTTTTGTCGTAGTCACGGTAATCAGTTTTGGCTGTGGAATGACAGGTTTACGATTATAACACGCCCTGTAGTGAGCCAGCAGTTAGTTTTGGTCTTTAAATCGCAGCTAATAAGGGCGATGTCGAATAAAATAAGCTTTAATACATATTTCTCTTGCAGTTGCTATGTTAACCTAACGATGAATTTATGGGCGAGTTAAACCACCAAACACGATGATATGTTGCTGCCTGATCAGACTTACGACGATTACGACAAAGATAGACAGCGTCATATAGCCACCGCCAAAGTTACGCAGCACGAGGTAACCTACAAAACTCCCTCGGACAATCAGTATCACGATAAACTCGGAAATAAACCACGCACTAAGACCTACAGTTCTTCGAACCAAACTGGTAACCAGAGGCGCTCCCAATCGAGTACGCAATCGATCGATACGACGGGCTGTGATCCACGCACTGTCGACTTTTTTAATAACATACCCGACTTTTTTGGTAATTTCCCGAGTTCGTTTTTCGATCGCCGTTATTCCGATGGCCAAAGTACAAATGAACAGAGCGATGGCAGTGAGATGGAGTTGCATATGTCCTCACCGACAAAAATGTTCGAAGTGCTGCATCATTGTGAAAATTTTTTGTGCCGGCACCGTATGCGTTCGGACTTCTTCTGTCAATATCAGAAAGCAATCAGGTACGCTAGTTTATGTGATATCAAACAAAAAATCCAGTTAATATGTCTATCCCATCAAAAATGTAAGTTCCGCTACAAACCCACCCAAAGACGTTGCAAAGTCGCAAAGACTTCACCAGGAAATGTCTGAATCAATAGAAGTTATATCCAGAGTGGGATGCCAGGAAGCCTTGCCCAATCTAAAGGTCAGTAATGCAGTAAATGTCGAGCATTTCACTCAATTCTCGGCAATTTACACGCTGCCAATGACCAAGAAGAAGAAAGCCTGCATCAAATCAGCTACTGGCAACAACACAGGTAAGTCAAGTAAAGTTTGGATAAAGATAAGGGAAAGGACAATGTTACATAGCTAATGTTAGACCCACGGAATTATGATGTCGGTTGGCACGGTTTTGCAAATCGAAATTTTGTACTATTTTGTCATACAACAGCGAAGTGGAATAATAAACTACATATATCGTACATTCCCGGAATGCACTGCATTAACTTTGACATGAATAATGCCATTCATCAAAAAGATGCATGCATGCATCCATGCATCACTTGTTATTTCCTACTCAGCCATAGTGGCAATTCGACATAGGTTGACTAAGGTAGACAACTACTTTCACCCGTCTATGTCGTAACGGGTAAAATCAGAAATTCGCGATAAGCCTTTCCAAAAACGCACTACGGTACCGAACGCCAACACCTATGGCCCAAGGAAGTCATAGAGAATATATGTTTTATTCAAACAAGGTACATTTAATATAGTTGCCCTAGACGACATCCCAAATGGATTCATCGGAAAAGTCCTTCAGCGTTTCGAGCAACGGAATTTCAAACATGATCTGATTAACCATCCCATACACATGATTGGCACTCAGATATTAGACGCCTCCAACCGCATGGCACACTACGCGGTAGCATTAGTTGTAATTTCTGTATTTGTCTTGGTCGCAACATAACATAACTCAAAGACTGCTTAATATACTTGAAATGAGATTGTTAGGTGGTTCAACGTATAAGGACCTCTTGGACACCTAAGGTAAGGTAAGGTATATTTATTTGTATTTGTTTTATATATTTTTTATTGGCAATCTGTTCTTGGAACAATAAACAAATTTTGTGGTGCTTAAAATAAATAACAGAAATAGGTTATCTCCATTGAGACCCACTATTATATACTAACGAAATACATTCTATGTTAAAGTTTCTTATATCTACTTAAAATCTATCTGGTAAGTCCAAAACATGGAATCTCTTTAACTGCTTAACCGTTCAACTATTGTCAAGGAGGTTAATGGCCAGAGTGTTGTCATGTGTATCCAGTTCTTTAACGTATCCAATATGTGAGTTTAGATATTTCACTCTTGACAAATGGTATCCCAAGACCTTCATAATTGCATAGTTAGTCACATACCAGGGAGCATTTGTAATTATTCTGAGCACTTTGCTTTGATAGCGTTGGAGAATTTCAATGTTTGAATTACTCGCAGTACACCAAAGTTGAAGAGCATAAGTCCAAATCGGTTACAGCATAACTTGATGAACTTTATTTTCGAGTCTCAATTGTGACTTCGAACCGAGCAGCAAGTTCATTTTGCGGGTTTTGAAGGTAAACTGCATATTCTTGGCTTTGATATGATCTTCCCATGTTAGCCTGCGGTCCAAGTGTAGCCAAGGTATTTCACAGTTTCACTTTGTGGGATATCATTACCATATAGGTTTATCTTTGGGCACAGTCCTTTTCTAAGAGCAAAGGTGACTTGTACGGATTTTTGAGCGTTAACTTTTATTTTCCACTTAGAAAGCCATTCGTCAATTTTATTGAGTTGGAACTGGATGAGTAGAGATGCATCAGAAGGATGTCGCAATTTGTACATCATTTCAGACAGGCAGATCTGCAGTATACAGTGTGTAGAGCACCGAGCCCAGTACACTTCCTTAAGGAACTCCGGCATTGATAGCATACAACGCGGAGGTTTCACCTTGTTGCTGCACATAAAAATGACGGTTACTAAGGTAAGAAGTCAGTATCAGGAAGTATGCAGCTGGAAGTAGCTTTTTTATTTTATACAAAACGCCTGGGTGCCAAACTCTATCGAACGCTTGCTGAATATCGAGAACTACTGCTGAGCAATATTTTTTTCTTTCGAGAGCTTCAATTATTATATTGACATTTCGATGACATTGTTCAGGTGTACCATGACGTTTTTTGAACCCAAACAGATGTTCCGGTATAATGGCGAGTTCGTCCAAAATTGGTAACAATCTTCTCATAAGTATTTTCTCAAATACTTTGGAGAAAGTTACCAATAGACTGATCGGACGGTAAGATGACAGGCAGTTTTCCGGCTTATTTTGTTTGGAAATCATTATAACCTCAGCGCATTTCCACTGATGTGGATAATATTCTAATCTTAACATAGCATTGTAAATATCCGTTATAAGCCGTATGCATTTCGAAGGAATATTTTTAATTGTTTGGCCATAAAGTTTGCCAAATCCAGAAGATTTTTTGTTTTTAATTACTTTTATTTTGGCTTCCACTTCCGCATATGACGTTTGACGAATTAGATAACTCATCTGACAAGGGAATTCCAGGAAGTTGATTACTTCGTAATCAAAGGTTGTGTTGTTTGGTTCATTAGGCTGAAAAAACTGAGTGCAAATGTCGAGCGAATGCTTCGGCTTTTTCAATATCAGACATTCACATCTCACCGTTGCTATCAAACCTGACAACGTTTCTTCTTGTAGGGCGCTTCAAGTACTTTGTTGCCCTCTATAGACTGCATTAATAGTCAAGATTAAAGAGATCCAGTTGGCGCAATACTCTGCAGTGGCTTTATTACGAATATCTGTCAATCTTTTCTTTAAATCCCTGGCAGCCTTGTTGAAAAGTCTTTTGTCAGTTGTGTTGCGTTTAGTTTGCCACATTTTTCGTAAAAGGTAAGGCAAGAATCTTTACCATAAGCTTACGTATAATAGTAATAGATAAGTTGCGTACAATGTGTACAAAACAGGTGCGATCACACTGCCCACTTTTATTCGGCATACCTCCGTTGTTGACAGAAACATATAATATAATATAATAAAAATATCGGACTGGCCTTTTTGACTAAGTAATCACCATTTCACTGAATAGCACTTCTCCAATCTGAAGCCCTTCCGGAAATTATTTTTCTTTGCTCACAGTAAAACAACGTTTTTCTTCATTCGCTCGCTATTTTCAAGTATTATTTTGCTCCAAGGTCGACGAGAAAAATGCGTGCGGTCATGCTGCGTGTAAATTAATATAAACCGCCGGTACCTACGACAGGCGGTGTGTTCGTAGGAAGTTCCTGGTTACCACACAAGAGTCGCTGCAACGTTGTATTTACAAGTTATTAATGTGCATCGGCTTCTGTTGCGTTGTTACTCCTAGAACTCCGTGAGATAATGATTCCAGTTTCATGTGTTAAGTTCAACAAATGTTATGTATTGGGTTAAACACATGACTATAATTCCCGAAGTTCACTGCCACAATATCCGTTTCCACTTTTTATACCAAAACAAGAGCATGTATTTGCGATGTTAGGGCGCTGTTAACTGTCTGTTATTAACATAAATACCGAACACTCCTTTCACAAAAGGTTGTTATAATGCAAAAAACAACCGGTCGCTTTAACAGTGTGTTATAAATATTGAAACAAATAATGTACAATTACATTTAGTGATAAAAATAAAAAAATTTTATATAAAAAAGATATAAGAAAACCTTAAAATATTTTAATTAATCTAGGACTAGCAAGACATCAGTACTTAATAATAATATTACCAAAGCAGTAAACTATCAATGGTACTGAACAGCACAATTATTGTGCATTATGATACTTCCTAATATTAAAATTTGTTTTAGCCCGTAATATTTGATCATGAACATTTGAGCGTTCGTTTCGAACGATGTTGGATAAAGATATGGAAGGTTGAGGATAATTTTAAGTATTTTATTTTGAGCAATTTGTAGTTTGTTTTTGTGCTCTTTTTGCACACACACCTCAAACAAGCCAAAATGGATTCATAAATCAATGGTTTTTTGTCGAATACCAAGATATCTAATAACATTTACCCATGGGATCTGTTCAGTTTTTAATTCGATGGAATAGCTCGGTAGACGAAACCTCTTACGATTTGTTGTAAAAAAACATTCGCTCGTTATTTATGCGTTAACTTGAATGTTCTATCCCTTGAAGTATGACACAAGAGAATGCAATGGTTCTTGCAAAGTTGTTGAAACTTTTTCAAAGGCTTCGCCCGAGCTTTAGATTGCATGAAAAAGGGATAGGTGAAAAAGCTTTGTATTAGCTTTACTAGGCATGTTGAAACTTGGATTTGTATTACCTTGACATACTGTATCGAAGGCCGCTTCTACATCTACAGTTATTAGTTAGATTACTAACTGCTTTTCTACAATTTTATTCTTCCTTTATGAAGTTAGTTAATATTTCCAGGGTAAATATATTTCTGAACTGAGTATATTACCACATACCACTTATGTTATTATCAGTTAAATGCAGATTTAATTTTTATAATCCCCTCAAATATCTTAGCAAAGCTACTTAGCAAGCTAATTGGTTTATAGTTTGATGGGTACTCAGGTGGTATCCCTGTTCCACTCCATTGGAAAACAGCTTAGATGGATACAAAGGTTGTACATCCGTCAGAGGTAGTTGAGTGTGACAGCGGGTAGATTTTTAAAACACACATTCTGTATACGATCTGGAAACTAATTAATTAATTAATTAATTATTTGACTTCTTCAGCCGTTATGACAAGAGCGTCTCGGTCCAGGTAGATTCAAGGTTGTTTATAGACCTGTCAACTACAACGTTTGTTTGTACATCTGATAGAGATTCGGTTGAGTGGTGATTTGCTTCTAATATGTCTACTAGGATGTTTACCTTTTCGTTGCATGTTGTTATGGAAGCAACTCATTTATTCTTGCAATCGAAGCAACTGAAGTGTGACCATGCAGGCAGGTTCAATTGTGAGCAAACGGGCCACCCACCTTGCACAGATATTTTTCATATCGAAGTCATTAGTTAATATCCGATGTGCTGCCCGTTTTTTAAAATGTCTACAAGCTCTGTTTTCTGCATCAACTCTATTCGGCGGTAATCCACAGAAATTTTTCGAGCCTTTCTAACCATTCCATCCAACTTTTTTGTATGAAGTCAATATTGCTTCATCAGATTGCCGTATATATACATATATATGTCCAATTCGAATTCGAAAGTCTGTCAAAAGAAAATAATAAAAAAAATATTTAATTCAAGTCGATAAAATCAATTAAGTGTGTTCCAAATTTGGTGTGGGAAAAACCACAGAACCCGAACAAGGCGAGCGAATGAACACAAAAGAAATAAACAATAGCATTATACGAACTCATAAGATTTTACCATAAAAAAATCGCTTAACGCGACTAAAGAAATTTCCACTTGCCTTTTACATCTTGATTTAGTAATACTCGAAACCATTAATGGACTAATATACATTAAACACAATACCCATTGTCGCATCTGCCTCTGTGATTTGTTGAGAGCGTATATTTTTAAGTCCAACTGTCAGGACTACCGAGAAGTGGACAACCACCACCACATGTTACCACCACAATGCAATGCGAAATGTACTTTCATTTTCCGGAACAAGATGACATGGAACTAGCTTCCAGACACAAAACTTACGAAGTCTGATACGACGAATGCTAGTCATACACTAATTTACAAGTAATTCAAATTAGAGGTTACCTTTCTATGACTAACCTCTTCCTCTACGCATGAGAATCCAAAATTAATACTGATACGTTCTTAGGTTAGCTTTAAAAAAGAAGTAAATTACTGTTCCATTAAACGGCTGATGGCCCCTGATCAGATTGAAGCTATGGTGACAGATTGGATCAATTTCCAAGAGGATAGCGGATGACAGGAAGCTTCATTATTAATCCTAGTTTTACTAGGCAACTGTTAACTTCCTATGAAACGTCATATTGCATATGTATTTCCTGATATAATTTATGCAGAATAACATCAAACATGTTTGATTGTTACACCCAAAGTAGAACGTTTACTTATTCACATTCCACCGTTGGGAGTGTAAATTAATCATGGATCAATGTTTAATGAAACAAATGAGAATGGAAAATCATAGTGGAGTTTCATTTTAATAATTATGTAATTGTAAAAAAAAACGTTCCGTTCCTCTTCTAATGATCCCATGTTTGATCGCAATATTTAGAGCTAAAGTGACGAAAGTTAACTGGCTTTTTTAAAAACATACAGCAAATGTCATGCATTATGATTGATTAACATATGTTCCGCAGTTTTGAGAGTTTCTGCTTCAAACTTACGACAATACAATAATAATGTTTCCTGTTGCCTTAAATTTTTTTAGATGCGACTGTCGGTACCCGGGAGCAAACCAATTCGACGAATACAGGTGAAATGCAACGGTTAAATAGTTCTATAAAAACACATTCCTATAGAGTGAAAAATTAATATTTTTCGTTTTGAGTTATTTTCCTAATCAAAGTATAGAATTGTGAAATAGTTAGATTTATAAAAGAAACAAGAAAAACATATTTTAAAAATTGCTGGTTCTGTTTAACTCGATCAGCATATGAAATTACTTAAGGGTTCTATTATTGTTTTTATAAACTCCTAAAATTAAGTGAGTTATTGCCCAAAATGTGCAACAAAGTGAATATTGACAAAAAGCGAAAGAAAATAATTTGAGTGTACTAATAAATCTTGTTTTGTGTGTGGATACTTTAAAGGTATCTAAGTATCTACACTTGGTCTCGCGCATGCTACAATCGACAGCCGCTGCTTGTGCACGTATGTGTGTGAGTGTATCTGTGGCTGCCTCTGCTTCTGGATCCGTGATTATGTCTGCAGTGATCAAAGTTATTATTCGTTCGTTCCAATTGTGTACCGAGTCTGTACAGTGAGGTTGGTGGTAACCAGTTTTCACAAAAAAAGTCTGTTTTTAAGAAAGAACAACAAAAATAAGGGAAACAGACACATTTTTTTGACTTTGATTAAGCGTGCATACAACAACAACAACAACAAAATAATAATAATAATAATAGTAATACGTTAAATAATATAATATAATACAGAAACCGAGGCAAATGCAGTCGAAAAAATAACTAAAATCAGAAAAGTATCTCGCAGTTATCTGTTGTTATCCACTCATACATTTGCTGCTGACACTTGTCCGTGGAATGTTCTTAGTGTTTGTTTTTTAAGTTTTTGCATTGTGACGGTCCCATTACCATTACATTCAAAAGTAACTCAACATTGCGACAAATAGATACATTTTGTTATACGTTATAACTCAGGTGAACTTTATTTTTGTTGTCGCGTCCCTTCTTTCTTTTTGGCTGCTGCTAACGTGTGGAATTCTACGTCAGCGCTGCGCATTTCCGAAACCTGTTCTTAGTCAAACTGAGAAACAGACAGATAACCAAACAAACACAAAAAGTGCATGGAGAATATTCAAATAAGAAAATCAGCCTAGCTTTGGTTATTTGTTAGTGATGCCTTGTCCTTTTTGAGCATTCGCAAAACACGTTTTCACATCTTCCACTGTTGTGTGCCGTGCGTTTCCGCCAGACTTTCGGAGTTTGACTTTCTAGGTTCTTCGGATCGATCACAGTTACGTTTTCGGAGCTCAGTTGTGTCCGCCACCGCCACCGGCATAAGCAAATCGAATATTAAAATAAAACTCGCGCACTACACAAATGTTTATTAACGATGGCCACATTAGGCCTTTCCAAAGTTTTCATACTGGATAAATACTTTACGGAGCTACAGAAATTCTGGGAGACGGAAAAAAAGTTGCAAGGTGAGTTGTACGCTTGGGAGTGTTCCTTTTGATTGGTTATTGTCAGTGTTATTGCTTAAAAATTAATAAATGTTCGGCGAAAATAAATCATTTTCCGACAAAACTAAGTATTTTGTTTCATGTTCGTTACTTGAGTCTTTTGTTTTGTGTGAAGGTTAAAGTGAAACTTTTACAGAATATTCTCAAAGTACATATTTAAAACAAAAATAGTCGAATGAGGTAGGCCATCCATTAGGACAGGTTTTGCTTGCGAAAACTATTGGCAGTAAATATGTTTGTAATTTATTACTACTATATACAAAATACATAACAATTAGATACACATTATCCAGTTCTCAGCTCCAACAATATCACTCCTTATTATCTGTAATGCTGACTAAATAAGTAGCACACTAGCTTCATCTAGAGCGCGGGACGAGTTACCACATATTCACGTGAGCTTGAAGATCGTTCTGGACACATGACACCTCTGACATTAAGCTACGGAAGCATTAGGTGCGGATATTAGTATGTTACCCATGCGTGTAGATAATTCAAATTTAGATAGTTTCGCCAAGTGCCAATGTCAAGATGCGAAAAATTTATAGGCAGATTCATCCTATCATTCATTTCACCGAACCACCGACTACCGGCTTTATCTACTTCTTTATACAGAAGAGCTAGTATTACGGCCTTCATCCGTTCCGAAGTTAGGTTATTTGTATGTAAACATACATTAAGAGAAGACTTTGGATCTTAAGCTTTATTTCACTACAGCGCAGGCCATATTAGCTGTGACCATTTTTCAATATTTGCCCTTGTATTTTCCACTGTTTTAGAGGATAATGCGGCTATTACCTGGTAGATGTTGGCTCTAAGTTTGTCTAGAGTCCTTGGCTTGTCGATGTAAAGGTTCGTCTTCATGTAGCACCAGAGGAACAAGTCTAGAGAACACGGAGGCCTGTCAAAATCTAAATTTTTCGACGAGTAACAAAGGCTTCATTCATCGACACTATCTGTGCGGGGTGGTGCACCAATTTTTTTTGAAGCTAGTAGTGCTCCACACTATTCTCATGAACCATCGGCATCAAAAAATCGGCTATCATAGCCCGATATCGCTTCTGATTTACGTTTGATGTGTTTCCACAACGAAACGAAATTGCTAAACAATTTCAGAGCATTGAATAGGTGAACGCTTTTCCATAGCAAAAACCTGCTAAGATTGATGCTCCAAAGACGTGATGCTCAAAAGTCGATACATTTTTTGTGAAAGGTATAGTGTTTTCAGATATGCCCGCCTAATGTGGCTCACCCTGTATAGGAGTGTGTAGATACATTTACAAATGCGCTTTATAAACAGCTGGTGTTTCCAATATATGAGACTTGGGTTCGTTTGTAAGGAACTTTTCTTTTCTGCGATCTTTGGATCTAGACCGGTCAAGAGTAGGCGTGAGATTCTCACATGAATTAAAGTGAAAACTAACTAGTTAAATAATCCTGTGAGAGTACCCAAGAGGGGCTAAAAGCATTGGGCGCGTTCAGCAGAAGTAAGCGCTGACTCTTTTCGCTTACTTGCCAACCGCTGACTAATTTGTGTTTTCTGAACGTACTGCTGCTTGCTTGTAAAATTACAGGTTTGTGAAACGCGTGGCATAGAAATCTGACACAATTAAAATCAAGAGAATCGTCTAATAAGTTGATGGAAAAGTAAGTATTAACCCGATCAGGAATATTATTCAACAAGCCGAAAAAGTTGTTTTAACGTGCTCGCTGGCCTGACACTCTGCGAATGTTTATTTCATTTCTTTTAACAAGAGAGTGAGCTTAATCTAATCATAATATTATGCTAACCTAATGTAATGTTAAAGTCGAATTTTTATGTTACAACTTTTTCATGCTACCTATAGCTAAAGCACTGATAATAAATTCAATTGCTTAATACTACAAACATGGTCCAAACATAGTGCATTGCGGTGGATTCGCGTTGAGCTTAGTGTTGAGCTAGTTCTATTAAAACCGCAACAAAACTTGTTTCTACAAAATAACCTGAGAAACTTCCGATGCAAAAAGACTACTAGGAAAAGACTACATAAGTTCAGTTCAACACAGTTGAGCTTGAGTGACAATACAAGACATGTCTATTTAATAACGAGACTGACACTATTAAACATATTCTTTTTTGATTTCATACATATTCGTGTTCGCCCAACGGTTGCAATTCAACCACAATGCCACAATACAAAACAGTTGCATACCATTTACCGCCTTATTCTGTGCACTCTATCAAATGAATAGATATATTTAGAAAGATTTTGATAGAATTTGAATGGCAGTAAGCGACAAAACATTTTGATGGGATTTTTTGGGAGATTTTGCTTATTTAGAAAAGCTCTTTACTCTATCTATTGCCGATTTCTTAACACCTCCTCATCAGGTGATATCAAAATATTTTGCACACTATTAATACACTGACGAAATGAATAACAACGTGATTTGCTGCCTTTTAGCAACGTTTTTGGAAGATGATGACAATTTTTACAATAGAAGTGTTTTAAAATCATTACGTGATAACAGTGATCCATTTTCAATATCGGCCAATGTTTTCGAGAGAAACTATCGACTCTCTAAAGTATTGTGCCACCTATTGATAGAGCAATTGAAGCCGCGGTATAATGGAAACTCAAAAACAGCTTTTTTGTAATAATGAAGCTTTCCATGTGCGCCAGAATAACAAAAATGACAAAAGCTTCTATCTATTCAACTAATATGAATTTTATAGATAGAGTGCACAGAATAGCGCGGTTACTTAAATGCATATATATGTCCGTCATTCAAATGTACCTGAGCATGCACTATCAGAATTGACTTACCGCATGTGGTTCGTAAGTATAGGTAATGTACGACGTGACAATAACTAATAACTCTAGTAAGGCACATTAGGTTCCTTCTCTGTTTCTCTTATAGTTCCAATATCTTTCTTCTGTCTCGTGTAACGAAGTCGACCTTGATATTTCACTATCAATTAGCCTTCAAAGACGTTCTTCAAAAAAAAGTCTAAAGTCGTCAAAATCAGTTTTCATTGTAATTTATACTATGAAACGAATAGTTTTGTAACATGCTGTCTGTACATATGTAATACATACATATTATGTATAATAGACTCGGTTTCTAAGACTTCGGTTCTTGCCGTCTCTCTAAAACTCATTAGAGTTTGAGTTGCACGTAAGCGCTTGCGAAATAGAATCTGCCATTATCTTTATTTGTGCTTTCCAAGAACGCGCTTAAAGTCGCAGACTCAATCACAATTCGCAAGTGATAATGATAAGGCAGTTCTCAGTAGAGCTAGCAGTTTTTCAATACTTTTATCACCTGTTTTTGCCTGCTTTAACTCGTATACTCGTATTGTCATCCTACGCACAGCTTTAGAACAATGCCTTTCCAACCATGCAGTTTTCAATAAAATACATAGATGTTAATTAAATAGGATAAAATGGTACCACTAAAATCTTGTCCCCATATTAATATATAGATTTATGGTACACACCTCTCCTCTACTCTGATAACCCACAATGGGAGTCTTAACGGACTTAAATCTTGTGCCTTAATGCATATTTCACCTTAGGAAAGTGTCAGTACAAACATTTTGCAAGTTCCTTCTTGTTCCCACGTGAGAATGTTAGTCATCATTTTGGAACACATTTTGCATATTAAAATTGATGTATAAATTTGCTGTATGGATTCTTTATGAGTTCTAACTTTCCGTTACACTTAATATTTTTGCGTCGTAACAAAAAAAAACAACTCTAAGGGAAACGAAGGTTACGGCTATACTGATTTGTTTACAGAAGCGGGAGGCGCTGCAATCGTCGTCTACTAAATTTAAAGATCGAGCTTTCACACTATCACTCAATAAAAATCAGCGCTCAATTCAAGTCAAAGTTTTAAATAGCGATTCGTTACATATATTTTCTTTTATTTTCATTTTATTGTATTTTTTGCTTTGGATTATTCTTTTTTAATCTGACAAAGCAATCATAAAGAATCTATTCATTATTGATTATTCATAATCTATTCATTAATGAAAAGATTCAACCTAATAAGACTGGAGAATTTTAGTTAGTCACCATTTCAGAGTTCATGTTTGGCGTCAACGAACACATACACAGTTTTATTGTATCCTTGCAGTATGCTGGGTGGCAATTGCCACCATTTCGATAGTAATTCACCAGTCTCTTTACGTATAGTGATTTTGTAATAGAAAAATTTTAGTTAGACAAAAATATTCTGCTTCGAATTTTTATTGAATTACTAGCAGGGCCCTTATTATCGCCGAAGATACTGTGGTAATAGCATAATTCTTCTTTATCGCTTATCTGCAATGTTCGATCAATCGAAGTATTAGTCGACCTTTTGCGCCAGTAAGCGCAAGGAGTCAGCAATTTCGTTCAATGGGCTTCTTGGCTCGACTAGTGGTTGTACGGCTACAAGGTGGCACTTGAGTTGATAGTGTCAAGCATCTTGTCCCCTGTTTTAGCGAGATTGATCCATCAATCAATCAAATGAAATTTATCTCATACAAAATACAATATTTTATATAATCACCGATTATGCATGTTCCATGAATTTTATAATAACTGAGATCAAGAATAATTGCTAGAATAAAGTCCAAAAGAAAAGAAATATGACTTTTCACTCGCACTCATGCAACGCGTGGTTTTGGTTTTGCTTACGTTTTATTATGATTTACTTATTGGTATTTATGTGCGCCTGCTTGCTTGAATCATATTGCACAACTTTATCTATCTATATATATAAAAATCTAACTCGTTGGGAGAAAGAAGTGTTCTCAGCATCCATAAGGGCTATCGAGCTTAATTTTTAACCATGGATTCTGTTCGAGCTGTTATCGGCTTTTTTCTTATTTTGGACCCGATAGGTGACCTTAAGGTAGAGTTATTTCTATTATTCAGGCTTACGTATATATAGAAAGGTTACTGATACGTACACGGAGTAGGCACAGAGATCTCATTAAAATTTTATATAATCTTTTCAACTGCTTCAAAGTAAAATCAATCTGTTTTGTGATGCATACTGTAAGTAACTTATGCCCATCTTGTTTACAGTATTAATATCACGCTTTGTCATTCACTATTTACTAACACAGTTTTAAATGCATTGCTATTTAATATATAAATTGTACGTAAAATAAACATTTATAAAGATTTTCAATAATAACATACAACTGTTTAATTAAGTTGTTACCTATCAGTACTAACAAATGCAAAAACATTCTTTGGGGTACAAAGCAACGTTTTCCGGGTCTATCTAGTGTACTCATAAAAAATAAAAAAAATTATTTGTGCAGTTCACGCATGGTAGAAGGGAAACTTCTTAAAAAGAAAAGAAAATTAAAACAGCAAAGTACATCCGCTCTGTCTTGAGGTCAAAATTGGACTTAGTCGTCCGCTTGCATCTTGCTTGATTATATTTATTTTGACACAGCCTTGCGGCCGAAGCTATCGTTGATTCTTCTTTGGTGTCGCGACAGTCGCAAATTTTGTTTATACTCGAGTAGGCCGAACCTCATGTGTCACACGCATATGTAAATTGCTTATTATGCAAAGTCCACTACAAGCACAAGCGCAAAAAAAGTTTTCTACGTATTCTGCTTTATTCTTCTATGCTTCTTCTTGATTTTTGTGTTTGTGTTTGTGAGGTGCTTGCAACCTACAAACGTATACTCTCTGTTAACCACGTATACGTACGTATACTCTTTGAACGCATCCCATACAAGAGCGGGCAAAACAACGTTCGCCGTTTTATATGAATGAAATGAAAATACCAGGCGGCCAGAAAAAAAAGAAGGCTTGATTACAAAACTAAATCATACAAAAATATTCCGAGTGATACACACAATAAGATACCAATACAATCTTATACAGGCACAACACCTACACAACACAACTTTTCGGTTGTGTCAGCAAATAAAATACGTTTCAAGGGAAGTGTGTGAATGCAGTGGTATATCTTTTTCTCTGTCTTCCTTTATGTTCGGCAAATAAGAAAAAAACAAACGCGCTTTGTCTTTGTTGGTTTGATTTCGTTTTCACATGGTACACTTGCAGTTTTGCTGTTTGTCTGGTAGTAAAGGTAAAATTAGCATTATTCAACTTTGATTTTTCGACATATCTAGAGCAAAAAATAGGTATAAATGCAATTTAAATCAATTTAAATTAATTATTTAGTTATTTCTCAAAGAAAAGAAAAAATAAAAAGCAATAGCGCGTGCTCTTCCTCTTTTTGTTGTTTTCATTAGATTTTATTTGTTTACAAAGAACGATAATGCAATGACGCGGTGACGCGATGACGCTGAGACGTTACTTTAAAATTTCACTCTACCGCAACCAAACATGTTTCACATCAAAACTTTGTACGTCGAAATATTGCAAATTTTTACTGTCAATGCGGCCTTAGAAGATTCACTTTAAAAAATATTTGTGTCGATATCACAGTCGATGAGCAAAATTTCTTATAGAGGTAGATGAGGTTAACAAATGTTGAATAATATGATTCGACATATATGTCACTTTGTTCTACTGTCAAAAACAATACGTGTCATTTCATCTAAATTACGGCGTCATTGTGTTAGAGCTCTGTTAGTACGTCAAGTTTCGTTCCTAAAAAACGGCATTTGCGACATGCAATTCTTCTCTTGTTTAATAGTCAAAAAGGCTGTTGAAAGTCATCATTTGTTGGTAGAGTATGCTTCAAGTATGAAAAAATGTGAGAAGTGATTTCGCTAATTTAAAACTGGTGAGTTCAGTCACCTGTCAGATGGAAAATCGGAAAACCCTTTGTAAAATGCCGCTTCAACGGTTCGTAAGAAAGTCATTTTTGCATTGGATTGTGAGGGGTGATAAAAAATTGATTTATTTCGAAAATCCTAAACGTTCAAAATCGTAATTATCGCCTGGCGAAGCGGGCCTATGGACTCCAATGCCGGAACTCTTCAGAAAGAAAACAATGCTCTGTGTCTGTCATGGCCACGGAGGTGAGGTGTACAAGCAACATTTAACGAAGTCGAAAAATGGCTTGATGAGTGGTTTGGCTCAAAGAACAAACTGTTTTTTGGGATAGAATTCATAAATTTCAAGAAAGATGAACAATATGTATAGAGTCGAATGTTCAATATATATATATTTTGGCGCGACAGGTCTATGGGACCCAAGGCCTAGCTTCTCGCAACCATTCGCTTTGTGTGGGTTTTCAATTTTTGGGACGAATGGAAGGGATCTACAATTTTACGCCGAGTCCAAACGGCTAATTGAGAAGCTCATTCTTGACAGTTTTACTCTCGGATGTTTGTCAGACGTTCGCGAGAGGTGTTCGAGAGTGTTCAATACTTAGAATAAATAACTATTTTCATTAAAAAAAACTGGAAAGAACTTTCCGGACATCTGGTATAGGAAATATTGAGTGCAGCCTATATATAAGGCCTTTGTGCCCAGCTTTGTCAAAGGCTTTCTCGTTGTCAAAAAATACACCTACGCAGAATATACTGTCACACCAGTCACACGATTGTGTTCGATAGTTGGATGATTCTGTCGGACCCCAATTTAGTGGTCAAGTATAACATTGGAGTATTTTAAAAGTGTTAGCAGTTTTTCTCTTATATAACTTTCTCTTATAATAACTTGAATATTTGTTAGGAGAAAACGTCTAAGATGATCTTATTATTCTTAGAAGAAATGTTTCCTATCCTTTTATATATGTACTAGCTCGTACCCGGCGTATTACTGCCGCAGATGAAATAATTGTGGAATTATTGTTTGAAAGTTGATTAACTTGATGTCAATTCACTCTTATTGATCGACGATGAAATGGAATATGTCATTTGAGACTGAATTATATTTGCAAATATTCTACAAGGTGAGTCGCCCGAAAGCAATGACAACAATGGATCAAGCGGTGGATGCAATGTAGTAACTGTTCTCTTTCCATTCTTTGGGTATGTTGATCCTCTGATTCTGTTGCACCTGAATAAGCGACGCGCAAACGATATGCTACTCTGCTCTATTTCAGGAACTCGAGTTCGCTTATTTCTTATTCAAAATTAGAAAATTCAAAAAAAACCTGAAAAAGCTGATATGATGGGTGGTATCGTTATGATTATTGTTGTTAGTGATACAAACCATATTTCCACAGCAGGAAAGCGGCGCTATTTCGTTGAGATCCTTACTCTTCATTACTATTGAGTTGGGATGGAGTTATTTCAGAGTAATTTCTTTATTATTTATTTTGTTTATTTATTTTTTTATACTTACTTTATTATTTATTTTTTTTTATTTTATATAAAGTCTTTTTCATGACATGAAATATTATTTTATTTCTGCCGTGATTTTTTGAGAAATTATACGTAAGACCCGGGCAATGCAGGGTTACTATACCATACATGCAAGCTCTTTGCTCGCAATCAATTTTTTTGTTCTCATCTATTACTTGTGTTACAAGTTATTTATTTATTTATTTATTTTTTGTTGCCACCAATATTGTTCCTTTCGGTCACTTTAAGGAGAAAAAATAACAAAAACAGTACAACGTGCAAGTCTTTCTGTTTTTTTCCAGCTCTTAAATGCTTTAGCGTACAAAAACACAAAAAATAAGTAAAAAAAAAATACTTTTTGCATGTTGCTTGGCTTGATTCAAAACTGGTTTTTGTCGAGTTCAAAGAAATATTGGGTTCACTTCGCAAATAACCTCAGCGAATGATTCATTTTGATTTGATTTATTTAATATCTTATTTACTTGTTGGTGAAATACGAGTATATATTTTTTATTTACCCTAGATCAAAAATAAATCACTGTTTATAAAGTGTTAAAATCTCAATAATAGCAATGTTTCATTCTTCTCGTAATTACCCACACCACCTGAAAGATATACAATTTGGTAGAGTTTTATTAAATCAGTGGCTATCTATACATTGAAATCTATATATCTACATATGGCATATCCGCAATTATTTTTTTTTTGCAATTTTACCATTCATATATTTTTACTCTCAACTCCCTTCTTTTACAATCAATAATTAAGGGTCTGAACAAAAGAGTCCTTTTTATGTCCTTGTACTCGAATACCCTTATCCATCTACTTGGAATTTTCGACAAAAGTAATTTAAAATCCTACACTTAATGTTTTTTGAGTAGCTCTCCCCACCAGTAATATTACACGGGCAATGTACACCTTTTTACTACTTGTGTATTATTTTTTCTTTCATACCATCTATATGTCCCAGTCTTCCACTCTGGTTGTCATTGAATGGTCAATGTTGGCTATATTATTCGTCGATTTAATAGCCAGGAGGTATACTTTTTTTAACTTACGAGGTTTTCTCAATAAGTTTTATTTTTCGCGAAAAGTCTATATATAGAATATTGGATGTATGTCAATCTGTGTGTCCGATATAGACGCCGACGCCGCTGATTTTGATGAACTTTTCAGGGAAACTCGACATCGAAAATTTAAAAATTGAAAAATAATGAAAAAATAATACATTTTTAACTCAAACCGAAAGTTTAATGCGCAATATTCGTCGTTCATTAAACACCTTTTTCTTCTTCAATGCAACCCAACGGGTCTGCTTCAATTTCGATTTTGTCCCATTCGAAATAATCCCCATTTGATATAATACACTTATGCCTTTTTCCACTCCTCGAAGCACTTCTAATAAGCGCTTTTTGGCATGGCCTTCAGACCATCCATCGATGCGTTCTTTATATCCTCAGTCCTTGTAAATCTCATTCCTTTATGTGTACTTTTTAAATTTGGGAACAGAAAAAAGGGCCAAGCACGTTGAATACGATGTCTGAGGCAGGATTACGATTCCGCGTTTGCCCAAAGAATCACGAACAAGCAATGACTTGTGAGCTGGCGGAATATCCATGACACATTGCTCCTCAAATTCAGGGCCACTATTTCGCATCGCTTCACGCAAATGGCTTATAACTTCAAGGTAATATTCCTATAACATAATATATAGTAATCGGACCTATCCCCGTTGGCGTTCATATTTTTCGTCTTTCTGTCCTCGTCGCCTTTCGCCTTTTACTCGTAAATCGGTATTCCCTAAGTACAACGAGACGACGACGACAAGTTGACGAAAACTAGCACAAAAGAAAAATGAAAAGTTGGCAACGCTGCTCTAATTTGAGTTGTTATTTTATAGTATTTTTGTAAATATTTTCATTATTTTGTATAAAAAAACATAAATTGGCTATAAAATTCAAGGGGTTACTCTTCACTTTCCAACCTCTTTCTTTAGTAAAGAGAAATGTCATCTAAATACTCCTTAATGGACGCCAAGCGATTGCCGTCTTCTTGTTGCAGCTCAGTTTGCTTTTGGCAATAATGTAATCCTTTCTTTTTCAGCGGCTTTATTAACTTGTTGAAGTGGAGGTTATTTCGTCATTGTCGGTATCGTGGACAGCAGACGCTTTATTTATATTTTCGCCACCTTTACAATTTATATTAGGCGTCTCTTCGTCAATAGTCAGCCAGCTGCTCAATTTCTTTATCGAATCCTGCAATATCTTATATTGGATTTATTTTTAATTACATTAATTTTTCCACCGCTTCTTCCGACGGTGACAAAGAAATCTGCTATCTGCTCCTCCTATTGTTCTGGCTTCAGATTTGTTGGTCACCAGCATTTTTTTACTATAAATTTCAAGTCCTTACATACCTTTAGTATTAATTTATCTTAATTTTTATTTACTAAATTTTAATTTTTATTTAATTAATTTTTTGCAAATTTAGTTGTATCATTTATTTATTTACCATCATGGACTGGAGGTCCAAGCGGGCTTACTTTTCTGCTAATTGTTTCCAGAAACATTTAATATTTAAGTTTTTTATGACCTTTCGAAAACCTTTAGCATATTCAAATCTTTGATCCATTTCTGAAACCAAAATTTCGAAAAACGACAACGCGAATGCCAACTTTTCGTTTTTGAGTCGTTTTTCAACATAAACGCTAACGGCAATACGAATATAATATATAGTAATATTCCTAATATATATGATCGTACGACCTTTTTGGAAAGAACTTACTATCGAAGAAAACACGGACCTCCGTATTTGACCGAAATTGTCGTGCTTTTTTTGGTCTTGGCTCTCCTGGCCTGTCTATTGGGGTGACTGGGATTTGGTTTCGACGTGATAACCTTATACCATTGACTCTTTTGAGCAAATCAAAATTGCCGGTGACGTCATTTTACAGGTCGAGGGCGATGCTCACCCGAAGGGTTTCGTACCAGTTATAACGAAGTACGATTCATGCTTAAGACAAAAAAAAAAAAAATTGATAGCATGAGCCAAAGCATATGCCGACATCCTCAGCAACTTCTTCTGAGGAAATCATACTATATTCCTATCAAATGTAGTCGAAACCTTCACTTCGTAGCTCAGTTACTTCCATTTTCTTTATCGTTAAAGGGTTAAGGCTTGATCGCCCTACTTTAATAGAGCAAGATTATTTTGGTCCTACCTTTGAAATTGAAATTATAATGTGTAGCTGTTGTTTTAAAAGTAATTTGTCAAGGTCCTTGAAAACCAACTGTCTATCTATCTTTGGGTTGCATGTCTCTCGAATTTATTAAAAATAAATAAATAAACTCCCTATTTAATACTTTCAGACGCGTCTTCGTCCAACGAAGCAGTGCATTTGCAACAGCGGCTAAAAAGTTTAAGCACTGAGTTGGTTACACTACGCAATCGACTTCATGTCGGTCAAACAGGGAATGGCGGTGGCGCCACAGCACACCACCAGCAGCAGGCCTCAGGACGGAATTCTGCGGGTGTCGTTGATCTGCATGCCTCGAGTCCAAATCTCTCGAATAGTGGCGGCGGCGGTGTTGTTGGTGGGCTCACTTCCATACCACAGCAAAATTCAAGCATTTTGTCCTCACTTAATCACCACATAGTGACGCGTGGCAATAGTGAACTTCAAACGTTAAACAAAGTAAGTTCGCACCCAGCAGTCTCAATATTAAACTTTCATATCTTCCGCCCTTCAGCAGAATGCACACACATTCAGTCAAACCTTGCCATATAATTCATCGGTTACGGGAGTTGTTTCATCCCGTAATACCTCTATACCGCACCCACTGCCCCATCAGATGAGTGTAAAATCAAATGGTAAGAACCACCGGCAAATATTGTCACTACGTATCACTGCCTAAATATTTCCCATTGCTATCTAAGGCAACAACACAACCGGTTTACGTGATGTCGCGGATGCTATCTGCCCGGTAGTAAAGAACGCCAATTCCGGCTTGCAACATTCATCGCAAACACTTCCGCTACGATCTTCCGAAGCGGGTCATATCAACAGTAGCCGACAGATGCCATTCATACCAATAGCGAAGCACATGAACCCCTGCCAGGCCATCCTTACGCTGCCTTTCGGATTTTCAAGTGCATTAGAAACGGTTAAAGGCTGCATCCATACAGAGACGAAGTCGGGTTTCAGAGATGTCGATTGCGGAGGTATTGGTTCCACTGGCCACGACCACAAATTGCCAGAGGACATGGCGGATCTTATTCACTTACCCGGACCACTTACTGAACACGCCGTAATGCGCACTCTCCAGGCCCGTTTCAATGAGAGTCGTTATTTTGTAAGTATTTCCAATGAGTTTAAGTGACTCAATAAATTTAACCATTTCGCAAGGCCACGATGAATATGCTACCTCCAGAATTAGAAATAGATCAGCGGAAGCAAATAAGAGCTTAGGACATTTTTAATTGAAAACGATTGCCCTGAAATTTACGAGCATTCTGAGATTTTTCACTGAAGTTTATTTTGGTACAAGTTTTATGACTCTGAAACGACAACACAATGCCAATTTTATAAAAATCAAAGAACACGTTATGCGGCATAACTTATGCCCTTTCATGAATTCTGGTAATTTTTTATGGTTTATTAACATTTATTGAGAAAAATTGGTACAATAGTAATACTGAAAATATTTTCCATCATTTCCTACACACTTCTCACATGTTTTTGGCAAAATGGCAATACAGCTTCGAAAGAACGATAGTGGTTTGGCAGCGATCCAATCATCGATCCATTTTCGTACTTCCTCAGCATTGCGAAGCCGTGTATGAACCAAGCCATTCTGCATGGATCTAAGCAAGTGGTAATCAGAAGTCGCTATGTCTATGTGAATACACTGGGTGCCGCAGAACTTCCCATTCGAACTCCAACTGTATATCCTTCACAACTTTTGAAACGCCCAGCGTTGTCACGCAAGAGTATAACTTTACTCCTGTTACTCGCTATTTCTGCCCTTTCAGCAACAATGCGTTGTTGAATTGGATCAACGGACGTTGGTATATTGGGTTGGTGGAAAAGTAACTTCCGAAAATGAGAATCATGTTTCAACAATATTTTTCATATAATTAAGCAACTTTATTTTATCAAATAATTCCATTGTTATTGGTAACTTCTGGTCATATTTCGGGTAAAACCATAATCCCGTCTTTGTGGAAATTCTACGGTTTCTGCTCAAAACACTGGCGCAATACCGTTTTGCAGTCGTTTAGTGATTTCCTTGTTAAGCCATCAAGATAACTCTGAATTTATCGTTTGCCCATATGGGAGAACCTCATAGTGCTCAGGACCCTTGCAATCTCACCAAATGCACCACATCACCTTCCCCGTAGATAGCGCCGGTCTTGCAATGGTTTGGGTAGGCTCACCTTGTTTAAATCATAACCTCTTTCGCACATCATTGACGTATGTTACCCACTATCCATCGCTAATTATCAATTTGCACAGAAAAGTTCCAAATCATTCCGTCTGAGTAACATTTCGCAAATTGTCATGCGATCAATAAGATTTTTTTCTTTCAAATTGTGTGGTACCCAAACATCCAATTGTTTTGCATAGCCAGCCTTTTTTAAATGGTCAAAAACTGTCGTATGGTGGATACCGAGATCCTTAGCGATGTCACGAGAACTTATGTGCCGATCATTCTTCACTTTTTCAAAAATTTGGTCCACTTTTTCGGTGCAAGGCCGACCAGACCGAGGCGCGTCTTTGACTTCCAAATTTCCCGGACGAAATAGCACAAACCATGTTCTAACAGATCGCTCTGATAAAGTACCTTCTTCATGATGTACCCACATTTTTAGGAGCCTTCAGTTTTAGAAGTTCATAATACACTATACCTTAATGATCCCACCGCTAACATGGCTATAGCCATGAATATTCGACTTATGTATCGATGTGAATCGGTCCCATGAGATTTTACACTTGGAATTGTTATATTAGATCCTCTCTTCATCGCCGGTCCTGATCCGCCAAAGGAAACTCTTCTTTTTTGCCTAGGAAGCAATGACATTGCCATTCTGAAGCGGTTTGAAATCGAATCTATTTTCACATCAAATCAAGACTTTTAAATCGTTGAATCCAAAACCGACAATTGGAATATGATCTTGCATCACTCACCATAAGCTTCTAAAGATTCTTGATTAGCTTCGGCTGCTTGAAAATGCAATTTTGAGCGTTCCATGATTAGCGTCAATATACATTAAATAACTCATTAAAACTAAATATAGAGCTGCTATTTCAGTGTTAAGAAATGTCAAAACCATCGAATTACATAGCTGTTGGCCTATCAAGATATTATCAATAATATCAATAATATCAATACCTATCAAGATATTATCAATAATATCTTGATAATCTGTAGAAATAGATCTTAAACCACAATCGATCACTAACCGAACATGCATATCCAAATGAATTCTCGATACATTTTTGGAAGAGTCTTCTAGCATCTTCGTGAGAATCAAAACCTTGATATTGCTCAATTTCCGAAGGATCACAGTGTTCTGACACATCGGTAGTTAACATAGTCGCTAATTTCAGAGATACAGGAAGAGAAGTGTGTTTATATACAACATATATAAATATAGATAACTTAAAATTTACTAACCATCGGCAGCATTTTGCATTTCCGACCTATTTACATTAATATCATTTTCTCGACTCTTGTCTGTAATCACAAAGACGTTGAGCTGGTGTTCGACTCCCACGTGGGCGTCTGGCATTTTGCCTTCTGAACCTTTAAGGTGAATACCGTATCGATCCCTTTTTGTTCGATTTTAAAACAAATTATCATTTACCATGTATGGTACACTTACGTTGATAATATTTCGTATAAAATGATCTTCAATGATTGACTACTTTTAGTTATTTTGTTTAATGCTCTTCGTTTTGGCTTGTTACTGGAGTTCTTTGCGTAGCAGAATAGAATGTTCGCTGTATTGTATGCGCATTTCATATTGATTCAATTCCTTTCTTTATTTTTTTTACGAAATGTTTTCTCATTGACTGCTATTACACGCGAAAAACGAAAGCAACGGCAAAAAAACCTAGCTAACTATCGGTAGCTTAAGCAACAACACCTTCCCCACAATCCACGCGCACATCTTATCACAAAAGCCGCTATCACAAAAGAACTAGCTAGCTGCTAGTTCCCAAAGATAAACTACGTCAATCGGCGATCCAAAATCATGCCCAAGTATTTGACAGAAGGTTTTTGAGGCACTTGGATGCTAGTGCGCAACGAAAAGCAACAGTGCTGCGAATTGATTCCTATGTTCCATCGTCTGGACCAAGATTCAAATTTGTCAAGAGTTCTTTGGGAGGTGGCAGTAGCTAGATCGCACTAACTACCACAAGCTAAAAGTACTGTATCGTCAGCGTAAGTGGCGTAAGTGTTCTCTTCGGTTGGATTTGGCATGTCACAGCGTGTACAAGACGGGACCTAGGACAGTGCCCTGTGGAACACCAGCTCTAATGTTACGGATAGTACACCTCTTGTCTTTGACTTTGACCATAAAAGTACGACTGAGTAGTATGATGTGATGAGGAAGAAATATTGCGTAAGACGCCGAACCCGCTGCACCGATTGCGATGAACTTTCCAGGGAACCTCTAGAATAGAATTTTGGTGCAACAAAATCATCGAATTCGCTAGATATTCAGACCAAATCAATTTTCAGATTCTTCTCAAACTGTACAGATACAGTTAATAATTAATAAATTAATAATTAAAAACAAAGCAGCATCTGAGAACTGAGTTTGCCAGCAGTGCTTTCAAAACTGTGCACAATCGAAATGTTCAGATAGTCGAATGAAAAAAATAAACCAAAAAAGTGAAGGATACGACATGTCACCCAAAATGTGACACACTGGAAGATCAACAAGAAAATCGCAGCAGTAGACAGAGCGCAGAGCTGCTGAAACCTTCGAAGAGCGAGACACACTTGGAGGCAGCAACGCACCAGGTCCCTGCTAGTCAGAAAATATTTCCATTGCCATTAGTGGCATCGCTTCCAAAATAAGAGTTGTTAATGGCGTTTCTTCAACAACCACTTCCGGTGCAATGATATTATCTTTCGATACGTGTTCTGCATTCATACAAATTTAAATGTTCGTCATTAAGCTCTTCATTGTGCGATAGCAATAACTCGTCAAAATCGCCCTCTTCGATACCTTTAAAGTTTACTGCTGTACTTCATCGAACGGTTGATACATCATCAACATCTGTTAAATCTTTATTATTGCACTCTAGCCACGTTTCACGCCAACTTCCATACATGATTTTTTTACATCTATCTATGACAAATTAATATTTTCGATAGCCATCATAATGTTATATTTTTCCAGAACTGTTTCATGATTAGTTTACCTTCTCTATCAGTTCCTGAGATCAGCTGACTAAATGTGCGTCGTAAATAATAACATTTAAAGTTAGATATTATACTTCGGTACATTGGTTTTATAATGGAGGGGGATAATTTTGAACATAAAAATGGGCTTTTGAAGTGAGAAACTGCGCAATTTTTAACCCAACCCCAACCATTTCTCCTAGTAGAAGTGTAAAGCGATCTTTGCTGTGCTTATGTCCGGGACAAGGCTGCTCAGTTGTGCAAATGTTCGTTCTCCCTGGGTGACGTTTCGAAAATGAACCTGTTCCAGCAACATTCAGAACTGGCTTAGGCGAATCTCTTGATTTTTTTATTTATTTTTTTTTTAATAATATATTTATTCAAGCGCCGAACACGGACTCAATAATGCCGTACAATGCACTTTGTGGCTATGTTAATATCACCCAGTTTTTACAAACATAATTTTTACAATATATAAATGACGAAAAGAAAAACAATTTAATTAATTAACAAACAAATTAATTTACGCCATGTGGACCGTGGAGTACGGTCGATGCGGGTTAGTCTACGGTAAAGGCGCCGCCTACTCCTTTGGAGGAGCCTCCCGTAGTCCTTCCTCTTACGGCGTGTGACCCATCTTGTAGTGGCCAGCTATCTGACCAAATGGTTGCTATGTGACTGCAGCCGTTCATTGCATATATATGTGGCAATGATGTCCTTAACGTACTCCACTTTTAGGTGTTTGTGCAATGTGGAGTTCTTCACGTACCAGGGGCATCCAGTGATGATTTGTAAGGGTTTATTTTGCTGGGTTTGCACCCTTCTAATCTGAATCCTGGGGGAAGCACCCCAAATTTGGATTCCGTACCTCCAAGCCGGAGCAACAATTTGTTCGTACACTGTACGTTTGTTGCGTAGTTTCAGTTTGCTCTTTTTGTTAGGAGCCAGTATAGTTGTGCTACCTTATGTCGGCTGCTATGAATCACCCTTGGTGATGTGATATGTGCGCTTGGAACGACAGCCTTTGGTCCAATACTAGTTCCAAGTATTTGGCTACCTTGTGTTGAGGAATGATGTCACTGCAGCAATGTAGGCGGCAGGCTTCTCTTAAGAGTGAAGCATACGTTTTTGCACTTTGTCGAGTTAATTTTAATATTAACTTAATAATCACCAACAACGTGGAGGTACTCCTGTATGCCGTCTGCGGCTTCATGCTCACATGCAGAGTTGTAAATGATGCAGACGTCGTCAGCAAACGATTCTACCAGCATTTTATTGATGTTAATGCCCATCACTTCGGCGTCTGGGACGGGGATGTCGGGTGCGAATATAGAGAAGAGCAGGAGCCCCAGTACGCTGGATGGCACCGGATGGACTTCTGAGAGTGTCGACCGTGACTTGACACAGAAAGAGCGGTCCTGCAGGTAGGACGTAATTAGTGGGAAGTATAGCTACGGAAGAGTGGACTTGATCTTGGCTTGATGCCACACTCTGTCGAACGCTTGTTCGATATCAATGAATACGCCGTCGCAGTGTTCGCCAACATAGAACGCCTTTAAAATGTGGTTGCGGAATGATGTTGCGAGAGTCGATGATTTCAATGGGCCTTTAGATCAACAGTCTTTCCCACACCTTAGAGATTGAAGGCAGAAGACTGATTGGCCGGTAAGATGCAGCGCAGTGCTCCAGCTTACCAGGCTTACTAATCATTGTGATGACCGCGAACTTCCAGGCAGTGGGAACATACTGCACCTTTATGCAATGCATTCTCCTGCAGCACCTTAATAGTTCGGTTGCATATTCGGTCATGTCCAGGAGCATTGTTATTGTTTAGGCGTTAGATGGTGCAGGCCACCTCGTTGACAGTGAATAGGCGGATGGGAAGTGGTGCACCCAGCACAGCGTTGTTGTTCTGAACGTCACATAGTTGTACCAAGTTGCGCGGCTGGAACCTTTCGGCCAAGTGACCGAAAAACGTTGGCCTGCTCCTCGTGGGAGTGCCACCAGTTCCCATTCGCGTCTCTTAGAGGAGTCATCGAATCGGTTGCCGTTTCGCGCATCGTGTGGCTTTCCATAGCGAAAAGGAGGCATCAGCACTGGTAGACTGCAGCCGGAAGTCGAAATACTGAGCCCTGTGAATCCTTAGCGCATTAGACAACTGGTAAGCGGTTCTACGCCAGTTAGCTTTCTCGACAGGATGTTGAGACTTGATATATTTTTTCCGCAGCCTGCGTTTAGACTTCAGGAGTTGAGTTAGCTCTGGTGAAACTATATAGGAGGCATTATCATGTCTAGCTGGCCCGGATATAACTTGGCGAGCCTCGTAAGGCTGCCACATATACCTTACACGAAACATGGCCAACGGCTCGTCGATTTCTGTGACAGAGTGCAATTCCATTACGGGGCGGATAGAAGTGTTTAGGCGACTTTCAAAATCGGCGATACTAGTCCTACGACCAACAATCCTCTCCATGGTTGGGAAGTGCGTCTCTGCTATGTCAAGCGTGATGATATGCGGTAGGTGGTCGGAGCTGAGATCTGCACGCTTCTCCATTCGCAGTTTCCACTGGGGGAAACCTCGGTAGATGGCAAAGTCCAGGCAACTGAGGTGGCCTCTAGCTCCATATGGAAACTTGAGGAATCTCCCGTTGCCAGCACTTGCATATCGGAGGCGAGGACAAAGTCTGCCAGTTCTTTGCCTCTTTTGTTGCTTCTAAGGTCATCCCAGAGCCCATGCTTAGCGTTCCAGTCGCCGCCAATCATAGATCTTCGCTCAAACTTATCCAGCAATGCCCCGTAGTCATCGCTACATCAGCTGAGTCCGGGTGGACAATAGATGGCACACAGCTCAATATTGCCCATGGCTGTGGAGACAATGGCTGAACCCACTTGCACTCTGTCGGTGCGAAGAGGAGGGGTTGGGAAGTGTTGGATGTCGCTTCAGATGAGTATGGCAGTGCCGCACTTGCCATGCGTGGAGTTCAGGTGATTAGCCGGATACGAACAGTAGCCGAAAAGTTTGGGAATGACCGCTCCGGCTCTTTGGTGTTCCGGTTTAGAGGAAGATGAACATGCAGGACACTGTGACCAAGCTCGTTGAATGCGCCTTTGATTTGGCTCTCAGGCGTAGAGTGATCCCTTGATCACTATTTTATATGGCCGATCTTCGACGAGCTGGTACGTGAAATAGTCTACCCCTTTCTCATTGAACAGAATTTGGATAGCTCTAAATGTTTCGCTAACCTTGGCGTACAGTCGAATGGTGCCGCCTACCGACGTCCTAGACTCCACGTTACTCAGGTTAGTCATGGTACCAACCATTTTGAAGAGTAACGGCAGATTAAAGATGCCGCGCAGTGCTATTGGAGGCGGTTTTGAAGGGTTTGGTTGGCGCGCCTGCATGCTGGATGCGTTGACGTTTACCGGGTTGGCATCGGGGATATTACCCTCGTCAGGTCTGACCATTGAACAGCTCGAAGACGAGCCGTCTATGTCCGCGGGATTTTTCACCACATCGGGATCAGCAAAGGTGTCGGATGAAATGGACTTAGTGTCCATACGTGGACTGTCGTCGTGGTCAGAAAGAGCGGGCAAGCGGTTGCTCGACGGAGAGATTTCGGAGCTGTTAATAGGCCAGACCCCTTTGTTACTGCAGCTGGTGATGACCCTGTTTGATTTGAGCTGCGAACTGCCAACAGGTGACACTGGAAACATTGTTATTGTTCTTTCCACCGCGATTAATAACGGCACTTTGTTCAATGATAGAGCTGTGGTTGTTATTGTTTTTCTTTTGCATAGCTGCCGGCACGAGGCCACAGCATGCAAGGCAAGCTTGAATTGTGCTGTTCACGACCAGAGCACAAAGCAGAGACGAGGAAACACAGGAAAAATAAGATAACTGTTTTAGCAAAGCTCACGCTTATCAGCACCACGTGTATATTTACTTGCAATATGAATTGGTTAAATGATTTAACTAATTAGAAAGTGCAGGTAAACTGCACCACAGTATTATGGTATGATATGATATTAAATAAGAAATTATTGGACAAGTAATGGCGTAGGGGATTTATTCTCATTATGGTATTTGGATCCATGTCTTTTTTGGTCGACGTCGAAACGCCTACGTCGGCTAGAACTACCTTCAATTATATAGAAAGTTTTGTATATATATAGACATATATATATATATATATATATATATATATATATATATATATATATATATATATATATTTTATTTCAATTATTGTATTTTGTTTTGCCAAGGCACTTCTCCATTATTAACATATTCTTTGGATTCATTTCTGACAGTTTTTGCACAAACTCATAACAAATTGTGTATTCATTTGCCGCCGTCGAAATGACGGTCTGCACAGAGCAAAAGCAGAGAAAGTGGCGTGTTGACGCAAAACGATTTGAACATTTCGGCAACATTTTTGAGCCGAAGTGTCAACTCACACGTATACCAGTATACCAGAAAATGAATAAACGTGTATACTCAGCCGTAAAGGGTACGCTATATATTTGAACAAATGTACGCTAAAAAAGGGAAATTTACTCAATTTGACGTGTCTATGGGGGTGTTTTTGCATTTGCACAAACGTTTGACAAAAATCAAAGTTTTTTAATATTTCGTCAAATTTGACAACGATTTTAAGCGTCTCTTGCGCCTTTTTCTCATTCTCGGCAAATTTGAAGCTGTGAACGGGCGTGTGTGGATAATTTGTGCCGATAAGATAAATAAAATAATAATAAATAAATAAAATGGAATTTGACTAACGCAGTTTGTTGAGTATGTCTGCTACGCATCAAATTACAACAACATCGATTTGATCAATTTGGCCCTTAAATAACCTCAGCAATAAGTTCGGCAGTTAGCTCTCTGTGTGGTCGAATTTCGACCACTTGGCGAAAAACTAGTATTATTATAAATAAGGTAAAGACAGTTCATGTTATTATACAACTAAAACTAAATTTGTAGCACCTCGTTGAACGATTGTCGGAGTTAACGTTCTCTCGAAGTATGGCGGGCAATTATGGGCGACATCCCAAAAAACAAATATAGAGTGAGACAGGAAATTACAAAGATAAGTCGGATATAGCAAACAAAGACATCACAACATAAGAACATTGAAGTCAGCTCACTTCCGCTTAAAGAACTAGAACACAAACGACGACTTCAAAGGACAAGGCTAGTTGATCTAGTGGCTTAGATATATAGAAAACTAGCAGTCCACTGTTTTTTTTTTGTTAATAAAATAAAACACAAATTTATTATATACGTATATCTTCAACTTTAGTCTTTTTTTATTCTTGTATATGTTCTTCCCACAACTTGTCTTTTCTATTGTCACAAAATAAGTGAAGAGCTGAGCTCGAGAGAACGATAACTAGAGCAACGCTTCATTTCAACTGATTCAGTACAAAGACAAAGGAATTAAAAAGGATTTGATATACTTCATTTTTAAGTAGTATTTATAATAAATAATATAATTATTTCCTTAAGTTGCAACTTTACTCTGAAAATCCCAATTTAGCTCTCAAATTCAAAAATCTTGTAGTTGGCAATGGCTTCGTCATGATATCTGCTAACTGCTGATCTGTGGAAACATACTCAACAGTAATTAATTTATTTTCGATTTGTTCTCCTGAAAAATGATACTTTATATTAATGTATTTTGATCTTTTGTGACATGTGAGATTATTAGCTATACTAATGCGACCATGATTATCCTCAAATATTCTTATTGGTTCGTTCAATTCAAACGTAATACTTGTAATTAATGATTTCAACCATAAAGCTTCTCTAACTGCTTTAAACAATGTCATATGCTGCTTTTTTTTGGTTTTTCTTTATATTTAATTTTTCTGTTATTATTAGAACAACTTCAATGAATAAGTTATCTTTAACTAATAAAAGGCTCATCTATCTGCAAGTAGTGGCACCTGCTTGGCGCTATGCCATACAAATTTGGGGCACTACTGCTGCCTACAACATCAGAAGAGTGCAGGCGTGTCAGAGCAAGGCTCTCAGAAGATTTACGGGCGCCCCTTGGTACGTCCGCAACACCACGCTGCATAGGGATCTTGCCGTGCCAACTGTTATGGAGGTGATTAATTCTCACAGCTGCCGATATCACTACAGACTTTTGTCGCACCCAAATCCGCCCTCACCCGTATCTCAACAAGGCGTAGACTGAAGAGGCTACACTCTCATGATCTCCCCCTAAGAAGGAATCAGCCTTCTATGTCATTGACTTTTCCGCGCAATTAGCATCATTTTTAATTTAGTCTAAGTCTAATATTTTTTTTTTCACGTCATTATTTTTTTTCATCCGACAAATGTGTTATGCAGTTTACTGCGTTAAATGTTATAATTTAATTATGAAAAAAAAAAGTATATACAAAAATTAACAAAACAACTTAAATAATAAGTGGGGATATAGCATAGTGTATTAAAAGGATATATTACGGAGGTCTGCAGGGTGCGATCTTCTCAGCCGTCTCGCCACCCTAACTCCTCCCATTCTGCGTCGATTTAGAAGGCGCCTTGCTAGTTTATTTGGATGATTTTTTGACCTCTCTATATATTTCTTGGCCTGATGATTTATCAAATCGCCAATTTCCCGTATTTTTAAGTCATTTTCAAGGTCCGCCGTTCGCATGAACCAAGGGGCACCAGTAACCATTCGCAATGTCTTGGCCTGCAGTACTCTCACCTTCGTGATGTTTGACCTCGCTGCTATGCCATACACCTGCAAACCGTATCACCAAGCAAGAGCAATTATGGTTTTGTAAATGTTCACCTTATTTCCCAAGGACAATTTATTCCTGCTAGTTAAAAGCCAATGCAGTTTACCAAACCTCTGTCTTAAGGATTTCGTGATACTTGAAATATTCGTCTTGAAAGTTAGCCGCCTATCCAAATACACACCCAGGTAAATGGTGTTCCAGCAGCTGGTTTCCAATGAAAACTCCCGGACAGAAATCTGGCCGTAAGGCGTACGTCACATTGACACATTTGTTTTTGTTAATGCAAATGTTCCAACGTCGTGTCCAGTTTTCAAAAGTATGCAGGTATTGCTGCAGTGAGTCCGTGGCTTCGTAAATGCACTTGTTTCTAACGAGGATGGCCGTATCGTCTGCAAACGTGGTAATGATCAGATCCATAGGATCCTTCAGTGGTATTTCTGACCCAGTGGGCATGTCGTGCGTGAACAGGGTATAGAGTGTAGGCCCCAAAATGCTACCCTGGGGGACACCTGCGCAAATAGCCTTGATGCTAGATTCCACACCATCCAGTACCACTGAGAAGGTCCTGTTCTCAAGGTGTTTAAAAGATCTTTGAGGTCTACAGATGACCAATTAAGATGCGGAGGTAGATATAATGCAGAGACTATTAACTCGCACCTACTGGTTGAAATTTCGCCATCTGTAATTTCGCTGTTCTCACTGGCTCTTTCAAAGAATAGCAGATTTCTTGCTTAATAAGCACAGCCGCTCCTCCTCTGGCCTGTTGCTGGGATGGTCTGCCTTGTGAATGTTGTAGCCAGGTATAAAGATCTGGACTCCAGTTTGCAGCCATGTCTCAGTGATGAGCAACACATCAATGTTAAGGGCGGTAAGGAAATGCTTAAGATCCTCAACATGCCCAGAAATTCTATGAGCATTCCACAATCCAAGGCTGAGTGGACGGGGCATCATTTACGGGCATTCACGAAATTGAGGCATAATTGTTTAAGGAACTGATTGCTCTCTTTCAGTTCATTAAACATTAATGTAATTGTGTCAACTTAAGCTGTGAGAGCTGTTATTGCAGCCTCTAACCTCCTAATGCTGTCAGGGGTCTGGGGCGATTGCTGTAGATGTTAACATTACAAGATCTCTTCGGAGGATTAGTTATATGCAAACCAGCACGTAGTGTGTCTGCATATGTTGTGTCTCCCTTGACCATTACCGCCGGGACGTAACTCACTCTTCTCATAGAATCTTCCCTGTTGCTGCCACGCGCCGAAATTGATACATTGGGTTTTAGGCTGTTTAATTTCTTTTTGAAAACTCGGCAGTCCTTACTCCAAGCAGCATGTTTCTCACCGCAATTTATGCAGCAAAGGTCCTCCACAGCCAAACATTGGGTGGTGATATGGTTTTGCCCACATTTTCCACAAATCAACTGTCGCAGAATGACAGTCAGATTCTTTTTTGGAATTTCCACCAGGACACGTTGCCTGCCTATATGCTGAAGTTTCAGAGCCTCCTTATAGTTAGGCGCTTTGGCAAGGTTGATGAAGAAGAAGTTGTTTGGTACCATCTTTTCAGTGTCTGCTCCATTAACCTTTGTAATTAACTTGCGGGGGTTTGGATTAAACACACCTGTGACATTGTGGCCTTTGGTATAAAAGGCTTCCTTGATAATATTGTGGGGGTGGTGCTGGCCAAGATATGAACCAAATGAGTTTAAGTTGTGGGATGTGGAGTCAAGAAAATTTATGGTAGCAAGAGATGTTGTTGTAGATGAGACAAATATGGCAAATTCTAGGGCTGTGGTGAATGATTCAAAGTTTCAAAATGAGAGCACGAAACAGGTAGAAGATATCCAAAATGACAGTACGGATGGTCTACACTTTTTTTCGAACGAAACGTTTTCGAAAAATTTTGAGTCAAATTTCCCGAATGATAGTACGGAATGAAAATCTGATATATTAATATCAGATAAACAGCCTAGTTATACTACAACATGTGAGAATGCCGATCCGAATTTTAAAGTTGGTGGAAAATTGCCCAGTTTCCAATTAAAGGAAGGGGAAATTGAGATCAGACAAAGTGAAAGATTAAAATATAGGCCCAAGAGATCCTACAGATTCCTTAATAGTTGTTTAATGAATACACACACTTTCTGTAACAGTATTCCTAATACTTTCAATGAAATTAAAAATAGGAGTGACAGAGTTCACTGGGAGGAAGCCATTAAAGAAGAATTAGATCTTCATTCTTATAATGAAACCTGGTCTTTGGTACAGCGACCTCTAGATAAAAATATCATTGATTGCAGGTGGGATTTTACTATCAAAAATAATGAATTTGGCAACCCAGTTAAATACAAAGCTAGATTGCACGTGGTTTCACACAGGAATATCTAATAGACTATAATGACCGATTTGCTCCAGTTGCTAGAATATCTATCTAAACTAATTTAATTTAAAGGTTCACCATATGGAAACTGCATTCCTAAATGGTATTCTGAAAGAGGAAATCTATATGATGCTTCTTGAAGGACTATCATGTGGAAGTAATAAAGTCTGTAAACTAAATATAGCAATTTACGGACTGAAGCAGGCAGCTAGATGCTGGTTTGAGGTATTTGAGAAAGTTTTAAAAGAAATAGGGTTTGTAAATTCAGCTGTAGATCGATGCATCTACATTCTTGATCATGGAAATATTATGAAAAATATCTAATGTACTTTTGTACGTTGACGATTTAGTCATAACAACTGAGATTATTAGGATAATGTCTAACTTCAAATCATACTTGATGCGAAAATTCAGAATGATTGATTTATTTGAAATAAGATATTTCATTGAAATAAAAATAGATAGATGTGATGATTATTTATATCTTAGTCAATCTGCTTGTATTAATAATGTTCTTAAGAAATTCAATATGGAAGAATGTCATCCAGTAAGTACTCCACTTCCAAGTATATCTACCTCCGCATCTTAATTGGTCATCTGTAGACCTCAAAGATCTTTTAAACACCTTGAGAACAGGACCTTCTCAGTGGTACTGGATGGTGTGGAATCTAGAATCAAGGCTATTTGCGCAGGTGTCCCCCAGGGTAGCGTTTTGGGGCCTACACTCTATACCCTGTTCACGCACGACATGCCCACTGGGTCAGAAATACCACTGAAGGATCCTATGGATCTGATCATTACAACGTTTGCAGACGATACGGCCATCCTCGTTAGAAACAAGTGCATTTACGAAGCCACGGACTCACTGCAGCAATACCTGCATACTTTTGAAAACTGGACACGACGTTGGAACATTTGCATTAACAAAAACAAATGTGCCAATGTGACGTACGCCTTACGGCCGGATTTCTCTCCGGGAGTTTTCATTGGAAACCAGCTGCTGGAACACCATTTACCTGGGTGTGTATTTGGATAGGCGGCTAACTTTCAAGACGAATATTTCAAGTATCACGAAATCTTTAAGACAGAGGATTGGTAAATTGCATTGGTTTTTGAATAGCAGAAATAAATTGTACTTGGGAAATAAGGTGAACATTTACAAAACCATAATTGCTCCTGCTTGGCGATACGGTTTGCAGGTGTATGGCATAGCAGCGAGGTCAAACATAACGAAGTTGAGAGTACTGCAGGCCAAGACATTGCGAATGCTTACTTGTGCCCCTTGGTTCATGGCGGACCTTAAAAACGACTTAAAAATACCGAAAATTGGCGATGTGATAAATCGTCAGGCCAAGAAATATATAGAGAGGTTTAAAATCATCCAAATTAACTAGCAAGGCGCCTTCAAAAACGACGCAGAATGGGTGGAGTTAGGGTGGCGAGACGGCTGAGAAGATCGCACCCTGCCGACCTCCGTAATAGATCCTTTAAATAATCAATATCCCCACTTATTATTTAAGTTGTTTTGTTAATTTTTGTATATACAATTTAATTGAAGTTGTTCTAATAATAAAAGAAAAATTAGATATAAGAAAAAATAAAAAAAACACCACACTTTAACTTGGTTTTAAAATTGGTCTTGAAAGGCTTGGACTTGCTATAATTTTTAACATGAAATGCCCTGACACTATTCTCCTTTTGTTTAATTGAGGCTTGTAATATTTTTATGCTTGTGTCCGTACTGGAATTCTTTAATTTGATCTCATGATCGAATAAGCGATTTTTGACGAATGCTAATGTCAGAGTTTTAACGGTTTCAACGGCTCTTGATGCCATCAGCTCAGCAACTAACTGATAAAAAATTATTGAAAATTCAATAGAAAAGTGACGCCTTTAAGTTTAAGGGACAGAAGTTGTTTTCTTAAGAAAAACTGAGATGCTCAACTCTTGCGCTCATAAATAGCGTCTAAGTTAGCGAAAATATTATTTGCTGAGCTGCCTTCTGTTGCAAATCAAGAAATGAATCACTCAAAAATTCAATAATTAGACTTTCTGCATTTCTTTCCGCTTTTTCCCATCGCTCATTTACTTCGTTTGGCTTCTCTTTATCTACCACATATAAAATATCACTCTCAGCCAAAAGGGCTCTCACTCTAAACTTCCTGATACCATATTTCACTCCCATAAAAGGGCAAATATTTTTATTTTGTTCTCTCATTTTATCTTATTTTTTGTTGTTGTTTCTTTTAAGAAATTTTGGGGTCACTTATATTATACTTACATATCCACAAATAGTTCTAGATATGTGTTTGTTTGGGCTCCTAGGATATACTCACATTGAAACACGCGCCAACTGTACAGATACTAAATCAACCAGCCAAGCACGTGGCATCACTTTCTTATGTGTATATTACTAATATTAATATTAATATTTTCTTCTTTTTTTTATATTATGTTATGCGCTATCTGTGCCCATAACCTGTTGAAATAAAACACAAATTTATTATATACGTATATCTTCAACTTTAGTCTTTTTATTATTCTCGATATGTTCTTCCCACAACTTGTCTTTTCTATTGTCACAAAGCAAGTGAAAAGCTGAGCTCGAGAGAACGATAACCAGAGCAGCGCGTCATTTCACACGCTCAGAAAGTTCCGTTACATTTCTGCTCTCTCTTTCTCCCTCTCGTAATCATACTCTCTGATCATTGTAGCTTTTGCTTATTTTTTATTTTATTTATATTTATTTATGATCCCTTAATTTACAATAACAGTTATACTACTTAATCTGTATATACACAATTTGGCATAGATTTCCTTACTACTGAAATGTTAAATTTTTGATGTAATATTTTATAACAATACTTCATATTTACAAGGAAAATGGGAAAAGAAAAACCATTGATTTTATAGGGGTTAGGAAGTTACACTTATGACTAGAGGACTGGTGCTCTGTCAAACTAACATAAGTTAGTTTTGCGAGTACTGGCCTTGGCAAAGAAAATTTGAAGTTCTTTGAATTTAATTTTTATTTTTATTTTTTATTTTTTTATTTACATAAGTAAAAAATTTACATAAGTAAAGAGCACTTAAGTGGGGTATACACGCTTTAATGTTGGTTTACAGAGTTATTGTATTGATAATAATTTGAATTTAATTTGGCTATCATTTAATCAATGGTGCTTATTTTAGCTATCTCATGCAAGAAGACAGTGGAGAAGAAAAATCGCAAATTAAGAATAATCTTCAGAAGTTTGTTTTGGATTACTTGTATTTTTTCCGATGGGTTTGCGCACAATCACCCCAGACTACCGATCCATAGAGCATAATTGGCACAAATATGGATTTATAAATAACAAACTTATTGTGTAACGATAGTTTCGACTTGCGGTTTATGAACGGGTATAGAATTCTAATTGTTTTGTTGACTTTATTAATTGTTTTGCTTATATGAAAATTAAAGTTCAATTTTTTGTCAAGGAAGAGACCTAGATATCGTACACCAGATTCCCATTGTATGCACACGTTGTCAGTGACAAGGTTAGCGTTGGGTAAAAAGCAAGGCTTGTGCTTTCTTGTTAAGAAAATGGAGTTCGTTTTAATACAGTTTAGTTTGATTTTCCATTTTCTGTAATAAGCAGCTACGATATCTAAAGCATTTTGTAAGTTTCTATGTATATCTACAAAAGTATTCGATGCACAGTAAACGGCCGTAACATCTGCAAACATGGACATGACACAGTTTTCAAAATGTGGTTTATCATATGTAAATGTGTTGTATAGAGTGGGTCCAAGGACAGAACCTTGGGAAACACCAGCACATACAGGTGTTAGATTTGATTGTGTCCCGTTTACAACAGTATGAAAATACCTATCAGCAAGGAAACTTTGGACTATTTGCTTCTTGTACTATAGTATGAAATCAAAATTTTTAAATTTGTATTTTGTTATATTTTTTCAAAAACAACTTGTTATTCTAATGCTATTTGATGAACAATGTTTTTCGTTAATCTCTGATGTGCATAGATAAATCAACTGCTTAGTTTGCCAACGCGTGAACATATCATTTAAAATTGTCCATGTGAGAAGAACGAATTTTCTAATATCCGAAAATACCCAACCGATTTCAATAAAATTTTGGGAATATGTAAACTCACACAAATAACTATAAATACCCCACTTCGCAATTACCAAAATTCTGTTTATGCAATTTATTTTACTTGTGAAAATAAATATATATAAAATATAAATAAAATCTATCAATACCGTAATATATTCATGTCGTAAATATAAAAAGTTAACAAAAACATAGTTTTTTCATCGCTACTTTAGGGATCTCATACGGCCTCCACAAGCTTGTTCAATTCTTTGATTATACAAGACCTCGAATCCAAATCGAATGGTTTTTGGCTGTCATAGCCAGTCATTGCGATTAGGAGTATCAATCCAGCGTCGCCAAGGAACAACAACGCCACCTACCGGAAATTGGAGATATTGACATATTACTATAAAATGACGGCTAAACACACAATAAATCATGACCATGAAAATCCATTCAGGAAATTGGTGATTTTTTTATGGCGCTTCAGCCTATCAGGAATTTCTTTAATTTGAATACCTCCTTGACGCATTCCCAAAATAAGGACTTGGTCATGACTTTTTGACTAGTCTAAATTAAAATTAGAACTAATAGAAGCTTTAATAAAAAAACAAATATAATTATTCACTTCTAAACAACAAGGGCACGTCAATATTTTTTGGAGATCCTGACTACTGAGATAAGAGTGAAAGGTTTTGGTGAGTAAAAAATACCAAAACAGTCACCACAACAAACTGTATTATTATAAATGAGCTACCGTCAAACAGAATCACTGTGAAAAATATATGCTCATACAATTATTTGTAAGAGTATATGAGTCCCGAATTCATAATAGGATAGTTTTGGGTATGTGTTTCTGCTGTCGAGACATGTT
Organism: Cacoxenus indagator; assembly: GCA_035041755.1. NCBI lineage: Eukaryota > Metazoa > Arthropoda > Insecta > Diptera > Drosophilidae > Cacoxenus > Cacoxenus indagator. The sequence goes on from JAWNKX010001101.1 coordinate 118,490, forward strand.
TTCTTTCGCTAACCGATTTTAAGATTTTTTTTAATATTAGCCTGTGTGTTTGTAATCAATTTGCCATCTGCACATGTCTATTTCTTATTACCATAGGTATTGGAATCCACTCCATATTAAAGTTTTTATTTGGGAATATGAATTCTTCGATATTTTTTGTGAAAATTAAAAAGCAATTACTCATGTGATTTCCGCTGCAATCGAATCATCACCAATCACTAATTTATTCATTCTATTAGCTTTTCCTTATCACATTATTAAAATTACTCAAAATTCTATTCCTTTTTTATTACGATTTATTATTGGCCATCATATATTTATAACATATGTATGTTTTCAGACTAATGTTGGTCCCATACTTCTATCGATCAATCCCTACCTGGATGTTGGCAATCCGCTTACACTCTCGTCGACACGTTCGCTATCTTTAGCGCCACAATTACACAAAATTGTGCAGGAAGCAGTGCGCCAACAAGCGGAAACCGGTTACCCGCAAGCTATAATTCTGTCCGGAACATCGGGTGCCGGTAAAACGCATTGCTCTATGTTACTGTTGCGTCAGTTGTTCGCTGTTGCTGGCGGTGGACCTGAAACGGATGCGTTCAAACATCTCGCGGCCGCTTTCACAGTATTACGCTCACTTGGATCGGCAAAGACAACAACCAACTCAGAGTCCAGTCGCATTGGCCAGTTTATTGAGGTGCAGGTCACCGATGGTGCGCTCTATCGCACCAAAATCCACTGCTATTTTCTTGATCAGACGCGCGTCATACGACCACTGCCCAAGGAAAAAAACTATCACATATTCTACCAGATGTTAGCTGGGCTCACCCGCGAAGAGCGGGTCAAGTTGAACTTGGAGGGTTATTCGCCGGCGAATTTGCGTTATCTGCAGAGCGGGGATATTAGACAGAACGAACAGGAGGACGCAGTACGTTTCCAGGCATGGAAAACTTGTCTTGGGATTCTAGGAATACCATTTTTAGATGTAGTGCGTGTATTGGCAGCGGTGCTGCTGTTGGGCAATGTGCAGTTCATTGATGGCGGGGTGAGTAAAGATAATTTAAACTCTTATAAGCGAAATATAGCGCTTTTGGTAAAGCTTTCTGAATCAAAAGCTTTTAAGCTTTCGAACTATGCTTTTCTCTATATACAACAATATTTCAAACTACTTAAATTGCCGGTCTAGCGGTACGCGTTAACATCTTCGGCGAACTCTCGGTGATCGAAGATATAGAGGTTCAAATCCCAATCGGGACGGAAGAAGTTTGATGCAAATTCCACTAGAAAAAAGTTCTCGTGATGATGGTTTTTCTGGGTAATTTACGTCTGAATTTTACTATGTCAGATAACAACAAAATGCATGGTTGTGCATGCTGAGCGAGAAAAATGTTTTATTTTCCTCTTTCTTCTTCTTATTTTCTTGTGCAAAACATAACATCTTTAATTACCGTTAATAAAACACAATACAAAATTTCCGATTGCTTTGTTACAGGGCCTGGAAGTGGACGTTAAAGGCGAAACGGAGCTAAATTCGGTAGCTAGTTTGCTGGGTGTACCGCCAGCGGCGCTCTTTCGCGGTCTGACAACGCGCACCCACAATGCTCGATGCCAACTGGTGAAGTCGGTCTGCGATGCGAACATGTCGAACATGACACGAGATTGCTTGGCGAAGGCACTGTACTGCCGTACCGTGGCCACCATTGTACGGCGCGCAAATAGTCTTAAGCGGTTAGGCTCCACACTGGGTACGCTGAGCTCCGATTCAAATGAATCTGTGCACAATCAAGCAGATGCCGCTTCTCAGCATGCTTCGACTATTGGCGGAAATCCGGGTTCGAAGTCTATGGCGGCACTGAATAATGCAGTGCGCCATGCTACAGACGGTTTTATTGGCATACTAGACATGTTCGGATTCGAGGAGCCGGCCCCACATGCTCAACTGGAGCACTTGTGTATAAATCTGTGTGCGGAAACTATGCAGCACTTCTACAACACGCACATATTTAAATCTTCCATTGAGTCCTGCCGTGACGAAGGCATTATCTGTGACACCGAAGTCGACTACGTAGATAACGTTCCTTGTATAGATTTGATATCATCGCTGCGCACTGGTCTGTTAAGTATGCTGGACGCGGAGTGTTCCGTTCGCGGTACCGCTGAGAGTTATGTAACTAAGATAAAAGTACAGCACCGAAGCTCTTCGCGCCTGGAAAGCAAGCACACTGCCGAACCGCACGACCCACGTATGTTTCTCATACGACACTTCGCCGGCCGTGTAGAATACGATGCTACGGACTTCCTAGACACCAATCGTGATGTGGTTCCCGATGACTTGGTCGCCGTTTTCTATAAGCACACTTGCAACTTTGGCTTCGCCACGCATCTATTTGGCTCCGAGCTAAAGGCGCTCTACGCAATACAAAATCCCGCACCGCGTGGTTTAAGTTTTCGCATATCACCGACATCGCATTCGGACCTATTGAACGGCGATGAACCAGTCTCCACGCTGACGCAGGACTTCCATACGCGGTTAGATAATCTGCTGCGTACGCTGGTACACGCGCGACCTCACTTTGTGCGTTGCATACGCAGCAACTGTGCAGAGTTGGTGGATACTTTCGAACGCGCAACTGTCGTAAAGCAGGTCAGAGCACTGCAAGTGCTGGAAACAGTCAATCTGATGGCATCGGGCTTTCCTCATCGAATGCGTTTCAAGCAGTTCAATGCGCGTTACCGCATGTTGGCACCATTCCGGTTGCTTAGTCGTACTGAGGACAAAGCGTTGGATGATTGTAATCTCATATTGCAGCACGCCATGGAGAATCCGCCACTGGTTGGTGGCTCCGTGACGCTGGCCTGGGCGCCTGGCAAGCGCCATGTTTTTCTCAGCGAGGGCATACGTCAACACCTCGAACACCTACGCACAGAGATACGTAACAAGAGTGCTACGCTAGTACAGGCTACCTGGCGTGGCTGGCAGTGGCGTAAAAAGATGGGAAGCGTCAAGCGGATTCCATGTAGCATAATCCATGTACCCGCGAAAAGCGCAAAGGCTGCAATAGCCCCAGTCGTAACTGCTGCTGTCGCCATCGGCAATGGTGTTGCCAGCAGTGGAGGAGGGAGACTTTGTGGTTTGGTTGCAAGAAATGACAGTAAGTGAGGTTGTAAGAACGTTGAAATGAAAACAATTTCCACTTTAATTTGTTATACGTTTTTTCACTTAATGTTAGCACCACGTTTATCTGCGAAGACCACAAATCTGGGCACCGTATCTCGGCCGCGACCGCAACCCATCGCCGGCACTCCACCGCCAGATCCAAATGAGAAATGCGACCAAAAGATTATACAACAAACATGTAGCCTCTTCGGATTAGATTTGGTAGGTTCTTGTTGCTTTTTGCCCACTTGCCTGAATTTATGATTGTTCTTTTCTGATTGTTTGTCAATCCCTTTTTTATGAACTTCGCCTCACATCCTTTACTACTGACTATTATGACATTGGTGTTTGCTGACAACGTACAGGAGCGTCCGCCGCCAGTGCCTCCCTCGCGTGCCTACACTATCATCAGCAATACGAAACTTAGCTATCCGCAAAATCGCATCATGAAAATGAATTTTCCCGAGGATTCACTCACTAATCCCGTAGTGCCAACAACAACGCCACCTCATGTAACGGCCGCCGCTGAGCTTCAACTAAAGAAAGGCGAAACCGTTACTGTTGTAGCGGCTTCCACATGCCGAGGCCATTTGATAGTTGAGCACAAAGGTCAAAATTTTCATGTACCCTTCCAGTTCATGGAATTGGTTCGCAAAAACAACAACAATAGCAGCAACAACAAAAAGAACATAGCCAATAATGGGGCCAAAAACAATCCGACAACTTCCAACGCCGTCAACATTTAAATGCTCAACGACTCGGTGTGGTATATGTATCGTTGATCAGATTCAGAGCATTCGCAATGACTTTCAACTCCACTTCTAAATCGGCTTTAGTCGTGGAGCAAGCTAGCAGCAGAAGACTGTAAATAATTTACGCTTTTTGATTTTAATGTAATTCTTAAACAACCTTCGACTTGTAGTATTTTTGATGTAATATAGCTTTTAGTCTCATGCCCCATTAAGTGCCAATCTACCCACTTAGCATTACATATGAGCAAGCGTAATCCATTTGTTCTTCCATTTATATGTAATGGAGTTTAAACCAGAAAAGTTAATTTTCTTAAATTTCCGTACTCATAAATTAGGGTGACACCCTAACTTAACTGCACTTTTCGATTATAATATAGTGCCTTCATTACTTTTTATGGTATTAAGAAATTGATATTTACTTGGAACCAACTTTGCGATTCAAAATATAATGTTACAAATGGGAATCGTATTTTAATCTAAAATATTTTGTTTTCAAAGAAGGGGCTATCGCACCAACAGGGTTTTCTATCAACAGATTTTCATTGCGGGCAGTATAGCAGCAAACGAGATGGAGAATGCATCCACACATCCCTCGCATACTTGGATCATAATCAAATAACACTGCGGATAGCAACAAAAAAATTACTCGCAGAACAAAGGCCATACTCAATAATAAAACAAGATATTCAGGTTGGAGCATGCAAAACGACTTGCAGCGTTCTATTAATTCGTGTCATCTGTACTAATATAAAGAGATAATGTCTGTTTGTATGTTAGAGGTAATCTTCGAAATTACTTATCCGATTTTAAAAATGTATTTACCAGTAGAATACTACATTGTTACTGAGTGCCATGGAAAATATTTTTAATAATAATATTTTTAAAGGAAAATATGTTTTTTATTAGGCAAAACAACCTTTGCCGGGCATAACTGTATCTAATAAAATAAAGCAAGCAGATAAGGCCAGAACAACGACTGCCAGGCCTGCTAGTATATTTATACAGCACTAATAATAAAATTATTAAGGACCTTAACTTGCTAATATTTATAAATATACAATATATGATCTATGAACATATTGTATTTAGTAAACTAGTATTTAGTAAATTAGAAAATTATGTTTTTATCCCATTTTGAAGACCTGTTGCGTGAAGTCACTTCAAGCAGTGGCTTGTACTCTTACATGTCAAAATGCTGGCAGAAGAGTAGCATTTCACTCTATATTCCTGGTACTTCAAGAATTTCACCACGCACAATTTACGCGTAACAGGCTTTTAAAACGCCTGGATCTTCTTAATAGGAGCAATAATACCCTAAATATTCCGCTCCTTATATGGACGCGCCAAGACATTGCTAGGTTGAACCATAACTGTGCCTGAAACTGGATTAATGTCCACTCTATGCATACATTTTGCCCACAATATTTTCGAGAATATCAACCAGATTGTAATTCCGTTTTACCAAGCGGAAGAATCTCAGTATGCTATTCTAGAATACTGTTATTATATTAACCAATCGTATTAGTGCTTTGATAGAGTTTCGAACCGGCCACGACGTATTCAAATCGCGCGAAATAAACAACTAAATTTCCAGAGTTTCTCTAAACATAACTAGTTTATTTAGTTAAATATGTATGTATGTATCTATGTTTGTATGTAGTTATTTATAATAGTTACTTTATTAGTTTTATGCATTTATCGTTCATTGTGCTCAATTATATAGTCAGTAATATTGTAGGTATGTTAAGATTCTGATCAATAATTCGTTATTTTTTACAATAAGAACTGCTTATAATGCATAGAAGAAAATATTTCTAAGGGAAAAAACGAACCAATTTCGTAATTATTAATGTTGGGACCAATTTTGTTCCATTATCTCGCCTGTGTGAAGCCAACCGGTTTTAAACTACATACATATGTATGTACCTTTGTGTGTAGTCCGTGTTTGAGCTTGCACTAATACATACCTACTTAATGATTTTTATGTTTAGATATATAATATATATTTCATTTTTCTTGTTGCCTTTGTTTCATATTCTCTTGAAATTTTTTTAAACATTAAGAGAAACATAAACTTTTCGAGCAACACTTTCACAATGATTGTTGTTTTCTTCTTTATTAATTGTTTTTAAATTTTCTTCATTATCATTTCAAGTACGATTATTTCTGGCGTCTCTTTAAATATGTATATACAATGCCATAAACAAAATAATACGTACTATTCCAAATAAATTATTGAATAAATTCAATTCAAATTTCGTCTTAGATTTGTCTGTTCAGTGTTATTCGTTTGATATACTCCTCTCTTCGTTTATTGTTTCCAAAGATTAGGCGCAAAGAGGCTTAGACATCGGTTTCAGAACGTCGCCTCCTTCCAGGGCCACCGGGGAAATTTGCGGCTGCCAAGCCCATGCGATGCTTCGCCTCTTGAGTTCCGGAGTAACCACGAGCCAAACCAAAGTCTACGGTACGCTTCGAGCTGGAATGGGAAGAAAGCGGATCATCGCTGAACAAAAGGAGAACGACATTAAAGCCACGAACGTGTCATTTACATCTTAAATATATCTATGTACATATATAGCATGTTGGTGATGAACTCGTAAGATGTTGCCCTACTAAAAATCGCTCAATGCGGACTCAAGGAGTTTTCACTTTTCGTTTACATGCTCATTGTACACAACTCCCGAGCAACATTGGCGTTACTTCCAAGTATTGCATGTACAACTCATATATTCTATTTTTTTATATTCTGTTATCTGTGCCTACAACACTCACTTAGCAACCCAAACTGTCATACTCCTATCGGCATCACCCAACTACCAATCAGCTGACAGCCAGCTAGCACAACCATCGGTTTGGCTCTTAGCCTATACTCACTTTTCCAAATCGTTGCGTACTCGCATTATTGTACGTCTAAATCGTGTCATCAACTCCATTAAAAGGTCATCGGGCACTGACGCTTCTTCCAGTTCGTTATAATAACCGCCATTGCTTTGACTTTTTGTGCATTTGAACGCCGCAGTCAACCGGAAAATTAGTGTTTCATAAATAATTAGTTTTTTATACAAATCCAAGTATAGAAAACAAAGATGTTCTTATTATTGTGACTAACTCATGCCTTGCAATCAGGAAGCACCAAGAATATTTACTGTTCTCATGCCAATCCACTGAAAACAGCATGGGTCTAATTACGTCAGCGCGTGTCTCGTTACGATTCATTATTTCTGTTCTTTGGAAACTTTGATTATAAAACAGCATAGAAGAAAATAAAAGACGAAAACAAAATACAAAACAAGAATAATCTTGTTCTGAAGCCACCGGCTTAGATTTCATTTGCAACCGAATTAAATGGATTTAGCTTGTTGCGTCTCCCTTAAATTTTTTTTTAGTCAGCAGTAGATCAAGAACTGACTTTTCAATGCCTTTCGTCTCTCCCAAGGAACTTGGGTTTACGTGCTTAACAACACCCACTAGACATCAACTTATGTTAATGAAATTGAGACAAGACTAAAATAAGCAAACAAGCTTAACCGCCCTATTCTGTGCACTCTATCAATAAAATTCATATTAGTTGAATAGATAGAAGCTTTTGTCATTTTTGTTATTCTGGCGCACATGGAAAGCTTCACTATTACAAAAAAGCTGTTTTTCGTAATAGTCCAAAAATATACCATACCACAGCGGAGAGTATGGTATTTTTTATGCTTGAAGAAACCTCACTTCGCCTTGTTTCACCGTGCAAATCAGTTCTGCAATTCTTTGGATTGCGCGGGAACCGACGATTGGCTCATAGCACCCAAATGGTTGTTTCCTATGCACTTTTGGTATGACCCATTTGCGTAGAAATATAAATCCGCCAAGAAACGAAACTCAAATGGAATTTTGAGTTTCCATTATCGGGCGGCTTCTCTTCTTGTTCTATCAATATGTGGCACAATATTTTTGAGAGTCGATAGTTTCTCTCAAAAACATTGGCCGATATTGAAAAAGGATCACTATTATCACACAATGATTTTAAAACACATCTATTGTAAAAATTGTCATCATCTTCCAAAAACTTTGCTAAAAGCAATGTGTTAATAGTGTGTGAAATATTTTGACATGACCTGATGAGGAGGTGTTAAAAAATTGAATAGAGCATTAGATAGAGCAAAGAGCTTTTCTAAATGAGCAAAATAACCCACAAAATCACATAAAAATGTTTTGTCGCTTACTGCCAATCAAAATCTTTCAAAGTATATCTATTCATTTGATAGAGTGCACAGAATAGGGCGGTAAGAACACTAATTTAATATGGACAGTCCGAAAAAATGTCTCTATGCCTAAACGCCTGTTAATGTCCTGCTCTCACTAGAACTATACTCGCATAGCTCGTAGATGCTTGGCCTCCTGATCACAAGAATGTAATCAATAACTTATCTTAAAGTCCCAAAAATTTATTAAAAAATTCTAATAGTCCCCACGACATGATTCTAATAAATCTTGCCTCAGCTTAATAGTAGAAAAGCAATAAGAAGCAGGCAGAGTGCTCGAAACTGTCACTATCTGCCAACGATCAAGAACTGGCCAGCTATAATCTAACCTAATCAAGCCTAACCTATGCCCAGAATGTAATGTCAAAGGGTCCTGTTTAAATACAGTAGAATTACGTTTCTCGATATTTATGTCTGGAAAAATGTAAGATATGGAACAGTGTTCTATAATAGCGGTGACAGGAGGAAAATAACAAAGCGGTTCGGTTGCAGATCGAGCAGTCCCTGTACGATTTCGAAGCGCGAGTTACGTCCATACTTACCGCTCCCTCCACACTCCATCATTAATATCCCACTTACTCATTCTACATTGTTCCATCTCAAATACTATATTTCCAAATGTTCTATAATCACTCTTCCTTTTATCAGATTGAACCTGTGACTCACTCTCATTTAACAAATGCTACTCACTCCTTCCTTACACTGTAAAGAGTTGACAACCAACGTTGCTAATTCGAATCAAATATTTATAATAAAATAAAATTAAGTATCTGAAAGCATAAACCGTTACTCTTTTGACATTGCAATGTTTTACAATATTGCAAAGCTCTCGATTCCTCTTCGTTTTTAAGAACTTGTCATTTCTGCGACAAACACTAGGCGAATTTTGCAAAAAGACTTGGGCATATAAAAACCAATTAACAAGAACTGAAGGACTTTGAAACAGTTGGAAACAGACCCATTATTGTCGAAAGAGTTATCGTCAGTGATGAATCTCAGTTTTGTTTGAAAGGCTTTGTCAATAAGCAAAATTGCCACATTTGGAGAGATAGTAATCAGTAACAGTACAGAGCCTTCACTACATCCTGAAAAGCTTACGGTTTGGCGTGGATTTTAGTCGGGCGGCGACATTGGGATATACATATTTCGAAACGCAAATGGCCAGACTATAACTATTAATGGAGTACGATATCGGGCCATCATAACTAAATTTTTGTGGACTTATTTAGATGGCATAGATCTGGATAACAGGTGGTTCCGGGCATCGGACGTTACAGTACAGAAAAGTCGATGTGGTGTTGTCTAACGCCCTTAGACTTCTATCTCTGGGGTTAAGTTAAGTCGCTAATTCATGCCAATAAACCAACAATAATTAAACGACTCGAGAACAACGTCTTTGAAACCATTGGCGAGATCCAGCCCGACTTATGCAAAGCCATGAAAGCTAATTTAAATGACATTATTATTAAAAAAATATTGTTAACATGGTATTGAATGTTCTTTTCAAATGTTCCCATGCATTGTCAGAATTGGCTTAACGCATGTGGTAACGTAACGTAAATGTAGTTAATGTACGTCAATCATGTCCACTCATTTTGCTTTGGTTAACCAAGTAACTGACGTGACGCTCACTCAATAAGTCACTCTATCATACCTAAACGTTTTTTCACTCAATGAGTGATGTCTACAAATTTTTCACTTTTCCTATGATTTACCATATTATGTTCAGACCAGAGACTTCTTGTAAGTTATCCCGAAATCTATAAGTAAAGAACTACTTTCTGAATTTTTTTCAAAATATTAGGTTCAGTACTTTCGTAGAAGGCAGGGATTATACCGTTTTCATCTATTTTATTACATAGCTTTGGCTTGTTGATGTAAACTTTCGCCTTCAAGTAACCCCAGACAAAAAAAGTTTGGTGGTGTCAAATAAGGCAACCGCGGAGACTAGTCAGAATCTCAATTTTTTTATATCAAGAGATCAGGGAACAATGGCTTCAATAAATCTTTCATCCTACGAGCTAATGAAGTGGAAGGCCGTCGAGTTGAATTCAGAAATGTTCCATATCATTTTCATCAACAAATCGGCTATCATAGCCCCATATCACCACTAATTTACGTAGGTTTGTGTTGCCACTGTCGTCTTCTTCATATCTACACAAATCCCGCACCCCACTGTAACTATTGCACCAAAAACGATTGAATAAATTGAGGGTATTCGGTGACGAGTTGGTTTCTTGGACGCCGTACTTTTCATTTTCTTTTTCTCCACGAACGTTAAGTTCTCACAATTGAGAAGTTATTTTGAATGCACAGCTAAACAATTTCAGAGCATTCAATTGGTGTATACTTCTCCATAAATAAAATCTGCTAAGAAGGTCGCTTCAAACACGTGCTTTCGTTAGTCAATCAGATTTTTGTTATCAATTATGACGTACACTGAAATGTTACCATGGTGAAAGTTTTTATGTAAAGTTTGATACGAAAGTCTCCCGGGGGAGGTGACAATTTACATCCAATCTGTTTTATGGAAATTGTTTTATATGAAATTGCAATGCATTGAAGCTCCGATAAGAAACGCCAGGATTATGTTATGCGAAAGGAAAACTAAAATTACCACAAATAATAGGAGTAGGACAGTTTGTATATATATATATATATATATATATATATATATAAAAGAATCTACATAACAAAAATAAGGCCAGCAAATAATCACAAAAGTATTATACAATGTTGGTGAATCATACTCATAAGATTTGCCCTAAAGAAGTTTTCAATTGCCATTTAGATCTCCATTCTACACAAATTCAGAGAAACGCCAGGGTATTTGGTAATACCATTTAAAACAGGCGAACAAAACCAGCACCAAAGTACGGGTACTTATTATATTAAATGTCTGAAATGAGATAGAAGTTGTAATCTTCCAATGAAAAACTCTGCTTACGTTTATTTAAGTCACCATACAAAAAATAGTTTTGATTGAATTAACTATGGAGTGGCTGGGCCACAATATATATGCGAAAAATAAGTCACATTCAAGAGCCTATAACTGTGGTTATGTCTTATGGTCCTAAAAGAATATGAACCAATGCTTTAACTAACAACTCATTCAAATTTACCTTCAATCAAAAATTCAGGAAATTCTCTTCAAACAATGCGCCAGCAAAACCAAGCTGATATCAGGATTAATTTTTTTGCAAAGGCTAATATTCTATTAATTAACATTGCACACACATATAGTATGTTCATATACAAGGCACATACACGTACAGACACACAGATGCAAGAATATCTAAATAAAAATTGCAATGAAACAAGTGCAAAAGCATATTTATTCCCATCCGCACACATAGACACAAATGAAAACTTAAGAATAAATCTGCCAAGGCGATTGCTGACAATGGAGTGAAAGAAAGGCGTGATCGGCACAATTTGCGACGCCATTCTGATACCCACTACAACCACCCAAAAACCCTTTGGCTAATTGCCTTTCGCAGATATGTTTGTGTTTGTTATCCGTTTGACTACTTAAAAGCGATGGATAGTTGGTAATTATTATAATCGTATTTGAAAAAATGCAGGGTTATAAGGATCTTTGTTCATTGCATTTTGGTTTGGTACAACTACCTGGGAGCCGCTTTAATGGTCGAAAGTTGCAGCAAGCTCACGGTCAATAGGATCAAAGTACAGAATGCCGTTCGGTTGGACAACATTGTGGTGTTTAGTATCTGAAAATAAATTTAAAAAACTTTAATCAATATTGGAAACAATTTCTATATTTTAACATTACAAATATAGTAGGTAAAACAAATTCGTACGTATTTATTAAAAAAAAAATTTATGTGAAGGTTGGCAGGAACGCTCATAGCCGACGGACAGTAATCAGCCTATTATATTACAACCATAAGGAAATAAGCTGGGTGTTAAAAGGAAGGTGTGAAAAACGGAATAGACTCTGAATTTATTCAAGAATAACATTTTTGGATTCCAATAGGGATTCCTATTGTATGTGTTCTCAATCTCTACCCTGGCGTCTTCAGCTGCCGTTCTCCAAATATATAAGTCTGATCCCAAATTAAACACCGGATCCAATAAATTTCAAGATAACAAAGCTCATATGAATCTCAAGGCTCATATTAAGCTCAGATAACAGGAGAGACATAGGACCAAAGAGTAGGAAATTTCTTGAATAGCATCAAAATTCAGCAAACGTGTTCACTAGTTTTTTCCATTTTGAGCGGCTGGTCTTTGAAGCTAAACTTTAAAAATTATAAAGTATAATAAATAATGTCCAAATACATTGAACAAAAGATGCATTTTGAACACAAAGGTATTAACTTTATTTTAAACATGTATGTTTTATTTGTATCGTAGCTTTTTTAAAGTCAATGTTTACTAATGTGGAGTATTAATGTGTTTTGCATTTGTCTCTTACGATTTCACGTAAGGTTTTATTTGTGGCGCCCCTATCAGCCCCTCCTAATTCTTTTGCCAAGAAATAGATCTATATTTAAGGATTAAAAAAGTGCTCGAATTAGCTGCAACAAAGTGCAACTGCTTTAGTAATACTTAAAGATAGTGAGTGCCGGTTGTTTGCATGAGCGTTTTCTAAGTACTGTGTAGGCACATTTTAAGCGTGGCTCTTGATTTGTGCAATGTTCTTTTGCTTCGTTAATGTTTTGTTGTTGTTTTTGTAAAAAGACTGTTTTTTATATTATTATTATTTTTATTATTCTTATTTTACATTTTATTAAGAACTTGAAAAAAATATTAAATTTTTTTAAATGCGTTAAATAAATTTTTTTTAGATAGTAGGGGTGGGTGTAGGGTGGTCAAATCGCGCCCATTTTATCTTTAAATAGTAAGTCAGTTTTACAAAGACGTAACCAAAGTTTCAAGTTGATATCTCCACTGGAGATATTTTCTAATTCCTTTAGTCTGGATGTTATGACACATTTACTTAATTCTATGTTTTTGAGTATATAGAACTCAATAAGGCTCGTTTTTCCTTTTTGTCTGTTGGCCAGGACGTGCGTTCACCGGTACTACTGTTTTGCTAACAGCAGTGCACGTTGTAGGTGTTCACCTTTCTTGTTTGATATTCTGGTACCCCAGTCTGTATGCTTCGCATTATAGTCGCCTGCAGCTATAAAACGTTGTCCGAGAGTTTTTAAGAAGTCAAGATATTGCGACTGTGAGATATTTTGTTTTTAAATGGGAGCAGTTCGTTATATTTAATAATTATAACAATCACACCGTGATGGCAATTAAAACAACAAAACTAAGCTTGTATGTAAAGACGGATGACAGTAATACTTATATAGTTACTCTATATATGCGGGGGGTTTAATACAGATGGCTTTAGATTTATGTTTAATTGTTAGGCTAATTTTGAACTAGTACTTATACCAAATATATACATATAATCGTTTGCTTATACTTTTGCTACAATAATTGAAATTTGATATTAGATTAGGTCAACGGACCTTGACTGGCTTGAGTTTCTTGTTTACGGATGTTGTTAGTATGAATTTTGAATGTTTTGTAGACTTCAGAGCCCGCACAATGCATATTTCACTTGGTTTTATTTCAGTAATTTGCTGTCTATTGTTTTGTGTCGACCTGCACATTTTATACATACCTGTTAGAAATACCTGTTAGAAATACCATGTTTGAAATATTAGACAAAAATTGGTAAAGCACACTTTGTACGAGGGAATTATTTAAAGAAATCTGCCAAAACGTCGGTGTTCTGCGACTGAGTCCGCCGTGAGGCAAAAGAAGGACTATGGACTCAGAGATATGCGCGTCGCCAGAAGTCACAATTGTATTGCCCTTCTAACTAATAACTGCAAATCAAATACACCGCAATGATACTTAGAACCGGCCGGCCTATTCAATTTAAAAAACAAAACCACAAATAATATTTTGCTTTACTGTGTTCCAGCTTGTATTTGGTTTAAAAACTTCGAATTTTTATATATACGATTTGAGTTAAGTGAAGGAAAATACCACTTTTTTCCTCTGTTTGATTTTTTTTTTCTTTTTATATTTAAAGAACAACACTCATAGCAGTAAACTATATTTGTCGGAATATAAATAATGACGTGTATAAAATTAGACATAAAAGCAAAACTAAAAAGAACAATTTTTTTTCCGAAATTATAATAGTCTTCGCATACCAAAACATTTCCATTCCAACTCAATTTATTGAGTAAAGTAAAATTTAGAAACCTATCCCTCTTCATATCGCAGTTCAATAGTGAGACACATGGTTTTACAATCCACTAGGATCACCCAGTGATCAAAATTCGGCCACTTGCGTGAGGCAAACACAAGTTTTTTTAAAATAACCTGAGCTCTAGAACTTGATAAAATTTAAACTATATTGTGCACATCTACGCAACTATAGCTTTCCATTGATGTAAGTTTGATGTTAATACATTGCGCCTATATTAGTGATAAGTTGATTTCGAAAACTTCACTGGGAATATATAAATACAAATGTATTATTTTAGATCTGAAATTAGGTGCATTGAAACTTGAGCTTGATATGTATGATTTACATCAGTGGTATGTTTATGATTTTTTGACAAATTTGACAAAATTTGACAAAAATATCTACCTCAAAAGTTGAGGAAATAGTTTATATGCAAGTAATACACGTAGAAGCAGACTTTTAAGTGAACGTGGTTATGTCAGCTCGTCTAGTTGAACTAATCTCCTCCTTCACTTTGTGCAAACTTCAAACAAAGTTATATCCCTACGCGACGAGTATAATCTCTTTTTTTTTAAATTGGAAGTGCTACGTGGTCTTAGATTGTTTTTATTTCGATAGTCCAGTTTTTATAGACTCTTTTCAGTCGTCTCAGAGTAAAGGCAGTCTGTTCCATTTCGTTATCCAATTGTAAGTAACTTTTGTCCTCACTGTGTTTACCAAATCATCTATTTCTACTCTGCATCGAAAAAGTGACCGTGGAAATAAAATTTTTATATTCAACCTATTGATGTTAATCCAAAAGTGATGATGGTGTGGCCCCATTCTAACACAGGGCATACTTCAATGAATCAATCAGCGAACTCCTTGGTGCAGAGTAGAACAAACTTGAAAACAACATGTAGAAAAAAATATAAGGGCAACTGTTGCTGTGGCCCAATTACTTTCTACTGAAAGTGAAGACACAAATGTTTAGTTACTTTGTTTCGCATTAATATCAACAAATGCACAAACATTCTTTGAAGGTAAACATTACCGGGTCAAGCTAGTAAGTTATAAAATCACAGGCGTGGTTAGGTTTAGCACTATCAAAGCCACAAGAGAAGCTGGCAAAGCTCTCAGGGTTTTTATTGCACTTCCCGCCAAATTATAGTATTATAATAATATGGTACAGTAATATTTACTTTGTTCCGGGTTTTTTGTTTTCTTAAAACTTAGCAAGCGTACGAAAGGTGCAATCCAATACCTCAGTGCTGGCAGATAACTCGTTTAGTGTTACAACACACGTTAGATTGCTAGCAACTGTCAATTACAGCATTCAAATATGCCTGAATACGAGCACAACATTAATAGCAGGCAGACGGGGCAGCAATCAATTACACATCGATGTAGGATAGAGTGTGTATATGTGTGCCATGTGTCAGAAAGAGGTCTTGTTTTTAATATTATTTTCTCCATTATACGATTCATTAAATGGCAGCGAAGTATAGAACGGTGGCGCTAACTCCGAAGTGAACTAAAACGGTTAAATATAACAGAAACGGTCGTCTGTCGCTTCAACCACTTCAACTATCATAAAACCATTAAAAAGACCCCTTTTGCGATTGCCGTCGTGTCATAAGTCGCCATTTGTGCTCAAACCCGTCAACACCTGAGCAAGCATAAAACCGCCATCGTTGTATCGCTGTTTGCTTTATTCAGCACAAAGTGACTACGCTATTTACAATTTATACCAAAGCCAGCGATGCAAATCGAGATGAACCCATTGACTACATACTTAATCGAATAGTAGTTTTCCCTCGGAATTACTCAGGAAATATGAGAATTGACTTTGTGTAGCTGTCGTCAAATTTGTGTCCTGGGATCCTTCTAAGTTTGAGTTGTTCAGCTTTAATTATTTTATTTTAATATAATTAAAGTAATTTCCATTCTAATAAAGCAAAATTCAACTTTTGGGATCTGATAACGGTGAACTTTCAATTGGGCAGTAATTTGGTATTACTTTTACTATTGCGTATTACGCAAACCTGTAACGATACCTAACTTTTGGTAACACTAAATTGAAGCCCGCTGGGAATGAAAGTTTCAAACTTCGTGAGTGCCTACGAACATTTTTGCACACGTTGCACGACAACATCAAAAGCTACAACATTGACACAATCGCCTGACCATAAGCAACACATAATAATAATTGTGCACATTATTGTATCCTGCCGACCTTGTGTAAAGATCATTGTTTATATATGTTGTTTATCTATATATATATAGAGATATGTTCACTCTTCACTAAGTTCTTTTGTATTTGTATTAAATTTAATTGAAATTATTTTAATTGTTTTTGTTGTTCTCCAATAACAGGAAATTTAAATATATTTGTTAATAATAAAAATAAAAATAGATAAAAATGAATGTATAAAAATTTACACATTTTCCAACGAAATAAGACAAATAAAAGAATTTCGGTTAAAAGGTACGTTAGCCATGCAATGAGTCATTACAACAAAAAGATGATGGACAAACAGTAGAAGAGAGAGAAAGCATGAGTGTATGAAAAAAATGAGGAGAAATGAGCCAACGGAGCACAAAGTAGAAATGTACCCTTTAAAAGCGCCCTACATGCACAACGCCCCTCTCTGAGATCAGCATAATAACGACGAGCATCTCAGGGGACCACCCAACCGAAAAAAGGAAATAAAGGAATAGAAATTCCAAGAAATGCCAAATGACAGCAAAACAGCCAAGAGCCCGAAATAGTAAAAAAGTGTTATGGCTAAAAGGATGCATACCCGGAATGACCACAACGAAATGACGCTGTTGAAACATTCTTTTGGTATACGGCGCTACCTGAATACTGCCGTCAGCGCCGAATCCATCGGCGCATCGATGTGGGCGGTACATTGGACATGTTTACCACATTTTTATTGTAGCTCACGGTATTTCGAAATTCTCCCCAAAGCTCTTAGATACATGTTGATAGCGGGAAACATAATTTATTCAACAAATACAATGAAATGAAGGCAATAGGAAACGACGCAGAGCAGAGCTTAAAATAATTGCGTTTGCATAAACAGTCAAAACCGAAATTTTATAAAGGCAATAGGTTGTAGTTAACTGGATCTTTGCTGCTCGGGTTTATTTGTTTAGGCCTTTCGCTGGTTGGCAAAATACAATATTCAACGTGAACTGTCCTGTGTCGGATTCTCCAATTGATTTTGTGACTTTGTTTTTGCATAGCTATTAGAATACTAGAAGTGTGGCGTAGCAGAGACTGACGCCTTTAATTTATTCTGCTCATTAAATCTTTGCCAGTGAGGTAAAGCGTACATATGTAAATGGTACATATATATGAAGTTGTAAAGTTGTAAACATATTCAAGGTTACAAATTCCTTTAATCTGAAAACAATTTTTTTAATATAGCGACAACATTCTCGAACTTTGGTAAATTTAAATTAAATAAATATTAAATGCTGTTAAATGCTGCCTATTATGAAATGCATGCAATGGAAAAAAGCATTTCAATTTCTGAAAGCATGGACCACCTTGTATCCATATATTTTTATTTTATTAAACGATGTCTCATGTATTAAAAGTTTACTTTAACTAACCCCCATTTTTTGTTAGTTAAATTTACTCTCATATGATAATATAAGATTTTAAATCATTTAAATCATCATCATCGACTAAAATTTCTTTAAAAATTTATCTATATTAACAAAAAGCGCTATATTTTTGACTAATTGATTTCAATTTCAATGTATAACCTAATTTTTGACAGACTGAATATACATATGTTTTCGCTCAGGTCAACAAGAATAATCGGTCTGGTCTGTCTGTATGCACTAAATATTTAATTTGAAGACCTAAGCACATCTACAGTATTTGCGGCATTATTCTGGAGAATGGTTTCGTGAGGTTTGGTTAAACGCATATCAGCACATTGTTTCCATCTATGTACAAGTACAAGTATATTAGCAATGTTCTTTGAGCTCTGAAAATATTGGACGCAGAACCGTACACATATATACTAGACGTGATGCTAATGGGTATATTTGATTTTGTGGTTGTGCTTTAATTTTGTGTATATGAAATTATAATTTTCTGTGGTGCTGGGTGGGCAACAACAATCATCGATTGCGACCGGAGTTTGACACAATTTTCAAAGAGCGATGTGTGCCCTTGCCCAGATATAGTCAAACACGAGACGGTAGACATTAAAACTGCATTCTGAGGATTATGGTCATCTAACAAGAGTCGGTGTGCTGATGATGATGACGAACTGCGTAGTGCCGTTCTTCTCTCAAGCAGTCAGGCACATCAAATTGAAGTGTACCAAATTGACCCCTTGCGGCGTTAACAACTGGAAACATACTTTTGCGCCGTTTTGTTCGGAGGTACAAACAACCCAAAGACGTGGACCAGAGCTGGGGGACAAACAATGAATCAACATTCCGAGCTTGCAAGTGGCAACGTGTCCAAGCATTTCTTTGACGTTGATTTGCCGGCATCAAAATAAAAATACAATTTAGGGAAATGAAAATTGCTTGAAGTTTCTGAGCACGCTGTCGTCACACTAGGTAATGGCTTAAAGCTGAGATTACAGATAAAAAATTGAGGTACATTTACTATTTTAAGTCATATTACAATTTCATATGGATGTGCGCCCTACCCTTCACGATGAGCAAGACAAGTCCAAAGGTAAATGCGAAAGAACGTAAAAGTTGTAATTGAGTGCTTATTCAATTACTGGCAATGACAGTTTCCAAATGGGAAACTGACTTCGAATGCAAACCTCAGCAAGAAATGCTCGAAATGCTGTTTAACACATTTTTTCGTTTGTCACACAAGCCGACAAGTCAGTCAGGCATGAAAGTTGTCATATTAATTCTAGGTGATATAAAAAGTATCCGCTTTTAATCGCTAGATGGCGTTGATATCCACTAATCCGATTGTGCCAAACGATCCCGTTTTTGAAAGGTTATATTTCAGCCTACATTTTTCGTAATTCGACGCCTCTATAAAAAATTATATTGATTTGAAAATGACTTAATTATCTGAAGAAATACGCTATGTGCTGCTTTTTTTACTATTAAAAATATAACCGCTGATAACTATGCCGAGTATTTGTGGGGTTTACGGGGAGGATGCTGTGAGTGAACGAGTGAACGCGTAACCAATGAATGGTTTAATAGATTTCGTACCGGAAGTTTCGATGTCAAAGATGGAACTCGCTCTGGTCGGGCAGTTACTGAAAAGTTAATTAATGTTAAAAAATTTTCAAAGCTTTATAATATAATCACTTCGTTAACAATAATAATAGTAATATATTTTAGTAGGGCATGTCTTAGCCGTCCGCCTCTCTTAAAGTAGATACAAATATAATATAACAAATACAAAACGTGTATAACAAGAAGATATAAAAATATGACATGTAAAATTAACACAATAAAAACAACAACCAAAAAAAATAAATTAAAATAAAGGAAAAAAAAACATTTAATGAATTACAAAGATAACAGATTAAAATCTCTATGTGCGTCAGAAAAACTCTTGTAAAAGTCTGTCCCTGTACGATAGAGCGCTCCTTAGGAAGTCTCCTAGTACTCCCCATTCTTCTCCGTTCAGAATGGCGGTACATTGTTCGTTGGGTAGCGTTGGCTTTGCCCATAATTGCATCCTTAGCTCCCTCAGGATAGGACAGATTGCAACAAAATGGCGGACGTCTTGGGGTTCTCGCATGTTACACAACTCGCAATGTGTGCTTTGGCTTTGCCGATATTGTTGATCATTAAGTCTTAGAACTTCCACCCTAGCTTTAAATATAAGTGATATTATGTAGGTGTCAATTGTGTCGCGAAAGTAATTTCGTTCCCCAAGGTCATACTCAAACAGATTATACGATATTCTTGTTTGACTTTGACTTCGTGCTGTTCTGACAAAATGTTCCCGATTTGCGTTTTCGATACTTAGTAAGAGGGTCTGCTGCGCCTGCTGTGTGTGCCACGTGCCTAGGTCATCGATAATAAGTTGCGTGTTTTGTTCTCTTGTATTCGCTCTCAATGCTCAAAGCACTGTTGCTTCTTCAATAGTAGATATTTCGCTACAATTTTAGGGGCTCTGTGATCCGGTAACGCTAGCACTTTGCTGATGTATTGCAAATTTAACTTCAGCGTGTACACGAATAAAGTCGGTATTCCCGTCTCCAAATGGATAGCATAGTTTGGTGTTTTGTTGGGTACATGGATAATTCTTTTTAAAAAAAGGCTATGATATTTCTCTACAACCTCATACGGTGAACAGCCTCAAACTTGGCCAGCATAGCACATAATTGCAAGCACGGTCGCCTGAAACATTTGGTATTTCGTACTGGCCGCCACTCTTCTCTTACCAAAGAACGCTTTCCATGAGCTGTTTAAAGCTGCTTTGATGTCTTTCAGGTTCAATTGCAAGTGTTTAGCGAATCGCATATCTGAGATGATAGTGACTCCTAGATATTTGTAGCTCTTTACTACTTCTAGATTTTTACCTTTTAAGCTCCACCTCTCGTTCGCTGCATATCGGCCTCTGCCAGCTCGCAAAACCATCACCTTTGATTTTTCAGTGTTTATACCATATCATCGGCGTACATCAGGATTTTGAAGCTGTTATTGCCCAGTTTAACTCCTCCTGGTAGCATCGTTGATATGTCGTCAATGAACAAAGCGAATAGCAGGGGGCTGAGGAGGCAGCCCTGTTGGACTCCGCGGTTTGCCTCGAACCAGTCTGTCAGTATGCTTTCATACCGCATTTCCATACCGCTATAGCCTTGTTCGAGTATAGACTGCGCAACGTGTTTAACATTTTAGTGGATAGCCCAATATTACTAAACATGAGGCACCTTCCGTCTATTCTGTCTATTCTGTCGAACGCTGCTTTAAAATCTATAAAAAACATGTACATTTTCCTTCCCCGGATCAGATAGTCTTTCGCTATTGACGTGAGTACAAAAATGCTGTCTACTGTTGAATAGCCACTTCTAAAGCCTGATTGGTTTTCGCTTAGCAGCCGATTTGCATTTACAAAGTCTGTAATATGCCTTAACAGTGTCCCTGTAAATACTTTCATTGTGGAGTTCAGAAATGAGATGCCTCTTTAGTTCGTGACATCCTTCGGGTCGCCTTTTTTATATATGGGACACTCAATATTTTTTGGAAACTATTCGGCACGATTCCTCTGTTGAATATATTGTTGAAAATTTTCGTTAAGTTTTCTAGCAGTAGTGGTGATGCGTTTATTAGAAATTCTGCTGGCACCCGGTCTACACCTGGTGCTTTGTTACGCTTGCTTAGTTTAATGGCAATTTTAATTTCAGCGGATGTGAAGCTGCAGTCCAACTCCTAGACTACCGTCAAAGGCAGGGAAAAACTAAGCACCACTTCTGGGTTCGCTTTATAAAGCAGTACTTTGAAAGTAATTAGCTAGTTTTTCAGGGTGGACTTGTATAGCTTTCCTACACGTTCTGCCATTTAATTGTCGAATCATTGCCCAGAGGGTTTTGCTATCATTAATGCTGCGAATGTTAACTTCGAGCCTGTAATAGTACTGCTTTCTCTTGCTTTCGCACCATAGTTTATAATTTGAGTTTGCACGTTGATATTTTTGCTTCGTTTCCACTGTATTGAAACGCCTTGCCCTACGAAATAGTACTTCCCGCCTTGCTAATTCACACTCTGTGTCATACCACAGCTGTTTGAAAGTCGATATGCGACCAGGCTGCATACATTTATTTATATATATATATATATATATATATATATATAATCGTTAGGCGTTTGTTTGTTACAAACGGGTGTTTTCAGTATCCATAAAGGCTATCGAGCTCATATTTTTACCATGGTATCTGTTCGAGCTTTTACCGACTTTTTTCTTATTTTGCACCCCATAGATGACCTTGGGGATGGAGTTTTTTCTATTATTAAGGCTATATATAGAATTCTGACTGATATGTACACAGACTAGACACAGAGTTCTCATTTAAATTTTATAGAATTTTTTGAATTGTTTCAAAGTAAATTCAATCTGTTCTGTTTTGTGATGCATATTGTAAGTAACTTATGCCCTTTTTGTCTAAAGTACTAATATCATTCATTCACCATTCACTAACACAGTCATAAATAAATTTAAATAAAAATTATTAAAATAAAAATTTATGAAGATTTTCAATGATAACAACAACTGTTTCATTAATTTATTGCCTATCAATACAAATAAATGCACAAACGTTCTTTGGGGGCAAATCAAGGTTTGACATATCTACCTAGTAAAAATTTAAGCGAAATATTAGGAACATAAATTCATTAAATTCAAGATATATGAGTATTTCAATGTATTTCAGTTATAACCGAGTAATAAAGTAAGCTTATCAATTTAAAAAAGTGCAATTCCATACACTTCACAAATAGAAAGACTTATAAATCATAAAATTATAAGATTTCAACATTTTGAATTTGTGATATACAAACCCTTTTAAAAAGGCGATTAAAATTAATCTTACTGAAAGAATTCTGAATTTTTTACAATTTTTTTATTATAATTGTTATAATAATTTTTTGCTTTAAAAGAATAGCGTTTTTTTACAACCAATTTATGTTTTACGTCAATTAAGTGAAGTAATATAAAAATAAAAAATAGATTTTACCGAAGTTTCTTCCTCTTTTTTTGTTCATGTACAAAAAGTTTTCTATTCACTGCAGTGACCAAACTTCATTTGCTAATTGTGCTGGTCTATATCACAAGTCTGTACAGCGACTACCACAATCCTTTGTGCTAACTGTAATGGTCATCACCGTTCTACAGATCCTGTTTTTTCATGCCGCGCTTCGTATCAACCTCTATTCGGAGAAGGATGTCTAGTAATAACCACACCATTAAACATCCTAAACACTCCAAGAACAACTTTGAGGGCTATACAATCGCGTACTATAAATCTCATTTTCCAAGGAAAAATGGGTCACGGCAGAGCTGGGTAAAAACTCAAAATGTTCATGCTCGTATTCTCAGTGACAACACTCCATCTACGAGCAACAAGGCTGCTTAATAAGCTTAACTACATAGAGGTACTAATAAACGCATCAACTCAACAAGCACCGAAGGATCTCTTTACTTCTGATGAAATACAGTCTCTTACCATGGAATTGCTTGAAAAGCTAAGCAATTAAACATCACCCAGTTAGCTGTTAAGTATTTATATGTTTCTAAGTAATAACAGTCTTAACTCTGCCAATGTCATGGCATGGAACTCAAGTGCCGTTTAACACAAACAATCTGAACTCACTAGCTTCCTAAGCTCCAATTAAATTCATATTTGAATAATGGCTGAAACATGGCTAATATTGAAAAATAAACCTAATTTGCTCTTTACAGAAACGATCGAATCACACACAGGGGTAGTGGGCCGCTATCGCAATTCATTAACTCTTTGAAATATCAACAAAGCCACAACATTAATACTCACCTTATAGATAACATTGGAGTAGAAGTCAGTTTAAATTCGCATATAGTCATTCACGGATGTTCCTCTGATGACTACTGATGAAGTTCCGTCCATAGTTCAAGTACTTAAGACAAAGAAATCACCAGGCATTGACAGACTTCCCAACATATGCATTAAAAATCTGTAAACGACTGTCTTCAAATCGGCTATTTGCCGCAACTCTGGAATGTTGTCAAAATCATCGCTATTTCTAAACCTGGTAAATCTCCAGAGCCACCAGACAGCTATCGCCCTATTAGCTTACTTCTAACCGAGGTGTTAATAACAGGGACATACCCTGGACCAATAATCTTAGATATCTTGGGCTGCACTTAGACAGAAAACTTACATTCAAATTCACATTGCCAAAACCCTTGACAAAATGAACATAACCATTTGTATCATCTTTCTTTTATTAAACGGAAGTCACAGTATTGCAAATTGATTATTTTCAAATCAATATTTCTCCCAAATTTGGGGTGACTCTGGCCACATACACATCAGGCGTCTGAAAGTTGTCCAAACCAAGCTTCTTAAATTACTCCTTAATCTACTCCTTTACTTTTGTACAGTAATTCTACATAAAAAAGCACAAAACCGTTCCCGAAAATATCGATCTATCACTAAATATAATAATCGCATTACAATTATATAACACACAATGTGTTAATAAGATTGCCTATGCTGGTATTTGTCATACTAACTCTTAGACTAGTCTAAGGATTAGGGTAGTTTAAGGGTTAGTAGGCCAACCCTAGTTGTTAGTTATTAGTTCTAAGTTTTATCTCATTAATAATTAAGGTTTTTGTCTTTCTACTTTCCTTAGCCATGTGACATTATTTCACTTCACCATACATATACTCGTAATTTTAATATTATAGTGGTTAAGTTATTGTGTAACTATACTCTGGAAAATTAATTTAAGTTCGATTTTGAATTGAAATTTCTAAGGACGCATTGGTCGTAAAAATTTGCAATATTTCGACACCGGGACGCAGTGCATATGAGAGAGATGAAAGAAAAATATGTTAGAGAAATAGAAGAGAAATGCTCCGCAGATGTACAAATTTTGAGTTTGTATTTGTGAGTTGCTTAAAAATTTATAAACGTTACTCTCTCTTGAGCACGCACAAAAGTATTGTGCTCTTCGTTGTGTTCTTTTTGTACATGATGTTCATCATTATGACGCGTTATAGTGTCATCGCGTCATCGCATTATCGTTCTTCGTGTAGCACTTGTGCGTTGAGCCGAAGTTGTGAAATGAAAACAAAGTCGTTAGTAGTGTATGTAATGAAAACAACAACAAGAGGAACGGCACGCGCTGTTGTTTTTAAAGAGTTTCACTTCTACCATGCGAGAACTGCACACATAATTTTTTTCAAAATAATATGTTATACTGGAATAAAATCACTAATTTTACAACCTACTCCTCAACATAATGTAAAGGTAATGTAGAATCAATACCATTTGCATGGCAGTCAACTTCAATAACAGCAATATATGTGAAGGCTTCTTAAATTGTTGGAATCAGATTAGAATTCAAAGTAAAACTTCTTCATAAAATCACGCATATGAGCGGATTGCATATAAGAGATACATTTTCTATCACAAATTTATATAAATAGGAATCCAATTATGTTCATATGACAAATGTTAGCTTTTGTTTTCAAATTTAACTTCTGAACAGTTAGTTACACATGTATTCTAGGGGTGTTTGTCGTTACAATAGTGAACGCGTATGACATGAAAAATAAAGGATAAGGCGCAATGAGATATATCTTTCTTTTCCTGAACTAGTTCCTTTCTTTCAGGAAAACCAATACATTTTCAATAGAGAAGAGAAAAAGTACTATAGTAGTGTAGTAAGAAGTACTTTAGAATATGTTTATTAGACATATCTCTATTAATTTTATTTTCTTTTTTTTTTCATAAATAATCATAATAAATTATAAGTGCAATAAATCTGATATATGAAAGAAATTATTTAAGAAAAATAAGAAACATTTTTATAATACTCTTTACGCCCAAAAGAATATACACGACGCATTCATTCCAACACGTTGAATTTTTTAAGCTGAGTAAGTAGTTAAAATGTCATCACGGTACGTGAAAAACAAAAATTATTCAAATAAGCATTTAAAGTTTATTGACAGATGGATAGATGTCTCATTTAGCTGACAAAGACTAACAAACAGTTTAAATAATTTCGAGACTTCCGAAAGAACAAACTTTTAAGTATTCACAATAATTGATTTTGTCTTCTTCAAAGTCGTACCATTCAATGCCAATACATAACATAGAGCTATATTATTCCGTATTATTCCGAGGTACCCGTACGACCCTTACAAAAATAAAAAAATTCCGAGAATCTCAGAAAATATCAAAGACCAACCAGTGAACCTACACTTCACAGTTTCCATTTTGAATCCATTAACGCCTTACAATTAACCTAAAAAGTGCTGTGTATAAGCTAACTTGATTTATGCCATATTTTATAGTATTGGACTAACATAACCCGCAAAAATAAGAAATGCCCGTTACTCTTTATACAAATCACAAATTGTGTGAATGAGCAAAAAGCTCTTTAACCGTCAGTAGGTCACTGCAATCAAAACTGACCAAAATCATAAGCGCTGACGATTAAAAAGCCTACATCTAAACGAGTTCATACTGTGTATGATAATAATAATATATAGCTTCCATATACCTGGATCTGGGTCTTAAACTGCGCATATAGTTGCCATTCCTTCAATAAATTTATGTACGTCAATCAGTGTTTTAATATCGATGTGTACTCAAACACATGAACGTTAGCCGAAATATTTTCTTGGGATGCATTTTATTTATTATTTATGGCCATTATTTATGAAAAATAATTCGCTCTGTCATAAATCATTTGCTATAACTTCAGATTATCACTCTGCCAACATGCCGGCAGTGTGTAAAAACGCATTAAATTCAAATGGTTGAAGAACAAATTATAGTGATTTTCCTTAACAGCTTCAACGCTGCAGTTGTTAGGAGGGAATAATCCACTGCAAGGACGTATCAGTGGACGTATTAAGTGGCTAAGACATGATGTCGTGAACAAGGTTTTTCGAATGCGCTGCCAAGTCAGTTGTGTGTGAAGAAATTTCCTTCATCGCTCAAGCCATATGGAAGAGAAAGAAAAGTGGCAAGTTAGAAAATGCGTCGGTGTTAGGAGAGAAATTATTGTATTTTAAACTAATTCAAAAATCTAAATTGAAAGTGCATTTAGTACACAGAAAAGTACGTTTGATGGCAAATACACATTTATTTTTATCATATATAGAACCCACATTTCTGATTGTTTGCATACACAACGCAAACTCAGAAAATGTAATACGGTGGGACATATGAGTAATAATATTTTCTGAGAGACAAACTCATTATTTGCGGTTAGTCGACACGGGTGCAATCGACAATAAATCAAACTGTAAAATGTTTGATAAATGTGGATGAAAAGTTGCCAAAATAATTGTATTACCAATGGCGGTTAGTAAGGACAAACAGAAAAACGAGAGACTGATAGAACGAGCATAACAGGACGCAATCGCATCGTCGCATAAAAGGATGTAACAATCATACGCCATTCGGGCAATGGGAGCGAATATGAGCAGAGATTGTGTCATAGTGCGTAAAAATTCGTTGATTACTTTATTTATGAAAACGCGTTTGGTTCGTTTCCTTTGGACGCACGCACGTACGTCAACATACAAGTAGTAACTTTGGCGCCACCTCCTCTTTCGCGTTTCCACACGCTGTCGTTAACGCAGGCGAATGTCACATTCACCCCACAAATCCCTTTCGGGTTGAGTGCGATTATTATTTGGCAACCTGTGGCTTTCTCAACTGCGCCCTCATTTTTTCTCCACTTTTATTACATCCTTCGGGCAGTCGACATTTCCTTTGGCTAACTTTTGACAATAAAAGGCAATCGTAGCGATCTTTTCAACTTTTATTATTTGATTTTAAATCGACTTTCAATTTTTTGCAAAAGCATTGGCGTTGGCGTTGTCGCAGGGGCTGCCGAGGATAATTCCAAATAAATATATATTTTTATACCACAATTAAAGCTCTTTTAATCTGATATCCCCTTTTTGCCATTTATACTTTCCTGTGACGTCAGACGTGTAATGGCGACTGTACTGTACTGTACTGTGTTCAGGTGTGTGAGACTTGACGCTTAACAAATCCTTTCAGGTAGATTTACTTGAATCACTTCTACACATATAATATACATACTTATATTTTAAAACTTTGGAATCCCATCTTCTACCTTTCCCAGCTAATCGAA
This sequence comes from Cacoxenus indagator, assembly GCA_035041755.1. Taxonomy (NCBI): domain Eukaryota; kingdom Metazoa; phylum Arthropoda; class Insecta; order Diptera; family Drosophilidae; genus Cacoxenus; species Cacoxenus indagator. The sequence goes on from JAWNKX010001101.1 coordinate 146,702, forward strand.
TTTAACGAGTTGAAAACATTAAAAAAATTGGATAGTTTTCAAGCTGCCGTGATTGTTATGTTTTCAGATTCTTGTATTGTAATTCTACTTTGAATTTGGAGTGAAAACATCGAGCAACAACTAGCACTGTATAAAGTGCAGACTATTGAATACTACATTATGCCTAGTGCGAGAGCTTCAAGTGAACACACGTACGAACGCTTCCGATTATACAGTTATTCTACAACCAATATATGATATCACTGAATTTTCAATTTAAAAAAAATATCCATCGATCTAAAACTTCACTTTGTCCATAAAGCAGACTTCGCTGATGCATTTGCTTACTTCGTAAATAAGGAACAATTTTTCATGTAGGCCTCCAAATCGGAGAAATCATGCAGGGCTCTGCCCCGGCCTTAGACAAGATTAATTCAAATGAGCCTAAAATGTCGTTATGTTAAATTAGTCAAACAAGTCAAAACGGAGTACGTCAAAGTCCATTGGGATAACAAAAGCAAAACAGCAACAAAATCACACAGTTCCATAACTTCCAAATGTGTCATTGTGCATTGAAAACCTACCGTGGGAATAGCACGAGCCACCAAAAAACGGCCTCGTGCACAGAGCTGACAATCAAATGTGCGAACTTCAACTGTCCACATGAAGATCTTCCACCTGAGTATCCTAGCAGCTAAAGTTATGGCAACCTCAAATCACGCATCCCAAATAATTGCTTAACGACTCAGAGCAGAACACCAAGGGCGTCGGTAATAACCGACCAAAAAATTTTTCCGAGTCTCACCATATAGGCAAACGCCTACCTATAGGAGACGCCTACAACATAGAAAACAAAAACAATAATTTTTCTCCATTAATGAAATAAAAAACTGAACATTTAAATTAATAAGGAATCTCAAAAATTTTAACACTAAATCAGATTAATTTGAGGTAATAACTACCTTGCAAAATTTCTTTCATAATGCCAGCGAACACTAGTATCGTTACTTGAAAAGCAAAAAAAAGTTAAAAATAAAAAGGAAGAACTTTTCAAGAATTTGTTCGGGAATAATGATATATTTGCCTACTAAGTGAAACTTTGTTCAATTACATAAGCTCAATTAAACATTTTAATTATCATTGCTATCGGCTCGTCCGAACAAAACGCATAGAGAAATGTTATTCTAACTGAGAAATGTATTCGCCATATGTTACCGGCATTTTACATGTTATACTCGTTTATGGCGGCAACACCATGTATCGCTACCCCTCCCACGTACCTTAATCATTAACGTTGTAGGCCTAAAAATCTTAAGCAATGCTCCTCCAATCAAAATTTACTCATGCTATTTCATGCTATCAAGGTTGGGGTTACAGCCGCCATGTTAACTGTTGGGGAAACATCATACACGAAAAACTGTCATCTATGTATTAAAATTTTTTTTCCGGCTAACCACTGTTATGTACCATGTATGCCTCTAATCTTGATGTCTTCCTCTCAAACTGCTGCAAGCTTAGTAAACGACTTAAGCTCTAACCATCTACTCGTCAAATGCAGCAAACTGCAGATTAGACTTTAGCAGAGCATCTGTACTCGATTTACTAGGTATCTTAGTCACAATATACAAGTAATAACTTTAACTTTAACTTTAAGAATAGCGACCAAATAGATATGACTTCTGAGTTTAACAGAGTGCTACTTGAGGCAAAGAATGTAGGCATTCCAAGGATTAGAACACAATTTGGTTCAACAGCATGCCAAGAGGCAACAACGCGCCGAGTATCTGCTAGTATATAGATGAAACACTATAACTATCTGAGCGACTAATGACAGCATTTGTTTGAGGGGTTAATCTTAGCAGATTGATTTATGGAGTAATACACAGCAATTGAGCGCACTGACATTACTAGCTACACATTCAAAATAACTTCTCAATTGTGAAAACTTAATGTGAGGTAAAAAAAATAAGGGCATAATAAAGAGTTCTACGCCACCGAAAAGCCTCAAATTATTGAAGAGGTATCTCTGTGTGGCGCGGAAACAAAATTAAATGATCTCTCACCTCTAGAGCAAAATATGTGTGTTCTTTCGAGTTTTGTAGATTACGGTAGGTAGGTCGAGGTTTACTGTTTTTTTTTTTTTAGTTTATAAAAGCAAATATATTTTTTTTTAGTGTTAAGTTTTTTTAAAACAACTACAAGCTCACAAGCACAAAACTTTTTGTACCTTTTTCATTGTTTCTGCTATACTTCTTTTTCGTTTTTGTGTTTTTTTTTTTTGTATATGATATTCCCTGTGATTGGGGCAAGAGACAGATAAAACTACGCACGAAATATACTACTTTACTATACTTCTACTGAAGGAAAGGCCAACTTGATCAGAAAAACTTGATTTGAAAAACAACAAATTTTCCTGATCTCTGGAAAATCATTCCTAACTTATTAAGTCTTTATTTAGAATCTGGGTCAACTCATCACAGTCATCTGAACTTAACAACGTAACCCATGTAACTGGAACTTTAGCCAATATCGTCTGTCCAAGAAAGACAGACTCATCTCATTGCTATAAAAGTGTGTTGTATGCAATCCTCTCTCTATATGACCATCTGATAATTTATCTTGACTTATTCGAAGGTCCATATGTCAATCAATTATTTGTTAATCGTAATTACTTTGAATTAGAGTCAACCGCGTAAAAGCCTAGTTGATATTCTATTAACGATAACAAATTTCCATCAAAGCGACGTATGGACATGCCCACACATTAACAGAAAATGTTATCTTTTTTGCGAAACAACTTTAGTAAAGTGGGTTCCTCACATGTGCACAAACTAAGCATTTATATGAAATGCCGATGAGCACATATATATTGAATCATTTGGCCAACACTTAAGTACATATATCCATATGAGTTATGCAAACAAGAGATTCAGAAGGCGCGCTGAACAGAGCGGGCCGAAGGCAACAAGAATCAACCCAAAGTAGCACAAAAAAGTGGTTGAAGAAACATGTCTTATCTTGTACAAAGCCGGAATTTACAGTTTTCACTTAAAATTCAGCATTAAACATGTTTGCAAAAATATTTAAATAGCCAGAAACGACAACGATGGCTGACTTTATACGCTGTTTATAAAGAACTTTAAACCGCAAGGATATTGAGAAAAATTAAAGAATAAGCTTGAATCAGATGAACTCAAAGATCTTTATGCGGTCAAAGAAAGGACTTATCAAAATCAATGTAGGGAATTATAATGAGCTCTGAGAAAATATGGTATTGATGTCGTATAGTACAACGTGTACTACTGTGTTACTTATTTAAGGTGCCTAGTACTGAAAGTGTGCCCCGTGTCAACACTACGTAATTAATATTTTTGTAAGAATCATTTTTGAATTTATTATTAGGAGCTTCCATTAATTCTGGTCAGTGAGATCTAAAGTTCCAAATTCGAAATATCAGTACAACCAGCTGTCTAAGTCGATGATTTTGACATTTTTCAACACTAAAAGAGCAGCTTTCCATTTAATCTTGGAACACTCGAAATTACATTTTCGACATTCACTACGGTTTTTATTTGAGTTGAATAAATATGCTGCCTAAGCTCATCAAACACTTTTGTCGATGACAAGAAACGAGTTGGAGGACTAAAAACGTTCGTAGATAATGAATTGACTTATTGGACCTGGCTCAAACTCTCAAGCAACTTGCAGACAGCTTAGCAGTTGATTAATCAATTGTTTCCAGACGTTTACATGTTATAGGAAGTATCCAAGGGAGGGAAAATGACTAGCATATGAATAGAGTGAAACTTCAACGTCGCAGTGACTTTTCTGTGACGTATTGTGACCGGCGATGAATAGTGGATCTACCATTACAATTCCAAGAGCAAAAAGTTCTGGGTTAACCCAGGAGAGCCATCCACATCGACACCGAAGCCAAATATTCATGGTCATAAAGTCTTGCTGTGTATGTAGTGGTTCAACAAGGAGTAATGTATTACGAACCTCAAAAACCGAACGAAATTGCTACTCCAGATATGTACCAACATGTGTTGAACCAATTGAATAACGCATTGTTGTGTAAAAGGCCAGCAATAGCGAGCAAGAGATGCAAAGTCAGTCTCTTGCATGACAACGCTCAGCCACACGTTGCAAGAGTTATGAAGGATCAATGGTTGGAGCTCGAATGGGATGTCTGCTGAGCCCAGTGTACTCACCAGACATAGCAACTTCTGATTACCACTTGCTTAGATCCATGCAGCATGGCACGCAATTAATGCAAGCCACCTAATATGTATAATATTATATGTATTTATTATATATATATATTATGTATTACCGTGGGTGTTATTTTTATATATACTAGTTTTTCGCCCAGTGGTCGAAATTCAATCACACAGAGAGCTAATTGCCGAACGTATTGCTGAGGTTATTTATGAAGAATTCTTTTTTAAAGCACATTAGAATCGTCATCAGCATATTGCCATAAAGTCAGAAGGAGAAACAGAAAAGAATGTTCACCCAGAACTTTTATATTGCGAGCGCGAGCTTCGCAAATCTATTTTATGCTGGGTACACACGTTGATTCATTTTGTTTTATAATTGTTATAATTGTGTTATAATCGGGAGAGTGTGTGCGTGAAAAACGCTGTTTATTCCAATTTGATTTTGCTGTTTGTGCGCGGGATTCGCATGGTCGGATGAAGCAAATGAGTATTTAATTGAAAATCGCTGCTTGCAAATTTTCATTTTTCTATGGCCATCGCAGCGACGACTTCGGGATGGACTATAAATTAATTAATTTTTATCTTTTCATGCTGTTGACAATGCGGTGCGCAACTACGCACCGATTACCGTTACAGATTTATTATGATATACATTTTTCGTTGAAAAACGTGAAAAACGATCAAAATAAAAATTATTGGACAAATAATAAGAGAGATTCGAACTAGGCACAATGAGATATGCCATCGGTCGAATTATAAGCGTGGGAAGAAAAGGTTGAGCGATTCAGAAAGGTGCGGTGCTGGCGTTGAGGATTTATTCTCAACATTATGGTATTTCGATGCCATGTCTTTTTTAGACGACATGTAGTAATGCAATATTATATAGAAATGTTTGTGTATATATATATATATATATTTTATTTCATTATTCAAATATTCTTTGAATTCATTTCTGACTGTTTTTGAACAAAATCAGAAAAAATTGTGCATTTGCATTTGCCGCCGGCGAAACAACGATTCTGCACAGAACAAAAGCAGAGAAAATCGAAGTGTTGACGTAAAACGATTTGAACATACTCTCCATCACTATATATAGCAGACATGCCAACATCTAACTCTATATCTTCTGTTGACAGGAACAACGTTCTCATACCCACATACCCTGATGACACCGCTGTACTTACTAGAAGCCGTCATATAAGTGATGCTGCAAGGGCGCTCCAGGAGTATGTACACAGTTTGAGATGTGGACTAAAAGGTGGAATATTGGCATAAATTTAAACAAACGTGCAACTGTCACATTTACTACTAGATCAGCGTCTTGTCCAGCCATTTCAATGCTGGGTTCTCCAATCAAACACAAACCAGCACACAAATACCTGGGAGACTTATTAGACAGAAGGCTCACTTTTGGAAGACATACTACTATGGTAAAACAAACAATTCTGTCCAAAGCCAAGAAAACGGCGTGGCTACTTTCTCCCAAAAACAAGCTTTCTCTAGCCAACAAAGTCGCTATTTACAAAATTATATTGAGCCCGATATAAAAATATGCCACCTAAACAAAGTACGAGTGGCAAGATATTAAGTGGCATTAAATATTAAAATATATCTCAAAATATTAATGAGAATCTGCAATGCTCCATGGTACATGCGTACATGGGATATTAAAATGTAATTAGAGGTCCCTAATGTCGGTGACGTTCTTCAAATACAAGCCAAAAAATATTTGGAACGGCCTAGTTCTCACCCGAACGCACTAGCCAGGCGTCTTACGGGAGAAAGGCTAAGAGCTAGGATAAAAAAATTAAAACGATGCCACCCAGAGGATCTTCCTGACAGAGTCCTCTCTTAACATATATTTTTAAGTTATAATGTAAATTTAAATGCATAACTGTGAAATTTTAATTGATTACTTTTGTATAATCTTTAGTTTTTTGTTAGTTTTTAGTTTAAGCTGCCAATGAAATAGGTAGTAGTTCACTAGTTTAAGAAATATTTGTATAAAGTGTAAATAAATACATAATATTTACAACAACAACAAAAAATCTCAATCACGCATACTCTTCTTCACTCACACTCACTCACGATGTCTCTTGCCTTGCCAAGCTGTTATATTGCCAGCGCATGTAAGATATTTTGAGGTTGCAATTTCACTGTTTTTTAAAATACTTTTAATATGCTTGGACATAATTTTTTAACACTTAAACTATTTTGTGCACATCTACACAACTATAGCTTTCAGTTGGTGTCATTTTCATATTATTACGTTGTGTCTATAATAGCGTTAGCTTGATTTCAAAAAAATGTGTTGACGTTTTTATATATAGATTGTATACATTTATTTGCTGTCACTTTCTTATCTCTGGTATTGCTTCAATTTGCATGACAAAGTATATTATAATTTCTAATTCGTGAAATGAATGTATTAGATAAATTATGAATGACCGAATGGCCGCTTTTCGGCCGACATTAAACAAATTATTGTTACGGAGTTTTTCATACATTTGTATACCGATTAAGGTGAAAATAAATTTTTAAATATTAAATTGTGCTCATCGGCAAGCTACCATATACATACCATCAAGTAAAGTTTTGAGGCGCACTTTTCTTTGGCTTTGACTTTCAGATTAGCATGCCTGCTAATCCTGCTCTGTTCCTTTCGTGGGGGGGTCTAGCAAAACATGAAAAGGCATGGAAGACATAAAAATGCGAAAAAGCCATTCAGGAAAAGCCAATGGAAATGGCCAATGAAAAAAAGTTGGAAAACTTTAACAAATGAAAACATTTGCTGTTTTAAAAAATTCACTGCGGTTCGTCTGACACAACAAAGAAGACGATGACGACAATCGCGACAAGTGTTTTGTTTTACTCATGAGTTTTTTTTTAGGCTTTTGAGTGTTTGTGTATGATGACATTGATATAAAGTTAGGACAACAATGCGCGACTTTCGTCAACGCCGTCATACAAGTTATTACCTTGCAAGCTACACACTTGATATGTAATGGTGATATGATCTAAAAATATTTTTTTTTTAAATCGCTTTAAAATAATATATATAAATAGTATGGACTACATTTTGTGGTCATTTAATTAGTTTTGGGTAAAAGCGTTTTTAATTGAGTTACTTTATAACCTCTCATATTTGCCTCGTTCAAAGTGCCAGGTTTATGTACTCGCAATTTTACATTTAATATTTCAAACTTTATGCTAAGAATATTTTAGCAGTTTTCCTAGTTTTTCACAATAATGCTTGATTTCGCACTGTAAGATTGAACCGCAAAACCTTGTGAAAGTAAAGTTCGATCCATAGTGGTCATACTTAGATCATTACTATGAGGGACTACCGTGATGAATGAACTACAAGCCTCTTGTAAACTAGTTTTGGGTGGTGCTCCTATCCAACACCCTAAACTCCGAACTGCTAATACAAAACCAGACCACACCAGTTATTTGGTGTAAGTACCTAGTGCTTTGGAATGACAAAGCTTCCCCAAATTTAACTTCAAATTGTCTACTGTTGATTTTAAACCTTGAAATGTTAAGTAGTAATTGCTCACATCTTCACTGCTTTTAAGCGAAATCGATGTATATCGTTTTTAAAGCAACTATGACCACACTCAGACAGATCAGACGGAGGCTCCGCAGGTACTAGATAACTATACTATAGATCTCCCCCGATTGTTTTATAATTGTTTCATCTTACTGGTCCTCTGAAATAATGGTATCGCTAGGATCTGTTTGCTATTTGTACGTAACGTAATTCTAAACTTTACCAGATATGGGTTTCAAGAAGTTTGTGCTTCAAATATCGGATATTGGTCATACAACGAATAGAAGTCATGGAGAAAAATCCTTTCTCTTTAGAAATAAACATCTTCCTTCTGTCTCCATAATTTCTCAGTGAGAGAGCAATATTAAGAACGGTAGCTAATGTTCCCTCTGAATAATTAGTTATAGTATTATTATCTCTAGTAATGTATTATAATTAACTAGCTGAAGTAAAAAAGTAAAAAAAAAAACTCGTCCTCAACCATCTTGTGTTCGTTGTGTGCTCTGTACTTCACTTTCTTCAACTCTAGCAGCGGCTTGGCTCCGATTCATTAAGACTAAATTTTCTTGAATTTACTTAAATGACAATTAATGACATCCAAAGCTAGTACTACTTCAGACAGAGAAACATAACTAAATATTGGCTCAAACATAGACGTGAATTCTATCCTTTTTTTAATGGGTTTTAATTTCTTTGTTTTTTTTTTTTTTGCTTATACTGTTCGAACCGAGGGAAACAAACGTTTTTTCTCACAAGGAGAAAACGTACAAAACATTTTATGCTTGTTATCTTGTAGTTGGTTGAAAAAAACGTAATACTAAAAAAAAATTATGTGTGCAGTTCACGCATGGTAGAAGTAAAACTTCTTAAAAAACAACAGCGCCTGACCTTTGTTTTCAGTTTAGAACTTCGGCTCAACGCTCGAATGCTACACAAAGAACGATAATGCGATGACGCGATAACACTATGACGCGTCATAATTATGAACATCACATACAAAACGAACACAACGAAGAGCGCAATACTTTTGTGCGTGCTCAGAGTAACTTTTGTAAATTTTCAAGCAACTCACAGATACAAACACAAAATTTGTAAGTCTGCGGTGTATTCCCTCTCTGTTTCTATTACATATTTCTCTTCCATCTCTGTCGAAGACCCGCGGCGTCCCGGCGCCGAAATATTGCAAATTTTTACTACCAATGCTCCCTTAGAAGTTTCACTTTAAAAATAATTTTACTTTTTGACCTATTTAGATAAATTAACTGTTCATTTGTCAATCTGGTCAAAACAACGCCAACATTAGCGCACGGTCGCAACAAATGGCAACATTAAATTTGTCATTTGCTGAAAACAATCTCAAGGAATTTTCATGGTCAATGAACTCTGTGAACCAAAAAGTTTTCCAATTTTCTTTCATCGAAGATTCAATGGACTTCATTCCCAAGGACTTGAGTGATCCTCAATTAAAAAGAGTTTAAACCTAATGGAAAGTAAACGTTGAGAAGCTTTGACCCACTGGTTTTGATGCCTAAAAAGACATATTCCACTCATTCTTACCGTTTTCAATCTTCAACAACACTGATTGTTATGCCAATCAAGCAGCCGTGCTCTACTTGCGCAGACTTAATCAACAGCCATAACCATCCCCATCCCCATCTTCATCTTCATGCTTTTACTGGGGATTGTGGATAATTTAAATTTCCTGCTCTAAATAAATTTGCATATTTTAATTAATTAAACTGTTTGCTATGTTTACCCTCAAAGTTGGGGTATGCTTGGAAACTTACTTAGTTCGATGTTTTGAGCAACGAACACAATATAAAGGTATGAACGAAATCCCCAACCGTGAAACATATTAAGAACCAATATTTTATTCTTGGAACTTATATTTCACTTAAATAATAAAATTCTACCGACGTATAACACTCTACATCGTGACCTCATGATACCCTATGTGATTGAACAAATACAAGCAAAATTTTACTGCAATAAACACTGAGAGAGACTATTTTCCTCTGGCAGCAACTTTAAGATTGCACTCTATACGCCGATGCTTTAAACGACAGGGGGGACCACCTCTGCAAAGAGATAATTTGAGACAATGGTCTTTACCTACCAAAAAGTGTCCAGATAATTGATAACAAAATATATTTTCATGTCGATGTGGAGGCTACACGATACGTATAACAGGGATGCTGGTGTTATAAGGGATTATGTGAATGGACCTAAAAATTTCAACCAGTTTTCTTTGAGTGACGCCCACAAACAAAAAAGTCGTTCTAATAACTTCAATTTGAACCAGTAGTTTGCAGGAGGTACCCCGATTTGGCCGATCTGCAGAAAAAAGCTCTAAAACTGATACATACAGAAAGAAAGTTAACTCGTCTAGTTAAGCTGAACGAGCACATATGTACGTATTTTTACATTATAGTGAAGTTTAGATTATGTTCATAAAACTCAAAAATGCTTTAGCTAAAGAGATTTGGTGAATAAAGTAAAAATTGCAACAACAAAAAAAAAGTTAGTTAGCCTTGGGATTATTTGGTGACGTGTTATACATTTCCTGTTTTGTAGCTTTCATTTAATGAACGAACTCACAATATCATATATTGTGATCTCTGTGGGAAATTTTACCACTTATTGTGCCGAAAACCCATTTTTCGACAGTCATTGTATTGGAAATACATTCAAGCATTGAGTTGCATACGAGAAGCTGTGATTAGAGTCCTGCCCAAATAATAGTTTCCAAACACAGCAGTTGTTGACAAAAGAAAAGTACTTATCAAGAGTGACTTTTTATGATACATACATATATTTTTTCGGGCTAGTTGTGATGGAATCTGATAATTGTGGTTCGTATTATGTATTGGTACACTACAACTGTGCAAAATTGAAGTGGTCTCTTTATAAAGGTGTGATAATACACCACTTGATAGCTATGTCGATTTTAGAATTTTTTATAACGAGTTCAAACAGAAGTACATGTGATTCGTATTTGGCAGAAAAAAGCAAACAAGTTTGTTCTAAATTGTCGTCGAAATGCCAGAAATGTAGAAGAAATCTGGGGCTGTTAAAAAAGAAGAAAAAATAGGCTGTTTGGCTCAATAGAAAAACACTTAAGCCATATTTCTAGCTAGACTGCTAGAAATCGAAAGATGCAAGCTGCAAATATATCAATTTGTGAAATAAAAATATGCAGTTATTGCTTCGAGCAGCAAGCATAGCCCCTCATAAGGGAAGACAAGTTGATGTCGCAGCGGTGCTTGATTAAACTTTAAGAATTTACCGTAAAAGTTTTATTCAAACTCATACTTTAATGATATTGGCTCCAAATGTAAACCTTTGTATTACAAAATTAAAATGTTCATCCCTGAGGGTAATGCATTACTTTTTTATTGAGATATCTTTCAAACTAAAGGCCTGCTTTAAGGTACACAGCTTTCCTTGAACATACGCTACTGAATTATACAAAATGTTATGCGTATAGGTTATGCTATACGTTTTTATTGAGATTTTCAGGCAAAAAAAAATTGGATTGAATTTTTCATCACGTCTTTTTAAGAGAGGTTTTGGGTGCCACACCGACTGTTTTCCAGAACAATGGCATGGGTATGTAGGTCCTAACGCAAAAAAAACCTTACGCAAAAATCTTACTTTGCCTTTGAGTTATTAATTTATGCCACAAAAAGGTTGTCAAATTACCCATAGTGCATTGTTGGTATCCTAAGATTTGTTTCAAATTCATTATTTCTATAATTTATTTTTAATGCATACTAGGCTTTAAAAATTATATATTTTAATTTTTTATAGGCTTTAGTAGAACCAGATTTGTGATTGTACACCAATGTATTTTTACACATTCAGCGAACCTAAAGAACATTCTTTGGACAGACACTAAATAGAAGGAAAATAAATAAAAGTAAGAACCTGATAGTTTCTACAGATCGATTATTGTACTTTATTTGAAGTAATTTGTAATTGTGTGATCAAGCAATAATGATAAAACTATTTTCCATTCCCAGGGTAAAAACTCAAATTAAATACTTTTTTTTTGCTTACCTAATGGTGTAATGAACCCGCTATCTTGTTGATAATAGCGATGGCTCTTGATTTTGTGGTATTATACTTTAACTACCTTTTATCGAAGCTCACCAATCATATTAGCTATCAAATATTGATCATTCCGAATTTTTTTTCTAATAAAATGTTCATTATACTTTCTGTGAATAGTGTTATGACATTGTCTTGTAGTGTAAAGCAGATACAAGAGATACCATAAAATATATATCATCAGCTCAATCAGACCATCTAGGCATCTAGGCATATACGTCTGTATGTTTGCAAACTATTCTGTCAGTTTTTGACTTAGACAATTGAAATTTTGCTCAAGTCTTCTTTTTAGGGATCCGTACGTTTGAGTGAAAATGGACCCATTATATGATCACACGCGTATCTGTCTGTTTATAGCCATTTTGCTCCGAATTAAGTTGTACCGAATAAGTTGTTACTACTAAATTTTTCATATTTTCAATTGCCTTTTTATATTTTATTAACTCAATTTAATTACTTTAAATAAAAGTAAAAAATAATATTAAAAATTAACTGAATATGTCATTTATTTTATGGTTTGGAATTCCCTTACTTGGTACTTATGTGTGCTTTTTTATATACACCCAACTCTTTTTTTTACACGGTGAAGACGTTCCTTAGAAAACTATCACAAAAAAAAACAAACAAAAATTTTGTGGACGAGATATGGTAAATTTGGTGATATGTTCCACAACTTTAAAAAATCGAGTAAGATGGAAAATATATATAAAGATATATATTACTAAAAGAACCGTCCATAAAAAGTATTTTATCTATAAAACAAAAAACAATTCATTGTTATTGAAAAAAAAAAAACCAATACTCTTCAGTGGAAAAATCCAGCATATAATAATTTAAATATAAATTAGAAATAAAACTCAATTTCTCAAATATTCGTTGCTACTTGATAACAAGCTGCGCGTTAATTTCGGGCTGGGCCAAAATTGCTTTCATCAGTAGATAAAATATCAGATTCGTGGACAACTGTCGAGCTTGATTCAAATTAAGAATTTCGTTTGTTATTAAAGGCCGTTATTAATCTTTTTGTTGTTATAAATTCTGTTATTAACTGCTTTTATATTTTGTTTTCCTTTTAAAGTTCTTTCTATAACTCTAGATATCCAGCTACACAAAATTGAAGATTGGTTTGAAATTTTAATGCATGATCATTGTCATGATTGATCAACTCGCATAGTCCTCATTCAAGGTTTTTTTCGCATGAATTCATCGATGTCAGTCATTTGCCTTTCTTTAAAAACTTCGCCACCAATTGCCCCTGATCAATACTTTGAATTCGTTAAACATAAAAAATTGCATATAAAAAATTTTTATTTGTCTAATTTGTAAAACGTGTTATTTCAAAATTGTGGAACATATACATTTTTAGATTAAATTTTTTTATTAGGTTTTTTTACAAGTTTTTCATTGGAACAAGTAAACCATGAAAAACTAGGTTCAAGTTCACACCATTCTTTTTAAGTAATTATTTTTTAAGTATCAATATTTTATTTTACAACAACAACAATAACAATAATAACTTACCCTCAGGAATATCTGCGAATAACTTTATCAGAAAAATCGTTTCCAGTAGTAGTAGTTTAAATACCCGCTAAATTATTATTGAAGAGTCGAAATAAGAAGAGTTAAATAACAAAATTAAGCCGCTGGGGATTTATTTAACAAGTTTCTAACACTTCAGCAGTTGTTTTCTTAAATCTTATAGCTTACTTTTAAGGAGTCAGATTCTCCGCTTCGGCTGTTGATGCTGTTGCTAACTGCACCACTTTGAAACTGAAATGACAGTGAAAGCAGCAGTCGCAGACGCGCGTGATTTATACGCACGTCGAACCGAATCAGGCCGAGTCTCAACGAGCTGCGCCATCAAGGAAATCAGTTCGTTGCTTCGGCTGTCGTTTGTGCCTTTAACGGTTACTATTTGAAAAACCAGTGGCTATTTGCCGACGCTTCACGTACGCTGGTACGTGTGTAGAGTTATTTGTGGTGGCGAATCGAGCCGATTGCTTCACACACACACACACACACAACACGGGCGCACTGAAACAGTTGCCTTATTCATTTCGAGACGTATGTATTAATGAGGCTTGATTTGTTGATGAGCAACATGTGGCTAACATCCTCTCAGACTGTTTCGGAAAAAAAAACGGTTGCAAACGCGTAAAAGAATTGACCTCTGTCTTATCTCATTATATTGTATCATCAATTAGCTATAATTATCGATTTTTTACTGATATCACTATTTTGATATTTAATTACTCGGCGTATCATTAGCAATATGAAGAACCAGCAATATGAAAAAAATTAGGCTAACTGTATACAATATTATTTTTTCCTATGTTATCCGACTCATCAAAATTTTGGATTGATGGAATTGCTAAAAGCGTTGGTAGTACAAATATTTATTTTTCTTTATATATAAAAATCCTGTGTACGAGTATTTTCGACCATGTTCCTCCTAATGGGCTGGACCGAAGTTGATGGCACTTTTGTGTGTGTTTAAGAGAGTCCGTGGATGATTGGATTGTGAATTCACAATCACAGTGGAAACTGTGACTGCTCTTTGAAGATCACAGTTTAGAATCACTAATAAAAGAACAGTTTAAGAAGCCCTAAAATGTAATCATAATTTTTATATGAACTTGGCCATTTCCTTTCCATTATCTTTATGACTTGGCGAAGGAATAATTTTTTTTGGGGCGACTTCATTTATGAACCATTTATTCATTCGATCGAAACGACAATCATCTGTGAATGGGATATTTTTGTAGCGAGGATCACAGAATGTGATGGCCCAAAGTGTTTTGCTGTCCATCACGTTAGCAAGACGATTATCAATTCCCTAGTCTAGTTTTTCCAATGCCTATGTTACATCATTACACGAGATATTTGTTCAGAGCTGCTGTTACCACTGACAACGGTAATAACAATTTATGCTGTTTGTTAGTTCTTAGCACTCAAATGAGTGTTTGTTGCTTCCAATGACGTCAAAGCATTCAACTGATGTCAAGACTGGAAGATCTGCATTCAACAACGCAACTGTTGTTCTCACCGCATCTTCCCAATCACAAAAATGTGGCAACATATAAAAAAGAGTCACAACGTCGCTTATCTTCAAAGCGTCTTTTATAGTTAAATTAGTTGTATGCGCCTACACCCCAAGTGTTTCCATTTTAATTTGTTTTCTATAGCACTTTTTATGTTGGCTGCACACGCAACAAACCCAATAAATTTCTTAAAATCCATTTTTATAATTGTAAACTTTAAATTCAAATTCAAATTTACTTGTGAATCAGCATAGCTGTTCTTTGTTTACAAAAGGCATGGGCTGCCGCACCAAGGACGCCTGCTGTCGAGTTTGCCGCGTGAAAACCGCTTAAAATGATGAATTTATTGCCGCGTGCCGCGACAACCGTGTGATGTGGAGTTTGGCCTTTAGGAACAATTGAATCACAGTGAGTCACTGTGACTCGTAAGTCACCGTAAGATCTGTTTTTTTTTTAAGCCTATGCGTTTGTAGTCAATGTGACAATTTATTTTTATTTTGTTTATTATTCAAGTCATTATTTATAATTCGACAAATGTGTTATACAGTTTACTGCGATGAATGCTGTCCTTTACTTATAAAATATATATATATATATATATATATATATATACTATTTACTATTAATTACTATTTACTTTTGCGGTGTAAAATTTTAATTGAAATGCCGCCCAGAAGGAAAATTTCGCACGGACAAATTTGCTTTGTGAGGGACTGCTAGTGCAAATACAAAGAGGCAAAAAGCATTCAGAAATATTTTTTAAAACGGGAATGATTACCCTCACGCTCCTCATAGTTCAAATATTTAGTTATGCTTTTGTTTATGAAGGAGTACTCACTTGGAATGTCATTGATTGTCATTTAGGTATAATATTGTATTTATTAATTTCGTAAAATATTTCGATTCTCATCGCGTTGGAATCTCTCTCTTCCCTCAAAAACCTTCTGTCAAATAATTAGGCATGGTTTTGGATCGCCGATTGACCTGGTCTGAGCACATCAATGCTGTTACGGCCACATGCAAAAGAAAGCTGCAAAACTTCGATGGGTCATTCGATCTGGTAGCTCTCTCAACGTGGCTGCTAAGGTTACGCTATATAAGGCCATCGTTATACCTTCCTACACCGATGGCATTCAGCTTTGGGGACTAGCTGCAAAGAGTACGATAAATCGCGTTCAGGTTATGAAGAATAAAGCTCTCCTGTACATCACGGATGCTCTTTGGTACGCCAAGCGGGCTTTAATACACCGTGACCTTGACATCCTTTCAGTTAATGAACAAATTAATCGCCATACCACTCGTTATAATGATGCACTTAATATGCATATCAATCCTCTTGCTGTTGCCCTTAGAACAAACTACTCCCCCAAAAGGCTGAAAAGGCTCCACCCTTTGGATCTACTACATAGAGTAATATAGTAATATATTATTTGTTATTTTGTTTATTAATCTTTTTTGTACTTTGTAAATCTTAAATTCTCACTGTCACTGTTATCCATCCTATCCCTTGTAAGCATTCTTAACTGTTTGATTGGAATTATTAAATTATTAAACTAAAATAAAAAAAAACGTCTCTTAAAAGTTTTGCATTTATTGCATTGAATATTTTTGTTAGTTCATTAAAATAATACCTCGAAGGAGATCAACTTAAGTCGTCGTACTTGAAGAGCGGAAAGAATATGACAATCAAAATCAAATCAAACGGCGGAACAAAGGCCTACAGCGAATGAGTGAATTAGACAAAGGATGGCTCCAAGGTATAATTTTTCTATTATTATTTTTTCGTTACACCTGACTTAGGCACAGCAAAATCAGGCCGGGTATGCTAGTATTCCATGACCTTTAATGTAGAATGAAAAAGTTTACAATACTAGTACCAAAAAGCTATGTATTTCCCTGAATGCAATATATAAGAAATTATTTTGAGGTTCCCATTCTAAAAATTAACACCGTAAGACATCGAACACTACTACGACTTTTTGTTCCTTAACACCTTATGGGAAAGCACCATTGGAGGTATTTGATGCAAGGTATTTCGCAACGATTTTTACTCCTTTTACCAAGGCCTCAAGACAAGGCGAGTGTAATCGCAAGAGCCTTTGCCCTCTCCTAGAAACTGAAGAAATAATAAATAAAACTAAATCAAAACTTAATCGATAGTTAGAAAACGCTTTCGTTGAATGGTTTTAAAATCTGCGGCTAGCTGGTAGAATTTCACAGTTATAAAGGTGTCTTGGTTAAATTTTAACCCAGCAGAGTTGCAGAGATGATTTTTCAAATACTTTAGTTAGGAAAAAATTATGGTGGATTCAATAAACAAGAATAGCCTCAAAGTATTAGTGCAGTTAGTTGGTTAGTTTGTTTGAAATGGAAAATTTAACCTCTACAAGCATCGGAAATTGTCTATTGTGATGCCGTCATTAGTCAAGTCAACGTTTGTTGACCCGGACTTCCATTCTCATTAAATTGTGATACAGCCTAATTTTTTTTATTTATCTATGTTAACTCTTCATATTTCCCAAATAATAATACATAATTAAAGAGGCCGAGGCATTTTTATTCGCATTATTTTACGCTTAAAATATATAACTGATGTTCACAAAAACATGCCTTTCGACATGTATTCATTTGCAAATGTAAACCATATACTTCTACAACCTTTTCCAGTCTTTTGACAACATGGCAATACCGCGTCGAAATAACGATGGTGGTTTGGCAGCGAACGAATCATCGATTCGTTTTCGAACTTCCTCGAGATTTCGAAACCATGTATCAACAAAGCCATTCGGCATGGATGTACACAAGTGATAATCAAAAGACGCAATATCTATATGAGTACACTGGGTGCGGCAGAACTTCCCATTCGAGCTCCAAAAAGTTATCTTCACAATTCTTGCAATGGTTGTAAGGTGTGGCCGAGTGTTGTCATCCAAGATAATCACACCGTCTGTTGCTCGCTATTGCTGGCCTTTTAGCAACAGTGTGTTATTTAATTGGTACAACTGGCGTCGGTATACGTGTGCAGTAACAGGTTCGTTCGGTTATAAAAGTTCGTAATACACTACACCTTACGACCATGAATATTCGACTTCGGTGTCGATGTATTTTCTCGTCATACATCCTAAAATTGTTTTCTTCCTGGTGGTGCTTCTTTTATGGCGGAACTTAAGGCGTGACGCGGTGGTAGAGACCGATTCTCATCCAGCCAGTGGAACACGCGACACCACACCTAGGCCTGTTAGCGGTTGTAGGGTCCGAGAATCCACAACCAGTAAACCTGTCCAGTATTCCTGTCAAATGAAACGGGCACTGTGACTAGAGAAGATCTTTTGTATCCTATGCGTTAGTTAAGACAATAAAGCCTCTACTTTTTTAATATAGGCTAGACGGTTCTTTGTCGAAGAGTTCTTGATCAGAACAGGTGACACAGAGTCTTGTATCACGAAGTTTAGTCGAAGTTTGACCAACGGCGGACACTCGCATAGGAGGTGAAGACTTATTTTTGCGTCTTCTAAACAGAGCCTATACTCCTGGGAGAGTGACAAACCTAGTTTGTGCAAATGGTAATTTAGGCGGTGGTGATCGGCTAAGTAGCCAAACAGCAGTCTTTGGTCCGTTCTACCCAGATTTGAATTTGGGGGAGCATTTCCGGGGCAGATGAGCCGTTTGACTTGACGGAGGCTCTCACTGCGTGCCCAAAGGCCTAGGGTGACAACTCTGTACCATTCAACGATAATTCACTTGGCCGTTTCCCAGCTAATACCGATGTAGGGTTCGGGGCCGATTAACCTGGGAGAGGACCCCGTTCTCGCCAGTTCATCAGCAGCTTCATTACCGTCGACGCCTTGATAACCAGGTCCCCAACACAGCGTAACCCTATTGTGTCGGGACAGTAGCTCGAGGGAATTAAAGCAGTCGCTTACACTCTTGGGCGAAAATTTCCAGGACGTAAGGGCCTTGATCGCCGATTGGTTATCGGAAAAATTAAAGCAGGCTTTCGACAGAGTTTGGCACGACGGGCTGCTCAGGAAGCTCAAGGATCTTTTACCGCCTCAACTATGGTTAATCGTGCGCAGCTACCTTGATAACAGGACCTTCTCAGTGGTACTGGTTGGTGTGGAGTCTAAACTAAAGGCTATTCGCGCAGGTGTCCCCAAGGTAGCGTTTTGGGGCCGACACTCTATACCCTGTTCACGCAAGTTATATGAGTTTTAACTCATATTCACACCACTCTAGTTATATGAGTCTTAACTAATATTCAAACCACCCACGGGAGAATCAGATGATGCGATAGACAAAATCCAGAAGTAACGGGAATAACGTTCGACACATCAGCCTACCCATCATAAAAGACAACAACAAGAAGTAACGGGAGCATTAGGCATTGTTCGACACATCCGTCTAACCATCACAAAAGACAACAACAAGAAACAACGGGATAATCAGGCGATGCATAGGACAACTTTTGTAAAGCGAGGTTTCGTTAGAGTTTAAGTTAGAAAGTAAGATTAGTCTTAAGACTGGCCTCAATAAAATAACATCGAAACTACTCCGAAGAGTTTGTTCTGTTTTGGCAAAAGACTTAACTCGCACAACATGCCCACTGGCTCAGAAATACCGCTGGAGGATCATCAGGATCTGATCATTGCCACTTTTGCGAACGATACGGCCATCCTCGCCAGAAACAAGTGCACTTATGAATACACGGACACACTGCAGCAATACCAGCAAATTTTTGAAAAATGGACACGACGACGGAACATCGGCATTAACAAAAAGAAATATGCCAATGTGACGTACGCCTTACGGCCGGATTTCTGTCCGGGAGTTTTCATTGGAAACTAGCTTTTGGAACACCATTCAGGCTACAAATACCTGGGTGTGTATTTAGATAGACGGCTAACGTTCAAGACGCATATTTCAAATATCACAAAATCCATAGGACAGAGGATTGGGAAATTGCGTTGGCTCTTAAACAGCAGAAATAAATTGTCCTTGAGAAAGAAGGTGCACATTTACAAAGCAATAATTGCTCCTGCTTGGCGATACGGCAGGCTACGACAATGAGTATGCTGTATGTGTACATGTAAAAATACCGAAAATTGGCGATGTGATTAATCATCAGGCCAAAAAATATATGGAGAGGTAGAAAAATTATCCAAAAAAACTAGCATGGTGTCTTCTAATGGGAGGAGCTAGGGTGGCGAGACGGCCGAAAAGATCGCACCCTATCGATCCCCCTATTAGATCATTTTAATATTATTATTAAATCATTTCCCCACTTACTAATTTAAGTAGTTTTGTTAATTTATGTATATATAGTTTAATTTAAGATGTTCTTATAATAACAGAACAATTAAATATTATGGAAAATAAAAATAGAAATAAAAAAAAGAACCATCACCGAACCCAATTACCGACTTCCCAGTCAACTCTGTTTGTGAGGAGAGCCGTGAAGCGCAGGCCGAAGCGCAATTCTGTGATTTTTTGAGCAATCGAAGAAATGTCAACATTATTCGTTTGCATCCAAGTGCCAAAGTGCAGTACTTCTAATCTGTGGGGCCCGACGCGTACTTATAACGACTCTGCTGGTTTCGTATGAGTGCAGTGACCAGTCATCAATACACGTCGATGTTGTGCACTTTTGGCGAAACAACGGTGATGACGACCTCCTGTTGACGTGGGTGGTGTCATGGGGAAAAGCTTTTCCTTGTAGTCATCAGGGAGACGTTGACAAACTAATACGCGTGTGGGTCGCGCCGTTTTCCCAACATGTAAATAACCGTGTAAATAACCGTGTAAATTGCCTTGAAGTGTTCTTCCTTTCAATTTAAACATAAATGGTGTAAGCGTTTACAGCGATCTGTTGAAACATTTTCGACTACAGTTGCAACAGTAGGTTTCGGTTTCTGGTTTCATTGAAAAGAAATCCAAATTGGTTGATGTATATGTTGGATAAAGCGACCCAGAAATTTTACAATAATTACAATAAGAAGACAAACACATACAGACAGAGTTTAGTTATATCTAAGGAGAACTTCACTACTAAAATATGCTTATTTTTATACATTTTTTATGTATGGTAAAGGGTCCCTTGCTGCAATAGTCAGCAAACAATTTTTATTATTATTTTTTATATATAGTTTACTATTATTATTATTATTATTATTATTATTATTATTATTATTATTATTATTATTATTATTATTATTATTATTATTATTATTATTATTATTATTATTATTATTATTATTATTATTATTATTATTATTATTATTATTAATATTATTATTATTATTATTATTATTATTATTATTATTATTATTATTATTATTATTATTAATATTATTATTATTAATATTATTATTATTATTATTAATATTATTATTATTAATATTATTATTATTATTATTATTATTATTAATATATTATTATTATTATTATTATTATTATTATTATTATTATTATTATTATTATTATTATTACTATTATTATTATTATTATTATTATTATTATTATTATTATTATTATTATTATTATTATTATTATTATTATTATTATTATTCTTATTTTTATTTTTTTTTTTTTCTATGGACTTAGCAGATCTGAAGTGACCTGCAGTGATCTCATATTGTGGGGCCAAGTGGTACCAAAATTCACTAAGTTGTATAGAAGACTGGGCTCATCTGGTCTTATTACAATTTTCTTTGGTCACCATGCAACATAAAACATCATCAACCATTTACAAATGAAAATAAATATATAGAAAATTTACCAAACAACAATAATTTAAAATTAGTTCAACGTCTCTAATAGTTTAGTTCTTAAGAGATTAATAGAGGTCGGTGGAGAAGCTAACGCGTAGTGAATGTTAAAAGATTTACATAAGACATAGAAGGGATCATCATGTAAGAAGTTTTACACAAGGCGTGGCAAATAGGTATGTAATGCCTATTAGCGAATTTTAATAATCGAAAGACTGATTGATTTGGAAGACAAATAGCGTGAAATGTCATCACAAGTTGTCTCCTTATCCTGGAAATGAAAACCTGTTTTCGACGCTCCAATACCTTTAGAATACACGGTACTGAAGTAGAGGCAGTATTAGAATGCCAAGAACTCTTAGGGGGAGAGGAAACGGAAGAGTAGTTAGAGAATTGAGTAGGAGATTAAGCTGTGGTGATAGTAGACGGAATAGTATTAGAGGAGTATTAGTAGACATCCCTTTATGAGGCGTAATAGATATCTAATTTTTCGAGTAAGGAGGTTAAGACGTTAGACTGTAGTGTTCTTAATAAACTTTCAACAATTGGGAAGGTCTCGGTATAGTTCTGCTATACTTGGACTGGACACTTAACCTCCATCTGACCATCTTTACTGCTGCTTCTGATTGTGCTGGTGATGTTTGCTGAGGTTTCTGGCTTTGCTAGCTCCGTTAATGTTCTGCCCCGGTTCAGGCCTTTCGTCTATCCTTTTCACTATTGTTGTTGTTCGTGGCTTGCAAGAAATCTTGTAGAATTCTATCCAGTTCTTTGAGTGAATATTTATCAGCAATAGTACAATTATCCCAGATAATGATCGAAATCTTTTGCAACACTGCAGCCTTTCGGTTTTTTTTTTTTTTGGTTTTAATGCTACTGCTAATGGATTAATAATTAAATATATAATTAAATTAAAAATGTCTTGCCTGTTCGTCCTAGTGCATCCATTAAGAAAAATCCTACTTGCTTAGCAGCAACTGTCAGCATAATTCGATCATAAATGTTTTTTGCTCAACAGTCATTACTGGCTCGTTGTTCACAATAAATGTAGCTAAGTCAACATCGTTATACTGTTCTTCTCTCTTCATAACAGTGTTAACTAAGTCGGTGCCCCATCGATCAAGAGATGTTATACACAAATTCTCGATCAGCACTAATGCTTCATTAAACATTTGTGGCGCGTAATAAATATTCTGTATTGTGTCTGATTGCATCCAGTGCTTTTATATGGTGCGGAGACCTAGACAAAAAAAACCGCGACTAAGTTGGCAGGACAAATCCACTGAAGCACTGTCAAATCTTGGTATTACCAACTGGAGCAGGCGCACGGACTGTAGGGGCGCCTGGAAGAAAATACGCATCGAGCTTAGATCCAGTAGGGTTGATATGGCCACTTAAGAAAAAGTGCGTGCGTTATATGGTTTCTTGTTTTTCGTGATCGTCGTGTTTCATTGCTGCGTGTATTATTTAGGATTCATCTCCTTCGCGGCATTTTACACAAAATTTCAAACAACATAAAACTATCCTATTTCGCGTTAGGTACCATTTCACACACATTCCCAAAATTTGATTGAAATAAGATGAGTGGTTTCGGAGATTAGCCCGGCCTAACATCTTGACAAGTGATGAAATTCACAGGATCCAATCCTAATAAAGAAGAGTAGCAAGGGCTCCGGCGCTTCCGGGATTCAAAACATACTAAATTGAGTTTATCAATTTGAATGCACAAACTAAGTGTTCACCACCACCAATAACTCACCGAACTTTCAATTTGTATGTAACTTTTTTTAGTAATTTTATTTTTCAGACTTTGGGTTTCGAATTTGACATACATATCAACGGCAAACTGATAAACCAATATTTATTTCATACAAAAACATTTGATGGAATCTTCCGACTTTACCGGTAGACTATCGCATCAAACATCACACAAACATGACTACCATATAGATACCACTTTTCATGGTGTTCGGTCAATGATTTTAGTCTTTTATGAACATTAGTTAGAACCAAGTTATTTTTATAATAGGAAATAATTGCTTTCAGCAAACATAAACATATTTCTAAATCTAATATCCTTTTTAACCAATCACTTCGTCCAATTATTTTACCTAGGAGTAATGACGTGTGTATACTTATCTATAGGGGCTTTTAAAAGTAGGCTTTATCGTCGGAATAAAATTTAAAAACAGAAAATTGATTCTGTAGCTAATTCTAAAGAATACGATTCTACTTCAAATCAAAAACTGGAAATGGTCCAACTTCTTAACTCTGCATTTTCTCTATGTAAACTGCGTCATATCAACACAACACAACATATCGCTTGAAACGACCTCACCAGAACTAACTTCCTGTAATTTTCACTTGTTAATAGTCAATAACATACATATTTTTATAGAGTTTACATATTTCTCTTGAAATCTCTAGGGGTATTTATTCTAGAGTGTTAGACTATTAGGCCTCATGGATTTCTACATATGCCTGCTAATTCCTTATAGTAAGTTTTGATGCCATGAGCGATTTCCTAGCAAAATCCAAATATAAAATTTTTTTTTTTTATATTTCCCATATGTCGTATACATATGTCTTTATTTTTTATTAAGACTATTAGTACATGGTTTAAACGTTATTTTAGGGTTGTAACTAATTTATGTGAGCAGATCACAAAAGTTTTTTATTTTTGTAAGAATGTAGGGGAAAAAAATCTAAATAGTAACAAAAATAATATATATTTAAATTCAATTAATACAATTATAGAGCAAAATAAAGCAAAACAAACATAAATGTAATAAGAATATAAAATACAAAAATAAACACATTAAACAAAAACAAAAACAAAAAAAAAAAGAGGTTGTGAGATATATATAGCTTCGAATTTATTCAACCAGATCCACTGGCCTTGTCCTCTGTAACCTGCGTCTGCATTGTAGTTCCTGTATTGGTAGTAGGTTGACACCAACATTTGGGTGTTGGGTAAGCTGCGTCTGGTAGATACGTCTTATTTTTGCAATCTCCTCTGTTACTGTTGGAATATTAAGATCACGATGGAGATCATCGTTAGTTATATACCACCCAGCCTTGGTGATCATACGAATGATTTTTGATTGTTGTCTTTGTATTATGTCTGTATTTGATTTTTTGGCCGTTCCCCAAATTTGTGCTCCGTACGTCCAGATTGGTCTTATAATGGCTTTGTGGATCAGTATTTTGTTTTCTCATGTTAACTTTGAGTTGAGCAGCCAATATAATTGACTAATCCTCAGCTTGATTTGATCCCGTTTTTTAAGTATATGGTATTTCCAGTTGAGTTTGTTGTC
This sequence comes from Cacoxenus indagator, assembly GCA_035041755.1. Taxonomy (NCBI): domain Eukaryota; kingdom Metazoa; phylum Arthropoda; class Insecta; order Diptera; family Drosophilidae; genus Cacoxenus; species Cacoxenus indagator. Next base: position 171,686 of record JAWNKX010001101.1, read on the forward strand.
AATATATAATCCTAGGTATTTGACTACATTTTCAATTTTTACGTCAACTCCGTCAATCGTTATACGAGGTGGTGTGAATTTAGTTTTAGTTGTATATATAACATGTACTGTTTTGGTATTATTTACCACTTTTCAAACCACCTTAGGGTAGTATCCAGATGCTGTTGCAGTTTGGATGTTGCTATGTTTACTTGGCTATGTGCGCTAAGTATTATAGTGTCATCAGCAAATGTGGCTATCATTGAAGCGTCGTCATTTGGTGATGGTATGTCCGCTGTAAAGATAGTGTATAATAACGGTCCTAGTACATTTCCTTGTGGTACGCCTGTTTGGATGTTTCTTAATGTGGAATATTCATCTGAGTACTTAACGAAAAAATGTCTTTCTGTGATATAGTGTACTAATATCTGTAATACGTTATGCGGAAATATATTGCGCAATTTGCTGATTAGTCCTTTGTGCAAAACTTTGTCGAATGCCTTTTCTACATCTAGAAAAACTCCTACGCAGAACTTTTTGACGTCAAGATCGTTTAAAATTTTATGAGTCACACGATGGATTTGTTGTATGGTCGAGTGTTTTCGTCGAAAGCCAAATTGGTGGTCAGGTATTATATGTTTGCGTTCTATAATAGGTAAGAGTCGCTGGCACAGGAGCTTTTCGAATATTTTTGACAGCACTGGAGAAGTAAGCTAATTGGTCTATATGATGCTGGATTATATACGTCTTTACCAGGTTTTGGAATTGCAATCACTTCAGCCACTTTCCATACTTTAGGAAAGTAATTTAATCTAATTATCGCGTTGAAAATATTACGGGAGCTACCACTGTTTGAAGTGGTAGATCCCTTAAAAGTTTTCCGTCGATTTTGTCATATCCAGGTGCTTTTTTGGGCTTTATGTCGTGCTGTATATATTTGAGTATTCCATTTGTGCATGTTTTTTTAGGCGAGTTGGCTGGGGAGTGACTGTCGAGTTTATATGACAGTCATCTTCGTTAAGTGTTTCATCAGCAAATATTTTCTCATAATAATTCGTCGCCTTGTCTAGGTTCGTTACTGCCCATGATCCATTGTCCATTTTTATAGGTGTATTGTTTTATTTGTCAGTAGCTTTTTTATTTTTTTGTAGCTTTCCACAGGGAGTAGTCGGTAAAGCTTGTCGGAGTTAGCCTCTTTAAATACTTCGTGATTTCATAATTTTTCTAATTTTGGAGATATTTTTTAATTTCTTTAATTGCTTTGTTATATTTATTTTTCGCATCGGGGGATCTGCAAATGGTCCATGCTTTTTTCAGTTTTCGTTTTGGGCATATCAATTTGCGAAGCGTAGGGGGTGTGTATCGCTTTACATGCTGTTTTATATTGTCCGGAGTCGTTTGCAATACTGCATTCTCAATGGTATCGTTTAGTTGGACTATAGCTGATTCTACGTTGTCGGGTGATCTCAGTGGAATGCTTGTATTTATTTTTGTGTTAATGTAGTCGCGATAGGTATCCCAGTCAGTTTTGTTGTTGTGCCATAGTTTGTACTTGGTTGTGTTCACTTCAGTTGAATTAAGTTCGAGTAGTATAGGTGTATGGTCTGACGATAGTTCCAGTCTTGATGTTATGACACATTTATTTAAGTCTATGTCTTTGAGTATATAAAAGTCAATGAGGTCTGGCTTTTTATTTTTGTCTGTTGGCCAATACGTGGGTTCGCCGGTATTAAGATGTTTAGCTTTTGCTAACAGCAGTGGTATCTTTTCTTGTTTGATATTCTGGAGCCCCAGTCTGTATGCTTCGCATTGTAGTCGCCTGCAGCTATAAAGCGTTGTCCGAGAGTTTTTAAGAAGTCAAGGGCTGTACACGGCTGTTATTCTTAGTGGTCCGGATGAGTCGAAGATTTGTATGCTTGTCGACTGGATATAGGTTTCTTGGAATAGAAGCAGTACGTTATGTTTAATGTTTTGTTTAATAATGATAGCAGTCCCACCGTGTCCTGTACCGTCGGGATGGCTCGTGTGGTACATCTTGTATCCACTTATGTTCATGTGTTGGCTACTTGTATAGTGGGTTTCCGATATCAAAGCAATGTGAATGTAGTTGTTGTGTAGGAAAAGCTGTAATTCATTCAGGTGATTTTTTAATCCGTTTGCATTCCAAGTTAAAATTTTTATTTTAGTGTCCATTCTTGTTGTCATGTTTTGTCAATAGTACTGTTATGATGTCCATCATATTACTCATTTGTTGCGCTAGTTGTTTTATTATATCTTTTATTTCCGCTAAATCTTTTGAAAATTCGGTCTTTTTTTCTGTGTTTTCACTAGTCTCGTTTTTTGGATTCGTTTTTGTTGCTTTCGTTTTTGTTGTGTTCCTCATCTTTTTGTTGAGGTTGTAACTGATTTGTGGGATTTCTACGGTTACTGGCCGCTGTTTGAGCGTACGTTATTCCAATTTTGACTTTGTTTGATGTCTGTTCTACTACTTGATGGTCATCTTTTTTATCGTCTTTCTCTTTTAGTGAGGGAAATCTTTTAATTTTTAGATGTTTGTATACGTCACATCCCTTATAGTTGGCTGTGTGTGAGCCGCCACAAAGAGCGCATTTAATTTGATCTGCACTTATTAGTTTGCAGTCAATAGTTTTGTGCTTGCCAGCGCATTTCACGCAGATCGGGTCTTTGGTACCAGAAATTTCGTGTATGACCATATTTTTGGCAGTTTGAGCACTGAGCTACCGTGCGTTTGTGGTGTGGTGGCTCAAATATGACTTTGGTACATAGGAGTGTCGTAATATTAAAGATTTCTCTATTATTTGCTTTGGCTTTTAGTTCAATGAAAAATAGCGGCAGTGGTTTCTTTGTCAGTTTTTGTTGTACGTTGTGTATATTAATAACGTCATGGCCTAGTTCCGATAGCTCGTTCTTAAGTTCGTCAAGGTCAGTGGCGTAGTGCATATTCCTAAGTACTGTTTTGAATCCTGTAACTACTGAAATGAATATAAAATATGGGGGTGAAAAGCTGTCTGCTGCACGTTATGTTGAAAACTAATTTATTACAAATTCAATTCCGGTTGCACTCTATTGAAAATTCATGTAACTAAACGGAACGAAATTTTCAATCATATCCCCTCACTACCTTTTCGTAAAGCAAGTAATGCTGGGTATACATACACGTTGATTCATTTTCTGGTATACTGCTATACGTGTGAGTTGAGCTCAAAAATGTGACAGAAATGTTCAAATCGTTTTGCGTCAACACGTCGATTTTCTCTGCTTTTGTTCTATGCAGATCGTTGTTTCGCCGGCGGCAAATGCAAATGCACAATTTTTTCTGATTTTGTGCAAAAACAGAAATAAATTCAAAGAATATTTTAATAATGAAGAAGTGCCTTGGCAAAACAAAATACAATAATTGAAATAAAATATATATATACATATATACACACAAAAATTTCTATATAATTGATGGCAGTTCTCGACGACGTAGGCGTTTCGACGTCGTCCAAAAAAGACATTGCATCGAAATACCATAATGTTGAGAATAAATCCTCAACGCCATTATTTTTCCAATAATTTCTTATTTTATATATCATATCATGATAAATTTCTAACTGTAATCGGCGCCTATTTGCGCTAAGCATCGTCAGCAACATGAAACGATAAAAAATAATTCATTTGCCGTCCACCGCGAAATCGTCTCTGTGAAGGCCATAGAAAAATGAGAATATGCAAGCAGCGATATTCAATTAAATATTCATTTGCTTCATCCGACCATGCGAAACCCGCGCACAAACAGCAAAATCAAATTGGAATACAACTGTATAACAAATTGTATTAACTTCGTATGCCTTCATGCGCGAGCCCGAAGTCGGTGCCTCGGCAGAAATATCAAAAGAATTTTGTTATTTGCTGCAGTGTTTTTCACGCACACACTTTCACAATTATAACACAAAATGAATCAACGTGTGTACCCAGCATAACTGATACAACATTCACTCAATATGTCACTCAATCATACGATACGACAGTACACGATGACCACTATTATATACGTTTGTTCACTAAAACTTTTGAGAGACTTGAAGAAATGGTGCAAATAATTTTTTTTTTTAATTCTAATTTGTGCTTTATTAATCCGATATAAAGTGTCACTTAAGCTAGTGTAATGTAAATTTCTTCATTTAGACAGTGTGTAGTTAGGATTACATAACTTTACAGCTAGTGCTTAATACTCTAATACATAATTTTGTCATATACAATACATACATACATGGCAGCGTATTAATGTCTCTATTTTAGAAAACCATCGGATGAGGATAAGCAAGAAGTTGATTGTATGCAATGTTAAAAATGTAGTTAAAATTTCGGGAACCAATATCCACTTGGTCGACTGGCTATACTGACTTCAAGAGGGGGTCCTGACTGAGATGGGCAAACATCCAATAGTTTTAAACAGACAGCTTACTGACATTAGATAACATTCATTAGCATTCATTCTTTTTATTGTTTGGGACAGCCCTTCAATAAAAACACAAGTATTTACATTTTAATACATATGTATTTATATATTAAATCCTATTCAATTGTAATAAAATTACATTTGCAAGTCTCGTTCAAGTTAGAAATGTTAATATCAAAAACTCATCGAAAAATAATCATTATTATTATACATAAAATTAAATTGAAAAATATCACGACATGTGTTTAATGGGCCAAACAATTAAAATACGCAGTATCTATGTATGTCAACTAGGAATACATTATTCATATTGTTTCCACATTATTAGGCACGAATTACAATAGACTGTAGTTTAGAGCTAGCGTTGGAATTGCATGAACACCTTTCCTCGTTAAGTTTCACTTCCAATTATGGCGACGTAAGTATTTGCGTTTACAAATTATTCTTTACTAGCAGATACCTAGCGCGTTGCTACATCTTCTTCTGTTTCAAGTGCCCTATTTTTAGTTTTTTTATTTTATTTTGCAATTTTTTTAATTTAATTCAACGATTAATACGCCTTATATTTATTAAATTTACCACCGTCTTCCTCGTTACGGTTTCAAATTATTAAATCGTTTTGTGAGTTAAACTTTTTTTATTATTTTGGCAGACCTTCGATTTCGAATTTGTCATATTTTTCAAATGCAAACTCATGAAGCAATATTGATTTCATAAGAATATTCCAATTTTCTTATTTCATTTCCTCAACTTTTGCGGTATACGAAGCGAAACATCAGATGATTACTCGACAGGCTTTTCTAGAGTTTCCCTGGAAATTTAATCAAAATCGATCGAGCGGTTTCGGTGTCTATAGCGGATATACATGCAGACATATATACTGACAGTCGTATTATTATTATTAACTAAATATGTATATACAGCGTCATTTAAGATAGAGTGTTTAACAATTGTCCTTCCAGTGTTTAGTTGGGGTCATAACTTTATAGCTGAAAATTGTCTTAATCATATCATATCATGGTTTTATTTGTGCGTCTTTATTTATAAATGCTTCTTTTTTTTTAAGGACAGTCGTGACATGATGTCTGCTCGTGGGGGTTAGGAAAAGCAAGAAAGTGGTGGAACGGGCATAAAAACTCCGCATTAACAAGCGCTCCACCCTTTAACAGTGGTGGCCTGCCGAAGAACTCTACCGCTGTGACACGGAAGCCCCCTAAAGAGGAAAAAAGGCAAACCCTCAAGTAAATCTATATAGAACACACAAAGTGGGAAAAATCATTTGTTTTACTTCGCTGACCATAACTTTTAACCAATTTAGTTGGTTTTTTTAAATGTAGATAACTACGGTATGAATTGGATAGGTAAAAAGACATTGAAAAACATTCAAGATTATTTAGAAAGAAGGAAGTAAGTAAGAGTCTTATGTATGTAAATAAGTAAGAGTCGTATGAATTAACGAGACTCTGCCGTCAAATAGTAAAGGTTGAGATGCTGCACCCATTTAAAGTGTGCCTCAGGGTCACCGCTGCCAGGATTTCCCGCACACCAAAAGGTACTGCGGAAAACAATTCAAGTGCGTAAAATGTGGTCAGGCCCACAACTTCCTGTGCCAAAACTCCTGAAGAGCCCCCGAAATGTGCACTGTGTGGCCAGATGCACAAGGCGAACAATAATAATAATAATGTTGGATACGGCCACAATTAAAACTTAGGCACTTTTTTTGCAAAACAAATTATAATGTCATTTCTTTACAAAATTCTGTATTAATAATAATAATACTTTTTTTTTATTTTTTAGAAAATAATAGATTATACCATTAATCGCAGTAAACTGCATAATACATTTCTCGGATTAAAAAAAATAATGACGTGAAAAAAAAATTAAAACTAGACTTAGACTAAATTAAAAATGATGCTAATAGCGCCGAAAAGGCAATGATATAGAAGGCTGATTCCTTCTTAGGGGGAGATCATGCGGATGTAGCCTCTTCAGTCTACGCCTTATTGAGATACGGGTGATGGAAGACGCCAGCGGATTTGGGTGCGATAAAAGTCTGTAGTGATAGCGGCAGCTGTGACAATTAATTACCCCCATAACAGTTGGCACGGCAAGATCCTTATGCAGCGTGGTGTTGCGGACGTACCAATGGGCGCCTGTAAATCTTCTGAGAGCCTTGCTCTGACACGCCTGCACTCTTCTGATGTTGTAGGCAGCAGTAGTGCCCCAAATTTGTATGGCGTAGCGCCAAGTAGGTGCCACTACTTGCAGGTAAATGAGCCTTTTATGAGTTAAAGATAACTTATTCGATGGACGGAGGAGCCACTCCAGTTTCTTGATCTTTTGGTAGCAGCGCGCTGTAACTACCTTAATGTGTGCACGCCAGGTAAGACGCTTATCCAGGATCAGACCGAGATATCGGATTTGCTCCATTTGCGGAATGATGCTTGTGTTGTAAGTCACAACCGGACAGACGCCTTGCCTTAATGTGAAGGTGCAGTGAGCTGATTTCTTAGAGTTTATGGCTATATTCCAGCGCCTGGCCCATGAGTGGAATCTATCCAGGTAGCTGGACAATTTCTCCGCAGTTTCGTTCAGAGAGGCAGAGTTGAATATAACTGCCGTATCGTGAATACAAATGTTGCCAACTTACACACGAAAATTTGTTTCAAGGCATTTGAAAGTGTGAAATTCCGGGAACTTATTTTACACAATATAGCGCCACTTTATTTACTATACAAGTATAACGGCGATACCTGTGTATATCGGAGTGCAGAGCATTATGATAATCATTCTTCATACATTATATATGTGTATCTATTTTTTTTATTTAAAAATAATTATTAATTAGTTTTCTACTAACTGCAGTGGCAGCCTAACCTAATTGTATATAAAAGAAAAAGAAAAAATAATGTAAGCCTATGACTTACAAACAACTTATAAAGAATAATTCCTTTTTATATAATTACAATTACTTATTTATATAAAGAGAGTTTACTAAATTTGACAGAAGAAACTTATGAAAGGACCCTCGTAGAAAATCCTGTGGGTGACACATTTTGAGTCTTCTTTTTCTGGCACTCGAAGTTAGCCGCCTCGCGAGTGCATTTGTGTAAGAACCAAGGCGCTCTAGATATTTCCCCTCTTGTGCCTGGATAACATCGCCGATTTTAGGAATCCTAAGATCCTTTTCGATATCCCTTGTACGCATGTACCAGGGAGCATTGCAACCTTTTCTAAGCGTTTTAACTTGAACAATTCTGATTTTATTCATATGCGACTTAGCAGCTATGCCGTATACTTGCAGCGCGTACTTCCACATGGGGCTTAAAATTGTCTTGTATATTGTTGTCTTGTTATGCAAGGACAGCTTGCTCTTGGGGGACAACAGCCACGACATTTTTCCAGCTTTTGCCAGCACAGACCGCTGAACCATTGTTACATGTCTTTGAAATGTAAGTCTCCTGTCCAGTATGACTCCAAGGTATTTATGCGCAGGCTTGTGCTTCAGAGTATAGCCTAGCAACGATATGCCAGGGCAAGATAATATATGTGTATAAAGAAACAAAATAGAATAACCAAATGGAACCTATATACGGTATATTTTTATAATAATAGACTTATGGATGCTCTAGATGGTCTAAGTGTGACTATTTGCCGCCTGCCAACTTAATCAACTATAATTAAATATTAAATTGTCATATGGCAATGAGACAAGTTATTAGATAAAGATTTTTATTTCATTTATTTTTAATTTTTTTAAAATGTTCTTTTATTTTTTTTCAGTGTCTCAAACCTTGCCAAAAGCAGATAACAATGTTAGCGGCTGATATCACATCTTATTTTGTTACATTCACAAAATGTTCGTTCGATTATTTGAAGGCAATTTTTTTCTTTTTCTGTATCTAAACAAGACTTTCGCTTCATGCGTGACATTCCCTCACAACAATCTTCACTGCGCCTGCCACATAAAACACACTAGCGATTAATATGCAATAATAATACTAATAATAACAATAATAATAATAAAAATAAAAATAATAATAATAATATTTTTTTTTGTGGTTGGGAAGGGGGAGATGCCTACCTCATCTCACACCGTCGTGTGACTCTTATGTCAAGGTCCTTCTTCTTCAGTCGAATAATTTCGTTAACAAAAACTGCCACTTCTTTACAGTTCTCTTCAATACTGGTCATTTTGCCTACGATGTTATTGGGTGTGATATGTCCGATCGATTATGTTAGTCGATTTCGTCTGTCTGCAAATCTTTTACAGTGAAAGACTATGTGTTCTGCGTTATCTATTTCGGCGTCTGCGTATACAAAACAGGCTTCAGCACTTTTGCCTATTGAGAACAGGAAGGATATAAAATATCCATGTCCTGTCAGCATTTGTGTGATGTAATAATCTACTTCGCCGTGTCTACCGTGTCTTTCTTTCTACCCAAACTTTGATATCAGGTATAAGCCTTTCCGTCCATCTTCCCGTGCTCTCATTAGTCCATCTCCCTATGTTGTCCATTTGTTCTTCCTCTATATCAGGAAGTGCGCTGTTAGACATACGCTTTTTCATCACGATTTTATAACCCCCACCCCACGGGTCGTAATTTACGTCATTACAGAGAGCTTTCCATTTGTCCAGCTTACGAGTATGGATGGCGATATTTAAGCTCTTTTTGGCTGTTTTATATATCTCTCACTGTATGGTGGAGTCTCCCCTGTGTTTTGCTCTTGTAAGGAGAGGTCTGCATCGGATACACTCTTCTCTCAGAACTTTTATCTCCTCTATCTACCACTATAACTCTTGTCCTTGTCTCCGAGGGTTTCCTGCCTTTGGCATAGCAGCATTACAGGCAGTTTTTATGGCTTCCATGATATTATTTACTACACTCTGGGTGCTTCCATTGTGAGAGACATCGGGTAGGCACCTGCCGATTTCGTTGATCAAGATGGTTCTGTTCAAGCGGTTTCCGTTCTATCTACTACGTGCGGTATTACGTTCTGCATTGACTGTTTATTTATTTATTTTTTCATGGTCTCTGCCGTTGTAGATATCTAAGACATTCCAGTGCGTTTTCTTATGTGCCATATTCTCTGAGACCAGAGTAATGTCGGGGATTTTTCCTGCGTTTCCCATTCGCCGAAAAGTCTCAGTTGTACCGACGTTGGCTACTACGAGACCCGCTCTTGCAGCCGTATCAAGGACTCTGCGTCCTCCAGGCATGCTCCACTCTACAGCTCTCGATTTAAAATCTCCAGCTACAACAAGGTTTCCCTGTAATCGCTAAGTTGTTTCTTCAATATCGTCGAGTTTTCTCTGATAGGCTTCTATACCATCGCTAGGTGTTAGATAGCCGCTGATAACGTTGTAGTCTTTGACGCTCACATATACGTAGGTGCTTCCTTTACCACTGCTCAGATGCAGCAGTTTTGGTGTCGTTTTCCAACCAGAATCCAGTTTGTTTTCTCTTGTATTGCTCGCTGATTATAACCAAATCAATTTATTCCTCCATAACTATTTGGGACAACAGATCATCCGCTATCCTGCTTCCATGTACGTTTGATTGGAGAACTTTAATCTTCGATCTTTCCTGCCACTGGCAACGCAGTTCTTGGCCCCAGGGAAGTTATTCAGCTCCTTGAGTTTATCATGTGCACATAAACAGCATCTTGGTGGATTCGTGCAAGTGGTCATCCTGTGTCCATTCTCTCCGCACCTAATGCACAGGTCACTACAGTCTGGTCCGCTGCAGTCCTTCCGCAAGTGGCCAACGTCAAAGCATCAGAAGCACCGCTTAATTTCGATACACTGCTGTACTCGGCAACGCGTCCATCCGATCTTAATCGTCTGCGCTTTCAGTACCTCATTTGCGTCTTCTGTAGGTAGCCCGCTTCAACTTCTGTAGCCCGCTTCAACTCTAAATTGTTGGCGTCTGTGAGCCGAACTTGCATTTCTTGACCCCTGTCGCCATTCACTGCCTTGACTTCAGAGACAACTTCCTCTACCTCTGTGAGACTGTCCGGGTCACGTATCTCCAGCTTGCACATTGGCTTCATGGCCTTCACTGACGCACTTTCCGTAAGCATGTCTTTGATGCGTTCACAGAGCTTATCAAGCTTGCTTCCTTTGGTAAGTTCAACTAGCTAGTCCCCTGTTCTTGTCTTCCTGACCGAGCGACCAGAACTATCGCCTTCATCTGGTTTCATATTCTTTTTCAGCTCTCTCAGAACTTCCACGTAGCTCCTTCCGCCTCCTTTTGTTTTGTGACTTTCCTTTTTTGTGATTCACAGTCTTGAATCCATCATTCGGTTCCTTGTTTCTCACTTTTTTGATCGAACCTTGTATCGCAGGACTTGTAGCGATTCTTTTCTGGGTGCCCGGGGCTGGTGTTTCAGTTACGTATTGGTCCTGTTTTTCAGTGCCTTGCTTTTTCGCCTCCCTAGCACTTTCTACTTCGGCGTTCATCCAGTTCTTCCTGTAGCTTCCGATGAGATCGAAGAGTTCACTCAGTTCAGACACACCGTCTTTAATGTCCATGCTTATATTTGGCTGCCTCCGCATGGCATTCTTCATTCTTTGCAGTACCCCTTTTCACTCCACTAGCGTTCCTTCTTCCAGGGTCCTCATCTTCAGAATCAACTCTTGCCTTGGGGAGCCGTGGGTGTGCATTACTCTTTGTTGTGTGCTCGGGGTTTCCATATCTATATTTAGGGTCTTCCCGTTGAATTGGGTTTCCTTTTCTCTTTCGACAGCTTGTGTAGTTTTCGGCGTTTCCTGAGTTATCTGGATCAGGCTCGCCTCCACTATTTGTGTTGCTCTTTGATTTGGCGACCGTATCGTCAAATTACTTCTCCGAAACATTCCGCTCTCTTCTATCTTTTGTTGTTGTTGTTGTATACTCATAGTGAACGGGTCCAAACTTTAAGCCACTACCTCCTCTCATACGTACAGTTGTCCGAAGGGTTCCCATGGGTCCCTATGTAGGCAGTGAGGTCCATGCGAGAGTTGATAAAAGACTTCATGGGTGCTTGCATTCAGAGCCAGAACAGATATTAAGCAGGAGTCCTCTCAACTGCACCTATACCTCCGACCTAACGGTAATGAGATTTTAACGTACTTAAAGACTCGCCGAGTTTTAATAGGACGGAGGTAACTGCAGTATTAGCCCAACAGCCATTTCGCCAGGGGTTCAATCTGGGTACTTAAGTGTTGTAATTCCTTAGTCATCAACGATCGGATCTTCTTTTCTGTCTACCGATTCGGAAAAAACATTATTAATAGCCGTCCAATACGAAGCAGACGCTAACCAGGACGCCGCCCGATTCGGGAACAGATGCGTCCTGGATTTCTCGCCCAGAGAGCCATTCCAACTGGTCAGGATATGCTGGACGTCACCTTCTCACCTTAGCAAGCGCATTGACGGTTGACAGAGCTGCTTCCCGGGGTCGCCACGTGGAGGCGGTGCGATGGTTGGGACTTGTCTGGATGGATCGTGCTGGACTACGCTATGTTAAAGCCGATCAGACACTTTACCATTCAGCCATTGACCCCGACCCAATAATAATAATAATAATAATAATAATAATAATAATAATAATAATAATAATAATAATAATAATAATAATAATAATAATAATAATAATAATAATAATAATAATAATAATAATAATAATAATAATAATAATAATAATAATAATAATAATAATAATAATAATAATAATAATAATAATAATAATAATAATAATAATAATAATAATAATAATAATAATAATAATAATAATAATAATAATAATAATAATAGTAATAATAATAATAATAATAGCCAAACTGATGTTATCTACACCGACTTCAGTAAAGCTTTCGATACTGTATCGCAGAGAGAACTTATTCATATAGAGTTCCCATTTCTCCCTTAAAAAAATGGCCGGAGAGACTTTTAAGAAACGATTGGCTTATGTTAAATTTTAAGCAGTTGTACAGATTTCTTGTCTGTTCAACCATGTGGGGTAAAATATTCTGTTGGTTTGCTTAAGGTAAACAAGCAAATGGACGGACTGCCGTAAAAGGGGAAAATATTGAATGATAACAAAATTATAAAAACACAAGAAAGACATAATAAAAACAAAAATCAGAGACACTGTCTTCTTTCTTTGATTTTTTTTCAAAGTTTTTTATTTGCAAGGTGTTCGAGAATATTAGGCAAATTGTGTGGAGTTTTCTTTAATTTATGAAATCGTTCTTTAACAAACGAAATCGAGCCATGGCTGCCTTGTATTTTGCCTATATTCATTTATATGAACGAAATGAAAATACCAGGCGGCCAGCAAAAAAAGTAGGCATGATCACAAAGCAAAATCTATTATATTTCTATTTCTATTTTAGTCCGAACGAATAATTTATTCGTTATTATTATAATTATTTATTCATTAAAAGTCCCACCAAAACCAATACAAGTAGGTGGTGGGAATTGCAATAACAAAAATCATGTTCCTCATTCATAAAAATATCGCGTCAAACCTATACATGTTCCTTTTTTGCTATCATTCCCAAAACAATATCAATACAATCAAAATAAAAATTGGTGACGGCAATCAAAACAAACAAAACAAAGGTGATATACAGAAATTCCTTTTCATGCTAATTCGCGCTAAGAACACAAAATGTAGGAAGACACATCAAGAATGGGAAACAGCGCTTGCTTCATTTCACAACAGGCACCCCACCCACCTTCTAAAATTTCTGTTTGCCTGATTACTTCAGTTCAGTAGTTAGCACCATGAGTTTGATACACAGCGACCTGCGCTGCTACTTCCATGTTAATAGCAGACAAATAACATAAGCCAATGTCTTCTTAAGACTTGGAAAAAGCTCCAAAAGCTCGTGAGAGAAATGGGAACTCTTTGGCGTCAATATTCGGGCTTAAGTCGTTGTGCTTTTTTTGCACAGTGTGTTGATAATAACAAATAAATTTTGAAAATAAATTTAAAAAAAATTTTTCACTCTCAAGTTTATTTTATTGTTATTATTTTATTTATTTATTTTATTTTTGCTTACTTATTGTCTATTTGATATATTCATAAATTTTTAAGGTTTTATAAATTTATACCAAAAAAAAATTCTTTTTTTATTTTTTTTTTACTTTTATTTTTTATTTTTTTATTTTTATTTTTTTTAAATTCTTTATTTTATTTTTATTTTTTTTAATTTTATTATTATCATTATTATTATTTTTTTTATTTACTTCTTTTTCACTTATTTTTATTTTATTTATTCTTTTTTTTTTCCTATCTTATTTATCTTATTTTGCCTTTATTTTATTTAATATCTTGTATCTATACTTCGCGCAAAATGAATTGCTGTATTCAGGCTTGCACCAACAAGGACAACTGTAATAGTGATAAGCTTAGAGGTGTCTCTTGTTGGATGTGCGATAACATCGCCCACCTTAATTGTGCTGGGTTGACTGGTCGCGTTTATGACCGACTTTACGGTACTGCTAAACCTGCATATGGTGGCATCAGGTGGTCGTGCCCCATCTGCTTCAATCGCCAGGGGGACTTATCATTGATGTACCACCGTATGCGAATTAAATACCAAAAACTTAAGAAACTATTCACTGAGCTAGCCTCAGAGTTTGATGCTGGGTCAAAAATGTTTTTGGAGTACTCTTTCGACTTGACTCCAACGGCTAATGCACTACAACTGCCGCCATTATCCCCTCATAATCTTCCGCCTACCACAGCGCCACTTATTTCCTCAACCCCCTTCTTCACAATCCCCTCTAACTTGTTCTACTATTTCTTCATCTGTCGCTTTGAACTTTCCATCCACTACTTGTTCGTCTTCCTCGATTCCTTGTCCTACTTATGTGACTTCAACTTCAACTTCTCCAACTTGTTCTTCTTCTTCCCAACCTTTACCCAGTCACTCTTCTGTACTTTCTTCCATATCCACCCCATCGTCCCATCCCACTCAAATTCCGGTAGCTCCGTCAACCACTATGCCATCTACTACTTCTTCATCTATCGCCTTTAACTTTCCCTCCACTACTTGTTCGACTTACTCTATTCCATGTCTTACTACTGTGACTTCAGCTTCAACTTCTCCAACTTGTTCCCCTTCTTCCCAACCTTTACCCACTTATTCTTCTGTACTTTCTTCAATATCTAACCAATCATCCCATCCCGCTCCAATTCCAGTAGCTCCTTCTACCAATATCCCCTCTACTACCACTTCATCTGTCGCTTTCAACTTTCCCTCCACTAATTGTTCATCTTGCTCTACTCCCTGTCCTACTACTGTAACTTCTGCTTCATCTTCTACTAAAGTCTCTAACTCCTCCCGTACTTTGTCGCCCCCTAAGAGTTCTTCGCAGTCCAATACTGCCTCGACTCCAGTGCCATGTATTTTTAAGGTGCTGGATCCTCGTAAACATGTTTTTATTTCCAGGTTGGGTAAGGAGACAACCTGTGACGACGTTGCACGCTATATATCATCAAAAGCATGCAACACTTCGAATATTAATATTCATAAGTTTAATTTTTCTAGCCCTAGAGAAGGCCCTTCTTTCAAGCTTTCAGTTGGTATTGAAGTATTTTCTGTCATTTGTGGCGCTAATTTCTGGCCTGCACATATGGTGGTCCATGAGTTTATTCCTAAGAAAAAAACTAGGCTTTCGCAGGTAACCTTACCAGTCACTGCTTCAGTTTCATCTTCTGCTTCTTCCACTACACTTTCAAAGTATTAGAAGGCTAGGCTAAAGTGTAAACTTTCTTCATTTTATCTTAGAAGTTTTTCTATCAGTTCTGTCATTATTGTTTTCGTTGAGACTTTGCTTCGCCGTGATTTTCTAAACTCTGAAATTTCCACCTCTACATTATTGGCTTAATTTAATTAATGTATAACTTACTTTCTAAACTTGTAATCTAAATTTTTGTTTGAATTATCTATATCATTTTAGGTATTGAATTCTAAATAAAGTCTTAGATTTAGTTTAATATTGCATGTTTATTAGAGGCTGATGATGTTTTTGTCTGTAGCCAAATATTTAGCACGTAGACATTAGCTTTGGTATCGCATGTTCACCAAAGAACTTAGCAATTAACACCAGCTGAGCCCAGTCTATATGACTGGGTGAATTTTGATGCCACTTGGGCCTGCCCCATGTGAGATCAGTGTGTGGTCATTGCGTACCTACTATGTCTATGTAAAAAAAAAAAAAAAAAAAAATTCTTAAGAAATTACTTGTATGGAATATATTCACGGATCATCAACCGTTGACCTCAAACTCCAAAATAAAGCGCTGGAAAGCATTTGTTTTGTTTGGTTTTATAAACCTGGCAAGAAAATCACGTGGCAGATGATTTATATCTTCAGAATACTCACGCATTAGAAGAGGAGGCACATTCGAATCTTGCTACAATCCACAGCAAAGCGTGGCTAACCTATACGGTTGACAAAACTGAAAAACCGGTCAATTTCTTGCGGAACCAAATAATAATATAAAAAGCTCATGTGGCTTCGGTCATAACATTTATATTGTTTGGCGAGAAAACAATGTACATCATTCGCTTCTCGGATAGATGCAGTGTATTATATTCAGTTAAGGAAGTAGTTAACCCATGGGTCGTTAACCCTCTACATTGCGAATTGCCAATATTAGCGCTAATACAACATACGCTGGTAGAAAGTTTTCCAAACACAACAGTTTTCAATATTTTATTTTATAAGGAAGTCTTCGCGATACTTCTAACCCGGGCCTCCTTGACCAGAATAACGAACTGCTCTATCTCGGGATATATTCCTATCTCGGACGGTGGCGTACTTATCTGACAGGACTCTGTCTGTTCGCAATACTCCATTAGTCTGACTCTGTACGCTGAGTTGGGCACCAGGACACGGTACCGAATTAATAACTTAACCAAAGCGATTAACGTCATTATTAAAAGTGCGAAAGAAAAACCAATCGATATCGGCAATCTCTATCAAAGGATACCGTCAGCAAATAGAATGTTAATATTCGAATTAGAGACCTTATTGTTTAAAATATCAAAGCAAGAATTGTAAATTTAGAAATTTTAGATTCAAAAGATGTAAAATTAATAATTAACGAACGCTCTACATTATAGAAGTATCTTATATTAAGATTTTATTAAATACTAAGTTTCCTAAACCTGAGTTAGAATGTAAGAATTTACCCGTTCAACTTCGCGGCAGAACTTTGAAGGTGTTTGCGTCGCTAACTATCACAATCAAATCCTTGAAATCGATCCACTCTGAAGATCTAGCCTGCTGTATCACTAAGCCAAGACATCTAGGTTGAGCTTATTTACTCACCCTCAACAATGGGGTCAAGATCAACGATTCCACAGACCAAAATCGAAGACGCATGCTGAGCAGAACACCAAGTTTGGCTGGGAAAGCGCTCCTAGCCATCATCATTTTTGAAGTGAAACTTCTAACGACGCATTGGTAATAAAATTTTCAATATTTCGACGCCGGGACGCAGTGTTCTATGATAAAGATGAAAGAAAAGTATGTGTTTGTATTTGTGAATTGCTTGAAAATGTACAAACGTTACTCTCTCTTGAGCACACACAAAAGCTTTGGGCTCTTCGTTGTGTTATTTTTGTATGTGATGTTCATCATTATGACGCGTCATAGTGTCATCGCGTCATCGCATTATCGTTCTTCGTGTAGCACTTGTGCGTTGAGCCGAGCCGTTGTGAGCCGTTGTGAAATGAAAAAAACAAAGTCGTTAGTAGTGTATGTAATGAAAACAACAACAAGAGGAAAGGCACGAGTTTTTGTTTTTTAAGAAGTTTCACTTTTACCATGAGTGAACTGCACACATGATTTTTTTATAATTTAGATACTTATTTTTAGTCCGTGCACATTGTATGATACTATCTTTAATCTTTCGTAGCTCTGTGTTTCATAAAAGGTCGATAATTGGTTTGGTCTATTAATATTGGTATAACTAACTTTATTCATGAGATCTAGTTTTTTGACTTATAACTAGTTAGTAGGTATTCGTAATTTACATTTATGGAGTCAGCCTTCTTATAGTTAAACCTGCCCAATATATAATCGATCACTTCTGACAAATACGTTGTGTTGTTGATTAATGGCAAGAATTTTCTTTTTTAAAAGCAGCAATATATTCTTGTCTAATTATCTCTTTTCACTTAAATCCCTTTCATTGTAGATTCGTGTGCCAGCTAGCAGCTTAGAAGTTTTCAAAATGTTTAGTGCTGTGTCTTTAGAGTATCAAAAGAGGCAATAATGTTAATTTTTCCGTTCTTCTCATTAATTATTCGAGACTCCAGTATGTCAATATCGGGCAAGTTGAGTTTCTCTGGGCACACCCTTTTCACTGTTGTTTTTGGAAAATCCTGCTTAACCAGTTCAAGTATCACAAGATTATTTTCCTTGTTCTGGTCTACTATTTTCCCTAGGTCTCTACGGTCAAGTACTTTCTCTTCTTTAAGTCTTTCTATTTTCATTTTTAGTTCGCTGTTTTCCCTTTTTAGAGCATCCAATTGTTCTGTCATCTAAGTTCTTAATCCACAGATATCTTCTTTTCTTGCCATGGGGCTATATATCGAAAAGCTGATTTTTCTTCTCTCACATGGCGTTAATTATGTCCGAAAGAGTCGCCTCCGCAGAAGTTCCCCTATTCTCTTTTTGGCTTGTTCCGCGTGTAACCATCAGATTTTAGTGACCGCTGCACTGACATATTAAAAAGACTGACCCTGTACATTTTAAATATAAATTATAAAAAAAATATATATTTGCACATAAGCTGCTGCTTAAATATTGAACCGCCCTGTATATATTGTTGCGGAATATAATCAACAGAGGAAAGCTTTCAAAGTTGATAAGCAAACCCTAGATCTAGGGTTTATCACGGACACAAACAAAATCTTTCTTGAAGCTCTACGAAAGCTTATGATGTTGTCGCTTATGATCAAAGGTCGAATAACTGTTCGATTGGTTTGAATCAAACACGAAGAAAGCCGTAGCCTTTATCAATAATTATTTCACACTTTTAATATACAGTCAAACCTGTCAACCTGACCACCCTCACAAGTTCACCATTTGCCTAAATTGACCACTATTTCATGGAACCACATTTTTTAGCACACAAATTCATATTTTTAACCTGCATTCAGTGCAAATTCACCTCGATAAAAATTACCGATAAAAAGGTGATCGACACGTCAGAAGTGCTGCACACCGATTTGAAATTTAACGGTTAGAATCAATGCCGTTTAATTGTGTTGGCTAGCTTCGGAGTAAGCTAATCAGCTTAGAATTTCGTTAACTGCTTTTCTAAGAATTTATCTGTTTAAAGGGTTTGAATTTTTTAAATGTCACAGCGAAGACCCTATGTGGGGAATCAGCGAATGGTGATTACCAGGCTGCTTCAGACTGAAAACAAAAACGTCCACAACTTATATCAGACCACAAACCATTTCACGTGTTAAACGCTGATGAAACGGGTCTAGTTTATAGACAAATGCCACGCAAATCTTTGATTTTACCAGGAGTAGGCGCCAAGAGTAGTAAAATCGCCAAAGAACGTTTGATTATTCTACTGTGCTGTAGTATGAAAGGCAAAAAGTTGAAGCCCCTAGTCATAAGACATACATCAAAGCCACAAACATTTAAAAAACATAGAGTAGATGCAGAGAATTTTGTTGTTCATTGGGCTCATAATAAAAAAAGCTTGGACAACTTCGCTAATTTTTGATAGTTGGCCTTGTAAACTTAATACGGAGATGAATCAAAAGCGGAAAGTTCTTCTTATTTTTGATAACGCCACAAGTCATTAAACGGACAAAAAATTCAGCAATATCCCAAAAATATTCTTACCACCAAATCTGACTACACTAGTTCAGGCCCTGGATCCAGGACTAATACAAACTTTAAAATTAATCTCTGAAATGGATTCAAGCGATTCAAATGAGATGTTAACTAAACCGGTTGACGTGTTTGAAGCGTGGCAATGGATATCGATAAATATAATATTGGAAAAATAAATATAAATTCTTTATTTTGGTTGTGTTGCCAAATAATCCAGGGTAAGTCGAAGTATTTGTTTTTTTATATATGATTTTTCCTCTGCCCTTCTGGTCATATAGTGATATAAATTTCCGATTTCATTGTTCCTTCATGTGTGTTAGATTTGGCAGTTAATTTCGGATTTTTTTTTAACGGATTTTTTGAATTGGATTTATGTTGATCTCCACACGCTCTTTGGCTGCTCGTGAGAGGTGTACATGATCACATGGACGTGCCTAGACAGTGACCATTTCAGCCAACACAGTAGCCTGGCGTTCCGGGAAGCCGATATGCCGCAATGTGGCTACCAAAGAGGAAGGGCAGTCCAGAGTGGGTAGAAGCACTGTGTGTTCGGGCAGTGATCTTAGTTTTTGTAACATTTATTTGATTTTAATATAGTACTTAACAAATTTTTATATATTTTAGTATTTAATTTTGTTTTTTTTTTTTCGCAAATTCGCATAAGAGAAACCTCATGGAAGCGCTTTCATCAGGGAACCAACGGGAAAAACTGTGAGTACCTGTTGTTTTTTTCTTAAGTTTCACAAGTACATATATTTTCTGGTTGAGTTCGATCTGCATCCGCATGCTGCACTCCTCATTATTTTTGACATAACTATATTTATTTCTTTATTCCTTTAAATTTTTTTTCCGTTTGCACAATTTATTCTCTTAATACGCTGCACATAATTTTTATTGCACAGGTTTTTAATCATTTAAAGATATATTAGTTCTCTTATGACTTACATGCATAAGAACATATCTTCCTATTTATTTATTTATTTTTTATTTTTTTATTTTTTTTTATTGTAGCTTAGAATTAATCCTAAATTACAATACTTTTATAGCCAGAGCAACGAAGGCCTTCAGGCTGATCTTCCTATTTATATTTTGTTATTATACTTTACTTATAATTTTTTTCTGATAATAAGAATATTCTTGTATTAGGTTAGTTTTTTGATGAAGCGCGTTTGGTAGATCGTTCTGAAAAGGGATCATCTGGATAGGAGTGTTTGGCATGAATGATCATGGTAGGGTGGGCGTAGTGTTGTCACAACAATATCAGTGGGCAATGGCAGATGTGCAAGTGATTCTAGTTTCTTCTCTCTTTCATCTTTGTTCTTGCGGTAGCGAGTTGACACTGCTGGCGTGTAGAGGGCAAGAACTCCACCCCTTTAGCCGACGAGCTACGGCCGGAATCTTGCATGCGCCCTCGAAGCCAAGATAACACCTTGTGGACAATTTTAAGTTATATGCTACAAACTGATGGACAATTCGGTAATAACTTGCACAAAATTGAAAATTAAAATATGCACGAGGACGTTGGAGATAGTATCGACGAAGTTTTAGATGTCGTTTTAGCCGATGAATTAAATTTAACCGCAAGATCGGACACCAACTCTTCTGACGATTCTTCAGAAATTTCTCATGTGGAGAAATCTACAATAAATCTAACAAAGCTCTTCAACACGAAAAAATCCTTACCGAATATTGCTGCGAGCATCTTGCGGACTGAATGGCACACTTCATAAATATTAAGTGGGCTATTAAAAAAAAATTGCTGAGACAAAAATATACATAGAGCCAACTATTAATTATTTATTCCATTAAATTATAAGTAAATACGTAAATTTGTATATAATAGTTATTATCCATTCTCAATACTGGGGATGCCGATCCTCACTTGATGGCCCTTTTTGCTTTGTAAAAAATGTATTCACTTTTCTTCCACTTGTGCTTGTTGTGTCTTTATTCGCCTTACATTTTATTTTTTTATTACATACAGCTAATGGAAATTTACAGAAAGCTGCCACTTAACATAAGTAATTGACTGTAGACTTTACATAAATAACCGATAACAATTTAAATTGGCGCATAAATTAAAGAACAATAAATAAAATTGTGTATGTATCTCCATTGCCCTCCAGCACTTATAAAAAAAATACTAATAAAAAATTGTTCATTAAAAATAAATAATAAAAATCATCCGCTTATAACCTGTTCACCAGCATAGGTTGACAAAAAATTCTGGAACCGAAGATGGTCGACTTAGACAGGTTTGACTGTACACTTATTTGCGGCTTTGAATACAAATTGACAAAAAAGACCACAATCACCTATAGCAAATATAAACTGATTTGTACCGCGTCTAGTAATTTTTTATCACGGAGAATTTTGATAAACAACCGCCACGGTTACAAGGTTTCTCCCCACTCTCTATAATAATAATAAAAATAATAATAATAATGACAATAATAATCATAATAATAATAAAAATATAAGTAATAATAATAAGAATAATAATAATAATAAATAATTTGTATTTTACATCATTGAGTTAATTACTCGTTTGATGTTTAGAACTTTACCAATACTAACCGACTCCGACAAGCGTGAATAGCACTGAACAAGCATTTGAGTGTTGTGAATCGTCTATGAGGCGCACGTGTTGTTTTGATTTGGATTTTTTGTAAAAGATTGGAATAATTTGCTGAGCGATTTAGTTTTGTGAAAAACAATATGGTTAAACTTCTAAAGCCGTCAAAATCAGGCACTGAGTTGGTCCGATGCAAAAAATCCGATGCAATGATTCAGAAGAAAGCTGTCCTAAAAGCCAAGAAGAAAGAATCCAGGAAATCGGCGACTGCCTCAAAAAAAAAAACATTTAGCTTGGCAACAGTTAAGTCTGCCAAGCTGGTGACTCCATTGGTTAATATTAGTAAAATGAAGGAGAAAGTTGATGGGAGTGAAGATAAAAGAGTTCAGAAGACAGAGAATACAACAAAAAAGCAAAGGCCATTTGTTATCGCTCCGCCGGTGTCACCGCCGAAGCAGCTAATAAAGAAAATTTCAAAAAGCGATGAGAAAAAGAAGCAAAATAATAGACCGTTGGTCTTAGCTCCTGCCGATTCTCCTATCGTCCATCAGACCAAACAGCATCAGGGCATCTCTCTGAAAGCAGTACTTCAAGTAAAAGCCAACACTGCCTCAGCAAAAGTTGCCGCCAACGCAGACGTTGAACAGAGAAAATATCAACAAGCCTTGACGAAAAAGCAGCACAGCAAAGCCGTCAAACGCTCGTTCCGTAAGGAGAAACGTTTAAAAATTCGAAGCACGGAACCAACAAAGGAAAAGCAAAAAAGCCAACAAAACATACCTTACGAACCGACGCCTTTCAATGAACAGAAATTCTATGAAATTGTGAATCAAACGAATGTTGAGAAGATTGCTGATGCACTGAAACCGCTGGTCGAGGAAGAAGTGAAAAAAAAGAAATCTTCAATTTTCAGTGATTATCGTTACTTTTTGAACGTGGCCAGCTTCAAAATAGCCAACGCACCGAAACGTATGGTAAAATTAAACTTGAAACATTCACTCGTTGGCGATGATGATGACGTTGCGATTATAGTGCCAGACTTGCAACGGGGAGCCAAGGTGGACTATGAGCCGACAATACAACACTACGAAGACCTGTTCCGCGAGGCGGGCATCAAGCCTTTGAAAATTGTGCCATTTAATCAGTTGCGCAACGAGATGAAGACATTCGAGACAAAGCGCAAATTCTGCAATTCATATGATTACTTCCTATGCGATGGCCGTATTGTTGGACAATCGCATGCATTCCTCGGACAGGTAAGCTGCCCAGTAATTGAAATAGGGAGTGCACAGAAGGTGACAGGTTAAGTTATGGTCATGGCCGGAACGGACGGCAGGTTTCACTATGGCACAGCTATGAATACGGTTTGCTAACAGAGTGAAATTATTAGATCTTCCTGATCGTTCTGCTAGAATATTCTCGTTGGGAAAATTTCATGTAGATGAACATAAAAATGTATTTATCCATCTATCCATCATCATCTTGCATAAATATTTCACTTTCTCATTATTGGGATTGTATGTGTCTAGGGTTTTCCCTATTGCTTCTTGTTATTTACGTAATGATTTTGGTTATTTGATACATAAAGTGAAGCCCTTAATTCCAATTTCTCTTTATTTCCGAACAGTTTACTCAGAAGCCTAGAGCAGTCCTGCATGCAGTGCAACTCGAAAAGCGGAACTTAAAGGAGGAAATTTATCGGGGTCTTCGACGTACCGCCTATAGGCAACTCCAGAAGGGTGATCTAACTTCTATACCTGTAGGCAGTCATCACTTCTCAAGTACGCAGCTAGCAGAAAACATTTTGCATATTATCGATCAGTTGAAGGTTTTATACGGAGGTGGACTTTCAAATATCCGTTCGCTGCATTTAAAAATCGATATCAAAGGTACCTCCTCGCTGCCGCTCTATATCAGCGTAAGCCTGCCGCCACTAGAGAATCCCTATATTATAGGACCACGAGAGCAGCGTATGTTGAAGCTAAAGAAGGACGCTAACAAAGTCTTGACAAAATTCACACTAGCTAAGGATTCAAAATTGATTAAGCTTAATTCTGCGCAAATTGAGCGCAAACAAAAATTGCGAGAGGCATACGCTGCACTAACACAGAAGGGACAGCAGCTTGCTGATAATGAGAGTGAAGAGCATGTTGTGCCAGTAAAGAAAGCACGCAAAGAACATGTTAAGAAAGAGAAACTCAAGAAACGTACTAATAATAATGAGTGTGACGATGACGAGGAAGATGTTGGTAATGAGAGCGAATCTACTGATTCCGATTCTGAAAGCACGGAGAATGAATGTAACAAAGACAGTTGGGTCGACGATGAAGAAGATGAAGAGGAGGCGGGGGAACAAGAAAATTCCGACGAAGACAGCGATGATGATGAGTAGTAGTAGAGCAACTCAGGAATATATTCAGTTTCCAACAAGAATTATTAATCCACCACAAGAAGGATAAGATTTGGAGTAGTACTAATACAAGAGTTTCTATGCACATGTTAATATAAATGTTATATATTGCCCACATAAACATCGATCAGTTTGTTTATCGTAATAAAAAGCAATCCATTCTTTTTGCAATAAATGACTCGGAATTTGTATCTCGCTTTGTATAAGTGAAATCTAGTTTCGGTAGATGCCAGTTAAATTTTTTTCAAATAATGTTTTGGTCCTCTTCGTTTCTATTTACCATATCCATCTATATTTGCCGGCCTACCGTATTAGAACGACCAACTTGCCTTGCAATTTTATGAATTGAATTAAGAAAAATATTTTGGCTTTTAAAGAGTTTTGAGAGGTACACACTTCGGAATTTCGACTTACTACTGAATAATAAGAAAAATTGGTACAACTTTGGCCTATACATCTATGAAGTATATGATTTCTTGATAAACTTTTCCATTCTATTTGAGCTGACTTATACATGCATATATACGTATCTGTCCATGTGCTGAAGGACTAAGAAAAATAAGACTATGACGTTGAAAGTAATGGCGATGGAACATTATTAGCCCCCGGATATAGTATCTCGCCAACTTTCCATAACAGAAATTATTACTTCGCCCTAAGGATGCAAATTTTTATATTAGTTATTTTTTCGGATGTCTACATAAACACTATTAATCAGTTCGATGATTTTAAAAGCAACAACAAAAAAGTCCACCATCCCTATAAAAATTTAGTATTTGGGAAAATCTTTATCCACCTGATGGTGCCAAGCGTGGAGGCCACCAACAATGTCACGTATGGAATGGTTTGGCAATCTGTTTCTCATGTGTTGTACCGCAATCTGCGAGTCATTGCCTCGACGACAAACTGCCACCACGGGCAGATCAACATCCTTTAATTCAGACTCGAAAACCGTCAGAAATTCATCAGCTAAAACTTTCTTCAATGGCATGTTGTACGAGTGAGGCAGGTGGCAAATTTCATACTCCAATGGTTGTCGCACATCCAACAGTATATGAGGTTTCGACTGCAGAGCCTTGTATGCCTTAGCGGAGATACGTTCCTCGTACTCAAGCAAAGATAACGCAAAATCTCTGTCGGAAGCCCACATGCCGCAGAACTGTTCATAGTCCAAAAGCTCTGTAATAACGGGATTTGATGAGCATACAGCACAATCCACACGCTTACTACGTATCTTTATATTACGAAACGTGCAACGCATTCCATCGAATATAAGCAACCGACCAGCGAGAACGTCGCCAAGGCCAATGGCTACTTTAATAGCTTCAAGCGCCTGTAGTGCTCCGATTGTCCCGGTGATGGCCCCTAGCACGCCGCCATCACTGCAATTCGTAACCGTCTCTGGTGGTGGTGGTACTGGAAAGATGCATCGATAGCAGGGCCCAGTTTCGCCATAGTTGTACACGGTTAGTTGGCCATCCATTTGGAGAGCACTGCCTGAAACAAGTGGTTTGCGCAGTTTGACACAAGCGTCATTTAGCAAATAACGTGTAGCCACGTTATCCGTGCAATCAAGTATGACATCAAAGTCACCAATCACTTCCAATGCATTGGTTTTGTCCAGTAAAACCGTGACACAATGCACTTTACAATTAGAATTTGTTTCCAGTAGTGCGATGCGTGCGGAACGCACTTTCGGCATGCCAACACGAGCCTCTGTGTGTAGAGTCTGCCGTTGGAAATTGCTTCGCTCCACTGAATCGTAGTCCACTAAGCCAATACGACCGCAACCTGCAGCCATGAGATATTGAGCCGCTGGACAACCCAACCCCCCAACGCCAACTACAAGAAACCGGGTTCTCTTCAGTTTCAACTGACCATTAACACCGAAGTTGGGTAGAACCAGCTGGCGGCTGTAACGTGTGATGTCGTCGTTGGTTAATCCATTCGCATGCATCACAGCCAACCGTTGCACTTCGGCTTCCAGTTGCAGTAGACGCTTCTCCTTCACCTGAAGTAATGCACGCAGGTCGCGTATTTCACTGCGCAAACCGTTCATCTCCGTCAAGGTAGCCTCCGTAATCACCTCCATCCTGAAATCGCTTTGAAAAACACAACTATAGAAGCAATTACGACTTCGTGTTTAAATCTGTGTTTTTTTTAGTGATGGAAATGGGTCCACAGAACCTAGCCATGTTGAAAAGTGCAAGATTTGTTGAGGTCAGCTGTTCGATTTCAAAGTCGCTCCGCTTTCGTACCAACGATATACAAACATACAACTAATTATACTTTTACACGAATTTGATTTAACACGAGAAAATAAAAAAATCTCTTTACACGAATTATTTTGTTTTAACACGATTTTCAATATTCTATGGATTTTTATTGAATCTCATAGAGCAAATTGAGCGAGATTTTTCAACGCGTGTACGAAGCGTTTAAATTATTCTCAAGAAAAGTCTCTGAGACACGTAGATATTGCTCTCGCCGGGTACGAGGTTAGGTCTTTTGTTTGGGATCTTATAATATTAGCATGGGATTTCCTGAATTATGTACAGAGTAAAGACGTAATTAATTTTTTAAGCAATTTAGTTTGGTTTTGAGAGTTGAAAAGAAAAAAAATTTTGTTGTAGTTGATATTGAAAAAGTTATATGTAAAATAAAGTTAGTGCTCGTATAGATTTATTAACTCAATAACAGGTAAGTTTTAAATAATTTTCCAATCTTTGCATTATTAATATGGAAGATATTTTGGTAGCCCAAACAATGTCACATAATTCACCTGTAACAAAAGCGAAGAGGAAGGCGATCAGGTTAGATACTAAAATTAAAATTTTATATCAACTTGCAACAGGACAAGGCCCAAGGGCTGTAGGAAAGCATTTTGGTATTCATGAAACTACCATAAGAATGATTAAGAAAAATGAAACTGCGATCATAAAATCAGTATGTTCTGGAACGAAAATAAGTGCTAAATCATCTTCATACGAGATGTTGTCAAAGAGAATATGGAACAAGCTTTGGTAATGTGAATTGAAGATAAATCACAAAAAAGAATACCAGTAAGTGGAATTGCTATCAAGCAAACTGCATTAAAAATCAATAAACGTCTTAAAGAAGTGGAGCGAGGCACTTCTTCTCAGTCAAAAAACCTGAATTTGCTGCAAGTACAGGTTAGATAACCGGTTTTCTTAAACGACATGCTCTCCATAATAATAAAATTAAGGGAGAAACTGCGGCTGCCTGATCCTTGGGACTCATCATAACCGATAATGACGAAAAAGATCCTCACATTTTAAATGCAACTCTAATTAAAGAAGGTCTTGATCTTGCTAGGAAATTTTGAACAATATGATCCTGATGAGGAACGAGCTGCGAATTTTCAACGTGAACTGAAATCGTTAATTGCATCTTACAGGGTACTTTATAACGGTTTGCTACGAAATCAAACACAATCTTTAATGACTGATTTTCTCGCAAAAACTACTGAATTATTAACACAGGATACTAGAGATGATAATCCAGAAATAATTTTTCAAGCTGATGGACAAATTAATTCTAGTGATGTCACTGATATTGTAGTCTACGTAAACGTAAGCGTTTATTGTCAGAAAGTGACGATGCACAAAATGTTGTTATGTTTATATTATTTTAACTTTTTTTATATTAATGAATTTCAGACATTATTTTCTTTTTCTCAAAGTATCAGCTCCACCATAATTTATATTGGGAAAGGCACATGAGAGGCACATACATAATTCCAGTAATTCTAACGACAATCTTGCTAGAACTGGCCGTTCTCTACTACTAGTAATCTCTTTATACAAAACAGTGCCAACACTTGTGGCACATCGACGAAAGTACTACGACTTACATGAACAAATCATTACTCCTAAACAAAAAGAACTTCGCTATTATTATAGACCTTGGAGTGATATTAATTGGCAATTATTTTCAATACAAATTGCGTGCAATCCATTTTTTGAATTTCATTTCACTATCGACCATGTCAAATATAGTCAACAGATCGAATTGCACTACGGAAGTGTGTGTATTTAAGGTGCCCAATTGCTAATTATAGCTGATCTGTCTCATTTTTGGTAAGAAAAGTATTTGTGATTGGATTCAAACAGAATAGTACAATACAACTATAATGGTCGAAAAAGTTGCTATTGTTAGTAAAATTGGACAGTTACATATAAAAATGCAATATATAATTGTGCTTTAACACTCACGAGACGAATTGCAAGACTTCTCCGTCTGAGTAGGCGAAAAGTAGCTTCTGAATTGCTCATATCGAAAACTATGCAACGAATATTGAAAAATTAGCTCAAAGTAAGCCATATAACTTTGAGAAAAATGGACATCCAAGTGCGATTGGGCTCCGTACGTTGAATATGTTATAATGTATAGGATTTTACAGGGAATTTGCTGAATGAATACATTGTCTATTGTTGAATTCAGTCTTGTTGTATATTCTTGAATATTTCTATACCTTTAAAATTTTGCAGAGATATTATCATTGTGTTTGAAAGTATTATGGTAGATATTTTCAAATGTTCCCTAGCATGTATTGTTAGAATTGGCTTAACGCATGTGCTTCGTAAATGTAGGTAACATAAGTCTTGTCAATAACTATGAAAACGTCTTGCACAAGGGATATTTGCAGCTTGTTGTTGTTGTGTTACGTTTTATTGAGCGGGTTTTTTTCTGACTCGTGCCATTGTTTTTGTATTTACTTTGCCGCATGCCTTTTATGCCTACAATTGAGTACAACACAAGCTTATCCCTTTTTTGTCATACTTTTATTTATTTCTATCTATTTATTGATTCTCTTCTTAGAGACACAATAATTTATCAAATCTTAATTTAACGCTTCGTTCATTGTCTACGCTCAGGAAGTTTCTGCGGATTTTGACGGCCTGCCTTCTGTCACCAGGCTGGTAGGTCGTTTCTTGTGAATCGGGTTACGGTACTTCTTTGTATGAGGAGTCTGGCTAGTGGATTCCGGTGCAGTTTTAGTTTATCGGTGTAGTTCTGCATTATCTTTGAAATATCGACTTTCATAGTAGGAATTTTAAGATCATTAGGGATACACTCGTTTGGAATGTAACCTGGTGCCCCAGTGACGGTTCTTAGTATTTTTTAATTAGTTCTTTGAATTCTATATTGCTTGCACTTGCTATGCCCCAGAGCTGCGAACCGTACCTCCAGACCGACTTGATTACAGTGTTGTACAGTATTACTTTATACTCTAAACTGAGTGGTGAGTTTGAAGGCAACAGCCAGTGTACCGAGTTTGCTTCATTTGTCTACACCACGTTAGTCGTCTGTGAAAATGAACATCTAGACACGTAACTTCAGTGGCCTCTGGTGTGGTAATGCTGTTCATTGTTAGTGGCGCATGAGTTCCTATTAAAGCCCTTCTAACGCGGTCAAATGCTTAAGCGACGTATAGAAATATTGCTGTGCTCTTATTGTATTATTGTATTAACTTCAGTCGGTATCGGTATCAATAAGATCGGGTATTTTCTACAGATGCGTTGGGAGAAACGGAGTCTAGCTTGTTTTCGGATTTCATAAGCGCTGTAGAGTTTTTGCCTCTGGGGTTTGGCAGGCGTGCCAAAACCTCGTCTTGAAATCTTTATATCAGGTGTGATTAATACGATTTCTTATAGGAATTCCTGTTTCTCCAGGGGCCTTACCATTAGGGTGGTGCGTAGTATAAAACAAAAAACCTGCTATGCTGAAGTTGTTCATTTTTTTATCAAGGATCATTACATCTACGATTCTTTCGTTTAAAAATGTTTCCAATTCCAATTTGTGACGCGAAATTCCGTTACCATTCTAGAGGCATTCTTTAAGCAAATTCTGCGTTGTAATTTTTGCAATTTGTAAAAATTGCCCCACGCCTAACAGCATAAGGGGCATGAAGAAAAAGAATAAGTAAAAAATGCATGTCATAAATAGGGTGAGTCAGGTTCTTTTTTAGAGACTGATTTTCAGGCTCGAGCTCCATTTTGAAAATAGGTTGGAATATCTTGTTTTTAATTATCAGGTTGACTATCTTCGCTTTAAATCCATTTTCTTTGAGTACGCTTACTATTTCCTTGGGGGACACTTGGTTCTATACCTTTAATCACTACTTGGAAACCTTTGAACTTTTTAGCTGATAGGTATAAAAATTCACTTTTGTGTCTGTTGGGTGTTTGGATACGATGCGATACTTTTCTTCAGTGTACATCTGCAACTTTGTCTCCTGAATATTTCCTTTGGTGAGCAGAATAGTGTGGAAAGTGTTGTTGCCCATGAGTTATGCTAATTTACTCACAAGAGCGTTGATTTCTACGTACGATCAATACCTGTCTGCTCAACCGAAAGGTGTTTTCCGCATTCCTCTTTCTGTCGGTGTCCGTTAGTTTCATGGAAGTGCATTGATGAATCAGCTGTAGATAAAAACGGAGGAGAACATGTGCGTGCTCTTTCCATGCTGAAGGGAACGAGGTATTCCTATCAAAGGAAGCGGGCACTGCGACCAGAAAATATATTTTGTACCCTATACCCTGGTTAAGACAATAAAGCCTATGCCTTTTTAATGAAGACTAGAAGGTTCTTTGTCGAAGAGGTCCTAATCAAACCAGGTGCCATAGTCTTGTTCCAGGAAGTCTAGGCGAAGTTTGGCCAACGCACACTTACAAAGGAGGTCAAGACTAGTTTCTGCGTCATTTAAAAAGAGCCTACACTCTGGAGAAGATGACAAACCTAGTTTGTGCAGATGGTAATTTAGGCGTTGGTGACCGGTTAAGTAGCCCACAAGCAGTCTTAGGTCTTATCTACCAAGAGCTAAATTTGGAGGGGCGACTCCGGGGAAGATGAGCAGTTTGACTTGACTCCCTGCGTACCCAAAGGTCTATGGTGACAACTCTGAACCATTCCTCGATAAATGACTTGGCCGTTGCCCAGCTAATACCGATATTGGGTTCAGGGTTAGTTCATCAGCAGCATTACCCTCGACGCCTTGGTGACCAGGTACCCAGGACAACGTGACCCTATTGTACCGCGACAGTAGCTGAAGGGAATCAAAGTAGTCCCTTACACACTTGGATGAAAATTTCCAGGATGCAAATGCCAAATGACTAACTGAAAGCATAGATATATTTTGTCCTCTTGGTCCCTTTTCCAGGAGGTTGCGTGCACATATGTCTATGGCATGGATCTCCATTTGGAATACAGTAGGCCATTTTCCCGTGTCATTCGGTTAACTGAATTCGAAGTGCTAAGTCGATTTGTCGTCTACTCTCGCACTCCAAATTTAAACAACAACTAGTAAAACAAAGAGTCAAGGCTGTTCTGGACTCAGGAATGCCTGTTGAACGCAGTAACCCGACTGCGCGCAGCACGCAAAATCAAAATCAGCCAACAAAAAACAGCATACCCGACGTTCAATAAGCTGTCAGCACAAATAACAACAACGCATACCTTATCACATCATCCAACAGTTCAAACAACAGCATCATCAACAACAACAAAGAATCTAACCAAGCTTCACTTCCCGCTAATTTCGAGAGAGAGCGTTCATACTCTCCCACAATACAGTAAACAATTTCACACCCTAAAGTGAAATCGCATCATCAATACAAGCAAACGCAACCTCTCGCTCTACCGCACAACTAAGTATCAATAGTGCACAATATGCTTCACCAATGACGCCGCTCTCCTCTTTTCCACCAACAACAACTACATCAACTACAACACGCTCGCTCTGGCATCTGTTGGATTGTTCACAAGAACAGCAACAACAACTATAACAACCACCACGATCAACACGATCAGCTGTATCATCTGTCTCCTCTATATCCACAGTAAGTACAACAACAACAACATCAAGTAAGCAATACGATACACAAAACATAAACAACGCCAACACTCAAGAGTCCAGCCTAAAGAGAAATAGGAGCAAACAATCTCCCAATAACAGTGCTGAACAAAACAACACAAGCAAAAACAACAAACAATGTAACGGAACGCAACCAATACTGAAACAATCCTTGATAAGCGCCCCAATCACAACCAACAGGTTCGCTCTCCTCTTTCAAGACGATGACAATCAAGCGAACAGTGGTGCAAAAAGTGTTTCCGATACAACAAATTTGCCAGCACAAAAAAATATCAAATCGGTTAAGCCACCGCCAATATATGTTCAAGACGTCGAACAAATTAACGTTCTTAGCAATGCTCTAAAAAATGTAATTAATCATAATTACATTTTAAAAGCGCTGCAGAATAATGAGGTGCGAATACAAATAAAAGATTCTACCAGTTACTCCACAGTTATTAAGGTACTGCAAGAGCACAGAACGAAATACTACACTTTCAAACCTAAGGAACAACGTGGATTTAAAGTAGTGCTCAGGAATATGCACCACGCCACTGACATTAATGAAATAAAAAATGAACTTCTCGACCTAGGGCATGAACTCATAAACATCCATTATGTACAACAAAAAGTCACGAATAAACCGCTTCCATTATTCTTCATTGAACTGAAAAACAAAAAAAAAACAACAAAGATATTTATAACATAACCACACTGCTCTGCACGAAAATCATTTTTGAGCTCCCACACCATAAACGCATAATATCGCAAAGCTCAAATTGTCAAAAATACGGCCACACAAGAAATATTAGCACCAAATATCCGATCTGCGTCAAATGCGCCGGTAAACAAAAAACAATCGACTGCAAAATTGAAGCCAACGCTCAAATAAAATGTGCATTGTGTGGTGCTGCACACACTACAAACTACAAAGATTGTGAGATATACAAGGCATTGAAAATAAAAAGATTTCCATCCCTTAGAGAAAATAGCCACCAAGTTTCGGCTGAGACTAGCAGTAGCTCCAATCGAGACTCAACCTAAACAAAATTAAGACCGGTTTATCGTACGCTCAAGTAGCTAATGATTAGATTAACAACAAAAATGGCGAAAAGAATAAAAAGGAACAACTCAGGAATCCAACCAATAATTACGCAAGTAGACGCATTGACATAAATACTGACATTACTGAGATGAAAAGTCTGATGAAACAACTGTTCCACAAGTCACAAATATGATAAACGTCATAACAATCCTCATATCGAAGATGGACAAACAAAATGGAAACTAAATTAAGGATCATAACTTGGAATGCAAACGCACTGAAAAACCATATTGACGAACTACAAATACTTCTTCATGACAACAGCGTTGACATAGCCCTAATCTCGGAGACAAATTACACAAACAAACACTTCATACAAGTTAGAGGGTACAAAGTGTATACCACAAACCAACCCGATGGCACAGCGCACGGTGGAACAGCCATAATCATGACGTATTCATTAAAGCACGACGAGCTTGAGCCTTATTAGCATAACTACATACAAACGACGAACATTCAAATTAATGATCTCGTAGGACTACTCACAATATCTGCTGTATATAGTCCACCAAAGCCTAATATTACAGACACAGAATATAACAATTTCCTCAACACTCTTGGACAACGCTCCATTGCAGCTGGTGATTACAACGCGAAACACACTATGTGGGGATCGCCACCAACTCATATGATCCACAGCTGAACACAGGTATTAGCAGAGGTTCAGAACATCTAAAACATGAAAAGGCCACCAGAGAAGTAAGAAAATGTATTAATAATGACATAAAGGAAAAAAAGTCTCCTGGATATGACAAAATAAATGGGAAACTCCTAAGAGAACTACCTGTGAAAGCTATTGAATATCTAAGAAACATCTTTAACGCTCTGTTCAGACTAAACTATTTTCCGAGAGTATGAAAAGTAGCTGAGATTATTGCGATTCCGAAACCAGTCAAAGACGCATCAAAAGCAGAGTCTTATAGACTAATCAGTCTACTCCCTGTGTTTCAAAAGTGTTCGAGAACATATTAAGAAGTAGACTATTGCCACTACTAGAACGCAACCACACCATTCCTATTCACCAATTTGGTTTTCGAAGAAGTCAATCAACAATACAACAAGTGCACAGAGTTACGCACAAAATTCTAAATGACATGGCTGCTCAAACCAAATTCAAACATTTCACTTGAAAAGAAGCTCTTAATCTATAAGACAATTATTAAACCAATTTGGACATATGGAGCCGAAATATGGGGAGTTGCCAAAAAATCAAATATAAAGTTAATCCAGAGGTAACAATCAAAAATTATTCGCACCATCACAAAAGCCCAATGGTATGTCACCAATTGCGACAGTAGATGAGGAAATAAAATACCAAACCAAACTTTCCCAGCATTCGAACGATGGTGTGAACACATTACCATTAAAAGAACTAACTTGTCAACGAAGGCTAAAAAGGGTGAGACCAGTTGACCTCACATAACACATATTACTTCATTACATTACTTACTCATTGTTAATTGGTGATATCTTTAATTGTTTATTTATTGTTAAAATTCATGTTTTGTTAAATTACAGTCACAACACTATTTTACAAACTGATTGTAAAGCTAAAATTCACTTGTCCTAAGTATTAATCTGTATAATAGTCGATTTATTTTTCTATAAGAGACAATGTACTCTTCTTTTGGGAAAATTAAAAGACAAAAATTTCTAGTGGCAATGGGGATTCTTGTATTTGGTCGGAAAATCCCGGCTCCGGTACCCGTTTCTGTTCTAGAACCATCAGTGAACCATCTGTTGCTACTGGGCCTAGGGCCCGGGTTACCAACTTCCCAGTTAACTCTGTTTGGATTACGCTGACTATTTTCGAGTGACCAGTGCCTTTGAAAGGCATCCCAAATTTTAATTGAATGTTTAGAGCACTAGTTGCTGCTGACTTACTAACGAAAATGTGTAATGGACTGAGTCCAATGATCGACTCCATGGCAGCCGTCGGGCAGGTTCGCATGGCCCCGGTCATGGCGAGGCAAGCCGCTAGAGCTTGTCGCATTGGCTTATGTGTGACCTGAAGTATCTTAGGCCACCACACGAGAGCCGCATAGGTGACGACGAGTGTAACTACCATGGTGTATATAACCAGTAGATCAATTTTGGAGATAGACTCCATGTTCTACCATATAACCGTCTACAATTCCAAATGGATCTGGTGACTTTGTTGAGTACTGTTTTAAGATGAGAATTGCAATTCAGATGTTTATCCAGAATTACCGAAAGATATTTGACCTCATTCTAAAGTTCAGTTACAGTATCGTTTAACCGAACTGGACCAATGTCTAGACAGGAAGCAATGCTCTACTGTAAATAATTTTGTTATTTACTTCATAGCTTGATTTTATTGTAAAGTAAGCATTATGTTTAGTTGAGCGGTTTGGAACTTGAAAGTGGGGAACCTCCTTGTACCGAATAACTGGCAGTTTTACACTTTTTAGGGTTCCGTAGGTTTGAGTGAAAACGGAACCATTATAGGATCACTTGTGTGTCTGTCTGTACCATTTTTGCAGACAATTTGCTCGAAATCTACTAAAACTAAATTAGTTATCAAGCGAGAGAGGTACACTGCCCGACAACCGATTAGCACACCTTTGGCTTCCTGCCTTTGATGCTTAATACCATCATCATTATCAGTCAGCTCTACAACCCTGGGTAGGTATTGGCTTTCTCTACCTTGTTCTTTGTTGTTTTTCTTTCCTTATTCTTTGCCAGGGTTCTCCAGTTCCTTGCACCAATAGTTATTCCATATTGTTCTATGTCGTCAATGAGACGCTAACGTGGCCTTCCCCTGATTCTGCAGGCTTATATTGCACAATTAGTGCCTGTGCTCTCGTGTAATTCATTCTTAAGACATGCCCAATCCGTCTAAGGCGCTGTGCTTTTATATATTTGATTATGTCTTCGCCTTGCATAAACTGTAGTAGGTCTGCGTTATTTCTAATCACATATTCTCCTTCTGCTGTAAGTTTTGGCCCAAAGATTTCCACAAGATCTTCCTCTCGAAGATCTGTAGTGACTATAGCACTCGTCAGGGTCTTGTACATGTTTAATTTGCAGCTTCTAGAAAGCAGCATTAAAGAAGCTTATGTGGGCATAATACGTTTTATTTGCAGCTAGAAGGCGATCATATACTTAGTCTTATGACATTTGACTACAAGACCAACTGCCTTAGCGGATGTCATAATGTTGCGTAACAGTTCCGCCAGGTATCTTTGGTTTCTCACGAGAATCGCAATGTCGTCCGCGTACGCTATAACTAGTCCCGAGCGGTGAAGTACGTTGCCAAAAGAGGTATAATTTTTGACGGAAAAATACACGCATAAGTTGAATACAACTGTTAATACTTAATATCAGCCAATGGAATAAAGCTTTTAATATAAATATTTTTCTCAATAAATTTATACACAAGAAAAAATGATAGTTAAGATAATAACTTTATTAATAGCATTTTAAACGAATTTTAAAGAACTTAACATAAAAAGTTAACACTTTTTTTTGCGACATTTGATTAGAACACCAACTTGAAAATGTCGAATAATACAAAAAAATAGGGACGGAACACCCCAAAATTATTTTTTATTTTAGTTTCTCTCTTTTCAAATTTATTTATAAAATAATTAATAATGTGTTGAGCCACCACAGTTAAGTGTGGCCTCGTACCTCCTCATGCGTAAGGAGTCCTATAATTTTTTGATGTAATTTAGTGAAATAATCTCCCAAGCACGTTTTATTCCTTGAATAAGTTCAGCTTCAGTTTAGAATTGCCTGCCGGACTCGTACACTTTGCGTGCTAACCATCCCCAAACATTTCCCATAATATTCAAGTCGGGCGAGTATGGCAGCCATGTCCGTGTGGATAGTTGCGTTATACAGCTGGAACTTTCATTCCAAGGGTCCAAAATATCCTTGATTGCAGGGAAAGCCATTTTCAGTACATCATTGTATACTGTAGCGTTCATACGACTAGTTAGAAATTGCAATTCTATGGTGGCAAAGTGTATAATAATAATAATAAGTGTGGAATCATGGGCATGATTCCACCGGCACTGCTGTGCAGTCGATCTGCTCTTCCTTTCTGAGATCATGAAAGTAGTAAGCATAACTATCAAGACCCTCCAAATTAAACTATTTTCATCCGAAAAGACTCCCACTCCTTGGCCCAAGTCATATTCGATCGACGGAAATCGAGCCGTTGCATCTTTCGAAGGTGGTTTAGAGGTGGTTTTTTTTATTTTTATTTCAGACGTTTTATATGTTTCTTTGTACAGTACACACGCACGCGTTAATACCTGTTTTTTCTTTAATTTTGGCGGCTGAGTAGTGAGAATTAGACGCGAACCTCAAAATAATTCGCTTGTCAGCTGCTGTAATACAGAAGAGAGCCAACCTCTCATATGTTTCCAGTAGGTATGCTCATTGCTTAGGAATGAGGAAATAACTTTACGGCTTCGTTTAATATTCATCGATATTTGAAGGATTGAGTGGCTACACTCCCTGTAAGTCTTTTCTGTCTCATCCAACGCTTTTGCTTTTCCCATACTTACTTTATTTAATTTAAAATTGGTCAAATTAAATTAATAATAATTTTAATATGTCAAATACGACAGCTTATAAGCAAAAATCAAAAATGTGCTAATCGTCTGTCGCAAAAAAAAATATAGCACTTTGTCTCTTTTCAAAGAATATAGCAAAACAAAATAACGGTACACTACTAGGGCTAAAAGTTATTTTTAGAATAATGAAGTATGCAAGAAAAAAATAATGAGCATAATATATAATCAGAGTTCTGAGTTATTTGCATTTAAATTGACATGTTAAAGAGTGTGCTAATCGGGTGTTGGTCAGTGTATAATGTGGCCAGCATTATTGGCGCTGCCAGTAGATGGTGCTAGTTAATTTTGATGATCCTGGTTAGGTCAAAAGGACAAAGTTGTCAAATTATTATATTGTCATCGGTTCTTGATACGTGTACAAAATTTCAGTTTAATCTGACATTTTCATTTGGGTGAAAATCTCATTCAAAGATTTGTTTAGAGATATATAGCTGAAGTTTATATAAAGCATGTAAAATGGATGAAAGTGTATTATTTCCTTTGGAATTTGTTGACACCGATTTTATTGGGCTGATTGTTACCGTCCCAACCGTCTTTTCGCGATTGACATATTGAATGTTGGTCATGGAAGCTTATGTATTGTTTAGCTTTGATAAGCTACTCTGCAATTCTTCTGAAAACGATTTTTGGCTATCAGTGCGGCACCAGCGGTTCCTACTATCACTTACTGTCCATACTGCTGTTACTTGACACATTTGGTGGCTCACCATAAGTTGAATCCTATTTTTGTGTTCTGGATCCACATGGGGAAAAAGGTTATCGAACAGAATAGACCTAACCTCCACGAGCTTCTCCTGTACTTCTTTCGTAGTGCTCCTCCAAGCAATTTTGTCACATTCATTCCGACTGCATAAACATCGTCCTAGATCTTACTAGCTCGACAATCTCAACTTTTAAAAAAACAGGTGTCAACTAAGCGGGCAAGTTAGATATCGCCAAGTGGCATTTGGCCCATGTAGTACCCGTGGATGATCTTAAGCTAGATCGTAACGGTGCAATTAGAATAGCAGCCATATTCGAAGCCGCATAATTTTTTTAGTGAGTTTTTTGGTTGAAGTGGACGCTGTTGGCGCTTTTATTTCTGACGGTGCGGTAGCTGCTCCTGTTGGTTAAGCTGTGACTTGGTCTGTTGTTCGGGAAGCTTTTCAAGCTTTGGCTGATATTTAAGTTGATGACTTGTTGTTGGTTTAATTTGCCGCTCCTGTTGAGATTGCTGTTGAGACTTTCATTGACACTGGCTAGGTTGGACCAGCCAGATTTAGATAGATTTAGAGGTCGAACGCTTTCCCTATTCTGTGGCCAAGTAAAGCCAATTCATTTGATTTAATCAGTGGGTGTTTTATGATGCAAGCCTCTCATTGTTTTCCTATAAACACGGCCGGTGTTTGACTTGGTATGAGGGGAAAGTCCATTCCAGTTCCTCAAGGTGATATTGCGAGTTGTGGAGGACAAGACTTGACCACTATTAAGTTATGTTACCGTGTCTTTTATCCCATATACAAGGGAGGAGATTTAGGCATTAAAGTTGTTATTATTATTTGTTGTTATTCTTCAAAAACAAAGAAGTGGAGATATCGGTTGACACCTGGGTAGAGCGGAAGATTTTTTAGCTCAGCTCGATTTTACACAAAGTTTTTTCTTCGATGATTTTCTGCTTTTATTTATTATTATTTTTTTATTTTTTAATTAAGCTATGGCTACATCTTCAGTTTGTTCAACTCGCGCACCACTTCGGAAATACGACAAATATCACGCGCGTAAGTCCTGCAGCATCCACCAATAATTTTTGCACCCAACTTTGTCCATTCGGGAACGTAATTTTCCAAAGGCACACAGTGTTCGCGGCCTTGCCAACCGTTCACCACATCATACACTTCGCCGCTGTTCGGGTAAACAACTAATGGAATCTTTTCTTTATCTGGACGATCGCCATTTAGATGTTTGAAAAGTGAAGTGACAAACTGAAAGTGAAATGGAGACTTAATCAGCTTAAGAATACTGAACAGAAGCCTTATTTTCTTATCTACCTCCGGATGCACACAGTTCACACCCAGCGCCAAGCAATTATCCTGGGCTTGACGTTCACACAGTAAATCCCAAATGGTATTTGCGGCCTCAGCAAAGTCTTCACCGTGAGCTAATGTCTTCTCATCTTTGCACTGGAATGCCACCCAGAATTTGACGCCGGGGTAGTCTTCACAGAGCATCTCCACCAATGCTACCGCCTCCTTTTTACACGGGATTGTTTCGATGGCCAACGCGTCTACACCAGCCTCTAGGCACACCTCAATGCGTGCACGATGCCAATCGGTAATAGTTTTTGCCGGCAAGTAGTCTGCATAAGCGCCAGTATATTCGGAACCGTCATGCAAATGCGCACCAAATGGACCAATAGACGCAATTATCAGAGGGTAACCTATGCATTTTTTGACTGTTCAATTAGATTGCTCTCAAATTTGTTGCTTAAGTTAACTACTCACCTGGTGGCACATTCATCTGCGCCTTACAAGATTCCGTGAGAAACTTTTCCTTTGCAATATGCGCCAGACGTACTGTGTTCTTTATCAGTTCAACACTCTGGCTTTCATCCAAATCCAAATACTCCATGTAACCCTCGACACTTGTCTGATAAGTATTCGTCAGTATGAGATCGGCGCCATCTGTATGAACAAATGGGAAGTGACAGCTCCATTTTATTCGCTATCCCTTAGAAATGCGTAACTTACTCTGCAAAAAGTCCAGGTGGGTATTAATGACAGCAGCTGGGTTTGTTGCATTAAAACGAGCACTCCACAATGGATCACCATCCACCGCGTTGCCAACATGCACAGTCATTTGAGTACCAAAACCACCATCTTTCACTAGGACGCGAGTAAGGCTTATTTTATCCATCTAAGAAGAAAGAATTTACACGAATTGAAATGTCACGAAACGCAACGTTTAAAGGACTACGATTTGAAAATTTGTACCTGGAACATATTGACTATGCTGTAGCCGGGAAAAATGGCAGAGATAGCAGATGAGTTAATGAGATACCAAGTGAATGTTTGCGCAATGCAAGAAATGAGATGGAAAGAAAGCTTATTCGATATTCTACAGGGGTTCGGAGTCCCAAAGCCAAAGGGGAACGGGTCTTTACATCGTTAGTAAAACAAGGAAAAGCCTAATGAATTTTCTCCCTATCAACGATCGATTAGGCTACCTAAGACTGAAAGGGAAATTCCAAAATATATCCATTGTAAAAGACCGATGAAAGTAGTGACAATATTGAAGATTAGTTTTATAATGACCTCGAAGAGGTATTTAGCAAAATTAGTAAACATGACGTTTTGCTTTTAATTGGCGACTTTAATGCAAAGGTTGGAAAGGAGGAAAGCATAATCAAAGATGTTGCAGGAAAATTTACGCTACATGATAACACAAATGAAAATGGAATACGCCTATGCAACTTTGCAGCCTCACACGGTCTATTTATAAGTAGCAGCAAACATATCCATAAACGGATTCATCTCCAGACATGGAGAATACCAGGCAGTAACGCGGCCAAATTGACCATGTGCTTATAGATAAGAGGCATACCACATCAGTTTTAGTTGTGCGTTCATATAGAGGTGCTTGTTGTGATTCCGACCACTATCTCGTGATGTCTAAAATACGCCAACGAATATCGAAAGTAAATGACTGTAAAGGTTATAAGAAATTAAAATTTAATGTAGAAGGCATTAATAAAAATAATGCACTGATAACTATATATAAAAACACAGTAGAGAATAATATAAGATGTTGTCACCCTTGCCGTAGAAAGCGTTTTGAATACTGATGACCACTGGAATAAAATGAAGGATGTAGTCATAAATATTGCAAAAGTTACGATCGGCGAGAAAAGACCAGTGACGAATGAGTAGTATTACGAAGGCTGCAGAAAAGTAAATGAGATAAAACAAGATTTTTTTTTTTAATTTAATTAATTATAACATTTATCGCAGTAAACTGCGTAACACATTTGTTTGATTAAAAACAAATAATGACGTAAAAAAAAAAATTAGACTTATATTAAATTAAAAACGATGCAAATTGCGCAGAAGAGGCAATGATATAGAAGGCTGAATCCTTCTTAGGGGATAAAACAAGAAGCAAGAAGAAAATGTACTGAGAGAGCCACTAGAGCAAACTATGAAAAATACCAAAAAAGAGGAAAGAAGCTAAGAAACTTATAAGACAGAAGAAAAAGATGTTTACGAACCAACAAGTTGCGCAAATTGAGAAGGATTTTTCTGAAAACAATTTTAAGGCCATGTATCAGAATATAAAGAGGCAAACCAAAGCCTTCCAGCCAAGAATGGCAAAGATGGTTCTACAATTAGTGATAGAAGGCAAATAATGGACAGATGGAAAGAGCACCTCTCTGAGCTTCTTAACAGATACACGAATGAATATATTGATGACGAGAAACACCTAATATATACAGCTGAAACCTATGTCGAAGAACCAACATTGGAAGAGGTGAGAGCAGCTATAGCAAAACTAAAAAATGGTAAAAGCAGTGGCGAAGACGGAATACCTGCGGAATTACTAAAATATGGTTGACAGGCTCTGAACAATGAAATGCATACTCTAATTACAAGTATATGGCGTACAAATAAAATACCTAATGAACGGTTAAACAGCGTAATAGTACCTATACACAAAAAAGGTCATGAGCCTGAATGCCAAAACTATAGAGGTATATCCTTACTCAATACTGGCTATAAGGTATTTACCAACATTATATACCAAAGAATATACGCTGAAGAAATAATGGATGAGTATTAATGTGGTTTCAGACAGATCAGCTGTCGACCAAGGTTTTGTGGTGAACCAAATATTTGAGAAGTTTTATGAACACAATATAGACCTTTACTGCCTTTTCGTGGACTTTAAGCAGGCTTTCGATAGTATAGATAGAAAAAAAAAAAAGATTCTATCTGCAAATGCTTGGTATTCTATTGAAACTGATAAACAAAATACATGATTCGATCATCGCAAAACATAACTCGTAATGACTTGATAATCGGCGATTATGTATTTGAGCCTGAATTCAAATACTTGGGCTTCACGTTATCCTAAAATAAAGACTCAACAATTGCTATCGGCTCCGAACAGGGCGTACAATTAAGTTGTTTCGCTCTAAAATTCTATCTAGACCACAGAAAATGAAAATGTATAAAACACTAATACGACAAGTGCTTACGTACGGTGCAGAAATATGGACATTAAAAACAAATGATACCAATCTATCATTGACTTTCGAAAGAAATGTGTTAAAAAAAATATATTGTCCAGTGCTTCTAGAAGACGGAACGTATCGAATCCGATACAACAATAAACTCGAAAACATTATCGGTGGCCAAAATGTTGTACGTTTCATAAAGGCAAAACGTATTCGGTGGATTGGTCACGAGCCGGATTTATATATACAAAGCCTTATACATATAAAAACGGCTTTCAATTATTATTTTTATCAGACTTTGGGCACAAATATTTGTAAGGAATTTGAGGTCTTCCAATCTTTGTCCAGTAGCGAGGCAGCCTCTCATTTGGAGTGACAGCTTCTCGCAAATGTGTATTTTTATTTATTTTTTGTTTCATCAGTCGAGTGACTAAAGCAGAAACTCGACATACATATGTTTCCGAATTCATTCTAAGAAAATTTTTATAATGATCTGTAGCATTCCTTTCTAATTTTCCTAGTAAATTAACATGTGTTCATCACTTCTATCGTATAACCACTCAT
Organism: Cacoxenus indagator; assembly: GCA_035041755.1. Taxonomy (NCBI): domain Eukaryota; kingdom Metazoa; phylum Arthropoda; class Insecta; order Diptera; family Drosophilidae; genus Cacoxenus; species Cacoxenus indagator. Next base: position 215,342 of record JAWNKX010001101.1, read on the forward strand.
TCATCCACTCTCGCCTTTTTCTTTTACTATTTCTACTTTGCTTTCTTTTTGCGCACAAGTATAGCATCATATACGTAATTGCGTCATCCGCTTTTTATTTGCTTTTGCTTCATGTTTACTTTGCGACAATTCCAGTGGAAATGATGTTCGTTCGACCGGTTGGCAGTTTGTGGCCAACCGTCGTCATACAGTTCGAAACATCTTGGAAGTCTCTGGCCTGCTCAAATTATACTCTATATAAAAAAAATATAAAAAAAACATTGAACACTTGGCGACACAGGGAAAATTCCCTACAATTTACTTTATTTTTAGGAAAAAGGCTAAAAAAAATATACATATGCAAGTGCGCTTAGCACTAACGAGCTTCTGATGTGAAACATATTGATAATGAAGGAATGATTTACAGAAAATATAAAAAAATTTACTTTTTATACAAATTACCCTAACGCGTGTAGTTACTAAGTGTAGGTAAAATACGATAAATCGGAATTATGTGGGGATGAATAATAGGAATACTCCTTTCTGGCTGTATGCCGTCGATAACCGAAGCTTTGTTAAGCTTCAGCTTTTTTATTGCATCCTTGATCCCGGCTATTCCGGAGCAGGTTGTAGCTATTATATTTTTCATTCTGCTGCTGCGTACTTCGTGATCCGTACTTCGTGAGATTCATCTCAGACTGTTACGTCACTAATCGCTTCCAAGTGTTCTTTCCATCTTTGGGTTTGATCATTGGTACTTGTTAGCAAAGCTCCGCTGGAATCTATAAATGGCTGATCATAATTACTCCGTCAGGCGGCCAATTATGCGGTACTGGTGTCTTATATTGTTTCCTCCAGCTGCAGCTCCAGCATCACCAGCGAAGATGATCGATTTCTGGCTGACTTTTTCACCTGCTTGAACGCCTCTTTGTAGGCTGGCCGCATGGTCATCCTTGATGATTTGCCCTTTGAGTTCATTCCTGCGTTGAAGAAGGCCCCAGGTAGTGTACGATATCCAAAGTTTAGTGTTGGCTGGTTTCACGGTTCCAAATTTTTCCTGCGCGTCGTGGCTAAGTGTGACATTTACATCCTCACAGAAGGGTGACGGTTGCTAATTCCCCCCCTTTGATAACTAAAGGGCCTACAATTTTGGAAAAAACGTAAATAGTTCTTGACTTATAGATTTCGGGAAAACCTACAAGAAATGTGTGATCTGAATACAAAGTGGTAAATCATACAAGAAGTGTAAAGACTATTACCCCCTGATCATTGAAACTACTAAGCCTAAAAAATACGAACTACATGCGTTAAGTCAATTCTGATAATGAATTCTAGGTAACATTTGGAAAGACCTGACAAGCGACTTTTAAATCCAGTGAAATTTAAAAAAAACAATGTACGGAACCTTTTCAATGGGAGGTCAACTCGCTCTTGGCTGCCCATTTTTTGGTGTTGGGGTGGCGACACAGATGGGTGTTGAGTCGCTCCGGTGTTCATTGTGTGTCCGTTTTCTTCCTATGTGTCAGATTGATCATAATGTAGCTTGTCATTTCCTATTTTTGCGCGATACACCTATGAGAATGGTAATGTCACTTCTGCGGATGGTGTTGAGCGCTGTTGTAAGCTGTGCATAGAACTCGTCCTTGACAGTGGGGTCCGCGTCTTCAATTGCACGATGGTTTTGTGCCGGGGTATACTGCAGAAGAGAGCCAGTATTATGCGGTCAGAAATTGGATTCCAGAAATGCAAGTTGTTCCGCATGCCCTTCGATATTATGAAGCCTACTCCACTTTCTCCTTTACCGTCCTTCCCGCTGTAGTAGGATATTGCCGTACGCTGTTACACACTATCCGCTGCCGTTCCAACGCAGCCAGTTCTTGGTGCTGGGAGTCTAGACTGGCGCCGCCAAGGATCAACGGCTCCTTTTTATTTTTTTTCTCCGCCCACCTTGGGGATTGAACCGCAGGTGAATTGGAAAATTTAACATAATTTTTTTCGCCCACCGTGGGGGTTGAAGCTCATGTAATTATAAAATTAAATATGACTTTATTTCCGCGCTCCTTGTAGGGATTGACCCGCAGATAAATTGGGACGGCAGCACATACGCACTTACTCAGGCAGGTGATTTAATTATATGGAGCATGATGCGTGATGATATGCAAAATTTTACCCTATTGAAACCAAAGATGTTTCCATTCACATATTTTGTGCGCATCATGTAGAAGATACTTTATCTTAATGATCACATAGAACATGGTTTGGGAATTTTTTTTTGTGAAATTCCGATGTCAAAGTTACGCCTCAGTCTGCACAGAAAAAGTGGACCAAATTATTGAAAAAGTGGAGAATTAACGCCTTATAAGTACTCATGACATCGCTATGAATCTTGGGATCCACCATACGACGTTTCTAAGCAACTTAAAAAAGACTTGCTATGCAAAAAAAATTGACGCTATTGATACCATAATTTGGCAGAAATATTCTTATTGATCGCTTTTCAAGTTGGGAAATATTACTGGAACGGGACGATTTCAAACTTTTTCTATCCAAATTGATAATTGGCCACGAAAAATAGGTAACATATGATAATAATGTGCGAAAAAGGTCATGATCTAAACAAGGTGAGCATAATTATCTTAATGGCCTAACAATGAATTCCTTTAACAATAGCGAAACCACATTCCGCCACTTTTTAATCAGGAACCCCAGAATTTCTACAAAGACGGGACTATAGTTTCACCCGTAAGACCGAAAGAGGTTATCAATTAAAATAGAAAGTATTTGGTAGATTAACTTTGCTTATTTGAAGTTATTTGAAGTGTAGAGAGAAATTGCCAGTAAAAAATTGATTATAATATATAATAATATATTATAATATTAGGTTCCATTAATAGATCTCACTGCAGCAGCTGTAGTCTCACATAAGCCACACATAAACCAGTTTATCGCCTCACCAACGAAGTGAGAAGCCTATCGCCTAAGTCTGACAAGTATTCCGCAATTTTATAATTAGTGAGATTCAGGCATACAAACAGAATGGTCTCATCTTCCCACTCGTCCATACAGCTCCACCACAAGTCATGTACTGCCAGGGTAAGCTTCGAAACTGTCCGTCCAACAGACAGTGACTTGTAATTGCAAATATCGTCTTTCATAAGATTAACTTATGTCTTGCCGTTCTGCACTGTAACCACTACCCCCTCTCATTAGCTCTGGTACGTTTGGTTCGCTAAATTTTCTAACGGCAACCGACATTCCCTCCCGCGAGTGAATTAGTGTTGTTTTTCCGTGCAACACTAAATCATCTGTGCCCCAATTTCCAAATGGAGCTGTTATTGTTTTAAAGATCACTAAGCTGACCTAATTTATTGCCGATTGATTATCTGTTAATGTGGCGGCTAGAACAATTAATTTGCTGATTGTTGAGCTTCAACTAATTGGAAATAAAGAACATATAGAAATAAAGAAGCTATGAGGGTTAGTCCCAATATGTTGCGAAGTAAGTGTTTATGTTTCGTTGTAACTCTTGTTTTCGTTAGTTTCACCCCTCCTAACAGAAGCTCAGAAACTGATTGTTTTATTGGAGCTGATAATGTCAGACAGACTTTTCACTATGATGAATTATCAAAAAACAAAACATTGTTATATCGATGCATACATATGTACGTATGTACATACACATACCAAAGTACAAACTATTGACTGGACATTTGAAATATATGTACATATGTGCCTATCTCTATATAACTGATAAAGTTATCAAAGCAAGAACGATGCGGATAACTTACCTTGTCGATTAGTTTGATTGAATGTTGAGAATAACTGATTTTTCCAATTTATTTTTATGTATGCACACAAGTGGCAATGCGATTGTTTTATAAATTTTCTATTGAGTTATTGCGTATTGTTTGTAGACCCAGAGCAGGCACACACATGCTCGGTTATCAGTGTTGGTATAGTTGTCGTTATTGCCGCTGTTGTTTCTATTGCAAAAATCCAATCCGTATCGCTGTACGTCCGTCGAACGTATGAATACATTTACAGTGACGCTGGAGATTTTATAAGAGGCGGTGTCTCGATGGGTGCGGTTTCTCGGTCGACATTGCAATATCGGAAAACTGAACTCAGATAGATGGACGGCCAAAGTAAGTTCGACTAAATTTGAAGTGATAAGAGAACACTTAGTTTCATTTTTTGCTCGATTTATTTTGATAGCAACAGTTAAGCAAAAGTAAAATCATTGAAAATAGTCAAGCAATTTCAATCACTGCATAAATTCAATCACAATAAAAATAAGTATTACTTGTTTTTCGCTATGTGGCGGGGCAAATATTTTTTTCTACCGCAAAAGCGAGTGCTTTCAAAAATTTCGGTACTTAAAAATCACTTTTTCATGACTTCCGCCTATAATGCCCCATATCGAAATCTTCGGATTCCAACTATCAGGTAAAGGAGATTGTTAGGTTCAGTAAATAAAACTCCTAACCGTTGGTAGCGCACATTAACTCTTTAGCTATAAACTTGCATTTTAGCAATACACACAAGCAAAACCTAAAAAGGCTAACCCCATTAGATCTCCCTTACAGGTCACTGCATGCTTTATCCACTACTGTGATTTTGTGGACATTTTTTTTTGTACATTTCATTTTGCTTGGCCTGGGTAATACGAATACTATGAACAGGCTAGCACAGACTCTCCTATAATAATTTCAGGTATTTTTTGATAACATAATCTGTGTGGCATTGTTTGTTATCATCCAAAAGGTGCCCATCTGGAATCCTAATACAGTCCACGAAATAACTATAGCATACAAAAAAAAAAACATAGTTAATTCTGTTGTTCTTATGATTCTCAATTACTTTATTGATGGGTTCGTATAATTAGTTCATTGTTAATATATTCATGTCATTAGTTGAACTCATAGCGTTTTAAAAATCCTGTTATTGATTCTGGAACGAAATAACTAAAGCATACAAATAAAAAAAAATTGTCTGGTGTTACTTAATTTAATTAATGTGGCCTAAACATTTTTTTCCAATAAGTTGGTAGTTAACAATGATGTAAGTGTGTAATTCCATTAAATACAAATTAAAATTTAATTTAATTAAATAGAAATGCCACGTAGGAATCGATTGTCACCTGAGGAGCAGGATAAAATTCGGACCTTGCGCAATTGTTGAAAAACAATCATGTACATTGCTGAGGAACTGCACAGAGATAAAAAAACAGTATTTTGCTTCCTGGGGCCACAGAAAGGGGACCGGAAGAAAACCGAAAGTGAGCCAGCGGGATAAAAGGCAAATCAAGCGTTTAGCCGTGAATAAACGGGTTCCTCCAAGCAAAATTAAGGAGCAATGTACGTGAAAAGGTTCGCCCAACCTAGGTTATTAAAACGACACAAAGTCGCACGGTTGCAGTATGCTGAAAGGCATAAGTTTTGGCCGATGAGTGAAAGTCTGTGGTTTTTAGCGACGAAAAGAACTTTAACTTAGATGGTCCTGACGGTCTACAAAAATATTGGACTGATATTCGCTGAAAACAGGAAACCCGTCATTCTCGAAATTTCCGAGGGTGGTCACTGATGGTATGGACTGCGTTTGACTATATTGGAACTACCTCGATGTGATTTATCATCCATAAAATGAGCAGGGGCTTATGTCGATCTTCCGGACAATGTTTTGATACATTGCTCCAGGGCAGAGGCTCTAGAGCTTACCAAAAGCAGCGAGTCAGCAAAAGCCTCCTACAGCTGAGTAGCGAACATCGTCAAACTAATGTTTATCCCAATCGGCCCATCGAAGTAACCACTTACTGCTGAGAATATGGCACTGCTGCAAGAGACTATCATCCACGTTGTCGTCGAAAAACCTGATGATTCCCGGACCAGCTGGCTGCAAAAAACATTTTCGCAGATGCACGTAATCCGTGGCTATTTCCCACACAGCTGAAATCTCACCAACGCGAGGGTCCTTGCCATCATAGCCGACCAGGTCTCCCTCCCTTGGAATGGTGGTGCACCGAGCTGCAAATGACCATAAACTGCACCTCCTAGACATTGACGACGATGACACTTAGAAGGCTCTGGCCTTACGTAAAAATATCATCGCCCACCGCTTTGGCCACATCAAGCTGATGCTGAAAGGTAACCCCAGTCAGAATCAGCCTGGGTCATCACTGGGAACTGGGGGAGTGCTGCAATTGCTGTGAATCAAGTGCCCTCAGCTGTTGAAATTGTCAGAAGCGGCGGCGCCTGGGGTGGGCTTAACACCCTTAACACCCTTTACCACCACCAACCAAACAACAATCGCGCCGACAGGTATGGCCCCCGTGATTACGTCCTCAACCCCAGATTGGTCCATCGAGACTGCCTCATTGTCCACCTTGGCGACAACTTGTTTACTGTCTGCTGGTCCTCCCAGCGGTGGTGGCTCCGCCCCAAAACCAGCTGCCTGCGCTGGTTAGGCTGGCAAGCTGACTAAACCGTCAGCCGCGTAGGCCGGTTCCGCGGGGCGGATCATCCTCCTCTGCCTCGACATCAACATCTGCGAAGGTTAGAGGCACTAAGCCGAGGCCGACTTCCATTTTCGCTAAGGCAGGGAGTCCCCAAAGGATCACGCTCCGCAAAGCGCAGCGACTTACAAAACACTACAGAAGGACCCTAATGAAAATTAAAGTCCTTCAAGCGAATCTGCATCACGTCATAGGGGCGTCGACTATTCGCCGAAAACAAATTCACCCTCACGCTGATACAGGAGCCTTGGGTGACAGGCGGCCTTGTTCTTGACGTAGCAACCCAATTGGGTAAGTTTACCACGGGAGAAGCGCCTCGTACGTCTATGCTAATTGATGAGTATCAATTAAACCCCATTAGCACAACTTATCCATAGAGAGCTAACAGCGGTCATGGTGGAGGTTTCTACGGCAACAGGCATTCATGAAATTATCCTTGCCTCAGCCTACTTCCTTGTGAACCACGCAAACATCCCGATACTGGAAGTCCAGACGTTTATAGAGCACTGTCGCCGAAAAAATCGACAAATTCTTATCGGATGTGACGCTAATTCCCACCACACAATCTGGAGTAGTAGCGACCAGGAGTGAGTACCTACTTGGCTATATTATTAGCTCAGATTTAGATATAGGAAACAGCCTTTGTCACCGCTTCCAGGCAGGAGGTGCTTGACCTAACCCTTGACAGCAGGGCCAGTCCATATGGAACTATCACGTCTCTGAGGAAGCCTCGTTGTCGGATATGCACATCCCCGATATCCCCGACAGCTAACAACTTCGGTATCCAATCAATTCTCCAAGGAAGTCGGACTGGAACCTTTATCGGAGATTAATGAGCATTAAAGCCAACACCCTCGTTCACAGTATCAGGTCTTCACACAAGCTAGATGAAGCAGCTGAACAACTCAATCAGGTGTTCATAGAGTCTCTTAAACAGAACAATACAAAATGCACCACGCATAGGAGACGCAAGGTCCCGTGGTGAAGTGCTCTCAACCAAAAGGCAGATAGTACAGAAACTATTCAACAGAGCTAAACATTCTGGTCAGTGGGGCGAATACAGAGTCGTGCTCACTCGCTATAACACACACATTAGACGCGCTTGATATGGCGCAGGCACTGTCAGGGATTGCAAATTCTACCCGAAGTAGCCCGCCTGCCTAAAATGTTAGCCAAGGTCCCGTGGAATGGTATAGGTTTCCAAAAGGGCAAGATGATTTTTTTACGAATAGTCGGCAAAAGACCCTTGAGTATCTAGTCCAGGTTCACTTTCCTGGTTCAATTACCACCTCAAGTTCGCGAGAGAGTCATGCGATTCGTCAGTTCGTATGTCTCGGTTACTTACAAAGTCAATGTTTAATTGAGTAATTGCTTAATGATATTAGTGTGACTTGATGAGTCATTCGACTCAACGGTTGTGCCGTATATTTCCTCTATATTTTTTTTATTTTTATTTTTTATATGCCACATGGTTTAAACGTTATTTTAGGGTTGTAGCTAATTTATGTGAGAAGATCACAAAAGTTTTTCATTTTTGTAAGGATGTAGGGGAAAAAAATTAAGATAGTAACAAAGATATACATTTAGATTAAATTAATACAACTATAGAGCAAAATACAGTAAAATAAACATAAATGTAATAAGAATATAAAATACAAAAATAAACAACATTAAACAAAAACAAAAAAAGACAGAAAAACATTAAACAAAACCAGAAAAAGAAAGAGGTATTGATTTATGTGTTGTATCTAGCTTTGAATTTATTCAACCAGATCCACTGGCCTTTACCTCTGTAACCTGCGTCTGCATTGTAGTTCCTGTATTGGTAGTAGGTTGACACCAACATTTGGGTGTTGGGTAAGCTGCGTCTGGTAGATACGACTTATTTTTGTAATCTCCTCTGTTACTGTTGGAATATTAAGATCACGATGGAGATCATCGTTAGTTATATACCACCCAGCCTTGGTGATCATACGAATGATTTTTGACTGTTGTCTTTGTATTATGTCTGTATTTGATTTTTTGGCCGTCCCCAGATTTGTGCTCCGTACGTCCAGATTGGTCTTATAATGGCTTTGTGGATCAGTATTTTGTTTTCTAATGTTAACTTTGATTTGAGCAGCCAATATAATTGACTAATCCTCAGCTTGATTTGATCCCGTTTTTTAAGTATATGGTATTTCCAGTTGAGTTTGTTGTCAATATATAATCCTAGGTATTTGACTACATTTTCAATTTTTACGTCAGCTCCGTCAATCGTTATACGAGGTGGTGTGAATTTAGTTTTAGTTGTATATATAACATGTACTGTTTTGGTATTATTTACTTTTATTTGCCACTTTTCAAACCACCTTAGGGTAGTATCCAGATGCTGTTGTAGTTTGGATGTTGCTATGTTTACTTGTCTATGTGCGCTAAGTATTATAGTGTCATCAGCAAATGTGGCTATCATTGAAGCGTCGTCATTTGGTATGTCCGCTGTAAAGATAGTGTATAATAACGGTCCTAGTACACTTCCTTGTGGTACGCCTGTTTGGATGTTTCTTAATGTGGAATATTCATCTGAGTACTTAACGAAAAAATGTCTTTCTGTGATATAGTGTACTAATATCTGTAGTACGTTATGCGGATTTTGCGTATTTAATATTTTACGTATTGCGCAATTTGCTGATTAGTCCTTTGTGCCAAACTTTGTCGAATGCCTTTTCTACATCTAGAAAAACTCCTATGCAGAACTTTTTGTCGTCAAGATCGTTTAAAATTTTATGAGTCACACGATGGATTTGTTGTATGGTCGACTGTTTTCGTCGAAATCCAAATTGGTGGTCAGGTATTATATGTTTGCGTTCTATAATAGGTAAGAGTCGCTGGCACAGGAGCTTCTCGAATATTTTTGACAGCACTGGAGAAGTAAGCTAATTGGTCTATATGATGCTGGATTATATACGTCTTTACCAGGATTTGGAATTGCAATCACTTCAGCCACTTTCCATACTTTAGGAAAGTAATTTAATCTAATTATCGCGTTGAAAATATTACGTATGTATACCACTGCTCGAAGTGGTAGCTCCTTTAAAAGTTTTCCGTCAATTTTGTCAGACCCGCTTTTTTGGGCTTTTTTGGGCTTTATGTCGTGCTGTATACATTTGAGTATTTCATTAGTGCATGTTTTTTTAAGCCGAGTTGGCTGGGGAGTGACTGTCGAGTTTATATGCCAGTCATCTTCGTTGAGAGTTTCATAAGCAAATATTTTTTCATAATAATTCGCTAGAACTATCGCCTTGTCTAGGTTCATTACTGCCCATGATCCATTGTCCATTTTTATAGGTGCCTGGTGTATTGTTTTATTTGTCAGTAGCTTTTTTATTTTTTTGTAGCTTTCCACAGGGAGTAGTCGGTAAAGCTTGTCGGAGTTAGCCTCTGTAAATACTTCGTGATTTCATAATTTTTCTAATTTTGGAGATATTTTTTAATTTCTTTAATTGCTTTGTTATATTTATTTTTCGCATCGGGGGATCTGCAAATGGTCCATGCTTTTTTCAGTTTTCGTTTTGGGCATATCAATTTGCGAAGCGTAGGGGGTGTGTATCGCTTTACATGCTGTTTTATATTGTCCGGAGTCGTTTGCAATACTGCATTCTCAATGGTATCGTTTAGTTGGACTATAGCTGATTCTACGTTGTCGGAGATCTCAGTGGAATGCTTGTATTTATTTTTGTGTTAATGTAGTCGCGATAGGTATCCCAGTCAGTTTTGTTGTTGTGCCATAGTTTGTACTTGGTTGTGTTCACTTCAGTTGAATTAAGTTCGAGTAGTATAGGTGTATGGTCTGACGATAGTTCCAGTCTTGATGTTATGACACATTTATTTAAGTCTATGTCTTTGAGTATATAAAAGTCAATGAGGTCTGGCTTTTTATTTTTGTCTGTTGGCCAATACGTGGGTTCGCCGGTATTAAGATGTTTAGCTTTTGCTAACAGCAGTGGTATCTTTTCTTGTTTGATATTCTGGAGCCCCAGTCTGTATGCTTCGCATTGTAGTCGCCTGCAGCTATAAAGCGTTGTCCGAGAGTTTTTAAGAAGTCAAGGGCTGTACACGGCTGTTATTCTTAGTGGTCCGGATGAGTCGAAGATTTGTATGCTTGTCGACTGGATATAGGTTTCTTGGAATAGAAGCAGTACGTTATGTTTAATGTTTTGTTTAATAATGATAGCAGTCCCACCGTGTCCTGTACCGTCGGGATGGCTTGTGTGGTACATCTTGTATCCACTTATGTTCATGTGCTGGCTACTTGTATAGTGTGTTTCCGATATCAAAGTAATGTCAATGTAGTTGTTGTGTAGGAAAAGCTGTAATTCATTCAGGTGATTTTTTAATCCGTTTGCATTCCAAGTTAAAATTTTTATTTTAGTGTCCATTCTTGTTGTCAAGTTTTGTCAATAGTACTGTTATGATGTCCATCATATTACTCATTTGTTGCGCTAGTTGTTTATTAAATCTTTTATTTCCGCTAAATCTTTTGAAAATTCGGTCTTTTTTTCTGTGTTTCCACTAGTCTCGTTTTTGTTGGATTCGTTTTTGTTGCTTTCGTTTTTGTTGTGTTCCTCATCTTTTTGTTGAGGTTGTAACTGATGTGTGGGATTTCTACGGTTACTGGCTGCTGTTTGGGCGTACGTTATTCCAATTTTGACTTTGTTTGATGTCTGTTCTACTACCTGATGGTCATCTTTTTTATCGTCTTTCTCTTTTAGTGAGGGAAATCTTTTAATTTTTAGATGTTTGTATACGTCACATCCCTTATAGTTGGCTGTGTGTGAGCCGCCACAAAGAGCGCATTTAATTTGATCTGCACTTATTAGTTTGCAGTCAATAGTTTTGTGCTTGCCAGCGCATTTCACGCAGATCGGGTCTTTGGTGCAGAAATTTCGTGTATGACCATATTTTTGGCAGTTTGAGCACTGAGCTACCGTGCGTTTGTGGTGTGGTGGCTCAAATATGACTTTGGTACATAGGAGTGTCGTATTATTCAAGATTTCTCTATTATTTGCTTTAGCTTTTAGTGAAATGAAAAATAGCGGCAGTGGTTTCTTTGTCAGTTTTTGTTGTACGTTGTGTATATTAATAACGTCGTGGCCTAGTTCCGATAGCTCGTTCTTAAGTTCGTCAAGGTCAGTGGCGTAGTGCATATTCCTAAGTACTGTTTTGAATCCCCGCTCCTCTTTCGGCTTAAAGGTGTAGTATTTAGTTTTGTTTTCCCTGAGCATCTTAACCACCGCCGAGTAGTTCGACGAGTCATTTGTCTGTACGCATACTTCGTGGTTTTTAAGTGTTTTTAAAATGTAGTTTTGTTGTATTGTGTTTTTCAGAGCTTTGTTTAGTACTATAATTTGTTCTACGTCCTGTACGTATATTGGTGGTGGCTTGTGAATTTTAGTAGGTGGTCGAGGTTGATTTGGCGCATTAGAATTTGCTTCTGTACCACTGCCGTCTTCAGCCGTTTCGTCTTGTGAAAGGAGTTCGAACCTGTTATTAGTGTTAGGCGCGCTCAGCCAGTACTTTTGCAGTGTTGTTTGTGTTGTCGTTTGTGTTTGAGTTTTTTTCCTACTTTTTTTACTAATGCTATTTTGTTCGGAAGTGTTGTTGGGAGAGAGCTTACTGCGGTTGCGTTTTATTTTTGACTCTTGTGGGTTTTGATTGGTTGAAGCAGAGAGAACTTATTCATATAGAGTTCCCATTTCTCTCTTAAAAAAATGGCCGGAGAGACTCTTCAGACACGATTAGAATCCGACACTGATTCTGTACATCAACATTATTGTTGGCTGTTCAACTTATTCAGCGTAACATATTGCTGTTAGTTTGCTTGGGTTTGCATAAACAAATTGGGCGGGAGTATGATATTCAAAGAAAATAAATACACAAGAAAGACATAATAAAAACAAAAATCAGAGACACTTTCTTCTTTCTTTGATTTTTTCGTTCAATGTTTTTTATTTGCAAGGTTCAAGAATATTAAGCAAATTGTGTGGAGTTTTCTTTAATTTATGAATTATGAAATTTGACAAACGAAATCGAGCCATAGCTGCCTTGTATTTTGCCTATATTCATTTATATGAACGAAATGAAAATACCAAGCCGCCAGCAAAAAAGAAGACATGAAAACAAAGCAAAATCGTACAAAAATATTCCCGCACAATAAGAAACCAATCTTATACATGCACTATACCTACACAACACACAAAATTATCACACTTTGCACGCAAGGGCAAAAAAGAAAACCAACACAATCTCATACACGCACTATACCTACACAACACACTCAAACTTATCACATTTCGATCGCAAGGGAGACACAGAAAACCAACACAATCTCATACACGTAGCACACCTATACAACAAGGTTACCCACACAATGGCAAGTTTTGATTTTTGACTTCAACTTCTTGATGACAATTTTCGGTTGTGGCAGAAATCAAAATCCATTTCAAGAGCAAGTACAGTGAATGCGGATTTATTGAACAGCCAAAGAAACCCAAGTGGAATTTCTAACTACCGTCGAGTTTTCATAGGTCAAACTTTTATAAGTCGAATATCTCCATGACTCGAATTGAGTGCATTTATAGCGAAAAATCAATAGAATATGCTTTCCATAACTCGAATATCCCCATAATTTGAAATTTTGTTATGCATTGTGGTGTTTCAAGATTTGGCAGTTGACTGTACGAGCAATACGCACAGTCCGCGAAGTTCGAGTCTCAGTCGCGCAAAGCAAATTTCGTCACCCTTACTTTGTGTTGTGTTCTTTCCTCCTCTTTCCTTGTGATCGGCAATGAAGAAAAAACAAAAAACAAACAAAAAAACAAAAATCTAGACTTTGTTGTTGCGTGATCGTAGCAAAAAGGAGGAATTTTTATTCCCGCACGCGCCCCACTTCACAACACAGTCCACAAGTCAATTTTCGATTGTGGTACCAAATTTGTCACAGGTCAGGTCTCGAACGCGTTTCGTTATTCAGTTTAAATTTGGGTGCACGCAAAAAGTATACATATTCACTCACGCAGGAATATCTCTTTTCTTTGTCTTCCCTTATGTTCGGCAAATAAGGAAAAAACAAATGTCACACGCTTTGTTGTTGCGTGGTCAAAGGCAAAATGTATTGTTTGTCTGTTTTCGCAGTAGCGCAGCTAGTTTCATATCGTTTTCACATGGGACACTTGCAGTTGCTTGATGTTTTTTCTGTCTGCTAGTCAAGGTAGAATTAGCTATATTCAACTTCGAGTTTTATATACATATATACATAGCGCAAAAATAGGTATAATAAATTTCTTTTAAATTAATTTGAGTCTTTTATTTAGTTGTATTAAAGAAAACAATTTTTACTAATTAAATCACCCTTTTTTTTTTTGTTTTTGGATGCGCCAAGGAGGTAGGAATCTTCATAGAAACTAGCAGCCCGTACTGTTAGCCTGCACGATTCGCCGGTTAAGTAGCCCAACAAGAACTCTGCCCAATTATGTTCCTTTTTCGCTATCATTCCCACAACAATATCAATACATCAAAATACATATGGGTGACGGCAATCAAAACAAACAAAACAAAGGTGACAGACAGAAATTCCTTTCATGCAAATTCGCGCCAAATACACAAAATTGATCATGACACAGTCCGACGGGGAACAGCACTTGCTTCGATTTCGCAACAGGCACCCGTATTTAAATTTCTGTTTGCCTGGTTACTTTGAGTGCAATACAATGTTTTCGTATAATAAAAGAAACAAAACGCCATCATAAAAATTTGTTGTTTACATCTATTCTTGCCAACTAAATGTATAATAAGCGTAAAGAATAGCATATTGATGAATAAACCAAAGAACGATAATTTCAAAGGGGACAAGTCAGTCAATAAAAAATACGCGCGTTAGCAGAATGACGTTGCTAAACAGCGGCTGCGCTGCTACTTCGATGTTAATAACAGAGAAGTAAAATATTCCCATAGGTTCTATTTATTTGAAAAAAGCTCAAAAAGCTTTTGAGAGAAATGTAACCTCTATATAAATGAATACTCTTTGGGTTGAAGTTTGTACTTGCGTGTTTGATGTCTTTTTTCTGATCAATGTTGTTGCCGAAGAGAGGGAGCAAATTGGCATTGTAGCTGAGAAAGATGACGTGGTGGTTGTTGTAATTAGTGAGATAGCAGCTGATGTCTGCGTTGTGGTTGTTTTGTTGTTGTTGGTTGGAACGAGGAGTGTGACGACGTTGGTGAAGCGCATTGTGCACTCCACGCAGAGGCTGCATATTACCTGCTGCCATGGAACAGCTGACAGTTAGTTGAGTGGTAGAGCGAGAGGTTGCGTTTGTTTGGATTGATGATCCGTTATTGTTTTCACTTTGTGAGTGTGTAGCTGTTTGATGTATTGCGGGAGAGCAAGAACGCGCTCTCTCGAAATTAACGGGAAGTGAGGCTTGGTGTGAGTCACTGATGTTGATGCTGTTGTTTGAACCGCTTGTTGATGTGCCAAGGTATTCGTTGTTGTTATTTATGCGGACAGCTGTTTGAGCGTGGGGTACGCTCATGCTGTTCCTTGATGGATGATTTTGTTTTTGCGCGCTGCACGCAGTCGGGGGACTGCGTTCAACAGGCATCATGAGATAAGAACAATTGATTATCTTGTCTCTTGATTTAGTTTTTGTGTTGTTAAATTCGGAAAGCGAAAGGAGACGACTAGTCGACTTGACGGTGCACTTGCTTTCTCTATATGAATGAAATGAAAATACCAGGAGGCCAGAAACAAAGTCTACTTGATCCGAAAGCAAAACTATACAAAATTAGTCTTGACGAGCCGAGCCAAGCCAATTTTCGATTGTTACTTGTTTGCTCTGTACTCACAACACACTAATTTATGTAACGAGATCAACTAACTCATTGAGACTTAACACCACACGAGTTTTTTTGGGAAATCATTCGTATAGACAGTGTGGCTTATGGTCAGTGTAGCACAGGATTCGTTTAAGCTTGATATTATTTGTTTTAATTTAGTATGCACTCATGCAGAACTCATAGATATACATGTATAATAATTATGGTATTGTTCCGGTTTGGCGAGAATAATGAAAAATATAAAAAATGTATTAGATTATAGTCAAAAAACATGCTGACAATATAAAGTAGCTGTTTCTGGCTCAGCCAGTTGTACAGTTCAGTTATTGTTGCCAATGTTGTCAATACATTTGCGTATTTTTAAAATATCCGCCGGATAGACACGACAGCATCCGCCAACTATGCGCGCGCCCAGTTCTATCCAAGTTGGCACAAACGATTCGAGTGGCTTACATTTATCTGCGCCAGTCCAAGCACCATGTTCGCTGTCGTAGGTTTCACCCCGGTTGCTGTAGACCAACAATGGAATTTTTTCACCAGGAGCAGTGGCGGCCTTTAAAGCTGCGAAGAGTGGTGTGACAAAATGCGGATTCAGACAATTAACACCAATTCCAAAATTGCGTTCAATAGCGTTGTGACTCTTCAGCAACTGCCAAACAGCTAAAGCTGCGGTAGCAAAATCCTCGCCGTGGGCCAAGTGTTTTTCGTCCTAAAAGAGAAACGGATAAATGTTATTTGATAGTTGTGAGGTTATTGAAGGCAGGAGACAAAAGACACAGTGATCTGATTCTTATCACGGAGCTTTTATGTGCAAAGATAAAGTGTAGTTAGGTACATTAAAATTCATCGTGCCACTTCCGTTAATGAGATTGTAATGACACATCCAGAACGTTTATACGACTAGATAATACGAAAAGGTTCATCAACTTAAGCAACTCCGAATGTTAGGCTCCCATAGTTTAGAATTTCTAAGCGCGAAGATGGGTACGATACGATGTATGTAATAGAGGGCGCTTATTCCAGTATATCTCTTACTAGGGATGTGTACTGCGCTTTGGTTGTTTGAGGATTATTATATTCTTTAGACCAGCGTTTAAAGCCTAGGCCTGCTCTAACCTTAGAAACTGAATAGGAAAAGTAGATATCAAAGTAGAAATTTAAGGCTATCAAATTGGAAATCAGGCTATAAATTAGATGCATTGACGGTAAATATTTGGAATAACCTGAGATAAGATGGTTCATGGAACACATGTATAGGAACTTAGGCATATTTGGATTATTGGCGTTTATCAGAATACGGGTATACTTAATAATCGTAATTGAAGGACAAAGTGTCTGCATTGTAGATTCCCTGAGCCCGCGAGAATCGACTTTATTACAATGCAAGGCTTAAAATCAAATTTTTAATTCTACGCGCCAATAATGATGTCAGTCCAAAGTATATATTTGGCAGGCAGTTGTATCTCATATGTGGTGTGTGAAAAGTGCAATATCGACCCGTAACGCGGTTTTTGCTTTTGTATGGAGAAATATATACAGAAAAAAGGCGGCTGGTATGAGAAACGTATTTTATGGAACGAATAAAGATTACAGCAACGGGAAAATTTTGATAGGAAATTTTGTTAAAATTAAAGGGTAAAAACTTGTAACTTCAAATATTTTTTAATCGGACATCGTAAATAAGAATGAAGGAAAAGCATTTCTACACACCTTACACTGAAATGAAACCCAAAATTTTACGTTCGGATAATCACGCAAAATAAGCTCGGTTAACGCCTCTGCCTCGAGCTATTAAATAAACAAGAGTGTGATTAACGATATAGGTAATAAAGCAGTGGTGAAAAAGACATATCACAAACTTGACATGGAATCGTTTCAACTGCCAGCCCATCCACGCCTGCTTCGAGGCAAGTTTCAATACGTGTGCGATGCCACTGTTGAAGCTGTGGCTTAGTAACACGATCTGTATAGCTGCCATCATATTCGGAGCCGTCGTGCAAATGTGCGCCGAATGGACCAATCGATGCCAATATCAACGGTAGCTGCTCCTCTAAGATGTCATGTGAGCTTTTGACTTCTTTCAAATACTGTGACTTGGCCTCCTTGGCCAGTTTCACACTCTTTGCTATCAAAGCAATACTCTCTTCGCGATTCATATTAAGGTATTTCATAAAACCCTCAACGCTCGATTGGTACGTGTTGGTGAGTATGATATCTGCACCGCCTGCATTTTAAGGAGGTAAAGCCGTAATTAGAAAAAGGAACAGGTTTTATTTCAAGAAATTATTGACTAACAAATATATATAAAATACTCACTGCGTAGGAAGTCCAAATGCGTTTTCACAACGGCCGCCGGATTTGTGCAATCAAAACGGGAACCCCAAAGCGGATCCCCATCAACCTGCTCGGACACATTGTTTGCCAATTGACTGGAGAAGCCGCCGCATTTAACCAGGACTCGTGCGTTTTGCTGTTCAACCATTTTTTACGACAACGCAAACCTTCTACAACTGAAGTATTTAGTTAAAAGGACAAAACTCCCTTGTTTATATAACAATTATCCAGTTGGAACTTCAAGAGGATTCATTTAACGCACTTTAGTGTGGGAAATCCGTTTTTGTTATTTTATATTTAACAACTTTTAATTGGCTTCTTGGGTTTATCTTTTCTCTTTTGTTTGGCTATGCTGGAACGATGTGATACAGTTAATCTGTTTTACAGAGCATTGAATTATATATCTGCTTTTATTTTATTTTTTCGTTTCTCGAATTTCTATATTTAACAAAATTTCTTGACTGTTTATGCTTTTCTTATTTTCTATACTTTAATTGCTATTTACAACAATTTTGCTTTAAGTACAATTTTCAAGTTCACACATGGTTATATGTTTAAATGGTTTATTGCGCACACACACAGTTATGCATGCACAGCTGATTAAGTCTGTTAATTACCCGGTAGACACGAAAGCGAAGATTCACTAAAGTGAGCGTTTTTTGAAACAAAATTGTGAAAGATATACATATTTGGAAAAGCTCTGAAAAATTGTTTTGAATTGAAGGTATCAAAATTAATTGAAGTATCAAAATTCAATTCATTTGTTTAACTAAATATATGTACTTCTCAAGCACCCCATTAAAATAGCTAATAGGCCGAGTAAATAAAAATGTAGTTTATCTTTCTTTTTATTTTTATTATTATTATTATTATTATTATTAAACAAGTTATAGCACAATTACAAATTGTACTTAACCTAATTTTTAAGGAAGCAGTAGCAACTAAGGCCTTAAACTTAATCTTTCTTTATATGTATGCATATAAAGAAAGATATTTGTGCAGCTGAATTTTCGATGTCTTCATGCTTTTTACTTATTATTAAGGATACCCCTATGCAAAATAAAAAAATAAAAATTTTCACAATACCTTGAAAAATATTCTACTGTGTTTGAATTATAATAAAATATACAAAATCAAAAAAGTTATAAAGCTTAAAACACAAAAATGCATCAAAATTCCTGCTGTGTGCTCACTTAAGTGGCGCACTGTATAAAAACCGCTGTACGGATCATTTGTGAATATGTTTCTCCTGACGTGCTGTAGCGACTTTGTCGAAATCTTTTGTTTGTTTGAGGGGGTCGGTGGATGGTTGGTTTCACGTTTCGACCCGGTAGGTAGCGCTGTTGTCAATATGCAGACATTTTTTTCATTTGCGGCAAAATGAACTGAATCGATTTAAAAAAAATGTTTTTAACAACAAATGAATCCAAATGCAGAGTTGCATACTTAATTTTTAATTTTTGAAAAATAAATATATTTGTTTTATTTTTAAGTTCTTGCAAAACCACTGCAAGAAAGCAATGACAATCAATGCACCAATTTTAATTGTCTCACTCGCGCAGCACATATGTCAATTCTAAACTGAAAGTCGGACGAAGAAAATTAATAATAAAAGTTTAATTCAATTCGAAAGTTTATTTTTGTTATTGGTTATTCACAAAAATTCCAAAGAAATATTCACAGCTCTAAATAAAGCGCGCCGGTGCCTGCTAGTAGTATACACTGTTCATTCATTCCAACAACAACAAAAAGGAAAAACCGTGTAAAAAAAACTGTGTAAAGCGACTTTACCGTCATATACACATTTACATATAAATGTTACAATAAAAAAAATGTGTTTTTAACTATTATTTTATTTTATATTTTTTTAAACAAAAGCAAGAAAAACGTATAAACGTAGGTATACATAAACAGTGATTAAAATTGCTTGACTATTTTCAATGCCTTTACTTTCGCTTGCCTTTACTTATGCCATTGAAAATGAATCAAGCAAAACATGAAAATAAGGTGATTTAGCGTTTCGTTGTCAACGCTATGCAGTCAACCCACTCTAAACACTTGAGTACAGGCGAACCAACTTATTGGCCAACAGACTATTGCCACTACTAGAACACAACCACACCATTCCTAATCACCAATTTGGTTTTTAAAGAAGTTACTCAACAATACAACAAGTGCACAGAGTTACGCACAAAATTCTAAATGACAATGACGATAATAAACTTTGTATTGGACTCTTCTTGGACGTGGAAAAAGCTTTTGACAAGGTTTGGCATAAAGGACTCAAATGGAAACTTAACAATGTATTCCCTCAAAATATATGTATTCCCCCATCTATTAACATCATATATCACAGGTAAATACCAGTAAAATACTCAGATGAATACTCCACCCTTAGAGAAATAAATTCGGGAGTTCCACAGGGAAGTGTGCTAGGACCATTATTATATACCCTATACACAGCACACATACCATATCCCACTCACAATTCGTCGATGATTGCAACTTTCGCTCAATACTACTAAGTGGTCATAAAAACATAAATACTGCCACATCCATGTTGCAAGCAGACTTTAATAAAGCACTCGACTGGCTTAGAAAGTGGCATATTAAAATAAACAAAAACAAAACAGTACAAGTTATATACACTACTAAGACTAAATTCACACCAATCCATATAAATATTGACGGAGACGACGTAACCATTCAAAAAGAAGCCAAGTACTTAGGATTATATATTGACAGTAAACTAAACTGGAAACACCATATACAAAAAAAGGGTGGCTGCTCAAACCAAATTCAAACATTTCACTTGAAAACAAGCTCCTAATCTATAAGACAATTAATAAACCAATTTGGACATATGAAGCCGAAATATGGGGAGTTGCCAAAAAATCCAACTATAAGTTAATCCAAATATAAAGTTAATCCAGAGGCAACAATCAAAATTTATTCGCACAAGCCTAATGGTATATCACCAACACGGACCTTCATGGATGGACGATAATTTTGAGTGGAACGATTATTTATGGTATTTTACTGAAGCGAATTGCATTGCCTTTGAGCCCCTTCAGCGCACAATAGTGGAATTCCAGCAAGAGCAATTATATTACAGGAGTTTCTATGCGGAATGGCATAAATTCAAAATAAGCACTAGAAAAATACTTAAAAAATGTTACAACAAATACAGTCAAACCTGTCAACCTGACCACTCTCACAAGTTGACCACTCGCCCAAGTTGACCACTTTTCCATGGAACCAAATTTTTTTAGTACAAAATTCATATTTTTAACCTGCATAAGTTGAACCTGCATACTGTGTAAGTTGACCACTTTTTGTCAGATTTTTTAATTCATTCAGTGCAAATTCACCTCGATAAGTTAACCACATACAAAGAATGTAAATATCAACCCTGCAGCGACCGATAAAAAGTCGATCGAAATGACAGAAGTGCTGAACAAAAAAGAACTCCAAATTTCGGCATTGTTTTGTAGGGGAAATAATTCGAAATTTAACAGTTAGAATCAATGCCGTTTAATTGTGTTGGCTAACTTCGGACTAAGCTAATCAGCTGAGAATTCCGTCAAGTGCTTTTCTAAGAAATTGTCTCTTTAAAGTGTTTAAATTTCTGGGATTTAATTTAATATTAATTACCTTATGTGTCAGATGCCAACAAAAAAATATGTGGGGCTTACTATCAATGAAAAAGTTAATATTAAATAAGTTAATAATAAATAACTTGGACGGCGGTATGTCACAGCGCAGATTGGCTGAAAAATATGGTGTATCAGTATGCAACACAGTATGCAACATAAAAATAAAAATAAAACTGTAAGCGTGACGTGGTGGTAGAGACCAGACTCCGCCATCCAGTAGAGCACGCGACATCAGGCCTGGGCCTGTTAACGGTTGGGGGGTCCGAGGATACACAACCAGTTGGGGGTATTCCTATTGAAGGAAGCGGCCACTGCGACAAGAGTAGATCTTTTGTACCATATACCCTGGTTAAGACAATAGAGCCTCTGCCTTTTCGATAAAGCATAGAAGGTTCTTTGTCGAAGAGTTCCTGATCAGTACAGGTGACACAGAGTCTTGTTCCCGGAATTCTAGACGAAATTTGGCCAACGCCGGACACTCACAAAGGAGGTGAAGCCTAGTTCTTCTAAACGGAGCCTACACTCTGGGGAGGATGACAAACCAAGTTTGTCCAGATGGTAATTTAGGCGGTGGTGACTGCTTAAGTAGCCCACAAGCAGTCTTTGGTCCGATCTACCAAGGGCTAAGTTCGGGGGGTGGCTCCGGGGGAGATCAGCAGGTTCGCTTGACGAAGGCCCCCTCTGCGTGCCCAAATGTCAAGGGTGACAACTCTGAACCGTTCGTCGATAAATGACTTAGCCGTTGCCCAGCTAATACCGATATAGGTATTCAGGGCCAATGAATTTGTGGATGAGGAGCCAGTTCTCGCCAGTTCATCAGCAACTTCACCACCCTCGACGCCTTGGTGACCAGCTACCTAGTACAACATGACCCTATTCTTTCGCGACAGTAGTTGGAGGGAATCAAAACAGTCCCTTACACTCTTGGATGAAAATTTCCAGGATTCAAATGCCTTGATCGCCGCTTGACTATTTGAAAGGATAGATATATTTTGTCCTCTTGGTCCCTTTACCAGGAGGTTGCGCGCACATATGTCTATGGCGTTGATCTCCGTTTGGAATACAGTGGGCCATTTTCCCGTGGCAAGTGGGATTCTTGTATTTGGTCCGAAAATCCCGGCTCCGGTACCCGTTTATGTTCTAGAACCATCAGTGAACCATGTGTTACTACTGGGCCTAGGGCCCGGGTTACCGACTTCCCAGTCAGCTCCGTTTGGGTGGAGAGCCGTGAAGCGCCGTGGACCAATGTCCAGTTTGTACCTCTTTGAAAAGGGTACCAATACAACCTTCTGTGAGTTAATGCAGCGACCCTCTCCGTTGCACCAGCTGTTGATGATTTGGGGGGCGGAGCACATTACGTCCGTGATAGTTCGTTTGAATCTCCCCGCCACAATATTGGCTAGGTCATTTGCGTATCTTACGATCTGATAGCCAAGTGAGCTGATCTTAGCCAAAAGATCGTCAATGACGAGGGACCAGAGTAGCGAGGAGAGAATTCCGCCTTGTGGACAACCCTTAATGGCTCTTATGCAAACGGTGGTATTGCACAACGAGGACGATATTTTGCGCTGTTTTAGCATGGCATCTACCCAGGTTTGATTATCTATATTCCTATCACCCAGTGCTTTAGTTATAGAATCGTAGCCGATATTGTAGAAAGCTCCTTTCACGTCTAGGAATGCACACAATGCAACTTCTTTCGACTGGAGTGAGGTTTCAATCGACAGAGTGTTTTTTCAAACCTTTGTCTGATATGGAGGTCGATTAATCGCTCCATAGTCTTTAAGAAAGTTAAACTTGCCCTAAAGAGACCAAATAGTGGTGGGTAATTATGTCTAGCCAGTTTTGCAGCAAAGCTTGAAAAATGCCATCACCGCCCGCTGCCTTAAAGGGCTGGAATGATGAGATAACCCAGCATAGCTTTTCTTCGTCAAAGATGACGCCATAAAGGCTGCAAGCCCGGCGTCCCGAGATCTATTGGTCAGGGAAGGGTGGTTGCAGTGAATTTGAGTTGGTGATAGAAACAGGAAAGTGAACCTGGAGTAGACACTCTAGGGTCTCTTGCCGACCGTTCGTAAAAAGACCATCTTTTCTTTTTAGCAAACCTATGCCGTTCGACGGGGCCTTGGCTAACACTTTTTGCAGACGGGCTGCTTCGGAAAACGTTTGCAAGTCTTCACAGTGCCTGAGCCATGTCAAACACTTGGCTCGTCTAATGTGTGTGTTATAATCGATGAGCGCGACCTTATATTCGTACCACTGACTAGAGCGTTTAGCTCTGTTGAATAGTTTCCTTACTATCTGTATTTTAGTCGAGAGCACCTTATTCCACCACGGGACCTTACGTCTGCTAAGCGTGGTACGTTTTGTGGTGCTCTGCTTAAAGGACTCTATGAGCACTCTTATTCACAGCATCAGCTTAGCGTTCCAACTTCCAGTGGGGCGCTACCAAGCTGATGCTGATTGCAGTTGCCTTTCAGCATCAACTTGATGTGGCCAAAGCGGTAGGCAATGATGCCCTTACGTTTGGCCAGGACCTTGTAAGTGTCATCATCGACAATGGCTAGCAGGTGCAATTGTTGGCCATTTGCCGCACGGTGCACACCCTTCCATAGAGCAGCTTCCGAGAGAAAGTTCTGGGCGGCTATGAAGGCAAGGACCCTCTCGTTGCTGAGATTTCCGCTATGCGGGAAATAGCCACGAATTACGTACATCTGCGGGAAGAGGTCTTCATCGACAATTTCGATATCCATAGATCACTTCTCTTTGATGCGAACAATTCTCTTTGATTCTCAACCGTTTCACTGTGGACATCGTGGAACAGGTTATCGGTAGGTCTAATTGAAACTGGTGGGCGACAGGTATCCAGAGTCGGCACACTAAAGATCAGGCACCCTCCTGACCATGCATACTTTGGCGTAAACTGTTCCACAGTGGATTAGAGTGTTTGATTTAAGAGAGTGGCAGGTCCGAGGCAGAGACATGACCTTGCCTTGAACCTGTATCTAGCCGCCCCCACTGAGAGGGTGTAGTCGCACTACCAGCAGTGTTCACGGCACGAACACCATGGTGTTTTTTTTTCTTGTTGGTCCCCTGTGAACCTGACGGCTCGACGGCCATATGCAACATTAAGTCGAACAGAAAGCGTATACAGCTGGCATTTGAGAGTAATGAGAATGGGAAACGGAAAATGAAAGAGACTCAATTCTCAAGCATAAACAAAGTAAAATATTCATTTTTTAGCAAATGCAGAGCAAAAAACATACCAATCAGCAGCCTTATTTTACAGAATAGAGAAGAAGCACAAAAAGTGGCCTCGGCCCTAAATATTCAAACATTCATTGCCAGCAATGGATCGATAGAGTCATTTAAAAAATAAAACAAATTCAGTTTAAGACCCTATGTGGGGAATCAGCGAACGTTGATTACCAGCTGCTTCAGACTGGACACAACTACAATAGATCCTTTTAATACACAATACTATATCCCCACTTATTATTTAAGTTGTTTTGTTAATTTTTGTATATGCAATTTAATTGAAGTTGTTCTAATAATAACAGAAAAATTAAATATAAAGGAAAAAAAAAAAAAAAAAAACAACTTATATCAGACTACTAATCATCTCACGTGTTAAACGCTGATGAAACGGGTCTATTTTATAGACAACTGCCACGCAAATCTTTGATTTTACCGAGAGAAGGCGCCAAGGATTGTAAAATCGCCAAAGAACATTTGAGTATTCTACTGTGCTGTAGTATGAAAGGCAAAAAGTTGAAGCCTCTTGTCATAAGACATGCAGCAAAGCCACGAACATTTAAAAAACATAGAGTAGATGCAGGGAATTTTGTTGTTCATTGGGCTTATAATAAAAAATGCTTGGACGACTTCGCTAATTTTTTATAGTTGGCCATGTAAACTTAATACGGAGATGAAATTTCAAAAGCGGAAAGTTCTTCTTATTTTTGATAACACCAAATCTTACTTCACTAGTTCAGCCCCTGGATCAAAGAATAATACAAACTTAAAAATTAATCTCTGAAATGGATTCAAGCGATTCAAATGAGATGTTAACTAAGACGGTTGACGTGTTTGAAGCGTGCCAATGGATATCGATGGCTTGGAAAAATACCCAAGTTGAAACGATTATAAGGCGATTAATCGTCTGCTCTCGCACTCCGAATTTAACTAAACAAAAATTAAAATAAAGGCGTACCTCCACGCTTTAACAGCTATCACCACAAACAACAACAACGCATAACTTATCACATCCTCAAACTATTCAAACAAAGCAACAACAACAGTGACTCTAACCAAGCTTCACTTCCCGCTAATTTCGAGATAGCGCGTTCATGCTCTCCCGCACTACATCAAACAGTTCCACACTCACAAAGTGAGAACATCTGCGCTCTACCGCTCAAATAACTGTCAGCGATTCCATGGCTACAGGTAATATGCAGCCTCTGCCGTGGAGTACACAATGCGCTTCACCAACGACGCCACTCGCCTCTTTTCCACCAACAACAACCACAACGCAGACATCTGCTGCTATCTCACTCCTCACAACAACAACCACGTCAACTTTCTCTGCTACAATGCCAGTTTGCTCCCTCTCTTCAGCAAC
The DNA here is from genome assembly GCA_035041755.1 of Cacoxenus indagator. Taxonomy (NCBI): domain Eukaryota; kingdom Metazoa; phylum Arthropoda; class Insecta; order Diptera; family Drosophilidae; genus Cacoxenus; species Cacoxenus indagator. The sequence continues at coordinate 241,317 of JAWNKX010001101.1, forward strand.
ATCATTGATCAGAGAACCAGCATCAAACACGGAAGTACCAAATTCAACCAATCAAAACCCACAAGAGAAAAAAAAAACGTAACCCAACAACCTTGCCGAACAAAATAACAATAGTAAAAAAGTATTAGAAAAACACAAACGACAACACAAACAACACTGCAAAAGTACTGGCTGAGCGCGCCAAATACAAATAGGTTCGAACTTCATTCACAAGACGAAACGACTGAAAACGACAGTGGTACAGAAGCAACTTCTAATGCGCCAAATCTACCTCGGCCATCTACTAAAATTCACAAACCACCATCAATATACGTACGTCCTGTAGAACAAATTAACGTACTAAACAAAGCTCTGAAAAACACAATACAAGACTACATATTAAAAACACTTAAAAACAATGAAGTACGCATCTCGTCGGACAACTTGGCGGTGGTTAAAATACTTAGAGATAACGGCTGACTTCATAAACGCAACACTGCAATGCATAGTGTTTACGATGCAAAGCGACACTGCTTTGTCAAATAATGTTGCTTTGTCGTTTGTTTCGTTTGCATTGAATTTTTTCTGCCTCCATATCCAAAAGTTTCTTCACCATTTTTGCATCTGCCTTAGATTCTTTGCTCAAAAAATCAAGAACTTCGGATCGTTTCCGTTTTATTGAAAATCTTGGAGTGGTGTTATGTGAGTTAATCGTCGACTGGCTATCTGTGGGTGTCAACGGGTCATCGCTTGTTAAATCTCCCACTAACTTTTGAAGTGAACTTTCTACCAATTCTTCTGGCACCTGAACGCTACTGTGGCTGCCAAAACCTTGTTTAATACATCGAAAAATTCCCAGCTCGTTGAACCCTCACCCGATGTGTTGTTACGCTTGTCGATCCTCTTATATGTGTCCACTATATTTATGAAACACCTAATCATTTCTTCTTTTGAAAAGGGAAATATGCTTTCAACCTCCTTAGTCTCCGGTATTATTTTTTCCCAAATTATATTCCTTTTCGTTTTTTTTCCCGCTTAATTCTCCTTCATGGCGCAAACGTGCTTCTACAAGAAGGTCCTTCCTTTCGTGAGTCCACTTTTTCTCGCTATTGTAATACTAAATTAAATTAACTTAAATTATTAAATTTAAATATTAAATTAAATTAATTAAAAACTTACATATTACTTGTAAAACAATTTCTTACATTTCCATTGCTTCACACGCCAAAAAATGCAATGCATCACAAATGGTAATGATACGCAAATTTGAGAAATGTTGTACATCGCAAAGTATTGCCAGGCGTTAATGAACACTCGGCATTGCCTTATTTTTTTTTTAGCAATGCCGTTTATGAACAGTATGCATTGCAGTGTTGCTTTGCAGTGTTGCGTTTATGAAGTCAGCCAACCATACTAAATAATACACCTTTAAGCCCAAAAAGGGGATTCAAGACTGTACTAAGGAATATGCACTACGCCACTGATCTTGATGAACTAAAGAATGAACTATCGGCTACTATGGCCACGATGTTATTAATATCCACAACGTACAACAACAACTGACAAAGAAACCCCTGCCGCTATTTTTCATCGAATTAAAAGCCAACGAGAATAATAGAGAAATATACAACATTACCACCCTTCTCCGCACCAAAGTCATCTTTGAGCCACCACACCACAAAAACACGGTAGCTCAGTGCTCAAACTGCCAAAAATATGTTCATCCAAGAAATTTTTCCACCAAACACCCGATCTGTGTGAAATGCGCTGGCAAGCACAAGACTATTGACAGCAAACTAATAAGTGCAGATCAAATTAAATGCGCTCTTTGTGGCGGCTCACACACAGCCAACTATAGGGGATGTGAAGTATACTAAAAATTAAAAGATTTCCCTCACTAAGAGAGAAAGACGCTAAAAAAGATAACCATCAGGCAGAAGAACAACCATCAAACAAAGTAAAAATTGGATTAACGTATGCCCAAACAGCAGCCAGTAGCCATATAAACCCCACAAATCAAGTACAAGCTCAACAAAAAGATGAGGACAACAAAGACGAACCCAACAAAAACGAGACCAATAAAAACGCAGAAAATAAGATTGAATTTTCAAACGATCTGGCGGAAATAAAACACATAATAAAAGAACTAGCGCAGCAAATGAGTAACATGATGAACATCATGTCATTACTTATACTACAAATCACCCTGATGAAACGGGCCACGGAGGCACACCGGTCATTATTAAAAACACACTCAAACATATAGAACTCGAAAATTATCATTTAGAGCACATACAATCAACTAATATACAAATCACGGATTCTTTGGGACCTCTAACTATAGCAGCTGCCTACAGTGTACCTAAACACAAGATTACATTGACACAATATAATGACTTCCTGCAAAAACTTGGACCACGCTTTATTGTCGGTGGAGACTTTAACGCAAAAAAAACACGGCTTGGAGCTCTAGAATGGCAACCAAAAAAGGTAAGGACCTACTGAGGGCTATATACAAAGTAATGGCAACACACTTAAGCACCGGCGAACCAACCTTTTGGCCTACTGACAAAAAAAATTACCTGACCTCATCGACTTTTATATAATTAAAATATTGATATACGAAAGCTCGCAATAAAATCAAGACTAGATTTATCTTCAGACCATACTCCGATCCAACTTGACTACCAAAACAGCGTATTAACTGAACGTAAAATCAACAAGATGTACAATCATCGTACTGACTGGGAAACTTACAGAGAGTATATTAAGCGATCGCTGCCGCTAAATATTTTATTTACATTACAACTATTACAATTACAAATAATAGCGACATAGAAGCAGCAGTGATTCTCTTCATTGATGTAATCGAGAAAGCTTCACTACAGTCGACTCCTACACATACGACCACAGAGCGCAATGCTTTCACTCCACCTTCTCACCGACGCCTTATCAACAGAAAGAGAAAACTTAAGAAAATTTGACAAACAATCAGAGCCCCATCTGCTAAAAAAACTACAACAAAGCGACCAAGCCACTGAAAAAATAGTTAATCGAACAAAAACGAGAACAACTAGAAAAATATCTCCAAAACTTGACTACATCCTTCATTTTATTCCAGTGGTCATCAGTATTCAAAACGCTTTCTACGGCAAGGGTGACAACATCTTATATTATTCTCTACTGTGTTTTATATATAGTTATCAGTGCATTATTTTTATTAATGCCTTCTACATTAAATTTTAATTTCTTATAACCTTTACAGTCATTTACTTTCGATATTCGTTGGCGTATTTTAGACATCACGAGATAGTGGTCGGAATCACAAGAAGCACCTCTATATGAACGCACATCTAAAATTGATGTGGTATACCTCTTATCTATAAGCACATGGTCAATTTGGTTAGCCGCGTTACTGCCTGGTATTCTCCATGTCTGGAGATGAATCCGTTTATGGATATGTCTGCTGCTACTTATAAATAGACCGTGTGAGGCTGCAAAGTTGCATAGGCGTATTCCATTTTCATTTGTGTTATCATGTAGCGTAAATTTTCCTGCAACATCTTTGATTATGCTTTCCTCCTTTCCAACCTTTGCATTAAAGTCGCCAATTAAAAGCAAAACGTCATGTTTACTAATTTTGCTAAATAGCTCTTCGAGGTCATTATAAAACTAATCTTTAATATTGTCAGTACTTTCATCGGTCTTTTACAATGGATATATTTTGGAATTTCCCTTTCAGTCTTAGGTAGCATAATCGATCGTTGATAGGGAGAAAATTCATTAGGCTTTTCCTTGTTTTACTAACGATGTAAAGACCCGTTCCCCTTTGGCTTTGGGACTTCGAACCCCTGTAGAATATCGAATAAGCTTTCTTTCCATCTCATTTCTTGCATTGCGCAAACATTCACTTGGTATCTCATTAACTCATCTGCTATCTCTGCCATTTTTCCCGGCTACAGCATAGTCAATATGTTCCAGGTACAAATTTTCAAATCGTAGTCCTTTAAACGTTGCGTTGGTCGACATCGAAATTCGTTCGTGCTGAATAACGGCGGTTTTCATTAATAATTGCCTTTATTTAGTCATCATCAGCCTCCTATGACGTGTTCCATCTTTAACGTCCAAATCTCCGGAAGGTAATTTCGCAAACAGCGCTGACAGTGGCGCTCACTAATAACATCTTTCCTACACTTTTTTTGATTGTGCTGCGTTATTCCCTTTCTGAAAGTAAAATAGTAAAATATGACTTTAGAACACACCCAATACACAGACATTTCAATTCGTGTAAATTCTTTCTTCTTAGATGGATAAAATAAGCCTTACTCGCGTCCTAGTGAAAGATGGTGGTTTTGGTACTCAAATGACTGTGCATGTTGGCAACGCGGTGGATGGTGATCCATTGTGGAGTGCTCGTTTTAATGCAACAAACCCAGCTGCTGTCATTAATACCCACCTGGACTTTTTGCAGAGTAAGTTACGCATTTCTAAGGGATAGCGAATAAAATGGAGCTGTCACTTCCCATTTGTTCATACAGATGGCGCCGATCTCATACTGACGAATACTTATCAGACAAGTGTCGAGGGTTACATGGAGTATTTGGATTTGGATGAAAGCCAGAGTGTTGAACTGATAAAGAACACAGTACGTCTGGCGCATATTGCAAAGGAAAAGTTTCTCACGGAATCTTGTAAGGCGCAGATGAATGTGCCACCAGGTGAGTAGTTAACTTAAGCAACAAATTTGAGAGCAATCTAATTGAACAGTCAAAAAATGCATAGGTTACCCTCTGATAATTGCGTCTATTGGTCCATTTGGTGCGCATTTGCATGACGGTTCCGAATATACTGGCGCTTATGCAGACTACTTGCCGGCAAAAACTATTACCGATTGGCATCGTGCACGCATTGAGGTGTGCCTAGAGGCTGGTGTAGACGCGTTGGCCATCGAAACAATCCCGTGTAAAAAGGAGGCGGTAGCATTGGTGGAGATGCTCTGTGAAGACTACCCCGGCGTCAAATTCTGGGTGGCATTCCAGTGCAAAGATGAGAAGACATTAGCTCACGGTGAAGACTTTGCTGAGGCCGCAAATACCATTTGGGATTTACTGTGTGAACGTCAAGCCCAGGATAATTGCTTGGCGCTGGGTGTGAACTGTGTGCATCCGGAGGTAGATAAGAAAATAAGGCTTCTGTTCAGTATTCTTAAGATGATTAAGTCTCCATTTCACTTTCAGTTTGTCACTTCACTTTTCAAACATCTAAATGGCGATCGTCCAGATAAAGAAAAGATTTCATTAGTTGTTTACCCGAACAGCGGCGAAGTGTATGATGTGGTGAATGGTTGGCAAGGCCGCGAACACTGTGTGCCTTTGGAAAATTACGTTCCCGAATGGACAAAGTTGGGTGCAAAAATTATTGGTGGATGCTGCAGGACTTACGCGCGTGATATTTGTCGTATTTCCGAAGTGGTGCGCGAGTTGAACAAACTGAAGATGTAGCCATAGCTTAATTAAAAAATAAAAAAATAATAATAAATAAAAGCAGAAAATCATCGAAGAAAAAACTTTGTGTAAAATCGAGCTGAGCTAAAAAATCTTCCGCTCTACCCAGGTGTCAACCGATATCTCCACTTCTTTGTTTTTGAAGAATAACAACAAATAATAATAACAACTTTAATGCCTAAATCTCCTCCAACCCTTGTATATGGGATAATAGACACGGTAACATAACTTAATAGTGGTCAAGTCTTGTCCTCCACAACTCGCAATATCACCTTGAGGAACTGGAATGGACTTTCCCCTCATACCAAGTCAAACACCGGCCGTGTTTATAGGAAAACAATGAGAGGCTTGCATCATAAAACACCCACTGATTAAATCAAATGAATTGGCTTTACTTGGCCACAGAATAGGGAAAGCGTTCGACCTCTAAATCTATCTAAATCTGGCTGGTCCAACCTAGCCAGTGTCAATGAAAGTCTCAACAGCAATCTCAACAGGAGCGGCAAATTAAACCAACAACAAGTCATCAACTTAAATATCAGCCAAAGCTTGAAAAGCTTCCCGAACAACAGACCAAGTCACAGCTTAACCAACAGGAGCAGCTACCGCACCGTCAGAAATAAAAGCGCCAACAGCGACCACTTCAACCAAAAAACTCACTAAAAAAAATTATGCGGCTTCGAATATGGCTGCTATTCTAATTGAACCGTTACGATCTAGCTTAAGATCATCCACGGGTACTACATGGGCCAAATGCCACTTGGCGATATCTAACTTGCCCGCTTAGTTGACACCTGTTTTTTTAAAAGTTGAGATTGTCGAGCTAGTAAGATCTAGGACGATGTTTATGCAGTCGGAATGAATGTGACAAAATTGCTTGGAGGAGCACTGCGAAAGAAGTACAGGAGAAGCTCGTGGAGGTTAGGTCTATTCTGTTCGATAACCTTTTTCCCCATGTGGATCCAGAACACAAAAATAGGATTCAACTTATGGTGAGCCACCAAATGTGTCAAGTAACAGCAGTATGGACAGTAAGTGATAGTAGGAACCGCTGGTGCCGCACTGATAGCCAAAAATCGTTTTCAGAAGAATTGCAGAGTAGCTTATCAAAGCTAAACAATACATAAGCTTCCATGAGATGCAATGGGTGTCTGAAGCTCTACCCGCCCAGGGAGTGTTATTCTTCTCATAGTAATATCCCATACATTCAATATGTCAACCGCGAAAAGACGGTTGGGACGGTAACAATCAGCCCAATAAAATCGGTGTCAACAAATTCCAAAGGAAATAATACACTTTCATCCATTTTACATGCTTTATATAAACTTCAGCTATATATCTCTAAACAAATCTTTGAATGAGATTTTCACCCAAATGAAAATGTCAGATTAAACTGAAATTTTGTACACGTATCAAGAACCGATGACAATATAATAATTTGACAACTTTGTCCTTTTGACCTAACCAGGATCATCAAAATTAACTAGCACCATCTACTGGCAGCGCCAATAATGCTGGCCACATTATACACTGACCAACACCCGATTAGCACACTCTTTAACATGTCAATTTAAATGCAAATAACTCAGAACTCTGATTATATATTATGCTCATTATTTTTTTCTTGCATACTTCATTATTCTAAAAATAACTTTTAGCCCTAGTAGTGTACCGTTATTTTGTTTTGCTATATTCTTTGAAAAGAGACAAAGTGCTATATTTTTTTTTGCGACAGACGATTAGCACATTTTTGATTTTTGCTTATAAGCTGTCGTATTTGACATATTAAAATTATTATTAATTTAATTTGACCAATTTTAAATTAAATAAAGTAAGTATGGGAAAAGCAAAAGCGTTGGATGAGACAGAAAAGACTTACAGGGAGTGTAGCCACTCAATCCTTCAAATATCGATGAATATTAAACGAAGCCGTAAAGTTATTTCCTCATTCCTAAGCAATGAGCATACCTACTGGAAACATATGAGAGGTTGGCTCTCTTCTGTATTACAGCAGCTGACAAGCGAATTATTTTGAGGTTCGCGTCTAATTCTCACTACTCAGCCGCCAAAATTAAAGAAAAAACAGGTATTAACGCGTGCGTGTGTACTGTACAAAGAAACATATAAAACGTCTGAAATAAAAATAAAAAAAACCACCTCTAAACCACCTTCGAAAGATGCAACGGCTCGATTTCCGTCGATCGAATATGACTTGGGCCAAGGAGTGGGAGTCTTTTCGGATGAAAATAGTTTAATTTGGAGGGTCTTGATAGTTATGCTTACTACTTTCATGATCTTAGAAAGGAAGAGCAGATCGACTGCACAGCAGTGCCGGTGGAATCATGCCCATGATTCCACACTTATTATTATTATTATACACTTTGCCACCATAGAATTGCAATTTCTAACTAGTCGTATGAACGCTACAGTATACAATGATGTACTGAAAATGGCTTTCCCTGCAATCAAGGATATTTTGGACCCTTGGAATGGAAGTTCCAGCTGTATAACGCAACTATCCACACGGACATGGCTGCCATACTCGCCCGACTTGAATATTATGGGAAATGTTTGGGGATGGGTAGCACGCAAAGTGTACGAGTCCGGCAGGCAATTCTAAACTGAAGCTGAACTTATTCAAGGAATAAAACGTGCTTGGGAGATTATTTCACTAAGTTACATCAAAAAATGATAGGACTCCTTACGCATGAGGAGGTACGAGGCCACACTTAACTGTGGTGGCTCAACATATTATTAATTATTTTATAAATAAATTTGAAAAGAGAGAAACTAAAATAAAAAATAATTTTGGGGTGTTCCGTCCCTATTTTTTTGTATTATTCGACATTTTCAAGTTGGTGTTCTAATCAAATGTCGCAAAAAAAAGTGTTAACTTTTTATGTTAAGTTCTTTAAAATTCGTTTAAAATGCTATTAATAAAGTTATTATCTTAACTATCATTTTTTCTTGTGTATAAATTTATTGAGAAAAATATTTATATTAAAAGCTTTATTCCATCGGCTGATATTAAGTATTAACAGTTGTATTCAACTTATGCGTGTATTTTTCCGTCAAAAATTATACCTCTTTTGGCAACGTACTTCACCGCTCGGGACTAGTTATAGCGTACGCGGACGACATTGCGATTCTCGTGAGAAACCAAAGATACCTGGCGGAACTGTTACGCAACATTATGACATCCGCTAAGGCAGTTGGTCTTGTAGTCAAATGTCATAAGACTAAGTATATGACTCTCTCTAGAAGCTCAGGACGAAGAGGAGCATGCCCTATAAAAATAGGACATTATACTTTTGAGAGCGTAGAAAAGTTTGGGTATCTGGATCGTATATATCCAAGATCGCCTTCTAGCTGCAAATAAAACGTATTATGCCCACATAAGCTTCTTTAATGCTGCTTTCTAGAAGCTGCAAATTAAACATGTACAAGACCCTGACGAGTGCTATAGTCACTACAGATCTTCGAGAGGAAGATCTTGTGGAAATCTTTGGGCCAAAACTTACAGCAGAAGGAGAATATGTGATTAGAAATAACGCAGACCTACTACAGTTTATGCAAGGCGAAGACATAATCAAATATATAAAAGCACAGCGCCTTAGACGGATTGGGCATGTCTTAAGAATGAATTACACGAGAGCACAGGCACTAATTGTGCAATATAAGCCTGCAGAATCAGGGGAAGGCCACGTTAGTCTCATTGACGACATAGAACAATATGGAATAACTATTGGTGCAAGGAACTGGAGAACCCTGGCAAAGAATAAGGAAAGAAAAACAACAAAGAACAAGGTAGAGAAAGCCAATACCTACCCAGGGTTGTAGAGCTGACTGATAATGATGATGGTATTAAGCATCAAAGGCAGGAAGCCAAAGGTGTGCTAATCGGTTGTCGGGCAGTGTACCTCTCTCGCTTGATAACTAATTTAGTTTTAGTAGATTTCGAGCAAATTGTCTGCAAAAATGGTACAGACAGACACACAAGTGATCCTATAATGGTTCCGTTTTCACTCAAACCTACGGAACCCTAAAAAGTGTAAAACTGCCAGTTATTCGGTACAAGGAGGTTCCAAACCGCTCAACTAAACATAATGCTTACTTTACAATAAAATCAAGCTATGAAGTAAATAACAAAATTATTTACAGTAGAGCATTGCTTCCTGTCTAGACATTGGTCCAGTTCGGTTAAACGATACTGTAACTGAACTTTAGAATGAGGTCAAATATCTTTCGGTAATTCTGGATAAACATCTGAATTGCAATTCTCATCTTAAAACAGTACTCAACAAAGTCACCAGATCCATTTGGAATTGTAGACGGTTATATGGTAGAACATGGAGTCTATCTCCAAAATTGATCTACTGGTTATATACACCATGGTAGTTACACTCGTCGTCACCTATGCGGCTCTCGTGTGGTGGCCTAAGATACTTCAGGTCACACATAAGCCAATGCGACAAGCTCTAGCGGCTTGCCTCGCCATGACCGGGGCCATGCGAACCTGCCCGACGGCTGCCATGGAGTCGATCATTGGACTCAGTCCATTACACATTTTCGTTAGTAAGTCAGCAGCAACTAGTGCTCTAAACATTCAATTAAAATTTGGGATGCCTTTCAAAGGCACTGGTCACTCGAAAATAGTCAGCGTAATCCAAACAGAGTTAACTGGGAAGTCGGTAACCCGGGCCCTAGGCCCAGTAGCAACAGATGGTTCACTGATGGTTCTAGAACAGAAACGAGTACCGGAGCCGGGATTTTCCGACCAAATACAAGAATCCCCATTGCCACTAGAAATTTTTGTCTTTTAATTTTCCCAAAAGAAGAGTACATTGTCTCTTATAGAAAAATAAATCGACTATTATACAGATTAATACTTAGGACAAGTGAATTTTAGCTTTACAATCAGTTTGTAAAGTAGTGTTGTGACTGTAATTTAACAAAACATGAATTTTAACAATAAATAAACAATTAAAGATATCACCAATTAACAATGAGTAAGTAATGTAATGAAGTAATATGTGTTATGTGAGGTCAACTGGTCTCACCCTTTTTAGCCTTCGTTGACAAGTTAGTTCTTTTAATGGTAATGTGTTCACACCATCGTTCGAATGCTGGGAAAGTTTGGTTTGGTATTTTCTGCTTAAATTGATTATTTCCTCATCTACTGTCGCAATTGGTGACATACCATTGGGCTTTTGTGATGGTGCGAATAATTTTTGATTGTTACCTCTGGATTAACTTTATATTTGATTTTTTGGCAACTCCCCATATTTCGGCTCCATATGTCCAAATTGGTTTAATAATTGTCTTATAGATTAAGAGCTTGTTTTCAAGTGAAATGTTTGAATTTGGTTTGAGCAGCCACGCTTTTTTTGTATATGGTGTTTTCAGTTTAGTTTAGTGTCAATATATAATCCTAAGTACTTGGCTTTTTTTTTGAATGGTTACGTCGTCTCCGTCAATATTTATATGGATTGGTGTGAATTTAGTGTATATAACTTGTACTGTTTTGTTTTTGTTTATTTTAATATGCCACTTTCTAAGCCAGTCGAGTGCTTTATTAAAGTCTGCTTGCAACATGGATGTGGCAGTATTTATGTTTTTATGACCACTTAGTAGTATTGAGCGAAAGTTGCAATCATCGACGAATTGTGAGTGGGATATGGTATGTGTGCTGTGTATAGGGTATATAATAATGGTCCTAGCACACTTCCCTGTGGAACTCCTGAATTTATTTCTCTAAGGGTTGAGTATTCGTCTGAGTATTTAACTAAAAAGTATCTACCTGTGATATATGATGTTAATAGATGGGCTATGTTTTGAGGCAATACATTGTTAAGTTTCCATTTGAGTCCTTTATGCCAAACCTTGTCAAAAGCTTTTTCCACGTCCAAGAAGAGTCCAATACAAAGTTTATTATCGTCCATGTCATTTAGAATTTTGTGCATATCTCTGTGCACTTGTTGTATTTTTGATTGACTTCTTCGAAAACCAAATTAGTGATTAGGAATGGTGTGGTTGCGTTCTAGTAGTGGAAACAGTCTACTTCTTAATATGTTCTCGAACACTTTTGAAACACAGGGAGTAGACTGATTAGTCTATAAGACTCTGCTTTTGATGCGTCTTTGACTGGTTTCGGAATCGCAATAATCTCAGCTACTTTTCATACTCTCGGAAAATAGTTTAGTCTGAACAGAGCGTTAAAGATGTTTCTTAGATATTCAATAGCTTTCACAGGTAGTTCTCTTAGGAGTTTCCCATTTATTTTGTCATATCCAGGAGACTTTTTTTCCTTTATGTCATTATTAATACATTTTCTTATTTCTCTGGTGGCCTTTTCATGTTTTAGATGTTCTGAACCTCTGCTAATACCTGTGTTCAGCTGTGGATCATATGAGTTGGTGGCGAGTTCTGTAAAAACCCTTTCGAAGTAGTCAACTAATACTTTAGCTTTGTCGAGGTTCGCCTTTACCCATAACCCGTTTTCCATTTTTAGAGGAGCCTGATGATTACTTTTATTTGTCCATCCTTTAGTAGCTTTCCATAAAGAGTAGTCCGTTTGACTCGTGGGCGTTAAGCTCTTGAGATATGATATTAATTATTTGTTTTTAATACCTGAATCATTTTTAAACCTCTTTAGTTGCCTTGTTGGACTGTCTTTTTGTGTCAGGAGATCTTGTGGTTGACCAGGTTTTCCGTAGTTTACATTTTTTATTTAATAGTCGTCGTAGTTGAGGTTGTGTGTAGAATGTCCAATTTTGCTGCTTCTTTTTTGGTGTCGATTGTATAACTGCTTTCATAATGGTGTCATTCAGGAATACTATCACTGACTCGATGTCCTCATATGATTTAAGAGGGATGTCGGTCATTAAATTAATGTCAATGTATTCCTTATAAGTATGCCAGTCACTTCTGTTGTTGTACAAAAGTCTGTTTACATGTGTAGGCGTGACATGCGAGTCATATATTAATTCTATAGGGTTGTGGTCTGACGAGAGTTCGAATCATGATAAGATTTTACATTTCCGAATGTCCAGGTTCTTTGTGATGAAAAAATCTATCAAGTCAGGTGTTTTATTAATATCTGTTGGCCAATAAGTTGGTTCGCCTGTACTCAAGTGTTTAGAGTGAGTTATAGCGTTGAGGAGATTTTTGCCTTTTTTGTTCGTTAGCCTCGATCCCCACATAGTGTGTTTCGCGTTTTAATCACCAGCTGCAATGGAGCGTTGTCCAAGAGTGTTGAGGAAATTGTTATATTCTGTGTCTGTAATATTAGGCTTTGGTGGACTATATACAGCAGATATTGTGAGTAGTCCTACGAGATCATTAATTTGAATGTTCGTCGTTTGTATGTAGTTACGCTAATAAGGCTCAAGCTCGTCGTGCTTTAATGAATACTTCATGATTATGGCTGTTCCACCGTGCGCTGTGCCATCGGGTTGGTTTGTGGTATACACTTTGTACCCTCTAACTTGTATGAAGTGTTTGTTTGTGCAATTTGTCTCCGAGATTAGGGCTATGTCAACGCTGTTGTCATGAATAAGTATTTGTAGTTCGTCAATATGGTTTTTCAGTCCGTTTGCATTCCAAGTTATGATCCTTAATTTAGTTTCCATTTTGTTTGTCCATCTTCGATATGAGGATTGTTATGACGTTTATCATATTTGTGACTTGTGGAACAGTTGTTTCATCAGATCTTTCATCTCAGTAATGTCAGTATTTATGTCAATGAGTCTTCTTGCGTAATTATTGGTTGGATTCCTGAGTTGTTCCTTTTTATTCCTTTCGCCATTTTTGTTGTTAATCTAATCATTAGCTACTTGAGCGTACGATAAACCGGTCTTAATTTTGTTTAGGTTGAGTCTCGATTGGAGCTACTGCTAGTCTCAGCCGAAACTTGGTGGCTATTTTCTCTAAGGAATGGAAATCTTTTTATTTTCAATGCCTTGTATATCTCACAATCTTTGTAGTTTGTAGTGTGTGCAGCACCACACAATGCACATTTTATTTGAGCGTTGGCTTCAATTTTGCAGTCGATTGTTTTGTGTTTACCGGCGCATTTGACGCAGATCGGATCTCTGGTGCTAACATTTCTTGTGTGGCTGTATTTTTGACAATTTGAGCTTTGCGATATTATGCGTTTATGGTGTGGGGGCTCAAAAATGATTTTCGTGCAGAGCAGTGTGGCTATGTTATAAATATCTTTGTTGTTTTTCTTTTGTTTTTCAGTTCAATGAAGAATAATGGAAGCGGTTTGTTCGTGACTTTTTGTTGTACATTATGGATGTTTATGATTTCATGCCCTAGGTCGAGAACTTCATTTTTTATTTCATTAATGTCAGTGGCGTGGTGTATATTCCTGAGCACTACTTTAAATACACGTTCTTAATTCGGTTTAAACGTATAGTATTTCTGTGCTCTTGCAGCATCTTAATAACTGTGGAGTAACTGGTAGAATCTTTTGTTTGTATTCACACCTCATTATTCTGCAGCGTTTTTAAAATGTAATTATGTTTAATTACACTTTTAGAGCATTGCTAAGAACGCTTATTTGTTCGAACAAAGACTTGGACCACGCTTTATTGTCGGTGGAGACTTTAACGCAAAAAACACGGCTTGGGGCTCTAGAATGTCAAACAAAAAAGGTAAGGACCTACTGAGGGCTTTATACACAGTAAAGGCAACACACTTAAGCACCGGCGAACCAACCTCTCCGACCGACTCCTACACATACGACCACAGAGCGCAATGCTTTTACTCCACCTTCTCTCAGACGACTTACCAACAGAAAGAGAAAACTTAAGAAAATTTGGCAAACAATCAGAGCCCCATTTGCTAAAAAAGACTACAACAAAGCGACCAAGGAACTGAAAAAATAGTTAATCGAACAAAAACGAGAACAACTAGAAAAGTACCTCCAAAACTTAAACCCGAAAAGATGCTCGGGCTATTCTCTGTGGAAAGCGACTAAAAAATGACAAACAAGACAATTCATCAACCACCACTGAAAATGGACGACGGGACATGGGCTAGAACAGACCTTGAGAAAGCTACAACATTAGCCAATTATTGCGAGGGTGTTTTTGCGGAGAATGATACTACCTCTGATAACTCACTACCTCCTTTTCGTTCGTTCAAATGTAGCACTAAAGAATATCTCTACAAAAGAAATAATTGCAATTAAAAAACACGACATTAAACATTAAAAAGCCCCAGGCTACGACAAAATAAACGCACTGAAAGAATATCCTGTAGAGGCACTAGACTACATATGAAATCTATTTAACACGGTATGAAGACTAAGACATTATCTCAGTGCATGGAAAGTTGCCGAAATAAAAGGTATTCCGAAACCTGGAAAAGACTTCAAAAAACTTCATCCTAAAGACCCATAAGGTTGCTACCCGGCTGTCAAAAATTTTTGAAAAACTTCTTGTTCTTCTAAGACGTAATCAAATTATACCCTACCACCAATTTGGATTCCGACGTAATATTTCTACGGTTCAACAGATTCACCGCGTAACCCACAAAATACCTAACGATATAGATAACAACAAATTTTGTATTGGACTATTCCTAGATGTCGAGAAAGCCTTTGATAAAATTTGGCACAAAGGCCTAATACACAAAATCCACTCGATTTTCCAACCATTGTGACTCAAATTCTGTGAAGCTATATAGAAGGCAGATACTTCTATGTTAAGTATGAAAACAAATACTCTACACTACGCCTGGTAAGCACAGGAGTTCCCCAAGGAAACGTTCTTTGGCCACTCCTTTACACTATTTTCACCGCAGACCTATCCCAACCAACACAGGACTCTACAATGACAGCTACGTTTGCAGACGACACCATTCTTCTATCCGCCCATAAAAGCATAAATGCAGCAACATCCACTCTACAAAGAAACTTAAATAAAACCCTAGAGTGGTTTCGGAAATGGAGAATAAAAATTAACAACAGCAAAAGAGTCCAAGTAATTTTTACTACCAAAACAAAATATAGACCAGTTCACCTAATAATTGACGGAAGAGATATAACAATCGGAAACGTAGCTAAGTACCTTGGAATCTACCTTGACAGCAAACTGACATGAAAATACCATATTTTTAAAATACGAAACCGAATGAAACTTAAAATAAATTGCACTGGTTGTTAAACAAAAAATTGAAAATCTCACTGAACAACAAACAACTTGCAGATTTCCACAGTGGCTGAAGAAATAACTAGTTTAAGTCGGAGATACCAAATAAAAGTAAGCCAACATACTAACAACAAGGTAAATACACTGCCTCTGCGCGAGCTCCAGCAAACGCGTAGACATCGCCGGTCAAGGCCTGTCGACCTAATCTAAAATAAAACGTAAATCATTGTAGCAATAGTATAAGCAGGCGTTTATATGATATATTTAGCATTAGACCTACTCAATAATTATCACAACAAACATTATTCTAAAGCCACCTTTATTTTATCTCCCTCTAGAAGTTGTGAAAACGTAGTACTATGAGTCCAAATTGTGTTGACAGGTACATTTCAAGGGAAATAAAAAAAATAAAATAGAATATAAAAAAAAACGATTGTAAAGGGTTTCAACCATGCAGGTTTCCCAAATTGCTATATTAATCCTTTGGATTGCAATTGGAGTGACACAACTGATGAACAATTCCACAATAACTTTCACAAAATTGAAAATTAAAATATGCACGAGGACGTTGGCTATAGTATAGACGAAGTTTTAGATGCCATTTTAGCCGATGAATTAAATTTAACCGCAAAATCGGACACCAACTCTTCTGACGACTCTTCAGAAATTTCTCATGTGAAGTAATCTACAATAAATCTAACCAAGCTCTTCAACACGTGAAAAGCCTTACCGAATATTGCTACGAGCATCTTAATAAATATTAAAAATATTAAAAATTGCTGAGACAAAAATATACAAACATTTAAATTAAAATTATTAAAGAAATTATTAAAGATTATTAAATTATTAAAGATTTCTTCAATTAAATTATAAATAAATTAATAAATCTATATACAATAGTTATAAAAAAATAGTAATAAAAAAATTGTTCATTAAAAAATAAATAAAAGTCACACCCTTATAAGATCAGCTTATAGGTCAGCATAGGTTTTCCAAAAATTCTGGAACTGAAGTTGGTAAGCTTAGACAGCTTTGACTGTACATCGAAAAAATAGCAAAAAGCCTCTTACAGAGTATGGAAAGCAGGACTACAAAACTCTTAAACAATGAGAGCCTAATTTCATATATTTACCTCGATCCATGTTTGTAGCAAAACTATATAACAGAGTCAAAGGTTTAAATGTACATTCTTGACAAACGAACAATTCGAATTTTCTGTGTTCATCATTAGAAAAGAAGCAATTTGCAGAAGAGGCCTGAATATTTAAATGAAACATTTATGCCGAAGCCCAATGAATGCATTCATGTTTTACAAAAATAGAGAATCTGCAGCTACCGTATTTACGTGTAGACTCCAACGTTCTGCTTTTTTGGAGCGTTAAGCAGCATAGTTAAGCAAGCAGCGGTTCCACCAACATATTTTTTAAATTTATTTTCCTTATCTTTCTTACTTTACTTACTTCTTTCTCTTGTTTCAGGTGACTGAGCGTGCTTTCTCAGCATTGAAACTTCTTTTGACTGATAACCGCAACCGGATTAACCAGGATACACTTGAGAACATAACACTGGTTAAACTGAATGCTGCATATTTTGATGAAACTATGGAACATTTTCCATTGTTTTAAATTGTCGATTGACAAACAAGCATACCTCGAGTGCAATACATTCGACGACGACGAGAAAATGTGGGAAACTAGCACAAAAGACAAATGAACATTTGGCAGTGCTGCTTTCATTCGTGTTGTTATTTTTCACATTTTTACAACTAATTTCCTTTTTTTTTGGATAAAATGGATAACATCATAAAATGGCTAGAAATTTTAAGGTATTCCCTTCACTTTCGAACATCTTCCTTTGGTAACGAGAAATATCTTTTAAATACTCCGTAATGGACTACAAAGTGATTGCCGTTTTCTTGTTGCACGTCAGTTTGCTTTCGCAATAATGTAATTCGTTTTTTTTCAGCGCATTTGTTATTATTATTATATATTATATTATTATATTTGTTATATTACCTTGTTGAAACAGTGGATATTTCGTCATTACATTTTTTCCATATTTTATTTCATTTCCACTGCACCCGCCTCAATATCGCCATCTCAAATGCCGACGAGAGAATACGAATATTTTTTTATTTTTTATTTTATTAAATATTTTATTTATTAAGCACCAACCCGGCGCATTGTGCCTTATAATGTGCCTTGCATCTATGTCATAACTTATCGCCTGGCTTGAACAATTATTTACCTCTATTACATACATTAATTATTACATTAATTATTTGTCAGGTTTAGGATTACTTAAATTTAATTTTAAGGATAAGGTTAGCGTCTTCTCCGTCTAAGGCGAGTCCTGCTCCTTTCCAAGAGCTCGCGGAAGTGAAGTCTTCTGAGGCGCTGTATGGGTGAGATTCAGGCCAGGGGTCTGGCTAAGCGGTTTGAGTGTGCCAAAAGTCAGTCGTTGTATCGGCTGGTTTGTCGGGCGATCTGGTCCTCCACAACAGGTATGTCCAGGTCTCTGTGCAGGGTTGAGTTTTTGACGTACCAGGGACAACCAGTATTTAGTCGCAGAGTCTTGTTTTGCAGGACTTGCACTCTTTTCTTCTGAGATTTTGACGCGATTCCCCAGATCTCTATGCCGTATCTCCATTTAGGGATAATTATTTGTACGTAGACTGTCCGTTTGTTAGAGAGATAGACAGTGAGCTTCTTTTGTTTAACAGCCAGTGTAGCCTAATGATCTTGGTGCGACAAAAGTGTGTTACAGAAGAGATGTGTTTGCTAAATGTGGGCTTCTGGTCAAGGGTTAGACCCAAGTATTTTACTGTGTTGGTTTGGGGGAGCATGTCACCGCAGAGATACACAGACGGTGGAGCGAATATTTCTATCATTTCTTTAGTCGTTGCAAATTAGAGATTAATGAATTTGGTCGATCGACGTCGATAAGACAACGGGAATGCCAACTTGTCGTTTTTAAAACGTTTTCCTTTTTTACCATTGTTGAAATTTCCATGAAATGTAATATGTAATCTTATGATTTCTGCATTTTGAACAAAACAGTTTTTCTAGCCCTGCAAAATTTTGTCTTACTCTGCTTCGACTGGAATTTAGGCAAAAGCAAAAAAAAATACTCATCAACAAGTAACAGTATTTCTTTGGAAAACGTTTGCTTCTGATTCTTTAAGCAGACAAGCCATCGCTAGTTCATCTTAGTTTCTTTTTTGCTTGATTCACTTTCAATAGCAACAGGTAAGCGAAATGTTTGCATTTTGCCTTAACGTTTTGGTTGGTTGTTTATGCTAAATGCGTAGTTACTTGAAAGTCAGTTTTGTTTTTTTTTTTTTTGTTGAAAGACATCAAGCAAAGCATACAATTCTGTGGTGTTACTAATTTTAAGCAAACAATCCAAACCCTGCAAACAATAAAATGTAAAATAAACCAATTAAATACTTTTAGGTTTAAAATGAATATGAACATATGCATATATTACTATATTACTCTATGTAGTAGATCCGAAGGGTGGAGCCCTTCCAGCCTTCTCGGGGAGTAGTTTGTTGTTAGGGCAACAGCACGAGGATTAATATACACATTAAGTGCGTCATTATAACGACTGGTATGGCGATTAATTTGCTCATTAACTGACGCTTGACGTACCAAGGAGCATCCGTGATGTACAGGAGAGCTTTATTCTTCATAACCTGAACGCGATTTATCGTACTCTTTGCAGCTAGTCCCCAAAGCTGAATGTCATAGGTGTAGGATGGTGTAACGATGGCCTTATATAGCGTAACCTTAGCAGCCAGGTTGAGAGAGCTACCAGCTCGAATGACCCATCGAAGTTTTTGCAGCTTCCTTTTGCATGTGGCCGTAATAGCATTAATGTGCTTAGACCACGTCAATCGGCGATCCAAAACTATGCCCAAGTATTTGACAGAAGCTTTTTGAGGAACTTGAATGCCGCAAAGTGTTACAAATGGACAGTGTTTAGTGCGCAACGTAAAGCAACAGTGCTGCGATTTCGTGGAATTGATACCTATGTTCCATCGTCTGGACCAAGATTCAAATTTGTCAAGAGTTCTTTGGGATGTGGCAGCAGCTAGTTTTTTTTTTTTGGTTGGAGTTGGCATGTCACTAGTAAACAGCGTGTACAGGACGGGACCTAGGACACTGCCTGAGGAACACCACCTCTAATGTTACGGATAGTCGACCTCTTGTCTTTGGTGTCGACCATAAAAGTACGACTTAGTAGATATGATCTGATGAGGAAGATATATTGCGCAGGGAGAAGAGACTTAATCTTGCATAGTAGACTGTCGTGCCACACACGATCAAGGGCTTGCTGAACATCAAGGAACACTTCTACAACTTTACCCTCAATACCATCGTATCCAGGCGATTTGTTAGTTTTCATTGTTTTTAATTAGAGGCGGATTTCGGCCGGAGTAATGAGCGGAATAGGCGATGAGTTTTGGATGGGGACAAATAAAAAGGCTCTTACTGTCAGGGTCCTGAGGATGAGCTAAAGTGAACGGTGTAAAACGATCCTCTAATTCGTCTGCGAATGCCTCTGCATTATCTTTATTTGAGGAGCACCATGAGCCATCCGTTCGCTGAATAGACACTTGCTTCAGTGACTGCGTCTTAATGTAACACATCGGCTTCCAAAGGTTGAAGCCACTCTTTTTGTTCGGATAAGCATTGCGGAGGTTGGTAAAGAATTCACTCTTGGCCTCCTGAAGAACTTTTTTTAATTTTCGCGCTTCACGCCTCCAATATATCGCTGCCTTAGAGCCCGTTTGCAAAGAACCGTATCACGGATTTCGGATTTCAAAGGAGATTGACTTAGATGTGAGCAGCAAGATGGACCGAAATTGAACAACTAAAAACAAAACATACGTAATGATGTTAAAAAGAAAACGGATTTGCATTCAACAGACAACGAACCAATACATTTTAAACAATACAATTAGTTTAATTCAATTCGACTGTTTAGTGCTTTGTTGGTGATGATCGCATTTTTGGTGCGTTCGAACTGATATGAATTTAATGTATTCCAAATTTGGTGTAGCGAAAATGTCATCAGTGAAGCGTTGAAATCAAAATATTGATAGGCGTATGTGCGTGGCAAGGCAAAAACATAATATCAGGGTCAATGAGACTGACAAACAGCGTAGTCAGCGTTTAAAGACAAATCTAATAATAATTTCTCAAACGCGATCCATTAAGTCCGGAAAAAACTATTGAATTCGACGATTTTGGCGTTCAGATACGATCCAACAGTCGATCACGCCGCAGACGTATTGGTCGACCTGGGAACAATGAGCATTGTTTATCAACAAAATATTGGGTTATGGTTGTTTGCTTGTTTAGTTTTGTTTCGATATAATACGAATCCTAAGAAAAACCATATTTTGCTTTTAAAAAAATCAAATATACTTAGCCCATGACACTCAGTGATTACGTTGCATACTACTGGTGAAAGGATTTTTAAAATCGGATAAATACTTTCGAAGATTAGCCCTAACATCCAAACAAACACCTCTTTCTAATATTAGTATAGATATAAATACATATAATATCTGCCTTAGACGGGTATTACACTTGACAAATCAACTCTCTCAAGTAATCGTTAATTTCTCTTTGGTATTGATCTGAGTTATTACATTATCTTCAGTAGCTTTCAACATTTTGACAGTTGTTTACATTTATTTTCTTTGCACTTTACTTTATTATTCATAATCTTGGATTTTTTTCTATTAGAAATTGAGTAGTTTCCTTTGACCACACTACTTTTACCCTTTCCGTAATTTAATTTACAAAAGATGGACGAAGTAACGGCGAAAAACCGAACGAACACAAAAAGAAATTTCACAGTGTTGAAAAAGTATTGATTGTAGTACAATCATTGTACACCGTCGGC
This sequence comes from Cacoxenus indagator, assembly GCA_035041755.1. Classification (NCBI taxonomy): domain Eukaryota; kingdom Metazoa; phylum Arthropoda; class Insecta; order Diptera; family Drosophilidae; genus Cacoxenus; species Cacoxenus indagator. Next base: position 262,879 of record JAWNKX010001101.1, read on the forward strand.
AACAATCAATACTTCGTACCCGTAGCCCCACTTCCCTTCTCAACGAGCACAGTTGAAAGAGTGAAAAAGAGATTTGATTTGCCAAGAGTAATAGGGGTCTTATATGGTTGCTACAATAATTTAAATTTGATATTAGGTTAAGTCAACGGGTCTTGACCGACGAAGTCTACGTCTATGCTGGAGCTCGCGAAGAGGCAGTGTATTCACCTCGTTGTTAGTATGTTGGCTTAGTTTGGTTTGGTTTGAGTGTTGTGTATACATTAATTGTAGATTGGATCTTTTCAGACCCCCATATTTGTACTCTGTACGTCCAGATAGGTTTGTTGATTGTTTTATAAAATAATAGTTTGTTATTAAGTGAGACCTTAGAATTTTTTGGTGGAACAACCACCGCAATACTTTTATTTTAAGTTTCATTCGGGCGCTTATTTTATAATGTGGCGTTTCCATGCCAGTTTGTTGTCAAGGTAGATTTCGAGGTACTTAGCTTATTTTTCGATTGTTATATCTCTTCCGTCAATTTTTAGGTGGACTGGTGGATACGAGGTCTGGCCCAAAAGTATGTAACCTACCTCGATTTCTCGGCGCTTGACTTATTCTTCGTAATCCTGATGGTGGTGTCCCTCAAAGTAGTCCCCATTTGATTGAAACACATGCTCATATCGATACTTCCACTTCCTAAAGCAGTCTTGAAAGTCAGTTATTGGAATCGCCTTCAGTGCGTTCGTCGCATTGGTTTCAAAAGTCTTCTTGCCGTCGAATCGGTGTCCTCTAAGCCGCATTTCCAATGGTGGAAATAGACAAAAGTCGTAAGATGCTATGTCGGGACTGTATGGAGGCTGGCAAAACTGAAAAACACTGTGTTTTGATAAATACTGCTGCACAAGATTGGCATGCGCGGGATTTGAATTATCGTGGTAAAGAAGCCAGTCACCGGTTTGCCAAAAGTGCGGTCGTTTTCTTCTGATGGCATCACGCATTCTTTTCAAAATTTCAACGTAGTACTCTTTCTTGATCCTCTGACCTGCAGGAGCATATCCGTGATGCATGACGACTTCATAATCGAAAAGAAAAAATCATGTGTGCAGTTCACGCATGGTAAAAGTGAAACTTCTTAAACAAGTGAAAATTAAAACAGCAAAATACACCAGCTCTGTCTTGAGGTCACAATTCGACTGAGTCGTGCGCTTGCCGCTTGCGTGATTATATTTATTTTGACACAGCCTTGCGGCCGAAGCTAGCCTTGATTCTTCTTTGGTGTCGCAACAGCCGCAAATTTTGTGCATACTCGAGTAGACCGAACCTCATGTGTCATGACCCGAAAAGAAGCAAACAGTTCGATCATGTATGTTCTTTGCTTGCTTCTAAGCAAAGACGTAGTGGCATGTGCAATTGTTGTTGTTATATTTACGTTTGCCGCATGCTCTCCTTGCCAACAACTGTGAGCACAGCACAGCTTCTCTCTGTTTTTCGGCCGAGGCTCGGATGTAAGCTTCCACTGCGAAGACAGTTGTTTTGTTTAAGGATCATAACCATAGACCCGTGATTCATCACCAGTAATAACCTTTTTGAGCAAATTTTTATTGCCATTGATCACTATTTCTAGATCGTCCTGAGCGATTTGTAATCGAAGGGTTTCCAAGGTCATCTTCTACTTTCTTCACAGTCATGCGACGATCTTGTTCAATTGCCACTCGCACACGCTCAACATTATGCGATGTTTTTGCAATCGCAGGTCGACGAACGAGAATCACTGTCAACAGATGTGCAGCCATTTTTAAACCGCTTACACCACTCTTTTATTTGTGTTTTGCCTATACACTCGTCTCCAAAGGCGTTTTGCAACATTTCAATAGTTTCCCCACAACTTTTTTCAAGATTAAAACAAAATTTTATGCAAATTCGCTGCTCGGTTCTCTCCCTATGAACTATGAACAAATCCGACGAACGTGAAAAAGACATTGTAAACAAATACACGCTGAGCGTAAATTAACCATCCTATTGAGAACTGCGAACACCTGGTGAGTTCGTGAGGAGTTACTGGTGATGTTCGTACCCTATAGATGTCGCCTGAGTGCTGTGGTGCGAAGATATAAATGCAGGTCGGCTAATTTTGGGACAGACCTCGTATTTTGTTTCGCAGTGAAAATGACGAACTTTTTCGCTAATTAATTTTTATTCTCCATTTCCGAAACTATTTTAGGGTTTTATTTAGTTTTTTTGTTTCGTTTTTTTTTTTTGGAGCGTGGATCTTCCTGAATGTATGCTTTTGTGGGCGGAAACTATCAGTAGCTTGTGCTTAACAGACGTGTTTTGATTCTGCTCCGCATTTTGATTTTGATTAGCATTTGGCAAATAATTTGTCTATTGTCGTTTATCGTTACTAATATTTATTTTCTTTCCGGTGTTAAGTGAATTTACCGTATAAATTTTGTACTTATCAATGTTTAATTATTTTTGGCAAGTACAACGCTTAAATTTGCCTTTCCTGTGTATTGAGTTCAATCCCTATTTTTTCCTACTTTGCTCTCCCTTTAAAATAGTTTTTGCTATTTTAGTCTTTTTCTGTTTCCTTCTTGCTCTCTATACAGTAGTTATTATTTTTAAATAACTGTATTTCCTCTTTTTTCTCTGGGAAAATATTATTATTCACCTTACTTTTCTCTTTGCAATTCTATCTCTGTCTAGCTGAGAGCGTCAAAATTCGGACTTAAGTCGTTGTGCTTTTTTTGCACAGTGTGTTGATAATAACAAACAAATTTTGAAAATAAATTAAAAAAAAAATGTTTACTTAAGTTTATTTTATTGTTATTATTTTATTTATTAATTTTATTTTTGCTTACTTAAAATTTTTTTTATCTTTTATTTTTTTAATTTTATTTTTTTTTAATTTTTAATTTTTTTTAATTTTTTTTATTTTTTTTTATTATTATTATTTTTTTTTATTTACTTCTTTTTCACTTATTTTTATTTTATTTATTCATTTTTTTCCTATCTTATTTATCTTATTTTGCTTTTATTTTATTTAATATCTTGTATCTATACTTCGCGCAAAATGAATTGCTGTATTCGGGCTTGCACCAACAAGGACAACTTTAATAGTGATAAGCTTAGAGGTGTCTCTTGTTGGATGTGCGATAACATCGCCCACCTTAATTGTGCTGGGTTGACTGGTCGCGACTATGACCGACTTTACGGTACTGCTAAACCTGCATGTGGTGGCATCAGGTGGTCGTGCCCCAACTGCTTCAATCGCCAGGGGGACTTCTCATTGATGTACCACCGTATGCGAATTAAATACTAAAAACTTAAGAAACTATTCACTGAGCTAGCCTCAGAGTTTGATGCTGGGTCAAAAATGTTTTTGGAGTACTCTTTCGACTTGACTCCAACGGCTAATGCAGTACAACTGCCGCCATTATCCCCTCATAATCTTCCGCCTACCACAGCGCCATTTATTTCTTTTTCGTCTCCTCAACCCCCTTCTTCACAATCCCCTCTAACTTGTTCTACTATTTCTTCATCTGTCGCTTTGAACTTTCCATCCACTACTTGTTCGTCTTCCTCGATTCCTTGTCCTACTTCTGTGACTTCAAGTTCAACTTCTCCAACTTGTTCTTCTTCTTCCCAACCTTTACCCAGTCACTCTTCTGTACTTTCTTCCATATCCACCCCATCGTCCAATCCCGCTCAAATTCCGGTAGCTCCGTCAACCACTATCCCATCTACTACTTCTTCATCTATCGCCTTTAACTTTCCCTCCACTACTTATTCGACTTCCTCTATTCCATGTCTTACTACTGTGACTTCAGCTTCAACTTCTCCAACTTGTTCCCCTTCTTCCCAACCTTTACCCACTTATTCTTCTGTACTTTCTTCAATATCTAACCAATCATCCCATCCCGCTAAAATTTCAGTAGCTCCTTCTACCAATATCCCCTCTACTACCACTTCATCTGTCGCTTTCAACTTTCCCTCCACTAATTGTTCATCTTGCTCTACTCCCTGTCCTACTACTGTAACTTCTGCTTCATCTTCTACTGAAGTCTCTAACTCCTCCCGTACTTTGTCGCCCCCTAAGAGTTCTTCGCAGTCCAATACTGCCTCTACTCCAGTGCCATGTATTTTGAAGGTGCTGGATCCTCGTAAACATGTTTTTATTTCCAGGTTGGATAAGGAGACAACCTGTGACGACGTTGCACGCTATATATCATCAAAAGCATGCAACACTTCGAATATTAATATTCATAAGTTTAATTTTTCTAGCCCTAGAGAAGGCTCTTCTTTCAAGCTTTCAGTTGGTATTGAAGTATTTTCTGTCATTTGTGGCGCTAAATTCTGGCCTGCACATATGGTGGTCCATGAGTTTATTCCTAAGAAAAAAACTAGGCTTTCGGAGGTAACCTTACCAGTCACTGCTTCAGTTTCATCTTCTGCTTCTTCCACTACACTTTACCCTTAGAAGGCTAGGCTAAAGTGTAAACTTTCTTCATTTTATCTTAGAAGTTTTTCTATCAGTTCTGTCATTATTGTTTTCGTTGAGACTTTGCTTCGCCGTGATTTTCTAAACTCTGAAATTTCCACCTCTACATTATTGGCTTAATTGAATTAATACATAACTTACTTTCTAAACTTGTAATCTAAATTTTTGTTTGAATTGTCTATATCATTTTAGGTATTGAATTCTAAATTAAGTCTTAGATTTAGTTTAATATTGCATGTTTATTAGAGGCTGATGATGTTTTTATATGTAACCAAATATTTAGCACGTAGACATTAGCTTTGGTATCGCATGTTCACCAGCTGAGCCCAGTCTATATGACTGGGTGAATTTTGATGCCACTTGGGCCTGCCCCATGTAAAATCAGTGTGTGGTCATTGCGTACCTACTATGTCTATGTAAAAAAAAAAAAAAAAAAATAGTAGAATGCTGTCGTCTGCAAACGTAGCTATCATTGTATAGAGGGTTGGTTGAGGTAGGTTTGCGGTGAAATTGTGTAAAGAAGTAGGCCAAGAACGTTTCTTTGGGAAACTCCTGTGCTTACCGGGCGTAGTGTTAAGTATTCGTTCCTATACTTAACATCACTAAGCATCTGCCTTCTATAACTGCACAGAATTTGAGTCACATTGGTCGGGAAAATCGGTTGTATCTTATGTATTAGGCCCTTTTGCCAAACTTTATCAAAGGCTTTCTCGACATCCAGGAATAGTCCTATGACAAATTTATTGTCATCTACATCATTAAGTATTTTGTGGGTTAAGCGGTGAATTTGTTGAATCGTAGAGTGACTACTTCGGAATCCGAATCGGTGGTCGTGTATTATTTGAATTTGTCTTAGAAAAACGAGGAGTCTCTCACTTAGTAGTTTTTCGAAAAATTTTGACAGTAGCTTATGGATCTGTAAGAAGCTGTTTTGTAGTATTTCCCAGTTTATAAATAACTATTATCCCGGCTATCTTCCATGCACTGAGGTAATATCTTAGTCTTAATATCGCAATAAATAAATTCCGTATATGGTCTAGTGCTTCCACAGGACATTGTTTCCCCAATAGTCCGTTTATTTTGTCGTAGGTTGCGGCTTTTTTATGATAAATATCGTGTTTTATAGTTTCAATTATTTCTTTCGTGGATATATTTTTTAGTGCTACGGTTGTACGAGCTCCGTATCATTTTCCGTGAACACACTCTCGTAATAATTGGCTAATGCTGTAGCTTTCTGAAAGTCTGTTCTAACCCATATCCCCTTGTCCATTTTCATTGTTGGGTTATGTATTGTCTTGTTTGTCACTTTTTTGTCGCTTTCCACAGAGAATACTCTGGCATCTCTTCGGGTTTAAGTTTTGAAGGTACTTTTGAAGTGTTTTATTTCGTTTTTGTTCATGTAAATATTTTTTTAAATCTCTTGGTCGTTTTGTTGTAGTTATTTTTTTGCAGATGGGACTCTGATTGCTTGCCAAATTTTATTAAGTTTTCTTTTCATATTTATTAGCCATCGGGGAAAAGGCGGAGTGAAAAGGAGTGAGTGAAACACCCATCCCATTTGGGCGATTTGTGTATAAGTAGAGTTTTATGTTTGCGTGTTACTTGTGTTTCAGATATTAGGCCAATGTCCATCTGGTTGTTGTATAAGAATGTGTTAAATTCGAGTTTATGGTTAATGATTCCGTTGGCATTCCATGTGATTATTCGTAGTTTATCATCCATTTTGATAGTCAATCTTTGAAACAAACTATGTATGAATCATCATACTTATAATTTGTTGGAGAAGTTGATTCATGAGATCCTTAAGTATTGTAAGTGCAGTTGGTTGAGTCGAATTTTCAGTGGTCTGATTCTTTTATTTTTTGTCTGTACATGGTTTTGTTTTCTCAGTTGTTCTCAGTCTATCGTTTTTTTTTTGTACAAAAATTTCGAGTATGGCCGTACTTTTAGCAATTTGTGCAATGGGCTATAGTCTGCTTATGATGAGGTGGTTCAAATATAATTTTTGTATATTGCAAGGTTGTGATTTTATATATGTCATTATTACTTTTCTTCTTTATTGTAAGAAAGAATAATGGCAATGGTGTTTTCGTCACCTTTTGAATGACGTTATGAATATTCATTATTTCATTACCAAGACTTTAATTCGTCTTTTAGTTCTCCAGTATCTATAGAATGGTGTACATTTCTAAAAACTATCTTAAAACCTCGATCATCTTTCGGTTTGTGTGCAGTACCTGGCTGTAATAATTTTATGACTAAAGAGCAGGACGTTGAATCTGTGGGTTGTAATCGTACTTGTAAAGACAAATCTAGCTTAAAAAAGTTTGTAATGCTGTTCGCTTAATCTTTCAATTGAGTGTTCCAAACTTATTAAAGAATCCAAAAAAATTTTTGGATATCATGAATTGAAAAATAATATTTTAGTTGATGGATGGCCGATTTTGCTTCGTTTTATTCGTTATTATTTATTCGTTATAAGTTCTTCATCGGCGCCATCATCCTCATCACTGCCATTACTAACGGCCGCAGCTCCACCCATAAACTCCATATCTACGTGGCTGAGATGAGGGGACCCATTATGCGCCGTACAATCGTAAATAAATAACAATACCTTTCTATTTTTAACTTTCATGGTATCATTCAACATTTGAAGCCATTTGTTAAATAGATCCGTTGTCCTCCACGTCTTCTTATTGCTTCGATAATGCGTCCATGTTTACAATAAAAGTAACTCGTTCTTTACTATGCTTACTGCCATAACATCTTTGATTCTTAAAGCAATACGTTCGATCTGTCATCTGCATTAAAGATGTTTTCAGCAACTTCTCCTTTCAATGCAAACAAACGCCTTCATTAACATTCTAACTTTCACCGCAGTTTTTTTCTTAAATGTGATATTGAAACGCTCAAGCCAACCACTGCTTGCTAAACTTGGCCCCCAATGGGAATATTACTTTGCCGGCATTGTGTAAGCCACAATAGTAGATAGAGAGCTTTTTCTATATCGGCATATTCACATTATTTTTTATGGTTTAATTTACCATAATAAATTCATTTAGGCGACAAAATTGTCTACAAAAGTTAACTGTGGTGAAACTGATAAAGATTCTCCCTTTACGTTACGAATTGTAAGAGGTTTCAAAAGCGAATTACGACGAAGAGGTTAAATATGCATTGCGTTGCAAATAAAAATACGAATTAAAAGGGGACCAAAATGTATGGGATTTTTAGGAAAGAACGATGTTTTTTCAAGGGACCGATAGCTTGTTACGAATTATTGAGGTTTTTGATTTATCGGGTACGAATTATCGCGATTCGACTGTATAAATTAATATTAGCGTCCTTTCGTTTTTGTATTTAGCACTGATTTTAATATATTTTTTTCTTTTTTATATATTTCACTGATAAAATGCATCAATTTTGGGGAGCATTTGAAAAAAAAAACACGTCCTTTTGTTAGCGGCACTGATTGATCAACGATTGTTCACGTTATTATTCGCAAGTTTTTGTCGGAGAGTAAATTTTGAATAATAAAATTAGTAACCTCCATATTGAAACGATACAATTAATATTTTTTATTGAATTTATAGCATAAAATAATATACTCGTATGTAAGTAATGTATATTAACATATACAAAAACATATGTGTATATATGTATCAACAGAGTCAGAAACGTTGAACAAACGTCCTCGATAATAGCCGTTTTTATTTTGAAGTTCGGCAATATTGTGGTATATGTAAAATAACAAAAAATTAAAAATAAATACATTTTTCTTTTATATTATAAAAATTCCATTAAATTAAAAACTTTGGTTTTTTTAGATGTGTAAATAAATACAATTCAGGTGACTACACAGGAGACCCTGTTGAACCACTGCAGTATTTACATATAAGTATTTTACAGGAAAACCTTGGATAACACGTTGTGTACTTGGTACGCAGGGTTTCTGGTTTCATTGTTTGTATAAATGTTCATATTCATGTATAAATGTTATGATTCAAAAAAAAAAAATATTGTTCCATGCACAAATAAATCAACTTTAAATCAACTACAACTACTGTCAAAGAAGTAGGAAAATATTAAAATTTTAAACCGAAACTGCTTTTTAAATCACATAGGGCAAAAATATATACCCCCAGACAGACAAATAGCCAAAAATGCAATATAGTTTTTGCTACTTTCTAACGATTACCATATGTTTACTAATTATTCGTAAATAGAGTAATACTATACACTTTGGGCAAAAATGAGATAAGTCCATTGAAAAAAAGGCACGGAAATTTTGGAAGTTTCTGAGAAAATGGTTTATGATATCCATAAATAATTGGATGCTTTTTAATAAAGTAACAAAAAAGGTAATAATAAAAATTCGGAGAATAAACCACGCAAACATCAAGTAACATGACAATTTAACTAAATTAAATCAAATGAATAAGTAATTTAAAGAGTTATTAAAAAAAATATCACCACGCTTACCGCATGCTCGGTCTTTAGTAGAAAGTAAACTCCGTTTTAGAACATCAGCCGGTATGGATAAAAGTTTACTTAGATATTTAGAAAAACATCCAATGGAATCGCTTGGTATATGCCAAGAAGGAAACACTGGTTATATCCACAATTCATTAATACTAAAGCTGTCACTTCATACTGTCCACTAATTATATAGGTTTTCTCCCTCCGATTTTATTTCTTTTTTAAAACTGAAAATATACATGTACGTTTTTGGTCCCTTTTAGATAATTCGGTCTATAGCAATTTATATGCGGTATCAGTTAACTAATGACGGAAATATACTTAGCTCGAGGACTTACATTCTTGAGCTGTCTAGCTTACAATAAATAAAACTTCTCGTTAGTGCTATTTGTCTGTTTCTGTAGATAACATATACGTGTAATGTATATGACACAAAGGAAATGTTACAATACAGTATACGCTCAGAAATTAGAAGCACTTTATTTTTCATTAGTTCGAATTTAATTCGTCCTCCCTCACCCGTATCTCAACAAGGCGTAGGTTGAAGAGGCTACACCCGCATGATCTCCACCTAAGAAGGAATCAGCCTTCTATGTCATTGCCTTTTCGGCGCAATTAACATCATTTTTAATTTAGTCTGTCTAATTTTTTTTTTACGAAATTATTTTTTTAATCAGCAAATGTGTTATGCAGTTTACTGCGATAAATGTTATAATCTAATTATAAAAAAAAAATTTTTTAAAAAAAGAATTTGTGTAAAACTCTGATTCTGGACTTTTTTATCCATATAAAAAAAAGTAAAGGCATGCTTGTAATTCATCATTATTACTTCTTATAATTTAACAGAATACGTTATGCTTGTTTGCTATTTTGGTTTTGTTACTTGTGATAGAATCATATCGTTACGTAGGGTTAACAAATTTGTCATGATCACCAATTTATTAAATTATTCAGCACTGTGTGAGGTTTTTTCTTTCTTTCTTTCTTCAATTTTATGTGAGTTATGGTATATTTTGCCACATTATATTCTAGGGTCCAACGATTCCCTTGTTCGCCTTCATCAAGTCTTTCTAATATTTGAAGTTTAGTTTCCAAAGACAATGTATTTTTTTACGTTAATTTGACATTTCTGATATTATTTTCAGTTCTGGTAAAAAATGTGTGCGTCACTATTAAGCAGCAATAACCTAATGAACATAACATGGCAAAAGCAGGAGTACAAAGCACATACATACAGACTTCGATAATTCCTCTTTTGCATTTTTTCTATCACATATTACATCAAGGTAAAATCAGAAGCACAAAATAAAGCAAAACAAAAAAATATATTTAAAAAAATCATATTAAAAAAAATTTATTTAAAAACAAATCCGTACAAAAAAAAAATTAATACGCTCGCAAATTAGAACCCGAAAGTTATTCAATGCATTCACATTTTCCGGTTCGAATTTCTGGACATTTCAAATTTGTGACATTCTAACTTCTGAGCGTCTACTGTACTTAGATACATAGAAGGTGGCTCCTTTCTAATACATATAATTCTTTAAAAAGGTTATGGGTTTAAATTTACATTTTTTCCCCATTACAACATACGTATTTCAAATCGTCTGTCATTTCCCTTTATAAAACTAACATGATATGAGCCTAATTATTTTCAAAATATTACTTAAATAGAATATTTTAAAATATGTTGATTTAATTCTTTCTGATATATTTTTGGTTTCTTTTGAATACGAAGGAAATGGTTACGTCTGTTCTTCGGTAACTAATTTGAGACGATTGTTAAACACTCTATTGTACTTTGGAGAAACACAATGACCGTGTTATTCAAGGCTTTATTGTACTTCATTTTATTTAGAGTTACGCGGAATAATGCGCCAATAACACACATTTTTTTATACGTTTTTGTAATCCGAGTTTGTTTACAGCAGCTGGTTGTTAGTTAGCCTGAGTCACGGAGAAAATAAATTACAATTTCCGAGTATTTTCTGAAATTAATATACATAAGATTTAGGTTCCGCACTGTACAGTTCTGACACAACAACGTTTTTAACTTTTTACAGGTTCTTTTTACTCGAGGTTCTAATATATTTTTTTCATAAATTTTTTTTTTATATAAATATATTTATTTTTATATATATTTTATGTGTGTAGATTGTTTTTTTTTTTTCATTTCTTTTTTTAGACACAAGGAGTTTCACGTAGTTATGGTCTGCTTCTTGCTTCAGTTTCAACTACCTTAGATAATTTTGCTTAATCAAAAATAATTGAGTTTACAAATATAGATTTTTACTTTTAATATTATCAACTTGCATGAGGACAGATACGTGTGTGTATGTGTGAGTACATTAAACTTTCGGCGCGTGTCACTTTTCTGAACGAAATAAATTACTTCCAATTAAATCTCTTCGTCTCTCTCTTTAAATTCTGTTAGTCTTTAAAAATGCTGAAATTTCAGACATTAAATTATTGATCCTCCGACATAGAAGATTCACTGAACTGAACTAAGACTGTGTAATGTGCAAATATCAATAGGTTTAACTATGCGCTTCAGTCTTCTTACAACCTAAAAGTATCCACTATTTGGTTAGATAACGGTACATTGTCTTTTATCGTCAGCACAACACATACTTGCACATGACATGCGTGTAGGAAGTATTAGTATAAAAGAAAATAATAATTGTTAAACCCATTACAAAAAGTGATCTTTGCATTAAACAAAGCAAACCGAGGTGGTGCGTAGACGTTAGGAGCTGTATTTTCGCTGACTCAGCACTCAGCAATCAGCACTCAGAACGTACTCCACGAAGATCTCCACCCAATGAGTTCCGCACAGAGTTGCATCATTTTTTCAAGAGTACTTTTTGCAGGGCTTCTATGAGAAGAGATTGTTGCGTCTCTTCAACGAGCCGAACTTCTTTTCGGCCTCCAATAACATTTTCTCGTTACGCACCACCTCGAAGGGTATGGTTTTCGACATGCGGTCGATTTCCTGATCGGAGGGAAAATCTTCAAAGCTCATATTGCTGAAACCGATCTTAGCTGAGTTCTGTATGGTATTCGACTGGAAGATGGTGCTGGTATTCGAACCTTTCGACGTGTGTTTGCCAGATTTGGCTAAAACAGAGACTGAGGACGTCGAAGCCGAATTGCTGCATTGCAAATTCTCATTGCTGAAATCGTCATCATCGTCATGGGATTGATATTGCAATCGTTGATGTTTGTGTTTGCCTCCAGAAGTGAGTGATGACGTCGAGCCCAGAGCAGCTGCAGTCACTTTCTTGTAGGTGTGGCCTTTGACTTTTTGTGAAATTTTTCCCGGTAAAGCTCTTACAGTCAGATGAGACTTCTTTTCTTTGTGTTTACTACTACTAGCAGCGTTATTACGGAATGACGTTTCACCCGAGGCGGTACCAATGGTATTGGTGTTTCTGCAAGTATCGTCGCTATCAGCTGTCATGTCTATGTCGTCGCGTAACACCACTGGCTCTTCTTCATCGTCGGGTGTAAAATCGGAGCAGTATTCTTTGGATATTTGCACGAAACAATTATCAGCTATGGGGAAAAGGTCCTGTTCGGGTCGCAGTACCTTCAGATGCGAGGCCACAGAAGAGGGTAGCAAGTTGGCCTGGCTGATTGGGTGATTGGTTGTGACCGACGGTACAACGATGTGCTGATTTAAGCCCGTTAACGTAGAGGTAGTCAGAATGTTTGTTGAAGAATTTGCTTGCAAGACAGTCTCATGCTTAGTGGCCACTGACTTGGACGAAGCATAATTGGTGGACACGTTCCCTGGCGATGTAACGTTCAGTGGTTCAGTTATCTTGTTGATTATTATCGACTGGTTTATTGTTACCAGCTGTGGCAGCGGAGCGATACAATAGGAATGGGCTGAAGTATTGACAGTAAGTGGCAAAGGCACCAACGTGCTTGACGATTCCGCTGCTAATATGGGCGTATGCAACTTAATATTATTATTATTATTACTGTTGTTGCTGTTGAGGCTGATGCTGGTCTTCTGATAAAGTTGGGCTTCGGGTGTTGCGACTATACTGTTATGTATTACCTGTGGAAATGGCTCTGAGCCAAATAGATCGCATTGCGTGTTATCTTCGGTTGTTATGGTTTGTGATTTTTGAGGGAATGTGTTCGGCGTTTCACTGGCCGATGCAGTCGAGACCACTGTAACCAACCCGAAGTTTGAAGCGCTTTGTAGTTGCGGTAGTGCTTGTTGTTGCCGTTGTTGCATCGAATCGATAAATGGATTGAAAAGGGGTTCGTTGAATTCATCGAATTGTTGCAAAGGCGAAGTCAAAGGAACCTTTCCCTCCGGGAAACTGGCAAAATTTGTTTCGGCATTTGGAAAAGCATTTTCCGAGTTCTTAATTGGAGTCGATGTCCAAATTGAATCTTCCTGTTTGAGTGTTGTAGCTACTTTAACAGACGGTGGCGGTCGCGGAAGTGAAGGCTGCTTGGACCTACGCTTCAATGACACCCCTACGGGCATTTTAAAAGGCGCCATAGCAAACACATCTAAATCTTTTCCAAATTTCGTTGACTTTTTCACTTCCGGCGACGATTCCTGAGAATCGTTGCTGCTTTTTTCCTTGGTATCGCCTGAATACGCCGAGCCGTAGTCCAATTCATCGTCAAGCAACAACGGCTTATCGCCAAACTTATGTAGAAAATCAGTCGACGTAGGGCTCAACTCACTCTCAACACAATTAGCAACACTAATACCGGACGTGTCATTCGCAGATGTAACTGCCTGGGCAGCCGCTGTTGAGGCCATGCGATCTTTTTTGCGCATGCGCACTTTGACCAGTATACGACTCACGTCATCTTCGTGAGTGGTTACGCTTTCACATTCGGCATGATAGGCTGATGAGCTACACGTCTTTACGCTCTCACTAATGCCATCGATATCAGGCACAGGGCGTCGATACTTTGAGCTGCTTGCCTTGAGATTCTTCTCGTCAAAGTAATCGTCATCCTCCGCGCGCAAGTCGCTCGCAGAACCAATTGAGTCCTTATCATCGTCCGATTTGGACGAAGCCGCAGCAACTGCTGCTGCAAGTTGTTGTTGTTGCTGCTCATGTTGCTCTAATGCGGCGTTCACCTGCTGAGCAGCCTGCTGCGCAGCCGTCGAAGGACGCTTTGTGGCGGTCTGACGCAGCTTTTTTACAATTGGCAAGTTTTGCGTTTTGTCAACCTTGTGGTAGGCGGCCTGTTGGATTTTGTGTATTGTACCCGGTATATTATTCGACACAATTTGCTTGAATATAGCCTTCTTGCTGGTATTGCTGCCACTGCCAACGCCATCCTCTTGAAAAAACTCTGAGTCCGAATCATCTGAAGTCGGATTATCATTGCTGCGCAATTTCTCATACTTGTTACGATCTTCAAGCGGCAGCTTTACGAAGCCTGCACCTACGGGCACTGCTGAATGTTCACCACCATCAGCATTCGTTTCACCAGCGCCTTCCGAATCTGTTTTGAGATTATTGATCAGGGAAATCTTCTCTTCACTGGACACCTCTAGCGTTGGTGAGAGCAGCCATTTGGAAGAAGTTGATGATGTGGTGCCACCAGCTGAAGTCGTTAATAAGCTCGTATTGGAACCGCTGCCGGCAATTGGGTTGATGCCAATGTATTTAGCTGTAAACGAGATCAAGTACTTTTATGCAGTTAATTAGACTGGTTAGTTAGCAGGACTTTTTGTTGTCTTTTGATTTTGCATGATTTCTACCATCAATACCATAATTTGTTTCGGCATTGAGTTTTTATACTCTTCACGCAAATAGAGGTATTATTATGTAGTTTTTGATCGTGTTTTTGTCCTGTTCAAAAGTATGTATTCTTGAAAAACTTAACGAGACGTGTTGTTTTGGTCTGTGTTTAGTTTTTAGTTTTGGATGTAAAGTTTTCGTTTTGTTATACGCTGTACATTTGTCGAAACCGAGTTTTAGCTCACATACAAAGCGCAAACAATAAATTTTCAGACACCTAAAACTTCAAAATCATAGAATAAGAAAATTAGATAGTCCTCATGCATGCAGATGGCTCAAGTTAAAAGTCTTGTGTGTCGCCCCCCTCTTTGACAAATCTGATAAAACGAATTTTTCGCAGACATTTTATGACATAAATTGTGAAAATTTAAGATAAAAAGATTAAGGGATCACATTGCCTCCATACAAACCATTAGTTCAATTTAAGAATCATGGGACATGACATGTCTGAAATGCAAAATCTAGGATTAGTGTATCCTATGAGTTTCATTCAAATATATATCTCAATTCCAGGTATTTTAGGCGTGAAGAGTACTAATAACTTTGGCATAGCCAAATAGTTTTTTACTTATTGTTTTTATTTTAAATTATTAAGATGATTCACATAAAATGAATGGGCGGCGTTTAGGATTTTTTTATGGACCCAAAACGAGTAAAAGTAAGTTGGGAAATGTCTTAAGGAGTTTATAGAATGAGATTTTTTAAAAATATTTGAGAATACATACAACAAATAAATTGTTGTCTATTATTTCGAAATGTTAGTTACGCAAATGGTATCTATGAGAATGATAATTTTAGATAATAACGCTTACAAAAACAACAGAAAAGTTGTTGGTTTTCATCAAATAACAATCACCAAAATATTTAGTTTTTTTTTATGGTTGTAATTGAGTGTTAACGCTTAATAACTATTATCTATAAATAAATAGCCCGAGATTTTCTTTAGCACCCTTTTACGCCTAAACCAATAATGGGTTACGCCTAATAAAAAGTGTACTATTCGACAGGTTTTCATTTGGAGATTGTCACAATATACTTTTTAATGAACTTGAGTATTGTGGGCGTAAAAATAGTTAAAGTTGTCACACACACAACTACAATAAAGTCTCACACACTCGCTAAACGCATGTGGTTACTAAGTGACATAATACAATTCAAAATTATTACGATTGTGGTTAAATTTCAACCGCTGGGCGAACACTAGTTATATTTAAATGTAATAGATATATCAAAAATATAGTAACTTTAAGGTTTTAAGAATTTTAATTAAAATTTGCTTTGATTTCGATATTAATTACAGAATTTATTGCATTTGTTTCAGTGACATACATTTTTGATACTTAATTTAGTAGTTTTGATAGTTTAGTATTTCCTTTATTTGCTTATTTTGGAATAAATTTGTTTATTTTTTTTTTGTGTATATTCTTTTAATTTACTTAATTTTTTTTTTATTTGAATAAGCTTCCTTCCTTTTTTATATTATATTACATTTTATATTAAATTAAAATAAATTTTTGTTTTCCGTTTTTCCTAAATTTTTTCTTTGGTTTCACCGATTTTCTTTTCCTTTTTTATTTACAATTATAGTTTGTTTCGAATAATAACCTAATTATTTTCTCCGATTCTCAGTTTCAGTAGCAATGAACCTTCTCTTCTCTTTTTCGTATATAAATTCCACTTTCGAAGAGTACGACGACGTTCATGAAATTTCAAGATTGACCGTTGGTAAAACACATGATTCTGCGTTAATATTGTCTCCATTCTAAAATGTGCATTTTTAGTTTATCGTATTTACTTATTTACATTTACAATTTAAAAATGTGCTTTTTTTAATTATTTAATTAATTTAAAATTATTTAACAATTAAGTTTTATCGTGCGCCAACTCTATTTTTTGCATCACTCTGACGAATATGAATTTCAATACAACTTGCAACATATATTACATTTTTAACTTAGCTCAAAACTCGAAGAGCTCTAACTGTAATGAAGGCATTATTATTATCATTATTCACATACATTATGTGTGGTTACAGTGGTTCCAACGAGTAATCAGACAAACAATATTACCATGAAAGCCTTAAGAAAATGTAAAAACAAAGTAAATTTCAAATTTTAATATTTAATATTTTTCATTTTATTATTATTCCCATTAAAAAAGAAGAAAATAAATTGAAGTGCGCTTTTAACCATGCGAAGAAATATTGGGTTGAAGAATACATGTCTATTTAAATATTTTTGAAATGTGGAATCCTTGTTGTTTCTATGACAATGTTGTTTGTCCGATTATTCGTTGGAATCAATATATATACTGTTTAAAATAGAAGCCTAACAGGTCACTAAGTATAAAATACTAAGTTACAGCAACTTTGCTCTTCTTCTTAATATTTTTGTTTATTATTTTTTAGTTTTTTCGAAACTCATTATAGATTTACAACTGCTGTTTTAAATATGTGATCCATCATTTTATTCATTTCAACTCTAATATTGAATATATATCGTTTATTTCTCTTATTACAATATTATTATTATTATTATTATTATTATTATTATTATTATTATTATTATTACTATTATTATTATTATATTATAATTATTATAATATTGTTTTTTAATTACTTTTCTTTAGTTTTTCACCACAACCGAAATTAGTTTTATACAGACAGATGAAGATAAGGGGTTAATTAAAGAGTAGCCAGCACCATCCAAGAGGAGAAATTTGCATATATTTTTTAATAAAGAAACTTTAAGGTAGAGTCTAAACCACAACGTTCTGCTAACTCCGTTAAATCGGACAATATCAAAATAAAGGAAACATCTGTAAAGTTTTGTGAGTAACTGAAAGGATGCAAGTTTGGATGCATCCAACATACGGTATG
This sequence comes from Cacoxenus indagator, assembly GCA_035041755.1. Classification (NCBI taxonomy): domain Eukaryota; kingdom Metazoa; phylum Arthropoda; class Insecta; order Diptera; family Drosophilidae; genus Cacoxenus; species Cacoxenus indagator. Next base: position 280,508 of record JAWNKX010001101.1, read on the forward strand.
GTGTTAACTGTGAATTATCTGAGCAAAACTGATGAAAAGATGTGTTTACCTACCTAGGGCAGGTTTAAAAAAAGACTACGTTTTGAAGAAAATACCCAATTATTTTGTGAAACAGAACAATGTGAATTCTGATAACGTGGTCACGCAGTTCGTTAAGTGGTTGTTATTTCCAGCTGGCAGCTGGTTGTTATTTCCCATCAACAACACAACAGTTGAGGTGAATATAATTGATTTACCATCTCTCAAAATATTAAAGTACATTTTGGTCGGACTATGTCCAACGGTGCAAATTTTAAAAAATCCAGGGAAAATGGGGAATGAAACAACAATTTCTGTATAATGAGAACTAACCCGGACAAAGACCTCACTGTGGGTCATTACTCAACGTCTCTTTGCTCCCGCAATGGAATGAAACGGTCGACGAGCTGGTCAGGAAGGGATAAAATATACAGACAACGTATTTACCCATGCCTATTTCAACCATCTAAGGAATGAAAATCATAGATAGATATTACCAAACCATGGAGTACTTTTCTTCATTTTATACTTTCTAGGCTGGGTCGAGATTACCTTGCAAATGCTGAGAAAAAATAGTGAATGATTGAGGGGAAGGGATGGTGTTTGTAGCATAAGAAAATTTTTATAATCATTTTTAATTAAGGATTATTGTGATAACTCAACCGAAAAATGTAATTTGAAATATTCTTTAAGATTTCTGAATTAGTTCTATCGTAAATAATACCAATACCTTACATACCACACCATAAACTAATAGGGTCCCGAAAGTTATTTATTTTCATAGTCAACAGCGACTTCTTCAGCATCCTGTACTAGGAAGAAGTCCTTTTTCTTTTTTGGGTTAAGTTGGATCTTGAGGCCGTGAGTTCTCCTATACTATAGGTGACTTAAGCCGTATCACCCTTGAAAGCCACACATTCCCCACCTATCGCAGAGACTGAATATATAAATATTATATAATATATATATATATAATATATATTGTATAATATATATATATTTGTTTGTGCATTTTTCATTAGTTTTAGAGAGGAGAAAAAAAACTAAATACAAAAAAAAGTATTTACAATTTTATTTTTTTAACTAACTTGGGCTTTGATTAAGCTTATACCTTGTAAATTGCACTATAATTGATAGTTGTTATATATATTATATAAATGATTAATTATTTCTCATTTTGAGCTAGAAACTGGAAACTGAAAATCTAACCAACTCAAATTGTTCGGTTGAAACTAAATAGGACTTTATATTGTAGTAGAAGTAGTAGAAAGTTCATGCTTTACCTCCGGTTCTACGCAGCGCACTAGCTTTCTCGCGTAAGCCTGGTGGAAGACTAAATGGTGCGGAACCAAATGGATCCTCCGGCATTAGAGGAGACACGCTCTGCTGCTGTTGGGCTATTGGCGCTGCAAGAGCGTGAGCAGATATAATCACGCTGTGTTCAGTAGGCGTCAGTGTGGATGTGGTTGATGCTGATTTTGCCGTTATGCCTGTGGAAGGTAACAAATACTGGTTGTTAAAGTAAACAGAATAAGAAAATTATGGCATATATGAATACTCACTGCCTTGACTACCGCGCTGGCGTATTTTATCAAATTCAACTTCGAAAATATAATCCTCAGTCATTTGACTAAACGGTTGTTCTTCAAATGGATTCCAAGCATCGACGCGTTTTTCCAAGGTCTCTGTTGCAGTGGTCATCGAGGTACTCTGGCTGCCGGAAATTTTACGCGTAAGTTCACCTTTAGACACTGAAGATATCGATGTAGCATCAATGCCTGGATTGGAGCCGGTTTGTGGTTTCTCAACTGTACTAGTTATGCTAGCGTCATTGTGACTATATGAGGCTAGGAATTGGGTCGTCTCATTGGCAAACGTTCTACCACACATGAGTTGTTGTATGTTGTGATGAGTCGTTAAAGTGAATTTGTTGAAAATCAAAAAAAAATTTTTTTTTGAGAAAAATTCATACGAAAGAAAAAGAGAACAATTTAAAATGACCAAAATTAAAATTGTTACTAGACTAATTGGAAAGATAGTCAATACATGCTAGAAAGAAAATGTGATTGAAAACGTGTTTATGAATTAACTACAACTTTATGGAAATAACTATTTCCTCATCGTCGTTATCGACTGTGTTTGGTCTAAATAGTTTGTTGTTTGTTTGATGAAGTTACAGTAAGTTGATGTGTGTGTGTACGTGTGTGTGTGTTAGTGATCGAAATATAGAGAAAAGATAAGAAACAAATTTGGACACGAGAACAATTATTTTCCAAGCAAAAATCGTTTTGAAACTTACTTATTAAAGGCCGAAGTATCGCTAACATTTCGCCTATGTCCGCTGACGACAGCAGTGTTTTTGCAAACGGTTGGAGGTGTAAGTGTGTGTGTTGTAGGCATGTCCGCATTTAATGCACTTATTTCGCAAGTTGAAAGCATTGTGGTTGGTTCACCAACACTGCCTTCTTCACTGCTATGAACCCCAGCTGGTACAGAAGCTGGCTCGTTAAATGGATCCGGATAGCCACTGAATTCAAATAGCCCTTTTAGCACCTCAGGTGTGTTTTCCACTGTTGATACTGCTGTTGCCGGGGTACCCGAAATGGTCGTTGTAGCTGTAGTTGCGAGCGTCGACTTTGTCTGAATTTGAGCTGGTGGCGGTGCCGGTGTAATGTCTGGAAAGTTCGCCTGAAACTGCTCGACGACCGGTTGTTGTTGCGGCTGTGGAGATGTTATATTATTGCGTGGTGATGGACTTGGAGGCAAACCCAAACCCAGTGGATTTGCAGCCTGCACGGTAGATGAGCCTTTTGGTCGCTGACGTGGCGCCACACTTGTGCCTGATTCGATGAGCACACTTTGTGGTTTAGCTGCTTTGGAAGCTACCGCTGAGATACGTTTTGCTTCGGACTCGAATGGGGGCACTACTAATTGCTCAAAGTTTGGAATAGGTGTTTTCTACAAGTTTCATCACTTTTAGACATTTTTGTGCTTTTGATTCGCATATTGTCATCACTTACGTGCAAATTTTGTACTGGATTATCCTTGCCCGCTAAACGGAAAGCCACTTCACACACTTGCCAGATATTTGGCCTCGTATCCATGTCTGTTTCGAGCATATATCTGATTAATTGATGCATACCTTTGGAGTATTTGGAGTTGTCGGGTATGGAGAATTGTCCACTTTGTATGGCCAGCGTACTCTCGCCAAACGGTAAATTAAAAAAGCACAACTTATACAGCAGACAACCGAGCGCCCAAATGTCGGCCTTGACTGTTATACATTTTCCGCTGTAGAGATCAACCATCTCTGGTGCTCGATATGACAGCGTCGTGTACTTTTGTATCTCCTCTTCGACGGCTGTTACACCATGCTGTTGCGGATTGAGTATTTTGGCAGTTGCGGAGCCAAAATCGCAAAGCACAAAATTTCCCGCATCATTTTGCAGTATATTCTCGACTTTGAGATCGCGATGAATAATTGGCGTTTGGCAGTAGTGCAAGCGCGAAACAGCTTCAGCAATATCACAGAAAATGGTGAGGACCTCTTGCTCCGTGAAACCAATGTGTAATCTGTAAATACGCCAAATTAAGTAAATATCACAACCCAATTATTACGACATACCTTGCATTCATCATGGCCAGCATGTGATGCTTACAGAATGGCATAAGCAGTAAAACTTCGCAGACACCATTCCCCGTTGGTGTAATACTCGAGTCGACGTAACCAATAATGTTTTTATGACCACTTAGATTGCTCTGCAAAATATACCGGTTATCAAATTAAAACTTCAAGTAGGTCTTCATAAAAATGACAACTCACCGCAATTTGGATTTCACGTTTAGCCACGTTCAGATCGTGTTCATTGTTCACGTACATGCGTTTGAGCGCGTATTTGGTGCTTCCCATATTCGCCTTTGCAAGGAACACCATGGCAAATCCACCTGAAAAATTCCAAATTTCAAAACGTTAACTTTTGTAGTCTTAATGAAAATAACCTGTCGTAGGGAGGTTTTAACTTGAGACGACTGACCTCGTTTTCCAACAGAATAACGACCCACTATACACCGCAAAAATGGTTACTTACTGGTTGCATAGCCAACGTTTTCAGAAATGAAATAGCACAAATCCCGATTTCAACCCGATCGAACATTTGTGGGCCCATACAAGAACTATGGTGCAGAGTTCTAGCAGAGTGGAGAAACATTCCGAATGAAATAATACAAAATATTGCGAAAAGTATTCCCGGGTAAGTGTTATAAAACGAAGAACTTGTGGACCAAATATTGAAAAAAGGCTGTTGAATACCATTTCTGGGTAACTCGCAAAACTACTGAATAACGTTTAAGGTTTATTAATATATATCTTTTGTTTTTTGTTATAAAGCTTTCTGCTTTAATGATAAAACTGAATTAGCAAAAAACTAAAAAACAATTAAAATAAATAAATTGAATTTAAAGGTATGGAAGTACTTGAAAGGACTTGTTCCAAGACTTATTTAAATGCAGTTTTATTAAGTCTGACTATATTCACAAAACTTAAAAAAAAATTGTACATACATATGTATAAGTGGATATATTTGATCAAAATAACGCTTCTTACACTGAATTTGGAATGGCAAAGACATTAACACTCTGCAGTAACATTTTCATATGTATGGTCATGTTTATCACTTCATCATCCTCACTTGAACTTGAAAAAATAAAACTCTATACTAGAGTACTAAGCTTCACATGTATGTTTGTAACTCGTAATTTGTAACCAAATCTTTAACGAGATTTTTCAACCACTTTAAAACGTCGGATTAAACTGAAACTTTGCACACGTATCAAGCACTGATTATAATACAATAATTTGTCATCCTTTATCCAACTTTGTTCAAGTTTACTTTGTAACTAATATTGGAATATTGGAATGCACATTGAATGATAAATATGAAAGAGGCACAAACAAATAAGAAGTTATTCAATTTCACCATGTAGTGCAGACTCGGTTTGGCTGCTCCACCACGGGTCGTTCCGCTTGGGTGGCTTAGCCACATGAGACTCAAATCTCTAGCTCTAAGAGTAACATTAATTTAAAAGGGTTTCTGCTACACGTTGTGTCATTGCTGATTTTGGTTCTTCATAGTTTTCCATTTCAAGTCTACAATCCATAGGTCATTTGCATTCGAAATTGCCATAACGTTTTTGTGACTTGGTAAGAGAGTAGGCATCATTTTCGAAAATTGGTCGGTTAGGTGCAACCTCATGGCTTCCATCTCATAGTCCTTTAATTATGTCCCTGGGGTCCTTTTTGTGTATTTGTTGTTTATTATCCAAGGAGATTGCAAATTCAGTGCACCGCCTGGTCCATGCACCATGTTTTTAGCACCAAATATCGAACATCATTGTATCTCCTTCGGGATTGGAGATTTCTACACAACCAGAATTTGAACGATGTGTATTTTCCTTTGCACCATATGAGACCGGAACTCCGGACGTCCGGTAAAAATTAGCCAACACCATGATATATTTATCTTTGAATTTCGAAAGTAGGCATGTACTGATCTCGGAAAACTTTGTCGGCCCCGAAAGATGTTATTTGAATTGCTGAATCATATTTGAGAATGTTTTTCGAAAAAAGTTTGGAATCAGATGAGTCGCCCAACACAGACAACAATGGATCAGAGAATGGATGTAATGTCGGCAATATACCTTTGACATTCGTCCGACACATTCCTTAGGTTTCATTATTAAACTTAAGTGAACAGCAATGCCCACCAACCTTCTTATCCATTTAGACGATTTTTTTACTGTGAGAAAAACTCTAATCGTAATTAGCATCATATTGGAATGCAAATTCAAATGAAACATATTATTTCTCGCTGAGATCGAGTAGAACGTAAACGTCCTCTTTTTGATTCTTGAGGCATGTCAATCTTCTCATTCTGATTCACTGATTCTGAGCCATTAGTACCCGATGTGCTATGTATTATATTTTTAGTTTTTTTTTACGGCCGCTAATAGCTGACGATCTCTGCGATTTTTAAAAATTGAACAAATTAAGCATCGCTACGGATATTAAAGCTGAGTTGGATTACACTCTTGGAGACTGTGCTCCTTCGTTTTCAATGATAAAATATTGGGTGTCCGAAATTGAACGTGGCGCAGCATCTGCGAAGATGGGCATCGCAGCGGTCGGCCGTGCGTGATGGCTACGCCGGAAATGGTGGTAAGAGTTCATAAAATTGTAGTGGATAACTGCCGAATATAGTTTTTGCAGATAGTAGAGATTGTGGGTATTTCAAAAAGTTTGGGAAATCGCAGATTTACTGAAGATTTGGATATGTAAACTCTGCACAATTTGGGTGCCGAGTTAGCTAACAATTGAACAAATAACGGATGGGTCCATCACTTCATTCCTGATAAGAAAGATCAATCACAGCAGTGGACACAGAGAGGAGATCTGGCACCAAAGAAGGCAAGAAGAGTTCCACCTGCAGCTTAGGTTACGGCACCCGTTTTTTGGGAGACTCGCGGGGTAATTCTCTTTGATTGTCTTGAAAAAGGAAAAATTATCAATGGAGAGTACTACGCTAATTATTTCAGCGTTTGAATGATGCAATTAGGGAAAAATGACGGCATTGGGGAAAAGGAAAGTTTTGTTTTACGGAAGTTCATGAGCAATTGTCAATGTCTTTGAGTGTAAACTTTTTTAAGCATTTTATTAGATCACTTTCCATGATGGATAAAATATGGGTTACAAAACCGTTGCTAAAATTTATTTTAAATATACGAATCGCATTTTCATCCATCTGGTATTACATCGCCGTACAATTTGGAGGCAAAGCCATAAAGTCAGTTGAGGTGTATGGCACGATGGATTATTTAATAATGAAAGCATTTTTGGGTAAGTTCAACGTCAGGAAAGACAAAACCAATTTTTAAATTTAAATTTGTCTGTCATCCAAGCCTTGTTGCTATGAATGTAATCTACAAGCAAGGTTTTCCTCTAAACGAATGTCGGTTTTGTCCTTTGCCTATAATATGGGGTTTTAGTTTATGCTCCCCAGTTACATTGCAGCATAATAAGACAGTTATTCTTTCTTTTCCTTCTTTTCGGCCCTGAGTTGATTTTACCCTACGAAGACCTAAGGTTTTGCCAGGGAGTTTCCACCAAAAAAGGATGTCTCATCGGCATTGTACAATTAGCATACCTCTGGGTTATGCTGTGATACTTTATTTTTAAATTCAGTAAGTAATGGCTTAACAGTACATTCATTATTACTGTTTTTCTCCCGAAATTCTCACCGTTTAATACCACTTGGAGATCGAAAATTATACAGTCTACCCTTACTTGCAAAAAAAGTTGCAGTATAGCCAAATATTTTGTAAAAATCTCCTTTAATTTCTCTTTTAAAGTTTACCTGAGATAAGGGACGTTTTGCGGTATTTTCTTCAAAAACCAATTATAGACTTGTTTTTCCATTTTCTTGTACTCTGGAGGTTTCATTGTTTTTCTTTGACCAAGACCCTAATCTGTTTGTGCCAAACAGTTACAATTACGATGTCTGTACAATATATCTGTATCTGTACAATATATACAATATAACAATATACAATATAAATTCCAACTACGCAAAAGTTTAAATTTTTAATGATATTGTTTATAATGATATAACGTTGCTTTCTTTAACTCACTAATTATTTCATTGTTTGTCAATGGTTATAAGAATTATCTTTTGTGTATTTACATTACTCCAAATGCAAAGTTAAACTGAAGAACAAAACACAAGCACATTAGATATCCTGAATGCCGTTTATCTTGAATACAAATATCAAGGACACAGGCAGACGCTATCTATATAAAGGCATACTGTTTGGAACTTAGAGATTTTTTTGTTTCTTTCCTTTATTATTTGAATTTTCAACTCAGCATATTGCCAAAACTGGTGTCCGAAATCTGAAGAAAGCAAAAAGGCAAGTGTTCGAATTACAGAGTCTGCAATGCAATTGACTTTTGTGATTTTTCGATTTTGCAGCAACATCAACAACAACAAGACAGCTCATATATATATGTATATATATATATGTTCGATCTCACAGGCTTTCATATAAATTATAAATTATAATGCAATAGCAATATCATTTTCGAACATAATATTACTTGTCAGCAAAGACAAATTTTTTTTCGGCAAGGGAAGCGAGGTAGTCGAGGTTACGACGTTTTGTTGTAAAACATCTTTGGTTTCGATGGAATGAAATTTTACATGCGCTCGTGAGTGCTAAGCACACTCACACATTGTTTTCTTTATCTTTTTTTCGCGGGTTTCGTTTATTGAAGCATATTATTTAACATTAACAAACCACACCAAGCACCTTTACCAATTTTTTTACCAGGTCCAGGTCCAGGCGCTGGTAAAAATTTTGTCATTAGACCAATAATGGAAATTTATAACAGATTTACTGACACAGACGGCTATTGTAATGCTTATATAACTTGCGATACCACTGGTAAAGCTTAGTCAATTAGATGGGACAACAAATTCATTCTGCACTTAGAATTTCAATTTCAAAACTATTGCCTCTGTCATCTGCAATATCGCATTTGTAGAGATATATTTTTAGATATGTACAAGTATAAATCATCGATGAAATAAGTATGATCAGCCCAGAGTTTTTAGTGAAAATTGACTTGCGTTTAAATAAATAACCAATAATCATAACGAATAATTTGGTGGTATAGAAATTATATTTATTTGAGATTTGCGGCAGCTACGACCGGAACGAGCAACACCAATATATAAGCTAATTAGAACACACATGGTTGGTCTCCATCTTTGGCGAAAATTTAAATTTTATCAACTCAACCAAGTCAAGAGACAGGCTGCTAATGATGCATTTTCTAATTTATTAACTAAAGTGGGCAATGATGAACCTTTAGAAAAACAAGAAATCGAGTAGATAGAATCAAGGTTTTTTGGAAAAAGTCGATACTCCAAAATTGTGTCCTAATGAGATTCGTCTATTTTTCAAAAAGGAGCATGTACGTTCTACAATACTTCGAGGACAAAATTATATCTACACGCCACTGCTTCAATTACAGGATCTAAATCATGAACAAAGTGCTAATTTTAGAGTAAAGTTACATAAAAAGTCAGTTATACCTTATGAAATAATTTTTGTAAAACGCATGTTGTATCTCATCACAACAAAAATCAGATGGCTTATGTACATTTAGATTTTGATACAAACAACATTTTAGTTAGAGTTTGGTTGGAGTTTTGTGGTTCAACAACGATTGGTTGGAAGAAAGCAAAAAAGCTGGTCAGTTAGCTGGAAAAATGGTGTTAGTAGTCTTGATGTGCCTATTGAAATACGATCTGCGAATATTTAATTGGTATCAGATAAGAAAATTATTGCTACTCGAAAGCATTTTCCTTTAATTTCGACATCCGCTATTAACATACATAATTCGCAGGGTGGAAATTTAAGCGAAAAAGTTTACGCGCACAGCAAATATTATTTGCAAAAACTTTTACAAGAAATTTTATCGTAATCGAAAGCAAGCTAGTCAAGCTAGCATGTTCGTTCAGGATGAGTCGCAATATATCGTAGAACTGAAGACGCGGCTCGTATTTGTACAGAAAATATGGGAACGCTTCTGTCAAACATTAATGATTTGAGTACTAAGCACTCATCAGTTGGTGATATTTGTTTAGTTATTTGTAAAATAGGAAACGATTTTGCAATAGTTATTGTAGCTATTTATATATCCCCAAATCAAAAGATTGAGGATATTATATTATTCATTAATCGATCATTGTTGAATATACCAAGGGAGGTTCTAAATGAAACAAATTTTCATAAACTCATATTATCTGGAGACTACAACGTCAACTTCAATAATAAAGAATAATTATAAGAATAATTAATGTCCTTTTCATTAGATATATTTGATTTTCATATTAATAATGATCCAGCGCAATTCGCAACAAATTACTATACTACCATTGACGCTGTTTTTTCAAGAAACTTGGACAAAATTTAATCTCAAGCCATTAATTACCATGGTACAATATGATGAGTTTTAAAAAGTTGACTGACTTGCAGTAGAAGTTGACATGTAGAAACCGTAACATAACGAAAGAGCATTACATAAGTAAAGGACCACAAAAATGAACAATCGCGCAGTTCTCCGAATTGTAACTTTAAGTTACACATCAAGAAATGAGAGTAAGTTTAAGGCCACAAAAAAATCATTGTAATGTATATGTAAAAAGGCGGGAGAAACTTCGTTCTTGACGGTGGTCCACCGACCGCACACCCTTTTTTATATGTACATGTGATTTTTCTAATATAAACAGTTGTAAAGAATATACACACTTTATGGCGTATCCGATGTCACTTTTACTGTCGTACAAGTTTCATGAAAAAATAAATATTCACTGCATGAAGTATACATCTGAAATATAATGTTTGAAGAAATCTTTAATTTTGGGAAAGTTCTCTGTAACCCCTCCAATAAAAAATTAAGATGCAGTTATCGTAAAATTGCAGAAGTGTAGCGAGGCCTGCTGTGGAAAAATGTACCAAAAAACTATTAAAATTTGGAGAATTTTCAAAGTCTGTATGGATGAGTTTACCATTCTTCATCTTCAGTTAAAGTTGTTTTTTTTTTTGGTAAAAACCAGATACAATATCAAATATAATCAAAGCAAACGAATGACTTAGTGAAGCATTAAAATTGATTTGAAGATTAACAAGAATTCCGAAAAAGAATGATATTTATAATTAAAAAAATTATCTGAAATTGTACTAGAAGCAGGACAATAACCTATCAGACAAAAACCATTCGATTAACGTAATCACCGCAAGTCTTGGACATTGAAAAATTAGAAGAATTTTCCTCTTACCCTCGAGGAGTGAACGGAGCATTACGCATTCTTCTGCATTGCCCACTGGCCCACTTAAGATTGCTATTTGGAAAGGTTTTCACTATGTACGAATTTACTTGCCTAATAGAATCCCTACCTTGAGTATAGGATAGGACGTATAATAAAGGGGCAGACTGAGAAGGGGACAGATCCAGTTATAAAAAAGGCTCTACGTTCCATTTTCAATACTCCCTTCTGCGCTCACAGTTAGAATGCCACTTGAAAATATGTGAACTTTGGCCTTTCGAGGTTTCGAGGTTTGCCGCACAGCAATGCCACCTGCATATGTACCCAGGTACAAGTAGGCTCTGTTATGACTCAATATGGGCGATGAGTTTGTTGTTGCACAATTTATTGGCTAAATTAACATAATTGATTCAATTGATTTGAGTTTGCTTCACAAAGTACACAACATAAATTGTTTAAAAAATTTTGTTTGAACGTATGTACGAGTACACCGCAACTGAACACAAATGCGGATAAAACAATCTGTTTTGATGTACTGCGTGCTTCAATTGAAGACTGTAGTTGTCTAGCTACTACACTATTCACTATTCTTTTAAAATCATTTAGTGCAAGTTTTTTGGGACATAAAATCAGAGAGCTGAGATGAAAGTGCAATAAAAGACTACTGATATTATCTAAGCAGGCTGGCTATGAGCCGGACTTAAGGTTTAAAGATTGCAAGTGTCTTTCTCAGCGCTGGCTATTCCAATTTTTATTTTTGCATTGGCATTCGAAGTTACGAATAATGAGCGAAAGTGAGAGCAAAGATTAGCAAATCTTTGAATTGGTAGTGGAGTGGCTGGATCTGGATCCACAGCATGTCAGGGATACTGGTGGTTGGGTTAAGAGGACAATAGAATATGTCATTGCAGTTACGGCTGTAAAAATTGCAAGACTCATTAACATCGAAATTTATGCAGAGTTAGGTTAGAAGGACTCTGGTGCTTTAACCTCAGGTGTGAAAGGTTTCTTTTCAAGGAGACATACTTTAAATTCTACAGAATCCTTTTCTAGTCTTGGTTGATATAAACTTAATTTGAGAGTTTAAGGTTGCCATCGAAGTTGGTGGGTGGCAATTATAAGAGAATACATTTCTTGGAACATTCACTACCAAAAGCTCAGAAAGCTGGACAGGGCGAAGGTAGGAGGCTTCGAATAAGCTATATGTAGCCAACAAGAAGGTAACAAGAAGTGGCACCTGCTTGGCGTTACGGCATACAAATAAATAGACTACTGCTGCCTACAACATCAAAATAGTGCAGGCGTGCGAGAAACAGGCATTCAGAAGTCTTACGGGCGACATTGTACGTCAACAACACCACACTGCACAGGGACCTCTCGATGCCAACGGCATTCATTATCTCCATGATGGAGTTAGTCACTAAGGATCCGTCCAGATTAATTTTTTTTATTTTCCCAAAAAAAAAGTGCATTGTCTATTATAGAAAAATAAATCGACTATTGTACAGATTAATATTTAGGACAAGTGGGTGAATTTAAATTTTACAATCAGTTTGTAAAGTCGTGTTGTGACTGGAATTTAACAATACATGTATTTTAACAATAAATAAACAATTAAAGATAACACCAATTAACAATGAGTAAGTAATGTAATGAAGTAATGTGTTATGTGAGGTCCACTGGTATCACCCTTTTTATATAAAACTGACGTGTATATAATATTAAACTTAGAGTATGTTGTTTGTGGTTCTGTAGGCAATGACTGAGAAGGTTACTAGTTCCTACTTAGGAGATATCATGCGGGTGTAGGCTTTTCGGTCTACGCATTCCTGGGATGTGCGTTTAAAGGGGTCCGAGGATAGTTAGGATTAAGCCTTGGAACTGGTAGGTAGCGTGCATGTCGAGACATTTGCAGTTTTTTTACAACTTTTTAATTATTTTTTTAATTTCTCTCAAAATATATACCAATTTCAATGAAATTTCGGAAACGTATCGGATTGGGTCCCTTTCCATAAGAGGATAGTTTTGAACATAATAGGTGATGCTGTTGTCGCGATCTGGACATGTTTTTATGTTGCGAACCGATTATAAGTTTTTTTAAGAGTAGCCTGTGCGTTTCTAATCAATGTGACTATCTTCTTAAATATGTCTCGCTTGTGTACTGTATAATCTAATGAGTGGAGTAATAATCAAAATTTAACACAGCACAACTAAAATGATACACCGATAAACAAAATAAAAAAATTGGTCAGATTGATTAGAAACAAGCTACTCCTTAAAAAAATATCTTAAAACCGGTTCGCAAAATAATAACATGCCTTGACAGCAACGCCACCTATTATGTCTAAAACTATCCTACTATGAATTCGGGACACAATTATACATATTTCCAAAATCTCATTGAAATGGGTTGGGTATTTTTTTATTTTAATATTAGAAGATTCGTACTTCTCATATGCAATTATATGTTGGCAACCCAAGCAGTTTATTTATCTATGCACCTCAGATATAAACGAAAATCATTGTTCATCAAATAGCATTACAATATAAGCAGAACGAATATTCAAATAAAAAACTTTAAAAAAAAAGAGAACCGGAGACTTATTTATAATCCTACAAATGTGTTTGTTATACATTGTAGTGCGATATTTTTCGTCAAATGTTATTTTTGTAAAGACAAAGACTCGATTACTGTGGAAATTAAGACTTTATTGCTTTTAACACTAACTGGTGTTCAAACAAAATATGATAAGGTGAGTGAATCGTTGCCGGCTGAGAACCGGGTAGTTTTATATGACAAAAGATCTAATGTGGGTGCTATCGGTCTTGCTATTAATACGCCCATTGAACCTCGAATTTTCTTTGTTTTCCTTTCGATTTTTATTAAAATTAGACTAAGGAGTGTGATACTTGGTTGAGACATTGTGGGAAAGAGCTGGCCTGAAGACACGGCCATTGTTGATATCAAGCAAAAGTCTTTGTTTCTTGTGTGATATATGTATGTATATACATATCTAGATAAAGCCGCGATGATTTTATCTGTATCTGTAGTAATTGTTATATAATCTTTTAAAATAATTTAAACAGGTATTGGCATTTAAAATGACAAACAAAATGTAAGTACTATAAAAAAGACGTGCCAATCAAGCTGCGAGCATTTCAAGAGCTATCGCTTGACATATGTATTTTAGACCATATGTACGTACATATGTGTCAGCTGAGTTAATTAACGTTTTTATTTATCAAAGCACTCAATACTGAAATTTCATTTAGCGCTCACCTTCCGCCAAGACATCCTCAACGATAACCTGAACACGTCCAACGGTGAACATTTTTCCGACAAAACTGTTCGTCTCCTTCGATGACGAACCGGAGCAATTGTACGAACTGTCAAATTTCTCATTTTTATCGAATTTGGAGAAAATCTTTTTCATTTTGAACGGCGTCACTAATCAGCGCTGTAGCTGTGACAGATCTCCGCACCCCAGCGCAGAGAATCAAACTGTCGACTGATATACGTCGTCGTGGGCGCTTAGGGTACGCAAGGCTGGGGTGACCCCACTTTGCCAATTTTCATTTACCACCGCAGTAAACTACTAACTTCATAAATATTGTGTTGGTTTTAGTATAAAATGGATGAGTCTTTTCTTTTAAAACGTCACCGCTTTTTGCGCAATTGAACTTTTTCGCATGTGAGCGAGCCAGAAAAAATGAAAGTTGTTCGATTTTTTGCTTACAGCTTTTTCACGTTTTACACACTTCACATTATGCACTTTTTCAGCTTATTTTTAAAATAAATTAACAAGAACTTTGTTTTATTATGTACAGTAAACGAATTTGTTTACAATTATTTACAAACTTCACTACAACTTTTGTACAATTTAATTAAAATTCTGTGGTAATAAACCCAACAACTTCCCAACAAAATATCGGATCAGGGAAAACCGCTGGTGATGTGCAAAAATGTGTTGCGTGATGGTCACCTTCTAAGTGTAGCACAAACAAACAGCGGAGTACTTAAAATTTCCGAAAAAATGTGCCGATTTATAGAATGGAATACGCTTATGTTTAAAGAGGTTGCATGGACTTACGGCACTAGAATATACTCAAATATATTATAAAAAATTACCAAAAATTATGTGAAATTATTTAGTATTAAAAATTTAGTCCTAATATTATTAATAGTATATCATACGAACAAACATACATATATAAAATGGGATAAAATTTACAACAGAAATAAAAACGAAAGAAAGTGTTTAATTCACTTTAGTTTTTTATTTCTAAATTTAAAATATAAAATTCACTTGTCATTACAAAGGACTTAAAATGTACAACTCAACAATACGATGTACAAAAGATTAATGATTTTCGTCATCGTTTCCAAAACTAATAAAATAATCTGTCAAATTTGGAGTCGAAGAGTAGGAGCGTTGCAGTAATTCATTGTTGGTGACAATAGGACGGAAAGGTAGAGTGTATATGGTAGATGTGGTCGGTAGGTATAATGATGAATTTTCATTAACTACAATAGATTGATTTGTAGTGGTCGGAGGACACATTAATGTTTAAGGCCAAACTCCACACTATGCGGTTTTGATATTACGCGGCAATGCGTATGACGCCGAAAGTTAAGTTGGAGTATGTTTCATATGATTGCATATATGATGGCGTCCATTCAATTTTGACAATCGCATTTATTGTCCCATAATGTCGCAACCGAATGGTATGGAGTTTGGCCTTTAGTCTCTTGAAGCGACGAAAGTAGACTGTGTCTGTGACGTAAAAGAAAAATCTTCAAAGTAAGGCATTGAAGACCGCGTTGAAGTGGACGTGGCGGTCAAGGTGTACGACGTGCACCTTAAGAGATGGTGAATAGTTTCACGCATTTTATCAGCCAAACGGTCCAGACTTCCAGCCGTGAAATAGCACATCCGACCAAATTGTTTTTGCCAGTAGTTTTTGCCATTTTTGCCTATTTGAAAGCTTCCTGATAGCAAACTTTTTGCAGGAACAGATGTGGCGTCATTTCTTTCCTTCAGCTTTTCATAAGCCAAATTCAAAATTTCCCTTACTTTCACCACCTTTCAACCTGCGACAAGCATGTTTTCTTAGGTTTAGGTTATGCCCCTCACACAAAAGACTTAATCAAGAGTTCATATATAAATACTCATTTTTGTGCTGTGTTTGCCTGAAATGTTGCCGTTCGAATTCCAGATCGATACATGAAAAAACAGAATAGTTTTTCTTACATATATTAATTTACCGCCGTTCTACGCAATTAGACGTCTCTCGGACCCTTGGAAAATGATTTGGAGCACTACTGGTTTCAACAAGACGACGCACCTCACACAGCTTGTGCCATATTAGATTTATTGAAGAATGGCTTAAAGGAATATTCTTTTTAATTAAATTGGACTGAGCCACAGCGAAACGAGGCCGGGTAGCTCGTTTTAAATAAGTACATATTTTGCGATATTACTATAGCACTAAAAAGAGTATAAAAATCAAACAAAAAAAATAAATAAATAAAAATAAAGACTTCCAAGAACGATCTAAAGTATTCCTTGAAAGTTTTAAATTAAATAAATTTCGTTGATATAACTCGCTGGATATCGTTGACGACAGTAGCAAATAAAGGCGATAGAGATAAAAGAATAATATTTTATGCAGTTGAAATATTTCGTAAAATCAGTATTTCAGAACCTAATATGAAGACAAATTGAATAATGAAGCCAAATATAAAATACAAGAAATGTTAAAAAAGCCAGATATCGCGCTTCCAGCAGTATCGTAATTTTTCCCGCTCTGACAAATTGGCAACACTGCAGAAGATAGTGCGTATCGACTATAAAAAACAGCTGCAAAACTGATGCTTAAATATAAAGGCCATTCTTGCGCACTTATAATTTGTTGGTGCTGATGAAATAAGCATAAAATACCTGTTATGTCGAATATATTAACATATTTTGAGTTGTTCAAGAATTTGCAATTAAACAATGGATATATGGGTAAGTTTATTGTACTAAATAGCTTGCTGTACTCTTACTTGTTTATTTTTCATCAGGAAAAAAACAATGTGAAAGTGCACGAAACCCACCTGAAACAAATAGAAGCGGGTCAAACAAACAAAAAGTGACAGAAAATTTGATTGAATTACAAAGATTTATTAAAACAGATTTAACTACAATTAAAAACACCCTCTTTGAGCAATTACAATTATCAACAGATAAAACAAATATCAGCCATTATGAAATGGAAATGACAGAAAAGTCGGAGGTTCGTCAACCGGTTCAGTTCGGACACGACCCATCCACCAATCTAATTCAATCACAAACCTTTTTTGGGGTGGAAATTCCTGCTCCTTTACAACACAAAACGGATGTACCTCCTGCAAGTGGTCGTACAGTTGCTCAAAAGTCATTAGAACGACATGAGACGGAAGCTCACATTGTTTATATGCTCCACGTGCTGCACACATTGGGCTCCAATATTAATTTTGATAGCAATGTCAGAGAGGATTTAATCTCAGTGTTACACGGAAACTTGTATATTGAAGCTGTTCAGTACACTGCCTTTCACGCATTGGGGCAACAACTTAATAAAGCGTTCTACAAATCGAATGTCTTTAAGATTTATGAAAACAACCACGATTCGAATTACGAACTGTTACGATTATCAGTGGAATGTTTTGCAAAGATTCTCGCTATTAAGCAGTTGCACATAGCCAACTCAATGGAGTTTGTTATACGTGACTTTATGGCCGCCATTTATAGTTTGAAGCTCGCCGTACATACCGGTGATTTTACAGCTTCTGAAGAAGATCAACAACGCCTGCAGCTACATTTGAACTTTGTTTGGAACCGCTTAAGCAATTTCGAGTACTTTCGTAATCTCATGTTGCTAAAAGCAACACCGAGACTGCCAGAGTTTTTAAAAAAAGCAATCCATCAGGACACGTTACAAAGGATGATTGCTAAAGACGGCTTCACGGCGCTTGTAGCGACTATGCAAACAGCGCAGATGCCCGAAAAAGAATGTCTGACATTTGAGACGATCGCCAACATTGCAGCCTTTCCTCTGCGCACGGCGCGTTTCCAAGAAAGAATGATCGCACAAGTGTTTGACTTTTGTCGCACGTGTGTGGCGAACCTGGCAATGCATGATACCATGGGTGCTGGTTTGCTAACACTACGTCGATTCTATGATTCAAATCCAATCAACAAAAAACATGTTGTCGGACATATTGAAGCTGTTTTCAAAGACTTTTTTGCACCTAAAGATATTTTAACTGGAGTAATCATCATGGAGCACGCAGAGTTTTGTGAACGCATAAATTTGCTCTATCAGCTTTTCTGCAGCTCAATCGTTGCCTGCCTGCCCAGTGAGCTACTCGTTGATTATCTGCCTTTGCTATTTCAACTGCATGACAGTCTACCCGATGCGCAAACCGAGCGTCAGCAGTTGGGTGCATTAATTATACGTATTCTAGACAATCGTGAGCCCAAAGAGGAACTACCAAATGTCATTGAGCGTTTGTATACTGGTAATTATGCTCCCGGTTTGCATGCACTGCACTCAAGGCTTCTCCTGGCATATGATGCACCTCATTCCCAAGTCAGCTTAAAAGTAGCTCCATTGGGTTATAAGTCCGATTTCAGTATTTCGCTTATATTGCCTAACATACTTATGACTAGCAACCATTACGTGCTTACCTACAAAGTGTTCATGGTACTACTACGTCTGATTGCCCATCAGCTGAAAATGCATGATACGGAGGCTTCATCCATTGAGCTCATTAGAAGTGAAACTGAATTACTAGACTTCTTAAGCGGAAAATATCCCATCAAAGTTGATATTTTGTTGACTCTCAACGAACTCATCGCATATCAACCATTAAAGACGCAGCTCAGCGAGCATACAAATGATTTTCTGGAATTTGTATGTGAAATGTTGCAGCAACGGCAAGAATCGAAAAATAACCCATCTACCACGGAATCCGCTGATCAAGTTTTATTAATATTGCTCACGATCTTGCAGGAGCTACTCGAACAAGCAGCCATACCAGTAAAAAGCGCTAAGGGAATGTTGCCAAAGTTGATCCAACTTGGAAAATGCACGCCTAATAAAATTATAAACCGCCGTATCCAAGAGCTCCAAAAATTAGTTAAATGTGAAGGGAAACCCAGTTTAGCTTCTGATTCTACTTCATTTCAAAGTGCACGCCGTCTTTTACAATCCAATGAGTCTCATATACAGGTCTATGGCATACAATTGCTCATACAACTACTGCTCAACAAGGATCCGTCAACCGTGAGTCAAGGCCATGTGATTATGGCTTTAGCTCTAAACACATTGCGCTGCAAAGAGTCCTATACATTCCTGAATTGTGTGCGCCTCTTTGTCGCTTTATTGGAAATTATGGAAGTTGAGGTGCTTGATTTACTAGAGGGTGAATATCTGGCAGAATCAGTTGAAATGGATTACAGATTTGTCGTGGGTGAAGCAATTTTGAAAGTCGCCAAAACATTGGGTAAGCTTCATACACAGCCATAGTACAAATCAGTTGCATTAAGTAAATTTTTAGAAAAATATGCGTTTTTGGGAATTGGAAAATACATATAACAGTTCGTTTCCCAGAAAGAAAAGCAAACTAATTGAGTCTTGTCAGTTCCAAAAGTATTTACACACATTTTAAAATTATTACAAAATTATTTACACAATGCCTAAATGCGATTTCCAATCCTCATTAATTTGTTTCTCCTGACAAGCAATTAAAAATCTTTTTTTAAATTAATTCCCAACAAAAAAATTAATTTTTTCAACAAATTTAAAAATATTTGCTTTGGGTAAATAATTTTGACTATGGATTACTGCTTCTAACTTTTTTTATTATTTGCATAAATCTTTTAAGGTCCGTTTTGCTTTAAATACAAGGCTGAACTGGTGAACTGTTTTATGCAAGGAGCACATTCGCCATTAGGTGAATTTCGTATGTCTGCATATGCGAATTTGGCTCAGCTCTGTCGTATTTTAAGCTACCAAGTTCATAACTTTTTTGAGGAGGTACATATTCGCCTGACTTTTTATTAAAACGTAAATTAAAATCATCCATTTTAGCTGATTCGTCTCATCGACATTGAACTGACGACAGGCAAATATTTGCCCGCCAAGCGCGCCGCAATCTTGGTGCTCAGTGAACTGCTCGAAGGCATCGATACCTTAGAGGATTTTGGCGAAATTCTGCTGCCTATTTATAGGATACTCCATACAATTGAAGCAGCATATATCAATGATGAAAAAATGCGTCTGCATGCCGCAAATGGGTTGAGGGTGTTGAATGAAAAGTGCAAAAAAGCCTTGTTTCCGGAACAGCTACTGCAAAAGGATATACGCGTGCTTGGCATTAAAGACAATGTAAAACGAAAATCAGGTTGCCACATACTGGAACTAAACTCTTAGTTTATTGGCAAAATGTGTGTAAAAAACGAACACAATATATTGGGAACAAGATAAAACAAAAGTTAAGAGACAGTAACAAACGTATTTCATCTTTAAAATGCAAACGGTTAGGGGCTTCCTCTTGCGGTATCGTCAATCAGCATGTGTTTTTGCCAATACTGAATTCCTCTTCAATCTTATCGGCGACCATTTTTGCAATAGCCAAGCTGCTGGTTGCACCTGGAGATGGTGCGTTTCGGCAGTGCAACACATGCTTAGCCAATGGTCCCGTGCCCATTCCGCGATGGAAGACAAAGTCATCGACCAGATTGCCATCCAAATCAAGCGCTTGAGCTCGCACACCAGCAGGCCCACGACTGACATCGATTTCTGTTATGTCAGGTATGTAGCGCTGGAGTGCGTTCATTTGCAGTGGTATAAATGCAGATTTCAACATTTCGCGAAGCCCAAAGCTCATGTATTTTCCAGCCATTTTTATGAAGCCCGGGTACCGCAAGGCATCGAAAAGTTCGAACAGATTTACATCGCTCCAACTGTGTTGAGATTAGAGATGTAATACATTAATACAAGGTGGGGAAATTAACTTACCTATAGCCCTCACGCTTAAATGCGAGCACAGCATTTGGTCCCAGCCACACGCTGCCATCCATACGTGGCGTAAAGTGGACGCCTAAAAATGGAAAGCGCGGATCAGGAACTGGATAAATGTTACCCCTAACCATGTGGCTTTTCTCCTTTGACAAGAGAATATATTCGCCGCGGAAAGGCACAATGTGTGGTGCTCGCGGGCAACCCGTCATTTCAGCCAATATATCTGATTGGAGGCCACCGCAGGTCAGTACATTTCGCGTACGCAACAATTGTCCCGGTTTGCTGCCATGTACGGAAACAGGATATTCTGCGGCGCCATTGTCTTTGGTTTCACTAAATTTAAACACATTGTAATCCAGAAATATTTGACCACCCGATTGCTTAAAATCCTGGCCGTAGAATTCTGTCACTAAAGCCCAGTCGACTATGCCCGTATGCGGACTCCACAACGCCTTGACACCGTTGCAATACGGCTCGATTTCTTTTATTTTATCGCCATCGATTAACTTCAGATCCGGCACCTTGTTCTGTATGCCTCTGTCGTGTAAGTCCAGCAAGCGTTGCACCTCCAAATCATCAGTTGCCACAATCAACTTGCCACACTTTTTATAAGGTATTTTCTTCTCATCGCAATATTTATACGCCAAGTGAAGACCCTCGACACAGAGACGCGCCTTTAGTGTGCCTGGCTTATAGTAAATACCCGCATGAATGACACCAGAATTATGACCACTTTGATGGGTGGCCAACTTGAGCTCCTTCTCCAAAATAGCAATTTTCAGCGTCGGATGCCGTAGCAAGATTTCACGTGCCGACGCTACGCCAACAATGCCGCCGCCTACTACAATCAAATCGAAGTCTCTAAATATTCAAGCATACGGAACAAATGTTTATTTAAAAGATTAAAGTGATAAGATGTGCACTTGTCGTTTACCGAGTTGGCTGACTCCGGTGCTGCCAACGGCGCGTTACTGAACTCAGTGGTCCTGGCCCAAGGTTTCGCTGCTGAAGCAGCGCACTTTTCATTTGTCTCATTAACTGCGCCATTGTCGAAAATATTTCTAACCAAACTGCACAATTGTATTTGCAATTGCCGCGAATTTTCTTTCGAAGACCTTGCTTGACCTTTACGTGCTTGTGGTGTGTTGAGGAGTATATGTGATATCCCACCGCGAGAACTAACAGCACTAAATTAACAAAACATACACATGTACGTAGCCATAAAATAAATAAAAATACAATTAGTTTTATGATGAAAGCTATTGTAGCATGGTTAAGGCGGCAGAGAACAGCTGTTTTTGGCAAACGCACTTGCAGGGCTGTCAACGCGAATGCCAAATTTATTGTCGCAGTGGCTTACAGTCAGGTGCTTAAGTTTAAATACATCCTTCAAATTTTGAGGTTGAATATAACTAAAAACAAAGACGTATTCACGTCAAAAAGTAAATTATTAAATTATTTTTTCTATTTCTATTTTCTTTCTTTCTTGTTAACTCTTTCACTAGGCCATGTCAGTACGTCACGCCCGGAGGACGTAATTTCATATTATTATTATATTTTATTTTTGCTTAAAATAAATGAAAATTCTATGAAATATATATTTTTTCATTTATTATGTATAAAAAACTCGTTGAGCGTTTGCTTGTTAGAAACGGGTGTTCCCAGCATCCATAAGGGCTACCGAGTTGTTCTGCTGTGTATGCTGAACAGAAAGAATTTAAGATTCCTGCGGTGATAGTGTTGTTGAAGTTATCAACTATGGCAAAGGAGGTTGAGTAACTCGATCGTGATCCGTCGGTGAATATAAATTTAGAGCTCAGAGGATGGTAAGTGTCCAGAAATAGTTTTCTGTAGACGTTTGGAGGTGTGTTTTTCTTTGAGTGTTGCTCAAGGGCAGTTACAAAAGATGATGGCTTGAGGCACCAGGATGGTCATTTGTCTGGAACTATGTACTGCGGGTGCACTCCTGAAAGAAGTGGTTTGGCTGATGTGATGCATTTCATAATTGCCGAGCAATTTTTTTAGGTGCGTTTGTAGTTGTAAGCATACTTAACTGTGTTGTAAATAATTCGTTTACAACTCATAAATAATCTAGGGGCGAGCCGTAGAGTCGAGAGTTGAATGCGATCCTGGATACTTGGTAGACCGGCTTCTGTTAGCATACATTTGATGGGCGTTGTAGGAAAGGCTCGCAAGCTAAGTCGGATGGCAGCGTGGTAGGGTGATAGCAATAGTTTAATATTACTGTAGCATGCTTGTCTATAAATACTGTCGTGATCAATTATTGAGACTATGAGAACATATTTACAGGTTGTTTTTTTGCATATGTGTATTGATTTAAATATTTCAATAGGTAAATTAGCGCGAGAAAATTGGGACGATGTAGTCATGTCAGATAAAATATTTACAGAGTTTAGATTTTTCATTTTTGTATATATTACTATGCCGTCAGCATATAAGATATGTTCCATTGGATTGTTATTGTTTATTATTTTGCTTATGTCATTAAAAGCTACAATGAATAATGTTACGGACAAGGGGATCCTTGTGGGACTCTGTTGTGTAGATCGGCAATATGAGAATAGTTATTGTTTACTTTTACGAAAAATGTTCTGTTAGTTAGGAATGCTTTGATAAAGTTATATATTTTGGTTCCAATTTTCCATTGCTTAAGCTGTTATAGAATTACATGTACACCGACTCTATCGAATGCTTTCTCGAATTCTAGATTGAGCATTGTTACGTGATTCTTTGTTGCCAGTGCCATAGAGCAGAAGTGTGCTATTGAGAGGAAGGCATCAATGGTACCATGCCCCTTTTTGAACCCAAATTGATTTGGGGTTAGGAGGTTTTTTTGAAGGGCAAACCAAACTATTCTTTTAGAGATGATTTTTTCTAGTATTTTGCCTGGACAGGATAGCAGTGATATAGGGCGGTACCCTGATATTTCAGTTGTTAATTTGTTTGGTTTAGGTATTAGGATAGCAAATTTCCAATTTTTTGGATAAATTCGTTAAATACATTATTATACAAAAGCAATAGGCGTGTTTTAAGTGACTGGGTAGGTTTTTCAACATTGGATATGAGATTTTATCAAACCCTGGAGATTTCCCTTTCGCGGAGGAAAGGGCAATTTCTAATTCAATATCTGTTATATTTGATTCTATTATTTTGGCAAGGGGAGATGGATGTCTGTTTATATATGTTGAGCTAAGTATGTGTTGTTTTTTCGAATTGAACAGCGTGTGGAAATTTGTGTTGTGTGAGTACTTTGGCCAGGTATTGGCTAGGGTATTGGCAATGCCTTAGGAGTCGTGTAGAGGCCCGGTTTCAGTGTTGAGAAAAGGGATTGTGGTAGGATTGTAGCACTCATTTAACATTTTGATATTCGTCCATATTTTTTGGGGGTTTGAGGATGGGTTTATTGACGCAGTTAGGTGTTCGAAAGCATTACTTTTTGCTTCTCTGCATTTCTTACGAAACAGGGCATTAAATTTTTTGTATGTTACCAGATTGGGTAAATTTTGTATTTCTTTGTAGGCGTGCCATGCGCTTTGTTTTTTGGACCGTAGGACGGCTAATTCTTGATTCGACCAGGGTACCAATTTAATTTTTGATCGCAAATTGGTTTGTGGAATATAGAAGTGTGCAGCTGTCCGGATTAATTTATGAATGGTTGAACATTCTTTGTTAATGTTTGATGATACAGGAACCGTTAAGCATTTATTATTAAGATGTATTTGAAAGAGTTGCCAATTTGCTTTTTATATTATAAATATCTGACTTGAAGATTTTTTTAGAATTTTTATTGAGAGTTATTGATGATTTAATTGGATAGTGGTCAGTATTATGGAGGCCTTTTAAAGTGTTCGTACGAATTAGGGGAAAAATAGATGTATGGCATATTGTAAGATCATCATGGGATCATCATACCTTGTTTATTGGTTGTGTTTTGTGGTAAGTTGTAAGAATAAGTATCGTAGGTATTTGACGCGATTACATGACTGTGCGAATATGTGTTTCTTGTATAGAGAAAATTAATGGGTTGTGTTCTTTGATAAGAACTTGTAGATCTGTTATATTGTTATACAGGCCATTTATATTCCACTGCAGAAAAGAGAACATGATTGAATTAAAAAGGAAAAGGGCAGACAAGAAAAGGAAGAATTTGATTTACAAGTGAGTGAAAAATTTCTGTTTACCCCCAGCAGCGTCCCTGTCAAACTGTTAACATATTGAATACATGCTCACGGTGTACAAAGTAGCGATAAGACTAGTCACTACGTAGTAGGCGAATACACGTGCTGGGGGGGAACGAAAAATATTTCTGGAAATAAGCCATTTCATCATCTTCGCTACCGTCCGTAAAGGAACCACGAAGAAGATGGATGGGAGGTGCTGGAATGAGTTTGGAATATGAGTTGGTTTTGAAGGGTTTTGTGTGTTCGGAACGTAAAGAAGGGGTGATTACCGTATTTTCTTTTGTTTTGTGTTCGTTTGTTAAAGTAAAGTTGGTTTTGGTGATGTTGTTGTTAGCGGTAGTTGTGTTGGTAATTGTGTCGGTAGTATTTTGTTTGATTGCGAGAGTCTTATTGTATTGTGTTATTGGTGATTGCGTATGCTTTTTTCGTGTTCAGTTTCTTTTTGAGAGTTGCTTTCATTAGGTAAGTTTAGCTTTACTGAGGCGGCATATGAGTCTAGTGAGGTTACGGATGGTTGCTGCGATTTGAATATTCGTTTAGCTTCTTTAACTCTACATTTTTTTGTGTTTGTATTTTAAGTATTTCTTTCTGTTGTATGAACATGGGGCATTCGTTGGATGAAACTGGATGTTCCTGCTGGCAGTTGGCGCAATGGGTGCGGGTGCTCATGTCAGGAAGATGGGGTGGGAGATTGCAATTCTCGCAGATAGGATCCTTGTGGCAGCGTTTAGCTGTATGACCCAATTTTTGACAATTTTTACATCACATGGGGTTGGGATACTTTTGCCAGGAAATGTCCAAGGTCTCCGGGAGGGAGTAAAGGTTAAAGTTAACCAGTAATACACCACTGGGTTTAGCCTTGCCGTCAATCATTTTAGTGTATTTGTATACAGAAGAGACACTTTGAGGAGCCAGTTCGCGTACGATTTCTTCTTCAGTAACGTTGCACAGGCATGGTGCGTAAATAGTGCCTTTCGAAGTGTTAAGATGTTCATGGTAACTGCATTTAATTGGGTATACACCAGTCAATGATTTGCACGCAATTAATCTCTCAGCTACATTGGTATTGTTGACCAAGATCAATATTTTACCGTAGCGTAATCCCGAAATGGATTTAAATTCTTTGCCGATGATTTTAAATGCGCAATAGATAGCGAAACATGACTATTGCGACAATGGCTTGTTCTCATCTACTGAGGACATAACCACAAATTTCGGGTCGGGTCGTGTGTAGGTTGGTAGGGAGGGAAATGATTCCAATAACTTATGAGAAGTTTTTTGTTTTTTTATTTGGGGACCGTTTGCCAAAATAGCGAAACGGTTTGTACCCAGATTGGCGGCCCAGGTGCCATTTTGTTATTCCCTTCGCGCGATTTGCGGTTTTAAGCAGAGAAAAGAACTGTAACGAACACGAAGAACAAAGGTAAAAACCGAAAACGAAAGCGAAATAAAGAAGAAGAAGAATGGTCGATAAGACACTAGCGAAAGCCGAAAACAGTCTTAACTCTTCGAACGGTAGTCGACGACTGTGATACAGAGTAATCACAGAGCTATCATTTAAATTTTATAGAATCTTTTCAACTGTTTTAAAGTAAAATCAATCTGTTTTGTTTTGTGATGCATATTGCAAGTAACGTATGCCCTTTTTGTTTACAGTATTAATATCACATTTTGTCATTCACTAACACTGTTTTAAATGTAATTAAGAACGTTTAAAAAAATTGTTTATCAAAAATATTATTCGCACATTAATATGGTGCGACCCCGTTCTGATATTGGAAGAACTTCAACTGGAAATGTACAATTGCATAGACACAGAGAAAATGAATCAGAATCAGAAAATCACAAGAACAACATATGGAAATGAATAGAAGAGCAACTTCAGGAATGGTCCAATTAATTAAATTAGAAAATTTAACTGCTGTTTCCAAATGACATCTTTCGGTACCAATATTATCAGCCGCAGTGTAAATAGGCTGATAATCACATTGCAGTTTTTCAATAACGAGCTATTTTTGCTTCTTTGGAGTCTTTTTTAACAGCACACAATTAATCAATTAATCTTTATTTATATAAAAGCTTTTCTGAACAATTGATATCCGACAATTATATGATAAGAGCAGACAAAGCTCCAGCGAATGGACATAAGCGTCGATTCAATGCCCCAACCGTAAATGAAGTGGCCATTGTTACGGTTGGATATGATTTTGAAAATCGCGATATTAAAATAATGCGTAGAAATAATAGTATACAAACTTTTCAAGACACACATCGATCATATCATCATATGATTATGATACACTGCAGTATCCATTAGCTTTTTGGGAAGGAGAGGATGGTTATCACACCACTAGAAAACAAAGAAATCCGGTAACAGGTAAAATGACTACAAAACCGATCAATTCGAAAAACACATAAATTTTTTTCCAGGTGAAGAAACAAATAAAAATTGAGTTGCGTGCATTTCTATGCTTACCGAATAATTATTAGAAAAAATCCAGAAAATCATATTTTAAAATGCCGTAATTTATATTATCAATATATTGGGGATATGTATGCTAAAATTTAAAGCGAGTGGTTAAAGTATATTCGTTTTAACCAAACAAAATTGCGTGTTGAAAAATATATTCATCTAAGGCATCATCATCATATACAGGTAGTCCACTACATATGCAGGAATACATCCAAGATGCCATGACATACGTTCGAGTTTATGGTTTATGGAACTGACTTATTTACCATGTTCACATGCAACCCCACGTGGGATTAAATAAAAGCATTTATTGCCAGCATAAGCTGCAAATGATCGTCATGACATATCGCACGTGGTTTAACAAAAATTAAAATCTTTTAAAAAAAACATGTAAAACTGCATGTATTTGATGAAACACGTTGTTGGATGTACTCAATTGAATGGCAAAAGCGTGGTCTACCACATGCACACCTTTTAATTTGGATAATTGAAAAAATCCGAAATACCAGGTCCTGAATTGATCCTGAATTATTCGAAATTGTAACGAAAAATGTGATTCATGGGGCATGCGGTAAACTCAATCCAAATTCACTTTGCATGGACAATGGTAGGTGTACTAAACGTTTTCCTAAGGATTTATTGCCCAATACTATAACTGGAGTTGATTGATATCCATTATATCGTAGAAGATGTAAAGAAAATAATGGTCTTTTTATGGTATTACCAAGACTAAATGAGTTACGGGATGTTGAAATTGATAATCGATGGATTGTTCCGTACTCTCCGCTTCTATCAAAAACATATAAAGCGCACATTAATGTCGAATATTACAATTCGTTTAAATCATATTTTAAATAACGTATTACAATTGTTAGAATCAGATGGTCACTAGGATGCTACTATTGCGGATGGGTTTGTTACTTCATCTCCACATCAGATACGGTCAATGTTCGCAATTATACTAACATGTTGTCTTTCAAACCCTAACGATTTATGGGACAAATATAAAAATGGAATGAGAGAAGATATTTTGTATGAATTGAGAACAACAAGAGCAGATCCACACTTAGATTTCACCAATAAAATATATAATGCAGATAGAAGACATCTGTCTGTTAATTGCCACCGAATCGCTCTTAACATTGGGTCTATCAGCACCAGATTCTCCTGCAAGCGATTTATTAAATTGAGACCTACATTGTGAACAATCCTTGATTGTTAGTTAATGAGTTAAATGAATGTGTACAGACAAACAAACCTAAATTGTTATCAGAGCAAAAAAAAATAAAAAATTATGACACGATCATAAATGCGGTTGTTGCAAAGGAAGGTGGATTCTTTTTTTAGATGTGCATGGCGGTGCTTTGCATTGGCTATTGCGGAATAGCTGCAACATTGTTGGATGGTGGTCGAACAGCTCATTCAGCCCTCAAATTATCGTTACCTGTTTAAAATCATCAACATTGTGGAGCAGCGTACATACTTTAATTACATACTGTTTAATTAATTTGTTACCTATCAATACTAACAAACGCACAAACGTTTTTTGGCGGCAAAACAATGTTTGCCGGGTCTAGCTAGTTTATATAAATAGAAACGTTTATTAACAAAAAAATGGAGACATCTAAATGAAAAATTATAAATTTTATAAACAATTATAATTACAATTATAAAGTTTATAGAAATACATTTTTTTTTTATTCCGATACACATTAAAAAATATAAACAGTTAATTACAGAACAATAAACAAAAACAAAAGCACACAAATAAAATAGAGATTGTAACAGAAATGTAAAAAATCAAAACTAAATTTCCGTGTGATATATTTTAAAATAATTGTTGATACCTTACAATCCGGACACCACTATGTAGATTCTTTCCTCGCTGTACGAAATATAAAAACGCTTTGGATATTCCGTCAAACATTGTACATGTCACGCACACTTCAATACTATAATATTGTTTGATACAGTAATTTGACCGTGTAACCAGCTCTTTACATGCTCAGCAGTAACTTTAGAAAGTACATCTCCAAAAGAATGGTTATTTCCTACTGGTGGAAACTAAAAAAACAGTATCTGGCCCTTTCATAACTTTTTCATGACACCCTCAGGCTAAGGGGTAACTATTCTTCTTTTTGATGATGATGATAACGGGGCGACACTGACTCAGGCCTTCTTTAGAGAACTTGCCATTTTGCCCGGTCCCTCGTTGCGGATCTCCAGTTTCGTGTCAGCTTCTCAGCATCTGCCTTGACGTCGTCCTTCCACTGGATGGGTGGTCTACCCCGCCATCGAGTGCTAAGACGAAGTGCAGAGTTGTAGAATTTCTTATTTTTTCCCCTGCTACAATCCTACTTTATTCATACAGCTATTGAAGTAGATTTAAAGCAACAACAAAAGAATAAACAACGGCAAAACTTCTTTTTTTCACTATCTTTAATTTGATTCACTAACTTAGCCGTCACAGCACCGGAGATGCACAGGTTCACCTCATATAATGCCATCAGACAGGCATTAAACGATCGCGGCCGACCGGCATCGCTTACTGGCCTCTTTCCGTCAAATATCTCACACCCACTCTCTTCGATGCCCATTCTGGTGTACAGGGCACTTCTTTGGCAGATGTTTATTTAGGACTTATTTTGAAAATAGAGAATTCTCAGAATGAACGATAACTCCTCGCGTCACCGGACGCCTTATACAACCGCGACTTGTCCTTAGCTCCACCAGTCTCACCCTTCTATCGGTCACGGAGTACGTTTTTAATCCTTGTCCCATGCGCCATTTGGTTGGTTGGATGCTGTCTTCTCTCACCATAACCAAGCCGCCTTCTGAAATATTATTTTGCAGCTGCCTCTTCCTAATCTTTTATGTAGTTCGGAAAGAATCTCGGCTTTCCACCTAAACTACTGTAAATGGGTCTCGAATTTTCTAACACCCGCTTTCCACAGGCCTCTCATATGATGGGCTAACATTGGGTTGAAATGCCACAGGGGGTCAGTCAGGTCGCTGGGTCAGTTTTTGAACGTAGGGACTTATCCTTTAGCACTTTGTCCATCTTACGCTGGAACACTCGAGACGCTCTTACAAAATTGGTGCCTTTGCCCAAATGTAAGTCGCTAGGGCACCCTTGCTGACGACAAATCGGGAAAGTGCCGCCAGAAAGGTCTTGGTGCATAAATCACAAATTGCGTCCAGAAAGGGTGTTCAATGTAGTGAGTGGGTTCCCTGTATTTAACTGCTCGCTGGTCTTACAACAACTATATTCTTGTTGAGAAATTGAAATTACCCGGTGTATTTCACAGTCCTCTTTCGCGAAGACTTCTGCTGAAAATCCTCCTTTCATACCTGTCCGCGTAGCAAACCGTGGCAGCGATGCAAGGGGGTCAATTGAACTGGTTCGCTATCCGTCGCGGGCTCGTAGAACTGCAGCAAGGGTACCCATACTAATATAAACGCACGGATGAGAACATGTTTACTTACGCACTTTACAGTACCCGCACTGTCCTGAGCGGGTCGTTGTCGGACGACATTTCTTGCAACATCATAAACAGACCGACTGCACCCGGACACTGCTTTGTCTAATGAGTATGGTCTATCCTTCGCAGTTTTCGTCTCTAGCTGGCTCGGGACTTCTTTATGCCTAAACAGACAAGAGGGCCTAAACTTCTGAGCTCCCTGTGATGGCGGACATTTGTTGTGGTTACGCTCTTCACACTTCTTCCTTCTACCGCTGCACCGTCCCTTGAGTAGTATACTCCTGTCCTGTGCCTTTGTGGACGAAAAATTCGAACTTCGGATTGTGTGAGGAGTCGATTAGACCTGTCGATTAGACAGACGTTAGACTATCTTGTGCCCCAAGTGTCCCGGATACCTTTTTCTTAAATCCTCCCTGCACGATTTGAGGATATAAGTCAACTTCTAACTGTTTAAATGTCTACTGGCCTGCTATTATGGAAACGGACGTCTGCAAACGGTAGCTCTGAAAGAGCTCGAACTGTGTTACGGTCAATCGAACTAGTACTTCCACCCAATTTACATTATTCGATTCGGTTACTTTTTGCGACGTGATGTAGTGGGAAATTAATGAAAATTAGTTTAATACTTCTGTGTCTTTATTGCAATCATTATATCATTATATAAATATATATATCAGTGCCACTATTTTTCAATTTCACCATCAAACTACGGACTGTAAATGGAAGAAACTGATTAGTCTGTTTCTGAGCCAAATTACCTTTAAGTTAGTAGATTTCTCTTGCAGCTTCAATTGCCGATAAGGTTTGACTTTCAATTTTCAATAGAGCTTGCCGACTGAATGTTAAAAAAAACAAAATTCTGATATATCAAAATTTTTTTTTTTCAAATGCTTGTTTGAATTTGCCTGTGTTCAGTCAGTAAATAGCAGCTGATTTTTTAACCGTCTTTGGTCTGTTATTAGATCTCAAAAGGCAGCGACATTGAAGGCATTGATCCAATGACTTCATTTTCCACAAAAGGAGAACTAACTAAAGTTTCTTACATAGTGTGTCGAGCTTAAGAATAATCCCACCATATGCGAATTTTCTAAGGCGTTTCACTACTGTTACTGAATCCAAGGCCACACAAACAACCAACTTAAACAATTAAGTAGCACATCCAGACTAAGGGTACTCCCGTTTATGACAAGCGGTTATTCGACCCTCGACTAGTCAATGGGCTAGCCCGATACACTTAATACCCAAGAAGGGAGGCGGTTGGCGCACCACTGGAGGCTTCAGCAACTTGAATGCAAGCACCATTCAGATCCTTATCCAATTCCCCATTATGAAGACATACTGAACGGATGCACAGTTTTTTCTACGATCGAGTTGGTGCGCGCTTATCATCATATTCCAGTCGCCCCGATGGACATTCCTAAAACGGCTGTCACAACGCCCTTTGGTTTATTGAGGGAATGCCACCTGCCTGGCCTTTATAATGTAGCGGACAACCACTTCAGTGGACTACAGTTTGTTGGGTGTTACGTTGATGATATATATTATAGTCTATTCGGCCTCTCATGAACAACACTTACAACACCACAAAAATGTCAATTTGGAAAGTCCGAAGTTAAGCACCTAAGCTTTACAGTTAACAGTAAAGGTAAAGCCATTTCAGACGTTCCAAAGCCAAAGTCAGTCATGGAACTACGACGTTATTTGGGCATGATTAATTACTATACGCGTCCTATGCCTAAAAAAGCGCACATATTCTATTGAATGAATACTTGAAAGGGGCCAAAAAGAATGATAAGCGTGAAATAGTGTGCACGACATCGGTTGAACAGGCATTCGAGCAAGATAGATTTACTAAGCGCTGTACGAACAACTTTCTTTTCACCTACAGCGGAACTCTACATCAGAATAGATGCCTCTGATACAGCAATGGTGCGGCAATTGAGCAGCGAGAGGGTAACATTTGGCGTCCCGTTGGATTCGTTGCAAAGAATTGAAGATAAGGACCTATTGTGTGACACCTCGATTGGCCGCATTAGACCGTTTATACCGATGAGCATCAGACGGCGATCTTTTGATGGGGTACATAATTTAACGCATCCAACTGAACGGACTACGGCTAAATTATTAAAACAGCGTTTTGTTTGGCCAAATATGAACCGGGATGTTATGAGAACCTGCGCTACTGTCTGACAATTATCGATCGCTTTAGTAGACGCTCAGAGGCCATGCCGCTTTCCAATATATCTGCCGAAACAGATGCTGCAGCATTATAAACTCATTGGATTTGCAAATTTGGCACGCCTCTTACCATCACCACGGATAAGGGCACCCAATTTGACTCTGCTTTGTTTGCTGCTCTGGCAAAGATGCTTGGCGCACAAAGAGTCCGAACAACAGCTTATCACCCCAAGCGAATGGATTAGTTGAAAGATGGCACCGCACTCTTAAATAAGCACTAATGTGTTATTCGCATATTCCGTGACCGGAAATTCTTCCCACCACTCTGCTTGGATTTCGTACGGCGGAAATGCTTTTCGGAACTGTATTGCGTCCACCCAATGAATTTTTCGTCGCTGAGAGTGCGAATTCTGCATATTAACCACAGCGCGTCATTGCACGGTTCCGTCAACATATTCGCTCTATCGGACCAAAGTCGATAGCGCCTACAATGGCGCATTGTACTCACGTGGTCGGCTGGTGACTTCGGTGAAAAACCTTTGGAGCAGCCGTATAGTGGTCCTCACAGAATTGTTCGATGCGTCAATGACAATGTTATCGTCAATAAGGGAGAAGAGAAGGCAATTTAAACTGACCTGCTAGATTGGCCTTCCTCAATATTGTAGACGTGCCGAATTCGTCGCAAACAACGTACGAGTCACCACTGGCTACGCTGGCACCGTCACCTCAACCGGATTCGTTTCATCCTCTTATTGAGCAGGTCACTGGAGGGGAAGTAAATGTGGGACACCAACGGAGCCAGTCAATCTGGCAACCACACACCGGGGAAAGGAAGTGTTGGTCCCAAGGTAGGTTTTTAACTGTCAACCCTTTCGCAACACTTTTTTCTTAAAAGCGACGCGCTGGTACATTAATTAATTATAAATGTAAAAATTTATGTGGAGTAACAAACCCCATACATAGAGTTTGTCAAGAAATTGTTTGGAAAACGAAAAATAACTCTAAAAGTATAATTCTACCGATTATTAATGATGGAGGAATTACTTAGAGAAAAAAGTAAAAATGCAGTTTTATTCCCCAATTCATTTACAACAAAACTACATTTAAAAAAAAAATTTATTCCTTAAAATTAATTTTAAAAAGTACAAATGAAAACATATAACGTTTTTTAGCTGTCAAATAATTCTTTGCACGCTTCATTTCGTTTGACAAAAATCAAAATTTTTTAATATTTCGTCAAATTTGACAACGATTTGAAGCGTCTCTTGCGCCTTTTTCTCATTTTGGGCAAATTTGAAGCTGTGAATGGCCGTGTGTGGATAATTTGTGCCGATAAGGTAAGTAAAATAATAATAAATAAATAAAATTGAAATTTGACAAACGCAGTTTGTTGTGTATGTGTGCTACGCATCAAATTACATCAACATCGATTTGATCAAATATTTGAAGCGTATATTTGGTCTTTTGCTGCCATATAAACGAGGTAATTGTCACTATGAATCTTTTAAGTGTTGCACAAGTTTATTAACTCTTATGTTCAGTTTACAACTCTGATTTGCTTCGAGATCAGCTGTTCGTGTATTATTGAATTTTCATTTTGCAATTGCCAAACATTTACATTTAGCCGGCGCTATCCCCATACTTTTGTGCAAGAGATCCAACTAAATATGCTTTAGTTAGCAATGCCATCATTTTGCGCTGCAGTTAATTGCAATGATAAATACGGGCACGCTGAGGGAATTTCATTTCACAAGTGAGGTTTATGCATTTAGTTTATTAGAACACGATTCCTAATGCAAGTCGTGTTGCTTGCAGATTTCCCTTTAGACGTAAAGACTTATTACAGAAATGGCGAGATTTTACACGGCGCCATCCCAGTTGGATGCCATCAAAATGGAGTGCCATTTGCAGTCGGCATTTCTTGGAGTCCGATTTTAATCGTATCAATGAACGTAAAACGCTGAAAAAGGATGCCGTGCCCACACTGCAACTGCTGATGGCTGAGATAGCAGCAGTGCAAAGCAAACCCGAATTGGAAAAGCAGATGCCAACAGAAAATAGCGACAAATTGCTGTCTTCAACAGTCAGTAGCATGGAAACTTCATCAATTAAATCCACTTGCCGTTTTTGTGGCACGATTGCACCAAACTGTCTATCCTTTGCTAATAGTTTTGAAATATTCGGCATGATACAGAAATGTTTTCCGACTCTTCAAATACAACAGAACGATGATCTGCCAAAGGAAATGTGTGCAGTTTGCCACAATAGCGTAGAGCGCTTTGCGCGGTTTATTGACAAAGTGCTAGAAACGCAGAGCGACTTACAGCGCCGTTATCGTTTAGACCGCATTAACGCACGCGCCGCCGCCACTGTCGCTGCCAGCAACAATAACGCTGAACGCCAGCTGAAGATCAAGCAGGAGCCTTGTGTACGCGTGAAACAGGAAGTTTCTGAAGGTTCGAATTTATATTTATATTATTTTTGGTTTTGATTTGTTAGTGTAGTTTAGCCATTATATCTTGAAGACATCAGACATGTCATAAAGTATATATTCTTGTATATACATATATTGTTGATTAGTTGGACGATAGCAAGTTTTTGAGCTTGTACAATTCAGCAACGCCAAAGTTAATGATGTTTTAACTATTTTTTATATTATTACTATTTTTTTTAACCTATTTGTTTTGTTAGGTACTTAATATTATGCTATCATCTGGGTTACTCCAGAAGATCGGAGTCAAAGAGTATTAATCCATATAGAGTTCCTATTTCTCTCACGAGCTTTTGGAGCTTTTTCCAAATCTTAAGAAGACATTGGCTTATGTTATTTGTCTGCTATTAACATCGAAGTAGCAGCGCAGGTCGCTGTGTAGCAAACTCATTGTGCTAACTACTGAACTGAAGTAATCAGGCAAACAGAAATTTTAGAAGGGGGTGTCTGTTGTGAAATCGAAGCAAGCGCTGTTTCCCCTTCTTGGTGTGTCTTCCTACATTTTCTGTTCTTAGCGCGAATTAGCATGAAAAGGAATTTCTGTATAACACCTTTGTTTTGTTTGTTTTGATTGCCGTCTCCCATTTTTATTTTGATTGTATTGATATTGTTGTGGGAATGATATGATAGCGAAAAAGGAACATGTATAGGTTTGGCGCGATTTATTTAAGAATGACGAACATGATAATTTTTGAGACTGACTTGACCCCTTTGAAATTATCGTTCTTTATTTTATTCATCAATATGCTTTTCTTTACGCTTATTATACATTCAGTTGGCAAGAATAGATGTAAACAACAAATTTTTATGATGGCGCTTTCTTTTATTATACGAAAACATTGTATTGCAGCTCAAAGTAACCAGGCAAACGGAAATTTAAATATGGGTGCCTGTTGCGAAATCTAATCAAGTGCTATTCCCCGTCGGACTGTGTCTTGCTCAAATTTGGGTATTTGGCGCGAATTAGCATGAAAAGAATTTCTGTCTGTCACCTTTGTTTCGTTTGTTTTGATTGCAGTCACCCATATGTTTTTGATGTATTGATATTGTTGTGGGAATGATAGCGAAAAAGGAACATATATTGGGCAGAGTTCTTGTTGGGCTACTTAACCGGCGAATCGTGCAGGCTAACAGTACGGGCTGCTAGTTTCTATGAAGATTCCTACCTCCTTGGCGCATCAAAAACAAACAAAAAAAAGGGTGATTTAATTAGTAAAAATTGTTTTCTTTAATACAACTAAATAAAAAACTCAAATTAATTTAAAAGAAATTTATTATACCTATTTTTGCGCTATGTATATATGTATATAAAACTCGAAGTTGAATATAGCTAATTCTACCTTGACTAGCAGACAGAAAAAACATCAAGCAACTGCAAGTGTCCCATGTGAAAACGATATGAAACTAGCTGCGCTACTGCGAAAACAGACAAACACCACATTTTGCCTTTGACCACGCAACAACAAAGCGTGTGACATTTGTTTTTTCCTTATTTGCCGAACATAAGGGAAGACAAAGAAAAGAGATATTCCCGCGTGAGTGAATATGTATACTTTTTGCGTGCACCCAAATTTAAACTGAATAACGAAACGCGTTCGAGACCTGACCTGTGACAAATTTGGTACCACAATCGAAAATTGACTAGTGGACTGTGTTGTGAAGTGGGGCGCGTGCGGGAATAAAAATTCCTCCTTTTTGCTACGATCACGCAACAACAAAGTCTAGATTTTTGTTTTTTTGTTTGTTTTTTTCTTCATTGCCGATCACAAGGAAAGAGGAGGAAAGAACACAACACAAAGTAAAGGTGACGAAATTTGCTTTGCGCGACTGAGACTCGAACTTCGCGGACTGTGCGTATTGCTCGTACAGTCAACTGCCAAATCTTGAATCACCATAATGCATAACAAAATTTCAAATTATGGGGATATTCGAGTTATGGAAAGCATATTCTATTGATTTTTCGCTATAAATGCACTCAATTCGAGTCATGGAGATATTCGACTTATAAAAGTTTGACCTATGAAAACTCGACGGTAGTTAGAAATTCCACTTGGGTTTCTTTGGCTGTTCAATAAATCCGCATTCACTGTACTTGCTCTTGAAATGGATTTTGATTTCTGCCACAACCGAAAATTGTCATCAAGAAGTTGAAGTCAAAAATCAAAACTTGCCATTGTGTGGGTAACCTTGTTGTATAGGTGTGCTACGTGTATGAGATTGTGTTGGTTTTCTGTGTCTCCCTTGTGATCGAAATGTGATAAGTTTGAGTGTGTTGTGTAGGTATAGTGCGTGTATGAGATTGTGTTGGTTTTCTTTTTTGCCCTTGCGTGCAAAGTGTGATAATTTTGTGTGTTGTGTAGGTATAGTGCGTGTATAAGATTGGTTTCTTATTGTGTGGGAATATTTTTGTACGATTTTGCTTTGTTTTCATGTCTTCTTTTTTGCTGGCGGCTTGGTATTTTCATTTCGTTCATATAAATGAATATAGGCAAAATACAAGGCAGCTATGGCTCGATTTCGTTTGTCAAATTTCATAATTCATAAATTAAAGAAAACTCCACACAATTTGCTTTGTATTCTTGAACCTTGTAAATAAAAAACATTGAACGATAAAATCAAAGAAAGAAGAAAGTGTCTCTGATTTTTGTTTTTATTATGTCTTTCTTGTGTATTTATTGTCTTTGAATATCATACTCCCGCCCAATTTGTTTATGCAAACCCAAGCAAACTAATAGCAATATGTTACGCTGAATAAGTTGAACAGCCAACAATAATGTTGATGTACAGAATCAGTGTCGGATTCTAATCGTGTCTGAAGAGTCTCTCCGGCCATTTTTTTAAGAGAGAAATGGGAACTCTATATGAATAAGTTCTCTCTGGTATTAGGCATGTAATCAATTGCTTCTATCTTTCTAGATTGATCCGTACATATGCAGTCACGTATTACTGTGGTTGTGTTATTTTAAAACAGTTATCGTGTGGACTCTGTTCGAAGGGACAGAAGATCATTTGTGATCTGCGAACACAGTTTCCGAAAGGTCGTTTGTTCTGTTCCAAAACCCATCGTTCGTTTTTAGTGAAAAATTCCCTCGATCTGTTTTATGATCACTTTCCAGAGCACTTTGCTAAATTTTGTCGATATATGTTTATCTAGTCCATTCTGTTTTTTGCCATTATTGCGGCATTTTGTGAGTTCCTCCATTCGAATGTACTCTTGTACTCTTTTTGAGCAAATGGGATGCACGTAGATATCAGCCATATTTTTTAAATTATTATTTTAATTTTGACAAAACTTTGGAGAATAGGACAGAGAATATCTGCGAGGTAACAGGAATATAATAGGATATAGCATCTGTATGGTTATATTATAACGTATGTGTCCGTTTTGTCTTGGGTAATAGCTAGTCTTGGTCTTATTACGAATTGTCTTTTCCCGAAATATAAGTCGAGTATATTAGTTGGTCAATAACAAATTTCATCTTGTAATTTAGGTTTGGATAGAATATTTGACCTGGATATGAGCATGGAGGACACCTGTGAGCAAGATCAACCTGATGAAGAAATTGAACAAAAATTTCAATTCTGTGATTTTCCATTGCTTAATGCTCAAGATATAATCAACAATTGTGATATTATGGAGATCATTAATCTCGATGACCCATTCATAAATATAACTGATGACGACGTAGCCCAGTCGCAGACATCGGAACCGCCAGCAACGCTATTGGCGACGCAAGAAATACACGATACACGGAATGTTGGGGCGAACTGTAATGAGTTGGCTCAGTCTGATATGCTTATAGAAGAACACAACTATGCAAACCCTCTAGAAGAGGAAGAGCAATGGCAACTAAAAAGTAATTATAAAACAGAAAAAGTAGAAAGCGTCGAGTTGCCTAGGGAAGAGCAAGTGCCACAAGAAAACCTGGTGCTCATCGAACCGCGCTCAACAAAGCCAATTGTTACGAATGTCAGCCAAATTCCGAATCAATTGCTGCGCGACTTACTGCCGGCCAAAATACAGCAGCCAACATCGGAATCGAACTCAGCGACAACCAGTATAACTTCATCAAATAAACCGAATATTGTCGTTCTTAACGATAGCATAGTTAAGTCCTCCGATGCATTCCAGTTGCATAGCTGCAATATTTGTTCATTGAAGTTCTTCAGCAACGAAAGCCTAAGTCAGCATTACCAATTAACTCATCCGCCAATGGTCAGCATGCCGATGCCGGCTGAAGGTCTTAAAATTGAAAACGTCGATAGCCGATTGAACAAACAAACTCTGCCCGTGCTACCGACTACACGCTGTGAAGTAGCGGAATTGGAAGCACAAAGCCACTGGCAATCTGATTGTGCACTTGGAAGTAGCAGCGGAGGTTTGGACTCCCAAAAAACTGCACAACAGCCTTCAATGCCAAATCGAACACCCATGAACATACTCAATATGCAGCAATGCTTCCTACGGCAAACTGAAGGTTATGGTAATGTTACCCA
Source organism: Cacoxenus indagator (assembly GCA_035041755.1). NCBI lineage: Eukaryota > Metazoa > Arthropoda > Insecta > Diptera > Drosophilidae > Cacoxenus > Cacoxenus indagator. Next base: position 320,788 of record JAWNKX010001101.1, read on the forward strand.
AAATAGATACCACATGTCCACACCCATGAATTACGGGACGCTTAATGAACCAGTTGAAGGTATTCCAACTGCATCATTTCCCAATGCTGCTGAACATCTCGCCGCCGTCACTGCCAATTATACAAAGTTACAGCGACGCTATCGCCAGCTGCGGCGGAAGTGCAACAATCTTGTGGAACGGGACAGCAAAAAATATCAGAATTGCTGCCTGCGTTGCCACAAGCGTTTCAGGAATATCTACTCCCTTTTGCGACACAAACGAACTCAAATGCATTACGTTGCCAAGCCCGTAATGTTTACGGCTAAATGCTGCGGCTGTTTGCAGCACTTTAGCAAACGCATCGCTCTCCAACAGCACATGCACTACATCTGTCAGTCGCTGCCTTTACGATGCATGCGTAGCAGGATACAGAGTTTTAAGTGCCGCCACTGCAATGCGATTACCTTCACCCATTGGCGTTTATACCGACGTCATGCCTCAAAGTGCAAGCTAAAAGTGTACAAAGCAGTACGGAAATCAAATATATTAATAAGATCATCAACCGCATTCAGGAAAGGCGACAGGAGCTCGACAAAATATAATAATCCGCCCAATAAACGATCTGAGGCTGGCACAAAGCCTCAGCTTCTCCCGTGCACGTCTTGTGACAAAAAGTTTGCTGGCCAGAACAGCCTTAACCAACATCGCATCACGCACTCCAACGAGCGCCGACATAAATGCGGCCTATGTGGCAGAGTCTTCAAGCGTCGCAACGGACTTTCACAGCATGTGAAAGGGTTCCATTTGCAAATCAAACCATATGTATGTCCTGTTTGTAAGCACAGCTATGCACTAAAATGTGACATGTTGCGCTGTCGGCACTCTCAGCTGCGAGGCGTGGAATGAACCCAACCCCAATGTAGGATACAAATTTACTTGGTATGGACAGGGAACTCATTCTAAAGGTTAGTAATAAGGATACTTTGTCTCACTAATCCAAATAATGCCAAATTTAGGAACTGGAACTAGGATTTGAATCCTTTTTACACTTGCGAAATGTATTAGACGATTGATTCGAATTAAATAAAAAAAATATTAAAAAAAAACTATTTCCACTTATTGTACTCGTATTATCTCATGATCATACTTTGGATTCCAAGCACTTGACTATGAAGTTTCAATCAGAAAGTAAATTTTATCTCTGTGAAGCATAAAGTTTTGCAATCACTTAGTCATTTGCGAGACACAAAAAAAAAATAATACCTGTGTATTATTTCATTGTTATTACTTATTATTTATTTCGATTAATTAATGCACTTGACGTAGTTGTAGCGAAATACAATGTTTAAATTATAAATAATCAGTGCGATGCAGAAATGCAAGCAGAAGAGACAAGTCCCAAAGCTTGCAGGTCGCCATTATTAATGGCAAATTTTTTAAATCATATTTAAATATTGTATAGTTATAAGTATATATGCTATTTATAAACAAGAAGGTGTGTTATCTATTATTGGGGATTCCAGAAGGGTCTGATTTTTTCTTTAGGAGTTATTTTTTTTGAATGCATACAAAACAAGGGGAAAAATATATAAAAAATGGTGGCCAAACATAGAAGTTTAGTCTTTAATAATATTTTGCTGTCAGAACTTTTAATTCTGGGTGAGGATTTGGGATTCCTCCTCAGATAAAGGCCACTTACCTCGAATCTTCAAATTTAAGATAGGGGGAACTAAAGACAGACCGGTCAGACCGGCGAATTTTTTATTTTAATTTCTATATGTTTAGTTACTATGGTATTTTCTTTGTATAGACCCAACATGACTATTTAGAGCCTAGAGTATGGAATTTTAACTCATTCTTGTCCCAGTTGGAAGAATTGGAAGACTTAGAAGCCCTGGTTAAGAACTAATTCCCACTTTTGTAATACTCAAAAATAAGCCAGATATTACAAATTTAACGATCGAGCTCATTTAACCATTTTTTAAAGTATTATGGTATATGCTCATTTATATTTCACCTTTAATAAATCGCAGGTATTTGATACCAGACACGAAATTCCTAGTTACAGGTGGAAACTCAAAAGATAAAACTTTTATTCTCAAATTTAAGGAATTGTGGATGACGTAGAATATATTTCATTTGAAGAGCTTGGTAGTTCTCCGGATATCCAAATTTTTGAAAAGTCAAGGAGTTATTCAAGTATTTTGGGAACAACAACTATTGGGACCTCACAATTTTGCGAACCCAAAACTTTTGGGAACACAAAAATTTAGGGAACTCAAATGTGTAGAAAAATCACAAATTTTGGAAACTGAAATTTTTTTGTTACTGAATATTCTCATTTTCAGCCAGCGATTTGTGCTAGTCATATGGTTTGATCTCGGTTACCTTTAAACTCTTAACTTTTTGTGTGGTATAGCCTCATATATTATTTATCCTATTAAAATTAAATTTTTCGTGCCCGATTTGAAGATATATAATTTATTTTTGTAATGAGACATCAACCGAATAGTAAAATGGCACTAAAATAACTTTAAAACGAACATTTTAACAAACTAAATTACCTAAACTATTGTTAAAAACATATACATTTTTCTGATTATCGCCAACATTATGTAAACTAAATTAAAACACTATTTTATGCTTTTGGTATGATTGATTGCTATAAACTTATGCAGAATAAAAGACTTTGATATCTATGTGCTTGTGTCCACGGGAAGAACGTTTCGTTTGTGAATCTAGGAAATTAGTGACTTTTTAAAGCGAATTTCCTATTGAAACAGCGCGGCACGCTGTTGGAACTGAAGACGCCGATTGGAGCGTTCTTCCTCGGCGAGACGTCGCTCCTCCTGCTCTTGTCGGATCTCATCGTGGAACTTATTTGTGCGCAGCTGTTGTTCGATCTTGGCCTCGAAGAAATTCTTGGCACCGCTGACGCCGACCTGCTCGACATTGATCTCCGTTAAGCGGGCCAGCTGATTGAGCCCTGAATCATTGTCCAGTTCGCCGGCCTGCGCTTTGCGATAGATGAGTAAGAACTCGCGGAATGAGATCCTGCCATCATTATCCTCATCCACTTCAGCAATCATTTGCTTTAGGCCCAGATGTGTTTGCGGTTCGCCAAGTTTCTCCATCATGAACTTGAGCTCTGTCAGATCCAAGTAGCCATCGTGACCAACATCATATCTGAATATAAATAAAAAAGAAATACAATTACAGATAGAACAATTTTATCCACATTTCAATGTCAGAAACCCTATCCTGAGTTTCGTGGAAGAACTACAGTACAGGTATTGACTCGTGAACTACAAAATTACATAGAACACCCGCAGGGAATAAGGATTATTAACATGGTACGATTGGGATCCAAAACACCAACTTAAAGCCAAGGAGACTCAGAATTAATACATTCTGGAACATTAGTTGTTCCACCTAGATTCTGTTTAGAATTAGGCTATAAAAATATCTTCGATAGAAGAGACACCGAGGTCCAAGTGTGAGCCTTCAACACTCAAGACTAACCCTAAAGGCAGAGCCCTTTACAATTGTATCAAAATTGACTGGCCGTCCCATATGCAAAATAATACTTGATATCGATTTTACTGCATGATGCTAGGTGAGGGAGAACAACAGATTCCAAATAAAAAAGTGTTTCTTTTACCACTTCCGCTGCAGCAGGTTCTGAATCAAAAGCTCGAATGGTTGCTTACAGCGCTCAGCAGTCACAATCTAGTTTGGTTTAAGTAGCTCATAGTACACTCTACTTGTCGCTAGATTGTCCTTTCTTTCTCAATATCAGAAGAGCCACTCTAGTTTCTTGAGTTTTTGATAGCAGCGCGCTGTAACCACCTTTGTGTGTGAACGCAATGTAAGACGTTTGTCCAGTATCAGAGCGAGATATCGGATTTGATCCACCTGAGGAATGGTGCTTGAAGGTGAAGGTGTAGTGATCTGATTTTTAAGCTTTAATGGCAACGTTCCAGCGCCTGACCCAGGAGTGAAATCTGTCTAAGTAGTTGGACAACTTCTCCGCAGCTTCGTTCAATGAAGCAGAGTTTAAGATGACTACCGTGTCGTCTGCGTAAGTAGTAATAATCGATTGCTCATCTCTGGTTCTCGGCAGAAGACACTCCCCTGTGGGTCACTGGCTCTCACGCGCCTGATGGTGGATGTTTTGTCTCTTACCGCCACGGAGTAGGTTCGTCCTTGCAGAAAGTTTCGCATGAGTAGAAATTGTTTGCCAGGCAAAAGCACTTTAATTTTCTGCAGTAGTCATTCGATCCAGACTTTATCGAATGCTTGTTTAACGTCTAAGAAGACTGCAGGGGAGTACTGTTTTGTCCCAAACCAGGCGCACCCAGTTATATTCTGCAGGGTTTGCACCCTTCTAATTTGAGTCCAGGAGGCAGCACCCCACATTTGGATTCCGTACCTCCAAGCCGGATCAACAATTTGTTACCTTGTGCTGAGGAATGATGTCACTTAGGAGTGAAGCACACGTTTTTGCACTTTGTCGAGTTAATTTTAATATTCCATCTTCTGCCTCACTCACCAAAAACGGGTTGGTACTCCTGTATGTCGTCTGGGGCTTCATACTCACATGCAAAGTTGTAAACGATGCTGACGTCATCAGCAAACGATGCTACCAGCATTTTATTGGTGTTAATGCCTATCACTTCGGCGCCTGGGACGGGGATGTCGGCTGCGTATATGGAGAAGAGCAGGGGTCCAGTACGCTACCTTGTGTAACACCTGCTAGCAGCGGATGGACTTCTGAGACTGTCGACCCTTGGCTTGACACAGAAAGTGCGGTCCTGCAGGTAGAACATAATTAGTCTGAAGTATGGCGACGGAAGAGCGGACTTGATCTTGGCTTGATGCCAGACTCTGTCGAACGCTTGTTCGATATAGATGAATACGCCGTTGCAGTATTCGCAGGCATCGAACGCCTTTAAAATGTGGTTCACCACCCTGTAGTGCTGTGCCCGGAAGCCGAACTGATGGCCCGGAATGATCTTGCGAGAGTCGATGATTTCAGTGAGCCTTTCAACAACTAGTCTTTCCTACACCTTAGAGATTGAAGGCAGGAGACTGATTGGCCAGTAAGATACTGGGCAGAGCTCCGGCTTACCTGGCTTACTAATCATTGTGATGATGGCGAATTCCTAGGTAGTGGGAAAATACTGAACCCTTAGTTAGGATAGCGTAAAATATCAACGGTATGAAGAGAAATGCATTCTCAGGCAGCACCTTAAACGTTCGGTTGCATATTCGGTTGTGTCCAGAAGCCTTGTTATTGTTTAGGCGTTGGATGGTGCAGGCCACCTCGTTGGCAGTGAATGGGCGGATGGGAAGGTCCATTTGCAGTAGTGCCCCCAGCGCAGGGTTGTTGTCCTGGACGTCACATAGTTGTGCCCAGTCGTGCGGCTGGAACCTTTCGGCCAGGTGAGCGGCAAAAACGTTGGCCTGCACCATGTCGGAGTTCTCCATCGCGTCGCTAAGAGGAGTCGTTCGAATCGGTTGCCGTTTCGCGCATCGTGTGGCTTTCTATAGCGAAAAGGGGGAATCAACACTGGTACCGGTATTTGGCGAGCCTCGGCATACACCTTACACGAGAACATAGCCAACGCCTCATAGATTTCTGTGCCAGAGTGCAATTCCATCACGGGGGGATAGAAATGTTTAGGCGACTTGCAATATCTGCGATAGTTGAAAGCTCATAGAGCTAATCTCTGTATACTTTATCATACTTTGTTAATCTTTGCAGAATATGTATATTTAATAGTAAAAGAAAAGAATAACAAAAATATTGTCTTACTGCAATTATTATTATCAATTAATATTGAAATTGTAATTTGATGATGTTGTGATAACACTTTTAGTATATTTTATGTGTTAAATAGCATCGACACCTTTTTTTAACGACTGCATTCGCAGCCAAGCAGTCCGAAACCACTACTTAAATTTCATTTTGCTGCCTATTGGAAAATTATTAAATTATAAAACAACACAGCAAGCAAGCCCATTGAAAGCCCAGGAAATTTTACTAACTCGGCACGAGGTCAAACTCGTTTAAGAAGCATTTCATTTATGCTATTTTTACGCTGCTGTACTAATTGAAATCAAAGCGTTACACTTCTCGTGTGCAGTTGGTGTGGTGACTGAGCCGTGTGACGACTTCGATTTCTTGCGGTGTGAAAACATTCGTGTACACTCGATGAGTGTTCAAGGAAATTTGTTGGTAAAAAGATTTTGTTATATTAGCCACCATTGTTTACCCTAAACAACAAGTTTGCTTAGTAATATTTACACCGAGTCTTCGCCAAATTAGTTCTGTCAAGTATATTGATTCTTTATATCAATTGCTAACAGATAAACAATTTACACAGACTATGTCAATCCAAATTGGAAGTATATCGATTAAGTTCAGAGGTCTACGGGGAACATTCATAATAGAAGAATTCTGAAGAAATAAAATGATGAACTAAAAGTCCTACTAAATGAGGTAGAACCATTTCCAAAACCCAACTTTCTATATCAAGGTAGAAGGGAAGTGGTTTCCATTAGGTTGGATGATAACGATAACAGAGGTACTGGTATACTATGAGATTGGCGCCCGTATACAATCTATATTATTTCTCAAAATCCAATATCCAAAAGAACACACCTTGCTCGCCGATGTTCGCTCCATCAGAACATCGTCTTGCAGATGTGGTCATCAAATTGATTTACCTGAAAAAGTTAGAATTCGTTGTTGTATAACACCTTTTATATTTGAAGTGATAGCTTCGCGAGCCTAATAATGCTTTGAATTTATTAATTTAGTGAAATATTTCCATTCTAATTATAAAAAAGGGAAAGAGAAACTTGTCAATTGTGAAATTATATTATAATATTAATTTTCTTTCTAGTTCATTTATTTTTTTCGGTTGGTTTTGAAGAAGTTACTCAGAAAAGAAGGAAATAGTCATAAGGGTGTTTTTCTTGGGTACAAAGTAGAGAAAATTAAGACATCTATATAGTGGTTAGGGATGATTATTGCATGTTTTTCTTAAAAAGAAGTCCAAATTTGAAAATCTTGAGTTATGACACTTTTTAGTTGTATTAATGTATGTACGATATGTACCTTATGACTAAATTACAATATTATTCACATAATGTCAAATTACAGTTATAAATACTGACCAAACCTAAGCACGTTTAGAATGCGCAACCAGAACTCACAAACGCTATCGTAAAACAACGACAATACTCGCGTCAGTCTGACTCATGATTATATTGTCTGAATGCTACATCACGTTCGTTGCTCTGCATTCTTTGAAGTTCTCATAAATCTAAAGTCCAAAAGATATATTCAGTTTGCACTATAAAAATTCCACATAAAGTAGACATGTGCTTTTGTGTACGTTCAGTTCAACATGAAATGTACAGCACATTTGCGATTGTGATTAGATAAACCTATGATGTCTTTGAAGAAAAACCACCTCCCAGAAAAAAGTAGCTTACGAGCTGTGTTTGAAAATAGAACCATATTTATTACATTATTGTTTTGACTTATGTTTAAGGAATACACTCACCGAATTATATCCTATGTGTAAAAATGTCAGGGGTATACCTTTTAAAACAGAAAAAGTAAGCTAGTAGTATGGATTGTAAACAGTATCCTCAATTAGTAGTCAGGAGGAGCACGAGGGTCCCAAAACAGTTGTTTATTAAAATAACAACAAAGCAGATTGAGAAGACTTGTTAAGTGTCTTCCACACATGTTAAGCCACGTTCTTTAGAAATTTTTAGAAATATAATATTAATAGACTTTCATTCGTATTTGTTGTTTCATTTAAATATGTATTAGCCGACGTAATTAATTAAAAATTACTAGACGAAAATAAAACGTACACAGTGATCAGGCTAACACTTAATGAGCCCACTCACATGGTCACAAACGCTACAAATTTGAGAACCAAGGCTGAAAATCGCATTTGTATCCATTTTCTTAAATAACTTTAAAATTATTTATTCCGATAAATGTGTTATGCAGTTTACTGCGTTTAATGTTATAATTTAATTAAAAAAAAAAAAAAAATCTTTTTGATGAGTTAAAAAAAAAAAAAAATTATTTATTTTAAAATTATAAGGAAAACATATCTGTAATGGTTCCGATTTCGAAGGCATTTTTTGGAAATTTCAGAGTGGAAAGTTAAACAGCACTCCGTAGTACTCTTGAACTTCTACATACAATTATACTTTGAAAAATACATCTTATTCACACAGCAGTAACATTTCTTGCAGTGAAATAGACTTTTTGTCGATTTTCAAGATGAACACTGAGATGAATTGATTTTGAATAGAGTCTCTGAAACAACAGCGAGCGGAAGTACAACAGCCTCCTTACTGCTCATATGTCCTCTTTGCAATTGACTCACTTGATTGTTGTGCGCATCAGCTCTATCAATACTGAATACTCCCATATCGCTGCCTTTATTGACGTATTTGCATATATAACCTTGATGGAATTGCCGGAATGACAATATGCGACGTTCATATGAGCTTGAATGTCAACGTCAACATTTGTTATTCTAATTGGGTTTCAGCGTCTCTATTACGGACATTCGTCAGCACTAGTGATGGCACGATTAACCGGAAAACGATTAATAACCGGTTATTTTCTTTAATAAAACGGTTTAATTGTACCGAAAATACTGTTTCGATTAATCGGAATAATTTAATTATACATCCAAAATAATCGTAAAAATTCACATTTCCACATCCACATCTAAGCATTTTTCAAGGGATGTGTCGTCTGTGCGGAAACAAACAATGCTGATAATCAGCCTGACACACTTAAGGTAAGTTAACAGTTTTCAGTATAGTGAAACCAATGATTAAATAAATTTTGTGATTTATATTAGGTAAAGTCTAAAAGTAATGATGGCTGGCAAGGTGACAAAGAGGATGAAGCTCCTAGTACCAGTCGAAAGTGCACTCAGTCTCATATTCCCAGTGTTTTGGAAAATGCTCGAAGTAACGAGTTAGGTGGTTCCAAACACAAAAAATAACCAGAACTAATAATGAATATGGTTATGAGCGCATCATACGACATCATACGAAAAAAAGATGGTGAATCTTATCCACAAGATGGACTGAGTTATTTTCTAAACGCACCAGTGCTGGAGATACATGGAAATATAGTTAAGGCTTGGAACTGAAAACAGTGTATCCAAAACTGTACATTTTATCTCAAAAATTTTGCTTTTAGTAGGTTTATCAGTACCGTCAGATCGCCTTTTTTCAAAAGCCGGAGCAACCGCTACCGAAAAGCGCAACAGACTTACAACTAAGCGTTTGTCAAAGCTTTTATTTCTCAATTCTATTTTAAATAATTAGATTAGGGTTTTTTTTAATTTTGTTTTTATAATTAAATTATAACATTTAACGCAGTAAACTGCATAACACATTTGTCGGATTAAAAAATTATGACGTCACAAAAAAAAAAAAAAATTAGACTTATAATAAATTAATTAATTATAGAAGGCTGTATCCTTCTTAGAGGGAGATCATGCGGGTGCAGCCTCTTCAGTCTACGCCTTGTTGAGATACGGGTGAGGGAGAAAGCTAGCGGATTTGGGTGCGACAAAAGTCTGTAGTGATAGCGGCAGCTGTGAGAATTAATCACCTCCATAACAGTTAGCACGGCAAGATCCCTATGCAGCGTGGTGTTGCGGACGTACCAAGGGGCGCCCGTAAATCTTCTGAGAGCCTTGCTCTGACACGCCTGCACTCTTCTGATGTTGTCGGCAGCAGTAGTGCTCCAAATTTGTATGGCGTAGCGCCAAGCAGGTGCCACTACTTGCAGATAGATGAGCCTTTTATTAGTTAAAGATAACTTATTCGATGGGCGGAGGAGCCACTCCAGTTCCTTGAGCTTTTGATAGCAGCGCGCTGTAACTACCTTAATGTGTGCACGCCAGGTAAGACGCTTATCCAGGATCAAACCGAGATACAGAATTTGCTCCATTTGCGGAATGATTCTTGTGTTGTAAGTCACAACCGGACAGTCGCCTTGCCTTAATGTGAAGGTACAGTGAGCTGATTTCTCAGAGTTTATGGCTATATTCCAACGCCTGGCCCATGAGTGGAATCTATCCAGGTAGCTGGACAATTTCTCCGCAGCTTCGTAAAATGTAACATACCTTACACAAATAATTTGTATTTACAGTACTCGAATGCAAATTATACAAAAGAACCCTAAACGCAACTTTTAGAGACAGGCCAACTTTTGACATCCAACCCACTATTGAAATAATTGATAGTATGGTTGATAAGTTAACCTCCACTATTATTGATACGACTGAGCATACCATGCCTAGGAAATCTAGTAAATAATACTGCCAAAGATTACCAACGTTCATTACTGCCCTTATCACCAATAGGAATACCACTCAAAGACAGTTGACTAGATATAGGCTTCCAATTCTCAAGGCCAGACTAAATCATCTAAACCGCCTTATCAAAGCTAATCTTCTTGAATTTAACAACAAAAGTTGGAATCATAAATTATCCATGCTTGATCACAGTTCTAAACCATTCTGGAACATTACTAAAGCAATCAAAAATAAAAAATAGTTCGTCCCAAGCTTCTATCTATCATAATAATCAGGTGTACTCTACGGGGGACGAAAAAGTGATCATTTAACCGATTTACTCTCTAACTCAAACGTTGTTAGTCTAGTAGATGCCTCACATGATGAGCTAGGAAATAATCAAGACTGTAATACTCCCAGATTTTCTCCTCTTGAAATTCAGGACATAATACGCTCCCTTAAAAATAAGACAGCTCCAGGACAAGACTCCATACCAAATGTGTGCATTAAAAATTTGCCAAAAAATTCAATCGAATATCTCTCAGACATATTCAACTACTCTGTCCGTATTGGTTATTTCCTACGCAAATGGAAAATTGCTAAAGTTATAGCTATTCCCAAGCCCCGTAAGCCTCCTGATACTCCTAATAGCTATCGTCCTATTAGTTTACTCTGCGGCTTCTCAAACATTTTAGAACGCCTTATTAGGGCTAAATTAAATTCGCACATAGAAGCAAACGGTATCCTTCCGCCCGAACAGTATGGCTTGAGGACAAAACTTAGTTGTATCCAACCACTGAACAGACTCAAAATGTTTGTCAAGCAGGAGTTATTACTCAAGAAATCCGTTGGTAAGGTGGCGTTGGATGTACAAGGTGCCGTCGATTCGGTGTGGCATAAGGGCTTAATATATATAAAATGAAACGCTCTCACTTCCCTTTATACCTCCTCAAAGTCATCAATAGCTTTCTCTCTGAGAGGAATTTTTATGTCTTCATGGACGGAACAAAATCAATCAACAGACAAATTGCTGCTAGAGTACCCCAGGGCTCTGTTCTAGGTCCCATTCCTTATTATATCTACACCCATGATATACCTATCTCCGCTCATTGTGTTACTTCAATATTTGCTGACGACACTGCGATATACTGCTCAGATGCTGAATTCAGCACTTTTAAAAATAATTTACAAATTGCTCTTAATAATTTATTCAATTATTTCAGTAGTTGGAAAATCAAATTAAATGCCTCTAAAACCTAGGCAATATATTTTACAAACAAGCGTAAGGATTGTTTTCTGCCAAGCTCTAACCTTTTAGTTGACTCAAATAGCGTTCCATGGGAAAATGAGGTAAAATACCTTGGTTTACACTGAGACACGAAGTTAAAATTTAATATACACGTAGCCAAAACAATAGACAAAATTAATAAAACTACCTGCATCCTCTACCCCTTTATCAATAGTAAATCTGCACTATATATCCGAAATAAAATGACCATCTACTAATCAATTTTTCTTCCGATAAGATAATGCTGTATGGGTCCGTAGTGTGAGGTGACTGTGCCAAATGTCACACAAACAAGCTATAAACGGCCCAAAAAAATTCTTAAGACTATCCTAAATCTACCATTTTATTTCTCTACAGCTCGTCTGCACGAATTAGCAAACGCTAAGCATATTCACGACAACATAGCTCTTGCCCAAAGAAACTTTATTATACAAAACTAAATATTGCGCACTTACATGTGTCCGATCGATTCTTTAAGCCTTAACCACTGGTTAATGCAATTAAGATTCGGTCTATTCTAATCTAGTATAGTTAGTTTAAGTTTATCATTACTCTAAGGTTTTTTTCCTCTTCCCAATTTTCCTTGCTAAATTTAAATTTATGATCTTATCAAATTGTAATAATAATAAGGATACAAATAATTCAGAATAAAGCCACATTGTATAGCTAAACTCTGGATAAAAAAATTTATTGTTAGCTCTACATATTAACATATTAATAATCTTCTGGGAATAAAGGCAAACTATAAATTAAAATTCACTCACATTGATCGAAAATACTCTTGGGTCAAGTCCAAGTTTTATCGCAATGAGATAAACGGTATGGCAGCTGTTGAATACGAATAAACAAACAACTATTGATTTTTATAAGATTACTAGCAAGATTGCCGGCGCTGCTCGGCATTTATGTAGAATGGAGATATAAACGGCAAGTGAAAGCTTCTTTAGTCGCGTTGAGCGATTTTTGGTAGGGCAGAATATGACAAGTTCGCGTCGCCGACATGCTTTTCATTCTCTCGCCTTCTTCGTATTTCGTGGTTGTATTTATCTGTATATATAAAAATCGATGTTTGTCTGTTTGTCTGGCGCAGACTTCAACACTGTTTGACCGAAACGTGCAGCAGACCGGTCTACTCCTTCGCTACAATTTTACACCCCCGTTCAAAACTAGCTAGAAACTAGAAAAAGCTCCTGGTCTTAACATTTTGACATAAAATTGGTACAATTGGTACATGTCATCTTGGAGAATGTTTGTTGTCAAGTTTGATGGGTTATTATACCCCCGAAAGTCGGGAGATTCCATCCAACTTTTTTGTATGAAATTAAATTTGCTTACTCAGTTTGCCGTTGAAAAGTATATCAAATTCGAAGTCGAAAACCTGTCAAAGGAAAATAATAAAAAACAATTTAATTCAAATCGATAAAATCAATTTATTTCCAAATTTGGTGTTGAAAAAAAATGTGTGAGGCGTCGAAATCAAAAAATTTGTCAGAGTACGCGCGCAGGAAGGCAATAACATAAATTTACGCCTAAACCATATAATCGATTTTGGTAAAAAAGTATACCATTGGAAGGGTTTTCATTTGCGGATTTGTTCAATATGCTTTTTGATAAACTTAGTTAGTATAACATACGCTTGCATTTCGTTAAGTACCTTAACGGATGTGGATGGCGAACACTAGTACAGTGAAAATCCCCATAGCCAGATACCACCGTCGTAGTGTTTCTGTCCAGTTATGGGAGTTGACCGCTTATTGGGGAGAAACAAAAATATTTGTTTGCAATGCATTGTTAGAGAGACAGTTTACTTGGGTTGAAATAATGTACTTATAGACATTGCTTGCATATGGATTGCTTTAACTTTCAATATTGGGTTTAAAAATGAGTCTCCAAGTTCTTCATGCGGTGAAATGCTGTAAAGCCATCTCTAGAAAAATGATTCAAACGCGCAACTTGTTTCAATGCCTAATGGCCCTCTAAAGAGAAGGTCCCCAACTATGTAAGCACCAGTCCTGCGGTATAACCGCCTCACGTCAGGATTCTTATAAAATCACAATAGTGTTTAATGGAAATTTGCTATATGGTTGCACTATTTGAAAAAAAAAAAAAAAAAAAAAAAAAAACGAAAAAGGAAATGCAAGTTTACTTGGTACAAATGTGTTCATTCATGTTAATAGGGTGAATCACCAAGTTGGTGTCATTATCACAAATATGAGGATTCGTTAACCATTCTTCTATAATTCCTGCTTATGCTTTTTAATAACTCTGTTGGTGGTCAAACCATGTATTACTCCAAGCACAAAGAGAAAACAAAATGCGTTAGTTTGACTCAACACACTTTACATGTCGTCAGTGGTTTATAGTTGCCGGACCAAAACCACCAGACTATACTGGAAGAGCCAACTTACTCTCTCTTTGTAATAAGCGCACAGTGTACTCCAGGTCATTGTCACCGTGTGGAGATACTATATACTGATCTGGAGAATAGCTGCCAAATCCCAACGCAAGAGTGCAAAGGATGCAAAATAAATATGGGTTTGTCAGGAACTCAACTCTGGACAGGAACCTAAATCTGGCGGTGGTCAAGAATCAGATCGCCTTCCACTACAGTCGATACAACGATCGATTGTTGGTGCACAGAAATCGCTTGGCCAAAGTCTTGGCTCCAGCTATACCTATCCGGCGGCTGTGGGAAAGCAGTTTGCTGAATATTAGGGTTGAATCTGGTATACCCCAGCAAATCATCATATAATCTAGAAATTTAGTGAAAGTATTCTGAACGGTATCTAACTCTTTAATGCTAGTGTGGATAATGGCCTCCTCCCGTGAAGACGTATAAACAAGTCTTCACCTTCTGTGCGAGTGTCCGGCGGTGGCCAGATCATGAACTCTTCGACAAAGAACCATCTGGCTTTTATTAAAAAGGTAGCGACTCTATTGTGTTCCTTAGGGTATAGGGCACAAGAAATCTTCTCTAGTCGTAGTGCCCACGTCCTTTGACAGGAATACCTCTCAATTGGTTACGGATCCCCGGACACTACTAGCGTTAACTAGCCCAAGCCTGGTGTCGCGTGTTCCACTGGCAGGTTGAGATTTGGTCTCTTACACCACGTCCTAGGTTTTTATAAAAATATAAAAAAAATATATCTATATATATAAAAAAGGATGTTTGTCTATCTGTATGATCGCTATGTAATCCGACACCGTTTGACCGAGCACCATAAAAATTGGTACAGTTGGTAGATGCCATCATGAAGCATGTTTGTGGCTAAATTTGATGCGAAAAAATAGTTGAATTCGCTAAATATTCGCCCGTATTCCCGTTGGCGTTTATGTTGAAAAAAGACTCAAAAATGACAAGTTAGCCTTCCCGTTGCCAACGACTGTGAAATATTCGTATTCTGTCGTCAGCATTTGAGGTGGCGACGCTGCAGCGAGTGTAGTGAAAATTAAAAAGGATGAAAATAACAACGCCGCGACAATTCGAAATTTTGGTTTCAGAAATGGAACAAAATCCTGAATATGCTAAGGGTTTTCGAAGTGTCATAAAAAACTGAAATATTAAATGTTTCTGGAAACAATTAGCAGGAAAATAAGACCGCTTGGACCTCCAGTCCGTGATGGTAAATAAATAAATAATACAACTAAATTTGCAAAAAACTAATTAAATAAAAATTAAAATTTAATAAAAAAAAATTAAGATAAATTAATACTAAAGGTATGGAAGAACTTGAAATTTATAGTAAAAAAAATACTGGTGACCAACAAATCTGAAGCGAGAGCAACAGGAGGAGGCGCCTATAAGCAGATTCCTTTGTCACCGTTGGAAGAAGCGGTGGAAAATGTAATGCAATTTGAGAATTAAATAAATCCAATAGGAGATATTGCAGGATTCGATGAAGAAATTGAGGAAAGCAGCACGTGTGACCGCGATTATTCGATTTATCTACTCGTTTATTACTAACTTTTGTGCCTGATTAAGTGCGATTAATTCACCGAAGTCATATAGTGATCGCCGTTTATTAATGTCTGAGCTTTATGCTCCAGAATCTCAAAATAATTTTAATAATAATAATGTTTGAACTAATCAGGAAAAGAAAAAATTCCAACATAGCCAACCAAACAACGGCAAAAAGCCTGAGAAATAATTATTAGGCAGTTCTCTCTGAGAACTTAGATAACTGTAATGAAACAGTTATTCAAGAATTTGTGAGAGAAGTGCAACAAAACAATTTCCAAAAACAAAAAGAGGGAAAATAAAACATTTTATCTCCCCATTCAATGAGCCCATCAATTTCGACAGCGCTAAAAACAGTTAACAACAACAACGAAAAATGCTCAAATAACAAAATAAACGTTAAAAATAATAACTAAAACGTACCAATAAATATTTTTGATATACAATTGAATAAAATAATTGAGCTGATTAAAAGCGGTCTCAACATTTCTCAATTTAAAATAAGTGAATATAATCAAAACAAACGTGAAATTTTTTTCTCAAATTTCGACGATTATAAAAGAGTAAGGGGCCATTTAGAAAAAGCTAATGCTAACTTCTACTCTTATACACATAAATGTCTTAAAGCTAAGAAATATCTAATGAAAGGCTTAGGAGGCAATACAGACCCCCTAGAAATTCTTAACGAATTATGCACACATGAAAACGAAAACCTCAAAATATTAAATGTAAAGCAATTTACAACAAAAAAATCTGTTCAAGAAAATATAAAACTACCAATTTTCATGGTACAAATTAGCGCGGAGAGTAGTGTGAATTTACTAAAACATATTAACAACATCCAATACCAACACATTAAATGGGAAGCTCTTCGAAGACCTGAAATAACTCAGTGTAGAAACTGCCAAAGCTTTTTTCACAGCGCGGCTAACTGTCATTTGACACCTAGATGCAGAGAGAACTTATTCATATAGAGTTCCCATTTCTCTCTTAAAAAAATGGCTGGAGAGACTCTTCAGACACGATTAGAATCCGACACTGATTCTGTACATCAACATTATTGTTGGCTGTTCAACTTATTCAGCGTAACATATTGCTGTTGGTTTGCTTGGGTTTGCATAAACAAATTGGGCGGGAGTATGATATTCAAAGACAATAAATACACAAGAAAGACATAATAAAAACAAAAATCAGAGACACTTTCTTCTTTCTTTGATTTTTTCGTTCAATGTTTTTTATTTGCAAGGTTCAAGAATATTAAGCAAATTGTGTGGAGTTTTCTTTAATTTATGAATTATGAAATTTGACAAACGAAATCGAGCCATAGCTGCCTTGTATTTTGCCTATATTCATTTATATGAACGAAATGAAAATACCAAGCGGCCAGCAAAAAAGAAGACATGAAAAAGCAAAATCGTACAAAAATATTCCCACACAATAAGAAACCAATCTTATACACGCACTATACCTACACAACACACTCAAAATTATCACACTTTGCACGCAAGGGCAAAAAAGAAAACTAACACAATCTCATACACGCACTATACCTACACAACACACTCAAACTTATCACATTTCGATCGCAAGGGAGACACAGAAAACCAACACAATCTCATACACGTAGCACACCTATACAACAAGGTTACCCACACAATGGCAAGTTTTGATTTTTGACTTCAACTTCTTGATGACAATTTTCGGTTGTGGCAGAAATCAAAATCCATTTCAAGAGCAAGTACAGTGAATGCGGATTTATTGAACAGCCAAAGAAACCCAAGTGGAATTTCTAACTACCGTCGAGTTTTCATAGGTCAAACTTTTATAAGTCGAATATCTCCATGACTCGAATTGAGTGCATTTATAGCGAAAAATCAATAGAATATGCTTTCCATAACTCGAATATCCCCATAATTTGAAATTTTGTTATGCATTATGGTGATTCAAGATTTGGCAGTTGACTGTACGAGCAATACGCACAGTCCGCGAAGTTCGAGTCTCAGTCGCGCAAAGCAAATTTCGTCACCCTTACTTTGTGTTGTGTTCTTTCCTCCTCTTTCCTTGTGATCGGCAATGAAGAAAAAAACAAACAAAAAAACAAAAATCTAGACTTTGTTGTTGCGTGATCGTAGCAAAAAGGAGGAATTTTTATTCCCGCACGCGCCCCACTTCACAACACAGTCCACAAGTCAATTTTCGATTGTGGTACCAAATTTGTCACAGGTCAGGTCTCGAACGCGTTTCGTTATTCAGTTTAAATTTGGGTGCACGCAAAAAGTATACATATTCACTCACGCAGGAATATCTCTTTTCTTTGTCTTCCCTTATGTTCGGCAAATAAGGAAAAAACAAATGTCACACGCTTTGTTGTTGCGTGGTCAAAGGCAAAATGTATTGTTTGTCTGTTTTCGCAGTAGCGCAGCTGGTTTGATATCGTTTTCACATGGGACACTTGCAGTTGCTTGATGTTTTTTCTGTCTGCTAGTCAAGGTAGAATTAGCTATATTCAACTTCGAGTTTTATATACATATATACATAGCGCAAAAATAGGTATAATAAATTTCTTTTAAATTAATTTGAGTTTTTTATTTAGTTGTATTAAAGAAAACAATTTTTACTAATTAAATCACCCTTTTTTTTTTTGTTTTTGGATGCGCCAAGGAGGTAGGAATCTTCATAGAAACTAGCAGCCCGTACTGTTAGCCTGCACGATTCGCCGGTTAAGTAGCCCAACAAGAACTCTGCCCAATATATGTTCCTTTTTCGCTATCATTCCCACAACAATATCAATACATCAAAATACATATGGGTGACGGCAATCAAAACAAACAAAACAAAGGTGACAGACAGAAATTCCTTTCATGCAAATTCGCGCCAAATACACAAAATTGATCATGACACAGTCCGACGGGGAACAGCACTTGCTTCGATTTCGCAACAGGCACCCGTATTTAAATTTCTGTTTGCCTGGTTACTTTGAGTGCAATACAATGTTTTCGTATAATAAAAGAAACAAAACGCCATCATAAAAATTTGTTGTTTACATCTATTCTTGCCAACTAAATGTATAATAAGCGTAAAGAATAGCATATTGATGAATAAACCAAAGAACGATAATTTCAAAGGGGTCAAGTCAGTCAATAAAAAATACGCGCGTTAGCAGAATGACGTTGCTAAACAGCGGCTGCGCTGCTACTTCGATGTTAATAACAGAGAAGTAAAATATTCCCATAGGTTCTATTTATTTGAAAAAAGCTCAAAAAGCTTTTGAGAGAAATGTAACCTCTATATAAATGAATACTCTTTGCCTAGATGCGCCAAATGCAGCAATCCACACAAAAGCTCAAATTGTCCCCTGGGATCCGAGGCGCCCATCGTGAAGGAAAAGCTCTTCTGCGTCTTGTGCAAAAAAGCTGGTCATCCTGCATCATATAAAGCAAAGAGTATTAATCCATATAGAGTTCCTCTTTCTCTCACGAGCTTTTGGAGCTTTTTCCAAATCTTAAGAAGACATTGGCTTATGTTATTTGTCTGCTATTAACATCGAAGTAGCAGCGCAGGTCGCTGTGTAGCAAACTCATTGTGCTAACTACTGAACTGAAGTAATCAGGCAAACAGAAATTTTAGAAGGTGGGTGTCTGTTGTGAAATCGAAGCAAGCGCTGTTTCCCCTTCTTGGTGTGTCTTCCTACATTTTGTGTTCTTAGCGCGAATTAGCATGAAAAGGAATTTCTGTATAACACCTTTGTTTTGTTTGTTTTGATTGCCGTCTCCCATTTTTATTTTGATTGTATTGATATTGTTGTGGGAATGATATGATAGCGAAAAAGGAACATGTATAGGTTTGGCGCGATTTTTTTATGAATGAGGAACATGATTTTTGTTACAAAAAACTCAATAAATAAGTAAAATTGATTTAAAATGCATATTTTGAGCTAGGTATGGCCAAATATCCAAGTTGAATACAGCTAATTCTACCTTGACTACCAGACAAACAGAAAAAACAGAAAGCAACTGCAAGTGTCCCATGTGAAAACGATACGCAAATTTGAAGTCAAAACGAAACGCGCTCGGGGCCTGACAAGCGAAGATTGATTTGTTGGTTACGATGTGAAGTGGGGCGCGTGCGGGTATAAAAATTCCTCCTTTTTGCTACGCTCACGCAACAACAAAGTCTAGACCATTTGTCTCTTTCTTCATTGACGATCGAGGAAAGAACACAACACAAAGTAAGGGTGACGAAATTTGCTTTGCGCGACTGAGACTAGAACTTCGCGGACTGTGCGTATTGCTCGTACAGTCAACTGCCAAATCTTGAATCACCATAATGCATAACAAAATTTCAAATTATGGGGATATTCCAGTTATGGAAGACATATTATATTGATTTTTCACGATAAACGTACTCAATTCGAGTCATGGAGATATTCGGCTTATAAAAGTTCGACCTATGGAAATTCGACGATAGTTAAAAATTTCACTTGGGTTTCTTTGGCTTTTCAATAAATGCGCATTCACTGTACTTGCTCTTGAAATGGATTTCGTTTTCTGCCACAACCGAAAATTGTCTTCAAGAAGTTGAAGTCAAAAATCAAAACTTGCCATTGTGTTGGTGACCTTGTTGTGTAGGTGTGGTACGTGTATGGGATTGTGTTGGTTTTTATTGTCTCCCTTGCGTGCGAAATGTGAAAAGTTTGAGTGTGTTGTGTAAGTATAGTGTGTGTAATAAGGTTGTGTTGGTCTTCTTTTTCTACCTTGCGTACAAAGTGTGATAATTTTGAGTGTGTTATGTAGGTATAGTGCGTGTATAAGATTGTATTGGTTTCTTATTGTGTATAGCACTGGGAATATTTTTGTACGATTTTGCTTTGTGATCATGCCTACTTTTTTTGCTGGCCGCCTGGTATTTTCATTTCGTTCATATAAATGAATATAGGCAAAATACAAGGCAGCCATGGCTCAATTTCGTTTGTTAAAGAACTTAAAGAAATTAATTTGTTAAAGAAATTAAAGAAAATTCCACACAATTTGCCTAATATTCTCGAACACCTTGCAAATAAAAAACTTTGAAAAAAAAAAATCAAAGAAAGAAGACAGTGTAGTGTCTCTGATTTTTGTTTTTATTATGTCTTTCTTGTGTTTTTATAACTTTGTTATCATTCAATATTTTCCCCTTTTACGGCAGTCCGTCCATTTGCTTGTTTACCTTAAGCAAACCAACAGAATATTTTACCCCACATGGTTGAACAGACAAGAAATCTGTACAACTGCTTAAAATTTAACATAAGCCAATCGTTTCTTAAAAGTCTCTCCGGCCATTTTTTAAGGGAGAAATGGGAACTCTATATGAATAAGTTCTCTCTGATATAAAGGTTGTGAACGCTATAAAGAATTTATACTTAAAATAAGAGCTAAAAAAACATTGTAACAAATATAAAAACTAGCCCTTCATAGTTTGTAAATCCTAATATAAGTTACTCACAAATAATTAGAGATAATTTACAGCCTCCCACTAAGAATACTTCGAATCAATCCAGTTAAATAATGCAATACAAGCTCTTTGCTTGCAAGTAGCAAACTTAGAAAATCAACTTAAAGAATAAGGACATCGACTGGATACAGTCTGTGGTATATTTGACTCAGTATGAACCCTAATTTAATAAACAACAGAATATCTCCTAAAACATTAAACATCATATCCCTTAATGATAACTAAATTATAAACTTGGGTAGAAGATTGGAACTTAACAAATTTCTTATTGATAAATGCCCTGACCTATTATTACTAAATGAAACTAAAGTGAACACATAACATAACAAATAAATTTGAAGGATACATTCTTATCCGAAATGATAGATCGGTGGCGAAAAGAGGGGGAGGAACAGCGATACTAATAAAAGAAAATATAAAATTCTGTAAATATTTAAACAGAAAAATTGACTCTCTCACTTACTTAGAAACTAGTATCATTAAAATAAACATGAAATCAAACTGCTCCATGTATTTAATTGCCGCATATTATCCGGCAGGCAATAATAATGTCTTATTCAAAACAGAAATTAAAATTTTATTTGAGTCACTGAATTTGCAAAACCCAATGCACTTTTATATTCTAGCCGGTGATCTTAACAGTAAACACACAAATTGGGGTAACCCCTCTAACAACACCAAGGGGTCCGCCTTGGGAGATTGGTTAAATACGAATTCCATGGTGTATAGAACAGCATTATATGCTTCAGTTACCGCATCTTACTGAAAAGCAATGTCATTTCTGGACATATGCATATGATAATAGAATTAAGATCCACTCAAACTCCTCAGACACAATTAATTGCTTAAAATGTTTAGACTTCGATAGCGACCACCAGGCCATCCAAATGATAGTTTCAAACCGGGATGGATCCAGTCTGTATGAAATAATAAATTTCACACCAACCTACTTTCTAGACTACAAACGGACCAATTGGAAAAAATTTAAGAATACCCTAAATCGTTTATATGAACAGAATTGCCCAACACCCAACAATAGAAACTTAAACAATTTCGAAATAGATAATCACCTTTCGAAATTAGATGGAATAATCAGCAGTGCAATAGACAAAAATGTGCCTAAAAATCTCAACTGTAATTCAATTAAAACTCTAGCCAATAACCCCATAACCAGACTATTATTAACCGGAAAAAAGAAGTACCTAACTTTAATCAAAAGACACTATAGACTTGAATTCCAACTCTCTGACACTATGTTGATGTTAACTAAAACCAAACTTAAACTTGTTAAGAAAATGATAAACGACAACGTGAGAAACTACCTTAATGGAAAAATGCAACAAAAAATCTCATACATATGTCCAAAGAACCCTGCTAAATTTTCACTTATTAAAAAGACTTTCATTAGAAAGGATCCAAACACATTAAGTCACCTAAATGTCCCGCCTAACTTAACGAACTTAATTCAATTTGCAGGATTAAACCCGAATGATTTGATTTACGTTAAAATTTTACTATTACAAATAATAGCGATATATTGAACATAGTAGGTCGATATTTTGAATTGATACACTAAACAAAATGATCCAAACAATGAAGTTCACAGCCTTTAACCAGTTTTTATTAATAAAACCAAGCTATGAGGGCTCCAATAAAAGAGTTACATCATTTCACGAGGACAAAAGAGCAGACAATTTAAGAGGGCATCAAACTGACAACTACTTTATCCAAAAACATGACCTTATCTCAATTTTAGCTAAACTTAAAAATAAACTATCTTCTGGCCTTGACCAAATTCCTAACATAGTACTTAAAAACCTTTCCATAGAACTTGTAACGGACTTCTGTACTCTATTCAATAACATGCTAAATACCAAATACTTCCCAAATCAATGGAAAACAGCGAAATTAGTCATTATTCCTAAAAAAGAAAAAGACAAATACAATATTAAAAACCTTCGTCCAATCAGCATGCTTCCTAACATAAGCAAAATCTTCGAAATAATTATAAGTTCCAATATAAATAAAACTATGGAGAAAAACAACCTAGTTAGTCATAGACAATTCGGATTCAAATTTCAACATTTAACTATACACGCCATTAACCTATTAGTATCGGACATCAATTGGAATTGGAATAAAAAATTTGTAACGGGAGTCTGTGTCATTGACTTAGAGAAAGCTTTTGACAAAGTCTGGATTCCAGGTTAAATTGTCAAGCTAATGAGTTACAAGTTCCAATTACATAGCACTATCTTAATCTACAACATGTTGTCAGGCAAAAAAATCCAAATTTAATATTAATAACGCATTAAGCGAGCAAACATTCAGCATAAAAAACAGTTTGCAGCAAGGTACTGTAAATGCCTTACCACTCTTTAATCTCTACTTATTAGACCTCATGGATTAAATTGACAATATCATTGCTTTTGCAGACGACTTAGTGATCTACCACTCAGATGCAATAGTGAACCATATAAACACTCAACTTCAAAATAAAATCATGATAGTAACTAAATATGCTGAAAACTGGCATCTGAAAATAAATTTAAACAAATGTGAAAGTATCTTGTTTCGTCCGCCCATAAAGAAATGCAACAGTAACATTAAAAAAAACTGGAGACATTTCGTAATAACTATAAATAATGAAAACATTTCGCAAACCAATTCTGTCAAATATCTTGGTGTTATTCTGGATAAATTTTTGTACTTTAACCATCATGTCATTTTTCAAATATCTAAAACCAAAAGAGCATATCATTCTTATAAAAGAGTCTTTTCGTGTAGACTGATAAACGCCAAAGTAAAGATTTTAATGTATGAAGCCCAATATGCCCAATATGGTTCAACATATCCCCTTCTTACATGGAGCGCCTTAGAAAAACAGAGACACATACTAAGATCATGCACCTCTATGTTTAGAACTCATAATAGCAATTTTACTTAGTACTATTCAAACAAAACACTTTGTAATGAGGCCAAAATTATTAGAATAGATATACATATAATCAACCTCGTAAGAAAGCATTTAATTAGAGCAACCTTGGTTACAACCAACAGCTTTATTTTCGCAACGTATTATGAAAGTGATTGCTACTTTCAAGAGTGTACAGTAAACGGGTACACCCCTCCCGCGATCTTTATTTATCTCGATAAAGAAGGTTTTATACAAAACGAAGAAGGTGTACCGATTTTATACCACATCAAGAGGCGAACCAACAACAAAGTTATTTCCTCAAAAACTTTAAGTGTTGACAACAAACGGTTCGACATCACGATCTCATCGAAAGATAAAAGTAATTCAACAAAAACCACCAATCATTGTTGGTGGAAAACACCCTAAAAATACACCCTAAATAACATCCTATTCCCATCTTCCTTTCCCCAATAACCCTCCAAATCCCACACCTAGTTTTTAGTATTAGTCTTAGCCTTAGTTAATTATTTTTATATATCATGAAGCAATGTTATTTTTCTTAATTTTTCATTGCAATCGAAATATACTTGGCTCGACCAGAGACGTTGTCCAACATATTTCTTAAATACATACATTTGTTTATTTAATGTAATTAACTTTTGACATTGTTATCTAAATAAACGGAAAAAAAAAACAAACAAAAAAACACAAAAACAAAGTAGCCTCTGAGAATTGAGTTTGCCGGCAGTGCTGCTCAAACTGTATAAAGTCGAAATGTTCAAATATTCGAATGAAAAAAACAATCAGAAAAATAAGAGTACGAAATGCCACCCAAAAAGTCAAACATTGGAAGATCACCGAGAAAATCGCAGCAGTAGATAAAGCGCAGAGCTGCTGAAACATCCGAAGACCGAGACGCAGTAATAATATATATATATAAATAATATAATATATATATATAAATAATAATATAATATATATATATATATATATATAAATAATATAATATATATATATATATATAAAATAATACTACATAATGAAAATCTTGCTGTATGATCACTTAAGTGGTTCACTGTAGGTTTGCTTTGAAAGCAAAAGTCACGTTTCGATCTTACCTAATTTATGAGTTATTGACTGTCAGCTTTTTTCACTTTTAATCCACTTACAATATTATGGTGTCTCAAGGCCTTACATGGTTTTATTCCCCGCTCTTTTTGTGTGTTATCAGTAGAAGTACATACATAGAGCTTAAAAACAATAAGCATCAGTAATGAGTCAGACATGTAATTGGAGAACAATGTCGGCATATCTGATTGATGATACATCAAACCAAGTTGAAAATTTATCCTACTGTGGGCTGCAAAATCAACGCAACCAATGACTAACTGCAGTAAATTATGGACACAATGGGCAGCATCAGTCATGCTAAGAATATGTGGGGCCATTCAGCAGCAATGATGTTCGTCATATTTCTAGCAATGTGAGGAGTCAAAGATATGGGCACATTGTGTTCGACTTTGACCATTGACCACCCTCAGATAATTTGATATTTCCGCAATTGTCCGAGAATGTGTGACATGGTGGTGGTTACGCAGGCGCGTAAGCCATTGCATTGTTCATCGCTCTTTGTCGTTGCGGTTGCTGTTGTTGTCACTGGGGGTTAAATCGTGTCCCTTCCTCTTGTGCGCGGCTCGCGTCGGCGACTTTCGGTAGACTTCTTGGTGACGACTAAGGTCTATGGAAAGTCTTTAGAGTTGAGTGTAGATAACAGCTAGTTGTGTGTGCGTGGTGATATATGATAAAAGAACACGACTTAATCTTGTCAATGAGGTCATTGATTTCGGTGAAGACAATTAAGATATAGCTTAGTGTAATCGGAACTAAGTCTTTATTCATAATTAGAAATTTTCAATTGTGGTACTTTTTGTAGTACAATAATTAAGATGTCCGTCCATTGACTCGAAAAATTAATATCTCAGAAAGCAGACGTCAGCTCTAACTGTTTTCGGATCGATTTGCTTATTGTGAATGCTGAATTTACAATTTTGTTGACAATTTAGTAATTGATCAACTAAACGCTCACCCAATTAGGTTTCGACCTCTATGCAAATAACAATAACACGTGCCGAAAACGGTCTATTAGTTGACCTCGGAGTATTCGATGCAATCTAAAAACTCAAACTACGGAATCTGTTGAAAAAAAAAATTAACATTTTTAAATAATTTTTTACTCATGTTCTGTGAATAATATTATAAATAACTTCGACACGTAGTTTTATAGCATAGTAAATGTGATATTGGATACCTCATAAACTATATAAATTTTTGATCAGCTCGACGATACGATTTGACTTAACGCCCTGTTCTTACACTCACTTCATTTAACAGAAATGCACAGAATTTGGAAAATGTGAATTGAATATATTGAATATACTGAACGTTCCGAAATGAGAACTTTCGGTTTTAATTTGCGTGCCTTTTTGTTTTTGAAGTGACACTTCTAAAGGCGCATTAGTAGTAAAAATTTGCAATATTTCGGCGCCGGGACGCCGCGTTCTACGACATATATGTAAAAGAAACAGAAATAGTAGTAAAAGAAACGAAAAATATGTAAAAGAAACAGAGAAGGAATACACCGCAGACGTACAAATTTTGTGTTTGTATTTGTGAGTTACTTGAAAATGTACAAACGTTACTCCAGAGAGACCTAACAAAGAGTATGCATTTATATTTATTTTCAGGGTTGCGTTCACATGGTCATTACTGCTTAGTAGTGATGCACAAGTGAAGCCTTTGTCCCTAGAATATAATGTGAAAAAGTGCCATAACCTACATAAAATCAAAGAAAGAAATTATATTTCGAGAATAAAAAGACCTTATACGTGAAAAATTCATTTCCTACTGAATGACAAATTTCATAAGATATGATTGTATCTCAGTAAGCTTCGCAGTGAATCCCCCGAAGCCTACTCACGACCATAAGCTACTTTCTCAGCTAAACTGGAGGCAGAGTTTGAAAGCCGATACAACGAAGACATATACAAGGAACGTGTGGGCTTTATTGTCCATGATCGTTTATCTATGAACAAGCTTTTTTCAATGTGGCGTTCGTTAACAAGATGATTCCGTTAGCTGTTTTCAGCTGTTTCGGCGAAATAAAAATAAAAGACTTTTTGTGTCGACCCATAACGATGGATGAAACTTGGATTCACTATTGCATGCCAGAGTCAAAACGGCAGTCAGCTGAGTGGACAGCAGTTGGTGAACCTCGTCCAAAGTAGCCAAAAGCGCATGAAAGAGCTAGAAAGGTTATAACGACCGTATTTTGGAATTGCAGGGTATTTTGTTTATCGACTACTTTGTAGCGATTGCTTAATGGCCCAACTGGATCATTTGAAAGAGGAAATTTAGAAGAAACGGCGGCATATGCAAAGAAAGAAAGTAATCTTGAATCAAGATAATGCAACGTGACACATGTCTTTGTCTACGATGCCCAAATGGCACGAATTACACTTCGCATTGCCGACCTTATTCTCCAGATTTGGCCCTCAGAGACTTCTAAGTGTGCGTAGACCTAAAAAAAAGTCGCCGGAAAGGGATTTGGCTTGAATGAGGTGATGGCCGAAACAAATGTCTATTTTGAGACCAAAGGAAAATTGTTATTCAAGAAAGGAGTCGAAATATTAGAGAGGCGCAGGAATGATTGTATCCCTCTTGAAGAATACTATGGTGATGAATAACTAACTATCCATAACTCTTAAAAGAGAAGCTTTTCGAAAGTGTGTTTGTTTTTGATTATCGTACTCTTTAAAAATAGCTTCAAAAAAGAGAGCATCTTTAAAAAATTAAAAACAATATAAAACTATTCTGAATAGAAATTATTGAAATTAAATATTGAAAATGTATTAGTTTCATTTGTAAGGAAGTTAAATATTCTTTTTGTGTATTCTTTTTTAAATAAATGTTTTCCCAGTACCATTGTTAGTGTTTATTCGTCCATATATCCATCCATGAAGCAAAGGCTTCAATTGTGTTACCCCCTGAATCCTAAATTGCAATATGTTTCTTAATAATAATCAATGTTTAAATTTTCTAAATCTGTTATTTTCACCTACCAGAGAGTGCCAAACTTGGTGTTATCTGCCACAGACTAAAGTGGTCTCGTGGTTTTTGCTCTATTTTTACGATTTTGCTTTGCTTATGGTGTTTTTTCCAATTGATGATTTTTTTTGGTGGCATTATTTTGCAGTTTTTTAATTTAATTGAACGATAAATACATCTTCTATTTACAAATTTATTCACGTCTTCTTCGTCTTCAAATTATTAAAGCATATGTGACTTAAGCTTTTATATTTTTGTTTGACAGTTTCGATTTCGAATTTGACATACTTTTCAAAGCCAAACTGACGAAGCAATATTGATTTCATACAAATATTATAATACAAACTTCATAGAAATATTTTAATTATTCTATTATTTTTTTAAACAGCTATTTTAATAAAACTTAATACAAAAAAAAAGTATATTTGTTTTAAAAACCAAAAAAGTATGCCTCGACCTTCCTACGGTAATTATTCACATTTTAAAACAAAAACAAATTACATTGGTAAAAAATTACGGGCAGCAGAGGGAAACACAGGCTTTTGGCCACATTGTTTTATATATATAGAAGAAGAAGAAGATAGATAGATAGATAGAAGATAGCTTGTTACACTCCTACTTACATAACTAAATAAATAAAAAATAAATAATAAGTGCTGGTGTCACTCAGGGCTCTATGCTGGCACCCATCTTTTATACTAAATACACATATGATATCCCTTTGTTTGAAATATATAGAGTATAATCTCGATTCTTGCACATATGCGGTACTCGCACACCTCGATACTTGCGACACAAACATTTTTTACATTACGTACTCAGTACTTGCAACATTGGAAAAACGTTGACCTCGATACGTGCGACATTTCTTATCTTGCTTTTGCACATTTCTTTTGTAACGTTCTCCGGACTCCTGGACATAAAACCAGTAAGGAAAGAATAACCTTCCTTGCTTGTACCTATGCTGCTGGAAATCATAGAGTAAAATTAATGGTTATTGGAAAATCGAAGAGTCCACGCTCATTAAAAAGTTGTGGGGATGTTCCTGTTGTCTACAGAAGAAATAAGTGCTTGGATGACCTTGGCTTTGTTTGAAGAATGGTTTCATAAAATATTTGTTTCAGATGTACAATATAAACTTTATAAACAAACAAACCCTTGAAACTTTCTAAAATATAATTCTATCCAACAGTTTCTCCGTTGTCAAAACCTTCCAGTAAAAGCACTTCTACTTATTGATAATGCTCCATGCCATCCCAAAGAAAACGAGTTGAAAAGTTACGATGGTGAAATATCAGTAATGTGCTTTCCTCCGAATTGTACACCACTAATACAGCCAATGGATCAGAATGTTATTAGGCTTACCAAACTGAACTACAAAAAATTCCTAATAATTCACATTTTCAATCGTGGAAACACTATAGATGAGTCTCTGCGAAACATCAACCTGAAGATTCAATAAGCTTTTTAGCTAATGCATGAAATGCTCTTAATGTAACTTCAATTCGGTCATAGTTTAAAAAACTTTTTAAAAAGGCACATGACGGTGCAGCCACTGGTGCAGCCACCGGTGCAGAAACTAACGACGTGATGCTCAATACGGAAAAAATTACAGCAAAGGAGGTCCTATCAGCATTCAATATATGCCTGAAATGGGCGAAGCAAAAACATGCTTCGTTAGACGATATGACACTCCAAAGGCTTAGAAACAGTGCAGTACGAAGCCAGATATTCTGTACAAAACAGACAAAAAAAAAATTCTTTTATTTCAAATAAAATATTTGAAACAAGTGTATTGAATCAAAATATAAAAAATAAAAAACTTGATTATAAACAGTCATATGTATGTAGTGTTTTCTAATTAGTATTAAAACCAAAATCTCGGTACTTGCAACAAACTCAAAACTTGCACCGGTGCTCCATTAGTGCAAGAATCGAGATTCTACTGTATACTTGTTAATATAAAAGATTTCTAACAGTGAAAAATTAAGGTAAACTAAAGCGATTTTTTCACAAGAAAAAGAATGCCAGTCTTTTTGCTAAGCGGCGTGGTACAACTTAAAAACCGCAATACTCTTTTTGTAACCTAGATTTAAGTGTTTTGGTGTATGCAATACGATAAAATCAATTTAGTGTGTTCCAAATTTGGTGTGGGAAAAGTGCCTCCAGTGAAGCTTTGAACTCAAAATTTTGGTCGGCCTACACGCGATGCAAAACAACAACATGATCGTCGAGTCAATAAGACTGACCAACAGTGGAGACAAATCGAATGATAATTTCTCCTGCGCGATCCACTGAGTCCGGAAAAACGGATAGAGTTAAACTCGACGAGTTTGGCGTTCAAATACGATCTAACTGTCTAGTACGAATCATACAAGCATATGTCGGTCGACCTGGGAACGATGAGCACTATTTACCAACATTGCAATGCTTTGATGTTTCGGCACGAAACAACAGGGTTATTTGTGCAAGCAAGCCGAAGGTAAAATTACCACAAAAAGTTTGTATGTATGTACATTTATAAATATATAAGCAACCTCAATACACAACGAAAGCGAGCGAATGAATAGCATGTCGGTGACATGAACTCAATTTTGCCCTACCAAAAATCGCCCAACGCGACTAAAGCAGTTTTCACTTGCCGTGTACATCTTGATTCTACACAAATCCCGAGTAGCGCCGTGGTCCTGGCTGTATGTATATGTAATAATACAAGTACAAATGTGTACAAAATTAAATATATAGAAAGCAATTTTATTTAAAAAACATATATTATTTTCTTATTGCAGATATGGACCTTCCCGATCACGTAACACCAAAAGTATATACATATAGGGGCCAAATTGACCATCGAGGATGTAGAATATGACTATAATAAAGATGTTCCCTCATTCTCGATTTTGTTTGGTGATCTCACTATGATGAACCTAAGATTGAAATGAGCTCTAAGGAATCTGATGAAGATGATATATGTAATTTGTCACTGGAAATGCATAACCTCATCCACACCTTTTGGAAAATTTAGACTTTTCGTACATTACAGAACAAGATAAAAAGCAAATTACCGTATACAAGACAAGCTTTTAGCAGAAAATATGAAAGTTGGGAAACAAACCATTTAAAATTCCATAACATAAGTAATAATTAAAATGTATTTGTATTATATCTTGTAACTGTGTATATTGATTATTTGAAACAAACATTTTTCTAAGAACGATTACAAAATTTTATCTCAATTAACCAGAAAGTTCGATTATCCGGAACGCTTTTGTATATGATACACACAGCATTGCACGCACTACATTGAAGAGCAACACGTGTGCACCAGGATTTAGCTGCAGTTATCAACCGTAGAACACACATAAGGCAGTAAATGAGAGCGCCGACAATTAAAAATTCTCAAAAGTAATTTCTCTTTAATTTGTTATTACTTTACACTTTATCGGTTTGGGGACCTTGATTTTATTCCGTAGTTCCTTTACCAAGGGCACAATCAAAAGTTATAAATAATGAGGGGGATTTTATCGCATTTACGGTTTCATAACACAATTCTGTCTGCTACTTAAAAGCGGAATTAAGCAAGAAAATCAATTTATCGCTTAAATAATATTAATTACGCACTTAATTAAATGTTGATTCGAGAGGAAAATGCAAGAAAAGTTGCTGAGAAAACCATATATGTATGTACGTTTTATGTATATATTGAAACAAGCACGAAATTCGGCATTTTATGAAATTTATTGTAAACAAACAAATTTATGTTTTATTGCGAAGTGGAGCTGATTTATCAGTTGGTTGATCGACTATTATCTATTTCTTCTCCTACATATTGTATTACCTTAATCATGTACATTTGCTGTATTTTTATTTCCCTTTTATCAAAACAGGAAGAATTTTTATCGACTGCTTGGTATCATGAAAATGACGGCTTCAATGGCGCATACATTGTGTACTGCTATTGTGTACTGCTTTCAGAGAGCATATTTAAAGCGCCACTATATCCGGAAATCTGTTTTCCATCGAAGAAGATTCCAACACCTCAATAGGTTGGAGGATTATTTCAACTACCTAGTAATCAACCTCCTGAAAGGCTATTCGCAGCATATCATCTGACCATAGTAGAAAATAAAGACTATAGGCAGAAAAAAAAATCAACTTAATTAAATTTGAGCATCTTGTTCTAAAAGTGTTTGGAATCAGAAAACACATACCACAACGTTAATTATGGACTTGGCGACAACTACATAGACTACATATGCTGTGATGGTCACAATTGAGATCCCGTTCACATTTTTACATATGTATACCAATAAAGAATTAACGGATTCAAAGAAAAAAATTCCACTAGTGAGACAAGTATGCATCCAGGCACAACCCAGGAATAAACAGACCCAGGCAGCATAAGTAGCTTGACGGCAAATTTTGTTAATTATCAGTAAACTTGCGTACTACTCTGTTAGTTAAGTAATTAAAAATACGGCTGTTTAACGCATTTAGATAAATATGCTTAGATAAAATAAAGCTAGCACGCTTCAATCGACCGATGAGGAGGGAAACTGAAATACACAACATTCAAACGGGTGTACAACAATTTCACAGAGACGTGAGTGAATCTCTGTCTGACTTGTCTTCGTCAGTGGACAAAGGTGATAAGCATTTAGTGATTCATCCATAAATCAATCATAACTTTACCGAAATCCACGACGAATCATTTTCTGGGTTAAAAAACTTATTGAATTCGCAATAAAAGCTAAATTTAGTGACAGTGAAAACTTGCACAGTTGGACTGGGTGCGTAATGTTTTTGAATGTGGTCTAAAGAAGAAAGCAGGCGTATTCGATTATACAGGTGTTTTTCAGAAATACATGTTTACGTTCTTGACTGTAGAAGTTAAGAATTTTTTCTAATGTCGAATAGCGTTGTACGATGGTTATGTGCCGGTGTATACTGCTGCAGAAGAGGGCCAGCATCATGCGGTAAAAAAATGGCTTCCAGGAATGCAAGGTGTTCCGCATGTCTTGAGATATTACGAGGCCGACTCTGTGCGTGAGTCGAAGCCGTTGAGCAGCATGATATCAAAGTAATAACAATTACAACAACGCACACATTCAAGCCGACAAATGATGCATCACTTGATGCGTTAAAGTAGCGTTATGCGTGTGTAATTTTACCCTACTGAAACCAAAGATGTTTCACATCAAAAACAAAACAACATGAAAATTAAGGACATATCGTTGGAACTAATCGACTACAGTATAAGAAGAAGGCGAGGGGAACACACAACTAAATAAACAATACCATGTAGGTGACACGAACTCATAAGCTTTTGACCGACCTAAAATCGTTCAACGCGACTAAAAAGTTTTCACTTGCCGTTTTACATCTTCATTCTACAAACATCCCGAGCATATATTTTATTAAATATTTATTAATAATTCCTAAAACTGTTTGGGGGATATACGATCTAGAAATCCTATAGTCTTGACATTTTATGGGGTTTCGCAAAATAAACAAGAAGTGATGCTGTCTGATTCTGATTTTTTATAATGGAAAAGCAACAACGAGAGTAATAAAATGAACAATAGAAGCAAGTCCACCTTAACACATGCAATGGTCGGACTCTTACAACGAGTTGGGAGTAACAAAGAGGCCAAATAAAAATCTGAGGCTGTATTTGTTTTGATGGACAACGGTGGAAAAAGGAACACATCAAAAAGTTAGAGGAGTAAAAATAACTATAACAGAAAAACACTTCAAGAATGCGTACGGCCCTTAATAAGGACCATTGTCTTATTGGGGGGAAAAGCAAGTTAGTCTCTATGTCGTAAATTAAAAGGATTCATGTGACTTACGTATTAAACGTTTGCTGGTAGTCCTTAATCTGCTTGCGTGAGAATTCGTGAAATTCCATGTTGATATTGACCACTTTGAAAGTGTGCGGGACCTTAATTCCAACCTCCATTGACTCGATTATTTCCTGGCGCCGGTTGAGGATGTGCGTCAACTCCGACGTGTCGGCGCTGTTCGAATCGATGCTGCTATTGCGTCCTAACGATGGCCGACGGCTATTGGTTGTAACTGGTACGCCTGTCACCGAAGACGATGCTGAGGATGCATTTGAGGATACAGACATTTTTGTCTGTTTTTTAAATAATTCGTTCCAATTATTTGTTTAAAATATAGATGCACAGCATTGGCTACGTTGGAATTTTCCCTTCGTGTCGTTAGTGTTTGAGTCAAAACACACCCTAAAAGGACAATGGACAGGATGTGGATTCACATAAACACACACAAGCGCTCACAGCCAGGTGCAGTGGAAATGTGACAAATATTTTTGCCAAGTTTTCTACGAAATTGATTTATTTGAAAATATTTTATAGTTATAAATTCTCCGTTGATGTACAATTCGAATGAGATAAAAAACCCGCGCTTCGACTGTGGAATTGATCTAATAATTTCATTTGCGAGCGCGACGCTACCTCCCACACAAAAATTGAAACTGCACTTGGGCAAAGTAAATGAACTACAAATAAATGAAGATAAATATTACACTAAAAAATACCCAGGCTGTATTGCCCATACTTTCTTGTTTTATGAATCGCAATAATCCTAAGGGCAAATTCTGTAAGCAGTCAGCAATACGAAAAAGAAAGCAATAAAAGAAAAAATAATTGAAATACCATTGTCAAATTCGATGTCTTTTTAAATTTTTATTTAATAATCAAACCGATCTCAGTGCGTATAAAAGTCAAGTGGTGTCTGTGAACTGGATTGCTGCATACACTGTATCAAAAAAGTTTAGGTACAAGCAACATTTTTATGTATAATTTCGAAAACAAAAAAAAACAAAAAGATTTGCTTTAAAATTTGTTTTGATATTGTTGCTCATATTAATCCATTGCAAACAATACCGAGCAAGAAATGTGCCATGACCTCATACTTGACCTATATCATTGTTCTAAATAACTTTTGAACTTAATATGCATATATTATCAATGATCAATGAAACGAAAGACAAAAAAAAATATATTGTCGTATTGAAAGGTTACTCTAAAAAAATTCTTAAAATCGGTCCAGTATATTTTACATCACCGTGTATTAGCACGTTACCGTTCTCTTTCTATTCTTTCAGCAAGTCGACCTTTTTTGTTTGGGAAGCTCGAGTTCCCTTATTTCTACGTGCTTCGATGGTAGATCTGCCAAGTGACAAACAATTCGAGGTATTCTTTTGACGAAGCAATTAACACGATATAGATTTGAAAACAAAATGAGCACCTGGTGTGATCGGCATTGAAAGTGAAATAAAATCATCGTTCAGTCTATAATATATAATATTTTGGTCTTTTTGTATTTTTCATCCAAAGTTCCAATACAATTTCAAAATGGTCTTCTCAAAGAATTTGTTAGAATTATCAACCTAGTCCGCTGGAGTTCGGGAAACTTAACAAAAACAAAATAGTATATAACTTAATTAGAACGGCTTTAACACTTTCTTCTTTTTATTAACTTAGGGATAGTTAATCTATTAGATCCATACTTCTGATTTTCATTACAGGCGATTTACAGTGCAGTCACACGAATCTTGGTGTTGACACTACCGATTCGAAATCATGTTTAGCTGTTCATTGTTCTAGTTATACGCACGCTGACAAATTGTGAGATGTGAAAAAATTGAAAAATTGCGATTTGTGGAAAAAATAGATATATTATAATCATTTATAATGTGTACAAACGTGTTTTCGGACTTAATTGGACTTATTTTTATAAAAAAAAACTTCAAATTTTAGTTTTTAATTACCTTTGTTTTGTGCCATGATCAGCTGTGTATTGTTTTGGCGCACAAAACACAAGTGCAAAACTATTGAGAATGGCAATTTCCGACGTAGAACTTTGCAACACTGTCAGAAATCGGCAGCCCTGTTTAGAATATACAACAACAACCCGTGAATAACGTGACTTCTCCTTATGGTTGTTGTAGACAGTGATACAATAGCCCACCGTAAATATGCTATAAATGGCTGATGTTTCTGTCTTGTAATGAATGACACATTTGGCATAACAAAGCCAACTTGGTGTAATTCCATTTATTATACTTATTATGTTTGTTACCATCAAATGGACGGATAATAAATAAGTTGACGAGAAAGAAGACAAGAAATACAATTAACCCGTTTACATCTGTTTTAAGTAAAACGTTTCAATTGAACGTACACTGCTCGTTCTTAGCCGCTTAAACATTTAATGTTATTGTGAATTTAGTAAAAGAATAAGAGGAAGAGTCGGGAGTAACATTTGTAAATTTTCAATTAGAAATGGCAAGAAAATTTTTGAATAGAGTCGTTCTAATACTTGGATTTTTAAGTTTGGCCCATGCTGCATTTTCTGCCGCACATCGTTAGTCTTTAAATTGATTTTTCAAGTTATATTGATTAAGAATTTCGCTTTCACAGATCGCACCTATTTGCGTTTGACCGAACAGGAATGGACGAGCTTGCCGTTGGATGTAAGTAATCAAAGTTGTGTTAGCAACTATAGTGATTTGCTCTATCTTCATTCAGATTGTGATTCAGACCGTAGTCAGCTTGGTCGTCGTTATATATAACATAATACAAATTGTCGGCAACTTCAAAGAAATACGCGCCACCGTGGACATGCAAGAGAAGTCATGGGACACACTAGGCAATCTGCCTTCTTTTTACTCATTTAATCATCGCGGGAAGGCACTGTCCCCTGGATATGTTCCGCCGGAACAGAGCGCGGGCAGCAGCAGCAAAAGTGGCTTGGATGTGACTATATAAACGACAGTAAACTTTATTCATTACCGATTAGATATAGTAATAAACCAATTAAAAGTGGAAGCATCGAAAGCCCAAATTTTTCCGAGGCAGATCTCTCCATTGCTGTAGACAATTGGTTCGTATCACGTGAGGGTTGCTTAATGAGTCCTTTGACGCTCATTTTCTGTATGGGCGTTTTATTGCAACCGGTTGTGAAGCATGCGTGACAAAGGCCGTTGTTGCGCAACATGCACTCGTAGTATAGTCGTCCGTTGGATCGACAACCCCGCGCCACATGACCACTGTATGCATCAAAAAATTCCAAGCATGCAGGGGTTGAATTAATCGGCCCATTTGATTTTGGGGGACATGGAAGCGGGTCGCTATTAATGATTTCGCAACTGTGACCGCCCTTACATTGGTGGCACCATATACTCTTCGACGGAAATGCGTCTTTATTGCAGAAACTACCATCACAACTTTTACAAGTTTCGATGCCGTCAAGTGTGCAGTTAAGATTGCTGCGCATGCAACCACGTACGGTTGTGCCATTTTGAAATTGTGCTATGACACAAGGTGCTGCCGCCGTTTGACATTCTTCAATGAAAGTATTGCCTGGCCGTTCCCACGTAGCGCAACCGGCACCTAAGTCAGTGGTGCATTGATAGCAGCGCGTTAAAGATAATGAGTTGCAACTATTCTTGTCACATTCGTAGCAGCGTGATACATCGTTTGTCATGGGTGCCTTGCCACAATCGCGTTTAACAGACCAGTCGTCGTACTCACAGGCGTAACACGACGAAGCCTCCGCGGCTCCACATGTGTTTGGCGTCACCTCCATGGGATTGCTGTGGCAGCTTTCAGTTATTGTAGAGTCACAATTAAGACAGCGTATCCGGCTCATACATCTTGCATTACAGTGATTATGGTCGTCGCACTCCACCATATTCTCTAAGTCCACCCGTACAGTTTCCGGCATTAGTGATGTGCAGCCACGTATAACACGATTTTGATTGTGATAGGTAAAACAGGACTCCTTGCGCGTTAACAATGAGTCAACCGTACACGTCTCGAAGAGTGTTATATTGCAGACAGATGAGTTAACGAAAAATAGATCCATCTTACAACCTCGTCCATCATCGGAGTCGCATTGCACACACTCAATTGAAGTCACTGCTGCGTCATCGTTGCAACCGTTGATATCACAAAATTTGACGACGCTGCTAATTGTGTGGTTTGCATCAGAGGCACAGCCCCGGTAAGCTTCTGTGGTACTAACCACTTCTGTGTAGCACTGGTCCTCCTCGTGGTGATAACGGCATGGCCGAGGCTTTCCTTTGGGCTTGGGCACACATTTACTTCCTTGGCAATGGTAGCACTTGAGCCGACCTGGCGGATACACGCCCTTGTTGCAAAGATTTCCGGTACAGGTCTTTTTATAGGTGGCACCCAGAGTGGGCGTGTCTTGGCCACAGCCACGATAGGTAATTGTGTCCACTGGAAATGAGATGTTTCACATTTAGTCTGGATTCCAAAGTAGCGTCATAACCCTCTTACTACCTGAGACCACGCACATAATCCTATAAACACAGGTCTGATCAAATAGGTGCATATAATGTTAAAAACAGTTAATGAAAGTAGTTATTAATTGTTTTAAGTTACCGGGGTTCCGCTTGATATCAATATTTTCAAGAAGGACCATTTCTTTAGGTGTATATTGGTTAAGTTTGCTGTTTATTCAATTCCCAGTGGAATGCGCTACTGTTCGAACCTGAATAAAATTTGAGATTTAGTTTGCGGAGTGGCTCCTGGCCTCTTTGATTCGAGGTTTAGTTTTAAACCCGATTCACTACATTTTATATAAAATGCCACAGAATGAGATGACTATGCTATACTATTTATGGAGCGCCATTTGCCTTTCCTAGACTACAGAATTAACTACATGTCAATTTTCAGGCAGTCATAACATACATAAGCTCCATTATACTCTTTGTATTATGTGAATAGTACTTATATTATAACTTTGTCATGAAGTTTGTATAACAGAGTGAGGAAGACATCGAAGATCCCAACAACTATATTCTGAACCTGTCTGAACAGGATAGATCTGACCACTATGCCTTCTGAATGTATAGCCCTTTTACGAGGTGTTTTCGGACGTTTCAGGAAATTTTAAATTGTTATCGGCCTTAAATTGTCAAAGTAGGCCAACTTCAGTATGGCTGAGAACGCCGTCTGTATGGTCTCATTAACGTTTTGTGAATTCTATTTAAGAGTGAATATGAGATTTCATGCTCTCATTTCATATTTGATGTGTTCCAGTTACAAAGCAATGCCGTCAATTAAAAAGCTGTTGTAACATCCATACATACGTGTATATGTGCTTAGAAAGACTACTGCTCCTACTTCAGTGTACTTTGGAAACTCTTCGTGTTACTTCCACACTCCTCCACTCCGGCAACAGGCAGGGTGTTTAAGTGAGGTTGAAAAAAGGTATCATCAATCATCTTTTATAATAATAGTTTCCATTCTTGGAAACATGAGAAAATTGACTAACTTCAATTCCCCCCATATATTGAAGAATATTTATATATTATACCTCAAAAATGGGCAGATTTTACAATATATACATATATAACTATGAAGCCAGAAGGTCCTCAAACTTGATTAGATAAATCAAAGTATTTAAGAAATGGTGCGATTTGAACATACCGATTGACATTGTGCACGATAGATCCGAAGGGCAACTGACAAAGGGAAGTGTGTCAGGTTCATTTAGTGTCATGGCGCATTCTTGGAGAGCGATGGAATCACAATGATAGCAAACAATAGCTGAACTTGGCACTAATAAAAAATGTATGTTGGAAAAAATGTCGTTAAGTATAAATCAATAATATAAGTTGAATTGACGAGTACATTGAACACTTACAAGCGCTTAGGGTAGCAATCAATGCAATAAAACAACCTTCCCGCTGACGGATGTGCATTTTTCGACCGAGTTCTGGAATAACTGAAAGCACATTTTTCATTATAAATATAAGAATATAACACTTTAGATAGCTGAGTGTTTTTGCTCGAAAATAGTATCGCATTATCAAAGCGCGTTGACTTAAGAGGATTGGCATTAATTGAAAATACTACGGCAGATCAACAAGTCAGTGACTTTTTGAATTATAAGTACTGTTGGTACTGTTGGACTCGGTATCCTGATGGAAGTATATTACGGCTGCCGTGGCAGTGGTAGAGGGTTCTCACACCACGGCGGGCGGAAACACTTTTTGAATTATAAGTACTGTTGGTACTGTTGGACTCGGTATCCTGATGGAAGTATATTACGGCTGCCGTGGCAGAGGTAGAGGGTTCTCACACCACGGCGGGCGGAAACACTTTTTAGTATTTTCAATTCACCAGCGGTTTAATCAACACGGATATATAACAAGATGTAAGAGCCTTTTGGAGGCCCTATGCTCCCGAGAGGAGGGAATACGGATTTAAAAAAAATAAAATAAAATAAAATAGGTACTGCAAGTTACTAAGCACTGCGGAGTTTGGGGCATATTGAAATCGAATGCCATCTACAACCTTTCCAAACTTGGCTGAAGATTTGGATATGAAAATGCTCTGCGCAAAGTGGGTGCAGGGTTTACAAACAATAGAACAAAAACTGCGCGGTGCGGGAAAAACCAATTAACTGAAGTTCGAATTGCTTTCTCATTTTTGTGACGTTTATTATCATTGTTGTCGACGTTTATTATCACCATTGTTCCTACGAAGAGTTCTGGTGAAGTTGCCGCTATATAATAGAAAACTTAAGAGTATCAATATGTACTCAGTCAGGCGGCAAGTAAGTCACTTACCTTGGTGATTTTCAAGTCTAAGAGTACTGTGACCTGTAAAGTATTTCTTAACGAGATATTAAGACAAAGCCGCATCCGGCTAAACTGGGTACGTCACAGTATATCGAATGAATTAGTGAGGCAGAGAGTGTTGGTAGTATTGGAGTGTAAGCTTCAACCTGACTTGAAAGGAGCTTAAAAACATAACTGCGAATTCTGTACGGACGAGACAAGTCGTTTAAGGCCTTATATAAGGCTAAATTGAAAATAGTCCAATTAAAGTAATTTCGAAGGCAGCTATGCCCTTAGCTCAAAACAAAAATTTTCCTGGCGTAAATATAGTCGTGATATATTATTATAAAATATTATTTTTAATTACTTACACAAAAACAAAAGCTATAACAGTGTGTGCTGCTGTTTTCTGGTTACAAAATTGTCTGAGTCAAGCTACAACGACTGTTGAAACATGCGAACGAGTTCATGTGCATCGTTGGCTAATAGCACCTACTCACCAATATCTTGCCACATTTGCTGGGAGTCATTTTCATCGCCGCTGAAATCGCTTTCGTATCGTTATCGAATGTGAAGGAGAAATTGTACTGCAATGAAGACATGTGAAACTTTCACACATGTTCTCTTATATATTCCAAATGAATATATAACACAAAGAGTATTCATGAATAAGTTCTCTCTGATATAACATATAATAATATAATATATTTATATATTATTTATGGATGGGAGTGAAAATTTGCAGTATTTCTGCGATGCTTCTTCTTTATTTTTATGTTTGTGAATTGTTTGCAAAAATAGTGTGAGCGTATATTTGCGAAGACCGTGAGACACTTATGAATACAGTGAGAGTGCACAAGCATGAAAACGTACAAACGTTTCTACTGCTACTGTTTCTGCTTAATTTTTGTGTTTGTGTTTGTGTGTTGTTTGCAAAAAGGATCTAATCATAATGAATACATCACAAGGCCGGAACAGCTAAATAGGGTGGTGCACCTCATCCTTGACGGATATCAGGCCAAGGATTACGTGGTTTCTGGCTATCTTTTTATAAAGCAGGTGTTTGACAGAGTGTGGCATGACGGCCGTTGTCCTGGATAGGGTGGAATCAGCAGTAAAAACAATCGCCCGTATGTCCGTTGGCGTTTATGTTGAAAAACGACTCAAAAACGAGAAAGTTGGCATTCCCGTTGTCGTTTTCGTTTTGTCGATCGACGAAATTCGGTATTCTCTAACTTGCGACGAGTAGAAAAACGACTGTAAAATATTCGTATTCTGTTGTCAGCATTTGAGGCGGCGACGTTGAAGCGAGTGCAGTGAAAATTAAGAAATATGAAAACAACGAAAAAAACGACAATTCGAAATTTTGGTTTCAGAAATGGAACAACATCCTGAATATGCTAAGGGTTTTCAAATTGTCATAAAAAACTTAAATATTGAATGTTTCTGAAAACAATTAGCAGAAAAAATAAACCCGCTTGGACCTCCAGTCCGTGATGGTAACGGTTGGCACAAAGTAAGTACATAATAAATGATAAATAAATAAATGATGCAACTAAATTTCCAAATCAAATAATTAAATAAAAATTAAATAAATAAAAATTAAAAAAAAAATAAATTAATACTAAAGATATGGAAGGACTTGAAATTTAAAGTAAAAAGGAGGCTGTTGACCAATAAATCTGAAACCAGAGCAACAGGAGGAGGCGCCTTTTTCTTTGTCACCATTGGAAGAAGCAGTGACAAATTTAATGCAATTTGAGAAGCAAATAAATCCAATAGTTGTTGCAGGATTCGGCAAAGAAATTTAGGAGCTGACTATTGTGGAAGAGACGCCTTATATAAATTGGGAAAGTGGTGAAAATTTAAATATAGCATCTGTTTTCCCGGATACATGTAATGTCGAAATACACCCAACATCAACAAGGCACCGGTCTTCAGCTAATAACAAATCCGCTGAAAAAGAAAGGATTGCATTATTGCGAAAGCAAACTGAGGTGCTACAAGAAAACGGCAGTCGCTTGGAGTCCATTAACGGGTATTTAAAAGACATTTCTCGATACCAAAGAAAGAGGTTGGAAACTGAAAACGAACGCCTTATAATGCTTAAAAGGAAGTCACAAATAGAAGAAGAACTGCTGAACCTTGATGCTGCATTAAAAAAGAGAAAACTTGAATTGTTGGAAAAATAATTGAATTTGTATTATTAGTTAGTATTATTAGTATTTATTTATTTATGAATAGTATTATGCATAGTGGTTCAAAAGTATATGAATAGTATTAAATATAAATCTTATAATGAAAAAATATTTTTAATTCTATCTCTTAATCTAGCAGCTTCTGTACAATCATTTCCGTCCTCATTTCCATTGCTTATGCCATGACTTTCAGCTTCTTCGGAAGGCATTTGTTCATCAGTGTCGGGAAATGAAGTTTTATAGTGTATGCAAATACTATGGAGAGCAGTGCATGCATTAAAAATTTGTGTAACTGTTTGGTTATCATAATGCAATCCACGTGCTCCAAGCAGACATCGGAATCGAGATTTAAGCACTCCAATTACTCGCCCTATAATATTTCGTGCCTTTGCACGCACCGAATTGTAACTGCTTTCTGAGCTGTGTTCAAGAGATGATCTATAGGGTGTCATTAAAAGTGGTTCCAACGGATAACCAGCATCTCTTAAAATTTTAACTGATACACTGAGTTTATTAAATTTTACACTTTACATCAAGAATCTACGAATCACGTTCACCAGCGTCATAATTTTCTCGTAGAAACTTTCGTACTCGGCTTGTGTTCCAAATTAATTAATCATGTCCAGAGCTAGGATATCTGGCCTCTACAAATCTTATTCTTAATCTTTATGGTCACAAATCTAAGAATTAAAAATTTGCATCCCAATTCATTTTCAATTAGTATATACTTACAATCATTGCCTTTTCTGTTGTAGTATAAATGTTGAGAACTTTTGCAGGGTGCAACTATTTTAATATGGGTTCCGTCAACACAACCTATGATTCCAGGAAAACTAATCGCTTCATAAAAAAACGTTGGCATTCCGTTTTCTTTTTTCCGTCATTTGAAATTTTATCCATTTAATACAAAATAATAAATTCATCGCTTTCAAAACTTCGGCTAAAATTTTACTAACCGTGGGTTGTGCCAACGACAAATTAGTCATTACCCACGCTCTGCTCATATGTTCCTTGAGCAAAAAAGCGTAATGCAGTTGCAAGTTTTATTGTCGGCGTAATTGCAGACTTTCGTACGTTGCATTTTAGTTTTGGGAGGATTTGTTCCAAGATGTATTTTAATGCACTTTTACTTAGTCTAAATGTATTCACAAATCTTAAAGAAAAATTCTACATATGTATAATTATATGGAAATATTTTATCAAAATAACGTTTCATACATTGAATATGGAATTGCAAAGATATTAAAACTCTGCCGTAACATTTTCCGATGTACGGTTATGTCTATAACTTCATCATCCTTACTCTAACTTGAAAAAAGAAATTCTGAATTAGCCATTTTAATTTTTATGCAGAAAAACAAAATTATTTACGAAAATACGAAAAATAACAACTCAAATTAGAGCAGCGCTGTCAACTTTTCTTGTCTTTCTTTTGTCTTTTGTGCTAGTTTTCGACAACTTGTCATCGTCGTCTCGT
This sequence comes from Cacoxenus indagator, assembly GCA_035041755.1. NCBI lineage: Eukaryota > Metazoa > Arthropoda > Insecta > Diptera > Drosophilidae > Cacoxenus > Cacoxenus indagator. Next base: position 365,186 of record JAWNKX010001101.1, read on the forward strand.
TGTACTTAGGGAATACCGATTTACGAATAAAACGACAGAAAGGCGACGACGACAAAAAGACGACTGTTAAAATATGAACGCCACCGGGAATAGGGCCGAATTTAAGGTGGGGTACTACAAGGAAGTCTAATGGGACCTACACTCTAAACAATTTTTACCATCGGTATGTCTACAGGTTCCTCTATTTTTATGGACAACTCGAAGGACACTTAGATCGTCGCTTTTGCTAACGATACGGCTATCCTGGCCATGGGCAACTGTGTGTACATTGCTACGGATGTATTTTTGTAATAGCTAAAGTGGGATGGCAGCTCAATGGAACAAGCTGTCGCTGCAAATAGAAAAGCATTAATTGCACCTGCATGGCCCTATGTAATGACAGTCTATGCAATTGCTGCTATGTCGCCCCTTGCTAAGATAGAGATCCTTCAAGCGAAGGTCCTCCGCAAACTCTCTGGCACCCTTTAGTATATGCGAACAGAGAACCTTAAAAGCGATTTAAATGTTCCCAAAATTGGGGATGTCCTAAACCAATAAGCTGTGGCGTATTTAGAGCGGCACAAACATCATCCAAATCGACTAGATAATCGTCTTCTAAGGACGGGTAGAAGGAGAAGGCTCCGGAGACCGTATACTGCCGACCTTGCAGACAGATCCTTGTGGTTCTAACTTAAATCACTAATCACACTTCACACTTCACTAAGTTGTTACGTACTTGTTCTTTTCTTTTACATTTACTTGTAATTGTTCTCCAATAACAGTAAAATTATAAATTTTTGTATTATAATAAAAACAAAAAAAGAAAATCAATTGTGTTGGTTAGATTTAAAAAAAACTGTTTTTCGGCCAATTTTATGGAAAATGCAGGAGGTAAAAAGCAACATTTTTGACACCTGCTGTTCTTCGCTTTCCATCGAGGACAAAAAGCTGCTGAAGCAGTCCGGGACATTTGGAACGTATACGGAGAAGGTGTCATAGGCGACTCAACATCACGGAAATGGTTTGCAAAGTTTAAAAATTTCAAATGTATCGTCGAAAAAAATTGGCCGAAAAAAAAATCTATTCTCAATCATCTTCATCCAATGGAATTTGCCGAAGAATTGAGAGCCTGGATGTCTCACGAGCTTAACGAAAACAACAAAGAAAAGCGCCTTCAAGTTGCTTCACAACTTCTCGCCCGCCATCGAGGAACACGCGGCCATAAACACCGCTTTTTGGACCGAATCGTCACCGAAGATGGGAAATGGTGCCTTTACATAAATATGACGTAAAGAAAGGAGTGGGTGGCTTCAGGAGGTACGCCAAATATATAACAAGAACTTTATATGACTACAACTCTAATATACATGGCATACACAACTACTGGATTACATGCAAAATTTTAGGATACACTTAACAAACGGATTGACTCGGAGGGCATAGTCTAATAACAGTGTGGAGCTGTTAGTGGCAATACAACATCAACAGGTGCAACATTACTTAAGCCCGGCAATAAGCAGTGAAAGTCGTATATACAAAGATCTAGACTTCTAGAAAGGAGTGAAATATTGTAACAACAGTTACACGTGATCTGCTGTGATTAAATGGGAGTCCACACCAGCTGATCAGAACGAGATTATGAGAGAGGAATAAAATATACACCACTTTCTTGGCAGATGTCCAGTACTTAGTCCCGTTTTACAAGCAGCAACAATTCGAGCAATTCCTCTCATGCAACACTTGTTTTTGGAGAAGAGATGCATGAGGCTTACGGGTTTTCACCGTTCCTTTATTTTGTTCGTTTTTTGTAGGGTATGGGTGGAAATTACGGGAGGTATGTGGTTGAAGTAAACAACGAGTTGAAGCGTCTGAAATCGAACAGCAACCCCAAAGAAGAATAAAATAGAGTTGCAAGCAATTGCTTGCTGCGTGCATACGGGTTTTAGAGAATTTAGATGTAGATACTTGGGGAATTCTCAACTAACAGAGAATGAAATTGTACACACTTTGGGCAAGTCTAGTAAATTAATTAAAACTAGCTGTAAAATACAGAAAACTGATTTAATAATTAAGTACAATTATAGTTAGTTTTAGTTAGTTTAAGTTATTTATGTATTAGACTCGGAGAAAACCCAAACGTTGATCGATCCGTTATCTCGCTAAAACGGAGCAGGTGGGTGTAGTAAATAGGAGGATTGACAAAGGTGTTCTAACTACCGGGATTCACTTATAGAATTCACGTTAAACGGCCGTGTCCCCAACACAACCACATTCAATTTTTTTGTAAATTTTATGATTACCACTTTTGGTGATCGGAGGGGATGCTATTATTATTAAAACTATTTATTTTAAAATTATATACAAATTTGTTTGCCACCCTTGCAGCAAGCCCTTTCATTTGATATATCGTACAACTTATCAATCGAGCAGATTCGGGGAAAATGGGCTGTAAAAGTGGGACAGACAGACACACGAATGAAATTATAATGGTTCCGTTTTCAAACGTACGAAACCGTAAAATCGCCTATTCTATGAGCTGTCTTCATAAGCTGCGAATGACAACTTTTTGTGCGTGTCGTATTTTCGTTATTCGCGAGAAGACTGAGATTGATTGCCGACAATCTTAACAAGTATACGTTGTGAAAAGTAAACCAGCGAACATACATTCGAGTAAAAATATCAGTCTCAGAGCAATACAAAAATGCGTATGAGTATAGTGAATACGAGTGCTTTCCAAAGAATTTCGATCACCCGGCACCCACATTTAAAGCGAGCATACTTAGAGTTACAATACGCACTCGAGCAGTTCTGTGGTATACACATACATAGTGAGGTTGTAACGTAAATTCGCCTCCGCCTCGGCATCCGGAGACGACCACAAGAGACCGCCTAAACGATACCATTGAAAAGACAGTATTGCAAGCAACTCCGGACAAGACAATACACCGTGTATAGCGATACACACCCCCTACGCTTCGCAAATTTATATGTACAAAACGAAAACTGAAAAAAGCATGGACCATTTGCAGATCCCCCGATGCGAAAAATAAATATAACAAGGCAACTAAAGAAATTAAAAAATATCTCCAAAATCAGAAAAATTACGAAATTACGAAGTACTTACAGAGGCTAACACCGACAAGCTGTAACAACTAGTCCCTGTGGAAAACTACAAAAAAACTGACAAATAAAACAATACACCAGGCACCTATAAATATGGACAATGGATCATGGGCAGTAACGAATCTAGACAAGGCGACAGTGCTAGCGAATTATTATGAGAAAATATTTGCTGATGAAACACTTAACGAAGATGACTGTCATATAAACTCGACAGTCACTCCCCAGCCAATTCGCCTTAAAAAACATGCACAAATGAAATACTCAAATGTATACAGCACGACATAAAGGCCAAAAAAGCACCCGGATATGAAAAGATTGACGGAAAACGTTTAAGGGGCGTACCACTTCAAGCATTGTTATACATACTTAATATTACATATATATCAACGCCATAATTAGACTAAAGTACTTTCCTAAAGTATGGAAAGTGGCTGAAGTCATTGCACTTCCAAAACCTCGTAAAGTCGTATACAATCCAGCATCATATAGACCAATTAACTTACTTCCAGTGCTGTCAAAAATATTCGATAAGTTCCTGTGCCTGCGACTGTTACCTATTATAGAACACAAACATATAATACCTGACCACCAATACCACCATACAACAAATCCATTGTAACAATCTTGACGACAAAAAATTCTGCATAAAAGTTTTTCTAAATGTAGAAAAGGCATTCGACAAATTTGGCACAAAGGATTAATCAGCAAATTGCGTAATATATTCCCGCATAACGTACTACAGATATTAGTACACTATATCACAGTAAGACATTTTTTCTTAAAGTACTCAGATGAATATTCCACATTAAGAAAAATCAAAACAGGCGTACCACAAGGAAGTGTACTAGGACCGTTATTATACACTATCTTTACAGCGGACACACCATCACCAAATTACAATGCCTCGCCTCAATGATAGCCACATTTGCTGATGAACTTATAATACTTAGCGCACATAGACAAGTAAACACAGCAACATCCAAACTGAAACAGCATCTGAATACTACCCTAAGGTGGTTTGAAAAGTGGAGAATAAAAGTAAATAATACCAAAACAGTACATGTTATATATACAACTAAAACTAAAAACTCACACCACCTCGTATAACGATTGACGGAGCTGACCTAGGATTACGTATTGACAACAAACTCAACTGGAAATACCATATACTTAAAAAAACAGGATCAAATCAAGCTGAGGACTAGTCAATTATATTGGCTGCTCAAATCAAAATTAACATTAGAAAACAAAATACTGATCTACAAAGCCATTATAAGACCAATGTGGACGTACGGAGCAAAAATTTTGGGAACGGCCAAAAAATCAAATACAAAGACAAAAATCAAAAATCATTCGTATGATCACCAAGGCTGGGTTCTAAACATTATAAGACCAATCTGGACGTACGGAGCACAAATTTTGGGAACGGCCAAAAAATCAAATACAAAGACAAAAATCAAAAATCATTCGTATGATCACCAAGGCTGGGTTCTAAACATTCCAACAGTGACAGAGGAGATTACAAAAGTAATTCGTATCTATCAGATGAAGCTTACCCAACATTCAAATGATTACCAGTGGGTATATTAAATTTACAACATTTTGCTTCGATAAGAGTTAAATAACTAATTTTTTGATATATTAATACAAATCCGCTTCTGCGTCCGTTAACAGAGGTCAGGCTCTGAACATCCACCTCCATCTCCACTAAAATGCCCAACATCTATCGGAAACCCATCAGATTCTTCACCAGTCACATATCAAGTACTGGAGCACCCCAAAAAAAAAAATACTCATTCCATCATGCTTACCCCACTGATTGGCTCAGATATAAAAAATAAGTCAGTGTCCACACATGTGTGAGACCAGAACTTGATACCGAAACAGTCATTGGCAACTAACTAAACCATTCTAACTCAACCATTGCGAGTGCTGCTGTTGCCAGGACACTGAAGGCGCACTGTAGCGTCAAGAAAAATGAAAAAATGCGGGCTAAGACATTCAAAAGTGCAAAAAAAACATTTAAAAAATGGTATCAAGATCGCACCACCTAAAATCCAAAGCACTACATTGAGAACTTCTCAAATCCTCAAATCCGTCTTCCAAACGAACTTGAAGCGGATTTCAGCTTCCCCAGCTGCCATGCACTGTGCTCCATACTAGCAGCATACTTAAAATTCAAATGAGTTAAAAGCGGTAATTCATAAGGAATTAATCCCAAAGGAGGCGACAGAGCAAGACCTCCTCACTCCAAAGACGATTATTGAGCTACCAAACTGTGCTATATCATTTTTTGCAATTCTCTTCAACGCAATACTCAAAGTGTGTTATTTTCCAGCTTTATAGAAGACGTCAGTCAGTAATAATCATGATGCGAAAGTAGGTAAAGGCACATCGGTGGTGTCCTCATACCGGCCTATACTTGCTCCAGATGCTGTCACAACTATTTGAAAACACTATCCCCAAACATCAAGTGGGCTTTATATCAAAATATAGTACAATAGAGCTAGTGAACCGAGTGACTATGTATATCAGAATCAGCTTTGTTGATTGATGTTGCTCAAGTTTTCGACAGAGTATGGCATTATGGCTTCATTTACAAAATAAAAAGAATTCTTCCACAGAGCTAATACAAATTGCTAGAATCATACCTCACAAAAAAGCAGTATCACATAAGTGCTGGCGTTGCAGAAGACCACAAAAATCCGCCTTTTGACATCAACCTTTACAGATGACACTGCAGTCACCTGTCGCTCACGCTGCCCTAAAAAAGCGTCAAAAGTGCTAAGCAACCACATGCAACTGGTATGGGACTGGCTGGACAATTGGCTTATAAATGTCAATTCGGGCAAATGTAAGCAAGTGACATTGACCCTAAATAAGAGCGATTGTTCGTCTATCATTCTTAATATCACCACTGTCCCGTATTTAACGGAAGTCACATATCAAGGAGTTCGCTTAGAGAGACGACTCACATGGCGGAAGCATATAGAAGCCAATAAAATCTGTATGAAATTAAAATCCAAGTCCCCCCATTGGCTATTAAACCGACCTGGTTTAAGACTCGATCTAAAGGTGCTACTATATAATACAATAATAAAGCCAATCTGGAGTTTTTTAGATTTAAGTGTAAGATTTTTAAATCATTGTTAGGCTTTGTTTTGCATACAAAATGATTCAATAAATAAAATAAAATTAAAAAAAAGGACAGTTGTTATATCTGAGTATAAACACAATGTTTGCAGATTTTTGATGGTTGATCTGAATATTCCGGCGCTTCGACCAATTTACTTTAGTCCGTACTCGGGGACGGCATGTCGCTGGTGAAAATTATTTAGAACAATGGTCCAAGGACACTCCCTTGAGGAACTCCAGGATTGATTAGTCTAGAGCTTGACTTATCCTCTTCAGGACAGGACAGAAGACTACGTACCTGCTGTACGACGTTTCTTAGGTTATAGGGAAGGCCTTGGTGCAAGACTCGGTCAAAGGCTTGCTGTACGTGTAGGAAAACGGCATTAGAATCTTCCTTGTTTCAAAAGAGTCAAGAATTTTTTGAATAACTCTGTGAACTAGTTCTGGAACCCTTTAATCTTCCTTTCGAATACTTTCGAGAAAGGTTTAAAGTAGACTTATTAGGCTGTGTGAGTCAATTAATCGCATAGTTAGCTCTGGGCTGCCTTTTCAAACTGCGTGTGGGTTTCCACAGGTTGAAGTTCGCATCCTTGTCCGGGTCAGCTTGTTGAAATCTTATTGACTTTGGTATGACTTGGAGCCGGTACGTGGATATCTTTGTCATTGATTTGGACTAGTGGATCCATTATAGGAGTAGTGTCATCTTCGCCTGACAAAAGTATTGAGAAGTAATCCCTCCATAACCTCAGTATGTTTTCCTCCTCAGTGACCACATTCCCGGTGTCATCTTTACAGATGTACGCTCAGATCCTGACCCTTGGGTCAGCCGCTTAACGCTTTTGTAAAAATTTCGAGCGTCACTTCTGCTTCTGCAGTATTTTATATTTTCACACTGTCGCTTTTTGTGCTTTCTTTCCTTGAGTCTGTAAATGAGTTTCTCTTCCCTTTTCTTAGCCCTGATAAATCGACGAAGCAAGAGAGGCGAGAGGAGAAAACCTCAGCTGCCTGTTGTGATTGCAGCTTCCTGATGTCTGGCATTCTTAACATGCCGTTTTTAGCACATATAATAGTATGCGAACCTTAGCTGAAATCAGGTAATGATCAGAGTCGATAGTGGGGCCCTGAACGGTTCGTACGTAGAGTATGCTGGTCGCGTTTCTTGCATCGATCACAACATGAGCGATCTGATTTCGACTTGATCGATCAGGGGAGTGCCAGGACCCTTTTGCGAATGTCAAGATATCGAGATCTGGACTACTAACCACCATATTTTGCACTTCAGTGAAGTTAATTAACCTGAGAACATTGCTCGAGGTGGTCTCATGCAGACTAAACCGTCCGGCAGTAGTACGAAAAATATCTTCTCTCCCCACTTTGGCATTAAAATCACTAAGGACAATTTTAATTTCATGGGAGGGACAGCGGCCGTAAACACGGTCGAGTTCCGCAAAAATCCATATTTGGTACCATCGTCCTTTTCCTCAGTGGGGGCGTGCGCACAAATTAGGCTGATGTTGCAGAACTTTGCAGCGATTCGGATCGGGGCCATTCTCTGGTTTTAGGTGTAAAGTGAGATATGACGTCTTAGTTTGGCGCTCACAACAAATCCACCAGACTGCGGACGGGAGCTGTAGTATATGTCGTGGGAGTTCTTTGTACAACCTTGGCTTATCCATCGCTTTTCATGGATAGCAGAATTGTGAGCCTTGCACTTAATGACTATGAAAATTAACTAGTTCTTGTAATGTAAAGTGTTCTTACATTCCCCGTGTATACTGTCAAATCAATGTCCTTTTTACGTTTGCTATGGTCGTCCGAGAATATTTTTTCTTCTTTCATTGATGTTAATTTTTTCCATGCGGGGTCTCAAGTCCTACGTCACAACCTAATTTAAGGTTCAGAAACCCGCCGCACAACGAATGTCAGAGAGCAATTCAGGAGGAATCGCGAAAAGGTAGTGCGTCAACTTCTGAAGAGAATGGACAAGGCGCTGGCATTCACCAAGTGGAATGCAATCAGACACTTTGCCTTGTTTACTTTCCTCCTTTCCTCCGACCGCTCTAATCGCCACTGGTTTAAAATACCATCTTTCTCCATGGTCGAGCTCCTCTACAGAACATCATTATCTCTGACTTATTAAGGTTAACAACCATTCCCCTAAATCCAGGCTTGAATTCATAAATTCGGCTTGATATTCATTGGTGTCTCTGTCAGTATTCACACAACTCAAGGCATCCTGGTCATCGCAGCCATTTATTGCCCTCCAGGACCCCAAATATCAGAGCAGCAGTTCAACACCTTCTTCAATCAACTCGGACCTAAATTCTTAGTTGGAGGGGATTGGAACGCCAAACATCGACTTTGGGGGTCCAGACTTGCTACCCCAAGAGGTAATCAACTTCACAGGAGTATAATAAACTCTTCCAGAGAGGTTCTCGCAACCGGAGCACCCACCCTTTACCCATACGATTCCTCAAGGTCGCCCGACGCAGTAGACTTTGCTATATACAATGGCATTCATCCAACAGCTCTGGACATTGCGGAGTCATCTGACCTTTGCTCAGACCACATCCCACTATTTATTAAACTTGGATTGATTCCAGATAACATCGTATGCCGGTCCAGACTGCTCCCTACCCACGCTAACATAACGGTCTTTCATCAGTGTCTAAACGAAAGGATCAACCTCAATATGGAAATAAATTCGGACAAGGATATAGATGATTCGGTTGACTTGTTCACCAAGAACATTCATGAGTCCGCCGAATTAGCCTCTTCATACCAATTCCCTTGTTCACCCAACCCTCCTCAGGCTCTCTTAAAACCTGAGGTTCTGGAGTTGGTGAGATATAAACGCAGGCTACGACGTCGCTATATGAGATCACGGAACGAATTTGACAAGGCTGCATGGAGGAGAGCTGCCCGAGAACTGAAAAATGTAATGCAAGCTGTGCGATCGGAGCATTTCAACAATCTGTTGGCTAATGCGGATCCAATGAAAAAGTCTGGCTTCAATCTATGGCGTGCCACCAAGTGCATCAAACAACAGCCTCACAGGCATGCTCCAATCCGTGGGCCTCTAAATCAGTGGCTGCGTACGGAGACCGAGAAAGCAGAAGCATTTGCTAATGAGTTGGAGAGCCGGTTCACGCCTTTTAGCCTGGCTGACCCTGGTGACGTTGAGGAAACAAATGAAGTCATATCGAGATGTATATTAGATCACAGTCCAACTAAACATGTCACCCCTGAAGAGGTTGTGACTCAAATTCAGAGACTGAAATCTAAGAAGAGCCCCGGACATGACCATATTGACAACAGGGTGGTGAAAGCACTCCCTTGGAAGGGAGTGTTGTTCCTGACGTTGCTGTTCAACAGCATGCTGCGGATCTGCCATTTTCCCACACAGTGGAAGTGTGCAACGATATCCATGATACCTAAACCTGGTACTCCGGAGAACTGTGTCACATCATATAGGCCCATAAGCCTGCTTCCAACGTTTTCAAAGATTTTTGAAAGATTGTTTTTGAGTAGATTGTTGGCAGTACGGGGTGTTCAAGAAGCCATTCCTGATCACCAATTTGGATTTAGATCACAGCATGGTACTCCCGAACAACTGCATCGAGTCGTTAATCACATACTTACTGCATTTGAGTTGAAACAGTATTCCTCTGCAGTCTTCCTAGATGTCAAACAAGCATTCGATAGGGTATGGATCGATGGACTTCTGCATAAATTAAAATTACTCCTGCCTGGCAAACAGTTTTTACTAATTCGAAGCTTTCTTCAACGACGAACCTTCTCTGTGGCGGTAAGAGACAAAATTTCCACCTTCAGGCACATGAGAGCCGGTGTCCCGCAGGGGAGTGTCTTAGCTCCGGTCCTCTACTCCTTATATACCTCTGATATGCCTACAACTAGAGATGAGCATTCGATTATTGCTACTTACGCGGACGATACGGCAGTTATTTTCAACTCTGCCTCTCTGAACGAAGCTGCGGAGAAATTGTCCAGCTACCTGGATAGATTCCACTCATGGGCCAGGCGTTGGAATATAGCCATAAACTCTGAGAAATCAGCTCACTGTACCTTCACTTTAAGGCAAGGCGTCTGTCCGGTTGTGACTTACAACACAAGAATCATTCCGCAAATGGAGCAAATCCGGTATCTCGGTTTGATCCTGGATAAGCGTCTTACCTGGCGTGCACACATTAAGGTAGTTACAGCGCGCTGCTATCAAAAGCTCAAGAAACTGGAGTGGCTCCTCCGCCCATCGAATAAGTTATCTTTAACTAATAAAAGGCTCATCTATCTGCAAGTAGTGGCACCTGCTTGGCGCTACGCCATACAAATTTGGGGCACTACTGCTGCCTACAACATCAGAAGAGTGCAGGCGTGTCAGAGCAAGGCTCTCAGAAGATTTATGGGCGCCCCTTGGTACGTCCGTAACTCCACGCTGCATAGGGATCTTGCCGTGCCAACTGTTATGGAGGTGATTAATTCTCACAGCTGCCGCTATCACTACAGACTTTTGTCGCACCCAAATCCTCTAGCTTTCTCCCTCACCCGTATCTCAACAAGGCGTAGACTGAAGAGGCTGCACCCACATGATCTCCCTCTAAGAAGGATACAGCCTTCTATAATTAATTAAGTTAGTATAAGTCTAATTTTTTATTTTTATTGTCACGTCATTATTTTTTAAATCCGACAAATGTTTTATGCAGTTTACTGCGTTTAATGTTATAATTTAATTTAAAAAAAAAAAAAAAAAGATATTCATTAAGCTTATTATGTTTAGTAATCCAGGCTGTAAGCCGCTCGTTCACAATTCTCATCACATTTTGGCTGAACAGTTCATAATGAGGTTCCCGTGTAATTCTTGGATTGGTTTGGATATCCCTTTTTAAAAATTGGGTATATTATGTCATGAATGCGGCAACTAGTTTGTTATTGTTTACAATATTTGTGAAGGTTTTTGCTAGGTCATTTCAAAAATTCGTCCGAAGCATTAATAAAAATTTGTATGGCAATCTGTACTGCCCTGGGGCTTGTGTGTTTTGACTTTTTTATTTTTTAAATTTATTTTTTAAACTGACTAACTCACGCTACTTTCCCCCGTAGAAACTACGCGAACTGGGGTGCATTAAACAACAAAAATAACTTGTGCACGACCATAAGACACTTCGGTACTGAACTACTGGGTTGACGTGTAAATATTAGTAATTAATTAATTAACAGCTACAGACCTAAAGTCATCAGCCGTTCAATCTATACGTGCAAAATGAAAAGTAACTGGAATAAGACTAAAAATACTGATAATACTGAAAAATAATGGTATTACTCAGAATTACTACTACTATTTTAAACGAAGTTATATATGTAAGAACTGTGAGTTCATTGAAGAGAACATTAGTTATTATGTGTTGATATAAGATAATACGATAAATTTTAAATTATCAGAAGATATAGAGAAGGATACTTTGACATCGTCAGCGTACATCAACATGTGAGAATGTTTAATGGTAACTGGCAAATCCGTAAAAACAATATTGAATAACAACGGACCAAGGTGACTGCCCTGAGGGACAACGGAGTTTATATAAATAGTCACGGATGTGACTGTTTCAAACAAAACTTTTTGAGTTCTGGATGTTAGGTAGGAATTAATCATCTCAGCTGGTTCAGTGGATCCAGTTTATGAAGGAGTAAGGAATGACAAACACTGTCGAAGGCCTTACTGAAATCAGTGTAAATAACGTCCATATGGTGCTGTTGAGAAAAATTAAGAATAACTAGTGACGTGAATTCTAGTAAATTGGTCGTAGTTCACCACTTTTGAGAATTACTCAACAAAGGAAAAACGAAATGATCGGTAATAATATGTTCAAACAACTTCGGAATTGCACACAGTTTAGCAATTCCTCTGTAATTTGAAATATCCGCTTTACTATCCTGAGAGGAATTATGTAAGATTGTTTCCAAATACTAGGTAAAATATTGGTATTCAAGGAAATGACAAACAGTTTGCAGATTAGTCTATGCAAAGCATCATCACACATCTTTAGAATGCAATTAGGTATACCCTCCGGACCCGGTAAAATTATATTTTTAGGCTTTTAAGTAGTATTAAACTGTATGATATTCGATTACCGGCATATTAAAATGGTTCAAATTACTTAAAGAATATGGATAAAGATTGTTGAAATTTTTATTAAAATTAGTATATGTTCTTTGAAAACAGTTAGCAAACAGATTCAACATTTCTGCATCATTACAACCGTCAACAACATTTAGTTTCATACAGGTAGGAAATGACTCCACGCTTGGAGAAAATTTGTTTTCAAGATTTAATTTATTTCTCATAGGATCTGAAACTGACGAAAAGCTTAGCGCAATGAATTCATATGCATTGATGCAGCGCCAAAATGTGCATAATCTCGTTTTGTATTGCCGACGACTCTTCCATCAATACAGAGTCGATATGTATGCGAAAATCGAAAGCGAACGTTTAAATCACATCAGATTTCATCAGAGAGAATTACGTGTTTAAGAGTACATTCACTTGACGGATGCCATTAATGATTATGAAAATATGATTCACGGACCATGCTGTGCGATTAACAACAATTCTCCGTGCATGGTCGATGGCTAGTGTATGAAACGATATACACGAGCTTTAGTTTCGGATACTGTTACAGGCAATGACGGTTATCCTATATATGGTCGTCGAGCAACTGAAGATAATGGCCGATCAGTAATGATAAAACTTAAATTAATTATATACTTCAACGTCCAGTTGAAGTTGATAATCGATGGATCGTTCCCCGATATTGTCAAAAAATTTTAAGGCTCATATAAATGTGGATTATTGCAATTCCGTGAAGTAGATTAAGTACATCTGCAAATATGTAAACAAAGGCAGCGATATGGCCGTGTTTGGAGTTGTTGATCCAAATGCAAACAATGAAATTCTCCAATATCAAATGGGACGTAATATCAGCAGCAACGAGGCGCTTTGGCGCATGTTTTCATTTCTTATTATATATATTTATTATTTATTTTTGGCAGTTCATTTTGAAAATGGACAACGTGTCTAATTTACGGCTAATAACGCAAGGCGAAGAGCAGCAGCGCCACCAGATACAACATTAACTGCCTTTTTCAAGTTATGTGAAGCTGATGCATTTGCGAAAACGTTGCTGTATGCAAAAGTACCAACCTATTTTACGTGGAATGTCAAAGGAATGTCAGCGAAGTAAGAAAGGAAATCGGTGTCGTCGGCCATTTAAATTTGTATTCAACGGATGCATTGCCACGTATTCACACTGTTCATCCCAACAATACTGAGTGTTTTTACTTGACTTTGTTGGTGAAAAATGTTCGTGGTCCAACATCATTTCAACAACTGAGAACAGTTGATGGACATTTATGTGCCATATATAGTGAAGCATGTCAACGATTGCATTTGTTGGAGGCTGATACTGATTGGGATGTTACTCTGTCTGATGCATCGGTTTCAGCTCATCCACATCAAATACGGACATTATTTTCAATCATAATTGCAACATGTTTTCCAGCGAATCCGATTGAATTATGGACAAAGTACCGATTACATCGTATCAATGCTAATCCTGAAACGGAATTCACAACAGAAATTTATAAGGAAACATTAGTTAAAATTGAAGTTATGTGTTTGGCGATAGGAAATAAAGTTTTGGCTTAATTAGGTATGACATCACCTGATCGTCCGATGCACGATATATTCAATCAAGATTTCCAACGTGAACAACTATTTGATCGTAATGAATTAGGTTCATTTGTACAAGCGAATATTCCAAAGTTGAATGATCAGTAAAGAATAGCCTACGATGCAATCATGAATAAGGTGAACAATTGAGGCGGTGGAAAATCATTTTTGATTTCATTGATTTGAGCATCGATACGATCGTTAATGAAAGGCTAACTTTCCAACGACATCTGGAATGGCAAAAGTCTTGCAACAATGCTTCATTATTGTATGGGGTGAGTGTATGACTCACAAAAAATTGTTGGAAGCCTTGGATCGAACAATGAAAGATCCAAGGCGAGGAAATCAAGACATGTTTGGTGGTGCGCTGGTATTGTTAGCTGGTGACTGTAGGCAGATATTGCCAGTTATTCCTTGATCTACTCCAGCTGATGCAATAAACGCCTGTTTGAAATCATCATTTATATGGAGATTTGCACAAACATTGCAGTACCAGTTGATGTAACTGGATTTATCACACGTCTGAACGATTTTCGCCGAGTCACAAATTCTAAAGAAGAATAGATTAACAGTGTGTTTCCAAACATTGAACAATTGAAAGAGCAATATTGGCAGACAAAAAGAAGGATGTTAATGAATTAAATTCAGCCATTCAATTTAAAATTCCAGGCGAGTTGGTTTCATACAAATCACTGGATATGATTACAAATGAAGATGATGAGGTGAATTATCCAACTGAATTTTTGAATTCACTCGATTTGCCCGGATTGCCACCACATCATGAAAGTTGGTGTGACGATTATTATGCTTTGTAATCTTAATCAACCATGACTTTGCAATGGAACGAGACTTACTGCTAAACCGTTAATGCCAAATTTTATCGAAGCAACTATTTTGAAAAGAAAATTCAAAGGCGAAGATGATTTGATTCCACGTATACCAATGATTCCATCTGATCTGCCTTTCAAATTGAAACGACTTCAATTTCCGGTCCGTCTTGCTTTTTGCAAGACTAGTTTTTGGGAATGTGTGGAATTAATTTAGATAATCCATTTCGCATGTTGCGTGCTCTCGCGTAGGCAAGCAATCGGCACTATTTGTTTATTCACAAGACAAAAAAACAAAAAATGTTGTGTATAATAGAGCATTGAAATAAAAATAAAATGTATTTGTTTTTTTTTAATGCGCAGCGGAGCGGGCAGGATTTTGCTAGTAGTTTTATAAAAAAAATGTGATGTTAGTTCGATTTCGCAGGAATACAAATAGGACCAGTCAGTATTAGTAAGCAGGCGATTGAGTACATTTGTATTTTTGAAACAGAATACACGTTTTGATGTAGGTTGCGAATTAGAAACATTAGTAATTTGACGACCGGACATATTAGAATGATATTCAATTACAAGATGGGTTGATGTACATCCTCAAGAGTGGAAAGAGGATGACTTCTGAACAAGGAGACCTCATCAATACTCTCGGTAAATACCAGATATAGAATTCGGTTCTTGCTGTTTATTACATTGTTGACTTGCTGAACGTAAAGAAGCAGAAATGAGTCAACAAATTCGCAACTCGTTGATGAGTGGCAATTATTGGAAGCGCACCAAGAAATATAAGGAAAGTTGAAGTCTCCCATAATTAAGACTATATCGTAATCTTTGATCAAAGATATGACTTCTTTAGTAGCCGTAAAGTGTGCATTGTAAACAGATTAATGAAATATACTAACAAGTTAAAAATAAGTGTGAATTAAGAAGAGATACTGTTACACAAATGAACTCAATGTCGTCAGTATTATTTATAGATACTGTGTCTGAAGAATACGATGCCTTGACAAGGATCAACACTCCGCCACCGGTGCTTCCAATACGATATTTTCTAAAAGTGGTGAAACTACTCTCAAATAACTGAGAACTTAGAACATCTAGACAAAGCCAAGTTTCGACGAATAAAATAATGCCAGAATAGAAAGAAAAACTATTTGAAAAATGTTTATTATTTTAAGAATTTGGGCCTCTGACATTCTGGAAATGAATAATCAGATTTTGTATAGAGGCAGTGAGTGTTGGAACAACAGCATGAGAAGAGCAAAGACTAAGTTTTTTGGAAGATTATCAGAGGCGCCAGTGTTTGAGGTTATGTTCGTTCGAGGAATAATATGAGTCAATCTTTCACTGATACCCGTGTTAGCACGTTTTTTGGAGTTAAATTCGTGCACAACACAACCAACAGGTTAAAAAGTGGAACCTAACAATTGGTTACAAAATCAGCGGGTACGGAAATCATGAATGATAAAATACACCTTTTAAATTTGAATTTGATTTTGTCAATATTAATGCTAGTGACCGAAGACAGTTTGGAAGACATAGATTGCTTTACATCAGCTTCGGGAGTGTCCTCGGGCAGCCTAAATACAAAAATTGGCTTTGAGGGCGGTACAGCGACAAGCTTCTTAAGGTCAGTTGAGGCACGAAGATTAGAACTAGTCGACGCTATATCATCTGGTTCGCGCTACACGACAGATGCATAAGAAATTAAGCTACCGTCTGCTAAAGTGGGCACCGATAGTTTGAACTTAGCTGTAGGCGTAGTTACATATAATATATATATATATATATAAAATATTTTTAATGTGTGGACATTAGGTAGGAAGTAATGTGATAAGTTGTTTTCTATAATTGATAGATTTTAGTGAATTTGATTTTAAAAGCTGGAGTTCTTTATACAGTTCATAAGGTTGTATGTAGCTGGTTTCACCTTTTCGAATTATTGTACCTAAATCATTACAATGCTTGAGAAGGTCTTCTTTTGATATAGATTTCAAATAATTAATATCATTCATATCATAAATAAGACCAAATCGTTCGTAATATTCACCGAGTGCTTTGAATCGACATTTGGTGTCAACTATGATAGCATCTATTATTTTGTTAAAAAAGTTAACTTTATACGGCATTTCTACAGGTTTATTGTATGGGTTCATCGATATGTTCATAACCGAACATTAGTTTCTTCCTTGCTATGCTTTTTTCTTTAAATTGTGACTCCATTTCGTAACTACTTTTTTCTACAAGCAATCGAGCTTCTGCAATGATTTTTTTAAATCCTGTATCACGGAATTCTCTATTGTCTTTGTTGGGACCTTAGAATAGATCGAATAGTATAAATATTATTGTTATGCTACATTGAATTCAACAGAGCTTGAGATCAGCGCTTTGATTTGTTCTTTATTCTTTCGTTCTCCTACTCTGCCTTCTTCGCTCTGTAAAACTAGGTTTAAGAATTGAATTTTGTAATAAAGTGTGTACTCAAAAAAACGTGAAACAGACCGGTTTACTTCTTTTCGCTACAATTTTACTCCCCCGATCACAACTAGCCAGGAAAATGCTCCTGGTCTTAACAGTCTTAATTAGGGTATACGTTTTTATAATTTCGTCAATACCTGATTTAGACATTAATGTAATCAATTTGGATGTCATGGCTCAGATAATGATGACTATTTTTTTCATTAAATTTTCCAAGTGCTGCCGTAGTGCCAAATCGTATTTGGATAGTAATTTAAAAAGTTCTATAAAATTGCCACTGTTGAGAGATTCTCGATGAGCTCTAAATGCAAGATTTTGTGAGGCTAGATGGTTTATTAAATCTATCAATCTTTCGAACAAGTTGTACCAATGCTTTGCGATTCCCTAATTAATATCTCATTTTCTTGATCTATTGTTTTGCCGTATTTGATTCCTTTATATCATCCATCCATTTAATAATGCACTCATGTCCATGACTTTGTTCATTTCTATGTAATATCCGACTCAGATCTTTCCAGTCTCAATATCCTGTTACCATCTGTGTCGGCATATGTGAAAAAAGTCTACATGGAAAGCAATAAACTTTGTTTGAGACATGGACAACATCTACGATGTTGCATTTAACCGTTGCTCAATTTTCAACTAAAGTGAACATTTTTAAACTTTCTTTTATATACGTATTTGGGGTAACTTTCATCAGATTTCTCCAGGCTTTGATAGCGACCTATTTGAATTAAGTAATGACGATGCGGAAATACCCGCTTCCCCGGATCTATGTCTATAACTGACCCTCTTAATTGAGGGGTTTGCTATTGATTTTTTGAATTTGAATCTTCTCACTTTCTAATTCTTCATGGGATTCAAAATTTTGGATCATAGTTGAAGCCCTCGATTCCGAAACTGTGTCAGAGATTTGGGTTATAGATTTCTTCGACCCTAAAGCCGGTTCTGTTTCAGAATCTAAAGAAACTTGGATAAGGGGCTCATCAAAGGACAGGTTTCTTAAGAAATTTCATCATAGTGGAACTCATAGCTTGTTTGGACAGAACCGTTTCAGACTTTCCTTTTCCTTTGATGCACCGGATTACCGTTTTCTGCTCATATATCTGTCTCTACTGGGTCCTGCAGACATGATGACCTAAAATAGATGTAAATAATAAAAGTCGATATTCAATATTGGTATGGTTCATGAAAGCGCTGTGTCTTGGATCACTGGCGATAACGATAAATATTTTTTGTGGCATCAATAAGTATAAGCCATAACAAAAACAAGTATATACTTATGTAATTTGAATGAACAAAACGGTTCTTCCACAAGCCTTACCGGTGTGTGAAATGCGGAGAGTCTCATAAATCCAGGGAATGCGACAAGCCTAAGGAAGCTCCACCTAAACGTGTTCACTGTGGTTAAAGTCACACTGCTTCTTATACTGGATGCTGAAATGTTTCTGATTATCTCCGAATTAAAGTATTTGATTTCTGTTTTGACTACGCTCGCGATTTTTCTTATTATTTATTTGTAAACCCACTTTGGTATATGTCAAGTGTTGGTTTATGATATACAAATTGTACATTATTTTTCCCTATTTGCATTTCGTTTTAAAACATATGTGCATTTTTTTATAATACCAGTGCTGTGTTTTTTGCTTAAATTATATGCTTTGCTCTCCCTTTAAAGTCGTTTTTGCTAAGTTTCCCTTCATAATTTGTTTTTGCTTCAGCAAGACTGATTAGATGCAACTAATCTTTGCTCTTCTCGCGAAGTTTTTACAGCACAAATTCGTCACTCTTCTCTTGATTTTCTCTAAACATCCGAGCCTAATTTGCTCTTTGTGATCTCTGCAGTCTCTCCTCGATCCGAAAGTTTTACAAAAATCCAATTATTCACTTCACTTTTTCTTCCTTCGCTCTTTAATTTCTCTCAATTAAATATGATACAATTCGCTGGATATTGTCTGACGATAGTAGCAAATAAAGACTATAGAGAAAAAAAATATTCTAGAGTATAAGACACCAAATCGTCAAGATGAGTGCAAGGAAGTGGCAGCCAATGCGAATACCACTCACTGCGCTACTGGGGACTTCTGTGTTACAGTCGGCTTTATCGCATTTGGTACAAGTCTTATCCTCCTTGTTGTTGCATTGGTATTGCATACGGATGTCAGCGTCGTTCATACAACCGCGTATGAGAACATTATCTGTAGAAAGAATTAGAACTTTTCTACTATGCGAAATTATAAAACCCTTTGCACTTACTCCAAATGCCGTAATAGCAACCGTAATCGGATGCTTGCGTTCCATTGGTGCATTGTAGACCAGTCAGCTTGTTGGCCTCGCTATAGCACATTGGATGAATATCGCTGCGGCAACGTATACAGGTAAAACTTATGTTGACTGCTTCATTATTGCAGCCATTGGTGCTTCCGCATGTGATGCAATTGCCGTTCGCTGGAGTGCATTCTCCAAAGTCTTCAGAGCGTTCGTTGTAGCAGCCGCGGAAGACGGTATAGTTCCTGACTTGAGTGAAGCAAAGCTCTTCCTGATAGTACTTGATTTCCACTTTGCATTCCTCGGCACTCTCCATGGTCTGCTTTTCACCACAGCTGCTGGCGTTATTGACACCGCATTGCACACACTTTAAGGTCGGTATGCGGCTGTATGGGTACTTGTTGCAACCATTTTCACTGCATTTGCTGCATAGCGCTTCGGCCTCATTCGTCTTGCATTTGGCTGTGGTGTCCGAGTAGCAACCGCGTGTCATCGCAGTCGCACTTTCTCCGTAAGTGTAGCAACTATCATTGGCATCGTAGAGCAAGCATGCCTTTGCGGACATTGCGTTAAAGTCGTTGCACTTATCGCCATTGCAATGATAACATAGTCTGCGATCCGCTGGAAAGATTCCCTTGTTACAGACGCCTTCTTTGCAAGTCATACATGTGCCACTAGCTTTGTCGCATTCGGTTTTCTCATCCTGTGTTGCACAACCTCTGGTAAGTGTTTTATTCTGTTCCACTTTTGTAATACAATAAGGTTCGAATAAATTACAGATGCGATGATATTTTATTGGACTAACATCGGTCTGCACGCAATCTGGGTCTGATTCATTGCATGACTTACAAATCGTGTGTAAGTTACAAAGTTGTCCATCGCAAACAGCGTAATCACCATTCCATGTTTCGTTTCCAAAATAGCATCCTCGCGATACTTTTTCATGCTCTGTGCGAAGGTATTAACAGATATTAAGATGAATTGACTTAAATTTAAATTGATAAGAAAATTCTGTTATTTTGAGTGGATGAATCGGCTTCTTAACCATAAATGAACTTAAATTGCGATTGTTGCTTTCATGAACTTGGTTCAGTTACTGTAAGTAAGTCAGAGACATTTTGTAATTTTAACTTTGTAACTACAAATATAAAGTTGCTCACCTTTACCAATGAGAGCAAGCAGAAAAGTGTCATGTTTTCACAAATGACCACAACGCAAATCTGTGACAGTTTCGATAAAGTCTTTGGGAATGACGCTTTCACTGGAATCCGGAATCGTTTTTGAATTACAAAATAAAAAAATAAAGATTTTTTTTTCAGCATAAAAGTCACTGACCTATTGATCCGCTTTCGTATATTCGTATTATACTATACTAGAATCTATAGGTTGCTCAACACTCTTAACTTATCTGCATTTGAACACTTGGCACGTAGATAAACTTCATTTTTTATTCATTTGTATAGAAGTGCCTTGCACTCATTCCATTATATGAGTTTGTATGAACGTGGAGTAGATGGTTAAGTCCCATTAAAACCAGTAATACCAGACATATGTATATATTATATACAACAGTTCATAAATTTTTCTCTTGAATTGACTCATCTATTGCACTTTGTAGTTTATAGTGGAGTGGTTAAAGGGTTACGGACACTGAAATCGCTACGACCAATGAAAAATTCTATATTTGGTTTTATTATACTATAATACTTCAGAATGTCTTTAAATACAACTTCTGATAAAGTGCATCTTCAGAATCTTTGTCTAAGCTTGAAAGGTATTTAATGTTCGAATATTGATACGTTTTTAGACATTGTTAATTGAGACGCATTACTCATTCGACATTGATTATTGACTTACCGATTTTTGTGTAGCATTTTTTCACTTCTGAATCGCAGGGGCTCTTATTACTAGTTGAACCCATAAGGCATTCATTGGTCCCATCACAGCTGTAACATTCTGTGGATCAACTTATTAATATTTTCCATGTTGTGATTGTCTTCATTTACTTACCAATAGCCCCTGAGTCGGGCAAGTTGAAGCTAAGATAAAGGAAAGAGACCAGTGTTACCACACAAAAATTGTAACTACGCATTTTTATCGATGGTCCCTGGGTCAAAATATCTAAAATTTAATACAAATAGGTCTCCTAATTCCAATTAAGTTTTCTTTGATTCCGCTCCGTAAACTCCGCGGCCTTTCAGTGGTGTTAACTAAATAGCTTTGCCCGTTGGCGTTGTAATCATTTCACTGCAATTCGTTTGGTGAAATAGGAAATCTTATCTACTTATCAGAACACGCAATGCTGATAATGTAAGTTAGCGATGAAACTAAAGCTTTCCCAGCTGGTAGCGCCATCTTTCGAGGTTGGTACTATAGAGCTTTTTTTATAATGATATTTAGCGATTAATATTAAATGCATTCGTATGATTAAAAGAGTAATGACGTGGTGACTATGTTCCAGGCTCAGGATTACAATTCAGGCAGCGGATAAACAAACATAAAACTGAAGAGAAAACAGAAACAACGAAAAGGGTATGAGACTTTTTGTGCTTGGTGTTGCAGCTGGTTTTGCAAAAAATTAATTGTTGAATATATGACAACATTAATATAATTATATAACATTATATTAAGTTTAAGTATCTTTTGAAATAAAACTTAACTCTCACTGAAACACTTATACAGGACGGTGAGCCTTTTTATTCGCGTGCGCTTTTGCGAAATTAAAGTTTCACTGCAACAGGTTATGAGGTCAGGTGTCAAAGTGTAATACAAATTAATATAAAATAAACTAAATCAAATCTGTTTAAAAAAGAAAAAGAATGAGTGCCTTATATAGCATCGACAAGCTGGATGAATCGGACTATGATAAAGAGTGTGCTGATTCACCATGTTGCTCGCAAGCCTCCCATACAGCTACGAAAATCTTGTTGTTGCGCTGGAATCAAGAGATGATCTTCCTAAGCTGAGCACCTTAAAAATTAAACTAGCGGAGGAGAGTGAGCGGCGCAAGCATAACAGAAAAAAAGAAACAGATGAAAATATGCATCTGTCTGCATGGCGCAAGAAGTCCAAAACATACCTCTGAGCAGATCGCAGACGCTCCAATCGACTAAAGCGTTGGGGATCTGGCCTTATACATTGTAGATTTGGGACGTGTACAATCTTTTTATCATGGTGTAATATATGTATATTGTTTGCTTGTAGGGCAACGGTTGTTGTTGGCCATTGCGTCACGCCCAGATATAAAAACTCGGGCCCAATAAACCACCGAGTTGATGCGTTGATTTCCGACATCTTTGTCCATATCGTACCATAATCTGCAACATTGAATGCCGTGTTCACCCAGCGCCAACTGGACACAGCGGATCCTTCAAGCATTTCTCCAACGCGCAACGAGACGAATTGTTTAAATTTTAGGGCATCACTCCGGATCTAACAAAGTACATCTATCGAGTCAGTCCAGAAAAGAGGTCGATCGATGTGAACAGTGAGCTCAGACGCCAGACGAAGTCCAAGGACAGCAGCCATTAACTACTTTTGCGGTATAGATATGGGTTTTTTAATCCAATCAGCTTCGCCTGTTTCCCTGGTACAGGTCCGCCAAATATTATCTTGGCGCGTACTATGAAGAAGCCAAGGAGCCCTTGCAAGTCAAAAATTGACATAACGATACTTTGTACTTGCCGTTTTCTTGCTCTGGATGTCGATGCCTTTGCAACATAAAGTACAACATAAGTCAGCAAATCTTTTTCTTGGGACTCTTCCGATGCTGCGATATGCTTCGTCGGCGAACTGTCTACGTCTTTGAAGGCCGACATCACCCGAACTGAATTTCATGTCTATTGCCGCATATCAAATCTGAATTCAGCATGAATTCTTTTCACGCTGGTCGCCAGTTGAAGAATTTCATCTTCTGAGTTGACTAACTGTAGCCAGTCGTCTACGAAGGTGTTACAGCAGATTGCGTTGACGGCCTCCAGAAACTGCTTACTGAATCGCTTCGCGTTGCGGTTCTTTATGTCGTTCGCCAGGGCCGGTGAACAGAATGCTCCAAAAGTCATGACTTTTATCACATATGTTTCTGGTGTCCGGGTTGAATCGCCGTCGCGCCATAAGAATTTTTGGGCTATTTGGTCTTCAGGGCGCACTCGGACTTAATGGAACATTTTCCGTATATCGCCAGCCACAGCTACAGGGCGTTCTCGTATTAGCACTCCTATCAGCGAAGCAAGTACATCGTGGCCCTTTAACAGGATATCATTCAGCGTCATCATTCACTAGACGCGTCTCCTTCTTATTTGGGTTGTTGACTGTAAAGATGGGTAGGTACCATGAATTTTTGTTATCTGCCAGGTCAGTGTCTTCTAGTCTTTGTATATATCCCTTCTCCTTGTAGCTCTAAATTGTGGATCGGATCTTAAAGGCCTTTAGGTCAATATCTGTCGTCATTTTCCTTTCAAATCATTCAAACGCTTTAGTGCCATTGGGCAGGAATCAAATAACACAACTTCATCAAATCTCCACAACAGTGCGGTCTGCCAAGGTTTTGCCGTTGAGATGTAACTCGTAGTCACCTCCATGATTTGCTTTGCGCGTTCATCTTCCTTTGATCGCAATGATTTTTGCGATACGTTGACACCAACCGATTCTAATGAGAAATAATCCCTCATGGACTGGTCCAGCTGGCATAGATAATTTGTATCGTTGCATTGACCAATGTGTAATATCCGAGGTGGGTTAGAAGTTTCGATGATGTGTCGCCCATATACTGACCATCCCAGTTTGCAACGCGCGGCGATAATATCATCTGCGTGCGTTTCACGCACTTCCAGTGGCACGCTCACTTTGATGTTGCCCAGTCCGATAATAATTCTCGACCTCGCGTTGGTGTATGGCTGAATTGGAATGCATTGCGAATGACTTTTATCATATTTTCATCAAATGATTGAAGGGGCAGGTCCAATCGAGCTACTGTACGTACACCTTAAAGCGTGTTCTGGGGCGCCTCTTTATTTCTCGCTGATATATTCACGTAAACACACTTAGAATCCCGTTCTGTTTGCGTTACTTCACCAGTCCATCTTAAACACAGATCATCTTTCGGATCGTCGAGTTGGAGATCATCCGACAGGCCTTCTTTCATTAATGTACACCCAGCACCTTCATCGATCAAGGCATATGTATGGACAATAGCGCAATAATTTTGAACGGCTAGCGCTAATCGAATAACTGAGTCCAAGTTGTTTGATCATATAGGTGGTTCTTCTCTCAGTTTCCATTGCAAAAAAAGATATACCATATCTGGTCGTCCATACAGTATCCTCAAAGTGCCAATCGCATACGGAACTGTTGCGGGAACCATCAGTTTGCCACGGACGGCGTCCTACACACTTCTGAAGTCGGATGAGATTTTCCTCATTGCTAAATCCGCACCTCTCAGTACATTGCGCGTAATTACTGATGAATAACAGCCACTCCTCAGGTTTGCGGCGCAAGTTCGGCTGCTGTTGTCAGAGCTATAAACGGCATCATACTCGAGTTTACACCTCCATAAGCTGCACTGTGCGATGCCATTGTGCTGCTAAAGGCGGCAGTGTTTAACAAAAACGGCAAACTCGTATTCTGTGTAGCTGCAGGAATTGTTGGGGGAGCACCCCAAGTCGTTCTATCGGAGGCTGCCGATGCTTTACGTGTTTCTCACACTATAGGGAAATTTAAGATATTTGAAAGGGTGTAGTTGGAAGGTGGTGTAACATCATTGACGCAGTTGGCAACAGCTGTTCGCATAGCAAATATTTCAGTTTGTTGCGCGTTTGACCACGCTATTGTCTTCTCGTGGAGCGTATTTCAAGCCTCCAATTTCGAAATAAATTTCTCTGTTGAAATTGGATATGCTGAAATCTGTATTTTACAAGTTAGCAAAATTTTGTATAAATTATGTTATTTTACACTCATACATGTGTTCTCCTCAACTGTTACGATTGTTTTGGCTTTGTACAAAAAAGGCAAAGGTGAAAGCATAAAAGGAGCTTTGACTACTGTTATGACTGCACCTCTGCATGCAAGTGCGAAAGAGACAGAGTCATACAGAAGTGCAGTCACACCGGTCGTCAAAGCTCGGCTAGTTACCCCAATAAACAAAATATCGGGAGAGGTTCTATTTGTCTCCTTGGCCCCCTCCCCGACTTCTACTTTGCTGCGCAACATACACCGTACCTGCAGCCGCTGTAAAAACAAATCAAACAAACTTACACTAAAAACAACCATGGCAGAACCGGTTCGAGACGGTTCAATACTCATGAAAACAAAAAATTACACTCAGGTCGCCAAATTTATCACCTTAACTTCACTTAATAATTTAATTAAATTCGAACTCACTCAACAGCTCCAAAGGTGTAATTTATTGCAATAGCGTCAGGGGTATATCAGAAGATGAGATTGCATTGGAACTCAAATCACAAAAGGTATCAGAATGCAAGAAAATAATGAAGAAAGTTAAAAGACACTCATCGAAACCGGATTAATTATTCTTACTTTCTTTTCGCACAATCTGCCAACCGCTTTTAAAGAGGATATTAGAAAGTCACTATCCTCCCATATATTCCTTTACCTATAAGATGCCCCAACTGCGGCAGGTTAGGCCAAGGCATGCAAAAACAATAAACTCTGCCTCAACTCTTCCAATCCAGATCACATAGACCCTGAAGAAATGGAATCCTGCAAAAACCTAAATTGCTGCATTAATTGTAAAGAAGATACCGTCTCAAATTATTACCATAATGTATTCGACCGCAACTGCCCAACTTTCATTAAGCAAAACGAGATCCAGGCCATTCATGTCATCGAAAGGCTGATACCAAATCAGCACAAAAGACTAATACCAAATCCGCACTCAATATTTTACCTTTACCTTTCACGTCATCAGATAAATGGTTCGCCTTTCGCTTCAACGATTCGCTTCAGCCCCCGCTATCGCCACTAGTAAGCCAAATGTTATCCAACGCCAACTAGTAGGCTACACCGATGTGGACCTAGCCCCTGGCTCTTTGAAAAAATCTGTCAATCCCAATCAACTTCTCACACACTTGCCGAATCGCATAATCTAGACACATACTTAGCGATACAAAATAAAAGTTTTCCCAAAAAACGTTAATCTCCTAAAAACACCGCTCAAATCTATATATAACACTTCAAAATTAAAATCATACTGCACAACTTAACCCTTTTAACTAATTCCTTATTCGCCGGGCTGCGCCCTGGGTCGATGGGTCGCAGGAACTTCTGCGGGACAAAACTAAGAAACTCAATTCATTGCATTTTCAGCAATAATTCACTCTTTACTATTACCAATAGCCAAATGAGAGCTGAAGAATTTTGTACTCACTGGTCCAAGGAATCAAACGACTCAAACTTTTCCAGCAATTTCCGAACGCACAACCACTCCTCCTCCCCTATAACACCCAATTTTACCTTCCACGCCACAGCCTATCTTCTTGAACTCCCTATATCCTCTCTCGAACTCACCATAGCACTCAATAATCTAAAAGGCAAAACCGCAGCCAGGTCTTGATAGAATATCTTAACCAATGTTAAAGATATCAAACCGCGTCTTATTAACCACTACAATTAAATTTTCCTTCATTATATCCCCCAACACTACAAACTAAGCAACATAATTCCGCTTATCAAACCTAACACCAATAAAACCCATATTAATTCATATCGCCCAATCTCACTCAACTCATGTTGCGCTAAAACACTTGACAAAATTATATCTAACCGACGGTGGTGGTTTGTTATCCACAACAAATCATGTCAGAAATCCGAATTCGTGGAAACGGTACATAAGAACTGTGAATACCTTAAGAGGAAAACTCAGTGCTTTTTAAACCAAATACAATGCACGCTTGATGCAGCAGCTGAAAGCAAACTAAGGGACTCGGATGAGTTCATCATAGCTGTCAAATTGGAACAGCTCGAGAAGTTGCAGTCTCAATTCGAAGACAACCAAATCCAGCTCGAACAAGTCTGCATAGTGAGATAAATAGCGATGCTCGCATCGGATTCATGGAAGCATTCATCATGGCAAAGGCTTCCATTCATCGTGGCAAGGATTTACGATCCACTTGGACTAATAGGCCCAGTCGTTGTGAAAGCTAAGCTGTTTCTTCAGTCGCTTTGGAAGCAAAAGTTGGCGTGGGATGAAAGTGTGCCACAGTCGTTACACTGTACTTGGAATCAATTACGTTCAGAATTGAATACACTCATCAGAATTCGTTTCCCTCGATCGACGGAAAGGGTATACGCTTACGTGT
This sequence comes from Cacoxenus indagator, assembly GCA_035041755.1. Lineage (NCBI taxonomy): Eukaryota > Metazoa > Arthropoda > Insecta > Diptera > Drosophilidae > Cacoxenus > Cacoxenus indagator. The sequence continues at coordinate 393,052 of JAWNKX010001101.1, forward strand.
GGCGCCTCCTAAATTCAAAGACGCACCGATGGTCAGCGTCTAAGCTAACAGTGGAGGAGATAGAATCTGGAACCAATGTACTAATTCGGATGGTACAAAGGGCAATATGCAGCCTGTCTACAGCGAGTTGGAGGCTAAAGGGAAAATGGGTCGCTCTAGCAAAATCGTATCTCTAAATCCGTTTATCGACAAAACTGGAGTATTGCGCGTGGGTGGTCGATTGGAAAATGCAACTTTGAGTTTCAATGAAAAGCATCCTATCGTACTGCCGATAGATCACCCAGTGACAAAGAGCATTATAGTTAATTATCTCAGAGGCTATTGCATACTGGACCACAGTTCTTGTTGGCGAGCATCCGCATGAAATTTTAGCCCATTGCTGGACTGAAGGCTGTGGCTAAAGTTGTAAACAAGTGTATAAGAGGTTTTCGTGCAAAACCGGTGTTGATGCAGCATATAATGGACAGTTTGCCAGCAGAACGCGTAACGCCCCAGGCTCCGTTTTACACAACAGGCGTGGATTTTTGTGGACCCTACCTTTACAAGTCGGACTTGCGTAATAGGCAGCCGGGAAAGTGTTACATATGTCTATTCGTATGCTTCGCTACGAAAGTTTGGAGCTAGTGAAGGATTTGGCATCTTCTTCGTTCTTGGCGGCGTTGAGACGCTTCGTAAGCTTGCGTGGACAGCCTCGGCTAATTTGGTCGGACAACGCGACATATTTCGTTGTCTCAAGAGAGCATTGTCTCAATAAGGGGATAAATTGGCGCTTCATTTCTCCGAGATCGCCGCACTTCGGTGGCCTCTGGGAGTCTTCGATCAAGTTAGCAAAACATCATTTTCGTAGCTCGATGGGTCGTGTCGGTGGTCAATTTTAATTTTTTTCAATTTTTTTTTTTAAATTTATTTTTTTTCAATTTTTTTTATTTTTTATTTCATTTTTTTTTTTTTTTTTTTAACACTTCTTGTATTCACGATACTAAGCGAAGGTCTACAGAATTACGCATTTTCTTGTTGTTCTAAAAACACCAACTCTGTTGTACTCTCTTTTGTTAAAATACATTACATTCGTTCGTAAATTGTCAAGTAATACATATACATACGCATTTCGGCTCGTTTTGTAATTTCATCATTTCGTAATTCAATTATTTATTGGGCTTGTTAATCAGCGGTCAGCAAAATCTCTTGCTGTCCCCAAAACAAAAGCCTTCGACAAAATTGGAATCCAATCCAAAAATATTAAATAATGTCTTCAACTTTATGACCCACAGAAATATTGCTGTCTTTGCAAATAATAGCTTCTCCACTATACACTATCAACAAAACGGTATCACACAGGGGTCCTCCCTTTTAGTAATCCTCTTTCTCATTTCCTACAACAAACTAAACCGAATAATTCATAGCCATAAATAACTTAATTTTTTCACATATGCCGATGACTACCACATTGTTAAAAAATTTAACAACACCTCAATTGACATTAACCCCTTCTTGAATGACATTTTACGCTGGTACGACTACGCAGGCTCATCCTTCTCCATACAAAAGTGCAAGCACTTGTATATTTGTAGGAAAAAGAGTTGCAACATCAAAATCACATCTGCCACCATAACAATTTCAAACGTCACTCCTTTAAAAGTTTTGTGTTTAACTTTCAATAAAAGTAACAACTTGAATTACCATCCTACATCACTTCAATCCTCCCTTTCTAGACGACTTAACATAATTAAATGCCTCTCAAATTTTAAATATAATTGTAACCAACTTTACCTTATATCAACCATCAACCTTCTTATCATGTCGAAAATAGACTGTAGCCTATATTTTTATGGTAATGCCCCTTCTTCCCAAACCAACAAATTAAGGACAATCTATCACTCAGCGATACGCTTCGCTCTCGGAGCGTTCCGTTTAACCCCAACCTCTAACCTTATGTTCAAATCAAAAATCATGCCACTCGAGATAAGAACTCAACACTCAATATCAAAACAAATTAAACACACTCCTTTCCTATAACTCACCCCTCTCCACAATAATGAAAAAAATATCGAAACCAAAAAATCCCAACACAAGAATCCCCTCCACAATACACTTATAACTTAACTACAGTAAAGACTTAGGTTCCAACACATCCTTTTCCCAACCATACATTGAATATACACCCATGTACAGATATCTATTCCTTAGTGATTTCGACTCTCCATGATAACAATAAAGCGTCAACACCTTCCGTTGTGTACCAAAAGAAATTCCTAGAGCTACAAAATTTGGGCTACTCGCCCAAAATTAAGATCATATGGGTCCCATGCCACTGCCACATAGTAGGCAAGGAAGAAGCCAATACGGAAGATAAAGTCAGACTTAAAAGCCCTCTTATTTTTTCAAGTAACTATAATATTTCCGACATAACTAAATTCCTTAAATCCCATTTTCATTTAAAGCAAATATCGCTCTTCTCCCACACCAACAACCACTACCAACTTCTCAATTCCCACAAAAACACAATATTCGATTACGGTTACCTGCTACCTTCCCTGCATCGTAGAGAACTTTCAAAAATAACCAGACTACGACTCGGGCACTCTAAACTCATCCATCGTCACCTATTTCATCAACTTTAATTTGCCTTTCAGCATTCAGCACTTCCTTCAAGACTGGCAACACTTTCACGCCATCCGAATCAAACACTCCTCCTCTTCCAACCTTCTTTCAGTTATTTTTCACACCATCTGAAAACAACCTCCATAAAATTATACTATTTTTGAAGGATTGTCATTTATTACACCTTATTTAAGTACCGCTCTCTTTTTTAATGATTTATATTCAGTTGTTGCTATAGCTTAGATTACTGGCTTACTCTGTAATTTTACATTACGCTGAAGTATTATAATATATATATATATATATTATATTATTAAATAATTAAATAAATAAGTTGTGACCAAAGTGGGCAAGCAATATTAAGAGCTACCCAAATACATTTGTTATTCTTTTGTGAAATTCAAAGAGAAAATGCTCAATTATTTTGCAATGAAAATAACAATACCAACGATGAGTTAATGTTGTGGCACAAGAGATATTGGATTTTGAACGTGAGTAGTCTATGTGAACTAAAAGAAAAACACCTGTGGCATCAAAGAGTATTCATTCATATAGAGGTTACATTTCTCTCAAAAGCTTTTTGAGCTTTTTTCAAATAAGTAGAAGCTATGCGAATATATTACTTTCCTGCTATTAACATCGAAGTAGCAGCGCATGCCGCTAACAACTGAACTGAAGTAACTAGGCAAACCGAAATATTAGAAGGTGGGTGACTGTTGTGACATCAAAGCAAGCAATGTTTCCCCTTCTTGTAGTGTCTTCCTCTATTTTGTGTTCTTACCGCGAATTAGCATGAAAAGGAATTTCTGTATATCACCTTTGTTTTGGTTATTTTAATTGCCGTCATCCATTTTTATTTTGATTGTATTGATATTGTTGTGGGAATGATATGATAGCGAAAAAGGAACATGTATAGGTTTGACGCGATTTTTTTATGAATGAGGAACATGATTTTTGTTATTGCAATTCCCACCACCTACTTGTATTGGTTTTGGTGGGACTTTTAATGAATAAATAATTATAATAATAACGAATAAATTATTTGTTCGGGATGTTAGAAAAAAAGAATTAAATAAGTAAAATTGATTTAAAATGTATATTTTGCGCTAGATATATCGAAAAATCTAAGTTGAATACAACTAATTCTACCTTGACTATCAGGCAAACAGCAAAAACAGCAAGCAACTGCAAGTGTCCCATGTGAAAATGATATCAAACCAGCTGCGCTACTGCGAATAAAGGAAAGACAAAGAAATAAAATTTGCCTTTGACCGCCCAACAACAAAGCGTGGGACATTTGTTTTTTCCTTATTTGCCGAACATAAGGGAAGACAAAGAAAAAAGATATGCCTGCCTGAGTATGTATACTTTTTGCGGGCACGCAAAGTTGAAATCTGATAAATTTGGTACGAAAAATCGAAAATTGACTTACGACTGTGTTGGGAAGTGGGGCGCGTGCGGGAATAAAAATTCACGCAACAACAAAGTCTAGACCATTTGTTTTTTTCTCCATTGAATATCGAGGAAAGAACACAACACAAAGTACTCAATTAAGTTGAACAGCCAACAATACTGTTGATGTGCAGAATCAGTGTCGGATTCTAATCGTTTCTGAAGTCTCTCTGGCCATTTTTTTAAGAGAGAAATGTAACCTCTATATGAATAAGTTCTCTCTGGGGAGTATATTTAATAATAACAACCTCTTTGAAAATTTTAAAAATTCTGATTGGTATCTGGAGGTGTAGCTGGATTAATTTGGTTTCAGCCAGTAGCAATACCGAACTATTATATTTTTCCTTGTTTTTGGATGCGACACAGGACAGAGGACTAGACAGGGACAGAATATACTTGAACCCTTCTCAACTTACCCTAATTTAGTCTAATACTACTACCAGCGCTGTAAGTGTTGGAAAGGAAAGTAAGCCATGCACAAAACTGGCATCTAATGGGTTAAATCCATAGATGGTGCCCTCGGTGTCCACTGCATTTATAGCTGTGAAAGCAGAGAAAATAAGCATTAGAAAATAACACGTTTCCACCATGAAGACCTACTCACACACGTATCACTGTGTGGTCACAAATAACCCTCCAGAAATCTGTTGCTGTCTAGCACATCAATATGCAACGTATCCTCCACAACAAGCCGCTGGAAGTGCATTTTATTGTATGAGAATACCACATGAGAATAAAGTCTGGAGTTCATTGAAGATCAGCAGATCGCGTGCATTCGATAGCGTGTTGCCATCTAAGCACATTAACACAAATGTCAAAACTGAATTCCTCCTCTATGTGTGCCAACCCGAGCTATTCACGTGTCCGTCATTTCGAGACCTCCAGACGCTGCAGTTTACGTATATCGATCCCTGGTCCTAGTGTTCTCCCATCCGCTTCCATCACATTTTCGACACCACCGACGCAGCCAATTTACCTAATTTCGGAACAGGCAGGTTTTGTATGCTGCGCTTTTTACTAAGTTTCGCTTAGTTTCGTTTCGTTTTAGCGCTTCGAGTTGGCGCACTTGTAACATCTCCGTCGGCGCAGCAAGGAAATAGTTAGTCTTTGCCACCGCCTTTTGAATCGTAGTGCTTAAATCCAAAAACACGTAACTAAAACTGTAATTATCCACGCATTTTTAGATCTGCCACACGAATACACAATAAAAAAACAACGAAAATAACTGTCATCGTTATTTATTCTTTTATCTTTCGTTCGTAGTACTCACATTGCTTGCGCACAGCGTCCGTTGGTTGTAATTTAAAATGTGCACTGATTTTGAATTGATTTATTTAGACGATTTCTTTTTTGGTGATCAGGCATAAAGTATTTGCGGATTGGTACAATCCTCTCAGGGCTCATAACCTATGCATTCGTGCGAGACATACCATAAAGACACACGTTCATAGATTGATTTCTTTTGAGCTGCCTGCAGACGACAATGTCCATAATAAAAAGACTAATGTATGCTTGACATTAATGACGCTTTTGACACGATACCCATATTTCTTTCTTCATAAGCTTGCATACGTCGCATTGAACACGTCCAAAAAGAGAAACCATTCAACTGATACGATAAGTAAAACTACATTGATATATATATCGCTGAACGGAGAGCAGATCTGAGCAGTGAATATTGGCGAACCGTTAAACAATGCAGAGGCCAATGACGAGTCTATAAAACGATGAGAACGCCAACCAATTAGGCGGAAGAAAAAGAATTTCCTGAGGAAAGCTATGTTATAGACGCGCGTTTAAATTGTTAGTAGATGCATTCAACTTAAAAACTTCACTTTAAAAAAACTGTGTATTATTTTTCTTCCTATTTTTCTTTCACCTTGACTAGCACAAGCCAAATCCAGTCCAGCACTCGAAGTCGGCATTGTCAATTTGACATCATAGATGCGCAAATCGCTTTGTGTAGCTAAAGCTAAAGGGCCAAATATACGCTTCAAACGTTTGAGCAAATCGTTGTTGTTGTAATTTGATGCGTAGCCCAGCCCACATAGTCAACAAACTGCGTTCGTCTAATTTCAATTTTTAGTTCTCTTTGAAGCAGCTATAAGTTCAGACAGCGATGATTGAATGTTGAATGTTTAAAAAAACTTCAGAAAATTCTTCCTTTCAGAAGGCTCGCAGGGAGTCGACTTACCAATATTCGATCGATCCGGAATATCGACCACTGATATAATATGCGAAGTTGTTGCTCTGTGGCTGTTGGAGGAGGAGGAGGTGTTTGATGGTGGTTGTACAATGTTATATGGATATGTTGGGGATGCGCTATGGGAATTTTAAAGTGATTGGGAATGGGTATTGTGATATAAGATGTTGGAATGTGGTTCGTATATGTGGTGTGGGTGAACCATCGCATATGCTGTGGCAGGTAGTTCGGTGCAGGCGCATATTCCACACATATTTCACACAAAACTGATCACAACAACAAATTTTATCAGCACAATTTATTTTCGAGAATGAGAAAAAGAAACAACACACCGTTATTTCCAATATGAAACACATGTTCCTTTCCCAAATGTTCACAAATTTGTCACTTTCGCATGAGTTGCCAACCTTGCTCAGTTATTTGGATAACAAATTCTTTTTTACTAATATTGTCCTGAGTTACTATTATAATCGTTTTTCTCGGAAGTTCTTTAAAGTCTACTTAAAGTGGAGTCAAATGCCATGCAAAATTCAACAAAGAAAATGAAGATTGCAAAGCTGGTTACCAATGGCGGCTGTGAATCAGAAGGGGAGAAGGTACGACGACCACAACCGACACTGGTAAATACACGTAAACCGGAATTGCCGAATGTGGACTTACGTTCACTTTTGAACGACGAGAAAAGATACGTTTGTCCTGTGAAGGATTGTGGTAAGCGCTATAAAAACTGGGGTGGCCTTAGATACCATAAAAAATATGGTCACATAGACAAGACGTCACAAGCAAATAATTATGTGTGCAATTGCGGCAAAGCTCTTGGTTCATTGCTTAGCCTGAAAAATCACAGAGCTTACAGTAAAAAAAAGCTTCTAATGTTGGGTGATAAACTTGACGGCGCTCAGGATAAATGCCATATTTTTGCAAGGGAATCGAGAGGTAAAAAGGAAATCGAAAGGACCAGTGAAGGCAGTGAATCAGAAGGGGAACAGGTACGACGACCACAACCGACACTGATAAATACACGTAAACCAGAATTGCCGGATGTGGACATACTTTCACTTTTGAACGACGATAAAATTTAGGTTGGCTCTGTGAAGGATTGTGGTAAGCGCTATAACAACTGGAGTGGCCTTACATACCATAAGAAATATGGTCACAAGAACGCAAAAATCACAAAGTGTACAGTAAAAAAGAGCTCAGGATATTTTGCAATGGAATCGAAAGGAAATAAAATAGAGTTAAAATTAATAAAGTTGGCGGCGATAGAAAAAAAGCTACTAAAGAAAAAGACCTTCAAGGAGAGTACAAAAATCTCAGCCATTAAGATAAATCATCAAGATAAACTATCAACAACACATCCGCAACACATTCTGCACAAAAAATACATATATCCACTTTTCATTCAATGTATGCCGTATCAATCTCATATTATGAAACAATAAACAAACAAAAAATAAAAATTCGGTTGGCATTGTATATCCTAATCTTTAGGTAACACGTAAATCTAAACTGATGGGACTTGACTTCTAGTTTGGGATTGTGACTGTGTCGATGTGAGGAGTATCTGTGATCCGAACTGTTCACAAGGCAAAGGCTTGTGACTGTGTCGATGTGAGGAGTATCTGTGATCCGAACTGTTCACAAGGCAAAGGCTCCGACTCCGAGTCCATTAACTCGGCAATAGGTACGTTTGGGTCTTGAGTTTGCGTGCAGATAGATTGGCTGCCAAAGCTCATCGACTCAGTGTAAATCTGATTTGCGGCAACGATTACTTCACTATTATAGCTGATATTCCATTCAGTAAGCTCTTTTTCCGTTTCTGTCCTCATCGCTTGTCGTTTCCAATTTTCATCATTGATTCTTTCACTAATATTCTCAACAACATATTCGTTCTCATCGTAGAATAATATATTTGCAGTTTCGTTTTCAATATTGGTGCATCAGGAGATGTTGTTGTTGTGTGTGGTCCTAGACCGACTGAAGTTCGAGTAGTCCCGGAACGAATTCGTGACCCACCATGGGAACTGTATGGATGGCATTGGTAATGTGCAGCTCACAGGGCTCTTGGTTTCCCAGTAGTATAACATCCCCTTATTTTTCATTTTTATTCCAGTGGATTTGTCTGGCATGTCTAGCAGCGTTTTTTCTATCGTAGTGCCATATATCTAAGTGTAAATTATTGTACCGCTCACGTTTACGCTAATGGAACTGAAGCAGATCGTCCAATGCTTTTTGAGAGTAGTGAAAGGCAATGCTGTCCTTGCTCTTTTTAAAGGCTTTATTTAGCATATGATTTAGTTGTCTTTGCGACCAGCGTTGTAGGCGATCCGCTTTGCGCCAGCGTTCGACAAAATCGCCGACTGGATTGACCCACGTCATTTCAACTCAAACATAGCTCCCTTAGCTCCTCTTCAGTGTAGACGTGATTCAGACCGGCTTCCGAGGGTCTAAAACGTTCATATATTTCCCTTATGCCCGGATACTCCGGTTCACCTTATAGTGTTAGTAGTTTTTCCTTTTCCGCTTTTTTGGCATCCTCCTCAGCGTAGTAAACAAAAGGATTGAAGCATTTATAGGAGGGAGGGGGTTGTTTGGATGTCGCACTTTTCCTAAATGGTGCCATTTTGGAATTATGTAGGTTAAAAGTCAATATTTGTATTATGACTTTTATTAATTTTCTTTCGTCTTTCCACTCAAAAGTGTCGCTATTTCAACTTAAAATCAGTGTGCGAAAATCTGATAGCTGACGACACAAACGAACATCACAGCTGCGTGCGTCAAATGCGAAAAGTGTTGCGTCGCATATGCGTGGGGCAGTAAGAAGGCGTGCCGCGGTTGCTGGAATCGTTTGAAAAAGTGTACCATCGGTTTGACAGAATTGTACGTAGTCCGCTCCAGCTGCTTGTTGCATATTACTAGCAGCTTCCTTAACGATTGCGACCGCAGCTGTAGAGAGTGTAATACGGACATAGAGTAACTGCGCATGATTAGCAGAGCCACCAACTGGCAGGCTAAAGGACAAAGGCATTTGGGTCATTGTCAAATCCACGTCCGTTGCTCTTGCACTTCTATGATTGATGGGTGGCTTCACTTAAATTATTACTGTTGATTTCGACAATTCTTCGGTCAATTATTCCAACGCCGCTTGAAATTTTCGTATGCTTTCGATTACAGCATGTAAAATGTTCACTTCCTATTCATATTTGTTGAATGGCCTTGGCTCCGACCCCTCGTCCGACTGCTTCTTTGCCAATTCGAACACATCAAGCAATACCTCGGCCAAGCCACTTATAAGCCGTTCACACAAGGAACGCGCATGTGTCTCATTTATGCGAAGGTAACCATGGATTTTCTCGATATCCGCAATGATACGTATGGTACGCGCGGTCAGCACTTGTGCCGGATTATCGGGCAACTGTAGACGTTCAAAGCGTATACGTGCAAATGTCGCAATCGAGTAGATTTCTTGTGAGCGTAGTTCGCGCATCACACTTAGGAAGTGTCCGACTAGGTGCTCATCATACAAATCACTTTACGGTATGCTCAACTGTGTTATATTCACTTCGGCATGCAAACGATAATTAAGATCGTGGATTATGCGCACAATCACTCCACGGAAACCGGCCTAGCTAAAGTGTTGCCTATTGGCAATTTGTGACCGCAAAATGGATTCCGTTGTAGGTCATGTTTCTGTTCCTTTGCCCGACTGCAATGAAAATCACAGCATTGAAATCGAGTGGCTTCAAGATGCTGTCGCCACGTTTTTATGCCATGCATTGTGAAGTTATAATCAGCAGTAGTGCTAATGTTTGTGTGAAGCGCGCTACAGAGGCATTCCATTTGGAGATCGGTGACCAACAGCCGGCACTGAGCAACAGGAATGTATTTCCCGGCTGTGCGTCTTAAATTAAGAATCGCCGTATGGGTTGCTCCCCGGCAACGTGCACTGTTTGATACAACGTCAGATACATGATGTGATAGCCACTATTTTCGATTTGATTTTGCTTGTGGCATTTCACACTTTCTTGTCATTCGCCTTGCCTAACCATCAAACTTCGTACATTTCAATTTCCTGTGTTGGTTTGCGTTGAACGTGTATTAGCCCAAAACCTTTGATTCTACCAATCATTGAATGCCGGAAATGGCGGCCACAGTATTCAACAAAGAGTATTCCAGAGAGAACTTATTGTCCCATGTGAAAATGATATCAAACCAGCTGCGCTACTGCGAATAGAGGAAAGACAAAGAAATAAAATTTGCCTTTGACTGCCCAACAACAAAGCAAGTGACATTTGTTTTTTCCTTATTTGCCGAACATAAGGGAAGACAAAGAAAAAATATATGCCTTCATGAGTATGTATACTTTTTGCATGCACGCAAATTTGAAATCTGATAAATTTGGTACGACAATCGAAAATTGACTTACGACTGTGTTGGGAAGTGGGGCGCGTGCGGGAATAAAAATTCACGCAACAACAAAGTCTAGACCATTTGTTTCTTTCTTCATTGAATATCGAGGAAGGCACACAACACAAAGTACTCAATTAAGTTGAACAGCCAACAAGAGAACTTATTCATATAGAGTTTATATTTCTCTCTTAAAAATTTGGCCGGAGAGACTTCAGAAACGATTAGAATCCGACACTGATTCTGTATATCAACAGCATTGTTGGCTGTTCAACTTATGCAGCATAACATATTGCTGTTGGTTTTCTTGGGTTTGCACAACCAAATTGGGCGGGAGTATGATATTCAAAGAAAATAAATACACAAATGAAAATTCTAACTACCGTCGAATTTCTATAGGTCAAACTTTTATAAGTCAAATAACTCGAATATCCCCATAACTCGAAATTTTGTTATTCATTATGGTGATTCAAGATTTGGCAGTTGACTGTACGAGAAATACGCACAGTCCGCCAAGTTCGAGTCTCAATCGCGCAAAGCAAATTTCGTCACCCTTACTTTGTGTTGTGTCCTTTCCTCTTCTTTCCTTGTGATCGGCAATGAAGAAAAAACAAATTGTCTAGACTTTGTTGTAGCGTTAGCGTAGGCGAATTTATTTTCTTGTCTTGTTTATATTCGGGGTAGCGCAATGGTTTGGATTTAGGTTTTCTGTCACTATCACTTGGACATTAGCTGCCTTAATTCCTTGTCCTCCCTTATTATTAGCTAATAAGAAAAAAACAAATGTCACATGCTTTGTTGTTTCGTTGCGAAGGCACAATTTTTTCTTTCTTTCCTCATATTGGCAGAAGCGTAGCTGGTTTAATTTCGTTTTCGTATTGAAGACATGCTGGTTCTTGCTGTTTTTTTCTGTTTGCCTGGTAGTATGGTAGAATTAGCTTTATTCAACTTCAATTTTTCGACATACGCAGCACAAAAGATAGTACTTTATTATTTATTACGTTCTACATGAATTTTAAATCATTATGCATTAACTGGATAGAGTTCCTGCTTGAAGCGCCAACGTACTAAACCTACCCCCTCGCATTGAGCAGGCACCTAATATGTTTTCCCCGACTACTTTCGGCTTATCAACTATTTATCACCTATCCATTTATACCAAAAAGTAAAAAAAAAACCTGACCTTACTTTACCCACCATGGAAAGATATCAAAGTCAACACAATCAGCACCTGCGCCAAACCAATACATGTTCCTTTTTCGCTATCTTCCCCACAACAATATCAATGCAATCAAAATAAAAATGGGTGAAGGCAAATAAAACAACTAAAATAAAGGTGATATACAGGAAGGCCTTACACGCTAATTCGCGCCAAGGATTACAATTACAATTCTCTCGCGAGCTTTTTGAGCTTTTTTCAAATGATTATTTATTTACAAGATTAAACCTAATATATAACTAACTGCTAGGGCCTTTGACTCCCGATTCTATAATAACAGTGTTTTAAATATTTATGTTGGAGTTTTTTTACAAAATTATATATGTTTGAAATGTTTTGTGGAGAGGCAGTTGTTAAAAGATTGGATGGGACTTCGTAGCCAAAGAGGGATACCCTAGTGCTCTCCAAGTGTTGGCAGACGTTAAGAAGGTGGTTCACGGTGAGGTCATTCCCGCAGAGAGAGCAAGGTGGACGGACCGTTCCGTTGAGCAGGTGTTGATGTGTGTCCCGTCTGTGACCTATACGTAGGCGGATGAAACACCGGCACGCGCGTCGAGTTGAGTTAGATGGAAGACAGATTTTGGAACATGTTGGGTTAATGGCAGAGTACCGGTGGTGGAACTGGGTCTATTCGAACAATTTCTTAGTACGTAGGTCGGGGCAAACGAGGTTTTTTAGGTCTTTTGTGCTGGTGGGTGTAAAGTAGTGTGTTGGGGCGATGATGATGAGTCGAGCTGCCCTGTCGGCCCGTTCGTTCCCGAGTATCCCCTGGTGGCTGGGAGCCCAGAAGATGGAGATTTTGTTGTGAAGTTGGGTGCAAAGTTTCCGGATTTCCCGAATCGGCTGTCAGAGCAGATTACAAATTTACCACCGTTCTTAATGGCAAATAGGCACGCCTTTAATATAGCAAAGGCCTCTGTCGTGAAGATGGAGTTGTACGAGGGTAGTAGGCCCCCTGCAACAATTGTATCCATATCGTCGACGATAGCGAATGTAGTAGAGTTGGCAATTTTTGAGCTGTCGGTGTTTTTGTTTTTGCACCGAGTTTTTGTTTCTCGTATAGAAAATTGGAGAGAAAATTTGGGCGCGTACTTAGCTCAAAAAATCCTTAAACGGACTGAAGCAACCTGGCCGCATGTGGAGTATGAAATTGGATGCGGTACTTAAGAAGTTAGGGTTTCAGCCATGTGTTAGTGAAACATGAGTCTACACTATAATTTGAGGCCGGAACATAATTGCAAACTCGTTGCTGCAACACAGTGTCAATCACTTATCGGTTCGTGGATGAACTTGGCAGCAACGAGTTTGCAATTATCGTCGTCACACACACACACACTTGAAAGCTCGGCATCAAGGGTATCAATGAAGTGCGAAAATCTTCCATGCCATATTGTCGCAGAAGTTGCAAAATATTTTGCTGTTCCGATTGCATACTGTCCCAACGGAACACCAACCCTCATAGCGAGCATCTAGCAGCAGCTAAGTAAGTGTTGCGGTATCTTCATATAACCTCTGGCAAGAAAATCAGATACAAGAAGACAGGCCAAATGGTTCAGAACTATGCTGATGCAGATTGTGGCGGCGATCCTGTAGATCGCAAATCATACACTGGATACTCTTTTGTACTAGGTGGAAGTGTATTCTCCTGGGAGAGTAAAAAATAATCATCGGTTGCACCTAGCAGTACTGAGGCAGAGTAAATGGCATTATCGCAAGTATCGAAAGAAGCAGTAAATATAAGAAAAATTTTAATTGAAATGAATTTGTTTAAAGAGAAAAGCACAGCAGGGTCATTTAGCAATAATACGAGCGCAATGAATTTGATTAAAAATCCTATGTATCATGCAATGAGCAAGCATATTGACATAAACAAAATCATTACAATAGAGAGGTTTATACAAACAACTTAATAACTTTGAATTACCTTCCAACTCAAGATATGCCTGCTGATATACTCACGAAGAATCTAAAAAAGTTAAACACACGAACTGTACCAAACTACTTGGACTTTATTAAATTGTAAATTGTATTATATTAGTATTAACATTGAAGAGGAGTGTTGAATAGATGACAATGTTAATAACATTATGTTAAGTTTAAGTACGTATTTTAATAAAAATTTACAAACTTTCGCTTCTACGAAATTCAAGTTTCACTGCATCATTAATCAAAAGAAAAAACATATCTTACATTAAAAATCAAATATATATATATTATATATAGCCACTGACATTCAGTGATTACGTAGCATTCTACTGGTGAAAGAATTCTTAAAATCGGATAAGTACTTTCAAAGATTACCTTTAACATCCAAACAAACAATACCTCTTTATAATATTAGTATAGATATACATGGTTGGTTATATTTGGTTATATTTTTGCTACAATAGTTTGTTTGATATTAGATTAATTCAACGGCCCTTGACCGAAGTCTACGTCCATGCTGGAGCTCGCGAAGATGCAGTGTGTTCACTTCGTTGTTAGTATGTTGGCTTATGTTGGCTGGGTACTAAACCAAAGATGTTATCCGTAGTATTTTTTTTTTTGTGTAGGAAACATCTTAAATGTTATTTTTTATATTATTTCCTTTATATTTAATTTTTCTGTTATTAATAGAAAAAATTCAATTAACCTGTATATACAAAAATTAACAAAACAACTTAAATAGTAAGTGGGGATATAGTATAGTGTGGATATAATATTAAAAGGATCTATTACGGTGGTCGGCAGGGTGCGATCTTCTCAGCCGTCTCGCTAGGAAGCCGTCGTTTAGGAAGGCGCCTTGCTAGTTTATTGGATGATTTTTAACCTCTCTATATATTTTTGGGCCTGACGATTTATCACATCGCCAATTTTCGGTATTTTTAAGTCGTTTTCAAGGTCCGCCGTTCGCATGAACCAAGGAGCACCAGTAAGCATACGCAATGTCTTGGCCTGCAGTACTCTCACCTTCTTGATGTTTGACCTCGCTGATATGCCATACACCTGCAAACCGTATCGCCAAGTGGAACAATTATTGCTTTGTAAGTGTTCATCTTATTTCCCAAGGACAATTTATTCCTGCTAGTTAAAAGCCAATGCAGTTTACTAATCCTCTGTCTTAAGGATTTCGTGATACTTGAAATATGCGTCGAACGTTAGCCGCCTATCCAAATACACACCCAGGTATTTGTAACCTGAATGGTGTTCCAGCAGCTGGTTTCCAATGAAAACTTCCAGAATAAAATCCGGCCGTAAGGCGTACGTCACATTGGCACATTTGGTTTTGTTAATGCAAATGTTCCAACATCGTGTCCAGTTTTCAAAAATATGCAGGTATTGCTGCAGTGAGTCCGTGGCTCCGTGAATGCATTTGTTTCTCACGAGGATGGCCGTATCTTCTGCAAACGTGGCAATGATCAGATCCAGAGGATCCTCCAGTGGTATTTCTGACCCAGGGGGCATGTCGTGCGTGAACAGGGTATAAAGTTTAGGCCCCAAAACGCTACCCTGGGGGACACCTGCGCAAACAGCCTTGATGCTAGACTCCACACCATCCAGTACCACTGAGAAGGTCCTGTTATCAAGGTAGCTGCACAAGATTAACCATAGTTGAGGCGGCAAGAGACTCTTGAGCTTACTGAGCAGCCCGGCGTGCCAAACTCGTTCGAAAGCCTGCTTTATGTCAAGATACGCTGCCACCACGTACTCCTTAGCCTCAAATCCTTCGAGAATAAAGTTAACCACCCTATTCAGCTGCTCTGGAGTTCCGTGGGACTTACGAAAGCCAAATTGGAAGGAAGGAACTATTTGCTTTACCTTTTTTAAGTCTAGGATTCGTGTTAGCAAACAGCGTTCAAACAACTTTGCTACAGTGGGTAGCAGGCTAATTGGCCTGTAGGAATCTAAGGTGTAAGGGATCTAGCCGCCCTTATGAATCATGCAAATTCTCGCCTTCTTCATTGTTTCGGAACATATCCCAATCTCAGCACTGAGTTAAAATTGAGGACCAGAAATAGCACAGCTTTTAGCGGCATTGCCATAAGTGTAAAGTTGTCCAGTCTATCCTCACCTGGTGCCTTTTTAGTGTTCAACCCTTTAATATGCGCTGAGACATCCTCGGCTGTAATGGGAGCAACCGGGAGGCATAAGTATGACACTTGAAAGCGCCTGAGCTGGTATCAAATGGCTGAAACCGAGCTTCCAATTCCTCGGCTCGCTCGCTTAAAGATCTAGCCCAGGATCCGTCAGCCTTCTTGAGTGGAAATTTTGGGGTTACCTGCTGTTTATACCTTCTCGCCAGCTTCCACAAGGAGTGCTTCGTGGGTCATCGGGGGAGACATTTGACAAAAACCTGTCATTTTCTTCAATAGCTGGGGGAAGTCCAGAACGCGCTCTTGAGCCATGTGGTGGATTTAAAGGTGCGGCAATGAGAGCAGCTGAGTGCACCTTATTTAGGAAGATCGAGTGCGCGTCTTCAATGTCTTCGGGCATCATTATTTCCAAGCTTAAATTTAGATATTCATCCAGATCTCGGCCAAATGCAGCTAAGACAGTTCCAGGTGGCAGCAGCCGTCCTTTTAATGTTTTGATCTTCGGAGCGAAATCAAAATCTTCCCCTTGTGGTGATGATCAGAGGAGAGTTGATACTCAGTCCTGATAGACAACTCGCCCGAACCCAGCCCATTATAATTAAAAAAATCAATAGCGCTGTGTGTCTGTCTTTGGGTGTACGAAAATGGGTCGCTTGACCAGTTGCCAGGATTTGAGCTGTTGAGTTTTGCACAACTTCCTGTAAGCAGCTACCCCTTGTATTCGCTTTAAAGTTATTCCAGAATTTGCTTTTGCTGTTAAAGTCTCCACCTATGAGAAACATTCTTCCTAGATTGCTTAAAAGATATTCGAAGTCTACAGTTGCCCAATTAAAATGCGGAAATAGATATAATGCAGAGACTATTAACTCGCCCCTACTGGTTGAAATCTGGATGGTGGCCATCTGTAATTTCGCTGTTCTCACTGGTTCTTGTAAAGAATAAAAGGTTTCTTGCTTAATAAGTACAACCGCTCTTCCTCTAGGCCTGTTGCTGGGATGGTCTGCCTTGTGAATGTTGTAGCCAGGTATAAAGGTTTGCAGCCATGTCTCAGTAATGCGGAACACATTAATGTTATGGGCAGTAAGGAAATTCTTAAGCTTCTCAACATGCCCAGGAATACCATGAGCATTCCACAATCCAAGGCTAAGTGAACGGGTCATCATTTACTGAGGCATAATTGTTTGAGGAACTGATTGATCTCCTTCAGTTCATTAAACATTAATGTAATTGTGTCAGCGTGTGAGGGTTGTTATTGCAGCCTCTAACCTGTTGATGTTGTCAGGGTCTGTGGCGATTGCTGTAGATGGACAGCTCTGTTGTTAACATAGCAAGATCTCTTCGGAGGATTAGTTATATGCAAACCAGCATGTAGTGTGTCTGCTAATGAGGTGTCTCCCTTGACCATTACCGCCGGGACGTAACTCACTCTTCTCATAGAATCTTCCCTGTTGCTGCCACGCGCCGAAATTCATATATTGGGTTTTAGGCTGTTTAATTTCTTTTTAAAAACTCGACAGTCCTTACTCCAAGCAGCATGTTTCTCACCGCAATTTATGCAGCAAAGGTCGTCCACAGCCAAACATTGGGTGGTGATATGGTTTTGCCCACATTTCCCACAAATCAACTGTCGCAGACAGTAATTTTTGGTGTGCCCAAATCCAAAGCATCTATAGCACTGAATGACAGTCAGGTTCTTTTTTGGAATTTCCACCAGGACACGTTGCCTGCCTATATGCTGAATTTTCAGAGCCTCCTTATTGTTAGGCGCTTTGGCAAGGTTGATGAAGAAGAAGTTGTTTGGTATCATCTTTTCAGTGTCTGCTCCATTAACCTTAGAGATTAAATTGCGGGGGTTGGGATTAAACACACTGGTGACATTGAGGCCTTTGATATAAAAGGCTTCCTTGATAATTGTGTGGGGGGTAGTGCTGGCCAGGTTGCGAACAACTACCTTGAAATATTTATCCTCCTTAAGCTGGTATGTGTAGTGTTTAATGTTATGCTCTTTTAGGTAATGAACCAGAATACGATACGAATCAGAATCCTCAGTATAGACCCTTACAGTATCATTTCTCATAACTTTAAGCGAGAAACTTTTTGGTCCGGATACCAGAGCCAGCCATGTGAGCATTGCTCACATTATCAATGTTGATAGGGGGTGGTTTTCTAGTCCTGCTAGTGGTTTCAGTATCAATTCCATCAAGCAAAGCATCAGCGTCAAGGACCATTTTCTCGGCTTCGGCAAGTGTTTCAGTGGTCTCATCCTCATTCCCAGCTTCAGATAGCAGAGCAAAGCGATTTGATGATGTGCCAGGACTTTCCAGAGAAATAGAAGATTCCACGGATTGGGCTGACCCCCTTTTCCCCTTCCTTATCCTACAGTGACGGGAAAGTGGACTAGGTAGTCTTTTTGACGCAGCCGTCTGCCAACACACTTGAGCACAAGGAGTCGCAGTTGTGGTACAAATCGGAACCGTGCTAAAAGAAACAGCTGGCAAAGGGGCAGCGCCAGTCAAAAATTGACTCTGCAAATCAACGAACGAGCACATCGAATGCGGACTTTTTCCAGGACCAGATAGTGATCAGAGTCGACGTTAGCCCCTCGAAAGCTACCTACGTCTAGTATGCAGCTAGAGTTACGTACGTCTATCATCACATGGTCGATTTGGTTTTTAGTTCCACTATCGGGATGTCGCCAGATTGACTTGTGGATGTCTTTATGGGGAAAGTTGTTGCTGCTTATCAAATTTGTTCTTGATACGGATTTTCACCAGTTGCTCGCTCTCTTTCGAGAGGTCGATTATTGTCTGGCGAAACCAACCCGCATCCTAATATGTGGTTTGTGGCATGATCGCTGGAGTAAATATCCGCTTGCGCTCAATGGATGGAGTTAATTTCCGATACCTTCAATCTCATCCCTTGAAGGGCGATAATGTCGGCGCCGTAGTCAAGTAGTGCCTTTTAAAGCTTTATAACTGCACCTTGCGTGTTGAGAGTTCTCACATTCTAGGTGCAGATCCGCATATTATGGATCCTTGAACGTTGCGGAACGTTCGCCAAAACTCACACTTCGCCAGATCTGATGAGTTTCACGATGCTGTTTCCGGGGAGAGCCACGTGGATGCGATGAAATTACTTGATGTAGTCTCACATTGGGTAAGGCCTGGCCTTCGCCAGGTTAAACTCAATAAGAGATCCCATAAGAGTCTACATCTTCCCTCTAGAGCAGTACAATCGACGAAAGGAAAAAACCTATAGATATATTTTTTTGGGAGAAATATTAAAACAAACCCCGAAGACTTTGAGAAATTCAGAAACGGAAATATCGAAAAACTGGAAGAAAAACAATCAGGTTTTTAGTATTTCATAATAATAATTGTGGCGCAACCAAACAATATCAGGAGATGTAATTTTCGTAAAAATCAATAAAAGATTAGGTTCAACATTTTTAGCACAATTTGAAAAAGAAATAGTTTTTTTTTTTATAATTAGAGTATAACATTTAACGCAGTAAACTGCATAACACATGTGTCGGATTAAAAAATAATTACGTGTAAAAAATTAGACTAAGACTAAATTGAAAATGATGCTAATTTCGCCGGAAAGGCAATGACGTAGAAGGATGATTCCTTCTTATGGGGAGTTCATGCGGGTGTAGCCTCTTCAGTCTACGCCTCGTTGAGAAAATAGAAAAATTGTATAAAAATGAAAGAGTAAAATATAATAAACAACTATAGTAACAGATTTAGGCAGAACACTACACAAAAGCAATATTTTAATACGACTTAACATTTAGAGATTACCTGGACTAATCGACGACTTCACCGTTGCTGACGTACAATTAGTGGACTATTGGACAATGCACTTAGTGACTACCGAAAACGGCAAACGTTGTTTTGCTGTCGCTGGTACGTGGTATGTTTTGCCTGTGCTGGTCGTATACAAACTGGCCCTAGCTCCATACAAAAAAATGTTAACAATGTCGTATACTAGTCACACAATTGAGTGTGATAAACGAATAAGTCTGAGTGTTGATAACATTATTGTGAATTTTTATATTTATTTTGAATAGCAATACTGCTTAATCATTTGGTAAATGTTTTTTTTTTTTTATACCATAAATCTTTATTTGCTACTCTCCCGAAGGAGATCAGACAAATTGAATGAAATAAAATTGACATGTGGGTTGTGGTTCAAGTTATGAGATGTATAAGACACTTAGTCCTCAGGTGTTCTAAATGGGAGATCCAAAGGGTGGAAACGCTTGAGCCTGCGAGTTTGTAGGCTATTGTCCAGTAAATTGACGGCAAGATAATTTTCGTGAGATTCCAGTCGATTGATTCGAATATTCGATTTTGATGCTGTTCCCCATAGTTCAATTTCATACGTCCATACTGGCTTAAGGATAGTTTTGTAGAGCTATGCCACATGAGCCATCTCATCCTATATAATTTGTGATTCAACAGTTTCCTTTTGAGATTAATGTGGGGATTCCATGTTAGGCGCCTATCAAGTGTCAATCCAATTTGGCCGAGGTGTGCGTAGGTATGATGTGCCCGTTTAGCTGAACTGAAGGACAGGATGTGTGTCTGAGAGTGAAGGTGACATGAGTAGATTCATATGTATTGACATCAATATTCCACCTTTTAAGCCATGGTTATAATCGATTTAGATGACACTACAAAATTGATGAGGCAGCACTTGGATCGCTGTTCAATGTTAGGAGTGCTGTGTCATCAGCATATATAACCATCATTGTACTGCCTTCGTTTGGAGTCCGAAGGTCAGAAGTGTATAATGTATAAAGGATAGGTCCCAACACACTACCTTGTGGCACACCAGCTTTTATTTGTTTTATATCTGAGTCTTTATCGTCACAAGTGACATAGAAAGTTTTATTTTCAAGATAGGAATTGAAGAACAGATAGTACGGTGCTGGGAAAAGTTTTTTCAGTTTGTATAACAGTCCTGGGTGCCATACTTTGTCAAACGCCTGACGGATGTCGAGAAAGATAGCGAAGAGAGAGCCTTGCCTTCGCCGGATCTGCACCAGACACCACTATGACTCTGAAGAGGCACGTTTCTCTTTGTTGGCCTTTCAAGGTATCTTGTCGCGCTCCATAGATTGTATTCCGCACCCCCTGGTTCAGCTTTTCCAAGGAAATATGAAGTTGCCTTATTTTTTGCCTCGTTAATCACTGATGTCAGCTTCTTCGTTGCTCGGTTGAGCGCCGTTTTGTCCCTCGGATTTCTACTGATGTGCCAAACTCTTTGCAGTCGCGTTTAGGATACTGTGTTACTCGGGTGGAAGAAAGAGTAGAATAGGTTGCGGCTTCGTGGATGTTTAAAGTCAGGTGTTCTAATGCTGATTCAATATCGGTACCAGAGTTGAGCTGAGTATCTGAGTCAATTGTGTGTTAGGTTGGTGTTTCTTCTAACGATTTTAACAGGTCTGCCTACAACATCAATTGCGATATCTATGTTGACTAATACGGCTGGGTGATCAGAGAAGAGGCCATGAAAAGGTGCAGTAGAGATTTTGTTGGGATCAATGCCTTTACTGAGAGCAATATCCAATACATCTGGGATCTTTTCCGTATCTGTGGGCCAGTAGGTTGGTTCACCTGTGGAGTGACTAGTGAGTTGCGTGGTATGCATACAATTATACAAAGCAACTCCTCTTGGTTTGCAAAGTCTGGAACCATTAAAATTACCACATGCTATAAATCTCTGGCCCAGTCTACCAAAGACATGCTGGAACATCGACTGCAAAACCGTGTACCTAGGAGGTGAATAAGCTGCTGCTAAAGTAACGTCTCCTAGAGGGCTTGATACATTGACTATTGAAGCTTGGAACCAGTCAAGACTGATCGAAGCTTGTTCAGAAAATGTTAAAGTTGATTTGATTAGAATTGCTGCACCACCATGAGCTCTACCACTTGGATGGTTTGCAGTGATAAGATCGTACCCCTGTATTTTAAAGTAGGATAAGGAATTTAGATGGGATTCAGAAACAAGTAGAAAGTCAATATTATTACTTTTGAGAACGTGTTCAACAATTGGCCTATACTTTTTTTTTTTTTTTTTTTTTTTTTACATTGACATAGTAGGTACGCAATGACCACACACTGATCTCACATGGGGCAGGCCCAAGTGGCATCAAAATTCACCCAGTCATATAGACTGGGCTCAGCTGGTGTTAATTGCTAAGTTCTTTGTTGAACATGCTATACCAAAGCTAATGTCTACGTGTTAAATATTTGGCTACAGATAAAAACATCATCAGCCTCTAATAAACATGCAATATTAAACTAAATCTAAGACTTAATTTAGAATTCAATACCTAAAATGATATAGACAATTCAAACAAAAATTTAGATTACAAGTTTAGAAAGTAAGTTATGCATTAATTCAATTAAGCCAATAATGTAGAGGTGGAAATTTCAGAGTTTAGAAAATCACGGCGAAGCAAAGTCTCAACGAAAACAATAATGACAGAACTGATAGAAAAACTTCTAAGATAAAATGAAGAAAGTTTACACTTTAGCCTAGCCTTCTAAGGGTAAAGTGTAGTGGAAGAAGCAGAAGATGAAACTGAAGCAGTGACTGGTAAGGTTACCTGCGAAAGCCTAGTTTTTTTCTTAGGAATAAACTCATGGACCACCATATGTGCAGGCCAGAAATTAGCGCCACAAATGACAGAAAATACTTCAATACCAACTGAAAGCTTGAAAGAAGAGCCTTCTCTAGGGCTAGAAAAATTAAACTTATGAATATTAATATTCGAAGTGTTGCATGCTTTTGATGATATATAGCGTGAAACGTCGTCACAGGTTGTCTCCTTATCCAACCTTGAAATAAAAATATGTTTACGAGGATCCAGCACCTTCAAAATACATGGCACTGGAGTAGAGGCAGTATTGGACTGTGAAGAACTCTTAGGGGGTGACAAAGTACGGGAGGATTTAGAGACTTTAGTAGAAGATGAAGCAGAAGTCACAGTAGTAAGACAAGGAATAGAGGAAGTCGAACAAGTAGTGGAGGGAAAGTTAAAGGCGATAGATGAAGAAGTAGTAGATGGGATAGTGGTTGACGGAGCTACCGGAATTTGAGCGGGATGGGACGATGGGGTGGATATGGAAGAAAGTACAGAAGAGTGACTGGGTAAAGGTTGGGAAGAAGAAGAACAAGTTGGAGAAGTTGAAGTTGAAGTCACAGAAGTAGGACAAGGAATCGAGGAGGACGAACAAGTAGTGGATGGAAAGTTCAAAGCGACAGATGAAGAAATAGTAGAACAAGTTAGAGGGGATTGTGAAGAAGGGGGTTGAGGAGACGAAAAAGAAATAAGTGGAGCTGTTGTAGGCGGAAGATTATGAGGGGATAATGGCGGCAGTTGTACTGCATTAGCCGTTGGAGTCAAGTCGAAAGAGTACTCCAAAAACATTTTTGACCCAGCATCACACTCTGAGGCTAGCTCAGTGAATAGTTTCTTAAGTTTTTGGTATTTAATTCGCATACGGTGGTACATCAATGAGAAGTCCCCCTGGCGATTGAAGCAGGTGGGGCACGACCACCTGATGCCACCACATTCAGGTTTAGCAGTACCGTAAAGTCGGTCATAGTCGCGACCAGTCAACCCAGAACAATTAAGGTGGGCGATGTTATCGCACATCCAACAAGAGACACCTCTAAGCTTATCACTATTAAAGTTGTCCTTGTTGGTGCAAGCCCGAATACAGCAATTCATTTTGCGCGAAGTATAGATACAAGATATTAAATAAAATAAAAGCAAAATAAGATAAATAGGATAGGAAAAAAATGAATAAATAAAATAAAAGTAAGTGAAAAAGAAGTAAATAAAAAATAATAATAATAATAATATCAATAATTAAATAAATAAAAAAATGAAATTAATAAATAAAATAATAACAATAAAATAAACTTGAGTGAAAATTTTTTTTTAAAATTTATTTTCAAAATTTGTTTGTTATTATCAACACACTGTGCAAAAAAAGCACAACGACTTAGGCCGAATTTTGACGCTCTCAGCTAGACAGAGATAGAATTGCAAAGAGAAAAGTAAGGTGAATAATAATATTTTCCCAGAGAAAAAAGAGGAAATACAGTTATTTAAAAATAATAACTACTGTATAGAGAGCAAGAAGGAAACAGAAAAAGACTAAAATAGCAAAAACTATTTTAAAGAGAGAGCAAAGCAGGAAAAAAAAGAGATTGAACTCAATACACAGGAAAGGCAAATTTAAGCGTTGTACTTGCCAAAAATAATTAAACATTGATAAGTACAAAATGTATACGGGTGAAATGAGCCATACACCACAAATAAATTCACTTATAAATTCACTTAACACCGGAAAGAAAATAAATATTATTAACGATAAACGACAATAGACAAATTAATTGCCAAATGCTAATCTAAATCAAAATGAGGAGCAGAATCAAAACACGTCTGTTAAGCACAAGCTACTAACTACTACTGCATAGGCCATTATCATTCCATGTAGTCATCCTGATATTTATTTGCATGTTTTAGACAACACGTTGGAGATCATCTGGGTGAACTGGGCAGTAAGCGTGTTTACCATTTTTTGAATCATCAGGACTACACGTCTCAGGATTCTCTCTTCACTGAAGCTGGAGTCATTATTCGTTGCATTACTAGCCGTATTTGGGTTCTCAAGAGGAATATCTGGCTGGGAAGTAACGTTACCCCTAGTTACGCTAGCATACGTGGAGCGGCTGCTGGAGTGCCAGACCGAGTTGACTTGTTGCTGTACTGAAAGTGCCGATGGGTGGTACTGAGATACTGGCTTTTTTCTCCCAGCATTAATTCTTTGAACAGTAGCCTGATATACCCTACATTCTTTATAGGAAGCCGTGTGGTTTTTATTGCAATGGACGCAGGTCTTACGGTCTTCCCTTGTTTTCATGCATTCAGGTGATTTTTGGTATTCGCCACATTTCACACACCGGTATGGCTTGTTGCAGAAACGTTGAGTGTGCCCGAATTATTGGCAGCGATGACATTGTACCAAGTCGTCAAATTTTCTAGGAGGCTCTATATTAACCATAGCATGTAATGCTTCGACTTCGAATATTTTTATGGCATTTTTTGTAGTTATTTCAATTAATTTCCTCTTTTCGTTTGTTTTATTGTAAAATTGTTTAATTGTAATATTGTTTGCATTATAAAATTGTTTGTTTATATTTGTGTATACGACAACAGCTGATCTACGACGTCAAAAAACGAAATTGGTAGTTCAAGAAATGTAGCTTGTAACTTTGCAACTTTATAACTTTTATATATTTATGACGTTTCGTGAAGACCCTTATGTATTAATTCGGAGTATAGAGAAAAATAAATAAATAAAAAATCGGAAATAAAGCTAAAGTCAAACAAAACAAAAAAATAGTTAGCAAGCTCTCAAAGCAAAACAAAGAAGAAATAATAAAACAAAGTAACTCATAAAGATAGAATAAGACATTAATTAAATAATTTTTTTTAGGTTATTCCTTATTCACCAGTCAACCTTTTTGCCACGGTTCTGTCAAAATACTAGACTACTCGCAATCAGAAATTGTTACTGATGAAGATGGCATCGCAAATATTCAAATTGGCACCTACAAAATCCTTCACATTATCAACCTCACAGAGTACACTAGAATCCTGGAGGACAAAGCAAAATATTTCCTTAGAAATATTTACGTTCGCATCCATTGTTCGCAAGAAGAAATCATAAGCACTAACAGCACTATTTACAATATATCGATAAAAAATATAAATAAACGTTTTCTTGATATCATTTGAGCGGTATGAAAATGGATCGCAGGAAACCCCGACCATGATGATTTAGTAGAAATTATAAAGTTTTCAGAGTTAATGGAAACCATTACTAAAAGGCAAATATCAATAAGAATATAGTCCAACGAATTAATAACATAAAAAAAATCAACAATAATATCATAAAAACTTTATTTTAATTAACTTTACATATGAGACCAGACCTAATGTCTCTTCCACGGCGTACAGACACATTTCAACAGCTGCTTTCACTACAAATTACAACCAAGGATTGCATAAAATGTTTGAATTTGAACCCTGTTGGGGGTTCCACACACAAGACCTATATTCAAGAATAGGTCTAACAAGTTAGATATATAACACTTTGGTGGTATAAGGATAGTTAAATTCCCTAGACCAGCATTTAATATAGCCAAGGATACCTCTGGCCTTAGAGACTGAAGAGGAAATGTGGGTGCCAAAATGTTGAGGAACTATTTGACTTGCTAGGTAACAAAGAATGCAACGTACGTATTCTTCACGCGCCAGAATAGAAGAGAAAACACTTTAATAAGTTCAATTCAGATTTTACATTAAAAGTAGTTAACATTAGTGCATTTCAAAACAGGTTCATATTATTACTTATGTTATTAACATTACATTTTACTCATTACATTTTAACATTTCCCTTTAATGTTGATAAAAATAAGTTCTTTTAATAATTCATACGTGAACAAAATTCATATTTATAAAAAATTATTTGCTTATCTTAGTTCTTATTTGCTTATTTGTTTGACTTTAGCAAGGTTTTTGCTAGTATGTCAGCAGTCACATCATTAGTGGAACAATAATTTAAATTAATAATTTTCTTTTTATATATCTCCCTAATATAATGATAGCGAATATCTATATGCTTGCTTCTGGAATGATAAACAGGATTTTTAACTAGATTTTGCGCGCTCAAATTATCTCCAAAATTTTCGATTGTTTCAATCTTTTTGTTCAAATACATTTAATTTAATAATTTTCTAATATATACAGCTTCTTTCGCAGTAAGCGAAGGAGCCATATATTCAGCTTCGGTGCTGCTTAAGGCTACTGACAATTGCTTCTTGCTCTCCCATGAGAACACACCAAGCATGAACGCATATCCTGTAAAGGATTTTCTATCGGTTGAATCGCCACCCCAGTCAGCGTCGACGTAGCCTACACCTCTTTTGCCGATCTTTATGTTTATTGTTGAATTCAAATAACGTAACACTTGTTTCGCTGCTGCCAGATGCTCGTTATGTGGGTCTGTATTTCGCTGCGACAACTTGCGTACCGAGTGGAAGATACCAGGCCGTGTCGTGATAGCTATGTACATTAGCGATCCGATGAGCGATTGGTACTCGGTTTGCATGCTTCCTTATGGCACTGCACTTGAAAACCTGGTACCAATGGAACTACTGCTTTGCGACAGTTCTCGAAGTTGAATTGCTGCAAGAGTTGTGTAATGTGTTGCCGTTGGTTAATGAAAATGGTACCTCTTTCACCAACCCTTTCCACCTCCGTGCCCAAAAAATGACTAATAGGACCTTTGTGGACTATCTGGAATGAAATTTTTTGTTTGATATTATTAAGGTCGATTTTATCCTAACTGGCCACTAATATGTCATCCACATATACAGTCACGATGTTAATATTGTTGTCTTCATTTCTTGTGTACACACATGGTTCACTTTTGCATGGTGTGAAACCAATTTTTTGAGCATCGTGTCCAGTGCCATGTTCCACATTCTACCGGACTGCTTTAGCTCGTATAATGATTTATTCAGTTTCAGGACTTTGTTGCCAGGGACTTCAAACATTTTCGGTTGCCTCATATAAACGTCATCAATTAGTTGACCATTTAAGTATGCTATTGACACGTCCAGCTGATGCACGTACAACCCCATCTCCGCTGCAAACACCAATACCATTCGAATTGCAGAGTATCTTACTACAGGTGAAACGTCTCCACATAGTTTAAACCAAACGTTTGTGAACAGCCTTTGGCAACTAGCCTTTACACCGGTCGATTTCGCCTTTGCTGTTCTTTTTCAGTGTAAATACCTAACGAATTCCAATGGCCTTGTGTTTACGAGGAGGGTCCGCAAGCTCCCACTTATCATTTTATACGAGTGCATTAAATTCATTTTGCATTGCGTTCCTCCACTCATCTGCTTGCTTGCCAGACAATGCCTCTTCGACCGTTTGCGGCTCCACGGCGGTACTCCTCATTAAATTTAAGTTATTGTATTGTTTTTTAGGTCCACCCCGTAATCCTGTCTTAATGTTTCTTCGACGCCCTGGTCCTCGTCTCGGTTTAACTCAATTGCTGCTCTCTTCAGCTGAATCTGACTCGACATCCTCAGTTCGGATTGCCTTTTCATCTGTTATGTCATCTAAAATTTAATCGTAATCATTTTCGGGGGTGTCATTTACCAAATCTCGTTCTTCTTTGTGGATTCGGCTTCATCTGGATGATCAGTGCTTTTACTAGGCTCGTTGTTAAGTTCAATACTAATACTCTCAGTGATGTTTTCCACAAAGGAAACATCACGGCTAATGATGATATTGTTGCTGCTTTTATCAAATAATCGATAAGCCTTCGACCTATCATCGTAGCCAACCATTATGAGTTCTCTCCCCTTTGCGCGGAACTTCTTATGCTGAGTCTTGTCCAGTGCGACAGCTAAACAGCCAAATATTCTGAAATGACTTACGACAGGCTTGTTTCCATTCCAGGCTTCGGAGGGCGTCATATTATCTAAAGCACTTGTAGTTGACCGGTTTCTGATATATGCTGCTCTATGTACTGCTTCAGGCCAAAATTTTTCAGGTAAATCTGCGTTTGTCAGAATACAGCGAGCCATTTCCACAAGCGTTCGGTTGAACCTCTCAGCAATTCTATTCTGGTGGGGAGTATGGGGAACTGATAATTGACGAACAATAACATTATCTTTTATATACTTTTCAAATTCCTTATTAATGTATTCCGTGCCATTATCGGGGCGCAGATTTTTTATTTTGCAAATTGTTTGTCGCTCAGCCATGTTTTTGTAAGTTTTAAATATTTCATTTTTCTGCTTCATAAAATAAACATTTACAAAACGCATTTTGTCGTCGATCATCGTAATAAAATACCGCAAGGCATACGTCACTGTGAATTAGTTGTAGCTTTTTTAATGTTTTGGTTTCGGACGCTTTAAACGGTTTTACGCTGCACTTGCTTTTTAAACAAACGGTACAATCAATTTTTTTGCACGTTGTGCTAAACTTTAAACCACGCACTAGTTCTTTGTTTTTAAGCTCCACTGGTATTTTAAATTTAAGTGTCCGTATCTCTTGTGCCACTTAAATATTTCTTTATAAAAGTTTTCGGCATGGTACAATTTACCCGTTAGTTAAAATTAGCACATAAATTAATCGCCCGATTGTTTTGCAAATAATATTTTATGATCGTTTTCATCGAATACATGAGCTATGCCTTTCTCAAACACTACTTTGCACCTACTGTTCATCGCTTTTCTCACTGAAATAAAGTTGCATTGAAGTTGCAGTACAAATAAAACATTTTTCAGCTTAATAGTGCACATTTTTGATTTAATTAAAACATCACCACGTCCAGTTGCTTCTATATATTCATTTCCAGCAAGCAAAATTTGGTATTGTACTGTTCTAACCCTACGAAAAGCTTACGCACTCCACACATGTGTGACGTTGCTCCACTGTCTAAACACTACTTGGTTTTATCAACCATTGTTCTCTTATTTGCGTTGAAAATTGCGAAAAAAGTCTTAGCTGTCTCTTCTTGCTCTACTCCTCCCGATCCGTTAGTTGCACTTAAAACTTTTTCGTCTCCCTTATTTCGGCAATCCGCTGCGCAATGGCCTCTGCGACCACAATTATAACACTTGAAGTTACCGTTTTTTGTCCTTACGCTTTTGTTTCTGTCGGCGCCGTTATTCTTGCTGTTATCCACCCCTTCTGAATTTTTATGCATTTTGTTGTTGTTTTGCCTAGCAACAAATGCTTGTCCCGTTTCTCCCGAATTTAACAACTCATTACTTCTTCTGCGTTCACTCTCCTCGATAAGTTTCACTTTGAGGGAATTCAACTGTGGCAAATCGTCCTATATTCCAATGCAACGACAAAATTTTCGTAACACATAGGCAAACTAGCAAGAAGCATAATGACGAACAATTCTTCTTGCAAGGTAATACCCAATTCGCTGAGTTGTTCAACGATTCCACTGAAATCCGAAATATATTGCTGCATACTGTCACCTTCAGTCATTCGCATATGAATCACTTTTTTGAAAAGTGACACCTTCCTCACAGGTCCTGATGGTTGATGGATTTCCTTCTGTGCTACCCAAGCTCCTAAGGCAGACGCTTTTTGATGTGGCTAATTTGGCTGTGTTTAACAGATAACGTTAAAACTGCCAACGCCTTCTCGTTAACCGAAGTCCATGCAGCACTCGCTTCAACTTCATCTGCTGGTGGCTAAGGATTGCCTATTATTGACCACAGCTCTTGATGGACCAACACGCTTCTCATTTAAACACACACCACGTATTATAATTGGTCTCATCCAATTTTTCTATATTGTATAGCGTACTCAAATTCACTTTTTTTCTTTTAAATTTATTTTATACTTTAACCCTGGACCTAGATTCTGGGCCCATAACCTGTTGAGGAACTATTTGACTTGCTAGGTAAGAAAGAAACATTCTACTAAAGCACTTTAATAAGTTTAATTCAGATTTTACATTAAAAGTAGTTAACATTAGTGTATCTCAAAACAGGTTCATATTATTACTTATGTTATTAATATTACATTTTACTCATTACATTTTAACACAAAATGAAACTTGGAGTCAAACAAAATTCCAAGATTATTAAATTGAGAAACGTGTTCCAACCTGTTTCCATTGATATAATATGAATTTGAACTTAGAGTTCCACGGAAAAATTAAATATTTTTACATTTATTAGAGTATAATATAGTTAGTGGAATACCAACTACATAGAGAGTCTAAATCACTTTGAAGAAGCACCCGCTGAGTTAAGCCGTTGAGTCCTAAACATAGTTTAACGTGGTCTGCATACATTAAAACATGAGAGTGTTTTATAACAGTAGGTAAATTATTGATGAATATATTGAAATAGTTTTCATATGACTGCCTTGAGGGACCCCACATAATTGAAATAGAGGACTTGAAAAATACCCTTTGAGTTCGAAAATCAAGATGAGATTCCAGCCATCTAACTTTTTTTTAGATTCTATTTATTAAGCTCAAAACCAGACCTATTTTCCTTTGCTTTTATGTTATAAATTTTCACATTATTTGAACAATTATTTACAACTATTACAGATTAATAATTAATTAATTGTACATTAATTTTTGTTAGGCTTAGAATTATTTACATTTCAATTCGAAGATCAGGTCAGCGTCTTCTTCATCTAAGGCGACTTCTGTTCCTTTCCAGAATGTCGTGGATGTGAAGCCTTTTGAGGCGCTGAATGGGTGAGGCTTCAGCCAGGGGTCTGGCTAGCAGTCTGCTGTGGTATCGGTTTGTTTGTAGGGTGATCTGATCCTCGACAGCAACTATATCTAGGTCTCTATGCAGGGTTGAGTTTTTGAGAGAGTTTGAGAGGGGGCAGTGAGCTTCTTTTTTTTCAATAGCCAGTGTAACCCAGTGATCTTGGTGCGACAATAATGTACTACAGAAGAAATTTGTTGGTTAAAAGTGGGCTCCTGGTCAAGAGTTTGAGATGCACAGATGGTAGAGAACTGCTTCTTGAGGTAAAGCAGACGTTGGTTAATTTTGAGCTATTCATTTTGATATTCCATTGTTTTGCCCATGTCTCTAAATGATGGACGTATTCTTGAATCCCGTCAGGGGCCTCTTACTCACAGTGGGAGAAGTAAAAGATATCAACATCGTCGGCGTATGAGGCAACCAAAATCTTATTAGGAACGATGTCCTTCTCGTCTGCGTGAGGAACTCGGATATCCGTAGAAAACAGTCAGAAGAGAGAATTCGGCCAAGCACACTGCCCTGAGGTACTCTCGGGCCTCGCAAAAAGTGCGTCTCAAGGTAGAACTGGTGAGGCCAAAATAAGAGGATGTTATGGGGGATTTCACCCTCGCTTTAAGACTAAGGTGCCATACTCGGTCATGTGCCTGTCCGAGTCAATAAGAACAGCATTACAAAATTGTTGTGTGTCAAACGACATAAGAATATGGTTAACGACCCTGTTCAATAGTGCTATGGCCTGCACGCAAATGAAACTCATGTTCGAAAATGAGTCCGCGGGACTCCACGATAAACATCAACAAGGTGGCAAGCAGTCGTTCCCAAACCTTCGAGATCGAAGGCGATCCGGCTTACTAGGCTGATGGATCAATGTAACGATCCATAAGCAGTAGGCAAGTACTGTACTCTTAGAATATTGTTAAAGATTATATGGAGAAAACGAAGCGCGTTCTCAGGAAGAGATTTCAAAGTTCTGTTCCATATCCTGTTGTGTCCGGGAGCTATGTTGGCCTTGAATCTCCTTATTGAACTTTAAACTTCGGCCATAGTGAAAGGGCCGGTGGGGGGATATCCGTCTGCATCAGAGAGGATAGTTGGATCACTTACATCTTCTTGTGAAGCCATTTCTAGGGATCTGAATCTCTCAACAAGATATACAGCAAAGTTGGTCAGCATCGGAGCGACACCAGTTTCTACTGGTGCCTTCAATAGAGAGAAAGACCCATTGTTGTTAGGCTCCATGTTAGGGAGCATGTTTTTAAAGTAGGCGACACGATGTATGCTAAGAGCTTTTTGAGCTGGGACTTTGCCTCAGTTGCTAGCTTGTGTTGTCGGTAGGGTGTGTTGTTAGAATGTAGACTTTTCGTATCACATGTAGCTGTCCTGGGAGATGGTCTTACGCAATACTCTGATTTTTATCCTTCACCGGAGGTGAGGCAGTGGAGCCTTTTTAAAATATTTTCTTTTACAATTTTAAAAGTACAATTGTAGTAATTTCATTTCTTAATTTTTCTTTAATGGCAGATATATTGTTACCACTTTTTCAATAAAAATATCAATAATAAGAATAAGAATGTTTGTATATACTGGCAGATCTGTATGTCAAAAACATTCAGTTGAAGCGGTTTGGTTATTCGACAAAAATGCTTCGAAAACCAGACTCAAAAAAAAGGAAATTTATAAAATTATTCATAAAATTTTTGGTTTCAATTTTTCAACATTAGAGTAAAGAATTGTTCATTATGTCTCAAATTTAGATATAAAAAAATTGACTGGGTTCGTAATCAATTTGCGATAATAAATATGCATTTCTGGATTTGAACCAGAGATCTGAAATGAATCAGGAAAACGAACTCGTGAGCTATTCACAAAAATTGAATGTGACGCTAGTCGCATAGAAACGAAAAGTAAGGAAAACGAATACGAAGAAAGTTACGGATTGTGAATACTTTCGGATACAAGTAGCTCATCAAGACAAGCTTGTTAAGATAAGTGTAAATCGTGCAAATAGTAATTTGCTGGTATTCGTCTCACTCTACCACAAAAAAATCTTAATTGTTCCTGAATAAACGAATAGGCTATATCGGCTTCTGTATTTCTTGCGTCACTGAAGCGATTTATATTTATGAGTGGAAAGCCAAGTCGCATTTGGTCTGATTTGGTCTACGACCAAATTTGTTGGAACTAAAATGAATTGATGTATCTTCCTCGCCTTCTTCTCAGTGATGGTCATCAACAAGCGCTGAATCAGTTCTGCCTCTTGGATAATACTGATTGTAGACTCATTCCTTCTCGGTCACCACATTTCGCGGGACAGTGGGAACCAGCTGTGAAAAAAGCAAAATATAGTTTTTATCGGGCCGTCGGCTCAATTCCCCAAAGCTCATTCCCCAGCTTTGGGGAATTGCATACTGTAGTTTGTTATATTTCCGCAATTGTTAATTCAGGGTCATTAGTTCATCTTTCAGAAGATCGTGCTAACTTTGATGTTCTGACACCTAGTTATTTCCTGATTGGGTCATCATTTGCGGCAGTCTCCAAGCCTGATGTCACCCATTTGAACTACAATCGCCTTGCCTTGATCGTTGGCAGCGCGTGTCGTACTTGCAGCAAATATTTTGAAGGTCAACGACATCGGATGATGAGATGAGAATTTAACGCGTCTGAAGAGGCCATTAGCAAGGGTAACTCAACTCATACCTGGCGCAGACGACGTTTCAAGGATTGCGGAACTGCTAAATACTTCTGGGTCTGCTTTTCGTGCCATCTGCAAGCAGTGCCCACTACCTGTTGTGGACTCTGTTGGAAGGTCGGTCCTTTCAACGGGGGAGTATATTCTGAAAAATTGTATTTATTTTCACTCAATTTATGTTCAAATTTTACTCAATTCAATTGCCCATAATTTTGTTTGTTGCATTATGGTAATTGTAATCTATACTTTAATATCTATTTCCCTCTCTTCTTTGTGCAATCATTTTTACATTTCTTACTCTTATTTATTTATTTATATGCAAAATAGCTTACAAGTTTGTTAATCACGTGTTGCTTATCGGCTCAATAGTGGGCACTGAAAATTGCATATTTGTTTGATGCGTTTTATAGACAAAACAATTTTGTATAAATGAAACTTATTTTATTTTTTATAAAAACATAAATGGCTTTTATTTGCTTATTTCACTGAGGAACATAGGACTTCAGAGCAATTTGCTGGATCTTGTTATTGAAGTCTTCTAAAGTGGCCATGTTGTTACTGCCTAGAGTTGCCCGTAAGCCGGTGAAATATTTGATTTTAATGGAGGGAATGCGCAGTTTTCCGATGTTGAAGTGTTTTTTGATCGGAGTCGTCTGTGTCTTACGGTGTTCAGTGTGTCGACCATAATTAATTCAGGTTTGCTATTTGTATCCGAGGTTTTGTTCTGTTGAAGTCTCTGTATTCGTTATTGTTTGAGGTGTATAGCTGGTTAGGGTATCGCCATCTCCTTTAGATTAATAGTTTGAACAAAATTTTTTTTCAGCGTAAGTAGCAAGTTGTGTGAAGTAAATGAGTCATTGAGAACGCCGTCCTGGCTAGTTTAAAATTTAGTTCTTTGCATAATAATGAAGAAATATAATATTGTCAACAGTTTTTGGAGCAAAAGGATTTCTTTTTTACTTTATCAAATTTCCGGCAAAAGAACAGTCACGCTCTGATACTACTCTACTTGTAGGTATAAACAGCATTCTAAGGGCAAATTTGGACAAGCGAGGGAATATAGTGTTTTGCACCTTCCACCATTTCACTGTAGAAATCATTTTGAATTCGAATTCCTTCTCTGCAATATCTGTCTATTTCTTGTGCGAGATTTTCTGGCGTCCTTTCGCCTATAAGATTTGGAAAAAAAACTTAAAACATTTGATATGCTCGCTGTAGTTTGGAGATCAAACTGGTGAGAATATGAATGGCGAAGACGTCGAATACGATGAAGAAGTATGGGGTGATATACTTTCGTGAGAACTGTTTGATGCCACATTTAGGTGAGAAGGTGTTGAAAGGCCGATATAATTTTCAACATATGCTGTTATATTCTCAACATAAAATTGTTTTATATTATTATGTTCAGCTTCTTTCATGTGTTTTGCTGGCGGTTATAAAATAACGGCACTTTGCGGTGAATGCTTAAATTACCAATCCATGTTGTTTCAATATATTCCAATATTTTATGCTTGAAATTCACAATCTCACGCACATCGCAATGAACTGTTTCAGAAACTGCTTTCAGTCGAAAAATGGATGAAAGTACGAAACAAATCGGAATATAGTTGCATACTTGTAATTTATTAGATGTGGTGTCGAAGTACTTACAAAGCTCTACTAGAAAATTGACAATGTTCATATTAATACCAAAGAATGGATTTTGTTGTTGTTTATTGTTTAATATTTCCGGAATGTACAGCAAATTATCTCTGATAGATTTAAGCATTACATAAGCGCAGTTGCAGCGTGTTAATGATGTTTGCAATGCATTTTGCTGATTAGATTTCTTGAAGTATTTTTACTAGTTACTTGCGAACATCAATTAAATTGATTTGAAAATACACCTCATAATTGTATTTTAACTAACATAGAACACGTTAAGAAAATTGAGGAATTGAAAAAAATAAAAATAAAAATTTTGTAAACACCGGAACCTCTAGATTGAGCCCACTACCCGCTTTAATCCACCATTTGAATTCCCATACCAATTTCGAAAAAGTGTCGAGAAAGCTGTCCTTACAGTTCTTGAAAGAGCTAAATGTTTAAATTTTTTTGAAAATAAGCTCAATGCACATGCTACTAAAACCCAGTATTTTCAAGCATTTGGGGTTTTCAGCCATTGTCAAAATGAAAATAGGCAAAAGCTCTAATATTTTATTCTTATTATATATTCATTATTCAGATTATAGAACTCCAACAAGCACCAGAAAAAATGTAAAAAACGCACGAAAGTATAAACGACATACAATATTTTTAAACCCGTCGGGGACGCGTTAAGAATTCATTTGATATTTTTCATAAATCGCACATAATAAATGCCTTTCCCGAAATATTTGCCGACGTTATGTTTGCACTACATCCGACATCCCAGCGGTAAAACGAAATCTAAACGAAGACAATTCATCATTGCTAAAACGTCCACGTTGAAGCGCAACGTGACTAAGAGCACCAGAGAGAACTTATTCATATAGAGGTTACATTTCTCTCTTAAAAAAATGGCCGGAGAGACTCTTCAGACACGATTAGAATCCGACACTGATTCTGTACATCAACATTATTGTTGGCTGTTCAACTTATTCAGCGTAACATATTGCTGTTAGTTTGCTTGGGTTTGCATAAACAAATTGTAAAATTGTAGATCCCTTCCATTCGTCCCAAAAATTGAAAACCCACACAAAGCGAATGGTTGCGAGAAGCTAGGCCTTGGGTCCCATAGACCTGTGGCGCCAAAATATATATAAATATATATATATATATTATATTAATATAATAATAATATAATAATAATAAATGTATAATAAGCGTAAAGAATAGCATATTGATGAATAAACCAAAGAACGATAATTTCAAAGGGGTCAAGTCAGTCAATAAAAAATACGCGCGTTAGCAGAATGACGTTGCTAAACAGCGGCTGCCCTGCTACTTCGATGTTAATAACAGAGAAGTAAAATATTCCCATAGGTTCTATTTATTTGAAAAAAGCTGAAAAAGCTTTTGAGAGAAATGTAACCTCTATATAAATGAATACTCTTTGAAGAGCACAATCAAAGAGTATTAATTAAGTTCTAAATTAATTAAGTTATAAATAAGTTCTCTCTGAGCACAATCATAGTGCACGCAAAGACGAAGCTGTTGGCGGTGACGAAGCTGAATACGAAAAACTATGCAGAAGGAAATAAATGGATTCGCACGAAAGTGATCAGTGTTCACGCAGATGATTCGCAAACTGTCAGCGACTGTCAGTCAATCGCTTCCTGTTTAGTGTTGTTATTGTTAGTTTTTTTCTTTTCTGTTTATTTCGTGCGTTGCTTTGCGTTCGATCGACAGCATTTTTAGTCGTTTGCATTTACCCTTAACATACGCGCGTATTTCTTGAAGAAAGTATTAATTACAACAGTTTTCTCAAAAAATCATAAAAGCAAACACTATCACAACCGCCATTGTGACCAAAATTGGAGAGAAGATAGGAAAAAATTGTATTCCTTTATTTATAACTAGCGTAGCCCTCCAGATGTTGTTATGCCCTTTCCGGTAGTAACCGCGAAAATAAAAATGGAAAAGTTAAACAAAAATCAAGTATTTCAATGGTGTGTTAGCAAGAAATTCGCTTTATTGAAGCTATGAGAATGAGAATTTCGTCACCTTTGTATTCTTCTTTGAGTATCGTCACATGAATCACATTGATCATATGTTTTCTTATCACCAAACCCGTTCCGTTGCATTGAAGACAAAAAAAAATTTGTTTAGTGAACGACCAATATTGCGCACTAAACTTTCGATTTGAGTTAAACTTTTTTTATTTTATTTGACAAACTTTCGATTTCGAATTTGACATACTCTTCATCGGCAAACTGATGAAGCAATATGGACTTCATACGAATAATCCAATTTATTTATTTATTGTTTTTCCCCGACTTTCTCAATATACTAACGTACCATACTACACAGGATTATTCGATGTGCTATTCTAGAACTTCCCTGAAAATTTCATTCAAATCGGTCCAGCGGTTTCGGCGTCTATAACTGACATACAGACAGACAGACATCCAATT
Organism: Cacoxenus indagator; assembly: GCA_035041755.1. Lineage (NCBI taxonomy): Eukaryota > Metazoa > Arthropoda > Insecta > Diptera > Drosophilidae > Cacoxenus > Cacoxenus indagator. The sequence goes on from JAWNKX010001101.1 coordinate 431,159, forward strand.
TTATATATTTAGATAGAAGATTAGAAAGATTAAAATAAATTTGTATCCTACGTAACTAGCTGCTTGGGCTTTCAACTCTTATGAAATTTATGTAAGGTGGTTAACCTTAACATGTAATAGGAATTTGTATAACTGATTGTGGTGGTGTTTGTGTTTTATAAGTACTTCGATGGGGTTCCGTTGAATAATTGATCGCATAGATTGTAGCGCTGGGCGGTCACTAAGAAGATGTTGGACCGATGTTTGATTAGCGTTGCAGAGACGGCAGGTATCATTATTGTAGCTGAGCAGTAGATGTTCGTGTGTTTTACTGATGTGCCCCAGCATTCCTATGGAATTGTGTTGGATTGCTTGTAATGGCGGTGAAGGACACCCCACTAGATTTTGTTTTTCACTGCAATGTGGGCATTAATTATTCTGTGGATGTTGGCTTTCCTAAACTGGTTGGAAAGGTGTAGTGGCTCTTTTAGTGCCAATTTAGCACGTGTGTTGGCTACTTCGTTCCCAGTAAAACTGGCATGTCCACATTAATTTTATGTTATTGTGGTCCATGAGATAGTTACGTATTTGAGATATGGTGATACTACTGTTACTATGGTTTTGGATTGCATCTATTGTTGACTTACTCTCTGTGCAGATTACGACGTTATTTAGTTGTTTGGTGGCGTAATTAGTTTCTTGGAGAATACCAGCAGCTTCTGCTATGTATGCTGAACTGAGAGTTTAAGATTCCTGCGGCGATACAGTTGTTGAAGTTATGAACTATGGCAAATGAGGTTCAGTCTCTTGATCTTGTTTCATCGGTGAATATTAATTTAGCGCCGTTAGAGTTCAGCGGATGACAGGTAACCAAAGCCAGTTCCCTTTAGACGTCTGGGGTGTGTTTTTCTTTGAGTGTTGCTCGTGGACAGTTCAAATAATGATGGCCATCAGATGGCCATTTGTCTGGAGCTGTGTACTGGGGATGCACTTCTTGTAAAAATTGATGTGATGCATTTCATAATTGTTGAGTTATTTTTTGATGTGGGTTTGTGTGTAAGCAGACTGGACTGTGTTATAAATAATTAATTCGTAATCCAATATATAGGAACGAGTCGTAGAGTCGAAAGTTGAATGCGATCCTGTATGCTTGGTAGACCCGCTTTTGCTAGAGTATATTTGATGGGCGTTGTAGGAAAGGCTGGCTTGCTAAGTCGGATGGCAGTGTGGTATGGGGCTGGCAATTGTTTAATATTATTGCAGCATGCTTGTCCATAAATACTGAAGCCAATTATTGAGACTTTTATTTGATAAATTGTATAGTCACGTCTTCTTCGTCCCGTATTTAAATTTTTACTGGTTTTATTTTCGCATTTTTCACTTTTTTGACTTTTTTTTATTCAAATATTTGAACATTTCCAATTTGTACAGTTTGGGCAGCACTGCTACCAAACTAAATTCTCAGATGCTACTTTGTTTTTGTGTTTTATTTGTATCTGTACAGTTTCAGAAGCATCTGAAAATTAAATTGGTATTAATATTTAGCGAATTCAACGATTTTTTCGCACCAAACTTCACAATTACCTTCTTAAGGCTATTATAGAGATTCCCTGCAATTTTCATCAAAATCGGTCTAGCGGTTTCAGCCTCTATAACGGACGGATATACAAACATATAGACAAACATACTATATATATATGTATGTTAACATTATTGTATATTAAAGGAAAATATTAACAGGTTTCTTTTGCATATGTAGTTGATTTACATTTTTCAATAGATAAATTGGCACAAGATATTTGGAACTATGTAGCAATGTTTCAAAAATTATTATTTACAGAGCTTACGTTTCTCATTTTTCAATATAATAATACACCATAAGTATATTTTGCTTATTCCATTAAAAGCCACACTGAATGGTATGGACAACTTGATGCTTTGAAAAAAAATATATATTTTGGTTCCAACTTTCCATTGGTCAAGCTGTTGTAGGGTTACATGTACACCTACTCTATCGAATGCTTTTTCTAAATCTAAATTGAGTATTGATACGTGATACTTTGTTGACAGTGCTACAGAGCAGAAGTGTTCTATTGAGACAACAAAGGCATAAAGGCAGCCGATTACAGTAAACATTCATTTATCCGCCTTAATTTAGAGCTCCACGTGTACGACCGTTCCCGTAATACCAAATTGATTCGGGTTTAGTCATCTCACTCATACGCATTTCAATGCTAAAAAATGAACGGTATACAGTGTGCCACAGGTGTATCCTTAATAATAAGAAAAAAACATGAAGAAATCGAAAATTCACCTCCACAGAAGTCATCACACAGCTAATATAAGGAGCTAATATCTTGAGCTCTGAGTACTCAAAAAAGTTGTTTTTATCTGGTTTAATAACCCTCTATTTTTATGACTTAATTAAGTCTTTTTGGCATTGATGCCACCAAGTTTTCAATGTTACTTGTTTTCGATGTCTTCGTGCTTTATTATAAAGGATACACCTATGCAAAATAAATATGAAGCCAAATACCTTGAAAAATATTCAATTAATACAACTGCGTTTGAATTATAAGAAAATACAAAAAATCAAAGAAGTTATGAAGCTTAAAACACAAAAATTCATGAAAATTCTTGCTGTATGCTCAGTTAAGTGGTTCACTGTAAAAAAGACGAATTCAAATAACATACTGCTAATATGTAAATTGTTGACACATACGGTACAATCCACACACCTTTTGATCTCAATTTGCGACGCGAGTTTAAATGGTCCTTTATAATTGTTGACGTGCAGTCAGCAATCATTGGAGCTGATTTCCGCACACTCCACGATATGTTAATTGATCTCAAAAGAAAACGAACTAAAATTATACAACATTTCAACAATCGACTCATAGAAAAACAACTCGACCCTATGTGGATCTGCTTACCCGCTACTTCGAGATAACAAGCCCAAACACTCGTAGCAGTGCCCCAGGACAGGTGTAATTCATCTGGTTCCTAAAAAACACAAAGGTTGGAGTACCACTGGTGACTATTGAAAACTTAATGCTCCTACCATTCCAGACCGCTACACTGTGCGTCACTATGAGGACATTCTACAGCGACTAAATGGCTGAAAAATGTTCTGTACAATTGATTTAGTACGTAAATACCATCAAATCCCAGTTGTTCCTGAAGACATTCCGAAAACCGCTGTCACGACTCCTTTTTAATTGTTCGAGTTTGTTGGCCTGCCGCCTGCGACGCAACGTAGCATGGACAATCTATTTCGTTGCGAAACAGTCTGCTATATTTGTTAGTTGCAACATCGACGATATAATCGTTTACTCTGGCTCCCATGAGAAGCACGTGCAGCATCTGTCAACAATTTTTGAAATATTAAGAAAAAACTACTTTAGCATTGACTCAAAAAAATTTTAATTTGGTAAAAGTGACATTAATTTCCAGGGCTTCACAGTCAACCATTAACCACCTGCTGAGCGCACACAATCAATCAACGACTTTCCGAATCCTAAATCAATCATAGAATTGATTTGCCATTCCTAGGAATGGTCAACTATCACAGGCGGTGAATTCCCAATGCAGCACAAACACAAATTCCACTTACAGACTACCTTAAAGCGCAACCAAGAACGACAAGCGTGAAATTGTGGGACGCCTGAGCCAAACAAAGCATTTGAAAGCTGCAAGTAAGCGATTACCGATGCAGTGCGAGCAGTATTCCTCGCTCCATACCTTAACTATCCTTACAGACGGACGCCTCAGATATGGTAATTGGCGATGCATTCAAACAACTGGATTGCCGTGTGTTTTTTCTCACGCAAGCTTAGTTTTGCAGAAATGAATTATAGCACTTATGATCACGAACTGCTCGCTGTCATCGCAGCCATCATTTTCTTCTAACACATTATAGAAGGCCGACCTGTTATCCAAACTGATAATAAATCATTAGTGTATGCGTTTTCACAAAAGATAACAAAGGCATCACCACGACAGTTTTGCCAGCTGGACTTTATTTCGCAATTCTCTACAGAAATTGTCCACACGCCTGGAATATAAAACACCCTTACTGACGTTATATCTGCTCTGCGGATGCTTTGGGACTATAATCCTCATAAACGGCTAGATCATATTTGATTTGTTTTCACAGAATATGCAACTGAAGTGTGACAGAGCAAGACACAAAGGAAGCGATGGTCTTTCGCGCCGAAGAGTTCCTACGAAACTTTCTATAGAGCGCCCACACCTAGGGAATGGCAAGGAGCGTACTACCTACATTGGAAACCTTGGTTAGTGCACAGAGGCGCAAAGTTCCTATGGCGCTTTCGCCCTGCGTCTTGATCGACTGCCAGGGGAGAGAACTAGAAAAAGCCAGCAGTCAGTTCTGTTCCAGTTAACAGCGAGCGCTACGCGCACTATTTTATATCGAGCAACCCGCGCCACGCGAGAAAAAAGTTAATCAAATACCGGAAGGAAAGAGCAGTCGTGTTTTTCTGTGTCATAGATCTTGTGCAACCTTTCGAGTGAGTGCTTTTAGTTTTCAGCAAAACCGTCCACTGGACGCCAGACGACTTGCCTCGCCACTGATAATTACTAGAATAATACAATTGCGGTAAACATAATAAAACACGGTAGGACAAGGTGATATTTTTAATTTTTACTTTTTTTCTATTGATCTATAACGAATAACATTAATCTCAGTGAACTGCATAACATATTTGTATGATTATAAATAATGACGAGTATATATAAAATAAGAATAGATTATGGTAATGACAACAGATGCGCCGTTAAGGAATTGACTGAGAAAATTACTACTGCATTCATAGGGGGAGATCGTGCGTAGGCGTTTCAGGCTACGCCTTGTTATGGTTCGGGTGATATTGGTTGCCAGTAGGTTGGGGTGCGTCAGCACTTTACTTTGGAATCGAATGCTTGTGGAGTTAATTACCTCCACAATCGTTGGTGTATGTGCAAAGTGATGTTTCGGACGTACCATGGTGCACGACAAGGCACTTCTCCAGAATCAGACCGAAATAACGGACTTGCTCCATCTGCGGAATGATGCTTTTATTGTAAATTAAAGCTGGACAAAATCCTTACCTCCTAATGCAGGTGCAGTTATATTTGGCGTCGTAGATGACTATGTTCCAGTTCTTGGGTCAGGCATGGAGTCTTTCCAGGTAGCGGTTCATTTTCTCTGCCGCTTTTTTTGGAGAGCCAGAGTTGAATAAAATTGCAGTGTCATCCGCGTAGATATCGATAATCGCTTGGTCCTTGCATATCGTCGGCATGTTGGAAGTGTATAATGTGTATAATAGAAATAATAGTAATAGAAATAATAATAATAGAAATAATAATAATAGTGTATAATAGAAAACGGGGCGAGAGCACTGGCTTGAGGGACACCGGCCCTCATATACCTAATGATGGACATTTTGTCTCTTATCGCAACGGAGACGGTTCGTCCTTTAATAAGCTTTGTGTAAGAAGAAACTGCTTTCCGGACAGAAGAGATTTTATTTCATGCAGCACTCTCTCAATTCAGACTCTACCGAAGGTTTGTTTGACGTCCACGAAAACTGCGGAGGAACAATTTTTCGACTCAAACGTAGATAAGATATATTGAAAGACTCTATGCACTTAGAAAAAGGTGATAAGTATCAATAAATTGAATAAAAAATACAGCCTATTATATAAGAATATATTTCTAATACATTTTTTTATCTACAGTGAGTGGTGTTAGAAAGTTAAATATTTGGCACTCTGCACTAATGCAAGTAAAAAGTAAATTCACGTAATTTTACATATAAAGCTGTAATTTTGCAAGCAAGCAGTTTTGCTTTCAGAAAAGACAGATTAGTCACCGGTTCGAAAATACGCGGTAAAAGTCAGAGCTGAAAAAGTCTGAACGCTCCAATATAATCTTATTTTACAACTGTGTAAGTTCCTTAAAAAAATAATAAAAAAAAAAAATCAATAAAGAACATAACATTTATCGGCATCAACAGTGTCAGTGCACACCGCGCGAGGTTCGTTAGTCAGGGGCCAAAAAATTAAAAATAGACTTTAGTCAACTCGTATATAACTTTTCGAACTTTGTTCCTGACGGCGAGGGGCCCCTTGCGTTAGGGGCCCAGGGTCACCGCCCCGGCTAGCCCCAAGGTAGCTACGCCACTGGCTAAAGGTGTCCTTCTATTTTAATCGTATGTAAACAATAGAGATCCTGAATAATTATATATGAATATATGAATCAAAAACGAAAAATATGAAGCATTTAGCAGGCAACACTATGAATCAATGGACTTTCTGGTGGTGTCAGTTTTTGAATATGCGTTAATTATATATTATAACTTCACAATTATAGTGTTCACTTATAGCGAAAAGTGCAACGAATATCGGCGGCTAGATTGGTGTTGAATTGGTCGAAATACTTATATTCGAGAGGGATAACCCCTAAAATATTTATTCGTATGTTTGAAGGTACATAACCACTTCGAACGTTCTCACGTCAATTGTTAGAGTAATGCGATGCCAAATAAATTAATTTAAGTTAATTAGCCTTCGCTTTAATAAACACTAGCCCATTTTAATAGGCGGCTTGTTTGGAGACCAAGTGTCGTTTAAAATCACAATATTCCAATAAATAGAAAAAACAACTACACGGTAATTCTGGAAAACAGTAAACTTTTATTGCTCGAGAAGGAAAGAGTGGAAGTAAAGTTGAATATCAAAGAATGTCTTTGGTTTAAAAGAAAAGTCCCTAAAACATGTGCACAGTAAAATACAAGCTATGAGTATGTGATTCTGGTACGATAAGGTGAAATTCCTTATCGGCAGTCGCAGTACCAACAGCGCGTCGTTGTATTGGTTATCGATACAATTTGGCTTGTTCTTAGGTACATATGTAACACGTTGGCTATCAATGCTATCTTGACCTGCGAAAAATGCACATATACACTGGAGCACATTCATTAAAATACATCCATTCAGTGGATGTGTGTGTCGATAGCAGTGACACAGCAGTGATAAAAAACTTGTTAACAATATATTTAATTGGTAGTTTGCATTTGGAAATCGAGCCGTGCAGCACTTGCTAACGCAAACTTTAGTGATTTAGTTTCGAACAACATTTTACGGAATATTTATTTTTAATAATTAAGAAAGAAATTTTCGAAATGAAAATAATTAGTATAATTTTGGTGATAAGTTTGACCAGTGCCATTGATGTGGAAGGTAAGATTTGTTGTCTTTCGTTACGTTTTAAATAGCTTCAGAATTTAAGAAGATAGAGTTAGAAATGATAGAAACAAAATTTCGTTAATGCATGTTTGAGATGTGAAAGGATTATATTTATAAATTAAAAAATGAAATAGTTTATTATTTTCATTTATTTTTGTTCATTTTTAAATATTTTTTTTTATTTCAAAAATGTCGCGAACATATGCCTTTACCTAAGTAGACAATTAGTACAGTGTTTAAATGATGTCTAATGATAACTAACTTATATGAGCGTTTTTTATTTTTGTAAGGATGTAGGGGAGATAGAAAAAATAGTAACAAAAATATAATAATACTACAATACTAAAATATAAAAATACTCGGCAAACGTTGTTTTGCCCCTAAAAAACGTTTGTGCATTTGTTAGTATTGATAGCTAACAAATTAATTAAACAGTTGTTTGTTATTATTGAAAATCTTCATAAATTTTTATTTTACGTTACATCTATATATAAAATCGCAATTCATTGTAACCTGTATTAGTGAATTGTAAATGCCAAAGCGTGATATTAATACTGTAAACAAAAAGGGTATAAGTTACTTACAATATGCATCACAAAACAGAACAGATTAATTTCACTTTGAAAGAGTTCAAAAGATTCTATAAAATTTGAATGAGAACTCTGTGTCTACTCTGTGTACGTATCAGTGAACTTTCTATATATACGTAAGCCTGAATTATAGAAATAACTACACCCCAGTGTCACCTACCGGGTCAAAAATAAGAAATAAGAAAAACCTATAAAACTCAAACAGAACCCAAGGTAAAAATTTGTACTCTAACAAACAAACGCCCAACGATTTTAGATATATAGATAAAATAAAAAATTTAAAATTAAATTAAATACAATAATTGAATTAAAAATAAAAAAAAAATATAAAAACATAAAGAAAATTAAAAACAAACAAAGGTATTGATATATGTGTTGTAATTTAACTTGGAATTTATTCTACCAGATCTACATGTCTTATCCCCTGTAACCTGAGCCTGAGCTGGACTTCGTTTACTCGGAGTAGGTTGACACCAACATTTGTTGGGATAGCTTCGTCTGGTAGATACGACTTAGTTTGTAATCTCTTCTGTCACTGTTGGAATGTTTAGATCACGATGCAGATCAGCGTTAGTTATGTACACCCAGCTTTGGTGATCATACGAATGATGTTTGATTGTTGTCTTTGAAATATTGCTGTATTTGATTTTGTGGCCCTTCCCAATCCGTACGTCTAGATTGGGCTTATGATAGCTTTGTAAATCAGAAGTTTATTTTATAGTGATAATTTTAATTTGAGCAGCCACTATAATTGACTATTCCTCAGTTTGATTTGATCGCTGTTTCTAAGTATGTGATGTTTCCAGTTAAGTTTGTTATCAATATATAACCCTGGATGTAGTTGGCTGGATTTAAAATTTTTTATGTCAGTTTCGTCAATTTTTGTACGAAGTAGTGTAAATTTAGTTTTAGCCTATCGACACCATTGCGAAACTGGCGCTATCTACGAGGAAGTTGTTGCTATGCATATGGTGGGATTGCAAGGGTCCTGTGCATTAGAGCTTCTTCCAACGTGCAAACGATAAATTCAGAACTATATTGTCAACAACTAACAAGACCAAAATAAGCGGAAAAGGAAAACCGGTCACAATTATTCAACAGAAAGGGCATAGAATTCCACGATGACAACGCTAGGTCACACATATCTTTGATGACTCGGAAAAAATTTAAGGAACTTGGATGGCGTATTGTCCGGACCTACCACCATCTAATTACCATTTCTGTTGTTCCATGCAGAATTATCTTAATGGCGTACCAAGGAATTTCCTAAACGACGCCAAAACGGTATTGCATCAGTTTTTTAAACAGAAGCCGCCAAATTTCTACAAAGATGGGATTATGGTTTTATCGAAAAGATTGCAAGGCTATCAATAACAGCAGAAAATATTTGATAAAAAAAGTTGCTTTGTTATATGAAAAAAAAAAAATTTTCTGATGGAATGCAAGTCTATGGCATTGCTGCTACGACGCACCTTGCTAAGATCAGAGTCCTTCAAGCGAAGGTCCTCCGAAAACTCTCTGGTGCCCCTTGGTATATGCGAACAGAGAACCTTGAAACGGATTTAAATGTTTCCAAAATTGGGAATGTCCTTAACTAACAAGTATTTCAGACGGCTCAAACATCATCCAAATCGTTTAACAAAACGACTTCTCAGGACGAGTAGAAAGATAAGGCTTCGGGGGTTGTATCCTGTCGACCTTGCGGAGCGATCTTTGTAATTATGTTAACCAATAAATCAATCACCAATCCCACTTAGTCAAGTTCACTCTTCACTAAGTTGTTATTTCTTCGCTTCCTTTAAGTTTAATTTAGGTTGTTCTTTAATAACAAAAAAATTTAAATATATGTTTATATTAAAAAAAGTATATATTGGGTGCAACTATGTGCGTATGCTAGACGTTAAACTTCAATAGGACTGAGTGAGACACAGTATATAGTATACAACTAATAAATAAACGGAGCTGCCTAGAGAAAAGAAACCAAAATTACAAAGAGAAAGTCTAATACTAAGAATTATAAAGAGTATAATACTAATAACTATAATATTACAAACAATAATTATACTAATAATAAACTATCGAAGCTAACTGCCAAGAGAACCAAAGAAGAATAGAAAATTAAAACAACAATATTCATGCCCCCTGTCTTGAAGTCTAAATTCGACAGGGTTGTGCGCTTGCCGCTTGCTTGATTATTTTTATTTTGACACAGCCTTGCGGCCGAAGCTATTATTGATTCTTCTTTGGTGTCGCATAAACCTTGTGTGTCATGACTGGTGAGCGAGCCAACATGCCAACAACTGCAAGCACAGCATATCGCTGTATTTCGTTTTCTTTCCTCTTTTTCTTTCTTTCCATTGCTGAGCAGCGCGCATACAAATAAAAAATGTGTACGTCTGCGGTGTATTCCTTCTCTGTTTCTCTTACAAATTTTTCGTCCATCTCTGCCGTAGAAACCGCTATCACGGCGCCGAAATATTGAACATTTTTACTGCCAATGCGCTTCAAAAAAAAAAAAGGTTATGACTTTTGCCAATCTTTCAAGCAAAGCGCAGACCCGCTTCTAAAGAAATCCTATCTTTTGAGGCAATAAGATAACTAAACATTTTTCGACTTCTTTCCAGGAATGAAATGCTATTCCAACATTACACCCTCCATGGAAAGGAACAAATGGTATTCAGAATAGGCCGAGCCTGGTGAATACTGGGAGTAGAGTGAGCCCATTAGACGTAACGCTTTCAACGTTTCGGGGAATTGCTTCTACCTAATGCTGTCGGGCACTGTCATGAAGCAAATTCACTTTTCATGTCTGCTCGCCCATTCGTCGTATTTTTCTTTCAGTGCTTGGTGCAAAAGGATGATTTTTGTCGATGTCGATTAGAAGTAACAGTTTTAAAAGTTTAAAACCTTTTTGAAGACACAATTGAAGACACTCTTCTTATCTCACCAGGTGTAGAGCACATCCTTTTTTCAATGGATGTTCGGTTTTGACTGCAATGTTGGTGGTTGGCCCGGATCAACCCAAGATATTTTGCATTTATGATGGACAAAACACAATATAAAAATCAATATTTCATTGCCATCTCATTCCTTCGTTTCATATGGCACCCAATATCTTTCCTTTTAAATCTTTCCCATGGCGCGAAAGTAATGTCATTGTTAGAAATGGAAATGGGGGCTGAATTTTTACAAAAAGTTTATGCGAAGGTGTAAAATTGATGAGATTAGGTTAAAAAAATTATATCTCGCAAATGGCACCTCCCGAGTTGATGCACAATTCTACTAGTTTTACTGCATTTTGGATTGTTGCTCGCAAACGTCTGGCTGCAAATATTAGCTTTCCAGATTTGCAAGGTGATATCGGAAGGCAATTCTACTCCCCGAACCGGGGCATAACTCTAAACTATTTGTTTACAACATAGATGTCAAAACACACAAACATGCTATAATTTTTTTGCAATGAAATGCGAAAAACTTTTCACGAATGCTCTTCTTTGGCCCAAAATTTGACATCTTCATGGAAACAAACCATTATTATTTTAATTTCGTTAATGGTTTTTTAATTTATTTCTTAACACAATATATATTTTTGAAAAGTTTGTTATCCGAAACCAAATCACATAAATTTTCAGTAGCGTTAAATTTTGACAAAAGCGCTACTATTATTTCCAGCCCAACTGTATATGTATATCAGTTACTGAATTCCAATAAAATAGCATGACGCTATTGTGAGTCGTACCTACAAAGCTAAAGTTTACAAACTTAATTTTTTGAAGGCCTTCAAATGCGCCGTTATCACCATCTAAGTGCCATTTTCAGAACACGTTAAAAATACGGAACAAGGTTGTTGTTACTCATCAATATACAAATTGTTGTGTGTTATCAGGAAAAACACTATTTAAAATGAAATTAGTTGAGAACTCCATTTGTCCGCGCAAAAAAATTAGGAGCTTATAGCTTTATTGGCGGTGGTTCCGTGGGGAACCCAAAGTAAGGTTTGTGTAATAAAACCCCCCACACAAAATTCCTTATTATAGCGTCACACCATTAGAGTCATGAAAATATTTTTAAGACTCTACAACAAGTTAAATAAAGTATAATATAATACGGGTACTACTCCTCTCAAGGCAAATTAACTTTTTTTACTATCATAAAGAAGTACTGTTCTTGGCTTCAGAAAGGGTATATGATTATCAGGTTTTCACCTCCCCAAATATGCATATTGAAACTAAGCGAAATGTTTTTATTTATTAGCTCAACTTCTGCAATGCTATGTTTGCAAAGGAGACGAATGTGGTAACCTTACTGATGATCTACTTCAAAGGTGTGGACCTGAAAACGAATCTACAGTAGGGACAACTAATAATCCAGAGACAACTGTCGAAGCAAATACACCTACAACGCCTAGTAGTACCACAAGCACTTCTGTTAAACCTACGAATACTGTTGTGACCACATATTCTACACTTTTACCAGAAACAACAGATTTAACATCGGAGGCTTCTTTGCCAACTGTTAGCTCTACAGTCTCTTCCTCTACCCCTACGAGTACAGTTGTAACAACAGATTCAACCACAGTACCAGAGACAACAGATTACACATCCGAGTCTTCTTTGCCAACTGTTACCACCACAAGCGTAATCAGTAACTCTACGACCACAGTTATGACAGCAGATTCCACACCAGTGCCACAAACAACAGATTACACATCAGAGTCGTCTTTTCCATCTGGTAGCATCTCAGACACATCCACTACCGCTACGAGCATAGTAGTGTCAACAAGTTCTACAATAGAACCAGAAACGACAGGCTCCACATCGGAGGTTTCTTTGACAACTGTTATTTCTACAGTCTCTACCTCCACCCCTACGAGCACAGGAACATCAGATTCCGCATCCGAGTTTTCTTTGTCAACTGCTAGTACCACAAATGTACTCACCACATCTATAAGAACAGTTGTGATAAAAGATTCCACATCACGTCCAGAACCTCCGTCAAATAGTAATGCAGAAAATATTATACTACAATTACGTAAACGTCGCTCTTTGGCCACCTACGGAGCTTATCAGATAGTTCCAAATTATAAATACGGTGCTCTTGATGGCCGAGCTGATGACGTCTCCTATGCTTGCTTTACTTACACAGCATCCAATGATGGTATGAAAACTCACGATTTATTTTTGCAGAGATAACCGACTTCGTTGTTTTCAGGTAACACTACTATTGACCGAGGTTGTGTCGCTATTCCCACTAACAAAAACGGCTGCGATTCGGTGCGAGATCAATTAAATGTCGAAAATAACTCTGAGGGTACATGTAACGTCTGTTTAATGGATCGTTGCAACGGCTGTGTGTCAATAAAGACTTCAATTGCTATCATTTTGTTTGTAATCTTTGTAAAGGCTTTATTTTAGATTGATTTGTTTGTTAAAAGCAATTTATCTTATTTTTATATAAATTTTTCTATTGTCGAAAAATCTGTATTATTTTATATTACAATTGTTTGGCAACGGCTACACCGCAGACGTTTAAGAATAAGATAGGGTTGCTCTGCGTAGGAAGAATAAGATAAGAGTAATAGTTTGGTGGCTTCTCTTGTAAGCGTTTTGCCTTGCCCAGCAACAGCAACTGCGTTACATCGTTGCTGGACGGGGCAGAGTGCATGAGGGAGAGAGGTAGCAAACAATCATCGTCAAAGGAAGGTTCAGTAGTTCAAAGGTGTAATAATTCGCAGGGTCGTGACCAGCCCGACCTTCCATGTACTTGCATGCTGGAAGAAGTATTTAATATTATTATTATTTAATACAGTTTATTTAAAATGTATAAATTATAAATAAACTTAAAAAGCTATAGAAACAAAGGCCTTAAGCTAGTTGTTGCTGCGTTGACGAGCAGCTTTTTTTTACTGAGGCAGAGCCGATTCCAAGTTGGCGAATATTTTATTAACAATTTAAAACTGAAATCTTTTATTTACATTAAATCTTCGTACATATTTATTTTTTGTAAGTTATAAACTTAGCCGCTATTTACATGTGCTCTGCTCTGCATCCACAAGTCGAAAGACAGATAACAGACAAGCAAAGGTACTCACTAGCATCAACGATTGTACATTGGAATCAACTGTTAGGTCGTCGAAGGTTCTCGAACGCAAATCCCAATATACAATCGCTTAAGCCAGCGCAGGTAGAAAGCAGAGAGAGAAAGAGAGTGCCAGTGTGAAAATGGGCACTTCACAATCCCTGTTGAAACCCCCCGCGCTCATTCAGATTAGCGCGTCAACATTCCCCACATCGTAATTCGCTAGCACTCCGGCACAGCGGATTACCATTCCTTATGTCCAGTTTGGCTAACTTCACTGCAGGGCGGGTGATGAGATCTTCGACGGTTCGCACGACTAAACTTCGCACTTGGCCGTCTCTTCCTCGGTGCACATCGATTACTACTCCTTTGAGCCATGAGTTGCGTTTGCTATCGTCGTCTACGATTACCACGATGTCATCTACGGCAACGGGTTCGGGTGATGGTCGGAACCACTTCGTGCGTCTAGTCAATGTTGGCAGGTATTCTCGTAGCCACCTCTTCAAGAAGCGGTCGGCTAGCTGAAAGGCAATGCGATAATTCTTAGCCAATCGGGCTCCAGATTGATCCATAGAACCTCGCTCACGTAACGCAGATGAATTTCCGACAAGAAAATGATTTGGTGTCAATGCCTCTGCCTCTGGTGACTCCAAGGGTACATACGTCAATGGTCGTGAATTCAGCGTACAGTTCAACAGTCAACCAGTGCTGCGCGTAGCACTTCTTCACGTAGCCCATTCTTTGGCAGAATCTCTGAAATAATAGACTTAGTTGAGAGTACGAGACGCTCCTAAACACCGCCTATATGCGGCGTGCTTAGGGGATTGAAGACGAATTTTAGCGTTGTGTAATGCCGCTCAACTGCTGAAGTTGATAACCGTTCGATCCCTGAGTGTAGGACGTGGCTGGCACCTTGGAAATTTCTTCCGTTCTCTGAGAGCATTCGACGTGGCACTCCGCGCCGAGCTACAAATTACAGTCAGTCAAATTTGAAAAGGGAAAGCTTTCGCAACATAAAGTGAGCAAAGCTCGAAACTCTAAAAGAACTGTGGGAAAACAATTTTTTGCTGAACAAGCAAGGATAAGAACTAATTTCAAGTCTACTATATTTGATCAACGTAATTGAAGAAAAGAAAATAAATGAGAAAAAATGTGGCTTTTGTTGAGGCAGATGACTTGGACCGCTTGACCATGTCGCCGTTCTACACTGAGCCCTTTTTCTATCGTCAACGCAATCCGCTCTGGGGAATTGCTGCTCCCTTCGAGCAACTGCGCAACTTCGAGAAGCAGATCAGCAGCCAAATAGGACAAATGCCCAAGGTTGGCAAGGATAGCTTCCAGGTGTGCTTGGACGTGTCTCACTTCAAGCCGGCCGAGTTGAACGTCAAAGTCGTCGATGATTCGGTCGTCGTGGAGGGCAAGCATGAGGAACGCGAGGACGAGCATGGCTACATTCAACGTCATTTCGTCCGTCGCTATGCTTTGCCAAGGGGTTACGAGGGTGAAAAAGTGGCCTCTACTCTGTCATCGGACGGCGTTCTTACCATCAACGTACCCAAGCCGGCTGCCATAGAGGACGAACGTATTGTTCAGATCCAACAGGTTGGTCCAGCCCACTTGAATGTTAAGGAGAATCCCAAAGAAATAGAGCAGGACACCGGAAAAGCCTAAGGAGGATCTGGAATCTTCGAATTTCTCGCTCTACTCACACTGAATCACCTCAATTAACGCTTGTTTTTTGTTCTTGTATTCCAAATTGATCAGGTATTAGTCCCGACCTCATGTAACGTTGATAAAGAGTTAAATCTGTCTAAATTTATAATTTTAGTTTAAGTTTTACGGCTATACCTCAGAATACTTCAAGATGTACAAAAAGGAGTCGGCTGAGATACTCGTGGCGACTTCCAGATAATCAGCTCGCTCGTGAGGCAAGTGAACAATACGCCCCATCTCCTTTCACGACGTCTGCCAACAGCCACGTCAATAGGGCCGAAATATTTCACGCCTGTGAACGTAAACTGTGGAGTGTACGGCGTTAGACGCTCCGCCGGTAAATCGCCCATTTATGGTGGAACTGGCCGCGCGAGTCGTATTCAATTGATTGGACAGCTCTTGTTGACTTCTTTTACTAAGGCCCGTAGACAACTGACCCAGTAGCGTTGGCGCATTTGGTCCACAACAATCTGGCTGTGTAGGTGATGATACCGCCTGTGGTAATATTCGGCAATAAGATACGTTATCCGATGACGTCTAGGCAGGATTATCGGTCGCTTCAAGTCTGTTTCAACACTTTCCACTGCTTCGATGCGCCCCTTGACGCGGAGGACACCTAAATCGTCAAGCATTGGAGAAAACTTGAATAACGGACTCTTGCGGTCCTTCACACCATGACGATTTTTCAAACAGCTGATTTCGTTATAAAACGACTCCTGTTGGCACGCTCGTACAAACACTGAATATGTTTCGTCGTCGCGATTCAGACACAAAATTTTACTCAATGGTTCTCAACACTCCTTCTTTGTTATAGCCCGCAAGCAGTCCAATACGCGCCGCTGTGTGGATCGTAGTCGTTCTAGTTTGCTAAACCTCTGTGGGTCTGGTCTATGCAAGCTAGCGCTGACACCTAGTTTGTTAAACCCTAAGTGGGTCTTGCACTATGCACTGACACCTGTGGAACTCTCTCTTCGTGGTACAGCACGTCGACTTCTCTTTGGTTCGTATATAAATCCTCTGTTGGCCACTGCGTTTCGTCCTGATACAATAAGCCTGGACCCACGAACCAACGATTACTTGCTTCAAGCTGTGTTACCTTGGCCCATTTAGTGCCAACGTTATCTGCGGTTGGCACCCAGCGCCAAGAGGACACGTAAGATTCCTCCAGAATTTCTAAAATGAGCACACACACGAACTTCTGGCACTTTCACCCATCAGATCGGATCCAATAGAGGACGTCTCTAGAGTCAGACCAGAAAGTTCAACGTTCAATGCTCACTGAGATTTCCGATGCAACATGCTTCGCCAGCCTTAGACCTAACGCGACAGCCATCAGCTCCATTCGAGGCACAGATATCGGTTTTAGGGGAGCGACTCTTGTTTTAGACGCCACCAGTGAGCATTGTACCTCGCCGTCCAGCTTCGCGCGCAAAAAAACCACCGCCGTGTAGGCATTAATGCTGGCGTCGGCAAACGTAAGAAGCTGTATGTTTCCAGCACCACTAACAAGCGGCATGCATCTTGGTATACGCAGGTCATTTATTTTGGGCACCATCTTAAGCCAGCTACGCCAATCAACCTAGTCCTCATTTTTGATGGGCTCGTCCTAACCCACTCCTGATCGCCAAATGTTCTGCAGTATGATTTTTGGACAAATGTTGAAAAATGCGATAAGTCTTAGCGGGTCGAATATCGACATGATGAGGCTGAGAACTATTCGTTTCGTTGTTCTAGTTGCTGAGACATTTGCTATTAAGTCTGGCCTTACAACATAGTTCAGCATATCTGGTTCAGGCAACCACCACATGCCTAGCACGTTCTCTTGTCCTTCAATGGGCGATGCAATGCACTTATTTATCTCGCCAAGACCGTTTTCCAAAGCGTGCATCACACGGGAAGAGTTTGATACCCAGCTGGCTGCAACCAGTCGTCAAAGAATGTGTTGCATCGTATTACCTTCACAGCCTTCCGACACTTCTCATAAAACCTATCGGAATTGCGTTTTTTTATACAGTTTGCCAGGGCAGCAGAACATGAGGCTCCAAACGTCATAATTTGCATGACATACACCTCAGGGGGAGAGTTGAGTCCCGATCTTGCCACAAAAATTTTTGCGCTACCTGATCTTCGGGCGCACTTGGACTTGGTTAGACATTTCTCGTATGTCGCCTGCATCAGCCATGACACGTTCTTAAAGGGTATGAAAACGCCCATCAGCGGGCATAGCACGTCGAGTCATTTAAGCAAAACGTCATTTAGCGACAGACCTTTCACCTTGGCTGCGGCGTCCCAAACCAAACGTGCCTTCCTCTTATTCGAATTTGTAACTGTGAAAATAGGAAGAAACCATGAGTTCGATTTTGATGGAAACTCACGCTTATCCAACTATCGAATATATCCCTTTTACTCATAGCGTCGCATAGCCGTAATCATGGAAGCCCTGAGGTCTGCGTTTTTCGCCATCTTCGCCTTCATTTCAATCGCTTAAACGTCATCGGGTACGAGTCCGGTAGCTCAATTTTGTCGAATCGCCACAGCAAAGCCGTCCTCCAGCGCTTCTCTGCAGGGATGTAACTAGTCGTTGATGCCATGATCTGCATCGCGCTTTCGTCATCCTTTGCATGCAAGAGTTTGGCTGTCCCGCTCACACCAATCGATTACAGAGAAAAGTACTCTCTCATAGATTCATCTAGCTCCCTAATGCTATTTGCGGCGTTGCATTGGCATACATGCAACACGTTTACTGCTGTTGCATCTTCGGCGCTGTGACGGCCGCATACCAACCATCCCTGCCTACACCGTACAGAAATAATGTCGTCACCTCCGTCTTCGCGCACCTCCAGTGGCATACCCATCTTCACGTTGTCCAGACCGAGTATCATCTGCGCTTTGGCGGACTGGCTGCGCGCTTGCAGCAGCTGTTCATCGACAGTTTGAACCGGCAGGTCCAAACGAGCCACTGTGCGCACACCTTTAAGCACGTACTGAGGTACGTGCTGACACGTACTGCTGACACGTTCACACTTATTGGTTTTGAGTTACATACCGTTTGCGTTACGTCTCCTGTCCATTTCAGACAAAGATCTTTTTCTGGTCCGTCTAGTTCCAATTCATTTGCCAAAGAACTTTTCATAAGTGTACACGCAGCACCAAAGCACACTGCATGCTTTGCGAAGAAGCGTAATTGTAACATAGCGAAACAACGTCTGCGTAGCGTCTTTACGGTGGAACATCACAGCATTCTCGTCGGTTTTGGCAGACCGATCGCTATAGTACCTTGAAGCTGTCTGGCTGGAGCTTCTGTCCGGAGACATTGCATGCAGTAAAACATTGTGCAATGCCTTGCATCCGTCAACGCCACAACGTTTCTTAACCTTGCACCCAGACACGCAAAGGTACTCACTAGCATAAACGATTGCATATTGGAATTAACAGTTAGGTCGTCGAAGCTTTTCGAACGCAAATTCCAATATGAAATCGCTTAAGCCAGCACAGGTATAAAGCAGAGAGAAAAAGAGAGTGCCAGTGCGAAAATGGGCACTTCACAATCCGTGTTGGAACCTGACGCGCTCATTCAGATTAGCGCGTCAACCAGAGAGAACTTATTCATATAGAGTTCCCATTTCTCCCTTAAAAAATGGCCGGAGAGACTTTTAAGAAACGATTGGCTTATGTTAAATTTTAAGCAATTGTACAGATTTCTTGTCTGTTCAACCATGTGGCGTAAAATATTCTGTTGGTTTGCTTAAGGTAAACAAGCAAATGGACGGACTGCCGTAAAAGGGGAAATATTGAATAATAAGAAAATTATAAAAACACAAGAAAGACATAATAAAATCAACACAATATGTCTTCCATAACTGGAATATCCCCATAACTCGAACTTCTGTTATGCATTATGGTAATTCGAGATTTGGGTGTTTGACTGTACGAGCAATACGCACAGTCCGCGAAGTTCGAGTCTCAATCGCGCAAAGCAAATTTCGTCACCCTTATTTCGTGTTGTGTTCTTTCCTCCTCTTTCCTTGTGATCGGCAATGAAGAAAAACACAAATGGTCTAGACTTTGTTGTTACGTGAGCGTAGTAAAAAGGAGGACGCACGCGCCCCACTTCACATCGTAGCCCACAAGTCAATCTTCGCTTGTCAGGCCCCGAGCGCGTTTCGTTGTTGACTTCAAATTTGCGTTCACGCAAAAAGTATACATATTCATTCACGCAGGAATATCTCTTTTCTTTGTCTTTCCTTATGTTCGGCAAATAAGGAAAAAACAAATGTCACACGCTTTGTTGTTGGGCGAAGGCAAAATTTATTTCTTTCTTTCCTGTATTCGCAGTAGCGCAGGTGGTTTGATATCGTTTTCACATGGAACAGTTGCAGTTGCTTGCTGTTTTTGCTGTTTGCCTGATAGTCAAGGTAGAATTAGTTGTATTCAACTTCGGTTTTTCGATATATAAGCGCAAAATATACATTTTAAATCAATTTTACTTTTTTATTTCTTTATTTCTATTTCTATTTTAGTCCGAACGAATAATTTATTCGTTATTATTATAATTATTTATTCATTAAAAGTCCCGCCAAAACCAATACAAGTAGGTGGTGGGAATTGCAATAACAAAAATCATGTTCCTCATTCATAAAAATATCGCGTCAAACCTATACATGTTCCTTTTTTGCTATCATTCCCAAAACAATATCAATACAATCAAAATAAAAATTGGTGACGACAATCAAAACAAACAAAACAAAGGTGATACACAGAAATTCCTTTTCATGCTAATTCGCGCTAAGAACACAAAATGTAGGAAGACACATCAAGAAGGGGAAACAGCGCTTGCTTCATTTCACAACAGGCACCCCACCCACCTTCTAAAATTTCTGTTTGCCTGATTACTTCAGTTCAGTAGTTAGCACAATGAGTTTGCTACGCAGCGACCTGCGCTGCTACTTCGATGTTAATAGCAGACAAATAATATAAGCCAATGTCTTCTTAAGATTTGGAAAAAGCTCCAAAAGCTCGTGAGAGAAATGGGAACTCTATATGAATTAATACTCTTTGGCGTCAACACTAGTATTAATGTTAAGTGTGTGTGGATAATGTGTGTATGTGTATGAATATTATGATTAGCCTGTATTTACAGTGTTTATCTTATGTTAAACAGTCGTCGACTACTACTCGTCGCGTGCAGTCAATGTAACAAGTGATCGCTTCAATCTGTTTTTAAAACTTACCGTTAATCTTTGAGCAAAATAAATAGTCTACTGTTAGTTAGAAATAATAAACTTTCACTGCAAAAAAAAACATTTGTCTTATCGTTAAACTATAATAAAAAATAAAAAATCCCGTTCAGGGCTCAGGCCCGACAACAAACCATAATGAATAAGCCACCAGACATGAACAAACTGTTCACAACAACAAGCTTTGAGAATGTATCACTTTTCTTAATAAAAAAAGTCATTGACTACACGTGTGGAGGTTAAGTGGATATGTGCAAAAAAACAAGAGCTGGCACTCTTCTTATTAAAACAAAAAACCACACTCAAGCCATAGAACTTTGCAAACTATCCAAAATTGGTGAATTCCTAATAACTGCTACGAAACACAAGACCCTCAACTATACTAAAGGAGTTATATATTCTAATGATCTTAGAAGAATACCTGAACAAAAAATGATGGAGGAGTTGAAATCTCAAAATATATCTGATATCAAAATTAAGAAACGGCAAGAATCTTGTTGAACCTGGCCTCATCATCCTTACCTTCGCGGCTCACATTTTACCAGAAAATTTGATGATCGGGCAAGAAAGGGTACATGTTCGTCCATATATCCCACTCCCTCTAAGATGTAAGAATTGCTTACGATTTGGTCACCTTACATCGATTTGCAAAAGCAATAAGACATGCCCCAACTGTTCAGAAGAATACCATATAACTGAAAATGAAACCTGCTTAAAAGGAAAATTATGCATCAATTGCAAACATAACCCCGATATCCAAAGCAATCACTCTCCACTAGACAGAAAGTGCCCGGCATGCATTGAACAGCAATGGATAACAGTAATGAAGGTTACAGAAAATGTGGATCATAAATCAGCAGATATACATCAGATATACAATATCCGCCATTCCCACCAGCTCACTCAAAAGTAGTGACCAAGCCACAAGCGACAAGCAATACAAAGCTCACACCTGCCAATTCAACGATGGCAGAAATCCCCACGCTTGCAGCCACTCCCACCGCTTCAACATCAGAAGTACAACCCGAAATCAGGACTCCAACATCATACGACGACATCATGGACACTGACACGGAATCTGTCTCCGATGAAGGTGACAATTATTTAAAAATCCAACCTTCATCCGACCTTAAGCCAAAACCTCATATAAACTCTCTCTCATCAAAACTCAGTGCTAAATACAGAAATAAAGCTAAGAATAATAACAAACAAAATAGCAAACACAGCCAACAAAAAAAAAAAAACCAAAACTAGACATCTAATCCTAATTCCATTCACTTAGGCGCCTCTGGGGACGGCGATCCTCGTGGGTGTGCTGAAGCCTTCATGGCTATTGCTCTTTTTAACAATGGCTCTCCTACCCATTTCAGCACCCACACACATTTACACACATATACCTCTCCTTTACCTTACCAATCCTTTGTTTAGATTCCAAATGTCATACAGACCCACTCCTATACGGCAGTGACCACTTCCCAATTTATATAGATCTCTTCCATCCTAACCCCACCAATAACTCTTCATATAGGCCAAAATTCCTCACTAGTAAAGCAAACTGGCCACTGTTTGAGCAACTTACAGATAAGTTTAACTCTGAGAAACCAATAAGCAACAATATAAATAAAGAAGCAGCCAACATTGTTAAGATAATCCTTCAAAGTGCAAATCAAACTATTCCCCAAACCTCTCCTCAATCCAATCATAAGTTTAATGTCCCCTGCTGGGATCCCACCCTGCAGAAACTAAAGAATAAAAAAAAACTCAGAGTGGCTAAAATTAAAACGCTGCATAACTAGTGCCAATATAATAAGCTAAAAAAAGCCAACGCACCCCTTAAACGCGAAATAAAAATTAAAAAACCAATTTCTTTGTATCAGTTCACTTCTGACATTGGCCCTAACATCCCCATCTCCAAATTATGGTCAAACATTAACAGATTCTACGGACTTTATACACCCCACTCCATTCATTCCCTCACCGACCCCAATAATCCTAGCCAAAACTTAACCAACAAAAACGACATTTCCGAAACATTTTGACAACACTGGCCAAAATTTTCCTGCGACGACTTCTCGTCAGCACAATTGAGCATTCTCGTCGGCTATACCATATTCACCATCCGAAAGTCATCTCGAAAGTACTCGATAAAATAATCTCAAACCGGCTCTGGTGGCTTTCAACTACCTGGATCTCACTCGACAGCCGTCAAATGGGATTCAGAAAGGGGAAATCGGTACTTGTACCTCTAGCTATACTAGATATTCAAAGTATCTCCGCCCTCTCCACAAAAAATCATCACTAAATTTTTTCCCTAGATTTCGCTAAAGCGTTTGATAGGGTGGGAATGCATTCTATATTAGACGAACTTAAATTATGGAGAATAAGTCCTAAAATGATCAATTATGTATCTAACTTTTTCTCAAACAGAAAAATTTCAGTTCAAACTGAGTACTCTCGCTCTGCACCCCAATCTCTAGAAAATGGCATACCCCAGGGTTCACCCTTATCAGTCATTCTCTTTGTTATAGCGTATAACAAACTCAATAGAATTATTGGATTACATAAAACCTTCGCCTTCACTGCTTACGCCGACGACAACACAATTATAAAAAAGATCAACAATAAATCCAACACACTAAACATATATCACCTCTTCACCGACATTATATCTTGGTGTGACTATCCAGGCGCATCCCTGTCTGTCCCCAAATGTAAACACTTACACATCTGCAGTAAAAAACTATGCTCCTTCCATCTACAATCAGACATATTCGCTCTTGATAATGTAAACTCATTAAAAATCCTTGGAATAACGATCACAAATAACTACTACTAACAATAACTATGGAACAAACACATAGGCAATCTTATACTTATGTTAGCCTTACGACTCAATATAATAAAATGCTTGTCAAGCACCAAATTAAATTGCAGCACTCTCACCATCATCCACGTAATCAAGAGTATAATTATGTCTAAAATTGACTTTGGATTACCACTCTATGGGAATGCCCCAAAATCTTCATTACGCAAACTTAAAACCTTATACCACACTACCCTTAGACTTTCTTTTGGGGCCTTACGTTCTACCCTAATCAACAACCTTCTCTACTAAGCGAACTTAATGCCGATAGAATCAAGAATACCTCTTGCAACAGCTAAACTCTTCAAAACTATTATGACCTCCGAACACTCACCTGTCGAAAACATTTTCAACAAAATTAGAAAATCAAAAAAACAGCCAAAAATCCCCTCAACTCTACATAACGTAATCGAGCAAAGTAAGAATCTGTCCCTTCAAATTTCTCCTATTAAATCAAATAAGCAAGTTTCCCCTCCCTGGTCCGTCAACAACACCTGTTTATACCAAACTCTCCACACCTCCAACAAAGCTGACACCCCATCAGTTATTTACAATCAAAAATCCCTAGAATTTCAACACTCCCTTAGTTCCTATAAATTCTTGTTCACAGATGGCTCAAAATCAAACACAGGAGTATTTTATAGTGTCACCACTGCTGACGACACTATAAGTCGTCACTTTCTTCTCGACTTCTCTTCCATATTTACAGCTGAAATATCGGCCATACTTCTAGCTTGTCAACACGCTCAAAAGAAAAAATTTGCCATATGTACAGATTCGTTATCCTCAATAAAAGCCATTGTCAAGACCAATAATTAAAATTTCTACTCATCATCGATAAGAAACATTCATTATTTCATCCAACAGCCCGAAAATCATAATAATATGGGTTCCTGGCCATTGCAAAATAACAGGCAACGAACTAGCGGACAAGACCGCTTAAGAAGCTCACCCATATCCCTTAATTTATGAATTTAATAAAAACTTAGCAGACCTTAAAAAATATCTTAAAAATATTTTTAACGAATACATAACACTACTCTCCACTACAGAACCTTCAACAGGTACAAAATATCCATACAACACTACATTCTCCAAGGCAAAAAATATCCTGGTCGTTCCGACATTACTAAATTCCTAAGACTTCGCTTAGGACACACAAATCTTACCAATAGTCACACCCTTAAAAATACCCCCCCGCCAACTTGTCAATCATGAAACGTTAACCTAACCGTCTCTCACATCCTTACGGGTTGTCCGAAGTATCAACCAAATAGAATAAAATGCTTCTATCCCAGTCCTTTAGAAATCATTGCTGAACCCTCCCCTCATCACATATCACAATTAATAGTTTTTCTTAAATCTACAAACCTATTCCATCAAATTTAATTATAAGTCTATAAATGTTTTTAAAAAGCAAAACTACTTCATCAAATTTAACCATAAGTTTACAAAACTGTTCACAAAAGATACATAGAATAAACCTTTACATGTTGGTAAGCTTAAGGCCTTAGTTGCTACTGCTTCCTTAAAAATTAGGTTAAGTACAACTTGTAATTGTGTTATAACTTGTTTAATAATAATAATAATAATAATAATAATAATAATAATAATAATAATAATAATAATAATAATAATAATAATATAAATCTTATGTTCTATTTATAATATATTGTACAAGTTTGTTGATTTTAGGTACATAATTGTTTTTGAAATATTGTCTATAGTTGGGTTGAAAATTGCATGGCGTGGATCATGAAGGGGAAAGAAATGAAGTTTTATGCTTATGACATTGTGACACTCTGAAAGCATGTGATTAACTGAAGTGATATTAGTGTTGCAGTAAGAGCAAGTATGGATAAAGTTCCTGTACGATCGAATAAATGAGAATGGGTTAGGTTTGTGTGTCCCAGACGTAGTCTGATGATTCTAGTAAGATTACGGTGGGAAAATTGGCTATGGTTACCATAACTGTATATGTTGTTTTTGATGGAATTGTAATGGTTGTAAAAGTCTTTTGTAGGTAAAAAAAGTGAGAGTTGTTTTTGCTTGTGGATAACGTTCGTTTAATAATGTCGGGGATGTTGTGATTGGTGTTGAAGATCCGAGGAAGGAGAGTGACGGTTTTAGCGTCGTTGTTGGCTTTTTCATTGCTAGATATTTGACAATGTCCTGGGACCCAGATGATGATAATTTTTGGGGACAGAGTTTGAAGGGTTTGTTTAATATGAAGTGGATAAAAAGATAGATTATTGGTGTTAGAAATGACATGTATTGAGGATAATGAGTCAGTGCAGATAGCAGTCTGGTGGGGTTTTTTTCTTGCTATGTGGATTGCATTGAAGATGGCTATAATTTCTGGCGAAAAAATACTGCAATGATATGGAAGTATATATTTCATTGTTATTGTTTTCAATAACTAAACTGGAGGATGTACCAGAGTCTGACTTGGAGCCGTCGGTGTAAATTAAGTTATATGCTCTGAGTGACTGCTTTAAGTTAAGAAAATGTTAAGAAGGTGTGAAACATTTAGTTGGGTCGTGTACTGATGTATTCCATAGGGAGTTGACCTGTACCCAGGACGGTGATTTATGTCGAATGTTAGGAATTGGAGATGTAGCGTGCTCAAGTTGTTTATTTAGGTTTAGGACGTTTAAAAGCGCGGAGCGAATTTTGGGGTTTGTTTTTTTGGCATGAACTATATTTTTAATGGGGTTAGCTAAGGACGATGTTTTGGAGAGAAGGATGGGTTTGATGAGCTTGACTGTTATGGGGTTGATCTATTTTCTAAGGGAGAGATGTAAGATTCAAAGAGAAGGTTGTTGATGGGCGTAGTTTTAAAAGCGCCAATGGCCATTCTTATAGCTGAATGATAAACGGACTTAATTCTATTAGTTTGGGAGACTGGTGCAATTCCGTAGAGATAAATGCCAAAATCTATTTTCGCCATTATAACGAGTTTAACGACTGTTAAAACTGAGATAGGGTTACAGTTGTATTTGCTACTAGAGAGGCATTTGATGTATTGACCTTTTTTTTATAGGGAGGATATAAGGTGATTTATATGATCTGTCCACTTAAATTGCGTTTTAATACTATAGAGGATTTTTAGGGATTTCACATCGGGATGGTGGCAAGAGTGGTGGTAATTGAGGATTGACAACGTTTCTTTCTGCAAATGTGGATGTGTTTGCATTTTGGTATGGAAAGTTTATCACTAGAATAGTCGCACAATATGAGTATGTCGTATAACAGTGGATCTAATGAGACAGAGCTAAGTTTGTTAAGGTTTCTAATGATGTGGTAGTCGACTGCGTAGGCAAAAAGTTTATGATCAATAATAGAATGAATTCCTATTTTATCAAACTCCTTAGAAAAGTATATGGAGACAATAGATGTGTGATTATTAGTGGAGCGGGAAGAAGATACCCGATAATCTAACGAGAGAAGAGTGTCTGATATCGACTTTCCCTTTCTAAAGCCGCTTTGTTGAGTGTCAATAGATTTGTTGTACGAGACGAACCACCACAGTCTGTTAGCGACTATTTTGTCTAAGCTAGGCAAGAGTTAAGTGAGATAGGTCGGTACGAATTAAGATTTGTTTTATTGGAATCAGGTTTGTTTACAGAAATAATTTCACTGAGCTTGTGATTTTGGGGTATGAAAGAGCTAACAACTTTATTGTAGTGATCGAGAAGTCTACTCATAATTGAGGGGAGAAGTTTTTTTAGCATGTGTTAAGATATACGATCGAGTCCGGGGGTTTTACCTTTTAATTTTGAGAGTGCACCAACAAGTTCTATTGAAGTGATAGGGGAGTCCATTTGAATTGCCGATGATGAAAGATTGTAGGAGTTTATGAAAGGGGATGTCCGGTATTTGTTCGTGAGGAAAGTTTGGCTAAAGTTGGAATCATATAATTGATGGGACAAGTGAGAACAGAATTCTTCTGATATAAGCAGGTGATTAGTAATTAGAGCTGTTGAATTAAATGATGACATGCAGTGGATTGGTAAGCGATTTCTAATTCCACAAAAAGTGCGGATTTTAGACCATATTTTAGATGTAGGAGTGTGAGGTTTAATTTCTGTTGTAAAAGCCTCTAAAGAGGAGCGTTTTGTGATTTTTATTTCCCGTTTAAGCAACGCGTTAGCTTTTTTATATTTTAAGATGTTATCTGGGGATACGTTACGTTTAAGAAGGGACCATTGTGTGCTCTTTTTGTCCTTGAGATTTTGAAGGTAAGAGTTCCACCATGGTACTGCATGCTTGTTACGCTAGGCAGGTGAGGAATGTGGTATGGAAATGTTTGCACTTTCTCGAATAATCTTAAAGAATTGCGGATTCTTTGTTCAGATTGTGGATAACAGGGCGCTGACGATGATATAATAAGGAGACGGTTGTGTATTTGGGCCAGTCTGCTGAGTCTATTTTGAATTTTGGAGTGGGTTTCGGGAAAGGAGATTTGCCAAAGAGAGATATAATGATAGGGAGACGGTCGCTGCCAAAATTATCAGTTTCAATTTCCCATCTTGCTTCTAAAGCAATAGTAGGGGGCAAGTGTGAGGTCAATATGAACCGATGTTTAGGAGTATGAGAGGGGATTGATAGATGAATTTTATGACAGTATTACGTCTTTGGTTGTTAATTGGAGAGCCCCATAAATTGTGCCGACTGTTGAAGTCTCCTGTTATAACAGTAGGGGTAATAAGGCAATTGAATACGTTTCTAGGCAACGGATGGTGAATATTTTGTTTGGGGGAATGTATAAGAGTATTACGTCTTTGGTTGTTGATTGGAGGCCCCATAAATTGTGCCAACTGTTAAAGTCTCCTGTTATAACAGTAAGGGTATTAAGGCAATTGAATACGTTTCGTAGGCTACGGATGGTGAATATTTTGTATGAATGTATGAGCAAATAATATTAAAGGTAATTTTGCAGTGTAATTGTAACACCGACGGAGTGAAAGTCTTGATTGAGGGTAATCTGTTCGTGTTGAATGGAATTGTAAATGAGAAGGGCCACGCCTCTAGATGATCCATTGGCCATAGTTTGTTGGGGTTGGAATGATGTGTTTGGGTGTTAGGTGTGTTTTCTGGAGGAAAATAATTTTTGGAGTGTATTTTTTAATTAAAATTTGGAATTGATTATAGGTGCTTATGTAACCATTACAATTCCACTGAATAATCTTAAGAGACATATTGATTAGAGTGGGTTATGAGGTTTGAAAATAATTTAACTTTGATATGAGTTGATTAATTACAGTTCTATTGAGTTTGGTCTCCACTGCGTCGACAGGTAATCCGCAGTGAGGCCGCACTATATGTATAATACGATGAAGTGCGGCGTGCTGAGGCAGTGCTAGACCTGAAGTGAAGAAAGAGATGTGAGAGTCTCCGTCGTTAACTCTCATTTCTCTAATGATGTCCGAGTCAGCAGGCCGCACTGAGAAAATGATATAATAATTATTAAGACATTAAGACATTGAGTCGATATCGTGGTTATGTAGTAGAGCAGCAGTATTTTATGTTTCGAAAGAGATATTTTTGTTGTTGTTTTTTTGAACTGAAAATTTGTGGGAGGGGTTGGTGGGTGGAGGGAAGAAGTTGGTAGTTGGTTGAAAGAGAGCTTGAGGTTATGTTCTCAGGTTTAGTAGTGAGCTGAGTCCATCGAAGCGTTTCTGAGTAGCGCGAACCCGTCGGGGAGTAACATTCAGCATAGATTTTTTCAGCGTTTTTGAACTCCGTTTTTTCCAACACATGAAAAGCTTGAAGTTCCTTGTGCTTGAGGAAGGTGGGGCAGTTCCGGTCGAATATGCTGTGTAGATAGTTTTGGATGTTGTTATGTATACAGTTGATGTAAATCGTGGTGTTTTGGCAGGTTTCCATATCTTCAGTATCTAGGTGTTTTTCGAGACAGCAGTTGAGGCAAAGTTCGGTAGACCTACAAGCTTTGGTAGAATGGCCTAGGCGTCCGCACTTTCTGCACCTGAGAGGGAGAGGGATGTACGACCGTACGCTTACTTTTTCGTAGCCAAGATATAAATACGTTGGAAGTGTTGGTGTTGAGAAGGTGAAAACAATCAGTCCGGTTTCTTTTACTGTCTGGTCTTTATCTATTTGAGAATTTTTTTGCACTCCTGGACATTTTGGGTTTCGAATTGTGAGGTGATTTTATCTTCAGATATGTTTCACAAAAAGTTTGTGTAGATGACTTCTTTACATGAGTTGAGTGAATTGTGTTCGGTGATGTCGACTCCTGTGGAACCGTCGAGGTCAACGAGTTTGATTAATTTGGATGCTTGCTTCTTATTTTTTGTTTTTATAAGCGCAGAACCATTGCGGAGTATTTTAACTACTTCAACAGGATCTTCGTATATGTAGTCATATACTTTCCAAAGTAAGAAAGGCGAAATTGTGTCCATAGATGTGCTGGGTTCTAACCTCGACATCACAAGGTATTTAGAGCCGTCCGTCACATTTTTTAATGTCTTTGTTTGGTCAAGTTTGAGGAATGGTTGTTTAATTCGTTGCTTTGCAATGTCAGGAGGATCGGTTTTGGTTTTATTTAAATTACTAAACATATTATTGCTGAAGTAGGACAAGTTGATGTGAAAAAACTGATAAGAGATTGATAAACCGGTTTAACTACTTTTAATAACGGGATTTTTTTTTCTTCTGCTTTGATATGTTTGTTTGCTTTGTTGAGGAGTTTGCGTAAATCGACGTCTTATCCCGAGGAGAGATAACGAGCGAAGAAGCTCGTTGTCCAAACATTTTGGTGACCCCGACGAGATCTTCACGTTCGAAAAACAAGGGACAATTTTATGATCAGTTTTATGCATTCCCATACACATGAGTGTGGTGCTTACTTACATGTATACAATGATAGATGTTGTATTTAATGTGTGTAATATTTAATAGTGTGTGGAATTAATAGATTGAAAAGTTTGTAGATTTACCGCACTAATTCTTCATATTAATTGAATAGATAGAAGCTTTTGTCATTTTTGTTATTCTGGCGCACATGGAAAGCTTCACTATTAAAAAAAGTTTTTTTTCGTAATAGTCCAAAAAATACCATACCACAGCGGCGAGTATGGTATTTTTTTTGCTTGAAGAAACTTCATTTCGCCTTGTTTCACCGTGGAAATCAGTTCCGAAATTCTTTGAATTGCGCGGGAACCGACGGTTGGCTCATAGCACCCACATGGTGGTTTCCTACGCACTTTTGGCATGACCCACGTGCGTAGAAATATAAAGCCGTCAAGAAACGAAATTCAAATGGAATTTTTGAGTTTCCATTACTCCGTGGCTTCAATTACTCTATCAATAGGTGTCACAATATTTTAGAGAGTCGATAGTTTCTCTCAAAAACATTGGCCGATATTGAAAACGGATCACTATTATCACGCAATGATTTTAAGACACTTGTATTGTAAACATTTTCATCATCTTCCAAAAACTTTGCTAAAAGGCAGCAAATCACGTTGTTATCCATTTCAGCAGTGTGTTAATAGTGTGCGAAATATTTTGAGGAGGTGTTAAAAAATCGACATTAGATAGAGGAAAGAGCTTTTCTAAATGAGCAAAATCTCTCAAAAAATCCCATAAAAATGTTTTGTCGCTTACTGCCAATCAAAATCTATCAAAATCTTCCAAAATATTTCTATTCATTTGATAGAGTGCACAGAATAGGGAGGTAAATTAACGAGTTAAAAAAGTATTTCCGGCGTCCGTCTGCTACTGCTGCTTACTGCTTTTCTCTACATATCGGTCGACCAGATATCGCTCCTCGATCACCACCTTACCATTAATCGTTACATACAGGAGTGTGGTGCTTACTTACATATGTATATACATTTTTTAATTATTTTTTATTTCCCATATGCCCTGTATACACGATGGATTTGTTGTATGGTCGAGTGTTTTCGTCGCAACCCAAATTGGTGGTCAGGTATTATATGTATGCGTTCTATAATAGGTAACAGTCGCTGGCACAGGAACTTATCGAATATTTTTGACAGCACTGGAAGTAAGCTAATTGGTCTATATGATGCTGGATTGTATACGACTTTACCAGGTTTTGGAAGTGCAATGACTTCAGTCACTTTCCATACTTTAGGAAAGTACTTTAGTCTAATTAGGGCGTTGATATATATGTAATATTAAGTATGTATAACAATGCTTGAAGTGGTACGCCCCTTAAAAGTTTTCCGTCAATCTTGTCATATCCGGGTGCTTTTTTGGCCTTTATGTCGTGCTGTACATTTGAGTATTTCATTTGTGCTTGCTTTTTTAAGGTGAGTTGGCTGGGGAGTGACTGTCGAGTTTATATGACAGTCATCTTCGTTAAGTGTTTCATCAACAAATATTTACTCATAATAATTCGCTAGCACTATTGCTAGCTATCACATTGTCCATATTTATATTTGTTTTGTTTTGTATTGTTTTATTTGTCAGTTTTTTGTAGTTTTCCACAGGGACTAGTTGGTACAGCTTGTCGGTGTTAGCCTCTGTAAATACTTCGAGATTTCGTAATTTTTCTGATTTTGGAGATATTTTCAAATTTATTTAGTTGCCTTGTTATATTTCTTTTTCGCATCGGGGGATCTGCAAATGGTCCATGCTTTTTTAAATTTTCATTTTGTACATATCAATTTGCGAAGCGTAGGGGGTGTGTATCGCTTTACATGGTGTATTATCTTGTCCGGAGTCGTTTGCAATACTGCCTTCTCAATGGTATCGTTTAGGTGGACTATAGCTGATTCTACGTTGGCGGGTGATCTTAGTGGAATGCTTGTAGTTAAGTTTGTGTTAATGTAGTCGCGATAGGTATCCCAGTCTGTTTTATTGTTGTGCAATAGTTTAGAATTAGTCGTGTTTACTTCAATTGAATTAAGTATAGGTGTATGGTCTGATGAGAGTTACAGTCTCGATGTTATGCCACATTTATTTAAGTCTATGTCTATGAGTATATAAAAGTCAATGAGGTCTGGTTTTTTATTTTTGTGTGTTGGCCAATACGTAGGTACACCGGTACTAAGATGTTTAGCTACCAGCAGTGTACCCTGTAGGTTTTTACCTTTCTTGTTTGATATTCTGGAACGCCAGTCTGTATGCTTCGCATTATAGTCGCCTGCAGCTATAAAGCGTTGTCCGAGAGTTTTTAAGAAGTCAAGGTATTGCGACTGTGATATATTGTGCTTTGGTGGGCTGTACACGGCTGTTATTCTTAGTGGTCCGTATGAGTAGAAGATTTGTATGCTTGTCGACTGGATATAGGTTTCTTGAAATGGAAGCCGTAATAATGATAGCAGTCCCACCGTGCCCTGTACCGTCGGGATGGCTTGAGTGGTATATCTTGTATTCACGTATGTTCATGTGCTGGCTACTTGTATGGTGTGTTTCCGATATCAAAGCAATGTCAGTGTAGTTGTTGTGTAGGGAAATCAGTAGTTCATTCAAGTGATTTTTTAATCCATTTGCATTCCAAGTTAAAATCTTTATTTTAGTGTCCATTCTTGTTGTTGAGTTTTGTCAATAGTAGTGTCATGATGTTCATCATATTACTACTTTTTTGCGCTAGTTGTTTTATTATATCTTTTATTTCAGCCAAATCGTTTGAGAATTCAGTGTTATTTTCTGCGTTTTTACTAGTCTCGTTTTTGTTGGTTTCGTTTTTGTTGTTTTCGTTTTTTTTTGTCTGTTCCTCATCTTTTTGTTGTGGTTGTACCTGATTTGTGGGATTTTTTTGGTTACTTGCTGCTCTTTGGGCGTACGTTATTCCAGTTTTAACTTTGTTTGATGTCTGTTTTACTGCCTGATGGTCATCCTTTTTAATGATTTTCTCTCTGAGTGAGGGAAACCTTTGAATTTGTAGGTGTTTATAAACTTCGCAACCCTTGTAGTTGGCTGTGTGTGAGCCACCACAGAGAGCTCATTTAATTTGATCTTCACCTATTATTATACATTCAATAGTCTTGTGTTCAAAGGTGACTTTGGTACATAGGAGTGTGGTAATATAATATTATAGATTTCTCTATTATTTGATTTGGATTTTAATTCTATAAAAAATAGCGGCAGGGGTTTTTTGTGAGTTTTTGTTTTAAATTGTGGATATTAATGTCTTCGTGGCCTAGTTCCGATAGCTCGTTCTTAAGTTTGTCAAGCTCAGTGACGTAGTGCATATTCCTAAGTACTGTCTTGAATCCCCGCTCCTCTTTCGGCTTAATGGGGTTGTTTTCCCTGAGCATCTTAACCCCCGCCCAGTAGTTCGACGAGTCGTTTGTCTGTACGCATACTTCGTTGTTTTTAAGTGTTTTGAAAATGTAGTTTTGTTGTACTGTGTTTTTCAGAGCATTGTTTGGTACGTTAATTTGTTGTACGTATATTGGTAGTGGCTTATAAATTTAAGTAGATGGTCGAGGTTGATTTGGCGCATCAGAATTTGCTTCTGTATCACTGCCGTCTTCAGCCGTTTCGTCTTGTGAGAGTAGTTCGAACCTATTATTAGTATGAGGCGCACTCATACATTAGGCGCACTCAGTGCAGTGTTGTCGTTTGTGTTTTTTTCCTACTTTTTTTACTATTGCTATTTAAAAAAAACACATAAAAAACGTCGTTGTCTCAAATCATGTTTCCATAATTCAAGAGCTGATTGTCGATATGGAGTGGTGTTATGTGCCAACGCAATTGAATCCTGTTAATATTTTGTCTAGAGTTGCGCAGGGAATTGGCACAATCCAAGTTTTGGTGTCAAGGGGCAGCGTTTTTTCTCAGCGACAAAGATACTTGGCCAGGTCCAAGCTCTTTTAGGGGACAAGCTTGAGTTACTTGACTTTAATGAAATCGGCAGTGTTTTTCGCGGACATTTTACAAAACTCGTGATCAGTTTATTAAGCCATATGCGTTTCGGTATTCGCAAGCTGCAGCCACAAATGCCGCAATGCTCAACAATGCGGTGTGACGCAAGTGAAGAGCGATCAACCATCGTGATGCACCGTCCTCGTCTACCGGAACTGAAATTACCAACATTTAGTGGTGGATACACCGAGTATGCCGATTTCTCCTCCATGTTCACGTCCATGATTGATAAGGATCCAGACCTCACCGACGTCGACTTCAGGCTTACAGCCTCCTACTCATTTGCCTTCACCTTCGTTACCACGGAGCACTCTTGCTGCAATCTCGCCTTCATCCCAAATTCGTCCCAAAAAAATACAATTCGTCGCCGTCCGAAAATATCAGTTCTGATGTTGTGGTCTTGGCCACTGCCGTTATCAATATTAAGAATCGTACTGGCACGTGGGTGCCATGTCGTGCACTGATTGACTCTGGATCACAGTTGCACCTAATAACTTCTCGTTTCGCTCATTATCTACAATTGAATAGGACTAAATCTTTAGAGTCGGTATCGGGTCTTGGCCATAAATATTTCACTACAGACGGATATGCTGTGAGACTTTGCTTGCAATCCCAGTGCTTGGATTATGCAACCAACATAACTGCTTTGATTGTTTCAACTATTACAGGATTACAGCTAAATCTAACTGTAGATACTTCGCACTTCCCATTGGCTCAGAAACATTGCGTCGGCATTTTTACGTTGACGATTTAATCACCGGTGGCAATTCGAATAGAGAGGTCATGAACATCATGAAGAAAACCGCTGGACAATTGGCCAAGGGCAATTTCAGAATCAGGAAATTGTGCTCCAGTGAACCATTCGTGCAGGAGGATGTTCCCCGCGGAGACAGAGGGGCATTGCTTAAATTCAATGTCGGGACCGATGTAAACTCTTGGGATAGCGTGGGATCCTGCTTCTGACAGTTTCCTATTTTCGGTCTAATTGGCCCAGTGATTACAAAGCCAAAAATTTTCCTGAAGAGACTGTGGAAGGATAAGCTCGATTGGGATGAAGGTTTGACAACAGCTCCGAGTACATCTGTCACAATTTCGTTGACGACTTTGGACGAGCGCAACGACTAAAGTTTCCTCGCACTTATTCCTGATGGTGATATTGAAGTTCATGAGTTTAGTGATGCCAGTGTAAACGCTTATGGGGCTTGCATTTATTCCGTCTCTACATTTAAAAATTGTACTAGTGCACATTTGTTTTATTCCAGATCTCGTGTGGCTCCGTTGAAAACGTTGACTATCCCGAGACTGGAGTTATACGGTGCCGTTTTGCTGGCACAACTCATCAGCGAAATCTAGCGTTTAAAGCTTTTTAATTGCAAGTATTACTGCACTCATCCTTATCGTTATCGTGGTTCAGCAGCGAGCAATCACAAATTCAAAACATTTGTGCCGAATCGAGTTGCAGCCATTCAAGAGCTCACCTCTGGCATGGAGTGGCGATATGTGCCAACAAATCTAAATCCACCTGACATATTGTTTAGGGGACCACATCCCAGTGAGCTCGTCAAGTCGACACTGTGGCTACCCGGGCCACCCTTTCCTGCCGAAGGAAGAGAAACATGGCCAGAAACTCTGAAGTCAATCCAACCATTACCTGAACAACGAGCAAATGTGCTGTTAGCTGCCTGCCCATACCGTGACATCGCGCAACAGTGCAAATATATCAATTCGTACACCAAAATGCAGCACATAGTTGGATATGTGTATAAGTTCCTCCAATCCAGAGAACGCATCTCGGGGATGATTATAAGGTCCTACAAACTGAGAAGGCTGCTAAGGCATCTAGTCACATCGACTCGCTTTCGGCATTTCTCGACAAGTCTGGATTGATTTGCGTTGGTAGGCGTCTCCGTAATTCTCTCGATTTTAACGCCCAGCATCCAATCGTATTGTCAAGATGTCATCCCGTTACCAGTGCAATAATCAAATTTGAATGCCGGACCTGACTCGCTGCTGGCCACCATTCGGATGCAGTACTGGCCTGTTGGTGGTCGGAAAACTGTTTCAAGTGTTGTCAACAAATGCGTCACGTGTTTCCACGCCAAGCCGCAGCTGATGGATCATATCATGGCTGACCTGCCAGAAGACCGTAAAGTTGACGCATCCTTTTATGGTTGCAGGTGTGGAATTTTGTGGACCCTTTTTCTATAAAGACGAGGCGCGCAACAAGCCGCCAATAAGTGATACTTGAGTATTTTTATTTGTTTTGCCATGAAAGCCGTTCAAATCAAGCTTGTAAAAGATTTGACGACTAGCACCTTTATAAACGCGTTAAAGCGTTTTTTTTTGACGCGGTGTCGACCAGCACGTATTTGGTCAGACAACGCCACAAACTTTGTTGGCGCAAAAAATGAACTGGCAGAGCTGAGACGTTTGTTCGAGAGCTGCGAGCGTTAACGAGCAGTGCGGGAGTTTTATCTTGCGAATTACATCGATTGGCGGTTCATCCATCCGCGTTCACCACATTTCGATGGACTTTGGGAAGCGGCGGTTCGAAGCAGGTGGTACTTCGCTACTTGACTTAGATGAGCTGCGTACACTTGCCTGTCGTATAGCGGCAAGTTTGCCTGTCATATTCGTCCGCTGTTCCCTCTGTCAAAGCATCCTGCCGATTTGGACGTTCTCACCCCGGCGCATTTTCTTGGCACCGCACCGTTGTCATCGTACGTTGAGCCCGACTTGACCAATATAAATATTAATCGTTTGGACCGATGGCAGCGCGTAAAATTCTACCAACAGCTATTTTGGTCACGTTGGCGTGGGGAGTATCTCACGCTGCTTCAACAGCGGTCCAAGTGGCGCATGCCTCAGCCTGGGCTTCGCGTCGGTGATATTGTTCTCGTCAAGGATGAAAACTTGCCGCCTCTCAAGAGGCCATTAGCGAGGGTGGTTGAATTGATTGCTGGAGGAGATAGACGACGCCAGTTGCAAACCTCGAGACTGCCACTGGAAACATAAGAAGGGCCGTTCGCAAGATGTGTCCGCTGCCGAAGCAAGATGACGTTGAAGACCCGCGCTCTCCAACGGGTTAATATGTTTGCTCATGCGCTCCGCCTAGCAAATGTAGGATTAATTTAGCATTATATTAACTTAGCATTAACTTAGCATTAACACATGTTCGAAATTTTAGTGGAATGTAACATGCAGCTGTTATCGACTGGAAACGCTCTCAATTGTTATGGGTAGGCAGATCGTTTTTGTTTATAAATAGTTCTCCAGATTTTTTAAGTGTATCATTACTATTAAAAAGTGAATATCGTAAAGTTCAAGAAGTGTTCGGGTATCGTTTCGTAGCAGTTGAAGGAATTGTTCATATAATTGTGATTTTGTTTTCGGGCTCCGCTTA
The DNA here is from genome assembly GCA_035041755.1 of Cacoxenus indagator. Lineage (NCBI taxonomy): Eukaryota > Metazoa > Arthropoda > Insecta > Diptera > Drosophilidae > Cacoxenus > Cacoxenus indagator. The sequence continues at coordinate 469,136 of JAWNKX010001101.1, forward strand.
TTTCTAAAAGCGCCCTGCAGTTCTCTTGTAATAATTTGATTCGCACTGAAGGTGTCACGGAAAAGCCCGTGGCTACACACGCCGTTTTTAAACGACTTTTGATTGATGCGAGTCGGTGGAGCTGAAAAATTCAACCCTGAACGTTAGTTATCCAATAGTGATACTACCCAGCCGTCGTTACTTCTCGTTACGCTGGCTCTGATTAGGCATTTCCATGAGCGTAATTAACGCGATGGATGCTCATTCGGTATCAGTATTGGCTACTTGGGGTTCGTAGAATAGTAGCGAGTGTGGTTAACAAATCCATCAGGTGCTTACGAGTCAAACCACGTTTGGTTGAGCACATCATGTCCGATTTGCCCAAGAAGCGACACGACTCGTCGCACGCATTCATGTTTACCGGCGTGGACTACTGCGTCGCAATCTTCTACTGAAGTGATTTTCGTCCCAGACAACCAGTGAAATGATACATCAGTATATTCATCTGTACACGAAAGCCGTGCTCTTAGAGCTAATGAAGAGCTATTCCAACGTTTTTGAGCGTACTAACTAACGTTTCATTTCCACTCGCCCAAGTAAATTTGGAGAAACAGCGAGGTGAAACATTTGAAGGAGTTGTTAATAAGCCATGAACACCAATGCGCTGTTAAGGAGTTACGCATTGCTGATGGAATCAACTGGCGTTTCATTCCTTCGCGGTCAACTCCAACATCCGCTTCTCTGGTTCACTGTGGAAGCGGTAATCAAGACAGCCAAGCGTCACCTTCATAGTGCTACCACCATGCTGTGGCTCGCTACTCAGTTTCGACGAACTTTGGACACTGGTATGTCAGGTTGCTGCGATAATGAACTCCAGACTTTTGCTATCAATCTCACCTCTCAAATCTACCGCATTTGAAGTGGCCCCTTACCAGAGTGGACTGATTTTGGGTGAAGACGGCGTAGCTCGAGTTACTGAATTGAGGATAGAAACGAGAACTGCAAAGAAGCTATGACTGCCGGCCATAAAAATGTTGATGGTGCCCAACCTTCAACAGGGGGAGGATGTTTGGCAGCAGCTCAACCTCAGCCGTTTCAGAATAAGCTAGACTTACTCTGCGTAGCAGGAATAAGATAAGAGGAATTGTTTGTTGGTTCTCATTCGTATACTGGACAGGGCAGAGTGCAGGCGGGAGAGAGCTAGCAAAGAATCATAGAGGTGTAGGCAAAACTCAAGCTGTTAATCGTAAAAGGAAGGTTCAGAAGTTCAAGGTATAATAATTCGCAGTGTCGTAACCGGCACGACTTTCTATATACTCGGATGGTGGAAGAAGTAAGACGGGTTTCTTCTAATAACAATAACAACTATATTAAGAAACATAAAGATGTATAAAATGCAATTATAAGCTTGGTAATGTGGTCTGAAGAAACTAAAGAGCATTTTTAATACTATATTTTGAAACGGTTTTTACAGTTAAATGGCGGAGAAAAAGCTTATTGTCCTAACAACAATCAATCAGCAAAAAGTAACCAGTATATACAACAGATAATAAACAGTACTATTGACAAAACTCGACAACAAAAATGGACGATAAACTACGAATAATTGCATGGAATGTCAATGGAATCAATAACCATAAACTCCAATTCCTGCAAACTTTATCGTCGGTGAAGATTTTAACGCAAAAAAACACGACTTGGGGCTCTAGAATGGCAACCAAAAAAGGTAAGGACCTACTGAGGGCTATATACAAAGTAATGGCAACACACTTAAGCACCGCCGAACCAACCTTTTGGCCTACTGACAAAAAAAAAATACCTGACCTCATCGACTTCTATATAATTAAAATATTGATATACGAAAGCTCGCAATAATATCAAGACTAGATTTATCTTCAGACCATACTCCGATCCAACTTGACTACCAAAACAGCGTATTAACTGAACGTAAAATCAACAAGATGTACAATCATCGTACTGACTGGGAAACTTACAGAGAGTATATTAAGCGATCGCTGCCACTAAATATTTTATTTACAATTACAACTAATAGCGACATAGAAGCAGCAGTGATTCTCTTCAATGATGAGCTTCACTACAGTCGACTCCTACACATACGACCACAGAGCGCAATGCTTTCACTCCACCTTCTCACAGACGCCTTATCAACAGAAAGAGAAAACTTAAGAAAATTTGACAAACAATCGGAGCCCCATCTGCTAAAAAAAACTACAACAAAGCGACCAAGACACTGAAAAAATAGTTAATCAAACAAAAACGAGAACAACTAGAAAAATATCTCCAAAAGTAAAACCAGAAAAAATGCTCGGACTATTCTCTGTGGAAAGCGACTAAAAAATGACAAACAAGAAAATTCATCAACCACCATTGAAATTGGACGACGGGACATGGGCTAGAACAGACCTTGAGAAAGCTACAACATTAGCCAATTATTACGAGGGTGTTTTTGCGGAGAATGATACTACCTCTGACAACTCACTACCTCCTTTTCGTTCGTTCAAATGTAGCACTAAAGAATATCTCTACGAAAGAAATAATTGCAATTAAAAAATACGACATTAAACATAAAAAACCCCCAGGCTACGACAAAATAAAAAGGACTATAAGGGAAAGAATTTCCCTTTGGAGGCACTAGACTACATATGAAATCTATTTAACGCGGTATTAAGACTAAGACATTATCCCAGTGCATGGAAAGTTGCCGAAATAAAAGGTATTCCTAAACCTGGAAAAGACTTCAAAAAACTTCATCCTAAAGACCCATAAGCTTGCTACCCGACTGTCAAAAATTTTTGAAAAAATTCTATGAAAAAAATTCTAAAAAATTCTTGTTCTTCTAAGACGTAATCAAATTATACCCTACCACCAATTTGGATTCCGACGTAATATTTCTACGGTTCAACAGATTCACCGCGTAACCCACAAAGTACTTAACGATATAGATAACAACAAATTTTGTATTGGACTATTCCTAGATGTCGAGAAAGCCTTTGATAAAATTTGGCACAAAGGCCTAATACACAAAATCCACTTGATTTTCCAACCATTGTGACTCAAATTCTGTGAAGCTATATAAAAGGCAGATACTTCTATGTTAAGTATGAAAACAAATACTCTACACTACGCCCGGTAAGCACAGGAGTTCCCCAAGGAAGCGTTCTTGGGCCACTCCTTTACACTATTTTCACCGCAGACCTATCCCAACCAACACAGGACTCTACAATGACAGCTACGTTTGCAGACGACACCATTCTTCTATCCGCCCATAAAAGCATAAATGCAGCAACATCCACTCTACAAAGAAACTTAAATAAAACCCTAGAGTGGTTTCGGAAATGGAGAATAAAAATTAACAACAGCAAAAGAGTCCAAGTAATTTTTACTACCAAAACAAAATATAGACCAGTTCACCTAATAATTGACGGAAGAGATATAACAATCGGAAACGTAGCTAAGTACCTTGGAATCTACCTTGACAGCAAACTGACATGAAAATACCATATTTTTAAAATACGAAACCGAATGAAACTTAAAATAAATTGCACTGGTTGTTAAACAAAAAATTGAAAATCTCACTGAACAACAAACAACTTGCAGATTTCCACAGTGGCTGAAGAAATAACTAGTTTAAGTCGGAGATACCAAATAAAAGTAAGCCAATATACTAACAACGAGGTGAATACACTGCCTCTGCGCGAGCTCCAGCAAAGACGTAGAATTTGCCGGTCAAGGCCTGTCGACCTAATCTAAAATAAAACATAAATCATTGTAGCAATAGTATAAGCAGGCGTTTATATGTATATATTTAGCATTAGAACTACTCAATAGTTATCACAACCAACACTATTCTAAAGCCACCTTCATTTTATCTCCGCTTATATGGAGTACATACTGTCACCCCTCTAGAAGTTGTGAAAACGTAGTACTAAGAGTCCAAATTGTGTTGACGCACATTTCAAGGAGAAATAAAAAATAAAAAAATTTAAAAAAATAAGATAATGGATAATTTTTATAGATAATCTATGTCTAGTCAAGAGACAGCTTGAAATAATCTCAAGTTCAAGTTTAATCAATATATAAAGTTTAATATATTATATAAAATTGATTGTATGAAAACTTTCTGAAGCTATTCCTGCTTTCCTGACGCTATACTAAACCATTTTTAATATTTTTTTTTATGTGAAACATCTTCGGTTTCGGTAGAGTGACATTTTACATGCGCGCCATCGCGTCATCGCGTCATCGTTTTCGTGAATTTGAGCGTTGAGCTGCACTTGTGAAGCGAAAACGAAGTCGTTTGCAGTGTATCTAATGAAAACAACAACAAGAGGAAGGGCTCTCGCTGTTTCCCATCTACCATGCGAGAACTGCACATATGATTTTCTTTTTTAAAGAACACATTTTCACTATAGAAGAAATTGACATACTCAATTTTTTGATATTTTAAAGATAAATATGTTTATTTTTATCCGCCGTTTGACATATGTATAGTAACATCTTTATATTGTACTACGTAAGTATAATAGTAAAGAAACAAACAAAGACATTAATATACTTAAATCAGCGAACCTCAATTATAGTGAGTAATCAATTAATAAAAAGCACTTTAGATTAAATAAGTGTAAAATAAAATAGTACAATTAAGAAAAAATGAAATAGTGAAATAATGAGAAAATAATAAAAGTGACACAAGATAAGATTTTTTATTATGCCCGATTTTGCAGGGCGCACAGGTGCTAAGTCCCACTGAACTCCAAAAAAAAAAAAAATAAGGTGACCTATTTACCTTGTGAGTACCGCCTGTAGAGCTATTGCTATTTATTTCTTATTAATATACCACTTGACCCCCACTTATACATTTCTTATACACCTGAAAACAAAAAGGAGCTCATATCAGCACACCTGCCTTCTTTTACATAACATGCCTTTTTTATGATTGATAACAAACCAACAAAAATGCGTAGGTCAGGGAACAATACCTAAAAAATTCCCATGGGTTACACGCACAACAACAATTCCTCTGCGTGTTTGCAAAATTGTTTTACGAAGAGTGCCGAACCTAGCGATGCGCTCAATAAAAGAATAACAAACCCACACTATTCCATGCACCCACGATACATACAGAAAACTTTCGCACAATGGCACGCTTGTGTTGCTTGACTTCGACTTCTTCGCGAGACAAAACAAATTTTCATTCCATAGCAATAAAAATGATCAAATGATCACCCCCGAAAGCAACAAGAAATAAAAAACGTAACCACGCTTTCTTGTTGTAAGTGCGAGCAAAGAGCATACGTCTTCTTTACCTTTCCTTATATTCGGCACGGAAGAAAAATATTATCGGTTTTGTCTGGCTTTCCTTTCATTGTGTATACATTGTGTATATAAATTAAATACATATTGTTTAATATTTATGTTTTATTTTATTAAAAACATCTGCATTGCGAGCAGGGCGTTGTATCTTTATGAGTTTCGAACAGAGACTGAACCTAAGTTGCTTAAGATTCTAACTTTACACTTAGCTTAGCCCTGATGTTGCTAACGTCAGCTTCCCACGATGCAGCCACATTCTAGTCTACGCTGCAGTTCGTGTACGGAGTGTTGACGCTAACTTGCCATGGCTCTGCACGTCTATGGTGTCGAAAGTCTGCTAGCCGGACACTAATCAAACACATCGTCAGCTATTTCTGAGTTGCGGGCTTGATCGTGTTAACTTATATACTTATATAACTACTGAAATAACCTTACACTTTCATTGCTACTCTTTTCTACGGGCTTACGCTGCGAAGGCCACGATCATGAGAGCGTGGGTGTCTGTTGTACGAGCGAAAATGATGTACAACGACGCTTTGTTGTTGGGTGCGCGAGTGCAAATTTAATCGATCAAATTTACTCTTCCTATACACATCCAATCCCAATAACCTCAACCAGGGAGTAGCTAAAATAACAAAACAAACATGAAAAGCCGCCAACTGCTCAATTCCCCAAACAAAACCAAACATCCAAAGACAAATCCAGAATGGTCGAATTCTACAAGAGATCTCAAACTATACCCAACTTAATCGCACATAAGAAAGCCAAGGCCATTTTCAAAAAAGAGGCCAAAGGCACCCAAGGGTACAAAGACGACGACCAGTTGACCTGATATAAAGAAATCTTGACAACTTTACTATAGACTAAATAATAAAAAAATATTTGATATAAGAAGTCGACTGAAGAAAGTGAATTGACACACATATCAGAAATTAATAAAAATATACTAGGTATTACCTAATGTAAATTTATAGGCAAATCATTATGGTAGCACATTTGGAATCTTGTTACACTCCCCGAAGAATGACGAACAATCTCACGAGGTTGTCAGCTGTGTGTAGTACTCGGGTACAATTAACAGAGTAATGGCTAATACCCAATATTAACAAACTGCTACTTTTTTGATCATTATAAATTGTATAAATTGTATTCATCCACCAAATGTAAAAAGTATAAGCAAATGTAATTTTGCTATAAGTGTAACTAACCCATCCTCGCCTAAAAATTCGTGTAAAATATTACAATTAGAAGTGACCCTCATATGTAAATACTTGGAAAAAAAAAAAGAAACATATGTACAGTGATGGACAAAATAATAGAAACGCCTTGTTTTCTTTGTAACATTCAAATTTTCTTCTGTAATGCTATAATGTTTTAAATGCTATAATTTTTATTTAATGTTTATTGAAGTATGTTAATAAAATAAAATAAATAACAACAAAAACATTTACATTCGTAAAATTGATATAACAAAAATATTAATTTCATTTATTGGCCTTAAAACAAAGAAACAAAAGACTTGATACTAAGGAAATTCAAATTTTTCTTTAATCCAAACAATAAAATATCGTTTATTTTCATAGTTTGTCGTGCCACCACTATTTTTCGACGCACCAGCGACCCATGGAATTCACCAGTTTGGCACAAATCGAGGGATCAATGGCGTACCACTTTGCCTGCCCTTTTTCCCATAAATCATCATTGTTTTTGAACTTAAACCCAACAATCTTTTTTTTTAAATATCCCTCACAGGTTTCCTATGTGATTGAAGTCTGGTGATTGTGAAGGCCATCAAAGAAATTTTTCCATTTTTTCAAGTTGCGAAGTGTGTTTTGAGTTATTATCTTGCATAAACTCACATTTTAACGGCATTTCTTCCATGGCGTATGGTAATATAATACTATTAAATATATTGACCACGGCGCACATTTTACTTTTGTTCCAATACATTGGACCAAGACCCAAAGCGGAAAAACATCCCCATATCATTATGTTGTCACCACCAAGCTTTACAGTTTTTATTGTGTGTTTTTGATCTTGTGCAGTATTTTTGGGGAGTTCGACTAGTGACGGGAGCATTTAACTCCTTCCTTAGAACTTCCGATGCAAAAGAAGATTCCTTCTTTTTTTTTAAATTTCCGACATTGTTTTGCCTTCATTTTTGAGATTTTTTTATCAATTCTTTTTCCGTATTTGTGCAATGCACCGCGCGACCTATACTGAACCTAGTAACAATAAAAAAGGACGAACATGGCATGAACTGTTATTTTGACACTTTCCTTTTTAAAAAATTTCCAAATAGTACCTCAATTAAAGTATTCCAAACTTTTTATTCAAGAATTATGCCAAAAATTAATTGCGTTTCTATTTTTATTTCCGATGCAAAATCGAGGTCACTTAACAAAGAAGCATACACAAGTAATATTTCTGCCGAAAAAAGCACAAAAACGAAAACAAAATAAAGTATCGTTTAAAACAAACTGTGCATGCATAAAATTTGCTCACAAAGTTATCAAAATGGTTTGACCTGTAAAACTAGATGTCGATTCTATTATTTTTTTCATCACTATATACATATATATGTTGTTGGTAAAAGTGATTATCATTCATTCACGTGTGAATTTCACACCAATGTTCCAGCCATTCAAATACCACTCCATCAGGTACAGTCGATTTTGCAGTTTATGTTTGAGCCGAGTAATAGTCGCCAAAGCGGTGCTTTCATCTCTACACGTGTCTATCATTAATCTGTCATTTGAAATATTCCCATCATTAATTATTACACGCCACGGAACATTGTCTGATGCGAGTACACGTACGTAGATTTAGTGGTCGAATAAGCTCTGGAATTGCATGATATCGATTTAATTTGTCCTTAATTGCACGATAATCAGGCTAGCATATATGCACGCTTTTATAGAGTCACGACATTTAGTTGGCGGACGATTGGCAGTGCCGGTACTCGAGTCGTGTTGAGTAAAGAATTACGTGGGAAAAATAAAATTATTTACAGGTTTGCAGATATCAGACAAGTTGTGACCTTTGATGAGTTTACAGTTATGTGCTGCAAATAAAGCATAAAAGCTGATCAGCGTTGTGAATATTTTTCTGTGTAAGTATTGCTCTAAATATATTATTATACGTTCAGCGCTATGTGATTTTTATTATTTTAACCTTCTACGAACAGAGTAGGAAGAAAATGCGCACTTTACACATTTTGGCTTGGATTAGTTTTGTATATGCAATCAATCAAGTTGATGGCCAGTATTCGGTTGTGGAATCGACCATAAAGCCATTGGACTTACTTGAAATTACTTCAGCAAAGGAGTTGCCGATCCTAATGACTGTGAGTGACGGTACACTAGAACCTTTTGCAGATAAAATACATGTCACTGGGGACCCCATAATACCTGTAAAGTCGAGTGATACACCAAATGAAAACATTGAGTTCAATAAAGCACCAGCAAGTGCTGACTATCAAGCTGATGCAACAAGCGTCGAACTCTACCCATTAGCGGAGGCTATTGAATACGTTACTAAACCAACTACGAACGATGTTTTGCACAATGTAGTCATCGAAATGGCTAATGCAACGCAGGGAACGCACGAATCCGATGATGCGCAACCTCATGCCATTGAGACTAAATATGGCAATTACGACGTCAATGAAACCCTTGATGCAAATGCAGTTAACGAGGGCGGTGAAATCAACAAGGAACAGGGATCAGATGAATCACCATTGGTCGGGGCCGTTTTGGTGCCAGATCAGAAGACGACTAGCATACTGACAGAACAACAATCTCATGGATCCCAATTAGCCGTGTCCATGTCGGGGCAAAAGGTGCCTGATGAGTCAATAGTAAAGCCTTCAACTTTGCCCATGCTCAAATGCTATAGCTGTAGCAGTACTCATAATCTAAGCTGCATTCAACAGCCCAAGAATGAGATCAGCTGTTCTAGTGTGGGTGAGCCAACACAAAATGGATGCTTCACTCTAGTCAAGGGTAAGTTGCATATAGAAAGCAACAATTAAAATCCATATACTTTCGTTAACGATTTTTTAAAATCCTATTTACTTTGTTTAAAATTTTATTTCGATCGAACTACAAAGTGGACACAAACATCACAACTCGCGGCTGTATTTCTGAACTGACCGACGAAGGAATCACTTACTGCAAGAACAATAAGTATTGCGTGCTGTGTTACGAGTCAATTTGTAACAAGTTGATAGCGCCTTCCAGCAAAGGGCTGGTGTTCACCTTACAAACAAAGTACCTCCTCTCCGGTTTTATTGTCGTGATTCTTCGTTTCATTTATAATTTCTAATTGATTTTATGTTTTTCAATAAAGCCACTGAAATGAAAATTAAAAAAATTTGTTAAATGCAGAAAACCATATTACCAAGCCTCCAAATCTCCTGGATATAACACTATCAATGTGTGCCCCATGCAAGTCTTGACCCACAACGCTCTCCCGTAATTATCGGCGATTTGCAGTGGAATCTTGATGCTCGGCCACTTCCTCGCTTCTTCTTTTGGTGACTTATTAGCATGATTTGTTAAGCACCAGCGTTTATCAACAACCTTGGCCGTCCTTCGTTTGATGTAGAAGAAACGTGTTGTCATTTCTTTATAACCACAACAGTGCTTGGAGCTAAATGCAGATTTTATCTGGTTTTGATTACCCTTTCTAAAATTTTCGAGTATCCACACAGCAGTTCGATCGGTCGATAATTTTCTGGAGAATCATGCGCTTTCTAAGCTGCATATCTATTTAAACAAGGACGAAATTTAGGTTACAAGTATAGAAATAACTTATGCATTAATTCAATGATGCCAACAATTTAGTTTTTATAACATAAGAAGAGGTGGGAGGAGCAGCACACGCAAATTGGGTATTAAAAGATTTGCATAAGACATAGAATGGATCATGTTGCAAATAAGAAGCTCTACAAAAGGGAAGAACAATAGGAGAATAGTTTCTCGTTGGACGTGCTGGTACACTAAAGTTAATCATTCTAAGTAAGAAAGGTGAGTTAATATAATACCATAAATGAGATTATACATAAAAGTTACACCAATGACCGTTCTACGACTAGACAAGGTGAGGAGGTTGATCAATTTGAGATGACACCGATAAGATGGTAGGCAAACATTAGGATCCCAGTGCAAGTTTTTGAGAGCAAAAAGTAGAAATTGCTTTTGAACCGACTCAATACGATCAATGTACATCTGATATTGAGGATCCCAGACACAAGACGCATACTCCAGAATAGGTCTTACCAGTGAAGTGTATAGTACTTTAGTAGTATACGGATCATCAAATTCCTTAGACCAGCGTTTAATATAGCCAAGGATACCTCTAGCTTTAGAGATTGAAGTGGAAATGTGGGTACCGAAATGCAACTTCGAGTCCATCAAAATACCAAGGTCGTTAAACTGGGAAATACGATCTAAACTATTTGAGTCAATGTAATAAGAATTTGAAATAAGGGCTCCGCGAGAAAAGGACATAACTTTGCATTTATTGGTATTGAGGATTGAATAGTTTTTGGAACACCAACGAGATAAAGAGTCTATGTCACTCTGAAGGAAAATCCCGTGAGAAGGCGGATACATAGTTTTACATCATCTGCGTACATTAAAATCTGAGAGTGTTTGATGATGGTAGGTAGATCATTAATAAATATGTTGAAAAGCAAAGGCCCCAAATGACTGCCTTGGGGAACATCTGATGTTACCTTTAAAGACTTAGATATTGAAGACTTAAAAAGTACCCTTTGAGAGCGATGATCAAGGTAAGATGCCAGCCATCGGATCTATGGAGAAGGGAAACCAAAAGCTTTGAGTTTGGTTATGAGCAACTCATGCGATACAGTATCGAAAGCTTTACTGAAGTCGGTGTAGATAACATCAGTTTGGCTACCTACCGAATAGTTGTGATTGACAATAGAAGTAAATTCCAACAGATTGGTTACCGTTGAACGGTTCTTTACAAAACCATGCTGAGACATACTCAACAATGGGCGAATATAAAACTGTAGTTGATCAGTGATAATCTGCTCAAACAACTTAGGAATTGCACACAGCTTGGCAATACCTCTGTAGTTCGATATATCTGACTTACTACCCTTTTTGAATAAGGGAAATATATAGGATTATTTCCAACCACTTGGCATAGACGAAGTAATAAGGGATAAATTAAATAAGGTATAAAGGGGAATATATAAGTTGTTAGCACAGCTTTTTAAGATACAACTAGGAATATTATCCGGACCAGGAGAAAAAGAAGGCTTAACCAATTTTAGATAGTAAAATAATACTGCCGTCAATAAACGGCATATTGAAGTGATTAAATTCATCAATTTTGTAAGGGTAAGGAGAACTATTTCCACAGGCACTATTAGAGTAGATGCCCTGAAAAAATTTAGCAAAAAAGTTCGCAATCCCATCATCAGAGCTACTTGCAACTCCAATAAACTCCATACTAGTTGAAAATAACTCTGATTTGTTTTTGATTTTGATGAATTTAAAAAAATGTTTGGGATCTCGATTAATATTTACTTTTACTTTTCATAAATATCTACTATAGCAAGATTGATTAAAAATGTTCCGCATAATCAGTTGCGGAACAAGAGCGTTAAAATTTTTTAAATAACCGATTTCTAATATTTTTTAGACGGACCAAATTTATACAAAACCGAATTTCACGATTTAGATAATTAACCCTCGCTATAAAAATTGATTGTCAAGTCCTAATCCAATGTTTCTGGTTGAAATTAGATTAGTAATGTTAACTGGAACTTTTCGGGTAATTTGTAGTTTTTTGCTTCCTGGATATGGACTGTACTATTTATCTATATTCTATCTAAGGTAACCAGCCATCCCGTCTACAATATCTTGTGTTGTATGTGAAAGCAGAGGGGTATTAGTTACAGCTTTTGCAGTGAGTTAACATACAATTGGGAAATGTTCAGATGAAAGGGCAGTATGTGCTATAGGTTCAGAGTAATTAGTTGGTAAGTTTGTTATAAATAAGTCAAGTGTAAATGGGTTACGTTTGTAACTAGCGGGGATATATGTTACCTCTCTAAAGTACAAGATAGAAAATCTACCATGGGAGGACAGGTCGGGTAGGATTTTGCCCCAACAGTTAGTCCTCGCGCAGTTCCACAGCCTGTTCCCACAGTTAAGGTCACCTCCTACCACATAACTGCCCTTTATGTGGGAGAGCTTTAGCTGGTCAGCTTTAAATGTCTCTTTTTTATGTTTAGTAACATCAGGCGGATTACATAAGCTAATAAGGCAATTTGCCGATGGACCAGGAAAGTAGACCGAGAAAACATTAAAGGAGTTTTGCAGGTCAATACCAAAATCTATTCCAACGTTTTAGATTTAGTAGGTGTTTATGTTAGGAATTTGTTTGTGTTGGACGGCTTTCTTAACAATTATTGATACTCCACCACCTCTAGTGGGGATAAGATTATTTCTGTATACCGTTAAATTGGGAATAAGAAAACTGTCCTTACGTGTCAGCCAGGTTTCGCAGACAAGGCAAATGTGAATTTGGTTATTTGTTAGAAAATAGATAAGGTGTAATATTTTTAACCGAACGGCACGTGTATTCCATGCCATGTTGACCGGCACAGTATGCCCAAGAAGTGGCGACGTTACATCTGTTTGACCCGTGTCCAAAAAGTCGACAGTTGTAACATTGTGTAAGTTTGCTCAGTGGTTTTGTTTTGAATTCTCAACGAACTTTAGTATGGAAGATGTACGGGTGGTTAACCGCAACTTTTGGAGTGTAGTGCATTTAATAGCAAAATATACTATACTATATACAGGAGAATTTTAAAACCAGCTTTCGTTTTTTCACCGATTTTACCTCAGTGCATTGTATACTAAGAGATAGTAAGATTGTTTTAATTTCATCATTTGGTAAATTGTCCAGACCAGAGAGGACGGCTTTATATGGCTTAGTTTCCTTGTTCTCATAAGAGAAAAACCCACAACGGTTGCTTTTGAAATGTTCGCAAATAGTAATGTAACAGTCGAAGTTATTGACAAATATTTTGATGTCAATTGGTATGGTTTTAATGTAGTATGTAGTGTAGTGACTGAAGATGTCGAGTAGTTGTCTGGTTGATTATTTATTGATAAGTAAGCAGTGGTTCCGTCGTCCAAGATATTTTGGAGCGGGCTTAAATAATTCTTATAGCAGCTACTGGCAGCATTAGTAGAAGTTTTCGGTTTATTTAAACGCGGCATAACCCCCTATTACTTTGCGTTTGATTTTGCTGCTTTATGATACACTAAGCATGTTTAATATTGTTTGCAATAAGTAGAAGCGCTTGAACATGCCAAGAAGGCAAGTGTCGAGTTACAGTTACACGTAATTTTAAACATTGTTGGTATTATTCAGAGGCCAAACAACGCACACAGGGAATACGCAATTAAACTTTTCGCGCATGCAATCGCACTAGCCGAGAGTAGAATCAAGACTGGAGTTTTCTTTAGGTTTTATGTAATTTTACACTACACTAGCTAGACCCGGCAAAATTTGTTTTGCCTCCAAAGAACATTTGTGCATTTGTTAGTATTGATAGGTAACAAATTAATTAAACAGTTGTTTAATTACTTTTTTGTTTTGTTATTATTGAAAATCTTCAAAAACTTTTAGTTTACGTGTTTGTGAATGACAAAGCGTGATATTAATACTGTAAACAAAAAGGGTATAAGTTACTTACAATATGCATCACAAAGCAGAATAGATTAATTTTGCTTTGAAACAATGCAAAAGATTCTATAAAATTTTAATAAGAACTGTTGCCTACTTTGTGTACGTATCAGTAAGCTTTCTATATATACGTAAGTCTGAATAATAGAAATAACTCCACTCCAAGGTCACCTACCGTGTCCAAAATAATAAAAATACCGATAAAATGTCGATCAGAACCCATGGTATAAATTTGAGCTCGATAGCCCTTATGGATGCTGAGAACACCCGTTTCTAGCAAACAAACGCCCAGACTTTGATTTTTATATATATAAATAGATTATAACCTTATAATAATAATAATCACAAAAATAATAATAATAATAAAAAGAAAAAATCAAAACGAATATGTATTAAAGCAAACACCGATCGAGTTAATTGGATAATCTTCTCAATCGCATGCAGATAAGCAAAACGCAAAAGCTTATTGGGAAAGAAGAAGCGAGAAGGGAAACAAGTCGAATTACACTAAATTATAAATAGAGAGAAGACAATTAATTGTTTGGCATCTAATTGCGAGTTTGGAGCCAGCGACAATTATATCGCCTTTTCTTTGCGAGGTCATAGATAAGGCGCTTCTTAGTTCACATTGGGAAAAATGGCTTCGTGCATTCTCATTATATCTGGATGCAGAAGACATTAATGAGGCAAAGAAAAAGATAAATAAGTTGCTGTATTTGGGTGGTACGCAACTCCAGAAGTTAGCGTACAGTATTACCATAGCACTAGTGAAACCCGAAGAGAGAAAGAAGGGGGAAAACAGACGGAAAACAAGTCTTACATTGGTAAGACTTTGGAACCAAGCGGTAGAACGGAAGAGAAAATATTGATATTTAACTTGAAAGGTAGTCTGGGCTCCAGATGGGTTAAAAAGACGACTTTTAGAAAAAGAGTACTCACTTAATGAAGCTATGATAATATGCCACGGTTAACAACAAGTGAACAACCAGTCTGAGACAATGAAACTGCCGAGTACACCTTTTGATATCAACTGAGTTGAAAGTAATGAATGGTAGATGTGGCGGACGATTACATGTTAGCCACGGTACCACTTTTCCCGCTAAAAATGTGAGGTGCCAGAAATGTGGCTATATTGACCATTTTGTTATGAAGTGTATGGCGAAGGGCACGAAACGTGAGCGAACCGGTTATGAGGAGGTAGATGCAAATTGACAAAAATGGGTGTATTCGACCATAAAACTTTTTGTGGATCATAACAAGTCAGAAAGTAGTTCCGAGCAGAATGAACATAGTTGTTTTCGAGTAACAGACAATTTTAGCTATTACGGAAATGAGATGGGAGAGTGTTACATAGGAGGCCGGGAGATCTTGATGATGCTTGATTCTGCTTTACAATATAACCTGCTTAGCGAGAAGAATTGGGAGTATCTTTCTCAATCGTTTTGAACATTCGAATGCAAGCTGACAATAAATTTCGCCCGTATGCTGAAAATGATCTAACTAAAATGGGGCTGCTTTCGCCTGGATTTAGTTTCGAAACGATTGCCTTATTCTATGTTATTGACAATGGGAACCACTAGTTAATGGGCCGGGACACTCCCATCAAATTGAACGTCCTAAAATTAGGCCGTGGATAAACCAAATCGAACATCTTCAAACATTTCCTAAAATGAAAGGAATTAAAATTTGTCCAACAACCATTGCGTAGAGTGCCGGAAGCTTTAGAGGGAAAAATAAAAAGAACGTTGACCGAAATAGCGGAACAAGATATCATACAGCCGGTGGTGGGACCAAGCCCGAGTGGTAGTCGTTGTTCAGGCCATTCTTTGTAGGATAATGCTACCGGAGACACCATGCCTATGTCTAAAATTTTTTATAAACGATTTACCAGTTGCTATTAAATATTCTCATGTGTTGATGTACGCTGACACAGCATGTCTATTTTATCTCCTGTTCATTTAAAGTTTCTTCAAGATGATCTTGACTCTTTATCCATATGCCTTATAAACTTTTTTTCACTTAATTGTGAAAAATGTAAGGTTATGCCGTTCTATCGTAAAAATATGATGGTAAATAGTTATCATATCAACGATCACACACTAGAACGTGTTTCACAATTTAATGATCTGGGGTTATTGTAAGACCCCAAACTGCATTTCGGAGGCCATATTTGCTCATCCGACAACAATGCTAAAGGCGTGTTAGGATAAATTAAACGTTGGTTTAATAATACTTATACCACTAAATTGCTGTTCACATTCTTAGTTAGACCTATTTTGGAATATGCATCTTGTGTATGGGATACCCAGTTTAGAATGTATAGATATCGCATTGAATCAGTTCATCTGTTCTTACTGTTTTTACTGCGTAACATGAACTGGGATCCAAATGTTCAGCTTCCATCCTATCGATGCCTCGTAAACCTTATCCAACTACCTACGTTGGCCAGCCGTAGAACAACTTTCTGTGTGATGTTCCTACATAATTTAATGGTTGGTAGTATCTATTCTCCTTTTTTGCTTGGTAGCATAAACTTTAACGTTCCTTCTCAGGTTACTAGAAGTTATATTTTAATATATATTGATTTCTGTAGAACTACTTGTCTGCTTCGTGATCCGTTTAGCGTCTTATGTCAATCAAACAATTTGCACTAAAACCTAGTATCCTTCTCTAAATCTTCTGATAATATCAAATCCTATCTCAACCCATAATAACTAATGTTATCTTCAATGAACTCACAGTTCTTACCCATGTAACGTCGTCTTAATTTACTTCGTTTAATTAATGCTAGCTGTATTTGCGTAATTTATTTACTAAGCTTTTAACCGAAATTTTTCCTCTATATTTTAACCATTATTGCTATTGTATGTAATGAACTTTAAGTTGAATCTTAGCTTCAGTTCATCTTGCATGATTATTTGTTAGAGGCTGATATTTTTTTTATCTGTAGCTATACATGTAGTTCGTAGACATTAGCTTTGGTATCGCATGATCACCAAAGAAATTAGCAATTAAGACCAGCTGAGCCCAGTCTATGTGACTGGGTGAATTTTGATACCACGTGAGTTCTGTGTGGGATCATTGCAAACTTGCTAAGTCAATGGAAAAAAATAATAATAATAATAGTAATAATAATGGTAATAGTAATGGTAATAAAACGGCAAATACTGTTACGTTCGGTTCGTAAATTTAATAAGCTTAAGATTTACGATTAGTTAACAATAAATTAATTACAAATTATTTCGATATTCCGTTTTAATTGAAATGTGTTAAACCGCAGGAGTTGACTGAGTTGAGTATGCTTAAGAATGTTAAAATTAGTTTCTCCGAAAGATACCAACCAACACTGCCACAATGAGCGTCCCGATGGAGACTTTCAAGGCACTGTTGCCGTTGCATTGGGACATGGAGCACGGATTACACTTGCTGAGTTCTACACCATCTTTTAGGGTTTGCAGTTGAGTACAAACAGATTCCATGACGTTTAAACGCGAGCAGCCGCGTTCAATGGTTAGGGTGCCATTCACTGTAATGGAATTGAATGATCGGTTGATTGATAGTTAAATTGATTAAAATATCTGTCATACACACAATTTTTCTCCTGCACACTGTAGCAGTGGTAGGTGACATCTGAGTCGATCACAGAGCGCACTTGTCGAATACGGAACTCTGGCAGAACCTTATATGCGGTGTTTCCTGTTTCTGGGTTCAACTCCGCTTTGGGTGATGAAGTTGTGCTTGGTGTTATTGTAGTCGTAGCCGTTACGACAGATAGGACTGATACTGGCTGAAGATTAGGATCCGTAACATTTGTGGCATTCCTATCACCAGCCTGTGCAAACGAATCCTCTTCGGGCGGTGTAGGAAGCGAAGTCGTTGTTTCTAAGGAGCCAGCTGTTGGCGGTGTTCGAATTGGCAACTCCGTCGACTTCGTTGATTGCTCACTTGTTATTGTCAGCGATTGGGAAGTTGTCGGCCAATAAGTGGTGGTGTGTGATATTTGTTCGGTGCTAGTGTCAACAGTTGTGATGCTTGTAGTCGTCGTGGTTGGGATTGTTGAGGCCGCCGTGGTATAGGCAAAGAAGCTCCCATCACAAGGTAATAGTGGCGTGTCATCATTAACCTTTGCACAATCGTTGCAAACATAGCACATGAGGTTAGCGCCGAAGGCTGCAAAGATAAACAAAATTTCAACCAAATGTAAATTGGTTCAACAGTCTGGTGTGAGGGCCCGAGCTGTACGCACATAGACCAAATTGGAAAGAATTTCGTATGTTGAATATGTGACCATGTTTTCTTTAAATGTGATCCGAATTTGTTTGTGGTACTAATTTCAGTGATTGATTTTCACTTCTCTCTTGATTTTCAAATCTCTGATAATATTAATATTACTACTAGTTTTAAACACCTATAGCTAGTTGGGATTTTTAATTCACAGTGAAAAAACACGGGTTAGTGATATATCCGTCATCACGAGGTATGCCGCATGTTGGATATATTTTGCACCAGAAGGCGCAAAGTCATCTACCTACCTACATATTAACCTAAACCTTGCTGACGCCAAATATTGTTAGGTAATTCGGGGTAACCTAGGCCAAGAACTATAATTAAATAACACATTAATTCACTAATAAAAGGTAAAGTACTTTGATCCGCACTATGTACATTCACAGAAACTCACGCCCTAACAAAGAAAGAATTTGTGGCAATGTGGCAAAACTAACAAGACCTCTTCGGTTCTGCCTTACTGTTTTCGTTCTCTCCTTACTGCCTACAAATATACCAATGTCGGAATTGGTTTAATACATCCATTTTGTCAAGAAATTGTTTTGGTATCATAAAAAAGAACAATTTTCATGTTTAAGTCGAGGGAAAAGGTACTTTTATGTTTTTTTTACAATTTTTTTTTTACTGATTATGATTTATTAACTTTATTTATATGTATGTGTATGAAAAAGTAGCACAGCTCTAACAAAGAAGCAGAGAAAGAAAGAAGAAACAAAAAAAGCTAGTATTTTTGAGTGTCAAGAAAATGTTTTGACAAATAACTTTCGCACTTTGGAATGCATGTCCCGTTATAAGTTGTTGGATATTTCTTCTTTGTGCTTGAGTTCGTCACTTGGTGATAACATAATTTAATGTTAGTTGCAATTTCGTCATCAAAAAGAGAAGTTCTTGCGGTTAACATTAAATATTGAAGATGCCTGGACGAAGAACGACTTTTGATGTCATTCAGATGGTTTATTATAACCATCAAATTGGAAAAAGTGTCCAATAGTTAGCTGTGACGTTCTCTTTGACTAGGCAAATGGTTTATAAATTTATGATGTACTATAATGACGGACCCAAAAAAGTGTGGCGTAAGCCGTTAAAGTCATTAGAAGTGCAAAATGTCGTAGGGACGGTAGGATTTGGAAAACTTTCATGCCTGGTGTGGGGGTGCATATCCAGTAAAGGGGTTGGTGAATTAGCTTTTGTGGAGAATACGATGGATGCCCAACAGTATTTGAATATTTTAAAATGCTAATTAGTGAATAGTGCAACCAAATTTGGATTCATGATGGATAATAAACCAAAATTAAAATTTTACCACGCCAATGCCTAAAAATAAATCGCATTTAGTCAAGATGTGGCTGCGTTATAACACCGGAAAAGTGTTTGATACGCCAAACCGTATCCGTAATATCAAGGCATTACGACTTCCTTAAACTAGCTTATTCCCTGAAACGACGTTTAAAAGCGGTGGTAGACGCCAAAGGAACACATATCAAATACTAAATTAGTTTTAGTTGATTTTTTTTTCAATATTCCTTCCATATTCTGTTTCGTTAAAACATTTTCTTGACACTCCAAAATAACAGTTGATTTGGTCTGCTCTTTCTCTCTCTTCTTCTTTGTTAAAACTGTGCTACTCTTCGATATACATATGAAGAAATTAAGTTAATAAATCATATTCAGTAAATGAAATTAAAAAAAAACAAAAATTTACAGTTTCTCGGCTTAAAATTGAAAAATAGTACTTTTTTATGATGTCAAAATAATTTCTTGACAACCTGTATTTCTGGTCAGTGGCTGTAACAACGCATAACTCAATACAAAATTGCAAGAACAACATCGTGATAAGACGAAACACGAAAAAAGCATACACAAAAGGCCATTAAAACAACAACGTTTAACAGAAACAGAAAACAGAAATTTCTATGTTGTTCGGGCAGCATGATCTCACTATTCAGTTTTTATTGTTGTTGTTGTAGTGTAATGCTTACGTGTCGTGCCCTTGCTATTTCACTCTCGAACCGCCGCCTAAGAAGTTTCACTTCAATAGTCACATTGATTGGAAACGCATAGGGTACTCTTAAAAAAAAAAGACCTTAAAATCGGTTGGCAAAAAAAAAAATTTCTAAATCACGACAACAGCATAACCTATTATATTCAAAACTATACTCTTATGGAATCGAGACCCTATCATATTTATTCCCGAAATTTAATTAAAATGGGTTGGGTATAGTTTTTTTTAAATACAATCAAAATGAGGCTAGCTCCTTAGGAGGAGTATATCCACAAAGGATAGATTTTTTTTATTTTATTTTTTATTTATTTTCCAAAAGAAGAGTACATTGTCTATTATAGAAAAATAAATCGACTATTGTACAGATTAGTGTTTAGGACAAGTGGGTGAATTTCAATTTTACAATCAGTTGTAAAGTCGTGTTGTGACTGGAATTTAACAATACATGTATTTTAACAATAAGTAAACAATTAAAGATAACACCAATTAACAATTATTAATTGGAAGAAATGTGTTATGTGAGGTCCACTGGTTTTACCCTTTTTAGTCTACGTTGCCGAGTTAGTTCATCTAATGGTAATGTATTCACACCATCGTTCGAATTCTGGGAAAGTTTGGTTTGGTATTTTCTGCTTAAATTGATTATTTCCTCATCTACTGTCGCAATTCTTAGGTCTCGATGAAGGTCCGTGTTGGTGATATACCATTGGGCTTTGGTGATGGTGAGAAAAATTTTTGATTGTTGCCTCTGGATTAACTTTATATTTGATTTTTTGTCAACTCCCCATAATTCGGCTCCATATGTCCAAATTAGTTTAATAATTGTCTTATAGATTAGGAGATTGCTTTCAAGTGAGATGTTTGCATTTGGTTTGAGCAGCCAGTTCAGTTGTCTTACTTTCATTTTGATTTGGTCACGCTTTTTTTGTATATGGTGTTTCCAGTTTAGTTTAATGTCAATATATAATCCTAAGTACTTGGCTTCTTTTTGAATGGTTACGTCGTCTCCGTCAATATTTATATGGATTGGTGTGAATCTAGTCTTAGTAGTGTATATAACTTGTACTGTTTTGTTTTTGTTTATTTTAATATGCCATTTTCTAAGCCAGTCAAGTGTTTTATTAAAGTCTACTACATGGATGTTGCAGTATTTATGTTTTTATGAGCACTTAGGAGTATTTTTAATCGGCGAAAGTTGCAATTATCGACGAATTGTGAGTGGGACATGGTATGTCTGCTGTGTATAGGGTATATAATAAAGGTCCTAGCACACTTCCCTGTGGAACTCCTGAATTTATTTCTCTAAGGGTTGAGTATTCGTCTGAGTATTTAACTAAGAAGTATCTACCTATGATATATGATGTTAATAGATGTGCTATGTTTTGAAGGGAATATATTGTTAAGTTTCCATTTGAGTCCTTTATGCCAAACCTTGTCAAAAGCTTTTTCCACGTCCAAGAAGAGTCCAATACAAAATTTATTATCCTCAATGTCATTTAGAATTTTGTGCGTAACTCTATGCACTTGTTGTATCGTTGAGTGACTTCTTCGGAAGCGAAATTGGTGATTTGGAATGATGTGCCCGCATTCTAGTAGTGGCAATAGTCTACTTCTTAATATCTTTTCGAAGATTTTTGAGATTACAGGGAGTAGACTGATTGGTCTATAAGACTCTGCTTTTGACGCGTCTTTGCCTGGTTTCGGAATGGCAATAATCTCAGCTACTTTCCAGACTCTCGGAAAATAATTTATTCTGAACATAGCGATAAAAATGTTTCTTACACATTCAATAGCTTTCACAGGTAGTTCTCTTAGGAGTTTCCCATTTATTCTGTTATATCCACGGGACTTTTTTTTTCATTCTTAATACATGGTGGTCTTTTCATATTTTAGACGTTATGAACCTATGCTAATACCTGTGTTTAGCTGTGGATCATCTGAGTTGGTGGCGACTTCTTCACAAACCCTTTCGAAGTAGTCAGCTAATACTTTGGCTTTGTCAAGGTTCGTCTTTGTCCGTAACCCGTTTTTTATCTTAAGAGGAGCCTGATGATGACTTTTATTTGTCCATCCTTTAGTAGATTTCCATAAAGAGTAGTCCGTTTGACTCGTGGGCGTTAAGCTCTTGATATATGAATTTAATTGTTTATTTTTTAATACCTGAATCATTTTTTAACCTCTTTTGTTACATTGTTGTACTGTTTTGCGTCAGGAGATCCTGTGGTTGACCAGGATTTCCATAGTAGACATTTTTTATTTATTAGTCGTCGTAGTTGAGGTTGTGTGTAGAATGTCCAATTTTGCTGCTTCTTTTTTGGTGTCGATTGTATGACTGCTTTCATAATGGTGTCATTCAGGAATACTATCGCTGACTCGATGTCCTCATATGATTTAAGAGGGATGTCGGTCATTAAATTAATGTCAATGTATTCCTTATAAGTATGCCAGTCAGTTCTGTTGTTGTACAGAAGTCTGTTTGCATGTGTAGGCGTAACGTGCGAGTCATATATTGATTCTATAGGGTTGTGGTCTGTCGTGAGTTCGAATAGTGATAAGATTTTACATTTCCAAATGTCCAAGTTCTTTGTGATGAAAAAATCTATCAAGTAAGGTGTTTTATTAATGTTTGTTGGCCAATAACTTGGTTCGCCTGTACATAAGTGTTTAGAGAGTGTGTGTTATCCTACTTACTTTACCCGGCCTACCCGGAGAATCTAAGTCGAGTTTGTTGCTTGGGTTTATTCGAAGTAGCTTGCATATAGTTCTTGGAATATGTAACTAACTGGTAATATTTTTAGCCGGTTTCTAATACGTATACCCGTTCCGCCATGTGCTTTGTTATCAGGGTGGTTTGTGGTCATTTTGACCCCGCTTAAAGTAACCTCTTGGAACGCAAATGGCGTATCAAAACACAAGCTTGAGCTCACAAAATACTTCTCCCAAACAAAACGATATTTTATTGGTTTCCGAAACGCACCTTACACACAGGTACAAATTTGAGATCTCAGGCTATTCTTTCTATTCCACAAACCACCTACATATTGGCCAGATGGTCCATATTGGGCAGATAGTCCAAGCAAATTCCCGACCTAATCGTCTTCGCAGTATTTCGTAACATATCTCGAAGTGTGATTTCAACGGAAACTCGTGCCTACTGGAGCACCCCACAAAAGGTACTCATTCCGTTATGCTTTCTTTATGGAAAACTGACACGTCAGCGCCCACATTTGTATAAGATCGAATCAGATATTGACAACTCACTAAACCTTTTTAACACAACAATTGCGAGTGCTTCCGTTACCACGACACCAAGGCACACTGTGGCGTCAAGAAATCTGTTGTATTAACGCCGGCCAAGACGTGGAGTGCAGTTAGGTCATTCCCCCGCATCACTTGCAGATTCAAAACTGCAAAAAAACTATTAAGAAATGCTATAAAGATTGAAGCACGTAAAATACAAAGGCACTACATTGAGAATCTCTCACCAACAAGCACTAATTGTTCGATTTGTAGAGAACAAAACCGCATGAATTCTCAAAGGCTCCCACCTTTGCTAACCAACTCAAATCTGTCATCCAACCAAACTTTCCAAGAAACGGATTCCAGCTTCCTCAGCTGCTATGCACTTCGTTCTATACTACCAGCATACTTAAAACTAATTCAAACGAGTTAAGAGCGGTAGTTCAGAAGTAATTAACTCCAAAGAAAGCGCCAGGACACGACTTCATCAACCCAGAGATTATTGATCTACCAAACTGCGCTATATCATTCCTTGCAATGGTTTTCAACGCAATACTTAGAATGGGTTATTTTCCAGCTTCATGGAAGAAGTCAGTAATAATCATTATCCCGAAAGCAGGTAAAGACACATCGATGGTCTCCTCATACCGGCCTATGAGCTTGCTCCCGATGCTGTCAAAACTATTTTAAAAAAATTTTGTTAAGAAGCTCACACCACATATAACCACAAATAACATTATCCCCACACATAAATTCTGCCTTAGATCAAAACACAGTACAACCGAGCAAGTAAACCGAGTCACTACGGAATTCAGAACTGCATTTGAATACCGAGACTACTGTTCAGTTATATTCGTTGACGTTGCTCAAGCTTTCGACCGATTATGGTTTATTTAAAAAATAAAAATAGTGCTTCCACAGAACTCACACAAACTACTGGAACTATATCTCACAAAAGGCTATTTTTTTGGTGAGATGCAAAAATCTTACCTCAAAGGAGTATCACATAAAAGCTGACGTTTCATAAGGCAGTTTCACAAGAATTTTAAGGAGGGTGAACTAGCTTTAGTAAACATATCTGACAAAATTTTCTCGATTCGATACATAAAATCGCTAAAAGCCAGGTTATTAGAAAAATAGCCACGAAAGCGAAATGACAAATGCCAAATGGTTCGATAAACGTAATCCTTGCTTCGAGCATCACATTAACATTACAGAACATTTACTGGAGGTACTAAAACTCAACAGAATGTTTCACCCCAACTAAGTTGAACAAGACAAGTAAGTAACTCAACAGGAACTCTGCCTGCATAGAGCTCCTGCTTGAAGTGCCTATGTACTAAATCTACCCCGCCCGCATGATTAGGTACCTAATATGTTCCCCTCTAGTACTTTCGCCTATCACCAAGTCATCACCTATCTATTTATACCAAAAAAATAACAAAAAAAAGAGTGTCCGGTCGGGGCACCACCGTCAAAAATGAAGTTCCTTACGCCTTTTGACATATAAATTTAAATGATTTTTTGTGGCATTAAACTTACTCTCATTTCTTGATGTGTAACTTAAAGTTACAATTCGGAGAACTGCGCGATTGTTCATTTTTGTGGTCCTTTACTTTACTTATGTAATGCTCTTTCGTTATGTTATGGTTTCTACCTGTCAACTTCTATTGCAAGCCAGTCAACTTTTTAAATCTTCTCATATTGTGCTATGGTAATTTATGACTTATGGTAACTATAATAAGAAGCGTATGCTTGAGATTAAATTATGTCCAAATTTCTTGAAAAAACAGCATCAATGGTAGTAGAGTAATTTGTTGCGAATTTCGCTGGATCATTATTAATATGAAAATCAAATATATCTAATGAAAAGGACATTAATTATTCTTATAATTTTTCTTTATTATTGAAGTTGACGTTGTAGTCTCCAGCTAATATGAGTTTATGAAAATTTGTTTAATTTAGAACCTCCCTTGGTATATTCAACAATGATCGATGAATGAATAATAAAATCTTTTGATTTGGGTTTATATAAATAGCTACAATAACTATTGCAAAATCGTTTCCTATTTTACCAGTAACTAAACAACTATTACCAACTGATGAGTGCTTAGTTCTCAAATCATTAATGTTTGACAAAAGCGTTCCCATATTTTCTGTACAAATATGAGCCGCGTCTTCAGTTCTACGATATCTTGCGACTCCACCTGAATGAACATTTTGTCGTTTATAATAAGAAATGCAATTGAAATTAGGAAGGGCAATTTATTCTTCATTTCTTATCCACGTTTCGAAAAGTAATAGTAGGTTCGAATTTTTATTAACTAGATCCAAGGAATCTAAGGTATGCATTTTCCAACTTTGGCAGTTAAAAATTAATGATGAAAGGTCTGCAATAAGTTTAACGATAAACTTTGAAATTCTTTCAGCAATTTCTCTGTTGATCTAGCTTGCTTTCGATAATGATAAATTATTTCGTTGGATCATGGGGTGTGCCAATATACAAGTTTTCGTATGTCTACTCGAGATAGCGTAACGTAAACAAATAATATTCATAATATTGCAAAATCTTGCAAATAATATTTGCTGTACGCGTAAACTATTTCACTTAAATTTCCACCCTGTGATCTATGTATTATAATAGTCGAAATTAAAGGAAAATGCTTTTGAGTAGCAATAATTTTCTTATCTGATGCCAATGAAATATTCGCAGATCGTAGTTCAATAGGCACAGCAACAGCAAGACTACTAACTCCACTGTGTACAGCTAACTGAGCAGCTGTTTTGCTTTGCTTCCAACCAATCGTTGTTGAACCACAAAACTCCTGCCAAACTCTAACTAAAATGTTGTTTGTATCAAAATCTAAATGAGTTAATTTTACTGTCGTACCATTACATAAGCCATCTGATATATCAACATTTGTTGTGATGAGATAAAACATGCCTTTTACAAAAATAATTTCGTATGGTATAACTGACTTTTATGTAACTTTACTCTAAATATAGTACTTTCTTTATGATTTTTAGACCCTGTAATTGAATCAGTGGCTGTAGAGATAATTTTGCATTCGAATTATTGTAGAACGTAACTCTTGTAGGTACTTCCATGTTCCATTTCGAAAAATAGGCGAATCCTATTAGGGCACAATTTTTGAGTATCGTCTTTTGTAAAAACCTCGATTCTATCAACTCGATTTCTTGTTTTTCTAAAGGTTCACCATTGCCTACTTTAGTTAGTAAATTAGAAAATGCAGCATTAGCCTGTCTCTTCACTTAGTTGAGTTGATAAAAATTATGTTTTCGCCAAAGATGGAGTCCAACCATGTGTGTTCTAATAGGCTTATATATTGGTGTTGCTTGTACCCGTGGTAGCTGCCGCAAATCTCCAATAAATATTATATCTATACCACCAATTTCTTCGTTATGATTATTGGTTATTTCTTTTAAACGCAAGTAAATTTTTACTAAAAGCTCTGGGCTGAACATACTTATTTCATCGATAATTGATACTTGTACATATCTAAAAAGTGATATCTACAAATGCGATATTGCAGATGACAGAGGCAATAGTTTTGAAATTAAAATTCTAAGTGCAGAATGAATTGTTATCCCATCAATTGACACAGAAGCTTCACCAGTGGTAGCGCAAGTTATATAAGCATTACAATAGCCGTCTGTGTCAGTAAATCTGTTATAAATTTCCATTATTGGTCTAATGACAAAATTTTTACCAGCGCCTGGACCTGGACCTGTTGAAAAAATTTTGTAAAGATGCTTGGTGTGGTTTGTTAATGTTAAATAATATGCTTCAATAAACGAAACCCGCGAAAAAAAGATAAGGAAAACAATGTGTGAGTGTGCTTAGCACTCACGAGCGCATATAAAATTTCATTCCATCGAACCCAAAGATGTTTCACAACAAAACGTCGTCACCTCGACTACCTCGCTTCCCTTGCTAAAATAAATTTGTCTTTGCTGACAAGTAATATTATTTTCGAAAATTCAAACTTTAGCTCACCTTCCTTTAGATTTGCTATTGGATTATAATTTATAATTTATATGAAAGCCTGTGCGAACGAACAACATATATATATGAGCAGTTTTACTTATGGAAGCATATTATAATTCATAATTGTGGCACATAACGTATATATTTATATAAAATATAAGAGCCAAGCCTCAGCGACATGCAAACGAATTGATATGCAAGATCGGCGTTGAGTAGGGTACACACACAACGAAATGAAACCCGCTCTCTCTCTCTCTTCGCAAACGCGATCGCTTGAAATTCCGGGCAGTTGTCTTGCTGTTGTTACCTTTGTTGTTGTTGCTGCTGTTTGGTTTTGCGCTCTCTGTATGAGCACAACAGAACAGCAGAACCAAATAGCAACAAAAAATACTACAAAATACCACAACAACATTGTTACGGTTTTTCAATTTGTGTCATTGCACACCTATCATAAGCCGCGTAAAGGAAGTTCGTTCCAAAAACCTGACCTTATCCAACAAGTTATTTTCCCATTCGTTGTATTTTGCGCATGGAAAGAAATCCAATTCAACGCAAGCATTCGCTGTAATTTTTCAACTTTACAAATGGGTGACGGCAATTAAAACAACAAAACGAAAGAAATATGAGTGTATATGAATGTATGTCCTCTGGTGATACTCAAAATTTCCTTTTCACGCTAATTCACACCAAGAACATTATAAGTTTCCGCACGCACCTCTTCACTACAACGCAATCCCATGGCAATTTTCGATTTTTATACCAAATATATCACAGGTCAAGTCCCGAACGCATGCGTTGTTGTAGCGTCCAAGGCATATCTTTTTTCCCCTTTCTTTCCTTATGTTCGGCAAATAATTATAAAACACGTTTTGTTGTTGTTCGGTTTAGGATCCCTGAACCCATTAGCATAAGTTTCATTTTGATGTTGAGTACAGGAGCCCCAACCCTGTCTAGCATAAGTTTTAATTGTAAGCACGATGAGAGCAAGCATGCACATATTTTTTGTTTCTTCCGTTAACCTTGTTCGCTGCTCTCATCGATTTAATCTCTTTATCCTATCGCTATTTGCACAACTTGATGATTTTGTTACTATTATTCACTATTATACCCTTGATCATTTCGCTATCATACTTTTGGTTCATTCGCTTAAGTTCGCTGGTGAAGTGCAATTCGGCTTCTTCCAACCTTAAAACATTGTAAACTCAATTGTGTCAAATAAACTCACAAAATTTTTCAAATTCGCTTAAACTTTAATTTGCCTAAATAGCTCTGGAAAAACCTCCAGAGCTCAACAGTTGTCTTACCCCAATTCGCAGTAGCGCAGCTGTTTTGATTTCGTTTTCACATGGGACACTTGCAGTTGCTTCTTGGTTTTTATGTTTGTCTAGTAATGAATTAATTTTACAGCGTTGTACAGTAGACTTGCTTGATTTCGCCTTTATAATATATAAAAAAAAAATTCATACAAAATTGATGTTTACATTTATTTTTGCCAACTAAATAAGGTAGGCATAAGCATAAGCGTAGGTCAGCTAAGTTGTGGAATGAGAGGAAGAAACGAAAAAAATACGTGTGTGTGCACTGACAAGGCTTTGATGTGAAACATATTTACATATTATCGGTACACATTTTCAACTGTCCATGTTTTACTACTTTGTGTTTGTATTAAAATGAAGCGCTGCATAAAGCAAGACAAGGCGTACAATTGTTACTGCCTTTTACTTTACTTTGTATTATCGAATCAACTTAACGCATTTGGTTACTAAGTGTCGGTGACATATGACAAATCTATATATTAATACGGTGACACGTTTTTTGTGGTGCCTTTTTTGCATTCATGCGTGCGGTTGAATTTTGACCACTGGGCGATACTAGTATGTAAAAATCTAAAACCTTTCGAAGCTCTTTCAATTCATTAGTCTATTATTTGTATATAAATAGGAAACATACACATAACTGCTCAGTGGCGAAGGTAGTTAAGCAAGGAACCCGGGGAAAAAATTAAATTGGGGCCCCTTTGCTTCAAAGGTGGAAAACTATTTCGTCTTCAGCTCCTTAGTTATTACTCAATATTAGGAGCATTTATTATGAGCACTTTTATTTAGTTTTTGCAAAATCATCAATAACTACCGTTGAATCTAGATTTAATGTTTTGAGTCAAGCTTGAGCCATACTATTTCTTAAATAAGTTTTGACTAAGTATTTTCAATTTGGTGAAGTTACAGGTATTGTGTAGAATAATAAAATTGCGGTAAACACTTCCGTAAGGTCGCATTCTGGCACTACATATGGTTTTTCTTATTTTATTTTTTTATTTAACCTTTTTATTCAGTACTTATGTCTACTTAGACTGCTTGTACAATGTTAGTTGTACAAGTAGAAAAAAGGTAGTTTAATAATTAATTATTTTAAAGTTAGTTTACCAGACCAACTGGTCTTGTCCTTTTTAGACGTCGCCTGCACTGCAATACTTTTTCCGGAAGTAAGCTCACATTGATGTTCATGTGTTGCTAACTTTGTTTGGTAAATCCGACTTCGTCTAGTTATTTCCTCTGCTACATAAGCAATTTTGAGGCCGTGATGTAAGTCGGCGTCTGTGGTGTACCGTCCTGATTCGGTGATTATGTTATATGATTCGTGACTGCTGTCATTGGATTACAGCAACATTTGATTTTTTGGATGTTCCTCAAATTTGTTCACCGTATGTCCAAATAGGTTTGATTATGTCTTTCTATATCAAAAGCTTATTTTCTAGCAATAGATTAGATCTAGCGTTAAGGAGCTATTAACGTCGACTCCGCCAATCGTTAGGTGTTACAAATTTAGTTTCAGTTGTTTTAATGTATTGTCTTCCTATTATTTATTCTAATGTTCCATTTACCGAACTATTTCAGAGTGTTGTCCAAATTCTCTTGCAGTATTGTAGTTGCTACTTCAATGTTTTTGTGGGAACTTAGTAGTGTGGTTTCATCTGCAAATGTGGCTATCATTCATGATTTTTGTCTTGGTGTTGGTATATCTACTGTGAAGATGGTATACAACAGAGGACCTAGTATGCTACCTTGCGGAACTCCTGTTCGAATATTACTTAAAGTTTAATATTCGTCAGTAAACTTTACGAAGAAGTACCTATTAAACACTTCAGCATTTGTACAATATTGTGGGGAAATATAGTACGTAGCTTGTAGATTAATCCATTGTGCCAAACCTTATAGAAGGCTTTCTCTACGTCTAGAAACACTATAATACAGAATTTTTTGTCGTCGAGGTCGTTTTATATTTTGTGCGTAACACGATGGACTTGTTGTATGGTCGAGTGGTTTGTACGCAGCCAAATTGGTGATCTGGAATTATGTGGCTATGTTCCAGGATAGGTAGGATTCGCATGAGCAAGAGCTGATTGGTCTATATAATGACGGCAGAGATAGGTCTTTTAATGGCTTTGGAATCGCAATGACTTCGGCAACTTTCCAAACTTTGGGAAAGTAGTGTAATCTGAGTGGGGCATTAAATATATTGCGTATATAAATCACCGCGGCTGGTGGAAGCTCTTTTAGGGGTTTGCCGTTAATTTTGTCATAGCCTGGTGATTTTTTAGGTTTTACATCATGTTGAATGATGTGTAGAATTTCGGAGGCCGTAGTTTTTTAAGTCGCAATGTTTGGGGTTCATTAGCCGGGTTAGAGTGTGGGACGTCTAAGTTGTGTTGCTCGTCTGTAAAAACTTTCTCAAATTAATCTGCTAAAACTGATGCTTCAGTTAGATTAGTTGTTGCCCATGATCCATTGTCCTTTTTTATTGGTGCCTGGTGCAAAACTTTGTTTATTAGTTTTTTGTAGCTTTCCAAAGCGAGTACTCTGTGTTGTTTTTCGGTGATATGCTTTGGAGGTATTTTGTGACTTGTTTGTTTTTAAGGTATTGAATTTATTTCCTAATGTCTTTTGTTGCCGTGTTGTATTCCTTTTTGCCTCGGGGGACCTAGTGTTCATCCAGTACTTTTTTATTTTACGTTTTTCACGTATTAAATTTCTCAGAAAAAGTGGTGTGTAGTGAGCTTTTGGTTGAGGTGAGTTATCCGGGGTTGTTTGTGTGTGCTCTAGTGATTGAGACGAATGTCTAAGGATAGGTATAAATTGATATAGTCTCTAAAGCTGTCCCAGTCAATTCTGTTATTGTGTAAGGAGTTCTTTTTGTTCCAGTCTACCGGAGACTTTCTAAGTTCTAAGACTATGGCTGTGTGATCTGTCAAGAAATCCATATTTGATTTGATTACGAATTTACTTAAATCTATATTTTTTACTATGTAGAAGTCTAAAAGATCTGACATTTTATTGATGTCTGTTGGGCAGTATGTCTGCTCACCTGTACTTATATGGTTTATCATACTGTAGTGCATTGAAAAGGTTTTTGCCTCTCTTGTTTGAAGTTCGGGATTCCCATTCTGTGTGTTTCGCGTTGAAGTCTCCAGCAGCAATAAATCGTTGTCCTAGTGTATTTATGAAGTCCAGATGTTGTAAATGGCTGATACAGTGATCGGACCTGCTGTACTAAAAATTTGGAGTTGTTGCTTGGATGTGGTCCTTTTGGAATGGGAGCAGCACGATATGCTTGATGATGCTTAATAATTATGGCAGTGTCACCGTGTCCTGTGCCATCTGGGTGCTTTGTTTTGTGTATACTGTATCCACGAATTTGTAAGTCTTTTTCGATTTTATAGTGGGATTCTGAGATTAGTGCTATATGAATGTCGTTATTATTGAAAAAGAGACTTAGTTCATGGAATCTTTATGTTGGTGTCCATTTTATTTATCGATTTGGCTTATTAGAAACGCCAAGATATTCATCATTTTATTCAAGTGCTGGGTCACTTGTTTCAGCATGTCTTTGATTTCCACTAATTCATTATCGGCTTCCTTGTCTTGGTTCATTTTTGGTTCATTTTCTATGCGCTTTGGTTGTTATTTTGACGAGTTGTTTTCTTGAATAGTTGATGCGACTTGGGCGTAGGTTGCTCCCTTTTTTATTTTGTTTAATTCTTGATACGATGTCGATTGATCACTTTTTTTTAGCGCTTTTCTCCTTGAGAGAAGGGAAACGTTTAAGTTTAAGTGTCTTATATACTTCACAGCCGTTGTAGTTAATCGTATGTGCACCACTACATAGTGCGCATTTGGTTTAGTTGTCCTTGGATATTTGTGCTTACCTGCGCACTTAATACATATGGGGTCCCTTGTACAAAAGTTCCTCGTATGGCTATATTTTTGACAGTTGGAGCATTGTACAACTACGCGTTTGTGGTGTGGCGGTTCAAAGATTATTTTGCTACAAAGCAGAGTTGTTATTTTGTAGATATCTGTGTTGTTTGATTTTTTTCTAAGTTACACGAAAATAGTGGAAGAGGCTTCTTCGTAATTTTTTGTTGAACGTTGTGGATATTAATAATTTCATGGCCAAGCTCCTTTAGCTCTTTTTTATCTCCTCGAAGTCTTTAGCATGGTGCATATACCTCAGCAAAACCTTGAAACCCCGCTCCTCCTTTGGCCTAAACCAAATACTGTTTTGTGTTGCTGAAGCATCTTTACGACCGCTGAGTAACACATTGAGTAAGATACTGTAGTGGCGGTAGCATATCTTTAAATCTAACGATCAGGCGTAAAGAACAGCGCCATCTGTTGGTGAAGCGACAGAGTAGAGAGTAAAGGAAGAGATACCGGGTGTTGCTCTCCAAAAGGGATCATCTGGATAGGAGTGTTTGGCATGGATGATCATGTTCGGGTGGGCGTAGTGTTGCCACAACAACATCAGTGGGCAATGGCAGATGCGCAAGTGATTCTAGTTTCTTTTTTCTTTCGTTATTTCTTTCTTTCTTCCATGCACGCAGTAATTTATTGAATAATTACGATAGCGAGAACTCCACCCCTTTTGCCGACGAGCTGCGACCGAATCAAAGATAAAACCTTGTCGACAGTTTTCAGTTATATGTTACAATATCTGAATGCGTACTTCGTTGTTTTTCAGAGTTTTTATTATAAAGTTGTTTTGTATTGTCTCTTTTAATGCTGAGGCTTAGTTACGGATTTCCTCTACAGCCTGCACGTATATTGGGCGAGGTTTCTGTGCTTTTGTTTTATCAGGGACTACTTCCCTTACCCCACCGACATTTTCTTTCTTGTCGTTTTGATCTAGCAAATCAAACCTATTTTGTGTGCTGGGTTTACTCAACCAGTATGAGTGTAGCGTTCTCTGTTGCGGTATCTTTGGCGGTGTTTTGTTTTTTTGGTTTTTTGTTGGTGTTGGTAACAGTTTCGGGTGACTGCTTGTCTCGATAGAGTTTTTGTAGCTGTTTCTCCATTTGTTTTGCGTTAATGTTTTGATCTTTTGCATGTATGGTTGTTGTTGATGATGCCGTTGTATTCGTTGCTTATGACGTTGAATTGCGGGGAGAAGACGACGGCAGAATTATCGATGTTATTGGTATTGCGTAGCTAGCAGTTGCAATTGTTATGTTAGCAGTGCTGGTTGAAGTTGTTATTCTCGTTGTAGCTATTTGGTAGTTCACAATTGGTGTGCTCAGAGTCGGCGTAAAGCATTGATTTGATTTGACTGTTGGTTGATTCCGTTTGTAATTTTATTGGTGTTGTTATTTTGTACTTCTGAAGCCAAAGCTGCGAGAGGAGAGGTCATTGCCTCTAGTTGAGTGGGAGGGAGAGACAGCTCTACGGTATAGGGCTGATGGTGATTTTGCGTGCTGCGCGCAGTCGGGGGACTGTGTCCAACCGGCATTTTTGAGTTTAGAACACTTTTGATTTTATTTTATATTCTTGTTGTTGTTTATTTTGCTTTTTGATTTACCTTTTGTTTTGTTTATTTCGGAGCGCGAGAGCTGACGTCTAATCGACTTGACACTTCATATTTCTTTGCAGTTTTACTGGCTATTTCTATAAAATTTAAATTTTGTTTTAAAATTTGGTATAGCACTACTTGGCTTGTCTAAATCGGCATCGTGCTTTTTCAAAATTTTGGTTATATAATTGAAATCACTTAATATTTGATTCATCAATTCACAAGGCAATGTGAAGTCGAATTTTAAAATTTCTGCTTCGCTACGTTCACACTTACGCAACTCTTCAGTACTAATTCTGATAATGTCTGGATTATATTAAAAATTAATATAATTTTTTTTTAAATGGTTTCTGATTCTCTAGTTAAATTTGTCAAGTACGTCTAACTAAATGAATTTTGCCTTTGTTTTTGACAATTTCCACAGTAGATCCCAACCCTTAATGGTATTACCGAAAAATTATATCTTGCATCGTTGCGAAAAAATCGGAACTAACACAACTGCTACCGGAAAGTATTATTATGATGTTTTAGCATATATTTATCATGTCTCTATGTCAGTCATCGGTTAGCAAGTAAGGGAAAGAGTCACCGCTGACTTCTGTTGAACGCGCCCAATACGAGTATAAACCTATTTTATAACTGTGTAAGTTTTGGCCGTATCAGTTTATGCCGATCGAGGTTTGTTGGTCAAGGTCCAACAAGTTAAGAACGTCGTTCATGTAGGCGGAGGCATTGCCCTGGCTAGCCCCATGGTAGCTATGTCTTTTATTCTGCTGATTACAGGTCTCTTTCAGGTTTGCGTGAAGAGTACAAAATATTCCCGATAGCCAGTCGTAGATATTCTTCATTCATACTCGAATATGGATTTTGAGTGAGGCGTTAATTTACGAAGCAGGTTTGTTGATTTTTCTATTTTGTTGTTGTTAGCATTGCCAGCAGAAAGGTAGTGTTAATTCAATTTGTTGCTCCCTGTTAGATTATAACTTGTAGTCGATGCATAATAGTATTCTGACTTTTAAACAATTTGCACTTTCAATATAACTGATTTGACAAAATTCAATGTAAACAGAACTTTTTGCCATTGAAATTGATGACAATTGTTGACTGCATTCGGTCTGCCTTTCATTGTAACAAACAAATATGGAATCGAATGAAAGCCAACTTATTTTCATTATAGAAGTTACTATGAAATAAACTGTTCGGAATTTTTTCTGGCCTATTTAAGGTCACCTGATTAGTTAAGAGACTTCCCGGTAGTCAATTAAAAATTCTGATTGGCATGTGAAGTTTTTCCGCAATTGAAACATGTGTGGAAATGAGTATCCATTGCTGTTAATATTTAAAGAAAAAATTTCTTAGCAATTTGAAACAAACTTTTCTGTATTTGAGTGGGAAATCCTGCTCATATGTCAATAATTTATGTGGTTTGGTTGTACATATTATTTTGTAACATAAGTGGCATCACTCCTCAGACTGTGCTGCACAAGAGTTCCGCAAGGAACTGATCAAGACAAGATTAGGATCAAAAGTACGAATTACGTTAATGTTTTGAGGTGCTACAGGACCCGTACCAAGAATTAACTTGGGTATACTGGAAGGTGTATATAATTTTTTTGAACGGTTTGAATAATCGTTATATACCTAATGAAGTGCCCTCTTTTTTACTTTAACGATAAAAAAATAAAAACATAAAATATTTTATTGATTATTTTGAATATTGACGTGGGGCGAGTATATCGCGGTGTATATTTATCTAGATGACAACTTTATTCTTAGACGGTCGTTAGGGTGGAGCTTTTCAGTTCAGACTGTTTGAAGGACTTTACTGCCTCTGATGATGACGGTTGGACCTTTGAAGAATTTCGTACGGAACAAGTATCCGTGCAGAGAGCCCCAGTTAGGCGGAATAGCCTCTTGTTTTGATAGGCTTGAATCATGAGTATGTTACTGACAGCATACATAACGCCAAGCAGAGACCAACACCTCTCTGTAAATTATTGCTCTTATTATTGGGGGACAATTTACTGGATGGTCGTAGCACCCTGTTAGGCTCACATGGCTTTGCATAGCAGCATGCGATGGTGTTTCTGATGTGCGCTCGCAATGTGAGGCGCTTTCCCAGGATCTGTCTGGGCACGTTCCACGCTTCGATTATTTCGTGTGGCGCATGTTGACGAAGGACGTTCGTCCACACAGACAGCTTTGAATAGGTGTATTGTTACGAAGTAAGGATGTGATGAAATTGTGTGTACTTAAAACTCGTTTAGTCAACAGCAAGTGCAAAGATGAATGAGTAAAGTGATAGCATATGTGTCAAAGCACACACAAATGTAAGAGGTCAGTAACAAAAACCATAATCCGTCTACATCGTAGTGCTCATTCAGACTGCTTCCTTTATAGACAACCACATTTTTAACTTAATTTCTTCTTTACATATTGAATTTAATGTTTATTTTTTCTTAGTCCTTATCAGAATTACGAAATTAAGTACCAAATTATCGATATAATTTAACTTTTGGTACTTCCGGAATTTATTTACCTTGTGTCACAAAGAGCAGGAGAAAGGTACTGAGATTTGTGATTGGATGATGCATATTGAATTTAGTTTTTATTTTTTCTTAGTCCTTATACACTTTGTAATCAGAATTGCGTAATTAAGTACTAAATGTATCGATATAATGACTGTATTTAATGAAGTTTACCAAAATAATTTAGTTAAAACGCGACCGATTTCGAGTCGACAACCGAGATTTCCCAATTCTAAAAATCAACTGAAGATATCTCGATTCGTTTCAATCGTTTTATATGTTCCGTCCGTAACGCTCACTGCCTAAGCGTGAGGCATACAGAGAATTGCGGTAACTCCGGTCAAATATTAATTTTGCGTATAATTTTAACCAGTCGAGTTTAGAGAGTCAAAGCGTGAGTGCGACCGATAAAACCATAATCGAATAAAAAAAATATAAAAACAGTGAAATGTAAATTTCTTATGGGCAATAAAAAACAACATGTTTAAGTAGCCAATAGTAGCGAGCGCGTGAGTGCTTTGATGAGCGCTACAGCGACAGTAAATACATACCAGTGACGTCAAACGATATCGAAGCAGCTTCGCTTCTCTTACTGGTTCATTCAATACCCGGCCAAGAAAGCGTACTGTACGTGCAAATATAGTGGGACTGACGAATAATTTGTTTGTCAGTAAATATATATAGTTTATAGGTTTGTTCCCCCTTATGATTCACACAAAATTTCCAAGTGCATATGGAGATATGACAAATACCAAGACCAAGTCATTTAAAACAAATAAACTTTTTTATAAGGACTTGTTTCTTAGGTTTTTTTCTTAACATTCTGATCCAGTAATCTTACAAATTTGAAATTGTTATCGCTTTTGCTTATATTCCTGAAATAATTATGTCTTAGATCCTACACAGCAATATTTCAAAATTAAATTGGCCAAGTTTTGGCAGAATTACTCCAGTGTTAAGTTTCATGAAGACTAGAAATGTCCCAGTGTATTTAACGGACAATTTCCTCTTCATATATATTTCGAAAAAAATTAAAAAAGGCATGCGTTCCATTAGACTTGGCAAATCACATCTCTTTTTTTCTCTCTTAGCCCGTGTTCGTTGAGAAGGGAAGCGCGGGGCTACGGGTACGAAGTGTTTCTTGTTGCCGACGGTGTACCATCAATACTCTCAACATTTTGACATTTATTTATGTGTTTGTTTGGTTTTTTCGCCGTTACTTTATTCATTGGTTCATCTTTTGGAAAATTAATTACGAAAATGGCAAGAGTAGTGTGGTCAAAGGAAGCTACTCAATTTTTAATAGAAAAAATGCAGAACTATAAATTATTATCGCATGTAAAGAACTGTCAAAAATGTTGAGAGTTACTGTAATAAGTCAGATCAATACCAAATTTGAATTAACGATTACTTGATAGAGTTGAATTGACAAATATAATGCCCGTCTTAGTTGACTGGCGACACTTATGATTTTAATACTTTGTGTGTTCTCCTTTTCCCTTAGTAACATTTTCGTTGTCATACTTTCTACCAGTTTTTTACCATTGCTGGTTGGAATATTTACACAAGCAGACTGAGAAATCTTCCAAAGTGAACTCAAATTTGGCCAGTCGCCTGGTAGATCGATCAAAGCATATTTGTGCTCAACCCAGTGGTGCTCGATTGGGTTTCAGATCGGCCACTGAAGTACTACAACATTATTATTTTGGAGTCACTATTTTGTCACTCTGGCAATATGTTTGGGATATCCAAGGATTAGGCACTTTTTCCAAGGCCACGCCCTCAAATAGCAACATACTGGTTGGCATTCCTACGCCCATTATTTTAATCATAATTACAACACCATTTACAGTCATACAATCCCATATAGTTAGATTACCACCCCCAAATTTGAGTGTTGCTTAACATGGCGATCTTCAATGGCTTTCTCTTTTGCGTTCGAAGTCCAGAATCCAGGCGATATATTTTGGTATCATCAGATCAAATGACTTTTGCCCAATCTTCGACTGAATATAACACCAAATTCATCTGTACTTTGTAAATATGCTGATCGTGAAACATAATTATTTCAAACAATTATGGCTGAGTTAAGTAAATGAACTTAAACTAACTTAAATTTAAATAAATTTTGTTGGTGCTGTTCTTGAATGTGCTTGTCTTATCACCGCAGAATTTACAACTGATGCCTAGTTAATCATTATGGTTCGAAATCTAAACCAAGCAAGCGTTTGGTGATAAGAAAAATGATGACCAATGTGACTCATGCGACAATAATAAAAAGACAACTCAAAGACGTGGAAGTTCTCATTGCAAGGATTTCGATGATGCCAATCGATATACCCTTTGAGTTTCCAAATCGTCTTGAATTCGTCATGATGATTAACAAATCACAAGGACAATTCTTGAGTGTTTGTGGTCTGAATTTAGAAAATGCATGTTCTTCTCATCGCCTGTTCATGTGTCGGCAAACCATCCGCTTTATTATTTCCGCTTTAGGTGCTTAACTGACTGCAACCCATGTATTTTTTTTTATTAAAACAACATTTTTTGGGGTTTTAGCTAATACCAGAAAAGACAGAACAACATTTGCCGGGTCTATTTGACCAAGAACGCGGACTTTCGGCTGAGATCCTACGTCTCATATCCGAAACCCTCATCCAAATGCTATAACGTGGGATCGTCTAGATAGATAGTAAACCCAACTAAAAATTAAAAAAAATAATGTTTAATTCAAATAATTATTTTATTGTAAGAAAGCGTGGCGTTCATGATATCAATTGTTATACATATTACATAAGTAACAATTTATAAAAGTAGAGTTATATAAAAATGGTAAAAATTGAATTAAAAAAAAAAAAATTTGAAAAATCAGTTATTCAGATTTAGTTATCTTAAAAAAGTCGTTCGTTCCAATTAAAATTGGTTGCACTGGCTAACGCTTAGTGCATTTGCCGTGGATGTGGGAGAGGTATAATGTGGCCGCCGACATTCAGCTGTGTTATTTCTTGTAGAGTTGCTATGTAGTATAATTATTTTGCTTTATTTTCTCTTTTTGTAAGGAGTTTGTAAATTATACACTGCAAAACCATTGTAAAACGTTATTAAAAATCAAGATTGGCTTTATAGATACATATGATTTTTAAAAATAACTTTTTCTGATGATTAAGCCAAATTATATTTAATTCGCATGACAACTCTGCACTAGTAAGCAAGCACAAAGCACGCGCAGCTTATGGATTCAAAGTTTGAATAAGAGGAAAATAAAATTAAAAAATTAATACTTTTTTAATCCTGATGATGCTGGTTAAGTCATTGTCTATACGTCTGCACAGTTTCAGTTTCATCCGACCTTTTGAAGTAGACCAAAATCCTTGTCACGATCACGCACATTAACGCACGGAAATTCTCGCTGTTTTTCGTGCATTCGCGTAGTTTAGCCAAGTATGTTCGATTGCGGTGTAATAAACAAATTATTTCATTTATTGTTTTTTTTATATTTAAATTTAAATAATAAATCTTAATAATGAAGTCGAAAACTCCCGTTCGCTCGACGTTGGCGAAGGTGGAACACAAAGTATTTGTCGCGTTAATTTTTGAAGAATAAACAAATCTTTCTGCGATTTCCAAAGGTCAAGAATTGGCTGAGCATTTAAAATTTCTTTGTTTATATAAACAAAAATCTATTTATCGACTTCAGTTAGACTTGATTTTTTATTAAAAGATATATCGTAGAATTGTTTATATTGTATTAAACAAATTTTAGAATCTGGTTTCCTCTTAGTTGCAAGATTGTCCATGTTTACTAATATTTCTGTTCACATCACCTGTACTGGTTCAATTATATTTCAATTGCAAATTTTTAATAACTTTTGATACCAAAGTGAGTACTCTTGAATTACAGGTTCGTGAATTTTCGTGAAGAGACCTTTTCACGAAATTCACGGTAATTTCGCTGCTCGTGTACTATCACGAAAATTCACGATTTCACGCATATTCACGCACGATTTCACGCACAGGTCTATTTTGAAGTGAGTGAAAATCTTGTTCAAAAGATTTGGTTACATATTAGAAATTACAAATTAAAAATTACAAGTTATAAACATACTGGTAAAGCTTAGAAAAGCGTGTTAAAAATGTAATTAGTGTCGTTTAAGCTTCTGAATCAGACGGACGTACGCGCCCCGTAAATCCAATGCAGTAGCCCTTTTGTGGCTTTCTAATCACTGTAATATTACAACAAATAAATAGTATATCCTCTCTGCCCATGCGGCGAATCTTCATGAGCTTTTCATATGAAATTGATATAATAATTAATTAGTTTCATTTAAAGAGACAAAAACGTAAACTTTCTGGTCAGTTATCCCCAATAAGTAGCCCAAAGCGCTATACCTATAAGTGTGATAACACAAACCATACCCGTAACGATGATAGTGAATATGAAAATCTTTTTGAGATTCTCGCTACAGACGATGACGTTTTGGAACCGGTCAAGATGGACTTTGTAGCATTCGAAGTGCTCGCTGCCCAGCGAAAATCCACTTTAAATGGAGAATCAAGTGCGGACAACACAAGGAGAACTCCCTTCCCTAGTAGGTCCCAAAACAAAAACTAAACTTCTCAAATCATCCAAATAAACTAGCAAGGCGCCATCTAAAACGACGCAGAATGGGAGGAGTTAGGGTGGCGAGACGGCTGAGAAGATCGCACCCCGCCGACCTCCGTAATAGATCATTTTAATATACAATACTATATCCCCACTTATTATTTAAGTTGTTTTGTTAATTTTTGTATAACCTATTTAGTTGAAGTTGTTCTAATAATAACAGAAAAATTAAATTAAAAAAAAAAAATCAAACTCCAACCAATCTCTCCCCCAAAAATACAAACTGTCGATTCTAAGCCTGCTAGAACCAGTCACCGACTTAAGCAATGTCGAAACCAGAACATCATTGTATGGTGTCACTAGGATCTACGCTACAGCAACACCTTTCGAGTTGTAAGATCAAAGCCCTTACAAAGTAGTCATCAAAGATCTTCAATACTCAACTCCACTAACGAACCAATGAGTAAGTTCTTTGTTAACTTCGACATAGCAAGTAAAAACAATAAAGCTAAGCAAATTAAACTCTTCTGTGGTCAATGCTTCTTAATTGATGATGCCAAGATAATGACATCAGTGCCGTAGCTGCTAGCTATTCGGGCATGCAGCCAAATACACAGATAGGGCGATTGCGTGAGATCATCTTCTACGAGTTACATGTGTAAACTATGGGCTTGAACACCCTGCTAATTACGAGTATAAAATTTATGTCAAGAAAATCTCTATGAAAATAAAAAGGGAAAATTTAATAAATCAACCTTATACGGTCACCCCAAAAAAGGGCAACACTTATAACCATTGCCCGAGCAAACAAAGGAAACTTTTTGTACGCTGAAATTACAAGATTGACTCCATATGTATTATACTTAATTATCAGGAAACACAAATCGAAATTTTGGATTTTCTCAACTCTCGTAACCAGAAATTTCATCTATAAAAATTTGTATATAAACACAAACATCGTCTCCAAAACACTGCACGAAGTGAAACGCTTTGCTCAAAGCAACAGATTCGACTTTATACTCCTTAGCATAACCTGACTTCTAGGGTATTCTACCCCCAACATATACGGATACAACTCCTATCCAGTAAATCACCCAACTGTCACCCGGGGAAAGTGCGGCGCTGCCATTGTAATCAAAATTAATATTCAACACTTCCCTTCTCAACCTATTCGCACCGATGAAATTCTCAAATTCTCTCAGCTAGTGTCTTTACTGCTATAGGCAATATTTACTTCTGTTCTATTTACTGTTCTCCACATTTTAACTGGTGCAGAAATGATTTTTCAGCTCTTGTGGACAACCTTAACAGAAAGTATTTCATCGTAAATAACAACCCAAGCTGCTACGAATGTTCACATTAAGACTTAACTAGAATTGAACTCTTAATTCTAGGTCAAATAATAATGATGCTCTAAAAATTTTCATTGCAGTGGGTCATGAAGCTGTCTCAGATGCCCGCTGAGGCATTCTCAAACTTCATAAGGTTAACTAAGGCTCCAAAACAATTACCACAGAAGTGCGCTCAAAAAAGTTCGTAGTTACATGGTGCCGCCTACTTTGACAACATGCTCGCGCACGTGGAGTCCAACAACAATGTTTTTTTTCTCTGTCGAAGGCAACACACAATGCTAAACGACAACTAATTTGGCTTGCTCCACTGTAAGTCATCAGTAGGAAATGGTATCGCTCCGATCCCGAATAGATAAACGCCTTTGGTGTACATCTTGCTGATAGATTCAAACCTCTTAGAATTGCTTCAGCAGAAGATATAAGTAACATTAGAACCCTACTTTCATTGCGACAGCATTCGAGAGAATATTTAGGAGCCTCAAGACCAACAAAACACCTAGACACGACATGATCTGTAGGCCCTGAAATGGCTACCCTAGAACGTTATTCTATTCTTTTGTGATTATATTAAAAGTGATTCTTTCAATGCAGCACTATATTATAGCGAAAATGAAATCCACTTTACCGTCACTTTCGGCGTTAAAACCCGAAGCGGACTATTAGCCATATATGGAGTGTTGTCGGCTGTGCCACAAGGCATTTTTTCTCTATTCTCAGCATACATTCCGATCCCTCAAGCTGACGAGATATTCATCAATGCTAATAAAATATTGGTAGCCTCTTACGCTGACGGTGTGGCTGTACTTTACTCCTCCCACTGTGAATACGAGACCGCTGAGGGGATTCCCGAATACATGATCAAAATGGTGGAATATCAAAATAAATAGCTCCAAATGCACCAACGTCTGCTTCACCTGAAATAGAAGCTCTCCATCGTCTCTGCATCTATGTGTCTAACCCTTGACCATTTCGCATTTAAAAATTATTACGTTACACTGGCTGATAAACAAAAAAAGACCCGTCGCTCTCGAACAATCGGACAGTTTCCGTTGAAATCATTATCGCTATTTGAAAGAATGTAGTTGATGTTTGGAGAATTTCAGCAAAGTCTTGCAAAACAAGACTTTTCGATTAATGACTGCTTTTTCCTGGTTTAAAAACTCACCCCATGCATGGAGACCTGGATTTGACGTTGTCGACGACCAGATTGCCTTAAAAGCCACCAGACACAATAACCAACTACTATGACACAACCAAACCCTCTGCCAGATCCCTGACTGAAGTCTCTCTCATATGTAAATGTACCAGTAAGTATCAACGGTTCTTCACTTGCGCTCATTGGGGAGTATTCAGCCAGCTGCATGTCCACTTCATACCACCGGAGTATCTAATAAACACGCTTTCGAAATGTCTTTCCGACGGCTACCGCGCTATGTGCACCACTCGGAGTCATCCGAAACAACTGAATGAACTTTGCTGCGATATGGAATTCAGACATGGCGACAGGTATTCCCTATTCATCGAGCTGTACGCAGCCTTGAAACCGATGATTAGATTGACGGTGTCGACGTTGAACTCGCGATTTCAATGATTTAACCCAATGCGAAGATCTGATCGGCCTGGCCTGAAATCACATTGGTACTTCCCTATCAGGGGGCCGGCGAATTCCTCGCCGCATAAAATGATTTAAAGTACCTTATAAGCAACACTTATTAGGGCCCTTCCTCTATAATTAGCGTAGCGCATTGGGTCCTCTTTTTTATGAATGGGACTTATAACACTTACACTCCCGTCTTTGGGCATGCTCTCCTGAGTCCATATTCGGCAGATGACCCTATGCAGGCGCCCTACAAGATCACGTCATAGGACTGTACAAGCTATCTGGAGTGAATGGCGGGTACAATAGATATCGCATAAATGACAAGTCTAAAATATAGACAAACGTTGGCATTTATGCAATCCATTCATTATGGTACTCTTACCCA
The DNA here is from genome assembly GCA_035041755.1 of Cacoxenus indagator. Lineage (NCBI taxonomy): Eukaryota > Metazoa > Arthropoda > Insecta > Diptera > Drosophilidae > Cacoxenus > Cacoxenus indagator. The sequence continues at coordinate 514,034 of JAWNKX010001101.1, forward strand.
CTAAGGGTTTTTCTTAAATTATATATATTAAATATTAAAATAAAACATTAACAGTTCAGGTATCTTTATTCAAATTAAGTACATATAGAAATTATAGGAAACTATTAGGAACATAAATCCATTAAATACAAAATATTTATCCTTACTAATATTATAAATGGGAAAGTAACTCTCTCTGTCTGTTGCAGTTTCACGCCTAAGCCTCTGAAGCAATTGTTATGCATTTTAGTGTAGGGATAAATAGCACTTTGAAAACCAACATAGCCTCTTTCTTGTCTCAAAAGCGTAGATTATATTGGTTCAGAAAGTGAAAACATGTTTAGCTCAACATATGTGCATACGTTATCGCGCTCGCTGTGTATACAAACGAAGAGGCGAAGCATAGAAATTAAACGATAATTTCGAACTGTTTCACTTCTCTTATTCACTCTAGTTCATATGAGTCACTGTCTTTTCTTAAGAATTACTCTGTTGCGTGGAATGAGAAAATAATAAAATAATGCAATCGCGCGCACGACTCAGTCATGTTGTGACCGCAGAATAATAGTTGGCTCTGTAGATAGCTTCGTTCTTTAGGGAAATACTTATTCTTTCGCTTATTTGTATTCTTGAAATTTTGGTTGTTCTTTATTTCTTTGGAATTTTGATTTGATTTTACACAGATTACAAGAATATAATCCAAATATTCAATACAATGATTTAATTTACAATGAGGCTCTAACAAATATTGAAAATCAAGTCCTAACTATTACTGGAAAAGATTTGTCGGATTTTGGAATGAGTAGGCTACAAAGAACCAGAGAAGTTTGCAGTGATTTGATAAGAAAACTGGAGTTTTTTCCAAGTTTGAACCCAGAACAAAGATTAGTTTTTGATATTGTTCTAAAATAATTTGAAAATTGCGAAGATGGTTTTTTCTTTTTGGGTGCACCAGGAGGGACCGGCAAAAGATTTCTTTTAAATTTGCTTTTAGCACAAGTCCGCAAAATCATCGTTGGAGGAGTTATTAGTGGCCGAAATGCACATTCAGTACTTAAACTGCCACTAAACTTAGCTCATGAGGAAATGCCAATTTGTAACATTAGCAAAAACAGCGAGCGTGGCCAATTATTACAGCAATGTAAGCTGTTAGTTTGAGATGAGTGTACGATGTCTAACAAAAAAGCAATCGTGACATTAGATCGGACTATGAAAGACATTAAAGGCAACCGAAGTATCATGGGAGGGATTGCGGTAATTTTAGCTGGTAACTTTGGACGAACTCTGCCGGGTGCATGTACAAAAATTTTGTCTAACTACAACCATGCGGGTACAACGCAACAGTGATTCACAATCAGGGCAATATGCGGCTGCTTTCCTGAAAATCAGAGAAGATCGTATAGCATCAGATAGTAACGGTATGATTACACTGAACCGAGGACTCTGTAATATTGTCCATGACACAGATTTGGAAAGCAACGTCTATCCCCACCTGAAAACTAATATGAAGAACAGAGAATGGCTGTGTGAAAGGGCGATTTTACCACCGACGAATGAAATTGTGGTGCACATTTACGATGAAATCATGTTACATGTGGAAGGTGAAGTGGTTGAGTATCTTTCCGTTGACAATGTCGTGGATACTGAGCAAGTTACATCGTACCCTCTGGAGTTGCTCAACTCTTTGAAATTGTCAGGGGTGCCTTCCCATAAGTTAAGGCTGAAAATTGATGTTCCAGTCCTTTTAATACGAAAAATGACGCACTAAGATTGCACACGGCTAGAAATATCACACCTAGGACGCAATATTATAAGAGCAATAATTATGACAGGAACAGCAAAGGGATAAGATGTATTAATTCCCTGTATTCCAATAACTTTCCGACTTGCCATTCAAATTTAAAAAATTTCAGTCTTCCCTGAAAGCAGCATTTGTGATGACAATTAACAAAGCTCAAGAACAAACACTGAAAATAGCAGGTATACAGTTAGAAAAAAACGGTTTTTTCTATGGACAGCTGTATGTGGCTTGCTCACGAGTATCGAGTCCACAAAATCTTCATGTTTTAGCAAAGCATGGAAAAACCAAAAACGTAGTTCACAACAATTTCGTTACGTTATTTCAATCTCAAATAATTACCTTTCATTCATTAACCTATTTATTTACATTTTGATACGTACAAATTACATTTTCATTACAAAACCACTGAACAGTTTTGTTTATATTTATTTCATTAGTATATGAGTATATTATTGAGATTGATAAATGTTTGAAGAAAAAGTATGCTACTCGAAATTCTACGCAGACGAAGTCGCGGGTACCTACTAGTATAGATATATCTTATCTTTTAATTTTACTATTATTGTAGAACAACTTCAATTAATTGTTAAGGAAAATTACAAATAAATAACAACTTATTAAAGAGTGAACTTACTAGTTGGCTTTAAATTAATTGAGATTGCATTAACATTTTTTCCAGTGGCACATAATGTAAGATTTGGAGCAATTTGACTAATCAGTCCCTTACGGTCCATGATGGAAGACCTGCATGGCGATTGATCGGGAAACTACTGACTGTTCAAAACATGGATTGGACCAATACCTCAACAATTAAGTTCGTAATGTAGTGCTTGTTTTACCTCCTCATGGTGGTCCCCGGGCAACCCGCGTTACTGAAACTAAGACTGTGAAGACGCTCCTTGACTCTCAGAGTGAAGGACCTCAAAATGCCAGATTCCTTCAATTAGAGCATGAGTTTATGCGATATAAACTGGACATATTGCGAGTAAGCGAGATAAGATGGTTAGATGCGGGTGAGTACCAATCCCATACGCGTAGCACTGTATTGCTCTACTCCGAAAGCTAACTGGAAGCCCTCGTGGATATGGAGTTGGACTGCTGTTAACACCTACAGCACGTAGAGCCCTAATCTCGTGGCAGCCACACGGTGATAGGATTTTAACGGTCTGATTCCTGAGGAGACTACGTCGCGTCACCATTATACAGTGCTACGCCCCCACGGATGGTTCGTTTGATGAAGATAAGGAGACTTTCTACAATCAGTTGGGAGCAATTTATAATGCAACAGACAATGACATTATCATTGTGATAGGGGACTACAACGAATATCTCAAACATGTTATGGGACGGCACAGATTAGGCAACCGCAATGATAACGGCGAAAGATTTGTTGACTTTTGCAACGCAAACCGTCTTGTCATAGGTGGCACTATGTTTCAGCACAAGGCCTGCCATAAAATCAGTTGGGTGTCAACTGCCAGGCAAGCAACCTCCAACCAAATCGACCATTTGGCCATCAGTCGCCGTTTCAGAAGTAGTCTTCTAGACGTCGAGTGGAAGAAAGGAATGATCGTCAAGCTCCATAAAAAGGCAATCTAATGCAGTGCAAAAACTGGAGAGGTATCTGCGTGCTTCCTGCTGTGGCCAAGATAATAGCTAAAATCATCCTGTAGAGAATTAAAGAATACCTCGAAGACACACTCGACGCCGAACAAGCAGGTTTCCGCTCTGGATCCTCCTGTGTCGACCACATCAACAACTTGTGGATCATTATGGATCATGTTGAGTATCGACCACCACTTCACCTGCTGTTCATCGATTTTGAAAAGGCGTTTGACAGTGTCAACCGGGAATTTATCTGGCGTGCCTTGCGCAGGAGAAGCATTCCTAATAAATTAATAGCAATTATTAAAGCTACATATGATGGGTCCACATGTCACGTGTTACACAGAGGAAGGTTGTCTGAGGAATTCGAAGTCCAAAGTGGGGTTCGGCAAGGCTGCATACTTTCACCAATACTGTTTCTATTGGTGATTAGTGATGTGCTGAATGCGGCCTTGTCCACAGGAAATGGAGGAATTTGATGGACTCTTACATCTGAACTTAAACACCATGACTACAGCGATGATGTATGCCTTCTGTCTCACAGAATAATGGACCTTCACCAAATTACAGCAAATGTGGAGAGGGAAGCAGGCGTCGTTGGGCTGAAAATTAACTCGGCAAAAACAAAAAAGATCAGCCTGATCAGATGCAATGGAACCCCCTTGCTCAGGATGGCAGGATACGCGGCGGTCCTAGGAGTACGTGGCACAGAACAGTTGAAAAGGAAGCACGGCAACTGGGAAAAAGTTGGGGAGAGCTGAGGCACATTTCCAGAAACCGCACTCGATGGCGCGTAGGCATTGTAGAGGTCCTAGGACCCACAAGGGGATATAGAACATAGTAGTAGTAGAAGTAGTCCATGATTTCTATGTAACTGCTTTCATTTTTCAGCTCGTAAGCATGGTGAAAAATCAAATATCTTTCATCTCATATTAATTATTGTATATATTATTGTATATTAACTTGTAAATGAATCACGTAAATACGAGAGCCGAAAAATATAAAAAAAGTATATTCAACTCCATAATTGACTTTTTTCGTTTCGCCCCTTGACTCCAAATGTACGATTTTTATTTTTCAGTCTGTATTTTTCGGGAATATTATTAAGTTTTATTTAATTAAATTTCATTTTGTTGTTAATTTTTTTTATTTATATTTATTATACCATGTGCAGCAGTTCCGCTTCTGGTGCTTGCTTTAAAATTATTCCATAACGTGTACGACTTTTTATTGTCCGCTTCTTGAAAGATATTAACTTTATTATTTATTTACTTTTTGTTATTCTTTTTAAAGCCGTTCATTTGTCAAACTTATGATAAATTGCAATTCAGATTTTAGTTGTTTTTGAGAAAAAGGGTTTCTTGGAACTTACTCAATACTACAAGTCGATGTTCATAATTTAATAAATTAATTATTACTTATTTAATAAAAAAATAAATAAATAAACGCATGAAAACAAAATATAAGAAATATAGATAAACAAGGAGATCTCCGCAGTAATTTTTTAGTTCCATTCCAAAATCAACCGAAGGATGCCAATTCGGGACTCTAATCAACGGACTTGGCCTACTTGTAAGTACAATGGATACCGGTTAAATGTATACCAAATTAATCCCTTATATGGAAACCGCCTATATGAACGTTCTGCATAATAGCAATCAGTCAACAGAATTGGAAACTTAAATGGCATACAACTCTGACTGTATAACTGACCGAGGGCAATGAAAAACGCTTCTCTTAAAATTCTAATCTAATTCCAACAACTAAAGAACCTCTCACGTACATTGCAGCTTTTGAAGTTTACATTTGAAGAAAAAAAATACAGAATTCCTTCAATAAGGTTAAATTCTTTTTATCGCCTTTTCAAAAGGGTTGTCTCAAATTCTAAATGTTGAAATATTGGAATTTTATGTTGCATAATAAGTCTTTTTATTTGAGAAGTCAACTATTTTGCGGTTTTTGAAATTTATAAACTTAGTTTATTATTCCGTTATGATTTTAAAACTTTTATAAATAAATAGTAGGTACTCGGGACTTCATCTGCGTAGAATTTCGAGTAGCATACTTTTTCTTCAAACATTTATCAATCTCAATAATATACCCATATACTAATGAAATAAATCTAAAAAAACTGTTCGGTGGTTTTGTAGTGAAAATGAAATTTGTAAGTATCAAAATGTAAATAAATAGGTTAATGAATGAAAGGTAATTATTTGAGACTGAAATAACGTAACGAAATTGTTGTGAACTACGTTTTTGGTTTTTCCATGCTTTGCTAAAACATGAAGATTTTGTGGACTCGATAGCAAGCCACATACATCTGTCCATAGAAAAAACCGTTTTTTTCTAACTGTACACCTGCTATTTTCAGTGTTTGTTCGTGAGCTTTGTTAATTGTCATCACAAATGCTGCTTTCAGGGAAGACTGAAATTTTTTAAATTTGAATGCAAGTCGGAAAGTTATTGGAATACAGGGAATTAATACATCTTATCCCTTTGCTGTTCCTGTCATAATTATTGCTCTTATAATATTGCGTCCTAGGTGTGATATTTCTAGCCGTGTGCAATCTTAGTGCGTCATTTTTCGTATTAAAAGGACTGGAACATCAATTTTCAGCCTTAACTTATGGGAAGGCACCCCTGACAATTTCAAAGAGTTGAGCAACTCCAGAGGGTACGATGTAACTTGCTCAGTATCCACGACATTGTCAACGGAAAGATACTCAACCACTTCACCTTCCACATGTAACATGATTTCATCGTAAATGTGCACCACAATTTCATTCGTCGGTGGTAAAATCGCCCTTTCACACAGCCATTCTCTGTTCTTCATATTAGTTTTCAGGTGGGGATAGACGTTGCTTTCCAAATCTGTGTCATGGACAATATTACAGAGTCCTCGGTTCAGTGTAATCATACCGTTACTATCTGATGCTATACGATCTTCTCTGATTTTCAGGAAAGCAGCCGCATATTGCCCTGATTGTGAATCACTGTTGCGTTGTACCCGCATGGTTGTAGTTAGACAAAATTTTTGTACATGCACCCGGCAGAGTTCGTCCAAAGTTACCAGCTAAAATTACCGCAATCCCTCCCATGATACTTCGGTTGCCTTTAATGTCTTTCATAGTCCGATCTAATGTCACGATTGCTTTTTTGTTAGACATCGTACACTCATCTCAAACTAACAGCTTACATTGCTGTAATAATTGGCCACGCTCGCTGTTTTTGCTAATGTTACAAATTGGCATTTCCTCATGAGCTAAGTTTAGTGGCAGTTTAAGTACTGAATGTGCATTTCGGCCACTAATAACTCCTCCAACGATGATTTTGCGGACTTGTGCTAAAAGCAAATTTAAAAGAAATCTTTTGCCGGTCCCTCCTGGTGCACCCAAAAAGAAGAAACCATCTTCGCAATTTTCAAATTATTTCAGAACAATATCAAAAACTAATCTTTGTTCTGGGTTCAAACTTGGAAAAAACTCCAGTTTTCTTATCAAATCACTGCAAACTTCTCTGGTTCTTTGTAGCCTACTCATTCCAAAATCCGACAAATCTTTTCCAGTAATAGTTAGGACTTGATTTTCAATATTTGTTAGAGCCTCATTGTAAATTAAATCATTGTATTGAATATTTGGATTATATTCTTGTAATCTGTGTAAAATCAAATCAAAATTCCAAAGAAATAAAGAACAACCAAAATTTCAAGAATACAAATAAGCGAAAGAATAAGTATTTCCCTAAAGAACGAAGCTATCTACAGAGCCAACTATTATTCTGCGGTCACAACATGACTGAGTCGTGCGTGCGATTGCATTATTTTATTATTTTCTCATTCCACGCAACAGAGTAGTTCTTAAGAAAAGACAGTGACTTATATGAACTAGAGTGAATAAGAGAAGTGAAACAGTTCGAAATTATCGTTTAATTTCTATGCTTCGCCTTTTCGTTTGTATACACAGCGAGCGCGATAACGTATGCACATATGTTGAGCTAAACATGTTTTCACTTTCTGAACCAATATAATCTACGCTTTTGAGACAAGAAAGAGGCTATGTTGGTTTCCAAAGTGCTATTTATCCCTACACCAAAAAGCATAACAATTGCTTCAGAGGCTTAGGCGTGAAACTGCAACAGACAGACAGAGTTACTTTCCCATTTATAATATTAGTAAGGATTAGAAGGATATATAAACTTCAAAGTCGTTGGGCGTTTGTTTGTTAGAATCGGGTGTTCAATACAATACGGTACAATACTCTCACTTGCTTTGCACTCATTGTTGTGACGATGCTCATTCAAGAATTGTGGATTTTGAAGCTCGCATAGGGCGAGTCCGTTCCACAGCATGTATATCGCACATGGAGTGACACATTTTCATCCAATTGCAGGGGTTCTGCGATGTTTCGATTCCAGCATATGGTTAATATGTTCGCACCTTTGATTGCCATGGAAACGTTTGAGTTAATCTATTCACAGCGAAATTAAGAAGAAATCCATGAGAAAAGGAGAAAGCACTGCCTAACTTAGAGCACGTGCGGCTCACCTTCTATCGAAGTTTTATGTCAAGCTGAGGGCATATTTAAAAGGCATTATTTCGCATTGTAAACAGACTCACAGCTCGTGTAGTATTCGCTTAAACAATATTCTGTTACGCTTTCGACATTTGTGTGAAATCGAGTGTAGAAGACTCTGGAGCAGACTACCTACTAAATTTAACAATTTAAAGAACATTAGTTAATTGGCATAGCTCCTTGTTGTCTGTCTAGACATATGCTTATAAAAACCGAATAAAATTTTAATTGAATTCCAATAGTTAGAACTCCTTTGTCAGCCCTCCCATTTACTACACCGACCTGCCCGGTTTTAAGGAGATAGCGGATCGTTCAACGTTTGGGTTTTCTTCGGGTCTAAAAAAAATTATGTAATTTTGAAATTAGTTTATTAGAGTGTGACAGCAGTGCTTTAGTTTGATCTTTCTTCTTTAGCTCTCCCACCCAACTTTCATACCCGATATGTACAACTAAGATTAAGAATCGAATTTCGTGATCAAGTTAGTGCTCATCAAAACATGCTATAGACCACCGGTCAATTCCTTTGTTACAGTTTTATGCCTCCGATCACAATTCAGTCAGGAAAAATACAATTCAGTGCAAGTGCCCGGAATAAGCATTGCGTTCTATGAATCAGATACAGATGCAACGAGAAATTCAATTCAACAATAATTTCAATCGGCTGCTTAAAAACCAGTTCCATTTACGTTGATTAAGAATTCAGACAAGCCGCAGCTGCATTGGACTATCGCTGCGATTCGATTTTTATTTTGGTCAAGCATGTTTTACTTATTTGATTCATCAGATTTAATTTAAATCAGACTTTTTCTTTTTTGGTCGTTTAACCGCTTCCGCTGGACTGCGACTTCGCTTTCAGGCGAGCCGTTGTTGTTGACAGCATTGGAGAGGCATTCCCAACTGGTTTCGTTAATAAAAACATTTTTGACTAAGCCTGTTCGCAATTGTAAAGTATTGTAGTCAAAAAATCAGTTAGTTTTCAATGTTAATAAATCTGTTTTTTTGATGTGTTTTTTCTATAATTCATTTAATCAACAGTTGAATTGCATTGTTACATTAAAATTTTGGAACTTAAAAGTCACGATTTTCGAATGGATTTCCGTTTATATGGCAGTTAAAAGTGGTTTATCTAAAATCGCCTCTACCTAAAGCGCACATGTAAACACTTTTCCATAGCGCTTTAACGCAATAAGTTCTTTAAGCGTAGGACGCTTTTTTATAAAATGTTTTTTTTTTTAAATAACTTATTCTGATGGGTAAGGCACATAATTTTATGCGCATGGAAACTCTGAAGAAGAAAAATAAGAACGAAATTAAGACCCACATATAAACACTTCAAATAAAGTGTTCGAAGGCAACCCCAATTTAGCTAAACTGCTTTTAGCTACCATATAAACGTAGTAAATGATTATTTCGATAAACCGGACATTCTCAAGTGACCGTCATTATCAGTGACTTTGCAGAACTCTTGATTTAGCATGTACATGGTTGATGTTTCACTGCCCAATCAATTGACTAATCATATTTGCCAAGTATGTAGAACCCGAATACATGCCATCCTGGTATAGCCCGATCACCTAGTTTAAAAAGAATATTTATGGTTCGAAAATTGTACTGCTTATCGAAGGCTTCATTGTGCGGCCGCTGTTCTAAGCTCGTGTCAAGCATTTGGTCGACTTTGGCATACTGTCCTTCTGTTGAAACTTGAAGACATGTTCTAAGAAGGTACAATGTAAGAATATGTAACGTCTGTGTTGTAAACGGATATAAGGAGTAGCACACCACACTATATTAAGCGTCGAGAAACAATAGCTAGCGATGTATGTGCCCTCCTGCTGAATGGGTTGTAATATTAACTTGAATGCTGAAAAATGGAATCATATGACTTTTATTCTAAGTTGCAGGTTCTGTCCTTCTACAATAAGCGAAAAAATAATTCAAGTAAATACCTTGGCTTGACGGTTGTTGGGGTGCACTTGTCGACCTCACACAAAAACTTTTAAAGCAGTTGTATTTTCTGAAAATAAAATTCTCTTCACACAAAGAATTCTCTCCTACCATAATTATGTATCATCAAATTAGGCCTGCACTCATAATGATGCACCCTGTGTTGAGGCTATATGATCCAATTTGTTATTTTTTTTTGACTTAAAGAACTTTTTTCGAATTTCAGTATAAATACAATTTAATTTAATTTTGGTAATTTTACGTCAAATAAGTGAAGAAATATAAAAAGATTTTTTTTTTTAGATTATAATATTTATCGCACTAAATTGCATAACACATTTGTCGGATTAAAAAAAAAATAATGACGGGAAAAAAATTATAATTAATTATACTAAATTAAAAATGATGCTAATTGCAACGGAAGGGCAATGGCATAAAAGGCTGACTCCTTCTTAGGGGGATATCATGCTGGTGTAGCCTCTTCAGTCTACGCCTTGCTGAGATACGGGTGAGGGAGGACGCTAGCGGATTTGGGTGCGATAAAAGTCTGTAGTGATAGCGGCAGCTGTGAAAATTAATCACCTCCATAACAGTTGGCACGGCAAGATCCCTGAAATTAAAAAGAAATTAAAAATTGGGGAAGTTTCTTCTTCTTAAAAAAAAAATGTGTTCTACTATTCCTGTTCAACTTTGTGCAAGTCTTAAGATAACGGCGGTATTGAAAACAAGCATCAAAAGGAACTACAGTACAAATTCTATCAACGCTTCTTATTGATGCATGCTATGCCTCGAAAATGCCTCGTTTAAAAAGCAAACCAACTAGGCAAATTATAACTGCTGATCAATATAACAATTATTTTCGACAGCTGAAAACCTTGGATGACAACGATAATTACAAAGAATTAATTGGCGTCTCATCGGTTGATTAGCAACAGTAGAAATATAAGTGCCCTTATAACTGTTCTTAAAAAGGATGCTAAATATATTCAAGACATTCTAAATTCAGGCTCATTGCTGATTACTCAATCAAAAAGATATCGATTGGTGTAAAAGTTTTCCTAAATTCTGCTTATTATTATTTGAACATTTATAATGAATTTAAATCTCGTAATTGCGTATTTTATTCATACGAGACTAAACATACTAAACCATATAAAGCTGTGCTCTCTGGCTTTGACTTCCATAGCAATGAAGAAGTTAAGCATTTCCTAACTCAATTAGGTTTAAAATGTATTGAGGTCGAAACTATTGACGAATTGACAGCTACTCTAGTGAAAATACTGTTATATATAATATACTTTAAAAATAGATCTGTGACTCTCAAGCAACTGAGGCAAAACTTTAATTCGATCAATCATATGAGGTTCAGATGGGAATATAAAACTAAAACCATCAACAAGCATAATCAATGTTACTATTGCCAACTATTTAGACGTGGCTCTAGTCACTGCAGTGTCAAAACTTCCTGTTCCAATTGTGCTGGTCCACATCACACGTCTGTATGTACAGCGACTACCACAATGCTTTGTGCTAACTGTAATGGTCACCACTGTTCTAGTGATTGTGTTTGCCCATGCCGCGTTTCTTATTAATCTCTTATTCGAAGAGAAAACAGACCTAAAATTATTACGTATTAATGGCCACTTTGGGCTAGGTGGTAACCTCAATTAACAGACTGTGGAACTGCAGTAAAGCTAACGGCTGGGCTAACATTCTGCATGATCTCATATTTATTAACAAGTTTACGGTAGTATACCCTATGGACCCTATATATATTCCAGCTAATTGTAAAGCTAAACCCTCTACTTTGGACATGTTTGTTACAAATATTCAAAACTTGTTATCAGATCCTACGACTCACAACGATCTTTCATCTGATCACTTGCCTATAGTTACCAAGATAGCATTTAATACCAATATACACAGAAAATCTTTTCTGATTTACTGTAAGTGTATTTGGAAACTCTTTAAGAAAATTTCAAAGAGTCAGTTCTCAAATCTGCATTTATTTCGCGCCGAAACTCCCACGTCTGATTTCATTGATAAAATTGTCTCTTTTCTTACAACTAAAGTAACCACAGCACTTGAAATTTCGGTACCAAAGAAACCATGCACGAGTTTATACAATAAATTACCAAACTATATAATTGGGTTAATTAAAAATAGTGACACTAATAGTGAACTAATCTGCAAAGCACAGCTTAATCATCCGATTCACTTAATAATGTCTCAAATATTGGCTCACAAAAACTTCACTTGGAATAAAAAGTTAGCAAGCCTTAATAAGCACTCCCAACAATTTTGGAAAATAACTAGAAACAGAAATCAATTTATATCAAGTTCCTCATACAATGAAGATCCTTACACCACACGGCAAGAAAAAACAAATATAATAGGGGAACTTTTCCAACACAAACTAGCAGACAATCTTTCAGACAGTGTTAATAGTGACATGGTTAAACATTCGATACGTGTGTAGTGACTACTGATGAAGTTGAGTCCCTAGTTCGAGTACTTAAAACAACGAAATCACCAGGCACTGACTGACTTCCCAACATATGCTTTAAAAATCTGCCAACTAGTGTCCTTTGTTATCTTGCTACTTTATTTAATGACTGTCTTCGAATCGGCTTTGGTTAACCGGAAGTCACAGTTGTCAATACATCGACAATTTATTATTTTCAAATCAATATTTCTCCCTATATTGATATATTGATCTCAAGTTTGGGGTGACTCCCCCCATACATACATCAGGCGTCTGCAAACTGCCCAAAACAAACCTTTTAAATTACTCCTTAATTTACCCTTTTACTTTTCTACAGTACTTCAACATTAAAAAGCCCATGAGCAAACAGTCCTGGAAAAATTGAGCTATCAGTCATTAAATATAGTAATCGCAATCCTCTTATATAACACTCAATGTGTTAATAAGATTGCCTTTGTTATTTCTCGTCATACTATCTCTTAGGCTAGTCTAAGGATTAGTACGCCAACCCTAGTTGTTAGTTAGTAGTTGTAAGTTTTATCTCATTAATAATAACGGTTTTCGTCTTCTTATTTTCCTTAGCCATGTTTCATTATTTCACTATATATATACTCTTCTCGTAATTTTAATATTATAGTTGTTAAGTTATTGTGTAACTCTACTCTGTCAAATTTATTTAAGTTTGACTTTTCAAAATAACACGTTATACTGGAATAAAATCACTAATCACATCACATCATATAATTTCACAAACAAACAAGGTTTTATCGTAATATAGGTACCTCCATAAGTATCACAAACGACTGTTTCCGACAGATGTACTGCCTGTAGTAAAAAGACAACTTCGTTCCTAATTTGCTTATATGGAAACGAAAGAACGACATTGCTATATCAAACTGGTCTAATCGAGCTGAACAATAACTTAAGTTGCATTTGGGGTTTCTGATGTTTCCTTCATTGAGTTACAAATTTATAAAATTTCTTGTGAGTTGTACAACACATCACTGCGTGTTTACGCATGGAATTGTGGGCATTTAAATAATGGTATTCAAATAAGTGATTCGTCTCATTCGTTCTGTACTCTAAAACAGTTAGTGCTCAAGTGATAAGACTTACATCCATTAAAGAGCCTCACCAGAGCGCAAAGTTTTGAAAAGAAAAAAAGAATGTTGCCTATCAGTTTTAATAGTAATCGCTTCGCGAAATATTGGTGACATTACCCTGTGTTAAAGTTTTAATTATCCTTTTGGATTTATAGAAATATACAAAAAATTGAATATTAAAAATTATAAAGCAGATATAACAGAATAAGAGATAAGTGTTAGCAACAGAAGAGTGCAGTTGCCTGTGGTGAACACAGTAAGGGCGCCATTTGACATTCCATATACACTGTTTGGTTTATTGCACTCGTTGCCTTCGCATAGTTGGCATCCCTCCACGATCCAACCGTCGAATAAGGAATTACAGGCCTGCCTATTGTCATTGTCCAGAAGTATGGTACAACCGCGGTTTGTGATTATGGTATCATTCACTGAGAAAAAGTTAATGAGAGGACTATTTTGATCGGAAAAATATCTAAGACTTACTACTGAGACGCACGATGTAGCATACAGGCCTAGCCAGAGATTGACGACGATCCTTCTGCTGGCGCTGTCGAATTCTACTTCTACCGTCTACATAGTCATACTCATTTTCTTCTTCAGAATACTCAGCGTTAGATGCGGCTACTCCAATTGCACCAATTGCGCTGAAGGTTGTGTTCAAGGTAGCCACCGCTTGTGACGGCGTGCTCTGTTGTGGCCAATTAGTGTCTTCATTACTGTCTTCATCATAATCTTCCGACTTATAATCGTTCTCATTTGAATCCGCATTGATGAGCGTAGTAGTCATGAGTGAATTTTGTGCTGTAGGTGTGAACGTTGGGGGCGGCTGTGTTGCAGGTGTTGCAGACGATTCGGAAACGTCTACGCTCGTGTTGGTGGGCCACGATGGCATGCTACACACTTCCAGATCATGCAATGTGGCGTTCTCATCACAGTCCTCGCAAACGTAACACTTTAGTGCTACAATTGTAAATAAAAGATAAAGAATTCGCAAATTAGTGTAGCTAGTACATATCAAGGCCTCGCCAGGGGAACCATAAACTTTTAGTGGTCCATGCCGATATTTCAGTATCTAATACCGATTTGATTTCAAATAGCACGCCTGCGATAGTTGAGCCTGAGTCACGAAAATATCGACTGCTAAAACAACTTTTATAATTTATCATTTGTCTACATTTCTCAGCAATAGCCTCCTTCTTGTTCGACATCATCGACATTTCATTATCAATGAACTTTTATCGTTTTTTTTTTTTGAGATGATTTATAACACGACTCGTTATCGAAATACCTGACCATTCCGTCAATTTGCTCTTTTGCCTTTGTGCCTGTGCGAAACCACCAATAAAAAGAGATGAGTGTGCTTAGCACTCACTAGCTTTTGATGTGAAACATATTTAGTATGTAACTAAATGAATAAATATATATATATAAAAACAATAAAAACAACGCGTGCTGTTGTTTTCGGTCAAACGATTGTTCTATCAGTATCAACCAATGCCTTCGTTGTTGTTGTTTTTACAACGGCTGTCTTTGTTTCACTTTCTATGCTTCACTCAAACGACTTCTTTCTCAGTAACAATACATGCACTTGTTGTTGTTTTGACAGAGTATAATTTGTGTTTTCGTTTCTCTGCTTCAATCAAACGATGGCGCTCTCAGCAAAGGATGACGCGGTTACGCGGTGACGAAAATTTCACTCCACTGAAACCAAAGTCGTTAACTTCAAACAGAAAAAATTTAAAAAAGTGAAATCTACCTCTATCGAATCAAGAGACATACAGCTATGGACATATAGCACAACGATTGGATTTCGCATGCAAAGTGAAATTTCACAACTAAAAGTATATTAAAGTGTACATTTTTGGCACTCCCCTTTTCACTGTAATAGTCCTCCTGCCTACAACGCACAAAACCCGTGTATGATTCGTTATTGAGCTGGACACAGACGTGGCACAAACTATTTCGAATTTGCAATACTCGCGTTGTTTTCGACAGAGTCTTACGATACACATGTGAAGAATAAGTCTTTAAAAGTGGCTTAAACTGGAAAATAATAGAATATTGTATCACAAAAACATACCAAAATTGAAGAAAGGTGGTTAATATGGGGAATGCATACTGATGAGAAAAAAGGGGCTGAATTCGCTAAGCTTATGCTTAAGAATAACATATTTTAGGAGAATGTAATAAAAAAGGTCAGAAAAACGAAAACTCTCCTAGTTTTGTAACAACTACGGTGTTGTCTAGAGTTTTGCAAAACAACCTGAAAACTTTAGAAGTTTCTGTGACTCGCCTAATAAATCTATATATAAAACAAAGGTGAATTTTTATAGAAACTTTGTATAGCCTTTGTTTGTTCCTATACTTGAGTATCACTTTTGACAGATTTAGCCTATCGGTATGAAATTTGGAATCTTTTAAGACTGATGACTGACTTTGTATTTCATTGAAATCCGTTAACTAGAAGAGAGGAAATTCTATCCAACGTGTTTGTATGTAATCAATATTATTTCATCAGTAAATAGTGCGCAATATTCTCCGTTTTTTTATATTTTTTTTAATGCAACTGGACTGAAAAGAAAACTGATGATTAATGTGATTCGTGCGACGATACTCAAAAAGGAATTCAGGGGTAACGATGTTCTTATTCTCACTTAACAACACTTACACAGAGCAAAATAAGCAACAGCCAAAGTCAAATACAAGCCAACAACACAATAACAATCAAAACTAAGCTTACACTAACAAACACCCTAAGTCACAACAAAATAACCAAAGTTCTCTGACACTAAAGAACCAACGAAGCGCCAATATTTATAAGAAAAATAACAAAGGAGCTTTTTGTAATCAAACCTATAGGGATAACAATTGAACACAAACCAGAGCCTCTTACATGAGCCTCTTACTTAAGGCTTAAACCAACAAAATGACTTCCTACTCACGGAAATTGACACAATACAGGAAATATCGTCCGAAGTTAATGAGGAATTATATTTCTTAGCGTTGCCCAGGATCCAGACTTGCAATAATAACTATTACAATAGGCAAGCAAAACATTATTGACACCGGCTTTACTACTACTCTTCTAAAGCCCAACGCACTAGTAAAGCAATATCCAAAGACAAAATTAGAAAACCCGCACTTTAACAAACACTTATTGGTATAAATTAAGTGACGTAATCACCAAAGACTATTTTGGTCTTTCGGAACTCTACATGTAAGATAATTAGCTTCCAAACCAATAATTTCTCAATCATTATAGGACAGAATTCCCTTAATGCCTTAGGAAAAAATATAAATAACGATGAAAAATATCGACATACTGGGAGGAGAGTTATATTTCGAACAATACAACTACTCAAATAAGGTAGAAACAACAAAGGACAACATAACAAGTAACTTTAACCTCGAATATCTCAACTCAGAGGAAAAAGAAGTAACCCTAAGGATGCTCACAAACTTCAGTGATCTCTTCTTCAAAGAGGGAGACAACCTACAACCAATAATAAATGAAATCTTTCATGAAATAATAACAAAGCAAAAACCAATATATTCAAAAATCTATAGATACATCCCCATAGGTACACGAAACGGAAATATACTGCCAGATAAAAGTGATGCTAGAAGAAAACATAAATAAGGATTACTTACGAAAACACACTTTGAATTGTTGAAAAAAAATAAACCAGACAACTCTGGAAAAAATAAATCCAGTATTGTCATTGATTACATTCAGAATAGATGACAAATACTCTATACCAAACCCTAACTCACTGTTAGATAAATTAGGCAGGTCACAACACTTCCCTACACTACACGAAGCCAAAAGTTTTTATAAAATACCCGTTAAGGAGCAGCAGAGGCCAAAAACTGTAACCCGCCGGGTAATTATGAATTCATCCATATACCGTTCAGGCTTAAAAACAAGTGAACAAGAAAAATTTTAAAAACTCACTTGCTTGTTAACAGTGAAGCACCAGCGTTGTGTATAGAGTTAAGAAATCAAAGTGTAACATTAAAACTAAATTTAATAAAAGACAATTAAAAGCACAATCACTACAATTGCGTCACATTCCTGGGAGGGACCCCTGCTGAAAAAGTCAACAGACGGTATTAAAAAATTTAACATATCCCTCCAAGGACATATAACCTAATTGAAGAAGACACTTCAGCCCTTACAAAGGAACAACTAAATATTCAGGTGGACAAATGCAACTTTCTGAATAAAGAAAATCAATTTTTTTGGACGAGTTTTAACCACTTAGGGAGATAGACAAAATCCTATTAAATAAAAATTCTGTTTAAGCGTCACGAGATTGTACAGAAAATGTATAAAAGGCTACTCAACGATTGCACTTGCAAAGTCCAAATGCCTCAGAAAAAAAAGAAAAAAAATAAACACTAATAGCTTCTAAAAATTGAAAGACCTTGTCACTAATAGCCCAATATTGAGGCACCCGATTTTTAACCAAAAATTTACAATAACAACAGATGTTAGTGGCTTCACAATAGGGGCGGTATTATACGAGATAATCAAATTGATCATATTCAATTTTCAAAACATACAACAACAGCGTGTCAATTGTGAAAAACATTGAGCAATTCCTGTCTATAAAAGGGCAAATAAAAAAACTCGTTTTCGACGTTGAATTCAATAGTCAAACTTGAGGGACTTTTTACAGAATAAAGGAATCGTATATCATTCTACAAAACCATAAAGCCATAAGGGAAATAGGCACGTGGAAATGTTAAATAACACAATAAGAGAAAAAATACGTACTCAATATTGAGGGCAAAATGCTTATCGTAACACAAATGCAAAAAGCTATTTTCTATTTCAACAACACAATAAACAAAAGATGAATTCAAACGAAAGCAAATGAAAAAAGAATGAGTTGACCTCGGGTGGAGTGACCATGTTTCTTTAAATCTGACCCAAATTTCTTTGTAGTAACTACAACAACAACAAAATATGTATGGTACCGGATTTTATAGAGAAATCGCTGAATACCTTGTCTATTGTTTAATAATGTATGGTTTTATATTCTCGAAAACATTTGTAGCGTTAAAATTTTGCAGAGATATGTCGTCCTTGAAAGTCGTTTGCAGGTCTTTCCAAAGGTTCCCTAGCATGCATTGTCAGAATTGACCTAGCCCATGTGGTTTGTAAACGTATGTAATGTACGTCAATCATATCCCCCATTCCGTGTTCGTTAAGCAAGTAAGACAGGAAATCAATTCTCTCAAGTAATCGTTAATTGCTCTTTGGTTTTGATTAATAATAATTAATTAATAATTACATTAGTAATTACACTATATACATACATTATCTTCTGAAGCTTTCAACATTTTTGACAGTTCTTTACATTTTCATTGCACTTTACGTGCAATAATAATTCATAATCTTGAATTTTTTTTTATTAAAAATTAAGTAGATTGCTTTGACCACACAACTTTTGCCCTTTTCGTAATTTAATTTACAAAAGATGAACGAACGAATAAAGTAATGGCGAAAAACCGGACGAATGCAAAAATAAATTTAAAAGTGTTGAAAAAGTATTGATAGTAGACCGTCGGCAAAAATCAACACTTCGTAGCCACAGCCCCGCCCTTCCCTAATCAACATCGAGCACTGGTTGAGTGAGTGATTTGTCAAGTGTCAAGTATCAAGTGGTCTAACTGATCGCTCACCGTCTTTTCACTCAATTTTATTGAGAGACTTCTATTATTATTTTGAGTGACGACTACAAATGTAGTATTTTTATTTATTAATATTGTTAGTTAAGCTTAAAAACCTAAAACTAACAGTTGATGGTAAAGTACTGGCTAGTGCGGCCTTCGGCTATTTTGTAATGTGTTATATACAATTTTTTTGGTATCAGTTTTGTGACCTTAAAACTATATACATATTCATATTTACAATTATACATACATACAAGTCTATAATCTTATGATCTAGTATTTCGTAGGCTGTGGTATAAGGGATGTGATTATATGTGTGATTGGAGTGTTTTGATCACTGTGGTTATTTGGTGGAAATACAAACGGAGAGTGTTTTGATTTCATCATAAATGTGGATTATTTTATATATTGTATGATTTTTTTCAATGTTTTCGTTATTGATGCTAGTTAGACAAGTAGTTGGTTCTGTGTTTGCAAAACATTTTGTTCTTATCCGATTTAGTGCCGTACAGTGGTTAAGTATATGTTCTGTGTCTATGGTGGCATTGGAGTTGCATAAGGGACAGTTGCTTGATATGTTTTTGTCGATATACTGTTGGTTTGTTATTTTCCTGTGTCCTAACCGTAACCTAATTATTTTATGTTTATAATTATCTTATGTCGCAGATAGTCCGCAACGCTGAGGTTGTCTTTATTTATGAATTGATACAATTTTGTACAAGAAAGTAACGTTTGATGTTGTTTGTTAAGAAGTAATTTTTTGAGATATCTATGTATAATATTATGGTTAAGGTTTGGGGTGATGATGAGTGGCATTTGCGTATCAGCTTTTGCTTGCTCGGCAACCTCGTTGCTTTTTATGTCAGAGTGACTAGGTATCCATAGGACTTCTATTTTTGGCGAGTGGTGAATCAAGGGAGACCTAATTGTGGAGGGATATAAATCGTTGTTGTTTTGGTTGGAGTTTGCGTCAAGAGATGACAAAGAATCCGAGCATATAATAAATCTGCCTTTTTTATTTTTTAAAAGCTCGATTGCATCTAATATTGCTTTTATTTCGGACGACATTATAGACGATAGGTGTGGGAGTACTGTTTTTAGGATGTTGCTGCCGGGAGTAATGGCTTAGGAAGTCATGTTGTCGATTTGAGAACCGTCAGTGTGTATAAATTTTAGGTTTCTGTGTTGGTCTTTTATGTTATCGAAGTGCTGTTTGTAGATGGTTGGGGTCAAAGAGTATTAATTCATATAGAGTTCCCATTTCTCTCACGAGCTTTTGGAGCTTTTTCCAAATCTTAAGAAGACATTGGCTTATGTTATTTGTCTGCTATTAACATAGAAGTAGCAGCGCAGGTCGCTGTGTAGCAAACTCATTGTGCTAACTACTGAACTGAAGTAATCAGGCAAACAGAAATTTTAGAAGGTGGGTGCCTGTTGTGAAATCGAAGCAAGCGCTGTTTCCCCTTCTTGATGTGTCTTCCTACATTTTGTGTTCTTAGCGCGATTAGCATGAAAAGGAATTTCTGTGTATCACCTTTGTTTTGTTTGTTTTGATTGCCGTCACCAATTTTTATTTTGATTGTATTGATATTGTTGTGGGAATGATAGCAAAAAAGGAACATGTATAGGTTTGACGCGATTTTTTTATGAATGAGGAACATGATTTTTGTTATTGCAATTCTCACCACCTACTTATATTGGTTTTGGTGGGACTTTTAATGAATAAATAATTATAATAATAACTAATAAATTATTCGTTCGGGCTGTTAGAAATAAAGAAATGTATATTTTGCGCTTATATATCGAAAAACCGAAGTTGAATACAGCTAATTCTACCTTGACTAACAGGCAAACAGAAAAAACAGCAAGCAACTGCAACTGTTCCATGTGAAAACGATATCAAACCACCTGCGCTACTGCGAATACAAGAAAGAAAGAAATAAATTTTGCCTTCGCCCAACAACAAAGCGTGTGACATTTGTTTTTTCCTTATTTGCCGAACATAAGGGAAGACAAAGAAAAGAGATATTCCTGCGTGAATGAATATGTATACTTTTTGCGTGAACGCAAATTTGAAGTCAACAACGAAACGCGCTCGGGGCCTGACAAGCGAAGATTGACTTGTGGGCTACGATGTGAAGTGGGGCGCGTGCGTCCTCCTTTTTACTACGCTCACGCAACAACAAAGTCTAGACCATTTGTGTTTTTCTTCATTGCCGATCACAAGGAAAGAGGAGGAAAGAACACAACACGAAATAAGGGTGACGAAATTTGCTTTGCGTGATTGAGACTCGAACTTCGCGGACTGTGCGTATTGCTCGTTCAGTCAAACACCCAAATCTCGAATTACCATAATGCATAACAGAAGTTCGAGTTATGGGGATATTCCAGTTATGGAAGACATATTGTGTTGATTTTATTATGTCTTTCTTGTGTTTTTATAATTTTCTTATCATTCAATATTTCCCCTTTTACGGCAGTCCGTCCATTTGCTTGTTTACCTTAAGCAAACCAACAGAATATTTTACGCCACATGGTTGAACAGACAAGAAATCTGTACAACTGCTTCAAATTTAACATAAGCCAATCGTTTCTTAAAAGTCTCTCCGGCCATTTTTTTAAGGGAGAAATGGGAACTCTATATGAATAAGTTCTCTCTGATTCGAGCGTTGAGCCGAAGTTGTGAAACGAAAACGGTAGCTGTGAAAACAACAACAAGTACTTTTTGCTGAGAGCGCAATCGTTTGATTGAAGGAGAGAAATGAAAACAAAAATTATATTCTGTCAAAACAACAACAAGTGTATGTACTGAGAGAGAAGTCGTTTGAGCGAAGCATACAAATTGAAACCAAGACGGCCGTTGTAAATACAACAACAACGAAGGCATGCGTTGATACTGATAGAACAACAATCGTTTGATCGAAAACAACAGCAAGAGGAAAGGCACGTGTTTTGTGTTTTATATATTTATGTACATTTTTATTCATTCAGTTACATACTGAATATGTTTCACATCAAAAGCTCGTGAGAGCTAAGCACACTCACACATTGTTTTCCTTATCTTTTTTTCGCGGGTTTCGTTTATTGAAGCATATTATTTAACATTAACAAACCACACCAAGCACCTTTACAAAATTTTTTCAACAGGTCCAGGTCCAGGCGCTGGTAAAAATTTTGTCATTAGACCAATAATGGAAATTTATAACAGATTTACTGACACAGACGGCTATTGTAATGCTTATATAACTTGCGCTACCACTGGTGAAGCTTCTGTGTCAATTGATGGGATAACAATTCATTCTGCACTTAGAATTTTAATTTCAAAACTATTGCCTCTGTCATCTGCAATATCGCATTTGTAGATATCACTTTTTAGATATGTACAAGTATCAATTATCGATGAAATAAGTATGTTCAGCCCAGAGCTTTTAGTAAAAATTTACTTGCGTTTAAAAGAAATAACCAATAATCATAACGAAGAAATTGGTGGTATAGATATAATATTTATTGGAGATTTGCGGCAGCTACCACGGGTACAAGCAACACCAATATATAAGCCTATTAGAACACACATGGTTGGACTCCATCTTTGGCGAAAACATAATTTTTATCAACTCAACTAAGTGAAGAGACAGGCTAATGCTGCATTTTCTAATTTACTAACTAAAGTAGGCAATGGTGAACCTTTAGAAAAACAAGAAATCGAGTTGATAGAATCGAGGTTTTTACAAAAGACGATACTCAAAAATTGTGCCCTAATAGGATTCGCCTATTTTTCGAAATGGAACATGGAAGTACCTACAAGAGTTACGTTCTACAATAATTCGAATGCAAAATTATCTCTACAGCCACTGATTCAATTACAGGGTCTAAAAATCATAAAGAAAGTACTATATTTAGAGTAAAGTTACATAAAAGTCAGTTATACCATACGAAATTATTTTTGTAAAAGGCATGTTTTATCTCATCACAACAAATGTTGATATATCAGATGGCTTATGTAATGGTACGACAGTAAAATTAACTCATTTAGATTTTGATACAAACAACATTTTAGTTAGAGTTTGGCAGGAATTTTGTGGTTCAACAACGATTGGTTGGAAGCAAAGCAAAACAGCTGCTCAGTTAGCTGTACACAGTGGAGTTAGTAGTCTTGCTGTTGCTGTGCCTATTGAACTACGATCTGCGAATATTTCATTGGCATCAGATAAGAAAATTATTGCTACTCAAAAGCATTTTCCTTAAATTTCGACTATTATAATACATAAATCACAGGGTGGAAATTTAAGTGAAATAGTTTACGCGTACAGCAAATATTATTTGCAAGATTTTGCAATATTATGAATATTATTTGTTTACGTTACGCTATCTCGAGTAGACATACGAAAACTTGTATATTGGCACACCCCATGATCCAACGAAATAATTTATCATTATCGAAAGCAAGCTAGATCAAAAGAGAAATTGCTGCAAGAATTTCAAAGTTTATCGTTAAACTTATTGCAGACCTTTCATCATTAATTTTTAACTGCCAAAGTTGGAAAATGCATACCTTAGATTCCTTGGATCTAGTTAATAAAAATTCGAACCTACTATTACTTTTCGATACGTGGATAAGAAATGAAGAATAAATTGCCCTTCCTAATTTCAATTGCATTTCTTATTATAAACGACAAAATGTTCGTTCAGGTGGAGTCGCAAGATATCGTAGAACTGAAGACGCCGCTCATATTTGTACAGAAAATATGGGAACGCTTTTGTCAAACATTAATGATTTGAGAACTAAGCACTCATCAGTTGGTAATAGTTGTTTAGTTACTGGTAAAATAGGAAACGATTTTGCAATAGTTATTGTAGCTATTTATATAAAGATTGAGGACAGATATTTTATTATTCATTCATCGATTATTGATAGAATATACCGAGGCAGGTTCTAAATTACCTAAACAAAGTTTTCATAAGTTTCCTCTCATACTGGCTGGAGACTTCAAGGGCAACTTCAATAAGAAAGAACAAATCGAAGAATTAACCTCCCTTTTATTAGATACATTTAATTTACATATTAATAATGATCCAGCGCGATTCGCAACAAATTACTATACTAGCATTGACGCTGTTTTTTCAAGATAATTGGACAAAATTTAATCTCAAGCATAAGAATTATTATAGTTACCATAAACCATTAATTACCATAGCACAATATGAGAAGATTTAAACAGTTGCCTGGCTTGCAGTAGAAGTTGACAGGTAGAAACCGTAACGTAACGAAAGAGCATTACATAAGTAAAGTAAAGATCACAAAAATGGACAACGCGCAGTTCTCCGAAGAGTAACTTTAAGATACACATCAAGACGTGAGACATGAGCATAAGTTTAAGGCCAAAAAAAAATCATTGTAATTTATATGTAAAAAGGGGTGAGGAACTTCGTTCTTGCCGGCGGTCCCTCGACCCCACACCTTTTTTTTTGTTGTTGTTGGTATCCAAGGTTTGAGGTGGTGAATGATTGGCCTTCCGCTACCGGTCCTTGGTTATGGGATTGCCACCTGCGTCACCAAAAATAATGCCACCTACCGGATCTTGGAAGTCTTGGGACTATGACCATGACCATGACCATTAAATTCCTACCTTCTGGTTCCAACCCTTACATCTGTTGCAGAATCTATAGTCCCTTTACCATGGGCTACCGTACTTTTCCCCCTACATCTTTGCAAAAATAAAACACGTTTATGATCTGTTCACATAAGTTAAGTACAACCATAAAACATCATTAAAACAATGTACTAATAATCTTAATAAGTAAATGCCTATGTACACTTCATTTGGACGTGTATAGAATAGACTTATGTATAGAAAAGAGATCGAATTATATTTAACGGCAATAACCGCGATTTACCTTCTGCTTCAGAAAAACTGGTGATTACAAAAGTCACAGCCAAAGCAATACTGACATGGATGCTTGGGAATTGCATTTTTTCAAATTTTCTTTTTTTCAGATATGTATATATATTTATTATAATTAATTTGTTTTCATAATGTTCCCGTAGAAAATAAAAGTTGCGTTCAAGCAGTTTTGTCGTTTTCCAGTATTATTTGTTAAAACTTATTTGAATTATAGCCCGAAAACTTTCATGGTCCGACTTATATTTGAGACCATCTTCCGAGCGGTAGTTTCAGTAAACTAATGACAGTAAACGGAAACCAAAAACACAGAAATTTTGGCAATTATCTTCTTCAGAATAAAAAAGGAGAAAAAAACTGAGATACTATCAAAGAGAAGAGGAGTTCAAGGCATCAGCTATTAGACATTTTAATACCCTACATACTTTTGAAATACATAATCAATTTGAGAAATACGACAATAAGTTAAGCCAGTGTTATGGTAAGCCTAAACTAAAATCGGCAAAATTTTGACAATTTAATTTCCACATCCCTTTATTACAGGGTGTCTGAAACTTTTCAAATCAAGTAGCTCACAAAGTCGCCTGCACAACCTAATAACAATGCTGAGTGAGTATCGCTACTGCTGCTGGAGCATGTTACACAATGCGAGAAATCGATAAAATCAAGACAGAAACTAATTCCTAGAAATGTCGTTGGGAAAATTAACAAGAAATAAAAATTAAAACAAAATAAGAATCTAGAAAATAAGTCATTATCGTTCAATCAAGTAGGCAATTATCAAATTGAAAAATTGAGTATTTGAAGGTAGAAGAGACATTTAAATGTTATAAGAAGAGCCACAACTTTTGAGGGTGTTGGTTGCTAACTAGAGGGTGGACGCATCGATTTCTTATTATGTATTCTTATTCAGCCTTCGATGGTATTTATGACCTATGATCGCTGTCCACATTTCTCTGTCTTTGCATTGATCGACTTGTATTTCTTACTTCGGGTGTTTGGTGTTATGAACTGCTTACTAAATTACATTGGCTTGGATCGGCCTTATATTTTCAAGGCTCACCAGTTTTTATCCACTCAGCTGATTGCCTATTTGGATACAAGACTTGTCCATTTTAAAATTTTTTTTTGCCGACACCGCTTCAAACAACGCTCGGTATCATCAACTAGTTTTGGTCCACTTTTAAAACATGCGGCACCTACTTCGAAAACACCTTTCCATACACAAATTTCCATGCAAAATAGCGCCAACCCTGGAAAACTCATTTTTCATATAAGCAAGTTAATAAAATAAGAAAATAAAACAATAACTGGTGTCGCCTAATTATATTTACTAGTATAGCCCTATGGTCGAAATTCGACCATTTTTCAGGTGATTGTAGAGTTTTTACAAAGGACAGTGTACAGTGAAGTTTTTATCATTTAAAAAAAGAAAATGTTTTTTTCTAGAATTCGGTCGATTGAATTGCCCGCGGATTCTCCTAGTATAAACATTAAATTTACTAAATAAATATATTGGTTGGATGATAAGTGTTTTAAAACTTCAATGAAGCTGAAGAAAAAAAAAAAAAAATGATTACACCAATTTTTTTTTCACTGATTCCTAACTAAGCCAAGCCACTTTCCCTCCACATACCGACCGAGCTGGGGTAAATTAAAAACCAAACATAACTTGGTTTCGACCACAAGTCACTTCGGTACTGAACTACAGTGTTACTAAACGTGCGATATTAATTATTAATATTACGGCTACAGACTTCATGAGCCACTAAAGTACATATTCATTATAAAAACAATCTCGCCTGCAACTAAGGGCGCGTGCTATAAGTGAAACTTCAATAGGACTGAGTGAGACCCAATATATAGTATACAACTAATAAAGCTGCCTAGAGAAAAGAACCAAAATTACAAAGAGAAAGTCTAATACTAAGAATAATAAAGAGTATAATACTAATAATAATAATACTAATAACTATAATAATACAAACAATAATTATACTAATAATAAACTATCGAAGCTAATTGCCAAGAGACCCAAAGAACTATCGCAGCTAACTGCCAATAGAATCAAAGAACAAGAGAAAATTAAAACAGGAAAATACATCCCCTTCGTCTTGAG
Organism: Cacoxenus indagator; assembly: GCA_035041755.1. NCBI lineage: Eukaryota > Metazoa > Arthropoda > Insecta > Diptera > Drosophilidae > Cacoxenus > Cacoxenus indagator. Next base: position 541,223 of record JAWNKX010001101.1, read on the forward strand.
GTCACAATTCGACAGAGTCGTGCGCTTGCCGCTTGCTTGAGTATATTTATTTTGACACAGCCTTACGGCCGAAACTATCGTTAATTTTTCTTTGGTGTCGCGACAGTCGCAAATTTTGTGCATACTCGAGTAGACCGAACATGATAGGACGACTATCTTTAAAATGTGTCGGAATTGGTAGACCAAATGACTTGCAATTTAAATTGTGCACGTTCAAAATAGCTTCAATTTCTAAGAGGGTACGGTTATATGCAACATGTAAATCATAATCCCTCGCAAAATCTTCACTCAAATATGTTTTGAACTCATTCCATAGTTCCAATGCATTAGTTGGCAAATTTAATGCACATATTGTCACAAATAATTCCGTCATTTGTTTTGGTAATTGAAAGTCTTTAGCTTCACCCATTCCCTGTTGTCAGAAGCAATGCCGCGTGCATGACAGGCTTTAACAAATGTATTATAAAGAATATTCTCATATGTTCTTAGGTCTCCAAAGGACTCCAAATGACTATGCAATAATAAAATTTTAAAATAGAAAAGTACTATCTCTTTAGAAGAAACAATATAATTACGTGATATTATTTTATTGCCACCACTCAATCTTTTTTCCATGCTTTATCCCTATCATGCCACACATAATGTTTAGGAATTTCAGTGTAAAGAAATTGATGAGCTTCAGTATCGACCCTATGTAATTCAAAGAATGCTAATAACTTAGTATTTATTCTATTATCAATGGCATTTTGTTCTTAACCTGGTCTGAATTACCACAGTTTGCCTATTTGGCAAATGTATATCCAAGCGGTAAATTGTATGAGATTGATAATGCATTTCATACTCAAATATACGGTATGCGGCTTCTGTAGACCCACTAACATAATTCTTCACTTCATCAACTGAAACATTATCATTTATAAAATTTTGTTTTTCTTATTTTTTCCCTCTTTCATTACTGCACCAGGGAGCATAGGTCATCCGACAAGTCTCTTCAATCGAGATTGTGGTAGTTTCATTAATCAAGACTGCCAGTCTATTTACCATGATAGATGGTTTGTATTTAATATCCCACATGGGCGAATTGTAATAATTTTGTCATTTTCTGACAATGAAATAAAAATGTGAGCATGAGGTAAGCCGCTCTTTTGAAATTCTACAGTATAAATCAATGCAACAACTTTTCTAAAAATTTCATTAGTAACGATGCATTTCAATAACTCTCTGAGCTTAGCTTTGAACACTCGTACACGTCATTGTAATGAATAAGCTTGGTTTTCCGAAATGTTGAACTATTGACATAGCATCTAAGTAGTTTTGGTGCATGTTAAGTGGAGAACCAACGAACGAAGATGGTAGCACAATGTGTCGTCCAACATTTAACATAGGATGTTTTTGATTTGTCTTTAAGTAATCAGTGAGATTGTTGTATAATTCGCATCTTAAATTTACTTGATTTTGTTTGATGAAATGTAAGCGTGAACCCTCAATACGCACATATATATCAACAATTCACTGCAAAAATAATTTTTGGCTATGATGTAGGAAGCTAAATTCATCTGTAAGAGCGAGTCGTTACGCAACATATTGCAACATTGTGATTTCTGTTCGATTTCTTGGAATAGTAGCATTAGATGTGCGTGCTATGTTGTGATTTATAATGGGATGCCATCCTGTATCACAGTTTGGAAACAAAAGCGGATAAGCCAAAGGATTCAATGAACTATCTAACACAGATATTTTTCGATGGGGCCACTGACTTTATTAAACGCAACAATATTTATTTCAAAAGGTGGTTCACCGTCTGCAGTGCTAAAAATAACCACCTCATCTGTCTGATTCGCATCATTAAATCTTCAGATATCTAAATCCTTATTAACTTTGATAACCATACACACTTCTTTATAGGCATTGACATCCCTAGAGCAATATTCATGCATCGTTCTAAAAGAACGTACAAATGAATTAAAGCGACCTAATTCGATTGCGATTTCCCTTATTGATTGATTATCGTATCGTACATTTAACGCTTCGCGAAATCTGAAAATAACTGAGGTTTCGACATCGTAAAAGTACATTTGAGCATAGCATGGAGCTCTTCCGTATTCGGATGTCATGGCACCAGCACGATGGTAAAACACATCATGAATTTTGAAGTGATAAACACGCTGCATACAGTTTTGATCAATTTTGGCTTCAGAGCTCACCATTGCAAATGCTGAATTGTACGCACGAATACTTTCCAAAAAATTCTTCAATCTAAGTTTTTCACTTGGCTTATCTGAATTTAATCCAATAAAAAATCATTTAAAAAATTATTTTGACTCAGCGGCGGAACAGAAACTTCACCTTTAAGAAAACATTCTATTTCCCAAAAGAATACATTGTCTATTGTAAAATATAAATCGACCTTTGTACAGATTATTATTGATAAGTGGGTGAATTTTAACTATTACAATCAGTTTGTAAAAGTAGTGTTGTTACTGGACTTTAACAATAAATAAATGAATTTTAACAATAAATAAAACAATTAAACAATAAAATTTTTTTTTTTTACGCAGTAAACTGCATAACACATTTGTCGGATTTAAAGAATAATGACGTGATAAACAATTAACAATGAATAAATAATATAATGAAGTAATGTTTGTCATGTGAGGTCCACTGGCCTCACCCTTTTTAGCCTTCGTTTCCGAGTTAGTTATTCGTCTGGTAATGTATTCACACCATCGTTTGAATGCTGGGAAAGTTTGGTTATTTCCTCATCTACTGTCGTAATTCGTCGGTCTCGATGAAGGTCCATGTTGGTAAATACCATTGGGCTTCTGTGATGGTGCGAATAATTTTAGTTTGTTTGGATTAATTTTATATTTGATTTTTTAGAATATCCCCATACTTCAGCTTCATAAGTCCAAATTGGTTTAATAATTGTCTTATAGATTATGAGCTTGTTTTCAAGTAAAATGTTTGAATTTGGTTTGAGCAGCCACGCTTATTTTGTATATGGTGTTTCCAGTTTAGTTTACTGCCAATATAGAAGCCTAAGTACTTGGCTTCTTTTTGAATGATTATGTCGTCTCCGTCAATATTTATATGGATTGGTGTGAATCTAGTCTTTTTTGTTTTTATTTATTTTCATATGCCACTTCCTAAGCTAGTCAAGTGGTTTATTTAAGTCTGCTTGCAACATGGATGTGGCAGTATTTATGTAGTTATGACCACTTAGGAGTATTGTGTCATCGGCGAAAATTGGAATCATCGACGAATTGTGAGTGGGATATGGTATGTCTGCTGTGTATAGGGTATATAATATAGGTCCTATCACAATTCCCTGTAGAACTCCCGAATTTATTTCTCTAAGGGTTGAGTGATATATGATATATTTCTCTACCTGTGATATATGATATTTGCACGCTTTTTGCACGCCCAAGAAGAGTCCAATACAAAGTTTATTATCGTCAATGTCATTTAGAATTTTGTGCGTAACTCTGTGCACTTGTTGTATTGTTGAGTGACTTCTTTGAAAACCAAATTGGTGATTAGGAATGGTATGATTGCGTTCTAGTAGTGGCAATAGTCTACTTCTTAATATGTTCTCGAAGACTTTTGAAATCACAGGGAGTAGACTGATTGGTCTATAAGACTCTGCTTTTGATGCGTCTTTGCCCGGTTTCGAAATCGCAATAATCTCAGCTACTTTCCATACTCTCGGAAAATAGTTTAGTCTGAACATAGCGATAAAGATGTTTCTTACATATTCAATAGCTTTCACAGGTAGTTCTCTTAGGAGTTTCCCATTTATTTTGTTATATCCATGGGACTTTTTTCCTTTAAGTCATTCTTAATACATGGTGGTATTTTCATATTTTAGACGTTCTGAACCTCTGCTAATACTTGTGTTTAGCTGTGGATCTTGTGAGTTGGTGGCGACTTCTCCACAAACCCTTTCGAAGTAGTCAGCTAATACTTTGGCTTTGTCAAGGTTCGTCTTTGTCCGTAACCCGTTTTTCATCTTTAGAGGAGCCTGATGATGACTTTTATTTGTCCATCCTTTGGTAGATTTCCATAAAGAGTAGTCCGTGTGACTCGTGAGCGTTAAGCTCTTGAGACATGATGTTAATTGTTTGTTTTTTAATACCTGAATCATTTTTTTAACCTCTTTAGTTGCCTTGTTGTACTGTCTTTTTGTCTCAGGAGATCTTGTGGTTGACCAGGTTTTCCGTAGTTTACATTTTTGATTTAATAGTCGTCGTAGTTGAGGTTGTGTGTAGAATGTCCAATTTTGCTGCTTCTTTTTTGGTGTCGATTGTATGACTGCTTTCATAATGGTGTCATTTAGGAATACTATGGCTGCCTCGATGTCCTCATATGATTTAAGAGGGATGTCGGTCATTAAATTAATGTTAATGTATTCCTTATAAGTATGCCAGTCAGTCTGTTTGCATGTGTAGGCGTGACGTGCGAGTCATAAATTAATTCTATAGGGTTGTGGTCTGACGAGAGTTCGAATCGTGATAAGATTTTACATTTCCGAATATGCAGGTTCTTTGTTATGAAAAAATGTATCAAGTCAGGCGTTTTATTAATGTCTGTTGGCCAATATGTTGGTTCGCCTGTACTCAAGTGTTTAAAGTTTGTGAACTGCATAGCGCTGAGGAGATTTTTGCCTTTTTTGTTCGTTGGCCTCGATCCCAAATAGTGTGTTTCGCGTTGTAATCACCGGCTGCAATGAAGCGTTTTCCAAGAGAGTTGAGGAAATTCTTATATTCTGTGTCTGTAATATTATGTTTTGGTGGGCTATATACAGCAGATATTATGAGTGGTCCTACGAGATCATTACTTTGAATATTCGTCGCTTGTATGTAGTTATGCTAATAAGGCTCAAGCTCGTCGTGCTTTATGCAATGTTTAATGATTATGGCTGTTCCACCGTGCGCTGTGCCATCGAAGTGGTTTGTGGTATATACTTTATACCCTCAAACATGTATAAAGTGTTTGTTTGTGCAATTTGTCTCCGAAATTAGGGCTATGTCGATGCTGCTGTCATAAAGAAATATTTGTAGTTCGTCAATGTGGTTTTTCAGTCCGTTTGCATTCCAAGTTATAATTCTTAATTTAGTGTGAATTTTGTTTGTCCATCTTCGATATGAGAATTGTTATGACGTTTGTCATATTTGTGACTTGTTGAAACAATTGTTTCATCAGGTCTTTCATCTCAGTAATATCAGTTTTTATGTCAATGGGTCTACTTATGTATTCATTGGTTGGATTCGTGAGTTGTTCCTTCTTATTCTTTTCGCCATTATTGTTGTCATTCTTATCCTTAGCTACTTTTGAGCGTACGATAAACCGGTCTTAATTTTGTTTAAGTTTTGAGTCTCGATTGGAGCTGCTGTTACTGTCTCAGCCGGAACTTGGTGGCCAGTTTCTCTAAGGGCTGGATATCTTTTTATTTTCAGTGCCTTGTATATCTCACAACCTTTGTAGTTTGCAGTGTGTGCAGCACCGCACAATGCAAATTTTATTTGACCGTTGGCTTCAATTTTGCAGTCGTTTGTTTTGTGTTTGCCGGCGCATTTGTCTCAGATCGGGTCTCTGGTGCAGAAATTTCTCATGTGGCCGTATTTTTGACAATTTGAGCATTGCGATATTATGCGTTTATGGTGTGGGGGCTCAAAAATGATTTTCGTGCAGAGCAGTGTGGTTATGTTATAAATATCTTTGTTATTTTTTTTTTGTTTTTTAGTTCAATGAAGAATAATGGAAGCGGTTTATTCTTGACTTTTTGTTGTCATTATAGATGTTTATGAGTTCAAGCCCTAGTCGAGCAGTTAAGTTTTTATTTCATTAATGTCAGTGGCGTGGTGCATATTCCTGAGCACTACTTTAAATACATGGGGAGTAAAACTGTATGCTCCATGGAAGTGAACATCTGGCCTCAGAGTTGGCGTTTGAAACTGGAAAAGCGGCAGAGCATGATCTTAAGGTAACCTCATTCGGCACATGACTGTAAGAGAAATGAGCGTTCCACGCAGTCGGAAACGGTAGCTTCTGTGAATGAGCGGTACGCTCACATTCAGTTTTCGTTGCACCTTCATTTTCTTCGTTTCATAAGCGTCTCTTCTTGTTATTTATTGACGGTTTTACTTTTTTTCACCTAAGTAACACATTAACGACTAATGTTGATAACTTGAAAACACTCATACGTTTGCACCGAGGACTTCGTTGGTACAATAATAATAACAATAATAACAATAATAATAATAAAATAATAATAATAATAATTATTAATAATAATAATAATATTATTAATAATAATAATAATATTAATAATATTTTTTTTTTGGGTGAGACATAGCTATAATATTTTATTTATTTATTTACAAGATTAAACCTAATATATACAAATACTAAATTTAATAATAATTTAACGAGTAACTCTATAATAACAGTATTCCAAATATTTATGTTGTAGTTTTTTACAAAATTATATATATTGGAAATGTTTTGTGGGGGGGCAGTAGTTAAAAAATTGGATGGGACTTGGTAGCCAAAGAGGGATATCCTAGTGCTCTCCAAGTGTAAGAAGGTGGTCCACGGTGAAGTCATTCCCGTAGAGAGAGCAAGGTGGACGGACCGATCCGTTGAGCAGGTGTTGATGTGTGTCCCGTGTGTGACCTATGCGTAGGCGGATGAAACACCGGCACGCGCGTCGATTTGAGCTGGATCGAAGACAGATTTTGAAACATGTTGGGTTAATGGCCGAGCACCGGTGGTGGAACTGAGTCCATTCGAACAATTTCTTAGTACATAGGTCGCGGCAAATGAGGTTTTTTAGGTCTTTTGTGCTGGAGGGTGTAAAGTAGTGTGTTGAGGCGTTGATGATGAGTCAAGCTGCCCTGTCGGCGCGTTCGTTCCCGAGCATCCCCTGGTGGCTGGGAGCTCACAAGATGGGGATTTCAGTGTGATGTTGGTAGCAAAGTTTCCGGATTTTCCGAATAATAAAGACGTTGTGTTCGGGATTTTGTATGGCTAGTATGGAGGATAGGCTGTCAGGGCAGATTACAAATTTACCACCGTTCTTAATGGCAAATAGCAAAGGCCTCTGCCATGAAGATGGAGTTGTACAAGGGTAGTAGGCCCCCTGAAACAGCAGTAGAGTTGGCAGTTTTTGAGCCGTCCGTGTTGAGCCAAGTTTTTGTACCGAGTTTGTGTTTCTCGTATAGAAAATGCGCCAGGTGTTCAGAGCTGCTAGTATCGTTTTTAGCAAAGCTGTGCAGACTGGTGTTGAGGTTAGGCTGATTGCTCCAGGCTGGAAAAGGACTTATAAAGTTGGAAAATTTTGGCGGCGGTATAGTAAGACTTTTGCAGAAGGTGGTGCAGCGCCAGATTGTAGAGACACTTTTGTAAAGCTGATTTTGTTTAAAGTTGTCAGCGAAGATCTTGGCAAGGAGACGACTTGGTGTCGTGTAGAGCTTGGGGATGAGTTGCAGAGTTGTTTCCTCAATCTTTTCCGCAATGGGTGGTGGGAGTAGGAGAGGTAGGAAAAGCGCCGATGGACCGCCGTATAGCTGCATGATAGGGCGATTGTATGTTTCTTATATGAGCTTTGGAACACCACCCAAAGATAGGCAGGCCATAATCGATTTTGGAGAGCATTAGGGCACGTGTTATGTTGATGAGGGTATTTATGTGGACACTGGAGTATTTGGCGCTTAAAAGTTTATTAATGTTAAATTTAGATTCTAATTGTTTTTTTAAGTTGATACAATGTTGCTTAAAAAGTAATTTCGAGTCAAAGGTTAAACCTAGAATTTTTAAGTGATCGACAACTTTTATACGTTTGTTTTTGAAATAGATGTCAGAAAAATTGCATCGGTGCTTACGGCAGATATGCAAAAGTTAGCATTTTTCGATGGAGAGGGATGCTCCGGAAAAGATTCCCTAGGATTCCAAGTCATTTAAAATGTAGGAGAATTAATCTCTTGCAGAGTCGTTATCTATGATTTTGGTGAAGAAGACGGCATCTTCAGCATAAACCGATACATTAATATCTTTATATCTGGAGAATATAGTGTTTATTTATTTGTTTGTTGGGGAGCCCTGTGGGATCCCATTGAACAGTTTGTGGAGACTGGATGTGGTGTCATTGATCCGAACTCGAAAAGTTCGATTGGTTATAAAAGCCTGTATAAGGTTATAAAGTTTGGGACCAATACCCCAGAGCTCAAGTCGATTGAGCACTGCTTGCAGACCCACGCGGTCAAATACCCTTTCAAAATCAGTCGCTAAAATAGAGACATGATTCTTTGACGAAAGGGCTTCAGACGCGAAATGTTGAATGCGCAATAACGCGTCCATTGTGCTATGTCGCTGTTAATAATAATATAATAATAATTTTTGCTAGACAGGAAAGAAGAGAGATAGGGCGGAAACTATTGATATGGTGTGGAATTTTTTTGGGCTTAGAGATTGGTAAAACAATGGCAGATTTCCATGAGTGTGGATAGGTGCCTGAATCCAGCATACAATTGTAAATGTGGAGAAGTTTCTTCTTAAGTGGTGAGGGTAGGTTTTTTATCATGGGATAAGATATCCTATCCAAGCCGGGAGTCTTCCCTTTTGCTGTGTGAATTGCATCAAGTTCTACCATAGTGAAATTGGCTTCTAAGTACCTAGCAGACGCCGAATGCCGATTGGGGTGGTATGGGTTGGATTGATATGTGTTTTTGTTGTATATATTTGGGTGGGAAGTTTGCATCTGACGAATACGTGGACCAAGCTTTACCGAAGGCCTCAGCGATGAGATAAGAGCTTGTCAAGAGACCTGCGTCAGAATTAATGAGGGGACCTCTGCTAATCTTTTGATGTCGGACCAAATTTTTTTTGTGGTAGAAAGTGGGGAAATACGAGAGGTGAAATTCTCGAGAGAATTCCGTTTGGCCGAAAGTACAGCTTTTTTAAATGCCGCTCTTGCTTTACGATACACTATGAGGATGGTAGTGGACAGGTGACCTGGTATAGTTGGAAAAGGGACTGTATCTCGTGTGTAAGTTTTTGTAGGTCAGTGTTCCACCAAGGCACTTTGGCTTTATGCGGTACCCGTGTTGTTTGGGGGATGCTGCAGTTCGCAGCAGCACGTATGCATTTTGTTAATTGGGGAAACTTGGTGGTTTAAGCACCCAGTGGTACAAGTATCAGAAAAACTGACACATTTGTTTTGGAAGTTCTCACAATTGGCAAGGTCAGTTTTATATTTGGCATAGGGGGACTTTTATCGGGGGAAAAATTAATTGCAACCGTTAATGCGATTGGATAATGATCGCTTCAATGTAGGGAATTGAAGATGAACCAGGTACATCTGTGGGCAATTATTGGTGATATTATTGAAATATCTACATGGGTAAAGGTACTGTGGGATGAAAAGTGAGTGGGTGAACCGTCATTCATCACAACCAAGTTGGCTGCAGTGATGGCCCGTTGAATGGTTTTACCATGTGAGTTAATCTGATTGGAGCCCCATAAGTGACTCCAAGCATTAAATTCACTTAACATGTTTAACGAACCTTTAACTTGCTGGAGAGTGCAGAGTATCTCGTTAGAAGTAAAGCTTTGGCTGGGAGGGATATACAAGTTTAAGATAGTGATAGGGATATTAAGATTGAGCTGTAAAGCGGAGCAGAGAAGGTTGGTGGTAATTATATTATACGTATAGGGGATGTGATGTTTAATTGGCAGGCCCACACCTTGTTTGGATGATGTGTTGTGAGGATGGTTGTAAAAGTAGCCTGTGTATTTTTTTTTTTTATTATTATTTTTTTTTTACATTGACATAGTAGGTACGCATTGACCACACACTGATCTCACATGGGGCAGGCCCAAGTGGCATAAAAAATTCACCCAGTCACATAGACTGTGCTCAGCTGGTGTTAATTGCTAAGTTCTTTGGTGAACATGCGATACCAAAACTAATGTCTACGTACTAATATTTGGCTACATATAAAAACATCATCAGTCTCTAATAAACATGAAATATTAAACTAAATCTAAGACATAATTTAGAATTCCATACCTAAAATGATATAGAAAATTCAAACAAAAATGCATTAATTCAATTAAGCCAATAATGTAGAGGTGGAAATTTCAGAGTTTAGAAAATCACGGCGAAGCAAAGTCTCAACGAAAACAATAATGACAGAAGTGATAGAAAAACTTCTAAGATAAAATGAAGAAAGTTTACACTTTAGCCTAGCCCTCTAATACTTTGAAAGTGTAGTGGAAGAAGCAGAAGATGAAACTGAAGCCTAGTTTTTTTCCTAGGAATAAACTCATGGACCACCATATGTGCAGGCCAGAAATTAGAGCCACAAATGACAGAAAATACTTTCATACCAACTGAAAGCTTGAAAGAAGAGCCTTCTCTAGGGCTAGAAAAATTAAACTTATGAATATTAATATTCGAAAGGTTGCATGCTTTTGATGATATATAGCGTGCAACGTCGTCACAGGTTGTCTCCTTATCCAACCTGGAAATAAAAACATGTTACGAGGATCCAGCACCTTCAAAATACATGGCACTGGAATAGAGGCAGTATTGGACTGCGAAGAACTCTTAGGGGGCTACAAAGTACGGGAGGAGTTAGGGACTTTAGTAGAAGATGAAGCAGAAGTTACAGTAGTAGGACAGGGAGTAGAGCAAGATGAACAATTAGTGGAGGGAAAGTTGAAAGCGACAGATGAAGTGGTAGTAGAGGGGATATTGGTAGAAGGAGCTACTGGAATTGGAGCGGGATGGGATGATTGGTTAGATATTGAAGAAAGTACAGAAGAATAAGTGGGTAAAGGTTGGGAAGAAGGGGAACAAGTTGGAGAAGTTGAAGCTGAAGTCGCAGTAGTAAGACATGGAATAGAGGAAGTTGAACAAGTAGTGGAGGGAAAGTTAAAGGCGATAGATGAAGAAGTAGTAGATGGGATATTGGTTGACGGAGCTACTGGAATTTGAGCGGGATGGGACGATGGGGTGGATATGGAAGAAAGTACAGAAGAGTGACTGGGTAAAGGTTGGGAAGAAGAAGAACAAGTTGGAGAAGTTGAAGTTGAAGTCACAGAAGTAGGACAAGGAATCGAGGAAGACGAACAAGTAGTGGATGGAAAGTTCAAAGCGACAGATGAAGAAATAGTAGAGGGCATAATGGTTGAAGGAGCCAAAGGAATTGGAGTAGGATGGGGCGGTTGGGTAGAAGTAGAATAAAGTACATAAGAGTGAGTGGGTAAAAGTTGGGAAGAAGTAGAAGAAGTTGGAGAGGATTGCGAAGAAGGGGGTTGAGGAGAAGAAAAAGAATTAAGTGGCGCTGTGGTAGGCGTAAGATAATGAGGGGATAATGGCGGCATTTGTACTGCATTAGCCGTTGGAGTCAAGTCGAAAGAGTACTCCAAAAACATTTTTGACCCAGCATCAAACTCTGAGGCTAGCTCAGTGAATAGTTTCTTAAGTTTTTGTTATTTAATTCCCATACGGTGGTACATCAATGAGTGGTCCCCCTGGCGACTGAAGCAGGTGTGGCACGACCACCTGATGCCACCACATGCAGGTTTAGCAGTACCGTAAAGTCGGTCATAGTCGCGACCAGTCAACCCAGCGTACTTAAGGTGGGCGATGTTATCGCACATCCAACAAGAGACACCTCTAAGCTTATCACTATTAAAGTTGTCCTTGTTGGTGCAAGCTCGAAAACAGCAACTCATTTTGCGCGAAGTATAGATACAAGATATTAAATAAAATAAAAGCAAAATAAGATAAATAAGATAGGGGAAAAAATGAATAAATGAAATAAAAATAAGTGAAAAAGAAGTAAATAAAAAAAATTTAAAAAAAAAATCTGCCTTGGGGCAAATAAAATTATTAAAATTGTGGGGCAAGTGTGTTTCTTGCAAACATAAAACATAGGGTGAGTGGTCGTTTATGATTAATAAAAGTTCGTTATAGTTGTTGAAAATGCCGTTTATATTCATTCCACTGTAATATCTTAATAGACATTGCAAAGATATAGAAGATATGTTTTATGTTTACGAGAGGAATAAATGTAATGGAAGGGAACTTGACTACAAGTCAGGTTCTCCCATTGATTCATCAAAATGAGGAGATTGTAAAGAAGTAGATGAGAATCAGTCATATGAAAGGATTGAGTCGTTTGGTTGTTTTTGTTCAGTTTGTTTAAAAAGTTTATCTGCTACTGTAGCAACAGAAGTGTTTTTGAGTGTTGTAATTTTTTCGTTAGGTGTTATTGGAGAGAATGTTTTATTGGAAGGAATGGGTAGAGGGGATGGGGAAAGCTTGGGACGGGGGCTATTTAAATGAGTGTCTGTGCTGGTGGGCACTTTGGAATTTGTGTGTTTCTTATCAGAAATAATAGTTTTTGTTGTTACTGGGTTGTTGGCCGCAGCGGGCAAAGAGGAATCAGAAGCAGCGACGGCTGCGAAGCTAGCCAGCGAGTTAACTGTAGTAATAGATTGTTGTTGTTTTAATAGAAGTTTTTCTTCTCTCATGCTGCACTTCTTTTTAGTTTTTATTTTCAGCAATTCTCTTTGCTGCTGATATTTAGGACAAGAGGATGAGGTAGCGGGATGATCTCCGTTACAGTTGGCGCAATGGGTCCGGGTGCATTGATCGGGGCTGTGAAAAGGAAGATTGCAGTTAGCGCAGGTAGCGGTGTTTTTGCAATATTTTACTGTATGACCCAAAAGCTGGCAATTCTTGCACCTAATCGCGTTGGAAATGTGTTCCCTAACCTTGACTGAATGCCAAGATATGTCCAATTTACTGGGTTGGTTATAAAGATCGATGTGATTTTTTTTATTTTTATATTTAATTTTTTTGTTATTATTAGAACAACTTCAATTAAATTGTATATACAAAAATTAACAAAACAACTTAAGTAATAAGTGGGGATATATTATTGTGTATTAAAAGGATCTATTACGGAGGTCGGCAGGGTGCGATTTTCTCTGCCTCGCCACCCTAACTCCTCCAATTCTGCGTCGTTTTAGAAGGCGTCTTGCTAGTTTATTTGGATGATTTTTTAACCTATATATTTTTTGGCCTGACGATTTATCACATCGCCAATTTTCGATATTTTTAAGTCATTTTCAAGGTCCGCCGTTCGCATGAACCAAGGGGCACCAGTAAGCATATGCAATGGCTTGGCCTGCAGTACTCTCACCTTCGTGATGTTTGACCTAGCTGCTATGCCATACACCTGCAAACCGTATCGCCAAGCAGGAGCAATTATGGTTTTGTAAATGTTCACCCTATTTCCCAAGGACAATTTATTCCTGCTAGTTAAAAGCCATTGCAGTTTACCAATCCTCTGTCTTAAGGATTTCGTGATACTTGAAATATGCGTCTTGAACGTTAGCCGCCTATCCAAATACACACCCAGGTATTTGTAACCTGAATGGTTTTCCAGCAGCTGGTTTCCAATGAAAACTTTAGGACAGAAATCCGGCAGTAAGGCGTACGTCAGAAGAACCCCGGTGGGCTTTGAAGTGCCGTCCGTGTTTCTGGTGAACTTAAAAACGGAGTTAACATTCTGGGACTTCAATTCGTCCACAATTTTGGATTCGGGAATATTATTTAAATTAGGGGCGTATATGGTGCATTTTACAAAGTTGAGACTGTCGTGGAGTTTGCATTCAATCTCACATAAGCCAGTCAATGAGGAAACTGTTATGAATTTTATTGCTACTTGCTTGTTTTACCAGTATTAACAGGTTGTCGTCGCGGAAAGTGGAGATCGAGATGATATCTTTGTTGATGATGTTTAGAGCGCATTGTACGAAGCGCGAGAAATCTGAAATTGGTTTTTCTGCGTTTTTGGAGGCGATAATTATTAATTTGGGTTTATTTTGCACAACTTCTGGTAATCCAGGGAAATCGTCGGGAAGCTTATGAAATGGTCTATTTTGTTTTACTTTGGGGCTAACGCTAAGATAGCAAAGCGATTATCCCCTAGATTAGGTGTTAAAAATTAAGTAAGATAGAAACTGAAGCACTAACTGACGATAAGAAGCACTGACGTCCGCACTCGAAGAGAGATAGTCGGGGACTGAGCTCTAATATTAGTTTAAATAAATTCTTCTTTCTTAGTAGTAAAGTTTCGTTAAAATTATACTCTATATAAAGATGTACAAATTATATGTAATATGAAATCAAGTTTAATAAAATTGAAATTGAAAATAATGAAGGGGGAAATGCCTACCTCATCTCACACCGTCGTGTGGTATGTGGGGCTCGCATCCACTAAAACCCCCTCCCCATCACGCCTATAAACACTTCGGGACAGCATTCGCATTACTTCAAAATGGGGACTCTTTCCGCTTTCAACGCGCCTGTCTATGGATGGTCTGCATCCACACCTCCCTGTTGCGTCCTTATGTCAAGGTCCTTCTTCTTCAGTCGAAGAATTTCGTTAATAAAAACTGCCACTAGTTTCCAGTTCTCTTCATTGCTGGTTATTTTGCCTACGATGTTCTCAGGTGTGATATGTCCGATCGTTTGTGTTAGTTTTTTTTTTTATTATTTTTTTTTATATTTATTTCGCATCTAAACAATAACTTGAACAATTAAATAAAAATAAAATAAAGCACTCTAGTGAAATTTATAATATATTAACATAATTCTCTTTTTGGAGCTGGTTAGTATAATACATATGGCTTAGTGAAATAAAATAACATAAGTGTATTGTAACAAAAAAATTGAAAAAAAAAAACTACATTGCTAACTCTATAGGATAAAAGTTATGGGAAAGGGTATTTGAATGGTTGGGAGAGGGTACTAGGCTATTCGGATAGCCACCAAAATCGACTAGTCCTTACTTCAGTATCCCTTAACGGAATACTCTTGTCCCATCTCCACTTTGGTTGTTGCAGGAGGTCTAAAGCAACGGATTTGATATTCGCCCATCTGTGGAGGTGATAAAACACCGGTATACCATGTTGGTTTTGCATAAACCCTTTTTTATCCAACAGCAAGAATGCTCCTGGTGGAACGAAGCCTGTCCTTAAGGTTTCGTTTAGGTATTTCTCACTTTCATAATAGGGTCCTATGATCAGATTATTTTCTGGGCACTCCATGCAATAGGCTATATGTTGGCGTATTAGTTTAATTATGAAGTTATCAATTCTTTGAATATTGGCTGTAGCACAAAGTTTTTAGTTCGAGATGAATTTAGTATAGTTACTATTATGCGACCTATAGAGAGATGTACATGTTCTTAAATATTTTCTTTCAAATTTTCTGACCCTCTCCATGTAAATAGGTGAGATATTAAACCATATGTTGCACGCATACGAAATAATTGGCCTAATGAGTGATTGGTACATTAAGATCTTAACCCTTTTAACTTTTATTTATGTAGCGACTTTTGAACAAATTTTGATAACAATAGAAGGCATTCTTTGCCTTAATCAATTGCTGATTTATATGATTATTAAAGTATAGTAATCTACCTAGATGCACATCTAGATACTTAGTTCGACTTTGCTTCTAGCGTCAAAGAAGTGAAGTAAGGTTATCAAGTTCGTCCCAAGCTTCTATCATAATATTCAGGTGTACTCTACGGGGGACGAAAAAGTGAATATACTTAGCGAAATTTTTGAACAAAATCATCATTTAACCGATTTACTCTCTAACTCAAACGGTTAGTCTAGTAGATGCCTCACATGATGAGGTAGGAAATAATCAAGACTGTAATACTCCCAGCTTTTCTCTTCTTGAAATTCAGGACATAATACACTCCCTTAAAAATAAGACAGCTCCAGGACAAGACTCCATACCAAATGTGTGCATTAAAAATTTACCAAAAAATTCAATCGAATATCTCTCTGACATATTCAACTACTCTGTCCGTATTGGTTATTTCCTACGCAAATGGAAAATTGCTAAAGTTATAGCTATTCCCAAGCCCCGTAAGCCTCCTGATACTCCTAATAGCTATCGTCCTATTAGTTTACTCTGCGGCTTCTCAAACATTTTAGAACGCCTTATTAGGGCTAAATTAAATTCGCACATAGAAGCAAACGGTATAATTCCGCCCGAACAGTATGGCTTGAGGACAAAACTTAGTTGTATCCAACCACTGAACAGACTCAAAATGTTTGTCAAGCAGGAGTTATTACTCAAGAAATCCGTTGGTAAGGTGGCGTTGGATGTACAAGGTGCCGTCGATTCGGTGTGGCATAAGGGCTTAATATATATAAAATGAAACGCTCTCACTTCCCTTTATACCTCCTCAAAGTCATCAATAGCTTTCTCTCTGAGAGGAATTTTTATGTCTTCATGGACGGAACAAAATCAATCAACAGACAAATTGCTGCTAGAGTACCCCAGGGCTCTGTTCTAGGTCCCATTCCCTATAATATCTACACCCATGATATACCTATCTCCGCTCATTGTGTTACTTCAATATTTGCTGACGACACTGCGATATACTGCTCAGATGCTGAATTCAGCACTTTTAAAAATAATTTACAAATTGCTCTTAATAATTTATTCAATTATTTCAGTAGTTGGAAAATCAAATTAAATGCCTCTAAAACCTAGGCAATATATTTTACAAACAAGCGTAAGGATTGTTTTCTGCCAAGCTCTAACCTTTTAGTTGACTCAAATAGCGTTCCATGGGAAAATGAGGTAAAATACCTTGGTTTACACTTAGACACGAAGCTAAAATTTAATATACTCGTAGAAAAAACTATAGACAAAATAATAATACTACCTGCATCCTCTACCCCTTTATCAATAGTAAATCTGCACTATCTATCCGAAATAAAATGACCATCGACAAATCAATTTTTTTTCCGATAATGCTGTATGGGTCCGTAGTGTGGGGTGACTGTGCCAAGTTTCACATAAACAAGCTCCAAACGGCCCAAAATAAAATTCTTAAGATGATCCTAAATCTACCATTTTATTTCTCTACAGCTCGTCTGCACGAATTAGCAAACGCTAAGCATATTCACGACAACATAGCTCTTGCCCAAAGAAACTTTATTATACAAAACTAAATATTGCGCACTTACATGTGTCCGATCGATTCTTTAAGCCTAAAGCACTGGTTAATGCAATTAAGATTTGGTCTATTCTAATCTAGTCTACTTAGGTTTTTTTCCTCTTCCCAATTTTCCTTGCTAAATTTAAATTTATGATCTTATGAAATTGTAATAATAATAAGGATAGATATAATTCAGAAGAAAGCCACATTGTATAGCTAAACTCTGCATAAAATAAATTTATTGTTAGCCCTAAGAACATATTAATAATCTTCTGGGAATAAAGACAAAAAAAAAAAGGATACTTAGTTGTGCTTGTTATAGGAAGTAGTTCATTAGTTGTTCCTCAGAATATTTTAATATTTTCCAGTTTTTTCTGATGTTGGAGTTGCATTTATTTATTGGGGTACGAAACACCAAGGTTTCACATTTGTTGACATTTATTTTAAGTTTCCATTGTTTTGTATAGTCTTCTATTTTATCGTAATTATTTTGCAGATTTGTATTGATATTTTATATTGTTTTTCCTGGTGCATAAATGATTAAATCATCTGCGAATGCTATTATGTTTTCAATGTTATCTAACATATTGAGCATGAATAGGTTAAATTAAAATGGGTAAATTTACTGTACCCTCTTGTAGGCCATTTTCTATGATGAACTCTTACCTACTGGATGCTATTATGGGAGGTTGTAAATGTTTTGTTAGATATCATATTATATATAAGGATTAGAAGGTGTACGGGAAATTTATATCTTATTAGTTTATCAGGCCTTTAACCCAAACGCTATCAAATGTTTTTTCTAGGTCTATAAAACATGCACCAACTACAAATTTTTTGTTCCAGTTCCATTGAATGTCAGATATTAGAAGATTTATTGCGTGGGCGGTAGATTGTTTCAAGTTGTTTCTGTCGCAATGTTTATGTTAATATTTATGCATATTTCAAAGACTTTGCTTATGTTAGGTAGTAGGCTAATTAGTCGTAAATTGTTTAAGTCTGAACGAACTACCAACTTATGTACATATATCTGTTATTGGGGCATATAAAAAGCCTCCGCGGTTATTCGGTACATTTTTGAACAAAAATTTTCTTTATTCGAAATCAATTTCAATCAAGTACATATTGGCCATTATTATCTATGACCTTTTGCCATTTTCGGGGTAGCTTATAATTCTATCGGTGTAGAACTTCTATACGGCGGATGCATGAAAACTTTCCAACCAAGCTCCGTCAATTTGTTCCGGTCAACCAATTTTTTTTTTTTATGTTTATTTCGCATCTAAACAATAACTTGAACAATTAAATAAACAAAATATACTTCATAATAATAAATTGTTTAAGTCTGAATGATTGAAGTTGTTGGCCAAATTATCTTTAGAGAAAGTTGTTAGGGTTAACTGCGATGTCTCGAATATGGTTTTTAAAGATAAAAACCCATCGAAACAGTGTTGAACATGTTTATGGGAGAAGTTATCTGATTGACTCTCCTTTGTAGAGTCAACTGATTGGAGGTGTGCGCCAATTACATTTAAGTTGTCTTCAATGTTTCTAATCATATAATTGCTTGTAGCAACGTCTATTTCTGTTTTCTTGTGGGTCTATTCCTGCCTTTGTCAGAAGTTGATACCTATCCATTGCTACTTTTACTAATCTTAGATCTATTTGCGTATTTTGTAAGGGGTGGCAATTCCTAGTTTGTCTGAAAATTTAAACATGGTTTTTGGGGGAAAGAACTACAAGTTTAGCTTTTAATTTGTTGTTTATTGCAATTGTAAAGTTCTCTTGAATTAGCTTCCGCACTAATTTCAATTTAATTTTGAGGAAGTTTACTTGATACTGGGGTAATACCCATTCTAGTCTATTGTGTTTTTTAATCATTGTAAGAATTTTACTATTCTCGCCCTGTAGCATCCTGATAGTTTCATTAATTATGGAGCGAATGCGTCAGGATTTTTAATTTAATTTAATAAATAAATAAATAATTTAAATTTGGGAACTGTTTTGTCGATTGTTTTGGTTATTATGTTATTGATTCTATCGAGTTGTTCATCTATTTTGAAAATTTGCGAGATTTCTATTATTTGGTATGGGTGGTTCGGTATGCAGTTTGTCTAGAATTCTGTTTTTAAATGTAATTCAATTTGTACCTTTAGAGTTTAATTTTATGCCTGTAGTGCTTGTAAAAAAAATTAGTGGCTGGTTTGTGTTTCTTGGGGCTTGGATTATGATTGCATAGTGATCACTATCGTACTCCAAGGTGGAAAGGCAATTGGTTGTTTCCTTTTCTTTATTTATTTGAATTCTACTATCGGCCAGACATAAATCTAGAAAGGAATTTCCTCTTGGAAATGATGGTTTAGTAGAAGCGTATAATTTACACTTGTAAGTTATTTCGTTATCGTCTAGCCATTTTTTAAGTGTTATAGCCGCTGAATTATTATTAGCATTGCCCCAATCTGCATGTTTGGAATTAATGTCGCTTGTCATTATAAAGAAATTATTTGTATGCTGCAGTTGTTATGTGTATGATTTGGTGACATTGTCTAAGCTATATTGTCTACTGCGGAAGTAACATTCTGACTAGCAGTTTGTGCATAGCTTCTATTAGGGTTTGTATATGCCGTTATGGTTTTATTATTTTGTACCAGTGTTTATCTTTTAATACTGATTTGTTGTAACTCCTTATATTTTGCGCACCCCTTGTAAGAGGCCGGGTGCCCGTAATTGTTGCAGCGTACACAGAACAACTTTTCTTTTTCGTTGGTGGGCACTAAAGGCTTAGGGAGTACGCTCCTGTGAGATTAACTGCAGTGAAAAGTTTGCTGTGCTGTGGGAAAATCCTTTATAATTCCAGCATTGATTTATTTTTGGTTTGCTAAGGTTTTCCCTTCTTATACATTGATGTAATGATCGCTTTTATTGCTTTAAGTTCAGAAACTTTGCTGCCTTCTGAAAGTTCTACCCAAAAATTGGTAATTCCTTTATTTGCAAAGTAGCGTTTTTAGTGTCATCTGTGTCTGTGTTTGCAGCTAAACCTTTCAGCAGTGATGTTTTTGTTTTTAGGCACTTTGGTGTGTTTGTATAAAATTTTGCTTTCGATTTTTCGAGGAGTACACGTACCTTAATGAAGTCCTCAAGTGAATTTAAGAATATTGATTTCTTATTATTAAATTCCTTGATTTTGAAATTTGTAATTTTTAGTCCACTTTTTATAAAAGTGATCAGCTGTTGGGCATTGATGTCCACAACATTAATTGGAGGTAACTTTTTATAGTTTTTCGTAAAGTTTTTATTAACTTTCTGACTGTTGTTGATTTGATGATTGCTCGATACAGAGCTTTCGTCAGAGTCTTCATTAGAAGCTTTGGCGTTATCTATGGTGATATTGTTGTTTTGCACATGCTTTTCAAACTCATCAAAAAGCTTCTCGTCACACGTGGTGTCAGCCAAAAGTGCATAATAATTGTTTTTAATGTGTTTTACTGTTCTGATATCCATGTTGTTGTTTTTTCTTTTTCTATTGATTTCATAACTGTTGTTATTGAGCATAGAGCTTTGACCATGCGGTCTGCTCATGCCTTAGCGTTTCTGTTTAAATTGCACTTAAATTTTTATTTGTTTTTTCTTATATATTTATCTAGCTACACACTGATGTAACTAGTAACTATTGTGCCCTTTGCACTAAGTAAATTTCTTAATAATTTTGGTTTCACCACTTATTGATTGAATAGCTTTAAGTATGTCCGTCACCGATGACATTCAAAACGCGAATCCTCGTTTGTTTTAGTCTATTTCGTCTGTCTGCAAATCTTTTACAGTGCAAGACTGTGTGTTCTGCGTTGTCTATTTCGGCTTCTGCGTATACACAACTGGCTTCAGTACTTTTGCCTATTGAGCACAGGAATGAGCTAAAATATCCATGTCCTGTCAGCATTTGTGTGATGTAGTAATCTACTTCGCCGTGTTTTCTTTGTACCCAAACTTTGATATCAGGTATAAGCCTTTCCGTCCATCTTCCCATGCTCTCATTAGTCCATCTCTCTTGGTCGACTGTTTGCCTCATTGCTACCCTGGCAGGGTAGCAGCTCGTAAATTCTCTTTCGCTCCATGGCTAGCAGATCCATGGGTATCATCCCAGCGATGACAAGTGCTGCTGCTCCACGTACCATTCGATATGCGCCTATTATTCTCATCGCGTTGGTTCGTTGTACCAACAGCAAAGATTTCGCCCTGGATTTCGCGCTTAATGTGTCTGCCCAAACTTCGCATTCGTGCAACAGGATAGCGTTGCTTATATCCATCAGTACTCTCCGTCTAGATTGAAGTGGTCCGCCTATGTTTGCTATGAGCCTGCTGAGTAATTTGATTGTATCTGCAGCCCTGCATCTCGCGTGATGGATTTGCGCCCCGAACGTCAGCTTTGTATCTAACCTGACTCCTGGGTATTTTATCACTTTTTGTGTCACTTTTTATCACTTTTTGTATGATGGTATCGTTGACCCTCATATCAATTTCCACTGGCATCCGACGTCTAGTGACCAGCAATAGCTCGGCTTTTTCAGTAGTCAGCTTTGTGTGTCAAGTCATTGCTTAACACGTATCATCACCTGGTTAAGCTTGCATTGAGCATGCGTGGTGTTACGTGCCGAGATTACTGGGAATATCTCATCTGCATATCCTATTAAGAAGGGGTCATTAGGCATATCTACGTGAAGGATTTCGTCGTAGCTTATATTCCAGATTTCTGTCCCTAGGTATATCAGCTTCCGACCTTCAAGGTAGCTTTCTATTAGCCTCCTCAAGCAATTGTGGATACGGAATTTTTTTTCCAGAACTTTTATTATGTTTTCTCATTTGACGCTGTTGAATGCGCCTTGCTCTTGTAAGGAGACGTCTGCATCTGATACACTCTTTTCTCAGAGTTTTTATCTCCTCTGTCCTCCAATATACCTCTTGTCCTTTTTTCCTGCCTTTGGCATAGCAGCATTACAGGCAGTTTTCATGGCTTCCATGGTATTATATACTAAACTCTGGGTGCTTCCGTTGTTAGAGATATCGATTAGGCACCTGTCGATTTCGTTGATCAAGAGGGTCATCGTCAAGCGGTTTACGTTCCAACTACGGTTACTACGTGCGGTATTACGTTTTGCATTAAATGTGTTATTCTCTGCGAGTGTGAAAGAAATATATTCATGGTTGCTGCCGTTGTACATATCTAAGACATTCCAGTGCGTTATCTCATGTGCCATATTCTCTGAAACTAGAGTAAAGTCGGGGATTGTTCCTAAGTTTCTCATTCGCCGAAAAGTCGCAGTTGTATCGACGTTGGTTACTACGAGACCCGTCTCTTGCAGCCATATCAAGGATTCTGCGACCTCTGGAGTTTGTTGAAGGCATGCCCCACTCTACAGCTCTCGATTTAAAATATCCAGCTACAACAAGGTTTCCCTGTAATCGCTTAGCTGTTTCTTCAAAACCGTCGAGACTTCTCTGATATGCTTCTACACCATCGCTAGGTGTTAGATAGCTGCTGATGACGTTGTAGTTTTTGATTCTCACATATACGTAGCAGCTTCCTTTACCACTGCTCAGATGCCGTATTTTGCTTGGATCTGGGAACCATAATGCAGCAGTTTTGGTGTCGTTTTCCAACCAGAATCCAGTTTGTTTTCTCTTGTATTGCTCGCTGATTATAACCAAATCAATTTGTTCCTCCATGACTATTTGGGACAACAGATCATTCGCTGTCCTGCTTCTATGTAAGTTTGCTTGGTGAACTTTCATCTTCGATCTTTCCTGGCACTGGCAACGCAGTTCTTGGCCCCAGGGAAGTGATTCAGCTCCTTGAGTTTATCATGTGCACATAAACAGCATCTTGGTGGCTTCGTTCAAGTATTTATCTTGTGTCCATTCTCTCCGCACCTAATGCACAGGTCCCTACGGTCTGGTCCCCTGCCGTCCTTCAGCAAGTGGCCAACGCCAAAGCACCTAAAGCACCGCTTACTTTCGATGCACTGCTTTACTCGACACCACGTCCATCCGATCTTAATCTTCTGCGCTTTCAGCACCTCATGTGCGTCTTCTGTGGGTAGTATGACAAAGGCCCGCTTCAACTCTAAATTGTTGGCGTCTGTGAGCCGAACTTGCATTTCTTGACCCCTGTCGCCTATCACTCCCCGCAACAATAATGGCCAGGTCATCTGCATATCCCATGATCTCAAAGCCAAGTGAGCTCGTCTTAGCTAAAGGATCGTCAATGACGATGGATCAGAGTAGCGGGGACAGAATTCCGCCTTCTGGACAACGCTTAATTGCTCTTATGCAAACGTTGGTATTGCCCAACGAGGACGATATTTCGCGCTGTTTTAGCATGGCATCTACCCAGGGTATTGTATGGTTATTTATATGCTTTAGTGCTTTAGTTATAGAGTCATAGCCGGTATTATCAAAGGCCTTTCCATGCCTAGGAATGCACAAAATGCAACTTCTTTCGACTGGATTGAGGATGCTATGTTACCGACGAGGTGATGAAGGGCAGCTTGGGTTTATTTGTACTTCATATAGGCATATTGATTCCTGTGAAAACTAATCGTTTTTTTCAAGCCTTTGTCTGATATGGACTAATAACTCCATAGTTTTTAAGATGAAGGAACTTAGGCTTAATGGTCTGTATATTTTGGGTAGTTCCATAGGCTCACTGCCTTGATTTTAGATAAAAACGACTGTCACCTTCCTCCATGACTGTGGTATGAATCCCAAGATGAAACTAGCCCTAAAGAGACCAATTAGTGGTCGGATGATTGTGTCGAAGGATGATTGTGTTGCAACAGGGCTGGCAAAATGCCATCGCCGCCCGTTGTGTTAAAGGGCTGGAAATAGGAGATAGCCCAGCGTAGCTTGTCCTCGTCAAAAATGAAGCCAGAATGGCTGCTAGCCCGACATCAATAGATACATTATTCAGGGGAGCGTGGTTGCAGCGAAGTTGAGGTGGTGATCGAAGCAGGAAAGTGAAACTGGAGTATGTACTCTAGGATGTCTTGCCGACTGTTCCTAAAAAGACCATCATATCTATTAACAAACCTGTACCATTCGCCGGGGCCTTGGCTAACACTTTTTGCAGGCGGTCTGCTTCACAGTGCATGGGCCATGTCAAGAGCTTGGCCCGTCTAATGTGTGTATTATAGTCAGTAAGCGCGATCTTATATTGACCAGAGCGTTTAGCTCTGTTGAACAGTTTCCTTACTATCTGTGTTTTTGTTGCAGCACTTCATTACACCATGGGACCTTTCGTCTGCTATGAGTGGTGCATTTTGTGTTGCTCTGCTTAAGACTCTATGAGCACCTGATCGAGTTGCTAATATAGTTAATTGTTAATATAGTTAAGTAGGTACTCACCCCTTGTGTTGATGCCACTGCTGCCCCAGATTGTGTGGTGGGCATTGACGTCACAGCCGAAAATAATTTGTCGATTTGTCCGGCGACATGCATCTGGACTTCCATTGTCAGGATGTTTGTATAGTCCGCAGGGAAGTAGACTGAGGTAAGG
Organism: Cacoxenus indagator; assembly: GCA_035041755.1. Classification (NCBI taxonomy): domain Eukaryota; kingdom Metazoa; phylum Arthropoda; class Insecta; order Diptera; family Drosophilidae; genus Cacoxenus; species Cacoxenus indagator. Next base: position 565,820 of record JAWNKX010001101.1, read on the forward strand.
GAAGTAGACTGAGGTAAGGACAACTTCCTGCACTCCTGTTGTGGTAGAAACTTTCACGATGGCCGTTGTTAGGTCTCTATGGTTCAATTGTATTAATAGGGTGTACTTGATACTATTATCAATTAGAATAGCCGTACGAGGCATTTCTTTGGAACCGTGGTAAAGCAACTTTCTCGAATGGGTCGCTATGTCATGGGCTAGGTCATCTGTCTTCCAAGACCCCTGTATAGAAATATACCCCGCGAGGGTAAATTCGTTTTCATCGAATACTCTGCATAAGGTGGTCGACGCCCCTATGGCGTGATGCAGATTCGCCTGAAGGACTTTAATTTTCATTAGGGTCCTACTTCAGGGAGCGCAACGCCAGGTTGCTGCGCTTTGCGGTGCGTGGACCCTTGCCAAGAGCGCCCTTCGTGGTTCCTTGGGTCAGCGAACCCGACCTGGAAGCCGGAGTCGTCCCACTGCCTCCCACCTTTATGGATGTTGATATCTAGGCCGAGGAGGTTTATCCGCTCAGCGGGATCGGCCGCCCGGCTGACAGTTCAGTTTAAGATCCTGGCCAGCACAGGCAGTTTACTTTCAGGCGGGGCCACCACACACTCAGGTGGGCCAGCAGGCACTAATAAGACACTTCTCGTCGAGGTGGAGGAAATAGCCACGAATTACGTGAGTGTGCGGGAAGTGGTCTTCATCGACAAGTTCGATGTCTCATCAGGTTTCTAGACGACAACCTCAAAGATAGCCTCTTGCGGCAGTGCCATATGATCAGCATTAAGAGGTTTCTTCGAAGGACTAGTAGGGATAAACCCAAGCTTAACACTCCTTGCTATCGGGCTGTAGGTAGCTTAATCTGACTCTGAATGAGTCCGCTTAAGTTTTTTGATATTATTCATACCGGACGACTGCTCCTTGGAGCGTGTTTTTTTGATGCAGGCTGTCTCGACTCTCTAGGGCCTCTCCCCTGGAGTATCCACTGTGTAAAGCAAGCTTCAAACGCCTGCGCTCTTCAGAGGTTAGGCGGACATAGGCTGGTCCTTTGTCCAACTGTGGCGAAGGACTTTTGCGTCGTGGGGCTGGAGGCAGACACGACTGTATGGTTTGACTCCGAATCGGAGGACATGGATTCCTCTGCCATGGTCGTCAAGCCATATTTTAGAGTCTCAACCGAAAAAACAGCTGACTCACCCTCTTCTAAAAGATTTTGTGTAGGTGGTCGAATTAACGCCTCTTGGACGTGCCCAATGGCTCCGAGTTGAGGAGTGTGACTGGCAGCCCTATGGCTGCAGAGCTGAAGATGGCCAAATCAGTTGAGGTGCGACAGGTATCCAGAGTCCGCATACTAAAGATCAGGGCCCCTCCTGACCATGCCTTCCTTTGGCGGACGCTGTTCCACCGTGGATTGGGGTGTTTGATTTAAGAGATTGGCACATCTCTCTGCCTAACTACCATTAGCCAGCATCCGAGGCAGAGACATGACCTTGCTTCGAACATGTTTCTAGCAGCCCCCACGGAGACGGTATAGTCGCACTACCAGCAGTGTTCACAGTTACGGCACGAACACCAGGGTGTTGATTTCTCTGTGAACCTGACGGCTCGGCGACCTAGTCATCCCCTTAGTCTAAGTCTAAATTTGTACCCGTTATTATCTATAATTCGACAAGTGTGCTATCAAAGAGAATCAAATATTGGTGTCTATTCAACTTATGTAGCGTAAAATATTAGGGAAGGTTTGCCTAAACATGTGAACGGATGTAAAGCTTGAATATTTTCATTTATAATAAATAAAATAATAATAAATAAATAACAAAAACATAATAAAAACAAAAAGCAGAGACACTGTCTGTCTTTATATTTTACAACAGAATATAATCGGTCCCATACCAGCTGCCTTGTATTTCGCCTATATTCCTTTATATAAATAAAATCAAAATAACAGGCGGCCAGAAAAAAAGACTCCTCAACCACAAAGCAAAACTATACAAAAATATTCCGAGTGAGACGCCCAACAATAATCATTGTGTTGGCACATTTGCCACAGAAGGAAGACAATAAAAAACTAACACAATCTTATACACGCACGACACCTGTTGCATAAGCCTCGCTGTTGGGACACCCTAATTTTAATACAAAAATGCATATAAAGTTAAAACTTATTCAGCTTTTATGCTACGAGGACTGTCCCAATATTTTCCGACTTGCATTTATATTTTCGACCCACAGCACTCAGGCGACGGTAGGACGGTTAATTCATGCTCAGCGTGTATTTGTTCGTCGCATTTGTTCATTGTTAAAAATGACGGAAAGAACCGAGCAGCGAATTTGCATAAAATTTTGTTTCAATCTTGAAAAAGTTATGGGGAAACTATGAAATATTGCAAAAGGCCTTTGGAGACGAGTGTATGGACAAAACACAAATAAAAGAGTAGTGTAAGGGGTTAAAAATGGCCGCATATCTGTTGACAAAGGATTCTATTTCTGGTCCACCTGCGATAGCAAAAATATCGGATAATGTTGAGCGTATGCGAATGACAATTGAACAAGATCGTCGTTTGACTGTGAGGGAACTAGAAAATGACCTTGGAATATCAAAAAGTACTGTTTGCTGAATTTTAAGTGTGAATTTAAGCATGACTCGCTTATGTACATTCCCGACATAGCTCCTTACGATTTTTTTCTATTTCCTCGATTGAAAATGCCGCTTAAAGTACACCGATTCAACGACAAGAAATGTGTTGAAACCAATGCGACGAATACACTAAAGGCGATTCCAATAACTGACTTTCAAGACTGCTTTAGGAAGTGGAAGCATCGATATGAGCATGTTGTTCTATCAAATGGGGACTACTTTGAGGGATACCACCAACAGGATGACGAAGATGAGGTAGAATAATTCAAGCACCGAAATATCGAGGTAGGTCGTATATTTTTGGGACCCACCTCGTAATTTTTGAATTGCAAACTGTGTTAATTTTGCCATAATTAATCTTTATCATCTTTGAAAATTTCGAACTCGAGGTGACTTGAAAATGCACGTGGCTATACAGAGACAATATTACAAACTAGTGGACTCGGCAAACGTTGTTTTGCCCACCCTTGTATATGGTAAACAGCAACTAAATAAACAGCAAATAAATAATAAAGCCGTTTTTGGACAGAAACCCGAAACAGCAAAAGTAGTAACAAAACACAAAAGCAAAAGATTTTGTGAGAATGGAATGAGTATTATTGTACTAGACTTTCACACTTTTATTGTCTATTCGCACCAATTTTTAAAAAAAATTGTGCTCTATGACGAGCTCCTGCAGAGCTCGTGAATATACCGTTTCAATTCGTTATGATATACTCTGAGAGTAAACAGCAAATGAGAAATTTTGTTCGTGGTTTTGCCTCTCTCTTTCCCCAATCAGGGTGAATATAGTATACCAAAAAAAAAAAAAAATTTGTGCAGTTCATGCATGGTAGATGTGAAACTTCTTAAAAAACAACGGAGCGTACCCTTCCTCTTGTTGTTGTTTTCATTAGATACGCCATCCTTTTCGTTTCACAACTTCGGCTCAACGCCCGAATGCTACACGAAGAATGTCAATGCAATGATGAGATGACGCTATGACGCCCATGAAAAATTTCACTCTACCGAAACCAAAGAGGTTTTACATAAAAAATAGCACGAAGAGCTCAATACTATTGTAAGCGTTGAACAGAGAGTACCTTTTGCAAGCAACACACAAAGAAGAAGAAGAAGAAGCATAGCAGAAACAACTAAAAGATGTTCGAAACTTTTTGTGCTTTTGCGGGCAGTGGATTTGCAAAAACTTAACACTAAAAAAACATATTTATCTTTAAAATATGAATAAATTAAGTATTCCACTTTGTTCTATAGCGCAAATAATGTGTTTTAAAAAAATTAAAAACGGTTAAGTATAGCGTCAGAAAAGCGTTACATACCGTTTTTATACAATCAGTTTTATATAATAGTATAGATTTGAGAAGAATTCAAACATTTTGACGAAAAGGTGTTTTATTATTTATTTATTTAAAAAATATTTGCTAATTCCACACACTCTGAATACAATTTGTGCTTGACTAATATAGCTAGTAGTCAATTTTACTTGTTGACTGCTTAATATTTTTAAATTTTTCTTTCAATTCATTTGTATTATTCAATTAACATTTGTTTCATTTAAAGTTCTAAGCATTTATATACGTTTTGATTGCTTTTGTATTGCTTTTAATTGCTTCTTTTCAATGAAATTTGCACCTTCAAAAGTCTAAGTTATAAAATAAATATTTGCTGCTTGGTTAATATTCTTCTAGTCCATATTTTTTAATTTTCTTAATCATTACAAAACAATCGAAGGCCATTGGTGAGTATAAATATGTTGTAAATGCTTTGGCATACTGTAACAATACAGGACGTTTTCCTAATTTCCTACAAAATTAAACAGAGGGTTATTTCAAGGGTTTACACAATTTCGTTTTTGCAACATCAACGCGTACTAAGAGGAAGCGAAGTAACTACAACTGGATAGGTAACTGAAAATAAAAGTTTAAATAATACATACTAAAAAGGTTATTTAAAGTAATATATCATTAAAGCCATGAACATGAACTTTAAAAGACCCAATGAGGTATGAGGGCAAAACCGGACGTGATAAGAAATAAAACATTTACACAATACTTGAAATTTGGACACCTCTAGCCTTAAAAACTGAAGAGAGATTTTGGGGGCCAAATAATAGATATTTCAAACATTTTCAAACATTTTGAGATTCGCCATTTGAAACTCACTCCTTGGGATCCGCGATCCCAAAAGGATGCAAGCAACATGTAAACCATGGGGAGGGAACGAAATTGTTTGAGTTTTGTTAAAGGCGAGGGATGTGAAACCATATTGAAAATTTTACTGAAGTGGATAAATTAACTACCGATAATTTGCGGATTGCACCCAAAATGATAACACCCCATAGTTTTTAACAACAGATTCACAGACCTTTTTGAGCAAGATTTTACCCAACACCTGACCTGAATTCACAATGGAAAATGTGAAGCATCATCACATCTCTTTACAATACAACTAGGAAAATTATCAGGATCAGAAGAGTATAACAATATCCCTGTAGATAGCGCTAATATACACATGATACTGTCATTAATAGACATAGTGACGTAATATGAAGTACTATGTTACACAAATCGTTATTGCGTTAAGTTTAAATTAAGGCTGAATAACTTGTATTCGTCTGGACCTTTTGCATATTACTTTGATACCAACAATTCTAACAGAGCCCACAAGAAAGGGTTCCTATCTGATGTTGGCAATAATAACATCGCGTACTGTTTCGCACGTGTCCCATTTGATTACATGACTCTTATTTGATTTGCATTTCTTTGGTTATATTAGGGCTAACAGACTTTGCGACGGTGAGCACAACCGGTTGCAGAAGCTATTGGGGTGTTTGACCACAAACTTTCCGAACGTTTCATAATATCTATTTTTTTCTGGTATTTTTGCGTTGAGCGGTTATTATTGCCCTCAAATAAAGAAAATGTATGCCGGGATGGCCGTGATTGAAAGAGGTCGTCAAATGAATAAATAAGAAAGTGTTGAAGCTATTGTAATTAAATGAAACACTATTTTCTCTTAGGTTTTCCGAACCTAGCGGACAACATTTGGAACGATCAACCAATTTATCCATATACTTCTCATACACGGTTTTCGGGTTGTTCTTTAGCACCTGTTTCATGGCTGCTAGAATGGCTGAAAAGTCATTGTAAAAAACTCCTTTCATTACAGTTTTTGGGAACAGAAAATAGTCACACAGTAATAGATCAGGCTAATAGTGAGGATGGCCGATGACAAAATCCGTTCCATCATCAAAAATTCGTTGACTTTTTGGTCTTATAATGTGGTGCATTATCCTATCAAAATCGCTCTTTTTCTTCGGCATATTTGGGTCTAACACGAACAACTCTCGACCACAAATAGTATTCTCCATTGACAGTTTCACACTCTAAAATAAATTTCTTGTAATTCTTCATTTAGGTTTTGGCTCTTCTTTCTTTAACCATCAGCATTAATCGAATCAAAAAAATGTGGACCGATTTCAGCTGTTTCAGCGATTTTTGATTTTTATTCAACTGATATGGAACAAAACGTTCACAGACCTTTCTGTTAACCAAATCTTCAGTTAATATTGTGTAGATTATACTATACTGAATATAATTCTTCTGCCAGCATTCTCAAAGTGACATTGTTGTTTTCTATCGATCGATGGCCCGCTTTAGCATGAACATAGCTGCGTTCGAAAGAAGCAAATGTATGTATGTACGTGATTTAAATTAAAAGTTTGGTTACACCTCGTCAAGGAACTAATTTCATAATTTTCGGTTCCAAAATACATATGTATTTTTAATTTTATATTTTATAACAAAAAAATTATGAGATAACGCAATGCTCAACAATTTGTACTTTGTACAGTGCGAATTGTCGCTCGATGTATGAGTTGTTGCATTTTCTCATTCTCTAGGCAATCGATGAGCACAACGTTTTTGAATATTTCAGACAACCACCATCACACAACCGACAACATCCGCAGACTTTTGCGTGCTCACAAGCCGTTTTCCATTCCATGAAGTTGTGCCATGAAGTTGTGCCACTAGTTGCAAGGTCTGTAGCCGCTGTAATTTGATTTCTTTTAGATTCGTATATAATTGTATACTTCAGTGTCTGGAAATACTTGTGGGTATATCGGTGTATTCATTGTTGCTAACGCCTACTTAAGAGTTATTTCTATGTATTTACAACAAAGTAGAATTTCCTAACGCAACCTAAATGCTCTGTAAACAGCAGAGCCACGTTTCTCATCCTTGTTCCTTATTTATCATTTCATCTTCTCATTCTGTTCCGCAATGCCTTGTCGTTGCGCTGATTTCACCACGGTAGTTGCCGTGTCAGTTTGAATATCGGCAGAAGCAGAGCGCTTGCCAGAATTGTGTTAAGGTACGCTGTCGCAATGGCGCTGCCATTGCAATGGTCACTGTAGCAGATGGAGCAGTGAAAGCGCTGCTCTTCCGTTTTGTCGCCGTTCTGCTTACCGTCCACGTTCCGCTTACCATTCTGCTCGTAGCTGCCGTCATTGTTGACTCGCAGCTTGGAGCGAAGTATGGCACAGGCATCCGAATCACCGGTGTCCAGCTGACAGAAGCGAGCCGTCACCATTTTCATTGTTTCCGCTGTGGGTCAAATGAGACAAAAACTTTAATTGCTTACCGCAAGGAAGCAACGATTCAATTATATTTTAAATATGCCTTTACGGTACTTACGATCTCTGGCTACAACTTTTTGGCAATTCATCAGTGGATTCTTATTGGCGCCAGTATCGAAATATGAAAACTTGTTCAAATCGAATAGCCATGTGTCCAGCGATTTCATTTTATCTAAAGTGCACTCCTGAAAATGGCCAAACAAAACATCAAGTTAAATTTATTTAGAAAACACAATGAGAGCCTAAAACTTAAGTATCTACGAATAAATTCTTAAAACGTAAAGGATATATATATATTAGTAATTTTACACGAAGAAAAACATAGAAAGACAACTTTAGCTACGCCGAAGTCATTATAATCTCCAAAATCAAAAGACGTGAAGTTCTTAAGGGGATTGTATGGAAGCTACACAAACCGCTCGTCTATACTTACCGCTCTCATACTACCCACTTCCTTCTCCTTCGGAGAGAGAACTAATTCATATGAGTTTACGGTATTTTCCAGCAGTCAGAAGCTAATAGCTTATGTTATTTTTCTGCTTTTAACATCGAAGTACCAGGGTAGGCCGCTGTGTAGCAACCTCATTCTGCTTGATTGACTTGGCGCTTAACCAGGCAAACAGAAATGAAGAAGGTGGGTGCCTGGTGCGAAATCGAAGCGAGCGCTGTTTCTTTTCTTGCTGTGTCTTCCACAATTCTATGTTCTTGGCGTGAACTAGCATGAAAAGGAATTTCTCTGTTTCACCTTTGTTTTGGTTGTTTTAATTGCCGTCACCCATTTTAATTTTGATTGTATTGGTGTTGTTATGGGAATGATAGTGAAAAAGGAACATGTATTGGTTTGGCGCGATTTTTTAATGAATGACATGATTTTTGTTATTGCACCACCCACTTGTATTAGTTTTATTGGGACTTTTAATGAATGGGGGAACATTATCTTTGTTCTTTATTTAAAATATATGTTTTTGCGCTAGATATGTCGAAAAATCGAAGTTGAATAAAGCTAATTCTTCCTTTACCACCAGGCAAACAACAAAACTTCAAAAGTCCCATGCGCCACTGCGAATATCAGGAAAGACAAAGAAGAATTTGCTTGGAGTTTGGCTTATGCAAACCAACAGAATATTTTACCCCAAATAAGTTGAACAGACAACATGTATAACTACAGAAAAGTTACCATAAGCTATTAGCTTCTGACAAATCTCTCCCGCCTTTCTTAAGAGAAAATGTCAGCTCTATATAGTTGTATACTCTTTGCTCCTTCTATAACACAATCACTCTCTATTGTTCATTCTCCAATACTCACCGCCCTATTCAGTGCACTTTATCAAATTAATAGATAGATTTTAATAGACAGTAAGTGATAAAACATTTTTACTAGATTTTTTGAGAGAGTTGCTAATTTAGAAAAGCTTTTTACATTATTTATTGCCTCATTTTTAACGCCTCCTCATCAGGTAATGTCAAAATATTTCGCCCACTATTAACACACTGATAGAATGGATAACAATGTGATTTGCTGCATTTTTGCAATCTTTTTGGAAAATGATGATGTGCGCGAGAATACCAAAAATGGCACAAGCTTCTATCTATTCAACTAATATGAAATTTTTAAATAGAGTGCACATAATAGGGCGGTCTTTTTCTAAAACGTTAAATTCTCTCTATATCTCTTTTCCCAATTTGAAGAAGTAATATTCATTGGAGTTGTATCAAGTAAAAATTTCACTCTACCGAAACCAAAGATGTTTCTCATCAATAAAGCATCAGAGGGATCTAGTGTGGGAGACAGACAGAGAAATAATGTTTCAAATTTTATTTCATTAAATTTTGACAATTGAAAACATCATTGATATGGAAAGTTCTGAATAAGTTCTGGTTTCAAGCTTGCAAACTGTTACAATTAGCTTAACGCATATAGTCACTAAATGTACCTATAATGCTTTCCTTTATATGTATTTAGGGACTAAAGTTTAAAATTTGGAGTTTAAAGAAAAATTCACATTTTATTAAAAGCGTAAGTGTGCAGTTTTATTTCATTTAATAAAACACTAAACTTTTTTTTTTTCATAATTAAATTATAACATTTATCGCAGTAAACTGCATAACACATTTGTTTGATTAAAAAATAATAATGACGTAAAAAAGAAATTTTACTTATACTAAATTAAAAACGAATTGCGCCGAAAAGGCAATGATATAGAAGGCTGAATCCTGAATCCTTCTTAGGGGGAAGACTAAAAACAAAAACAAAATATATTCAACTCAATTTATTTCGCCTATAATAATAATAATTCATATTTCTTAAGACTAAAATCATATATAATGTTCAATTTGACCCTTAATTTAAGGCCTTCTACTGAGAAGGAAAGAAAGATTGTAAATAAATTTTTCTTAAAGTAAATGTAAATATAATCAAGGAAAAAGTGGAAAAAACTTTAAAATTGTTTACGGAGTAGAACTTATAACTATCTTAACACTAGGCAATCAATACCGATAGACTAAGTACGAACTTAGTTTTGGTGATGGTCGTTTGCGCAGGCTTGCGATATAATGGTTTTATTTAATTTATTTTATAAACATGCACTTAAGCATAAAAGTGCGTGCTGGAGCTTTGGTGATTTATGTGGGCTGATTTATAGGATGGAAGTTATTATTTAGTAATTGTATTGTTTTTAATCATTGAGATTCTAGCTTTTTGATGAAGGCGGGTGGTAAAGAAAAAAAGGACGGGCTTAGGATCATTTTTAAGATTTTATTTTGAATTCTTTGAAGTTTGTTTATGTGGGTTTGTGCACAGTCTCCCCATACAACCGTATAAGATTAATGGTACAAATATCGATTTCATTTCATAAAAGACTAAAAACAAAAACAAAATATATATATATATGTATATATATAATATATAACGGTTAATCTCATAAACCGAAAAAAATACACTGGATAGAAGTTTAAATACAAATGGAAAAATTAACTTTAAACAATAAAGTTGATTAAACTTACAACAAAATATAGAGTATCAAAATTTTGATGGACCGTTCTGTCTGTAACTGGTAGAAAGCCACGCGCCATGGGTAGCACCAAATTCTGCATTTCAGAATTTTTTCTTTTCATTATTTCCTTAAAATGCACAATAATAAAGCAGCAGCAGCTTCACTGAATGTGGAGTATGTTTGGGATTGTTGTCCAGTTGGAAAATCCAATGAAGTCCAATACACAAGTTGTATTAATGTTGGAACAACGTTTCTTTTTAAAGGGTTTACGCTAGACTTATAAAAGACTATCACTTCCAAACAAATTGAATTCGCATTCATCTGTGGAAACAAAAGTTTTCCAAAATTCGAGGTCTTACATTTCGCATTTCTTTGTAAATTTTAATCGAATCTTTAATTAAATTCTGCTTCTGTACCCGTTCTACCGCAATTCTTGTTCGAAGTATTAGTGATGTCATCTGGTAGTTTTTAGGCACTTATATTCTTGTGAACTTTCTTCATGATGTGGCTAACATATCGACCAGAAAATGTTTTTGGTCGTCTGCTTCTAGGCATATTGTCCATATTGTCCCCCAGAAAGCAACTTCGTCAAAATTCGCTGAGATATGTCAATTTCAAATGGCTAACCCTACTTATATGTAAAAATATTTCAAATTTCCCTAGTGAATCTCAGCACAATTTATTATTCTCTGAATTAAAAAACCGGTGGATTGTTGTCACCGAACACAATCCAAGTCTTCGAAGCAATCAAAGAAACAGTCTTCAAATGCGCTTGTTCTAGTACCTTTGAAAAAAAACAATTCAAATATTGAAAACAGGAAATTCCCTTGGTACACAAACGACGCATTCTAGGGTACGAACCCGAGAAGTGAGATGGGTTTTTAAGCCTTAATACGCATTTGTCATTAGCGAGTGGCGGCTGCAAGTGACTAAAACCCCAACTGCAACTTTATCGGCGGTTCACTTTCATTGTTCGTGATTTTGTTGGGAAAAACTTGAATTGAAGTCACAAGTGAAATTCTCTGTTTTTATTTGCTGCACTTCCATGACCTTTCAGCAAAATCAAAAGTTTTTTAAAGGAATGTCTTCTGGCATGTTGCCACTGAGTACGCTGCACAAAAAGCATGCAGAAAAATGACTCAAATATTTATTTCTAGTAGTGACACTATTTCCGCTTTTTTTTTTTAAAGATTTATGACCTGACTAGCGTGGCAAGCAAAGGAATCGGTCATTTATTTAAGGTCATCTTGTGTTCCCTTTCTGTATCTGGTGGCATTATTCACGGATTTTCCAAAGATACAATGGCAGGAGACACATTGTTCCTTATCTCGCCTATAGCGGTACGCTTAAAGGCTCGAAGGTAGAGCTGAAAGTCTTGTCTACAACAGCGGACTCATTATTTACAATGAGTGGGGCAGAGCATACCTGATGAGCCCACTTATTGTTGTACCCAAGTGAAAAATCATTCCACTTCAGTATCTATAAAATTGAATGTACTACTGCCCGATAAGCTTCCACTTTAGCTAATGACGGTTGTACGATACGAAATTATTTCGTCATGCATTGTCATAGACATGACAAGTCGAACTGCGAGAATGTCTTACTGAAATGTAGTGCACGGAAAGTTAATAATAATAATAACAATAATAATAAAAACGAATAATAAATAATAATAATAATAAGTTATTTTAGTCTTGAGGAAATGTGTTATGTTGCATATTTCTTTAATATGAGTTTTAGGTTCAATTATCAAAAGGGAAATGTGATTAATATTGTGAATGTTAACTGCGAAGTGACATAATTGTTTAAGCTCAGATGTGTTTCCTTCAATGTCTGTCGACGGGACATTCAGGAGGACTACTTCAAACTTTTTTTCCTCTTTTTGTTTAAAATGTAACATTTTGGTTTCTTCTTGCGAAACATGTTTGTGGTTGCAGAGAGAGTAGTGGGCTGATTTATTTAATGAACAATTAATGGATTATTTGGCAAAAAGATAAGTACGATTTGCATATCACTCAAAATGTACCAAACTGCATCGAAACAGAAGTGAGAAGAACTCGGAAGAAATTGTGTTAACTTACCTCGGGCACAATGCTTGAATTCGATTTCAAGTCTGCACAGCTGGGGTTGTCGCTTGAATCACAGACGAAACATTTAATGGCTCCGCCTAAATTTGAATAGAAGGGGATTTGTGAATTAGTGAAATAGGTTAACCCCTACTTTACGTATTTTAAAGAAGTGAGTTTCGTGGTCATCAAATAGAAAATACCGATCAATCAATTTAGTGGGCCCTGAAAAGTTAGTTCACTGTTCGTCGAATCATTTTATATTTCGCTGGACGGAAGATATATCTACAACATGAATTAAACACTTTTGCTCTCTAATTGAGAGATAACGCCCAAGTCGCATCAACTACTCAAGAAAACAACTCGTCAAAAGAACGACCAAAGCGCATAGAGAATGAACCTAAAGTGAACCAAGACATGGAAGCCGATAATAAATTAGTGGAAATCAAAGACATGCTGAAACAAGTGACCCAGCACTTGAATAAGATGATGAATATCTTGGCGTTTCTAATAAGCCAAATCGATAAATAAAATTGACACCAACATAAAGATTCTATGAACTAAGTCTCTTTTTCAATAATAACTACATTGATATAGCACTAATCTCAGAATCCCACTGTAAAAGCTAAAAATACTTACAAATTCGTGGATACAGTATACACAAAACAAAGCACCCAGATGGCACAGGACACAGTGACACTGCCATAATTATTAAGCATCATCAAGCATATCGTGCTGCTCCCATTCCAAAAGGACCACATCCAAGCAACAACGGTCCAAATTTTTAGTACAGCAGGTCCGATCACTGTATCAGCCATTTACTGCCCTCCCAAGTTCAACATTACCCAGTCACAATATCTGGACTTCATAAATACACTAGGACAACGATTTATTGTTGCTGGAGACTTCAACGCGAAACACACAGAATGGGAATCCCGAATTTCAAACAAGAGAGGCAAAAACCTTCTCAATGCACTACACTCTGCAAAGATAAACCATATAAGTACAGGTGAGCCGACATACTGCCCAACAGACATCAATAAAATGACAGATCTTTTAGACTTCTACATAGTAAAAAATATAGATTTAAGTAAATTCGTAATCAAATCAAATATGGATTTCTCGTCAGATCACACAGCCATAGTCTTAGAACTTAGAAAGTCTCCGGTAGACTGGAACAAAAAGAACTTCCTACACAATAACCGAAATAACTGGGTCAGCTTTAGAGACTATATCATTCTATACCTATCATAGAATCTGCCATAGTAATTCTCAACGACACTATTGAAAAAGCAGCAAGCAACCCCGGATAACCCACCTCAACCAAAAGCGCACTAAAAACCGCCTTTTCTGAGAAATTTAATCCGTAAAATAATTTAAAAGAGTACTGGATGTACACTAGGTCCCCTGAGGCCAAAAAGAAATATGACAGGGCAAAAAAAGACATTAGGAAATATCTGCAATACCTTAAAAACAAGTCACAAGTTACCTTCAAAACATAGCACCGACAAAATACACAGAGTATTCGCTTTGAAAAGCTACAAAAAAACTGACTAACAAAACTATGCACCAGGCACCAATAAAAAAGGACAATGGATCATGGCAACAACTAATCTAGCTAAAACATAAGACTTAGCAGATTATTATGAGAAAGTTTTTGCTGACGATCAACAAAACTTAGACGTCCCACACTCTAACCCGACTAGTGAACCCCAAAAATTGCGACTCAAAAAAACTACGGCCTCCGAAATTCTACACATCATTCAACATGATGTAAGCCTAAAAAATCACCAGGCTATGACAAAATTAACGGCAACCTCCTAATAGAGCTTCCACCAATTGCGGTTATTTATATACGTAATATATTTAATGCCCTACTCAGATTACACTAATTTCCCAAAGTCTGGAAAGTTGCCACAGTCATTGCGATTCCAAAGCCGGGAAAAGATCTATCTCTGCCGTCATCATATAGACCAATCAGCTCTTGCGCATGCGAATCCTACCTATCCTTTAATGCAGCCACATAATTCCAGATCACCAATTCAGCTTCCGTATAAACCACACAACCATACAACAAGTCCATCGTGTTACGCACAAAGTATTAAACGACCTCGACGACAAAAAATTCTGTATTGTAGTGTTCCTAGACGTAGAAAAAACCTTTGATAAGGTTTGGTACAATGTATTAATCTACAAGCTACGAACTATATTTCCCAACAATATTATACAAATACTAGAGTGTTACATTACTAATAGGTACTTCTTCGTAAAGTTTACGGACGAATATTCAAATTTAAGAAATATTAGAACATACCATCTTCAAAGCAGATATACCAACACCAAGACAAAAATCAAAGAGTAATCAAACTATTACAACAACACAGATTCAGATACTACACATCTAGGAAATGGAGAAAGGAGGAGGAAATCGAGGTATCAAGACATACCGGTCGGTATATAGACACAGAATATCTAAAAGAAAAACTGAGTCATAGTAATGAAGTCGTCAATCTACACAATGTCCTTCAGAAGATACCCAAAAAACAACTGCCCTTATTATTTCTATATTTCTATTACTATAGCCCAATGCACAAATTGTCAAATATATGGTCACACTCGAAATTTTTGTGCAAACGACCTAGTTTGCATTAGGTGCGCAGGTCGACACAAAACATTGGATTGTAAGCTTTTGAGAGAGGACCAAGTTAAATGTGTATTGTGCGGCTAATCACACAACACAAACTACAAGGGCTACTTACTCTAAAAATTAAAAGGGGAACTGTATAAATAGTGGTCGCACTCAAGATGTTGCTTAGTGCACCTAAGCACAAAATCTCAGTGGCTCACTATTTCACGATTTCTTGATCACGTCACCTTATGACAACTTAGGACGTCGGTGCGTCAGTAGAACAACAACAAACTGACAACGGACTGCAGCCGCTACAAGAAGACCTCCGCACCCAGTGGAACGATGAATATGTAGGTTACTTTTTGATCACGTTAAGATCTAAAGTTGATATAAGCTTTTTTATGGAGTGCCTGTTAGATTCAGGAACCCCAATAAGTTTCATCAAGAGTTCTTACGTTCCTTCGAAAATCGACAAATACGAAGTAAACAATAATTCTAATTTTAGTTTAAATGGGAGTAAACTAAATATTTTTGAGAAAATTTTCTGTTCTGATCAATTTAATGATACAAAAATAAATACTGAATTGTATGTTGTATCTGATAACTCATCGGGCTTTCCTGTAGTCTTAGGATGAGATTTCTAAGCAGCAGGCAAAGCTAAATTAATATTGACAGGTTCACAAACAAACAAGGAATCTATGTTGAAAGAAGTAACACCTACCACGAACACTCCAAATTTTGTTAGAAATCTAGAAGAGACATACTCGGTGACTGTGTGCAATAACGGGATGCAAGACCTGTCGGACTGGACAAATATAAACAATGCCAACGAATTTTAGGATACAAACAACGATGACTACGAAACACAGATCTTAATGATAGAGCACGAATCAATCAGTCAGTATAACTACGTAGTAGGTACAAAGCTTTTCAACAAAAAATATTTCGAAGACATATTTCAAAACCATTATTTGTTACCAATACGACCAGAAACGACTAAAACAAAATGCGAAAGTTGAGTTCAGTTTTAAACTGAACTGAAAAGTTAGATATCCAAAAAACGTTAGACGTCTATTTAGCAAAGGGCTATATACAGAATAGCGACTCGGAGTTCGTATCCCCTATCGTCTTGGTCAAGAAAAAGACAGGCGAAACAAGGATGTGTATCGATTTTCGTACACTTAGCAAAGTGACGACTGAAGACAATTACCCAATTCCAATTATAGACGATGTTTTAGATAGACTGGTTGACAAAAAAGTCTTCTCAAAACTCGATCTAAAACAGGATTTTTCCACGTATTCATGCACAAAAATTCAATAAAGTATACTTCATTCATCACCCCCTTAAGAAAGTTTGAAATTTTAAGAATGCTTTTCGGTCTACGAAATGCACCGTCAACTTTTCTGCGATTTATCAATAAAATATTTGATGACATGGTGAGAAATGGAAAAGTCATAATATACCTAGATGACATACTGGTGGCTACCGAAAAAATGAAAGAACGTTTTATTACTTTAGAAGAAATTTATAAACGTTTAGTAGAAAATAAGCTAGAACTAAGAACTAATTCTTACAAAATGAATTCAAGTATTCAGGTTACACCATAACGGGTAATGAAATAAAGGCTGGCAGAAATGGGCTAGAAGCAATAAAATATTTCAAAGTTCCAACAAAGGTTCATGAGGTACAGAGCTTTATTGGGTTATGTTCATATTTTCGACGATTTATAAAAGACTTTTCAATTATCGCAAAGCCTCTCGATGACTTAAATCGGAAAGACAAAAAATTCAACTTTGGCCCAAGAGAGTTCGAATGCTTCAATATTTTAAAAAATAAACTACTAAGCTCTCCAATATTGGCTATATGCGATCCTAGATTCTTGCGATGCAAAATCTCTCGGATTTGGAGCCATTTTAATGCAAAAAAAAATTATCCCACCCTGTTTTTTATTTCTCAAACTGCACAACGTAAACAGAATCGAAATACCATAGTTTCGAATTGGAATCATTATCAATCATTTACCCTTTAAAACGATTCAGAGTTTACCTTCCTGTCATTACTTTCGAAATAGTCACAGATTGAAATTCCTTGGCAATTGAGACCGGCTCTCCCCAAGCTAATGGCCAAATTGAACTTGTTAACAGAAGCATTAGTCCAATGATTGCCAAGTTAATGGCCGAAGAAGAGGAAAACAAAATAAGTTGGGATAAAACGTTAGAAAAGTGGAATTCGCCTTAAATAATACAATGCACCGTACAATTTGAGAACACCAAGTTATTGACACCTTGAAAGAAAGCGTTGTTAAGCAAGAACAAGATCAAAACGAATTCAGTAGGGATGAAATTAGAAGCCTGGCAGAAAAGCATCAAGAAGAAGTATAAAAATATAACAAAAACTACGCAGATAACCATCGACGACCACTAACTAAATAAGAAATAGGACAATACGTAGTAGTGAAAAACTTTAATTCACAACCAGGCACATCTAGCAAATTTATCACAAAATAAAATTACAATAGTATTAGAAAACGATAGAAACCTCTTAGAAGACGTAGAAGTTTTTCAACAAACACAAATAACTTATAAAGGTATTTGGTCAGCTACCAACATTAAACCGTGGTTTAATGAAAAATTGGCTTTCAAAGACGCAAATGGAACAGACATAAACATACCTTGCAAATCACACACGAAAAAATAATAATAATAAACAAGAAACATGTATGATGGACACGATAACAAATAAATCATATGCAATATAAGTAGAGTAACTCGTAGCATGTTCAAGTTGATGAACGAAAATAATCAGGATCAGGAGATCCTTGTCGTCAGAACGGCCGAATTGTAAGCGCCTTCATCTCCCACTCCTTATCGTCATATCTCTTTTCTCATTGTCTCATATCTCTATCTCGCTCTTTCACATGACTAGTTGTAAGCAAGTTGTGTAAATAGCATAGGCAGCAAAGTAGAAATTAAAGAACTGGCAGTCTCATGCGGGCAGCCGTAGTGAAAAGTCAAAGGTGTTTACAAGGCCAAGGTGTTTATTTGGGTCACTTAAAAGATATGATTTCTGAGAAAAGCCGTCGATTAGCAGTGAATTTTAATGACTTAAACGTAAAATCCACAACGAGCACAGTGATTTCTAAGTTATGCTTCTGATGTGAAATTAGTGTTTGGACGTGTTTTAAAGAATGTTTGTCCATCGTCGATCCCACATTCGGCAAACACTATGAAGATTGCTTTGTCGGTTTCGAAGGCTGCTGCTTTGGAAATCGTCATGTGACGCCTAGGTCGCTTACTTAATCTATCCTGGGAAATATAGTTTTTGTGGAGGGCATAGTTACCAAGGTATCGCTGACACGAAGAGTCCAGCAACTCGACCGAATATAATATATGTGAGTCTGTGCCTTCCAGTGTTGCCTATACCACAAAGGATGCAGATGGCAATTTGCTTTAAACAGAATATTGTCTTTCAGTATACAAAGACCATCAGACTTGAACTATACAGGAAATGCCCGAAAAAAGCACCAGCTGTACAACTTCCATGATCTGTAGATGTAGTGTGCGATGACGATCTCGTGGACCACTGTCGGCCGGGCTTGTTCGGGCTACTTGTTCGTCTTCCTCTATTCCCTTTACTACTACTGTAACTTCAGTTTCGTCTTCTACAAAAGTCTCTAACTCCCCCTGTTCTTCATCAAACCCTAAAAAGTCTTTACCGCGTACTTTGAAGGGAACGTCGTAAACAGGTTTTTATTTCTAGGTTGGATTAGAAGACGTCCTGTGGAGACGTTGCACGCTATATGTCATCAAAAGCATGTAACCTTTCGAATATCAATATTCATAAGTTTATTTTTTCTAGCCCTAGAAAAGGCTCTTCTTTCAAGCTTTAAGTTTCTGTGGAAGTATTTTCTGTAATTTGTGACGGCAAATTCTGGCCATATAGTGGTTCATGAGTTTATTCGTAGGGAAAAGTCGAGGCCATTGCAGGTTACCTTACCAGCCCCTGCTTCAGCTTCATCTTCTGAGTCTTGTAACCTACATTCTTTCTCCTTGTTTGTATCTTCTTTGCCATTGTAGGTATGGAATTCTAAATTAAATTCTTAGCTTTAGTTTAATCTTGCATGCTTATTTGTTAGAGGCTGATGATGTTTTTATCAGTAGCCAAATATGCAGTTCGTAGACATTAGCTTTGGTATCGCATGTTCACCATGAACATATCAATTAAAACCAGCTGAGCCCAGTCTACTATATGACTGGGTTAATTTTTATTCCACTTGGGCCTGCTCCATGTTAGATCCATGTGTGATCATTGCGAATTTGCTAAGTCAATGTAAAGAAAAGAAAGAAAGAGTAGGGAAGTGTCAAGAGGGTGATGGAAACTATGATCGCCGCCTAGATCCAACAAACGTTTATGAAAGCGATAAAGAAATTGAAGTTCCGTGATGCCGGAGATTTTACGAACCACGATACGAGTCAAGCCAGCATTGGAAATTATTGGACCACATTTTATTGTCGGCGGAGACTTTAATGCTAAAAACATTGTGTGGGGCTCTAGGCTGTTCAATAAAAAGGGAAAGGATTTATTATGTGCCATTTAAACAACCAATGCATTCCACAAAAGCAATGGCGAACCAAAGTATTGGTCTAATGATAAAAACAAAATACCTGATCGCATCGACTTCTATAAATAAATAAAATCAAGACTTGATTTATCTTTTTAATTACCAGAGCAACATACTAACTGCATGTAACAACAACAAATTATACAACTATCGCACTGATTAGGAAACATTCAAAGAATATCTTAAGCTTACTGCCGCCAAATGTCACACTCACAACAAACAGTGACATAGAATCAGCAATAATTCTCTTCAAGGATGCAATTGGAAAAAGTGCGCTACAGTCCACTCCCACTCCCACGAACACAAAGCCCTCTCTTACACGACTAATCAATAAGAAACAAGAAACTTAAGAGAATTTAACAAACAGTTATATCTACATAAAGATCTAAAAAAACTTCAACAATGCCAATTGGGATCTACAAAATATTTAAACGAACCAAAACGATAACTATTAGGAAAATACCTACAAAATTCGAAACCGACAAGATGATGAGATTACTTTCCATGGGATGCGACAAAAAATAACCAAGAAGACTTTCAACGCCAATGAAAGTAGGCAACGGGTCGTGAGCCAGAACAAACCTAGAGAAAGCTACAGCATTAGCCAACTACTACGAGATTGTGTTCGCGGACATTGTTCGCGGACACAGAAGACACATAACCTACTGCGAATGGATGCCGCACAACAATACGCCTTAAAAATATCAACACGAAATAAATAATTGCAACATAAATCATAAAAAAGCTCCAGGGTACGACAACATAAATGGATGTTTTTTGAAGAATGCCCTGTAGAAGCTCAAACCTACATACGTAATGTATTTAACACAATGTTAAGACTCAGATATTACCCTAGCGCCTTAAAAATCGCCGATATAATAAGTATACCCCAGGTTGAGGTACTGGACTACAAAAAAGTATCTTCGCATGGGCCAATAAGTACCCGTACTGTCTAAAATTTTCGAGAAACTCCTTCGTAAGAGTCTACTGATATTTCTAAGATATAATCACACTATACCTGATCATCAATTCGAACTCCGACGTAATTATGGCAAAAATTGTGCACAGGAGTATTCCTAGACGTTGAGAAAGTCTTTGATAAAATCTGGCACAAAGGCCTAATACATAAGCTGCAATCGATTTTCCTGACCAATGTTGCACACATTCTGACAAGTTATATAGAAGGCAGGTACAAGGACGAATGCTCAACACTAGGCCCTGCAAGCACAGGAGTTCCTCAAGGAAGCGTTCCAGGCCCAAATAGAAAATAAAAATAAACAACAGCAAAACGGTTCAAGTAATATTTATAACTAAAAACGAATATAATCCGATTCACTTAAAATTTTATGAATCTGATATATCATCTCAAAAGTAGCTAAATACCTTGTGATCTACCTAGACAGCAAACCAGACCGAATAAAAGTTAATATAAAACGGCTGCACTGGTTATAAAACAAAAAACCCTATTTAACAAACTTTTGATTTACAAACCTGTTATCAAACCAATCTGGACATACTGAGTGCAAATATGGGGATCAGCGAAGGAATCCAATCTGATGATTCTACAAAGAGAGCAGTCAAAAACTGTCTCCATGATTACAATGCAGACTGGTACATTATAAATATGGATATACACAGAGACCTGCAGATCGCCAACGTAGGTCGACGATACCAGACAAAAATAAGCAGACACACTAACAACGAAATAAACGTACTGGCTCTTCGCGAGCTTCAGCATAGAAAAAGACTGCACCGGTCAAAGCCCGTGGAACTAATATAATATACAATTAGTTAATTCATATAACTTAAGCATTAAGAACTATTATAACACATAAACATATTTCTAAGGCCACAGGCATTATATCTTCCGCTTATAAGAAGTGACCATAAGGTATAAGCATCATCCCCCTACATATTGAGCAAACTAAGAACTAAGAGTATAAATTATGTTGACAAGTACATTTCGATGGTAGTAATAAAAAATAATAATAATAATAATAAATTGCCGGAAACAATGTGAAACAGCGGACAGCGGGAATTCTGGCTTTAAGAATGCTTTTTCCTATTTTTTTTATTTTTTGAACTCTCCTCTAGTGATTTATTGATATTGAGCAACTTTGCGGTTTTGCCAGCCCCAAATCAAGGGAAATGTCAGAAAGCCAAAATATTGGCTTCAATGTTTGAAAGTATGAAACAACAAGTTTCGCAAATTGAGAAGGATTTTTCTGAAAATAACTTTAAGGCCATGTATCAGAATATAAAAAAGGCAAACCAAAGCCTTCCTGCCAAGAACCAATATATGTAAGGGCAAAGATGGTTCTACAATTAGTGATAGAACGCAAATAAAAAAGACAGATGGAAAGATCTCTTCTCTGAGCTACATAAAAAATACACTGATGAATATATTGATGACAAGAAACATCAAATATATGCAGCTGAAACCTATGCCAACCTTGGAAGAGGTAAGAGCAGCTATAGCAAAACTGAAACATGGTAAAAGCAGTGGCGAAGATGGAATATCTGCAGAATTACTAAAATATGGTGGACAGGCTCTGAGCAATGCACATACTGTAATTACAAAAAATGTATGGCGTACAAATAAAATAACGGAAGGCTATAAAGCTGAATGCTAATACTATAGAGGTATATCATTACTCAATACTGGCTATAAGGTGTTTACCAACATTATATACCAAAGAACAAATGGCTACTCTGAAGAAATTATAGATAAGACTTAATGTGGTTTCAGAAGCGACTGATCGGCGGTCTACCAAGGTTTTGTGGTGAACCAAATATTTTAGAAATTTTATGAACCCAATATAGACCTCTTATACCTCTTAGAGGACTTTAATCAGGCTTTCGATAGAAAACAAAATTCTGTCTGCAAATGCTTGGAATTCCATTGAAATTGATAGAATTGGTTGTTTGCACTTTATAGAACACGATCGATGATCAATCGTTCTCAGTATTGTCCAGAGTGAAGCACGAAGATGCTCTGTGTGCTCTAATATTCAATTTAACTCCCAAAAGGTCGAAGCTATCACCAAATTCCCTAGCCCAAAGATGGTTCACAACCTTCGGTCATTCCTAGGAACCACAGGTCATTATCGTAAGTTCACTTGTGGCTATGACGAAATTGAAAAAACCCTTAATGGAAATTTTGGAGGGGACAGGGGTCGTATCCGCAAAAATCTTTCAAAAAAAGCGTTACTTAACCTTAACAAACAGCAAATAAAAGCGTTTCAGCAATTACGAAATTGTCTGATTTCGGAAGACGTTTACTCCATCACCCCGACTTTAATAAATCTTTTGAATTAAAAACGGATGCTTCCGATTCCGCCTTAGGCGCAGTCCTATCTCGGGAAGGTAGACCACTTTCGTTCCTTTCAAGAACTCACGGTCATTCATAAGAGCATTTCGCAACAAAGGAAAAGGAAGTGCTCGCAATTATTTGGGCTCTACAATCCGTACACTGCTTCCTTTACGGACATAAAAAAGTTAAAATTTTCTCTGACCATCAGCCACTCACTTTTGCACTTAGTAACAAAAATACTAATGCGAAAATGAAGCGATGGAAGCTCAGCTCGAAGAGTATAATCACAAGCTAATCAACAAACCCGGCAACACCAACGTTGTAGCAGACCTCCTTTCCAAAATCTAATCTAAACTCTTTAAGAGCCACTATCCATAGTAGCGACATTTCATCAGAAAATGTAATATCGTGCACTGAATTACCTTTCAACGTTTACAGAAACCAAATTTCCACCATGTTAACATTACAATCTATTTACCCCACAGACCTTTGGAATTACAAAGTTCTCTTCCCCCAACTTTAAGTGAAAAGGAAGAAGAGCAAAACAATATTATCATAAGTACACATAATCGAGCCTATAGGAATGCACAGAAAAACAAAAAGTAAATTCTGGATAAATACTATTTCCCTGGAATGACCAAAAAATTAAAAACATTATTAAACTATGCAAAATTTGTAAAGAATGCAAATACGACCGTCACCCCAGCAAACCAAACATTGGGGATACTGGAATACCCACATATCTAGGTCACACAATTCATCTTGATATTTTCTCAATCGGATAGTTGAAACTCCTGACTTCAATAGACAAGTTAACCAAATTTGCAGTAGTCAAACACATAGACGGGAAGAGTATAGAAATAATTCGAAAGCGTCTGAGAGAAAGTATCTTCCACTTCGGTGTTCCCAGTCAATAAAATGCATGCTTGAAAATTAATTAAACATACAAACTCTCACAGCATCATCACACAAGAGCGAGGTAATCGGACAAATCGAAACCAAGAATTCCTTTATAAACCTTTTAACGAACTAATAGAAACAGCAGTGAATGAGTACAATCATTCAATGCACTCTACTCGGTAGATCTACCACTTGCGGCCCTAAAGAATATGGAAGACAAGACAGGATAATTATCAGAGACTCACTCTTAAGCAGGAAAAGGCGTTAAGTTACCATAATCAGAATAGAGGAGAACCCAAACAATATAACCCAGGCGATAAAATATTTCTTAAACAAATCAAAAGATTAGGAAGAAAATTATCTAAACGATACATAGAAGAAATAGTAAAGGAAAATAGGAACACAACCGCTATCACAGTATCAGGGAAAGAAGTCCACAGGAGTAATATAAGAAGATAAGAGATATTAAAAAAATTATGCATAATTAAACCATTAAAAATTTGGAAAAAGATTGTTAACATAAATTATGAAAAATTTTCAAATGCCAGTATGAAGCACATGGAATAAAAGGAGAATGTAAAAATATAAACGATTTAGATTTTGTCTAAGCATTTTAATTTGAAAAGATAATTATATTTCGAATAAACCAAATAATAAGCCACGGAGAGAAATAGAAAAAAAATAATGAATTAATATTATTGAACAAATTTTATGGAAATGTAACAATTAATCATATGCTTAAAATCATTCCTCATTCCTTATTAAATTAAGAAATAAAATCTTCAGCTCCTATGAAACTTCATTTGTAAACGCCTTCCTGCTAGGTTTCCACTATCCCACACTTCTAAAATCAATCGTTGCCGATTGAGGGAGGAGTTAATAACAAAAGACCTTTCATTCAAACTGAAGTTAGACCTAAGCTTTTAGTTCTAAAAAGCGTCGGTGGTTATTGTCTGTAGTCTATGGGTAACGGTTTTGGTGCCGTGTGCAAAGTACGTGCGCAAATGAACGTGCGCAAAAGGTAACTATTTCGGTGCCAGGTATAGAGTAGCACGAGTGTGTGTGTGTGTTGGGGAATATAAAAGCGCAGGCTCGAATCGCAGTCGTACTCTTCTTCTTCATAAAAAAATTGTGTTTACGATTTTTGCTCTTTTTTTGACATGCAACAACGGACGAAATTGTAAACTGGTTGGAGGATTTGGGTGATAACGAGGACCAAGAAATATGCAGAAAATAGATTAAACCCGATTCGTTGAAATATCTTTATTGCCACCAGAGACAAATAAAGTTGACTGCGATGACCTCGATGAAGATATTGATGAAACTGTTGCAGATGTTGGTATTGGCGTGTTAAAAAACCCGTGCGAGGTCAAATTAGCTAATACACTCTTGGATGAGCACGACCTGTTTGCCACCAGCCATGTTCAAAGTACATAAAATCTAAAGCATCACGTTTGGGAAAAAATATTATTGAATCCTGCAGACACCACCAACTAACGAAATTCATAGTCCGGATATTGTAATGGACATCTTGAAAGCTATTAGATAGTTTTGAAAAAGATAAAATAACTATAATAGGTACCATTTGGTCTGACAGCATAGATAAAGCGCCTCTCACTAAAATGAAAAAGAGCAAACATGGTGAATGGGTAAGCCCAAAGAGTATTAATTCACATAGAGTTCCCATTTCTCTCACGAGCTTTTGGAGCTTTTTCCAAATCTTAAGAAGAATCTTGGCTTATGTTATTTGTCTGCTATTAACATCGAAGTAGCAGCGCAGGTCGCTGTGTAGCAAACTCATTGTGCTAACTACTGAACTGAAGTAATCAGGCAAACAGAAATTTTAGAAGGTGGGTGCCTGTTGTGAAATCGAAGCAAGCGCTGTTTCCCCTTCTTGATGTGTCTTCCTACATTTTGTGTTCTTAGCGCGAATTAGCATGAAAAGGAATTTCTGTATATCACCTTTGTTTTGTTTGTTTTGATTGTCGTCACCCATTTTTATTTTGATTGTATTGATATTGTTGTGGGAATGATAGCAAAAAAGGAACATGTATAGGTTTGACGCGATTTTTTTATGAATGAGGAACATGCTTTTTGTTATTGCAATTCCCACCACCTACTTATATTGGTTTTTTTAATTTTTTTTTTTTTACATCGACTTAGTAGGTACGCAATGACCACACACTGATCTCACATGGGGCAGGCCCAGGCGGCATCAAAATTCACCCAGTCACCTAGACTGGGCTCAGTTGGTCTTAATTGCTAATATCTTTGGTGATCATGCGATACCAAAGCTAATGTCTACGTACTAAATATTTGGCTACAGACAAAAACATCATCAGCCATTAACATAATCAGCATGCAAGATTAAACTAAAGCTTAATATTAAATTAAGAATTCAATACCTACAATAACATATCTATTTAAACAAGGACGAAAAATTTAGGTTACAAGTATAGAAATAAGTTATGCATTAATTCAATGAAGCCACCAATTTAGTTTTTATAACATAAGAAGAGGTGGCAGGAGCAGCACACGCAAAGTGGGTATTAAAAGATTTGCATAAGACATAGAATGGATCATGTTGCAAATAAGAAGCTCTACAAAAGGGAAGAATAATAGGAGAATAGTTTCCAGTTGGACGTGCTGGTATACTAAAGTTAATCATTCTAAGTAAGAAAGGTGAGTTAATACTACATAAAAGTTACACTAATGACCGTTCTACGACTAGACAGGGTAGGGAGGTTGATCAATTTGAGAGACACCGATAAGATGGTAGGCAAGCATTAGGATCCCAGTGCAAGTTTTTGAGACCAAAAAGTAGAAATTGCTTTTGCACCGACTCAATACGATCAATGTACATCTGATATTGAGGATCCCAGACACAAGACGCATACTCCAGAATAGGTCTTACTAGTGAAGTGTATAGTACTTTGGTAGTATACGGATCATCAAATTCCTTAGACCAGCATTTAATATAGCCAAGGATACCTCTAGCTTTAGAGACCGAAGTGGAAATGTGGGTACCGAAATCCAACTTCGAATCCATCAAAATACCAAGGTCTTTAAACTGGGAAATACGATCTAAACTATTTGAGTCAATGTAATAAGAATTTGAAATAAGGGCTCCTCGAGAAAAGTACATAACTTTGCATTTATTGGTATTGAGGATTAAATAGTTTTTGGAACACCAACGAGATAAAGAGTCTATGTCACTCTGAAGGAAAATCCCGTGAGAAGGGTTTTGGTGGGACTTTTAATGAATAAATAATTATAATAATAACGAATAAATTATTCGTTCGGGCTGTTAGAAATAAAGAATTAAAAAAAAGTAATTGATTTAAAATGTATATTTTGCGCTATATATATCGAAAAGCCGAAGTTGAATACAGCTAATTCTACCTTGACTACCAGGCAAACAGAAAAAACAGCAAGCAACTGCAAGTGTCCCATGTGAAAACGATATCAAACCACCTGCGCTACTGCGAATACAGGAAAGAAAGAAAGAAATTTTGCCTTCGCCCAACAACAAAGCGTGTGACATTTGTTTTTTCCTTATTTGCCGAACATATGGGAAGACAAAGAAAAGAGATATTCCTGCGTGAATGAATATGTATACTTTTTGCGTGCACGCAAATTTGATGTCAACAACGAAACGCGCTCGGGGCCTGACAAGCGAAGATTGACTTGTGGGCTACGATGTGAAGTGGGGCGCGTGCGGGAATAAAAATTCCTCCTTTTTACTACGCTCACGCAACAACAAAGTCTAGACCATTTGTTTTTCTCTTCATTGCCGATCACACGGAAAGAGGAGGAAAGAACACAACACGAAATAAGGGTGACCAAATTTGCTTTGCGCGATTGAGACTCGAACTTCGCGGACTGTGCGTATTGCTCGTACAGTCAAACACCCAAATCTCGAATTACCATAATGCATAACAGAAGTTCGAGTTATGGGCATATTCCAGTTATGGAAGACATATTGTGTTGATTTTATTATGTCTTTCTTGTGTTTTTATAATTTTCTTATTATTCAATATTTCCCCTTTTACGGCAGTCCGTCCATTTGCTTGTTTACCTTAAGCAAACCAACAGAATATTTTACGCCACATGGTTGAACAGACAAGAAATCTGTACAAAATTTGACATAAGCCAATCGTTTCTAAAGCCATTTTTTTAAGGGAGAAATGGGAACTCTATATGAATAAGTTCTCTCTGGGTAAGCCCTTCAGTCGAAGCACATTACTTTGGTTCGTTGGAATGACAACAGCAACGTAACAGTTGAAACCAATTGCAAATACCCAATATTCACAAAAACGTTGAACATCTACAAAAGTCGCCAACAAAAGAAGACGCAAAATTATGATCAGCCAACTATTATAAAGGAATATATACGGGGAATGATTGGTGACGACCTATTCAACCAACAGCGTGTTGTGTACCGTCGAATACGGTCAAAAAATTTTATTGATCGATTTTTCAATTTTGCCTCATCGGAACAGTTATTAATCTTTGGCCTCTGTATCGTAAGGCACATTAAAAGACCGGCTCCAGCACTAACTAACATATCACGCAAGAGAAAGCCAAATAATGATTGAAAGATTGATTGCATATATGCCATATATATAAATATATATATTTAATATATGCTTTCTTTAGTTTATAAGTCGGAGTTGAAATTGAAAGAGCCAAAATGAAAATCTCAGATATCCGTAACGAAAACACGTTAATTATTTTGTAACACTTTATATTACCGTAATAAATAATAAGATTGACCACAACTAATAAATAAATTTAAATTGTGTTAAACCTAAAAAAAAATTTTGCCTTAGCTTAGGCGGCTCAATTCAGGCGAATCCCTATTATCATCCAGCATGCTGCTGTCAATCAATCAATTAGTCGACTCTTATGGGTTGTTACGCGTTTTCAAAATTCGATGTTGTATTTTTATGCCAAGCCTTTTTAGAAAAGGCCTTAATTAAATACTATCATGTTAAGTTCCTGAGCTTGTTATCCTTATTACAGCAGAGATTTTGGCCTCTGGGTGGACGGAAACTGGTTGCAAGAATCATCAACAGATGTCTAAAGTGTTTTCGGATGCGACGGAAGATTGTGCAGCGAATCATGGGAAATCTCTGAGCGTATTACTATAATCGACTTTTGCTGTCCATTTTTCTTCAAGCATCAGACTAGAAACAATTTGCTGATTAAATGCTACATATGCATATCATCCTCCTTCACTACCAAGGCTACGCATTTCGAACTGGTTCAGGACCTATCCACTCAGGATTTTCTTACGGCGTTAGTAGGGTTCATCAGCCTCAGAGGAAAGTCGCGCACAATATGTCCCAGCAGCCGTCTGTTAATTAAGTTAAAAAGAATCGTATTTGTAAATGTTCTATCGCTTTGCTTTGCTCGTTCCTTTTCGTCATCTTTCACGTAGCTAGCGGGGCTAGCATCAAAGTGGAATCAATCATCAAACAGAAGTACAATCCTGTCGATGAGGACCGATTCCCGCAGATGCACGTAATCCGTGGCTATTTCCAACATAGCCAAAATCTCAGCAACGATTGTGTCCTTGCCCACATAGTCCCAGTGTACACCGAGCGGTAAATGGCCATCAACAACAGCTCCAAGCCATTGTCGACGATGACACTAACAAAGCTCTGATCTTACGGAAGGGCATCATCGCCTACTGTTTCGGCCACATCAATATTATACTGAAAGGCAACCCCAATCAGCATCAGCCTGGTAGCGTCCTACTAGGAACTGGAGGGAGTGCTGCAGCTGCTGTGGAGCAAGTGGTTTTTGCTGTTCAAATCCAGTCTACGACAAAAAGGGAGACGCCACCACTAACAAACAACCCCGCCGATAAATGTGGCCACCGTGATTCCGATGCAAACCCTAGTGTTGTCCACCATGGTAACTGCCTCATCCACCTCGACGACAACTGGTTTATTACTGTCTGCGAGCCCACCGAGCGCCGCTGTCTGCGCCCAAGAACCAGCTGCCTGGACTGGTCAGGATGGTAAGCTGACTAAACCATCAGCCACGCGGCCGATCCCGCGAAGCGGATCATCCTCCTCTGCCACGACATCAACATCCAGCTCAGGTTATCGGGGTCCCCAAGGGTGCTCGTGGCAAAGGGCCACGCACCGCAAAGTGCATCGAACTTATGCTGCGCTCCATGAAGAAGGGCCCTAATGAAAATTAAAGTCCTTCAGGCGAATCTGCATTACGGCCATCTTATGCAGACTATTTCCCGAAAATAAATTCGCCCTCACGCTGATACATTAGCCTTGGGTGACAGGTGGCCTTGTCCGTGGCATAGCGACCCATTGGGGTAAGTTGCTTTACCACAGTTCCGGAGAAATGACTCGTACGTCTATTCTAATTGATAATAGTATCAATTACACCCCATTAATACAATTGAATCATAGAGACCTAACAACGGCCATCGTGGAGGATTCTACGGCAACAGGCGCGCAGACGTAAATCTTCTGAGAGCCTTGCTCTGATACGCCTGCACTTTTCTGATGTTGTAGGCAGCAGTAGTGCCCCAAATTTGTATGGCGTAGCGCCAAGCAGGTGCCACTACTTGCAGATAGATGAGCCTTTTATTAGTTAAAGATAACTTATTCCATGGGCGGAGGAGCCACTCCAGTTTCTTGAGCTTTTGATAGCAGCGCGCTGTAACTACCTTAATGTGTGCACGCCAAGTAAGACGCTTATCCAGGATCAAACCGAGATACCGGATTTGCTCCATTTGCGGAATGATTCTTGTGTTGTAAGTCACAACCGGACAGACGCCTTACCTTAATGTGAAAATACAGTGAGCTGATTTCTCAGAGTTTATGGCTATATTCCAACGCCTGGCCCATGAGAGGAATCTATCCAGGTAGCTGGACAATTTCTCCGCAGCTTCATTCAGAGAGGCAGAGTTGAATATAACTGCCGTATCGTCCGCGTAAGTAGCAATAATCTAATGCTCATCTCTAGTACATTTTATTCAAGTAATAATTGTTTAGCCAATGAATAAGTGCATTTGCTTTGGATTTGCTCTGCGTAATTACAGTCGCTAAGTGTTGTCGTAACTTGATACCATTTATAGTTTATTTAATTTTAGAGACTTACTGATAAAATGGTAAAAACGAGGGAATTATCCATTGAATCTCGAGTTGAGACTTAAGAATGGTACTTCGCCAATAGATTTAGTAAAGATGTATAACATTTCTCGAGAAACTTTGTACAATTTGTTAAAAATAAAACGACTTAAATTTCGAAAATTTGAAAACGACGTCTCCTGTCTGGAACCAAAAGGGATTATAGTAGTTTAATTAGAGCTGACATAGAAAATATTGCAAAAAGTCCTGTTAAAGCTGCATCAGTATCAAAGAGATTAATTGGCACAAATGTTAGTGAAGCTACACTACCATGTGGGTTAAAAGGTACGTCGTGCCCAAAGTGATTAACATTACTCCAACGAACAAAGCTAAACTCCTTACATTTGGTCTGACATACATCAGGAAGCCTGCACAATTTTGAAACAATGTGTTATGGACAAAAGAGTCAGTATTTCAATAAGAAGGGTCATTTGAAAAACACTATATACCTTCGACAGAACAAGAGTAAAGTAACGCAGCCAGTTAACAGATTCGGAGATGTATGAGTAATGTTTAGGGGTGCATCTTATTCTATGGTTTTGGAAAACTGGTACCAATAGAGAATACTTTGAAACAATCTCGCTATATCCAAATATTTAATAACCATGCCTTTAGCACAACTTGAATAATGCATTTTCACACAAATTGTGACTACAAGGGTGGTGTTACAAATTATTAATTATTCAAGTTAAAACATAAATAAAAAATAATTCAAATTCATATGACAAGTACATCGTTTTCGATGTCGTCTTTTTAGTTTTGTGTGAGTAATTTTGATGCGAATAAAATGTGTCTAAATACTTTTGAAACTGATAAGCATAAATTTTTTTTTATATCCTTATTAAATCCTCTTAGGAGCATAGGACCTGCACAACGCTCATCCATCTTGTTGGATATCCAAAGATTGATTTGAAATCGATTATTCTTCTTATTGGGTGGGTGAGTAGTCAAGTGACGTTAAGATTGAACCGATGGAGAATTGAAAACCTGAACACTTTTTTCGCCAAACGTAGGGTTAGAACCCTCCACCACTGGGACGGCAACCGTAGTATACTTACACAAGGCTACCGAGCCGACTATAAGTATCAATAAGTTTTGTTTTTCTTTCTATGAAACAAACCATTATATTTTCTAATTCTTATTTAATTTGCTTCTTCACACCCCCAGCAACGCGACTACATGTTTTTTTCCCATTACATAATTCCAGAAAACAGAAAAACAAATCTGACTTGTGTAAATAATTTTGACTACGGTTGTACGTTTACATATATGGAAGTTGGCAACGCACAAGAGGCTAAAAAAATACACTTTGTAGTGTTTTATTTTGATAAACGAGTCGTTGACTAACTCTCAAACCGTGCGGTTGTCTTAGAAGCGGTATCTCTGCAATTATCGCTTCACGCCACTTGCGCGAGTTTAAATCGGTTAGCCTAGCAATTGCCTTACTCTTCCATTTAAATTGAAACAAAAAAAGATCAACAGCAGAAACAAACGGCTCCTAATATTTGGTCTGGCGTACTTGGCGCTTCAGGCAAACCAAAAATGTCGCGGTTACTGAAAACTCTTAAATCAGTAGCTCATGCCAATGACCAGTACCATAATTACTAACTAGGCGCTACAAGGCAGTACTCTCCGTATTGGATAAATTGACGACGCTGTTTTACTAAGCGGCCGTGGTCTAGGTTGCATTGATGTCCAGACCATCGACAAAACAACACGAGCTGGCTATAACCTTCTGTTGTACATTGTGTACTTCCAAAAAGGCTCCATATCGCTCCAAGACTTGCGTAAACTACACTCCTGCATCAACAACAACAAAGTTCGATGGGAATTCAAGTCTAAGGAAACCAACACGCTCACCCAGTGCTACAATTACCAGCTTTTCGGTCATGGATCAAGTAAGTGCAATGTAAAAACTTCTTGCTCCTGCTGTGCTGGGTCACACAAAAATTCTCTTTGCACTAAAACGATTGCCTACCGCTTTGAAAACTGTAATAGCGATCACTCCTCCACTGATCTAACTTTCCCTTGTCAGACATCATATCAGTCGATTCTCAATGCAAGAAACCAGATCAGCAAACGCATTGCCAGTAGAAACAACTACAAAAATGCTCGCGACACCTGTACCTACAACTACAAAAATAATAGCATTGTTTACAGTAACCTCTCCCTCTTCGCTTCATCAACCAAAACAATCGTTAAACACTTCCATAAACAGACAACAGTTAAATAACTCTACATTAAATGTCCAAACCAACAACAAAACTCAAAGTTATAAAAAAGCTCTCCTCAGCAATAGCAACAACGGAACGACCAGTCAAACGTCCCCCGACCTTTCACGCAAGACGATATTAACTCCCTCTTAAATGAATTCTTAGACAAGCTAAGCTGCTGCACAAATAAAAGAGTGCAGTTTAATATTATTACCCAGGTAACTGTTAAATATGTGTACAATAATACATAATTTAAGAGATCACTTTAATGTCATGGCATGGAATGCGCCTGCCGTAAAGAGTAAAAGATTAGAAGTTTCACACTTTTTATACGAAAATCATATACATATCTGCCTTTTATGCGAAACTTGGTTGAGAATTAACGATAGGTATAGTCTACCGGGATTCACAATTTATAGAAATGATAGGCGCAGTACTAGGGGAGGAGGCGTAGCCATTATTATCAAAAACGAAATCAAGCACAAACATTTAGCTAAAATGCGTACTCAACTAATAGAAAATATTGGTATAGAGCTAGAAACGGTTACAGGTAATACTTTAAAGATTTTATCTATTTACTTTCCTGGCTGAACTGCGAAATGTTTGCAAAATTACTGTATACAAATTATTGACACTAGGCACAAGAAAGAAGCTTTTCGCGCCGACTTGGCGGAGATCTCAACTGTCGACAGCACCAATGGAACTGGCACAGAGCCAATTGCTGGGGCAAGACTTTATACGAGCTTCACTCCAGAAATCCCACCTTTATTCCAGCGAGCCTTAAATCTAAGCCCTCCACACTTGATATTTTCCTTGCTAGTTCTCTCCACTTGCTTACCGAACCAATAGTTCTCAATGAACTCTCATCCAACCACTTACCAATTACTTCCAAAGTTGGTTTTTCCATAAATAGTTCAATTACCAAATTATGTCAACTCCCAAAAGCAAACTGGAGGCAGTACAAGCGGATTATTAACCAACGTTTCAAGAAATAACAACTCTCAATACTAGCACAACTTTGATGATGATATATACTTCACAGAAGATCTCATGACGTCCAGTGTATGTGACGCAATAAACCTAACTGTTCCCGAAATTGAAAAGAACGTCAATTTTATGCCCACCATCCCCGACAGCATTAAGAAGCTCATCAAAATAAAAAAACTTGGTTCAAAGACATTGGATACGTTAAAGGCTACTCATCTTTAAAGCCAAATTAAATTATATCAATCGAAAAATAAAATCTGCGTTGTTTGCTCACAACAATGTCAACTGGAACAAGAAATTATCACGTCTGGCCACCAATTCCCAACCGTTTTCAAAAATCACCAAATTAATAAGGAATAAAAAACAATTCGTTCCAAGTTTCTGGCATAACAATAAAGTTCATAGTACTAGGGATCAAAAATGTAAAATTTTAAGTGATATTATTGAAAAAAAGAATCATCTAACTGATTCCTTTTCTGACTCAGTCACTATTGCATTCGTTAACAACTCACTCACTCCTCAGTCAACTGATGAACCAACAAACCGTGAAGAAATTACGAAGGCGAATGTTAAACACGTTGTTCGTTCACTTAAAACCAAAACGTCCCCAGGTTCAGATAATATACCTAATATCTGTCTAAAAATCTTCCCCAACGCAGTTTCATTTTATTGGCTTTCGTTTTCAACAAGTGTCTGTCCATCGGCTATTTTCCACGAAATTGCAAAATGGCTAAAATAGTGGCAATATCAAGACCAGGCAAACACCCCTGAAAATCCCGAAAACTATCGCCCTATCAGCTTACTATGCGGGTTCTCAAAAATCTTCGAACGTATTTTAAAAGCCAAGCCAAATAGTCATATCGAAATAAGAAAAATACTTCAGCCAACACAGTTTGGTTTTAGAGCAAAACTTAGCCCTATTGATCCGTTAATGAAGATTAAGCATTTAGTCAAGGAAGAGCTAAGCTGTAAACAATCTCTTAGTCTGATTGCTTTAGATGTGGAAGCTGCTTTCGATACTGTGTGGCACGAGGGCCTACTTTATAAGCCAAAAAACTCTGGCGCCCCCTCACACATAGTAAACATAATAAACAACTTCTTAGCCTATAGATATTTCTGGGTTGAAATGGACGGTGTTAGATCTAAAAACAAACTAATCACTGCAGGTATCCCTTAGGGTTCTGTTTTACTCCCTATTCTTTATAACCTCTACACACACGATACCCCAACGCTTGACCACTGCAATAACTTAATTTTTGCTGATGACACTTCTCTCTATTGCTCCGGCTCAGTGAAATTAAGAGTAATCTGGAGTCAGACTTGTACTCACTTGCTAACTATTTCTACAAATGGAAAATTAAAGTTAATGACCAAAAAACAAATACAATATTCTACTCCCGCAAGCGCAAAGCCTGCAATTTGCCTGATTTAAACCTAAACTCTGTTGGATGGAAAACAAGCATTAAGTATCTCGGATTATTCCTGTATAACAAACTAACTTTTGGTTGCCATATCAGCAGGACATGGGATAAAATAATAAAACCACGTGTATCTTATATCCATTCCTCAATAGGAAATCACAATTGTCATTTGGAAACATACTAACAATGTATAAATCTATTTTTGTTCCCATTGTGCTATATGGGTCGGTAGTCTGGGGTGACTGTGCTGCTAGTCACCGCAAAGAACTTCAAAAGGTGCAAAATAAATTTTTTACAAATTATTTTAAATCTGTCCTTTTATTACCATACACCTCAACTACATGAATAATAGACGAAAAAACCTCTCAAGGTTTAACTAGCTTTAATATTTGAAATCAAATATCTCACGTAACGTGTTGATCGGTACTTTACAAGCTAATTTAAATATTAGCCTCTCTAAGTACCGACTTTATAGTTCTAGTCCCTAGGTTAAGTTGTATAATTCTTATGTAAGGCTTTTTCCGATTTTCCTTATAATCATTAAATATTGCACATAGCTATAACATTCGTTTAAATAAATTCTTCTTTCTTAGTAGTAAAGTAAAACTTAGTTTTTTGCTTATATATCTTCACTCTAACGGAAAATTGAACTGTTTTTCGCTTGAGGATTTTTGAATTTCTCATGCCACAACTCCCAAAAAATGTATTTTTTTTTTTAATAAGATCCTATAACAATCATACAGAAACATTAATTTCCTATTTTAATTACCGTAAACCAAAAGATTCTACTATAGAGTATGATAAAAAAAGAGTTTTAAATTTTAATATATTTTATTTTATGTTTTTTTAATATTTCTTGTAAAAACATCGTTGTGAATAAAACTTCAATATTATGATGAGACGAACTATAAAGTCACAAGAATTGTAATTTACTTAAAATTTGATCATTTCCATTTATGTTTAATTGAATGTCGCCCTTCAACCAACCCCAACGAATTCCACGACACCTCCACTTTTTTCATCGTTTCCTCGCGACATAGCCCCATGGCCTCCCATGGGAAGTATGGATTCGTCACAATTCACCATAACCCAAACAACAATGGAGCGACTCCGATGCAGATCAATATTGGTCTGTCGGCTAATAAACTCAGGGTAATGCTTTATTTTGTATGCAACTGGCGAATATTATTCGAAATCCATGGATCATCCCAATAAATATTTTCAGGAAAAGCGACTTCATATTCTCTAGAAAAATATATTCTATTGTGATCGAAAAGTTCTCATTGACAAATGCGAAGCCACCATGGACGATAACTCATGAACTAGACTGATCATACATCTATTTTATTCTACAGACTTCATCTCAACTGATAGTTTCCTGCTTCCAGACCCGAAGAGACGGTTCGACGGAAAAAATGCAATTCCAACATTAAAGATATCAACGAATTCTACTTTGAAGATTTTAACATATATTACTGTGACGTTTTGAGCGAAAATGGCGGTAAGTAATTGCCTGTCCATCTACAGAATTTCAAAAGGGCAAGCAGAAAAATGGACATATTGACCACTGTCGCCAGCAAGTACCCAAGTAAGTCCTGCAAGTGAACTTTCAAACATTAGAAAACATACACATTTTCAACTTTAAATTTTATCTCTTTATGATTTATGGAATAAAACGAGAGAGGGGTTAGAGATGAAGGTATCTTGGTTTAATATTTAAGTAATGTAATTTAATATTAACGGAAGATACGCTGAGCTCAATTAT
This sequence comes from Cacoxenus indagator, assembly GCA_035041755.1. Taxonomy (NCBI): domain Eukaryota; kingdom Metazoa; phylum Arthropoda; class Insecta; order Diptera; family Drosophilidae; genus Cacoxenus; species Cacoxenus indagator. Next base: position 603,157 of record JAWNKX010001101.1, read on the forward strand.
AAGTTAAACAAACCGTTACAAACGCAGGAGATGAGCACGACTGCAATAGCAAGCCTAGATATGAGGCTGAATTGTGTTTGAATTCTGCGTATCATTCTAAAGCGAACTCTTTGTGAATACTTTTCTGGCCAGCTTTAATATATCATATATTCACTTTTGTTCCTTTGGATGATTTTCGAAATTCGCGCACTTTCAGAGCATTGCTTTGCACCACAATGATTTGCAACCTACTCACGCCGTTGTGCTTCACGAACTGAAACACTGAACGGGACATGAACAGCGGTTCACTGTAAGCTAAAAAAATCTAACACACATGCTCGACTAAGCCGAGACGAGCGATGTCGACCGAAAGACTTCGTCGCCTGTTTCAGCCATTAGCTATTCACACCCAGCCGTGAACCGAAGCGTTCGTCGGTGTTGTTCAGGAGGTAGGGGGTGGTGATTCTGTTGACGAGAAAAAGGCACGAGCGTACGAAAAACTCGGTAGGCTGGTTGTCTTGTGAAACTATGTATATCTATCCAGTGCCGTCGCTACATTTGGGTTACTTGCGTGGTTGCTAGTAACGATGGCGCCACTGCCACCCCTGACACAGTCTCGGAAAGTCTGTTCACGTGGGTGGAAGGCAAGAGTCGCCGGACTTAAAGAGTGCAGTAATAAATGACGCATGGAATTGTTAAGAGGTTTATTTATTTGAATTCAATTTTATTTGCCTTTTCCGAGTTCTGCTTACCCAGAATGCCACATTCAGAAGAAAATTATTAAAGTTGCAAAGCAGGGACGTATTATATTATATTAATTATAAATACCGCTATAAGGTTACTCGTCATCTCCGGGGTGTGGCGTTGTCGTGACTCAGCATTCCAGAGTGGTTTCCTTAATTTGGGGCACACCAAGAAGTACCAAGGAACCAAATCGGGTGGGGATGGTGTCTGGTAGATGATATATTTTAAGCTACTGGATTTTAAAATGGTTCTGTAATATCAAAATTGTTTTATAAAAATCACGTGTTTCGATGTTTAAATTTCCGAAATTATTTAACCGATTTCAGTGAATGATTTTAAGAATGTGTATGGTTGGGTCCGGAATAGAATAGTTACTAGGACATAGTAGATAAGGTTGCGATCGAGATCTAGCCACGTTTTCAGTCTTCGAACCAATTTTAAGAATTTTTTTACGTAGTAGTCCGGGCGTTTCAAATCAATATGACAATTCTCATTTTGCTACTTTTTTCTATTTATTGCATTTTAATTGCGCTGTTGATGAAAACGCCGGAAGAAGGAAATGTCACACGGACAACTTTACCTTCTGAGGCAGAACAATTTCTGCTCTGTTTCCACTAGTATAATGTATAATATTTATGGTTATAATGAAATATACATTTTTCAATGTCAATTAGTTTGTTACTTTGAAGTATATGCCAGTTCAACAGAGGACTTTGAATACTAAGTAGAAATTAGGACTTGATTATTAACTATAATTGACTATAAATAAATTATCAATTATTTTTACACCGACATTTTACAATATTTTTAATAAGAAATGAAATGGGTACATACAGTGTTTAGTTACATTTAAGGGGAAAAAACTATTTTTGAGTGTGGTGGTTACGTGAAACGAATGGTTTTCGTCTGATAGAGCGAGTCATTAGACTGCCTCTACCAGTTCTTTGTAATGGAAGTGCCATCTGGCGTCGTAAAGGAACAACGCCACCTACCGAAGTTTGGAAGGGTGGAAACCATGATAATAACTATAACCATGAACCGGATAGAGATAATGGTAAATAAACAATAGATGTGCAAAGCCCAGAGTTCGACTCCCCGCATAGCTACTTCCTTTTTCAGAGCATTTTCATTACAATTTTACACAGCACAATTAAATAGAAAAACGACAGACAAATAATTGAAATAAAAATAATCGAATTGATTAAAAACGCACAGGCTACTCTTACAAAAAACCAAACCTTAAACTTTCGCAAAATAAAAACATATCTAAATCGCGACAATAGCTTCACCTATTATGTTCCAAACTATCCACGTATGGATTGGTGACTCAATAGTATACATTCACGAAATTTCATTGAATTCTTTTGGGTACATTTTGAGCTTAATTAAAAAAAGTGGTAAAAAACTGCAGGTATCTTGATAACCACGCTACCGACCGTGAATCTAACGTGAATTTAAACAATAATTAATAATAAGACTAATAAGTTGTTTTCGTTTTGAGGAAATGTGTATATGTTGTATATTTCTTTAGTATGAGTTTTAAGTTCGAATATGAAGAATATTGAATATTGTCGTATTTCTCTGTTGGATATGGTAAATGTAAACTACGAAGTGACATAATTATTGAAGCTTAGCTGTGTTTTCTTCGATGTCTGCCAAGGGGTACACATTCAGGAGAACTACTTCAAACTTTTTTTTCCTCTTTTTGTTTAAAATGTAACATTTTGGTTCCTTCTCGCGAAGCATTTCTATGCTTGCAGAGTAGTTGGCCGATTTATTTAAGTACGATTTGGATATCATACAAAATATAACAAACTGCCTCGCAACAGAAGTGAGAAGAACTCGGAAGAAATTGTGTTGACTTGCCTCGGGCACAATGTTCAAATTCGATTTGAAGTCTGCACTGCTGGGGTTTTCGCTTGAATCACAAATGAAACATTTAATGGCTCCACCTAAATTTGAAGAGAAGGGAATGTGTGAATTAGAAAATAGGTTAAAACCCTACTTTGCGTATTTTTAAGAAATGAGTTTCGTGGCCGTCAAATAGAAAATACCGATCAATCAATTCAATGGGATTATAAGTGCCATAGGGATTAATATTCATCTAAAGCAACCCTGAAAAGTTAGTTCAAGGTAAACAGAACCATTTTATATTCAGCAGAGGGATATAAGATATAGAAGAGAAGATATATCTACTACATGAAGGAAACACTTTTTGCTCTCTAATTGAGAGATAATTCTCTTTGGTTTAAGCAGATTTTATCACATCACTTGTTGAAAATATCAAATGTTTTTGAGCTATTCCCAAAGTCTCTTTGTTTTGATGTCAAGCGACCGGGAAACATTGTCTACAATAATTCGATTTTGGTCCGATCTGTGAGGTAGTGCGCCGTCTTGTTGAGACCAGATGTGTTCCACACCGTATGAAACTGCAAAGGGCGCCAAACAAGATACTTAAAATGATGCTAAATTTACCATGTTATTTCCTCACTTATGTACTTCATAAAAAGGCAGAAGTGTGCTTGATTAACGAAAAATTCGGCTTAGCTTTATCCACTTTTATTTCAAGAATATAAATTATTGCACTATCTCTAGTGCCGATCTCTTAGTTTAGTTGTAGGTTACTTTATATGCAAGGTTTTTTCCTCCACGTCTCCTTACGAATATTTTGTTTACATTTTTAAAACCTTAACCTTGTGAAATTATTAAAGGAAAAGAAGACTCAAAAGGTGTCACCACAGGATCTTCCTACAAGGATCCTTTCATAAGTTTCTTCTGTCAAATTTAGTAAATTTTCTTTATATAAATAAGTAATTGTAAATATGTAAATAGGTATTATTCTTTATAAGTTCTTTGTAAGTCATAGGTTTACATTATTTTTTCTTTTTCATGTATATACAATTAGGTTAGGCTGCCACTGAAGGTAGTAGAAAAATAGTTAATAATTACTTTAAAAAAGGATGTTAAAACAAATAAATAATCTAATAGTAATAATAATTATTATTAAGAGAAGCACAACTGATTTTACAAAACTTAGCTGATCGAAGGGAATAAACACAACAATAATAATCCATCGCTCAGTGTTGAACTGCTCTAACCATTGCGTAAACATACTCTTATAAATGCAAGATTACAATATAGTAAAATCTCAAAATTGTTGAAAAGAGAACGAGTGAAGAATCTGCAGCGCAGTTGACTCCTCTTCAATATTGTTGACATTATTTTGCAGTGCCACGCAAAAACAGCCTGGAGAAGAAGCCTGCTTACGACATCGAAATGGAAATTTTCAAATTCAGCTACGAAACGAATTTATAATTTGCTATGAAAAACATTGCCAACTCCTTCCAAGTAACGTTAGCGTTCTACCACCCCCCCCCACCCATTGCGTTTATTAGTCTGCTCACAGCGGGGTGTGGATCCACTGTTTGCGACAATCGTTGTTGCAGCTGTAAGACAAGGTACAACAATTAGCACACAATCTTATCAGTGGTTGACTATTTCCGAAGCACTGTGCGGCACTTCGCTGTTTACGTTGACTTTTTCTTGTATGTTGAAAACAAAAACCTTAAGCGCAAAACACCACGTCTTGAACTTGGTACACGGGGTATTAAGGCAAATTCATAAAAGAGTGATTATTACAACAACATTGTATTTTCAAATCACAAACTACAGCTGTTTCACTAATTGCACAACAAAGAAAAACAAAAGCCTTCATTTATTCTTTTAAATTAATTTCGCCTGCATGGGTCTCACTGCTTTAGTCAATTCGCTTTTATTTCACTGATCGATTCGAAACGGTGTACTCGAAATGATATTTTCAGTTTAGCCAATATGTAGAAGTCATTCGGTGCTAAATCAAGTGAATACGGCGGTTGCGAAATGTTGATATAATGGTCTTGAACTATTATTGCTGTATGAGCCGGTGCAATAAAATTAGAAATAGTTTAGTTCGATAAAATTATTTGCGTAGGTTTACAAAAATATGTGTAGCTCCACGGCGGTTTGTGACTTAAACTTTTTTTATTGATGTGAAACATCTTTGGTTTCGGTAGAGTGAAATTTTATAGTGTTGTCATAGCGTCATCGCGCCATCGCATCATCGCGCCACTGGATTATCGTTCTTCGTTAGCAGTGTATCTAATGAAAAGAACAAAAAGAGGAAGGGCATGCGCTGTTGTTTTTTTGTTCTTTAAGAAATAACTAAATAAATGACTAACATTGATTTAGATTGCATTTATACCTATTTTTTGCGTAAGATATGTCGAAAAATCTAAGTTGAATAAGGCTAATTCTACCTTTACCATCAGGCAAACAGCAAAACTGCAAGTGTCCCATGTGACAACGCTAAAGAGCGTCTCTCGTCTGTGGTTGTTGTCTGTAGTTATGTGGTCTTGTCGTTTGTAGGGGAGCGTCTTTGGTATTGTGTGCAAAAGAACGAGTGCAAAAAGTAACGTTTTCAGTGCCGTGTGCAGAATAGCGACTGTATTAGCAAAACACGGGTCACTGGAGAGTATAAACAGAGAGGTTCATCGCGTCATCACACAGAGCACACGTCATTAAACAGAATAATTTAAATATTGTTAAAATAAAGCCAACCTCAACATTTATAAACATCAAAAGTACAATACTCACACATTGTTTTTCTTTCTCTCTAAGGTTGCTACTTTTAGGGTTAGAATTTTCTCTGCGTCATAGTAAAACATCATCGTTGTTGCTTTAGTCAAAATATTTTGTTATTAAAGGTTCAATTTGTTGTAATTTGTAGATCACCATGCTCATCAAATCCATCGCTGCTGTCACTAGTATTTATTGTAACTTGCACATCATTACGAGAAATTGTTCGAGGTACCTCTTCATCCTTTAGTTACAACAGTATATTTTGGAGATTGCCACCTCCCTGGAGTATCCCAAAAGAGAAACCATAAATAAAACACTTGTGAATAACGATTCACGGCATATTTCGTGCTGGTTCTTTAGTGGCGTCTTCTTGACTGATGAAGTTACACTCGTTCGATCGTAAACGTACACAATCGAAAAAAGAAAATACATAATTACTAGTTTTATTTTCTTTTTTTTTTTGTGTTCAGACGATAATTATAGGTTTGGCTCTTTTCGACTGGCGTTCAACAGTATGCGCACGCAGTGGTGTTCACTCCAAGGTCTCACTTTCCAACATATATATGAACACAATATGTTGAACATCATACCCATTTAACGAAAAATATGTGTGTCAATTTTAGATATGCTCCTTGCAAGGTTGTGAGAAAAGCAAGAGAAAATACGCTATTGGCTTACGGCGGATTTTAGTCATTTTAGTTTCAACTCAACCTCACTGAGCCGTTCGTTAAGTATGTTTCCTAAAAGAACAGATCATAATAAAAAAAGAAATATTTATTCCTTGTCCTCATCTCTGCTGCTCCGGCGGGTCTAATTTGTTCACTGCAATTTGTTTACATCCATTTGTTGTGCTAAATCAATATATTGACGTTTTATTAAATTTACATTAGAACTTTTTGCAAAGCCCCTCCAATGTACATATGTACAACTCTCATTGAAAATTTGTTATAGCTCTTACCTCTTAAGCGCCCTGAGCATGATCAAAATGTAAGATCAATCTGTGTCATAGAGTCAGTGAAATACGTATGTGTGCGTGTCAAGCAACATGAGAATTGTTTTAATAATTCTGCAGGCCTAGAACATGGTTCAGATCGCCTCTCATACAAATTATTCATTCTGCTTTGTGCCTAACGTTGTCAACTTCGCGGTTGTCGAGAATTTCAGCTACAACCGCAGCTACAACCGCAATTCATGGTTCGTCCGTCGTGACATTGTTGCCTGTACGATTCAAAATATAATAAGAAATGAACGATTGACCTGCTCTCATGGCGCTTGGCACAAAACTGATTGATCATGCATGCAGGACCGTGTTCAGAGCTGCAGGATCTAAAGTATTTTTGAAAGATATTTTACTGCATTTATGAAACGGGAATTATAATGCAGAGAACTGCACGGGTGCCTGTTTTCTTGACTCTAAGTATAATCCCTTTAAATGCGGTGGCGGTGTGATCGGTACCGCATTCTATGGATTGTATGCACTCACAATACTCCTGCTGTGGCCGTTTTTTTTTTACTCGTATGTGTGTGTGTGATCGGTTTCTGCTTTACACTGTACCGCACATACTTGTTGACATTTTCGGCAATCATACTTACACTTCCCGTGTGGCGAAAGTAATATGATTATTAGCGAAGCAAAAGACAAACACCGAGAACAACAACAACAAGTACTGCTGCGTCTGAGAGATCGTTTTCATTACCTGGTAATTTAATTACAGAAATGCAAAACAGAATAGGACCCAAATCCTTAGACAGCTTCTTGTTTTTGCATTCAGTTATTCAAATTTTGTAAACAAAAATTAATCTACGGGGTCTTGGGGCTCAGTTCTTATGTCAATTGGATTTTATATGAATACATACCCAAGTCTTTACGCAAAATTCGTCAAATGTGAGTCGCAGTGAAGCAAAGTTCTTGTGCACGATGAGGAATTAAGAGGTTTAGGTCTTCACCCAAACTTTCAGCAACAACAGCAATAATTTCGCTTGACCGCGCATTTCGGCATCGTACAGGGATTGCTCGATCTGCATCTTTTATATTAAAACTCTACTCTCCAGAAGATGATACTCTCAGCAGCTCTGTGAGCATCCCACAGACTCCCATCGTCGGGCAAGAAAAATGGTACCCTGGTGGAACCACTCCTCAGCTGAACTCCGTTTAAGTAAACAAAAAGCGTGGTACACTTACAAACGCACGCAAAATCTTCAAAACCTTGTTTTGGACAAAAAAGCGAATGCAAAATTTAGAAAGTTCTGTAGGGAAGAAAAAACCAACTCTTTCATAAAATTAACAGAGTCCATTAACCCCGTTTCCCATCCCAAAAAGATTTGGGCTGATATTATATATATATATGCTGTAACCCCATTACAATAACACACATAACTTCTAGTAATGGCCCAATATACAACCCCAAAGATATTGCAAAGAAAGTCGCTTCTCCTCGAAATTCTCCTAAATACTCAAAAAGTGCTAATTTTCACTGGTCTTTCGCCAACCTTAAACCATAAATATTAAATAATCCGTATACCATAATAACCCTGCGCCTTTACCCAAACAAATTGAGTCAAGTATCTCCCTTTTTGAGCTAGAGTTTGCACTGTCTGCGATGAAAGGTAACACCCCGGGCATAGATAAAATCACCTACCCTATTATGAAGAAACAACCTATCAGATTTATAATTCGCCTTATATGTTTTCACAACATGGTTCTCAACAGGGGAATTTATCCACAAAATTGGAAGTACACAATTATCGTAGCAATCCCAAAGCCAAAGAGACCAAGTTCTCAAGTCTCAAGTTACGGACCAAATTCATTTCTGGGCAAATTTTTCGAAAAAATCGTATCTAAGCGCATTGGGGTTAAGCCCGCGTTAAAACCTCATTAGCCCGTATCAGTTTGGCTTCAGAAAAGGCCACGGGACAACTGACGCTCTTCTGCTTTTTGAACATTTGTGTTCAATGGCTCTCTCAACGAAAAATCACGTATCCATAATTAGAACATTACAAAGACATTTGATAGAGTGAGCTCATGTATCTACGGCAACTAGCCAAATGGAAAATCGGACAGAAAATTTACAATTTCGTAAAAGCGTTCCTGTCCAATAGAAAATTTTATGTAAAGGCTAATCATGTTTTTTCAAACACCGTCAATTTATTCAATGCCACCCCACAAGGTTCGCCTTCATCAGTTACTCTTTTCATCATGGCCTTTAATGAAATAAGCAAAATAATTTTAAAATATAACCATATGGAGCACATCATTTACGCAGACGACGTACTCGTCTTTACCAAAATTAAAGAACTAGGCTCTGTTAAATCTAATTTTAACTCTATTGTCTCCGACATATCAATTTGATCCCTAGATTCTGGTGCCACGCTATCCCTAGATAAATGTAAATTGTTTCACGTTTGTAAGAAAACAAAGTGAAATTACTTCAACCTCAATTATAATAGTGTAAATATGTCTAAAACACCCACATTAAATATCCTTGGTGTAATTTTTGATAATAAGCTTAATTTTAAGGAGCACTGTAGATATGTAAGACTAGCTCTAGCCAACAGGCTCAACATTTTAAAATATCTTACATCTAAGCACTCCTTTGTACACTCTAACACTCTAATTAATGTAATGAGATCACTAATATTGTCAAAAATGTACGGTCTGTCAATTTGTGGAAATGCAGCCAAAAGCAAACTTCAATTTATTAAGTCGCGAGCTATAAGATACTGTCAAAACAGCTTTCAAATATGTGAGTTCTTTTCGACGCACCTCAACAATACTGCAATGTACCCAGCTATCCAAGTAATTGGGATTTACTCAAGGTCCAGAATATGTTCAACCTGCACTCTTTCCCCCCTAAGCACTTGGAAGGTCTGTGTTTATTGGCAAACTCGAACAATTCTCAAAAAGATTACATCTGCAGAAGAATACAAAACAATTTTATATTATGAAATCTACCGTGACCCCAACCACAGCACGACATAATTTTTATTTACGGACAGATCAAAAACTGCAGAAGCTACTTCTTTTGCTGTTGCCGATGGATTGAACACCACAATCTCGGCTAGCTTAGTGCAAAATTTCTGCTTTATCTACACTGAAGAAGCCTCTGCAGTTCTTCAAGCTATGGAATTTGCTGCGAACTCCCCATCTACAGTTAATATTTGTACTGACATCAAATCAACTATTGACTCCATAAGAAATGCCAATGGCAATGCACTAACGGAACCACTGCATATATTTAACATATTTGAAAAAGCCGACATCCTCCGCCTACTAACAGCTCAGATGAAAGAGACCAGGTCTCTTGGGATAATGCAAACCAAATCTACAAGCGCTTTAATCCTAGTGCCATAACTCCAATTTATCCAGTACAGTGCCACCGAAACGTAATCAAATTATTTGTCCGCCTCCGTCTTGGTCACACCACCATTACTCATCAACATTTATTCCGTGGATTCAACAATGACATTGCCCATTAACTTGGAATCTATCAGTTGTAGAAGTTGTATTCTATGGTCCTTAAGTATCATCCGAACACAATTTCTGGCTCAAGACAAAATCATGAAATGCAACCATTGTTTTCACCATATGTGTATATGGTAATTTTCTTACAACATTATACAACATTTAATTATTTGTAAATTTAATTTAATTAATAATGGAATTAATTTCCAGTACCAAATTTGAAACTCCAAAAGAATGAAACAATTTTTTTAAACCGAATTGAATATGAATTTTACAAAACGAAACTTGCTTGCCCAGCCCGTGTGGAATCAATACCAAACGGCGGATAAAATAAGAATAGAAACTGAAGGAAAATTAATTGACCCAAAACTTCTCAAATGGTTTTAATACATGTATTCGAAAAAGGGGTAAAACTAATTTAATATCAACGAAGTCCCCCGCGTCTACTCTTCGTCCAGCAAGTAAAAGATGAATTATCTTCATAATCGTAGTGCAGCATTTGCCACTGGCGCAAATCTATAATCCAATAGACTAGTTAGTCATAAGGTTGGACAAAAGAAGTGCAACAACTCCACAAGCAGATACGTCAGTGGCAATTTTTATATGACGCTGAAGGGTGGCAAAAAGCAAACACGCCAAAATGAAATCGCTAAATAATAAAGCCACAACCAGATATGAAGGTACAGCAATAAGGAGCATGCTCAGCATTGATTTATATACATACATATCTACTTTGTACATGTACATATAAGTATAATACTAAATCGATGTATTTTCTGTTGGCGCCAAATAGTCCCCGAAAATAAATAACTTTTTTGAATTGAACTGCTGAGAGTGCCGAATGGGACACTGTATAAAGTAGAAGTGGGGTAAGCCAAGCAAGGTCGATGAATGCTGTTGCTGCCTCCAGACAAACGAATTGTTGGCAATAGCTTGGCGACAACATGGCGGCCAACGCACACAAATACAACATTTACGCGTTTGAAATTAGAAATGGGTCATTTGACTATAGAAAGCACTGACTACGTTGTAAAGCGAGTCTCTTCTTAGTCAACAAATGACAACCCCTGCCCCGACGTTTTCGTTCTATTTGTCTAACCATTTAACATTCATAGATATACTCTCATATACGTTCATACTTATAAAATACGCATATCACTAGCACACAAGCAACATCCATTTGTATATATCTCTTCATACCCTTATATGGTACGCGAGAGCTAAGCAAGATATTTTTCTAACTAAATGGTTAACATGAGTCTGTTTCATGGAAAATTCACTGCGTCAACCATCAACTTGGGTGAACACAAAACGCCACGAAGCACACCCTGCAGTTCTTCTGTAGAGGAAGAAGTACAATCCAATTTGCATTGCGTAGACATTGTGGCAACAGGAGACATATACAAAGGTCGAAATGGTGACCTCTTGAACACACCTTACTATGTGCACTTGTTCGAAGGATGCTTAGTACCAAATCAAAGTCTGCTCTACACCACGATAATTTTGGGGGAGGTGCATGGAGGAAAATATCAGATATCCATGTTGGTAGAAACCATTTGTGGACAAGATATACTCACAGGCTCAAGTTGGAAACTATTTCACTTCATCTGTTGCTTGTATAATCTGCCTTGTGGATATTGTAACCAGGTGCAAAGATACAAACTCTAGATTTTAGTGTGTCAATTTTAGCCGTGAGGACTGTTATTTCCGCCTCCAACCTGTTATTGCTCAGGAAAAATGGTCTGTTGTGATTGCTTTCGGTAGTTACCACTGCTAGATTTCTTCAAAAGATTAGTGTTCTATTTTTCTTTTCTCCCTTTCTTTTTCCTACGGGACGAAACTCAGCTCCTCATTAAAGTTTCCCTCTTGCTCTCCCGCGCCGATATTGAGATATTGGGTTTTAGGCTTTTTAATTAATTTCTGGAGACTCTGCACCACAAGTTATATAGTAAAGATCGTCTATATTCGAATATTAGGCAGTGGTGTTGGTTTATTTACATTTTTCACAGATCAACTGTAGCATAAGCGTCAAGGACATTTTTCTCAGCGTTGTCACGTGTTTCAGTGTTCCCATTGCAATCCATCCACCAACTTGCATTCACGTCTGTCTTGATAGAGATCCTGATGAGAAATGTGGATTAAATTTCAGAAAAATAGTGACCAAACCAAACTGGCTCAAGAAGTTTGGGGGTGGTGATTTCACTTCCCTTGTGCTATTGGACAAAAGTTTCTGTCAGCTGATTTTGATATCATATATTTTAATTTTCCTTTACTAGCTACCATGTTTCAGTAATAGCTATGTGGTTTTAGAAAACATTTATTTACACTTTTCGTAGTTAAATTTTAAATAGCTTGTACAGATATTACAGGCCAATGCATTAAGCGCTTCTCGCCCCCTTGAGTTTTCTGACCCCATTTCTCTATCGCAAATTGACGTCCTTTGTTACGCCAATGTGTCTAAACAACTTCATGAACCGGCACAACAGAAGATCCTAAGTAAGCAAGAGATGCAACGCCAGCAACAACAAAAGGAGTCTCCCTACCATTGGCAGCCACAAACAACCTTACTCCGAGCCACATCAGGAACCAAGCACGATATCTCAACATACGAGTCGTCAAAAGGTTCATCTGCTACCTATTCTACAACAAATTTAATTCTCCGACACAGTTGGCAACAATGGATCAATTCATCATCGTATGCTATCGCCCAGCGTAGATAATATCCAATCACTCTCATCTTCTGATCATTCCGACCAACTCTCGGTTGTGCTCTCGCCTGGCCAGTCTTAAGGAGAAAGTTGATCGTTTGATTGAGGTGTAGATCAAGATGATGGAAATGCCCATTGCTATCTTATCTAAAAAATGAGCAGAACACCCTACTACACTAACTCGCAGAAATTCGTTAAAAGTATTCATGGCGGTCAACTCTATTAACGTCATGATCATTTCAGAAACCCATTTCTGCATTAGAACATTCTACAAAATTCAGGGCTATGAAGTCTATGGAGCCAATCATCCAGTTAGTAACCGTATCCGAAGGGGACCGCGTTACTCATGTGGTCATTCCTACGTCACCTCCCGCTGGAAACCTGCCCGATCGATTCCCTTCCAAGCACTTCAATTAGCATCCACTCAACTCAATGCAACCAGGTCCTCGCAGCCGTTTATTGCCCTCCAGGACCACGGATATCCGAGCAGCAGTTCACCATCTTCTTTAATAAACTCTGACCTAAGTTCTCAGTTGGTGGGAAGCTTCAGTTTCATTTTAACATATATACAAGTGTGTGTATCTAGAAATTACTTCATTAAGAATCCTCGCTTCTAGCCTTTTTTACTGAGATATAAATAATGAAATAAGAAAAATTAAAAATTAAATTTGTTACTAATAAAGAAAATCAAGGGGAAAATTAGAAAAAAAACCCTTAATACAATTAATACGACTTAAAACTAAACTTAAAACTAAACGTACTACTAAAACGGCCTAGACTCGGTCTTGCATGCAGCTTCAATCAGTTGTGTATGTGTTCACGAAACTGCGTACTTTTTTGCAGTTCCATCATTCAGTCGTCATTTTTGTGTTGTCTTTTGCAGTGAGCGGAGATAATGTCAATGCCGGACGAACAACATTTAATTCTTATTATGACTGTTGGATCAAAAATGAAAAAAAAACATGCTGAAAAAGAAAATAATGTTGATGAACGGGTGCCACAAACAAAAAAAAAAACAATTCACCCACCAAAATTTATTTATTTATTTGCTATTTATTGAAATTAATTATAACATTATTAAATGTACACTTATAATACTCATAGTTATGTTGAATGTAACACTTAAATAATAAAATTATTGAATTCAAATAACATAATGACGATTCAAAGAATTTTTCCACCCCTGTTCCACTTTTCTCCAAATCCCCCATTCGCTTCAATTCGCGTCTATAGCTTAGTTTTTTTAACCGACGACATTTCACAATTATTTCACTCATGCGCCCACGTCTTTACTGTGCAAACATTTCAGGAAAGTGAGCAGTTTTCTATATTCCTCTTTTTCTTATGTACTAAACTTGTGCTGGCGTAAATGAAATAGCGATGCAAAAAGCAGCAGGGACAGTGGTCAAGAAAAAGTCAAAGCGGAATGTTTGGAATGGAAAATATCTAATCAATTCAGATATTTCTTTAATCATCGTATGTGATGTATAGCTCACTACATGTATAGTTCACTAACACTATTATGCATTCAGCATGTGAATGCAGGACTGTGCCTAGGCCTCTTAAATTATCATAAAGCCGACTCAGTATGACTGACACTAAATCGACATTGGCCTTATCGTGTAAATCAGTGGTAGAGTGATGCAAAGGCATATTGAAAATCGTTTTTAAGATCTTATTTTGCGTCACTTGCAGTTTTTTGATGTGACAATTAACAATATCGGACCATACCGTGACCCCGTAAAATATAACAGCTTGGAATATTGATCTGAATCGATATAATTTGTTAGACTGTAATTTCTATTTATGAAAGGTTACAACGACTGTCCACAATATCCGCTTTCTGCTCAAGAGTGGAAAACCGACTAGAACCACTATATAGAATATGGACGTCAGAATTCTTCTTCTTTAACACTTTTGTACGTTTCCAAAAGCTTCATTCCGAAGTTAAGAAAACTTGCTCGATATGAGGTGATTTACCCATTTGTATGTTGCTAGGTCTGTCGTATTTCTATATCTCTGCCAGATCCTGCGGTGGCGGTTTCAGCGTTTAAATAGCGTTAGAAGAAAGCGGGGGAGTGGCTGAGGTGAAAACCTAACTTTTATCTTGGGTATGATGAGTTCTTTTTGGTAAAAACAGGGACCATATAATCAATGTGTAGAAATTACGTACGTGATATAAATGACTTGATTTCTCTAGCGAATTCGGCCCAGTTCGCATTTTTGTCATCGTACCGGTACGAGTAAATAACCACGGGGTTTCTATGTAACCTTGTTAAAATCTGTAGGTAGTCAGAGCTTAGGTCATTAATGACAGTGGTTTGCGAAAGAAGGTATGGATAAGTAGATCCTTGGCACCTACTGCTTGCTGGGTTATGAGTATAGTCAGCCGGGTAGGATATGCTGATGTTACTAGAGACTAAGATATCGTGCACCGAATTTCCCCAGAGTTTGCACGACTACAGCCCCAGGAACGGTGTCTAAATTTAAAATCACCTCAAAACACAAAATTACCATTATGGCGAACCAACTTGCGGATATCAGCTTTAAATTAAAGATTCTTATTTGATTCCGAACGGGATCCAGGAAAATAGCAACAATATATCGCAGTTTGGTTACCTGTAGAATCAGTATACTAATATGTCTTGACACAACAGTGATTTGAACCATATCCAAACATTTGGTAATTGTAACAGTGTGTGATTTTGTTCACATTCCATTTTTGGTAGTCCCATTTTACCTTAACATAATTGATCCCTGAATGGTTTTTCTTCAGATCGCTAAGAGTGATGCTCTATTGCTGAAGTATATCACATATAATAACAATACACTATTTGTTTGCTGACTCTTTCAGTAGGGGTCCCTCGGGGGGAATGTGGCGCAATTGTAGCGATTGAGTCTGCGTTTGCATCGAAGTTTTGCTTTCAATTCAATTACACTTTATTAATGTTCACTTTGATTTCTTGACCTTACACACAACATTTCTGCTTCACTTCAGTTTTCTAGTTCACTTGTCGCTATAGACAAGTGGGGGGAGCATGCTTCGAGCGAGAGGATGAATCGGGAGCGCGACTTGCCCACATCGTCTTGCCAGATTGGTGAATTGTGTGTTTTCTCAACCAACAGGTTCTATAAAGTATGCATTATGATTAGTTATTTTACATAATAGCGTAACTTACTCTTTAGGCTAAAATAAAAAACACCATTGCTTACGCTTCGTCAAAAGAAGAAGCGTTTACAATGGTCTCGGGAAAAGATGTCTTGGACTGAAAGGCAATGGAACACCATCATATTTAGCGATGAAGCTAAATTTTATGTGTGTACCGGTGATTCTGCGTAACACAGCAGCAGCGTACCATAAAGACTGCCTAAAAAGAGAGTTCAGTTTCCATCAAGCACTATGGTGTGGGGGTGTATGTCAGCCAAAAGAGTAGGAGAACTCCACTTTATTGACGGGACTGTTAACGCTGACAAATACATTAATATATAAAATTTGCTGTCATCAATACCGAAAGTATCAGACTGTGGTGAGTATACATTTCAGCAGGATGGAGCAGTATCTCACACTGTCAAACGAAAGAAAAATTGGCTGCAGTATAAGGAAATTGAGGTCTTAGATTGGCCATAAAATAGTCCAGATCGCAACCCAATCGAAAATATATGGAAAGAAATAAATGAAAATAAATCTAAGAAATAAGCCTCAAAGAACCCTTCAGATTTAAAAATAAAATTGCAAGAGATTTGGGACTCAAATTTAAGAGAACAATGCCAAAATTTACTAAAATTATGCCAAAACATTGTAAATGTGATGTAAAAGCCAAAGGCGATGTTACCCAAAATTATATTTTCAAGTGAAATAGTTCCATATGAATTAATAGTGGTCACATTTTTCTCATCATAAAATAAAATTGTCTTTAGAAAACATTATATTTGTAGGTAATATCTGCATTAGCATTGAAAATATCGTATGTTAAACATGCGTATAATAGCATGCCATACGAATTAATTGTGACTGGGGCTCGTATTATATGGGTTTTGCGCTTAAAAGTATGCACTTAAATATTGAACATTTTTACATTCTCTTTACATCCATAATTTTATTTTTAAAGTTGTATGTTTTTATAAACAAAAACGATGCATCGTGTGTTTCAATATTGAAAAATATCTTTTTGTTTGCGCTAGAAAGTATTCACGTAAAGATATTTCCATTCACTTTGTGAGACAATATGTAATATTATTTTCAATTTCGTATTCAACATAGTTCACCACAGTGCACGCTGAGTCGAACTTTTAACGAAGCCGAAGCTGAAGGCGAAAAACTGTGCAGGAGAAAACATATGAATTTGCGCGAAAGTGGTCATACTGCACGCCGAGCCGAAGCTGAAGACGAAGCGCAAGCTGTCAGCTTCAAACTGTGCGTGCTGATTTTGAAGACGAATCGCTTGCTGTTAAGTGCTGTTTTTGTGCTGTTTTATTTAATGAGTTGCGAAAGGTTGAAAATAAATTCTTTGAATATGCGAGAATGTGCATTGGCATATTCTGTCGAAAATTGAGCCCCTTCTTCTCAATCAATGGACCGATTTCAATAAAACGCCAATAATGGCTGCTGAAAGGCTGATTATAACTTTGAGATAATGATGAAAACGAAATAATTTAAAATTCGTATTATTTTATTTTATTTTCAATAATCACTATCCATATTCTTTGAGTAATTGTAACCAATTTAATATGCTGGTAATCGAATATGATACAGTTTTAAATTACTTAAAAGCCTTACGACTAAATTTCTTACCGGATCCGGATGGTGTACCTAGTTGTACTCAAAAGCTGTGTTCTAATGCTTTGCATAGACCAATCTGCAAACTGTTTGACATTTCCTTGAATACCTCTATTTCGTTCTTCCTTTGTTGAGGCCTTATTATTATATGTGCCAATAGGAATTCAACACCTTTTTCGCTTTTAAGCCCCTTTAAGAAGCTGAACACATTTTGAATTTTATTATTCATTTTTATTATATTAATCATTTTCATAAAATAGGTACAAAAAAATTGTTCATCGATTCAGGTAATTTTTATATTGATTTTTTACTCTAAGGTTTTTTCCTCTTCCCAATTTTCCTTGCTAAATTTAAATTTATAATCTTATGAAATTGTAATAATAATAAGGATAGATTCTGTGAAGTGGCAGTTTCCACTTCAAATGTGCTCATTAAGCCTTCTGTTTCAATATCTTGATTTAGCGATTTTTTTGATACTTCTACATCAATGCTACTGTTGTTATCTTCGTCAGCAGTATTGTTAATTTCTTCCATTAATTTAAACGGTATACTTAAATTGCGTGAAGATGTTCGGCTTTTTATCTGGTCTCTCACAAACATCATTGAATTAAAACGTGCCCATTGAGAATAGGTCTCATCTGGGCCTGGGTCGCCTGAACGCTCTGCTAGAATTTTCTTTAGTTCAGTTCGGAATGAGCCTCTCAATTACTTCAATTTCTTTTTCATATATTCAATATCATAATAAAAATATAACATTAAATTCGAAATTTTAGAACTTTCTTTTGTCATTTCTTAGATATCTCGTAATTGGAACTTCATTTATTTAAATGTATCTCTGTCTTTCTCATTTCGAATGAGTGCTACAACTGTCCGGTCCAACCAGTGCATAAGCCAATGCTTACAGAAGAATGGTTGATAAAATAGCAAATGACTATTGGAACCTGGGGGGATTTCCAAATTGTGTTGGAAATCCATAGACGGAAAGTATATGCGTCGAAAATGTCCAAGGAAATCCGGGTAAATAATTTATAACTTTAAAAAATTTGTATCTATAATACTGCAGGCTGTTGCTGATGCAAATTGTAAATTTGTAACTATTGAAGTTTGTGGCTTTGGACGTCAGAGCAACTTTATAAAATAAAAAGTTCTGGGGAATTAAAATTTTGAATTGCCCAACACCACAGTATTAATATCACATGTTTTGGTGGCTGAAGAAGCATATCCTCTTTTATATTAGACATTTCGTCCATATAACAGAAGAAATTTCACCTTGGAAAATGAATATTTCAATTGTCGTTTATCACGTGCACGACGGTGTATCGAATGTGCTTTCGGCATATATACTTCCAAATGGAGAACATTGTGGAAGCCAATTGAAACGGCACCAAATACAGCAGGAATTACTGTTAAAGTTATTTGTATACTGCACAACACACAATGGAAGGAGAAAAATTTATCAAAGACACAAAAAAAAGTAACGCGGAAAGATCTAAGTGGGTCGAATAATTAGAGACAGTTTCACAGTTATGTGGAATAGCAATAGGAATAATAACATTTAATAAAAATTGAATGTACCAAATAAAAAAATTTATTGTATGCACAGAGAAGGCCAAGAAAGGAAAATACTAGTACAATAAATTACTTACCATCCTGATTTCATTCCCGATTTCATTCCAATTTTTATCCACAACATATCGGTTTTGATATTGTTTGTTTTGCTGGTCCCACAAGCATCGTTTTGCAAAAACGGTTGAAATTAACTCTTTGTTCAGCTTTATCAAAAAATATCACACGTGTTCACTCGAATTCAATATATAACCGACTACAAATGCCGCCGGTCCTTCGCACTAAACGCACCAAAAAATTGAAAAGAAAACAAAAAAAGGAAACAACGAAATCAACAGTACAGCAAACCATTCGTCTTCAAAGTCAGTACCGCACAGTTGGAAGCCGACAGCTTGCGTGTATGGATACTTCACTATTGAAGAAAATATCTTTTTACATACGCTGAAAAGTCTGCTCTTTAAAATTTAACATTTTACCATTTCCTTTAAGCCCATAATTTAATTTTAAAATTTGTATGTTTTTACTAACACTAACGCACATGATTCACATCAAATTGGAGAAAGCAAGTGAATAAACCCGAAGAGAAGTAAACAAGACCATGTCGGTGACGAAAACTCATCAGATGTTGCTCAAAGTAAAACGAAATTCCTTGGCCGACAAATGAAAACAAAAAGAAGTAAGGGGCATGTCAGTCATATGAATCCATAAGATTTTGCGCTACCAAAATTAGCTCAACGCGCCTAAAGAAGTTTTCATTTCAAAAATGTCTACAACATTTTTATTAAATGAGTTTTCAAAGCCAAGTTAAAAGAGTTATTGAAAGTTATTGCGTTGATTTACAGTTTAGAATTTCAAAAGCATGATTTTTTACATTCACATACCATAATTCTTTATAAGAAAATGACGAAATCCTTTCAATTGAACCTGTGAAGTATTGTGTATTCCTTCCAAAACCTCTGTAATAATTCATCGCCCACTAATTCTTCGTTTTCCTTCATACTTTCGTATTGTGTTTCACAGTTCTACCTTAATAATTGGTTGTCTTATGCTAATTGGTATCCTTTTAAATGAGACGGCGAATCTATCCATTATTTATGCGACAAAATAGCTGTTACGCAAGCAGAAAGCACGGCACGGTAAATTGTTCACACTCTCCGGTGATGACTCTTCCATTGATGCAGACGCTCCATACGTAGTGTCAACCGAACAATGACGAAAACACACTGTGGTACATAGTTTTTGAATTTCCAGTTATATAGTAAAAAAAGACAAATCCCGTCCTATCGTCAGTTTCGATATTGTTCTACATAACTAATCTAAGCAGACGTCAACCATTAAATCCCATCTTTACGAAACTTAAACGAAATAACAAATGAACTTAAACGTAAGGAAATACTTAGCTTCAAAGAGGGTTTTGCAAAAGAGTGTCTTATTCAAAGTTAATGCGGCGGCTCAAACACAGAGCGTTCAAAGCAGACCACAAAACGTTAAAGCTAAATTAATTTGGTCGGATTTCCTAACGTCTCAACCAGGTTACCACAAGGAAGCTGATGCCAGACATCAATAAAATGTAAACGCGGTCAGCGCTACTGAATTGCATGGGTGCAGCGTTGCATCCATCGGTAGTACAGGTGCAGATCACCTGCTGGTAGCCCTCATTGTCCGCGGTGAAGCAAGCGTTGTGGTGCGACTCCTTAATCCAACCGCAGCTGCGCTCGATACGCTTTTCTTCGTTTACATCGAAGCTGATGACAGTCTTGCGGCAAAAGGCAGCACCAGCGTGGTCGCCCTTGCACTCTTTAAGGTACTGGTTGTCCCGTTCGGCTCGAGGTGTGTTCACAACTAAATGAGCACAATCCTCGTGGGAATGGGAGTTGCACTGATGACAGCTAATCGCCTTGGCTACAAATGGAAATAGAAGGGAGAGTTCCTTGTTAATTAAGTAAAATTTGGAAAGCTGCACCCGTGTGAGCACGACATTCTTAAAGCTCAAATGGAAAATGAATGTGAAAATAATAGAAATACTGAGGAGCTGTTAGCCACTAAACGAAAGTCCGTTTCATTTAAGGGGTCATATAGTGACCATGATTATTATTACCTGTAATGTCAGGTATGTATAAAAAATGTATTTATATTTGGATATTTCTCTACCTATAGACTACGACACCGTTCGACAGAATACCATAAAAATTGGTACATATAAGGATGTTATCATAGAGAAGGTTTATACGAAATTTATACTATCCTTCTATATGGCATTTTTTGAAAATTCTTTAATAAAAATACGTGTTTAGAAGAGGTGAATCAGAAGAAAGTATTAACTCAATTTACACTTATGTCGACATAAGGTACTTTGACTTGTTGCCACAGATATATACGGAAAGCCCATTAATGCATAAAAAACTCAACTCACTCTTGCGGCAGTAAAATTTAATGAATTTAGAATTTACGAGCGTTTATATTGAATTGCCGCTTATTACGGTTTATAAGTAACGTGCGCCCTGACTGTGTTTACCGTCTTGAAGTCTATTTGCTGTTGATCTATACTTTACTTAAAAAAATTCGCTTAAATATTTTGGATAATGTTGGACATAAGCCTGGGCCATTCAGATGTAACCAGCTGATCTGGTTTGCTCATCATGATTATCATGATTATGGTCGCACAGAGAAAATAAATGGCAGATCGTGAACATAGCATTGAAGAGCAACACCAAGGTGAACCCCCATTTAGTGGGTAAGGCTTCGGCAACCATTGGATCGACTTCATCAATCCCGGGATATTTTTTCTTTTGTCGGTCACATCTTCTTCTAATCTTCTAATATTCTTATCTATTCCTTAACTTCTGCTGAGGTGCCGATCATACTGGATGATGTATCTCTCTTTTGCTTTAAAAGGGCTTCGGCCGATTCACTCTTTACCGTAACGCCGGTGAATTGCATCTACTTGAAGCGACTCTCCAATTCTTCTTTTGGTTATCAATGCGAACCTTGCTTCAAGCACTTGGTCTTAAAAAATTAAATTTACCGAAATACATAACAGAACAAATATTATCATAATTTGTTGCAATAGTTAATCGTGGTAAATCCAACCTGATAAAATACTTATTATGAAGAGATTTCATTGTGGAATGTACACAAAAAGGGAAGAAAGCACATTTGGATGGCGGCAGATTAAGCTCTTTGACCACGGCGACGGTACCAGGGCTGAAGTTAGGTGTTTTTTTCGTTCATTTGGTGTACTGTTGAAGTAATGTAAGGTACTTAGAATGTCAGCGTTTCCAAAAATATTGAACCTTTATTTGAATCTCCAGCGTACCATCCGATTTGGACTATCTTTTAACAAAGCTTACTCTGTAATGCTTGTGTATCGTTCTCCAATTAGAAAATTTGAAGACGTTAGTGGATCTTGCTGATCTATAGGACGATAGATGAGAATAGCGCTAATCTAGAGAGGTAGAGAGGCAAGTTTCCCATGAGTTATACAGAAGCACCTTCCTAATGATATTCCGAGCTCCATGGCGCAAGCCCAAGTGGAATCAGAATTCACCCAGTTACATAGTAGACATCAATACCCCTAGATCATTAAATTGTGAAACACGTTCTAGTAAGTGATGATATGATAATTATCAATATTTATGCTAGTGACCGAAGGCAGTTTCGAAGAGATATAATGCTTTACGTGAGCTTCGGTAGTGTCCTCAGCCAGCCTTGATACAAACATTGGCTTTAAGCGCGGTACAGCGACAAGCATTTTAGGGCCTGTCGAGACTCGAAGACTAGACGCAATATCATCCGGCTGGCGCTGCACGACAGATGCATAAGAAATTAAGCTACCGTCTGCTGGGGCGTAGTAAAATTAGGTGTGGGTAAGTGTATTTTAGGAGTAGGGCTACAATACTATGGATTTGAGATCCTTGAAAGACTTGTCGTAAACTTGGAATTTTTTATTCAAGCTTATAAAGTCTTTCGAGAGATCAATGTAAGCTGATCATGAAAGCGTAATAGATTTACGCAAATCAATCTCATCAGGCCGACAGTTCGGACAGGTCCACCGTAGGCCGATAATTTGATTAATAATATCGGCGATTCTGCCATTCACTTCAGCGCAGGTTACGTAGGCGATGTTATCACATAGCCAACACTCAACCGCACGGCACTTTGCAGTGATTGGCTTGGAAGAGCACTTGTCTACGCAGCAGTACATTATTATATTTAGTATGAGTTAGAACGCAAAAGAGTGAAAACCAAAGAGTAAAATAAAAAAGCGCAAAAAGATGTTTAGAATAACGTTAAACACTCACAGCTTAGCTCACAACAGTTGGGTATTGCAAAAACAAAAGCACGCCAAAAATTTAAGAGAATTAGTACTATGCATGCAAAACATACAAAAACAATTTACACAGAAACAATAAATAATAATTTAAAAAGTTAATTATGCAAAAGATTTTGTTTGCAAAATCCAAAGGAAGAAATGCAGAGCTAAAAAATATATTTACACACTTGCTATTATAGGAATAACTATGTAGGATGGAAATTTAAAGCGTAAAATCAGTTAAATCACAGAGCACAAAATTAAAATGCAACTAGCACAAAGCACAACATAATCCGAGCAAAGGTCCTGAGCATTACGAGCTTCTGGGCAAACGATAAATTCATTCCTT
Organism: Cacoxenus indagator; assembly: GCA_035041755.1. Taxonomy (NCBI): domain Eukaryota; kingdom Metazoa; phylum Arthropoda; class Insecta; order Diptera; family Drosophilidae; genus Cacoxenus; species Cacoxenus indagator. The sequence goes on from JAWNKX010001101.1 coordinate 626,671, forward strand.
ATTGTCAACAACTAACATGGCTAAATGAAGCGTTGAAGGAAAAAAGGCATCAATTGGTCAATAGAAAGGACATAGACTTCCGCCACGTCAACGCTAGGCCACATACTTGTGTTATTACTCGGCAAAAATTTAAGGAACTCGGCTGGGAAGTGTTAATACACCTAGCATATAGTCCGGAGCTAGAACCAACCAATATGTTCAAAGTTTAAAGTGAAGCTGAAGTTGAAGTCGAGGCAAGACACTAAAGAAACGAACTAATTGTATGCTAATTGTAATTAGACAACCTTACTACCGATTTAATCTGGGAGTATGAGTATAGCTTCAGTAGAGCTTATATAAGTCGCTGATTACTTTGGATAGCTTTCTTTATTGATTTCAAATCAAGATTTCAGAAAGATTAGTTTAATATATATATAGGCCTTTATTTATTATACCAAAGATGTGATTAAGTTTCCAAGGTACGTAATTTAAACAAAATGATTACTTATTAGATGCGTACATTGAAAATCTGCAGGTCGTCAAATAATAGAATTTCCTTTGCATTTTAATTCTTTTACTAGAGAAATCGATAAGGATAAAGAAATATTTACAGATAAAGAATTATAAATAAAATAAAGTTCATTTTTTATAGTTGTATAAAAGGGTAAGTTACTTACTAAAGTAGTTGGCTATTAAATGTCAATCAAAACAGACAAGCTGCCGGTTACAAGAAAGCATGCCGGTTACAAGAAAGCACATTTTAAAAAGGACGGCTTAAACAATTTGCTTGTCCATCCTTTGGAGAAATGACAAGATAATGGCTTGTATCGACGATTGATTTCATAATAAGCATAAGCAAAACCACTTTCTAATTGCAATCAATTTAGAAATCACATTTTGAAAATATCAAACTATATAATTAATTGAATTCTACAAATCACTGCAAGGAATTCAATTGTTTCCACTGACAGCGGGTAAAATCTCTTCAAACTTCATATGAATACGGAAAAACTTCAAGGTGAAAAGGGCGTAAGAGGTTTAACCTTATACAGATCGAATCCGAAAGGTTCCAAGAACTTTACAGCTAATGGTAAAAAGAGACTTCTGCTTTTACCATTAATCAAAAAGATCAAGTCTTAGTAGTGGTAAGCGTAGCAAGTAAGTGTAGTAGTAGACATCATAAAAATCAACAAATTTTTTAATAATTATGATTTACTAACTTCATTTCTACATATGTATATCGAAAAGAGGCACAGTTTTATTAAAGAAGCAGAGAGAGAAAGAACAGACCAAAAGAACTGGTTTTTTCGATGTCAGGAAAATGTTTTGACAAAACAGAATATGGAAGGAAGAGTGAGAAAAAAATCAACTAAAACTAATTTAATATTTGGTTTTTTTTTCTTTCGCCGTTCACCACGGCTCTTAAACGTCGTTTCAGTGAATGGTCTAGTTTAACCAAGTCGTAATCCCATGGAAATTACGCAGATTCCTCCAGTTTTGTACTTTAAAGGTCTGCTTGCGTTTTTGGTTACTTTTTTGCCACTTTTTTTCTTTAAATATGCCCACAAATTTTCAATTGGGTTGGGTTCAATCTGAGCTGGCGTACCAAACACTTTTCCGGTGTTAAAACGCAGCCACATCCTCACTAAATGGGCTTTATTTTTGGGATCATTGTCATGGTAAAATTTGAATTTTGGTTTGATATACAGAATGAATCCAAATTTGTTGACACTATTCACTAATTAGCACTTTAAAATATTCAAATACTGTTGGGCATCCATCGTAATCTCCACAAAATCTAATACACGATGTCCTTTACTTCACATGCACCCCGACTCCATGCATGAAAGTTTTCCAAATTTTACCGCCGGTACGACATTATGCACTTTTAATGACTTCAACCGCTTACGCCACACTTTTTTGGGTCCGTCATTATAGTACATCATAATTTTTGTTTCGTTATAAAATATGACTGCTTGTCTAGAAAGTGTTATACTAAGCATAATAAAGAGTATAAGACTAATAACTATAATAGTACTAACAATAATAATACAAACGATAATTGTACTAACAATAAACTATCGAAGCTAACTGCCAAGAGAACCAAAGAATTATCGAAACTAACTGCCAATAGAACCAAAGAACAAGAGGAAATTAAAACAGAAAAATACATCCCCTCCGTCTTGAGGTCACAATTCGACAGAGTCGTGCGCTTGCCGCTTGCTTGAGTTTATTTATTTTGCCATAGCCTTACGGCCGAAACTATCGTTGATTTTTCTTTGGTGTCGCGACAGTCGCAAATTTTGTGCATACTCGAGTAGACCGAACTTTGTGTGTCATGACTCATGAGCAAGCCAACATGCCAACAACTGCGAGCACTCCACAGATTATCTCTGTTTTTCGTTTTTCGTTTTCTTTCCTCTTTATCTTTCGTTCCATCGCTGCGCACTGCACACAGAAAACATTTATACGTCTACGGTGTATTCCTACTCCGTGTCTCTTACATATTTTTCTTCCATCAATGCGCCCTTAGAAGTTTTACTTCAAAAAATGAAGAAAAAAAAAAAACATAAAAGTACTTCTTCCATCGACTGTCACCTGTCGTAAATTTGTTATTAAATTAACTTGCATGCGAACTTGTCAGTAGTCACACACTTATGTATGTGGACTTGTGTTTTGTCAAGACGAGTCGACAAGTAATTATTCCACACTATCGATTTTTCTAGCGTTTTCGTTTCCTTTCAATACTTTAAGTGATTATTTACCAACCTCTATTAAATGGTTTTACTATTCACACAGTGCAATCGATTCACTTAAGATCATAATGCCAAAGGTTTTTAATTATTGTATTATCTTCATAGGCTTGATATGAGTTTATTTAACCATGCCCAACCGCCTGTTTCTCAGAACATATGGAACCTATCCAGTCAGCTAATGAGTTCTAATGTTTATAACCGACTGAGTTCGACCACTAGGAAGGGTTACTTCTATATAAACCAGTGATTCAAACACATTCAAGGTCTTATTAAAACATTTTTTTGTCAAAATGCTGTCTTCTTCCCACAACTAGATATTAAATAAACACATATACACTTTTATAAACCATACAGTCATCGACTAGCTCTTGCGCGGATCGGTTGTGCTTATTGTGCTTACCAAGTCTTCGCAAATTTCTGCATATCTTGAATGTTATCTTTTTTTAATATTTATTTCTTTACTCTACCTTAACAAAACAGTTAGCATGCGTACAACAGTATGCCTCCTTGGCCTCAAATCCAAGGGGTTAACCGCTCTGAAGCTTTAAGCGATAGCCCAAAATCTAAGTGGAACAAACCAAAACCTTTGGAAGCTTTCCCAGAACTACCGCCAGTATCCTTACCAAATCCAAAATACATCATCATGTCAACAATAGACAACAAGCCGCTCTCTTCTTTTTCATGTTTTGTAGTACACAGAGCAGTAAAATTAATCAGACATAAATTACTAAACATATCCACATTTCGTGACGGCAACCATCTATTATTTGTTGAAAACGCAGTTATTGAAGAAAAATTCATCGCAGCCAAAGAACTTCGTGGCACTGTTTATTCGCCTTACCTCAATATCATTCCAGACGACAAAATCCTTGAAGAATTAAAAACACAGGAAGTAGTAGGGGTATATAAATACGCCAACAAAATTGATAACCAATCCGTCTCAACTGGAGTTTTGCCACTTACTTTTGACTTGTACAACCTTCCAAGAAAAATTAACATTTCTTGGAATACAGTTCGAATCAGAGAATACATTCCAAATCCCATGCGGTACAAAAATTTCCAATTAATCGGATAAGTTCTATAAGAATTCAACCACGTGCGAAAAGTGCAACCTTGCTCCTCACGAACCAACCGTATGCACACGTACTCAATGTGGTAACTTTAACATGAACATCTAGCCAACAACAAAAACTGCCCAAAGTATACAGGAGCTCAAGAAATTCTAAAAATTAAAACCAAAGAAAAATGGTCATTGTATGAAGCAAAAACAAAGTAACATCAAATCGCTCTCAACCTCAATCCTACTCTAAACCTGTCTCTCTTAATCACTCTTCCACATCTTTAAATCCAAATGAGCACGTAAAACACAAAAATCAAAGAACAAACCCAAAAGTAAACAAATACTGTAACAACTAACTGCACATTTAAACTAAGCTAAACACAAATAACGACGACATTACAACCACATTATCAAAAAAGAACTTGAACACTCACTCAAACACAAAACAAACATATGTAACAAAACAACAAACGCAAACTACTCCAATGGAATTTGACACGACACACAAAACTAACAACACAACTATTAAAAATTACGAAAATGAAGTTATCAACTGTAATAAAAAAACGGCCTCTCTCACACTGAGAGAAAAGTCAATTTAGAAGAAGACTTACAATCTCGACCGTCTCCCTTCCCCGCGTCAAACGCAGTCCACAACGCAATAACGGGTCTCATCGTATGCTAGAACTTTGATTGGCGCGGGTGAGGGTGTTAGGGCGAACAATAGAAGAGGAAAACTAAACAAACAAAACAAATCACAACCTAATCTCTTATATTATCTAGCTTACCTTCTGACTATTAAAATCATGCAGTGGAACATGAACGGTTTCACCAACAAATTCTATAGTCTTTCTCTTCTATTAAACAAATTCAAACCAAATATAGTAGCACTACAGGAAACTCACATGCATAACAATTATATAGAATTATATAGCATTCCAAATAATTACACTCTTCACAATAAAAACGACATTGACGACAATTCACCAAAAGTCAATAGGAATTGCATTATTAATTTCCAATAACTTAGAATATAATATAATCAATATAAACTTTAACTTTAGAAATATTTTTATAATAATTATATGCATATATACATCTCTCCTACTTATAACTTTATGCAGAATGATCTACCCGATCTTATAAGTCACTTCAACAAACCGATTCTACTTCTAGCGTTCTAGCAAAATTCATGCAAAACAGCAATTTAATAATCTTAAACAATAGCGACCACACCCATTATCAACCCATAACCCACCCATACGACAGTGACCCGTTTTCCCGTCTTCTGCAGTCTTTTCACCAAATCTCGCAACAACACGACATCAAAACTCAAAAATACAACCTTAGAATAGAAAATTAGAAAAAATTCCAAGATGAAATAGTCAAAGGAATAGCTGACCTTAAAATTACCAATAACACCAACCAAGCAGCAGCCAAATTCCTTCAAATCATAAAAGTATGCAAAAACCTTTCCATACCTACAACCAATCCTAATAAATCTTCACGGAAGCCAGTATAGTGTAGCACTCCCAAAATCAGCCAAAGATCATCACCTAAATCTACTAAGGAAAGATCCTAGCTTCACAAATGTTCTCAACCACTAAAAAGCCAACGCAAAATTTTAAACGAGAATCAAAAATAGCACAAATATCAGCGTTCGCTGACTTCACTAAAGTCATAAACCCTAACACCAGCACAAAAACACTTTGGGATAAAGTACATATTATGTCAGGTATCCGAAAAAATACATACATACAATACATACATGCCATAGACACGCCAAGAGGATGCACAGGCGATTCAAAAAACTATAGCCAACCTATTTAGTCATGTTTGGTCCCAATATTCACACGATTCAAATTTCTCACAAACATTCATAAATAGTAAAACTGGTTTCATTTCCCCACTCCACTATAAACACACAATAGGTTCCATAAGCTTTGCTATCGAATCAAAAATAACATCAATATAATTAAAATTCTGCCTAAACAGTCTGCGAGGTAATGCACCCGGATTCAACCACATTCCATATGAAATCATTAAACGCTTACCTCTGACTGGCTTGGATAAACTAACAGAGCTTTATAACAAATTCAAATCCAATCAATAAACCTAATTAAGAAAAAATAGCATAGTTGGGTACCGTCCAATCTTACTGCTGCCATGCATTTCAACAGTTTTGGAAAAAATCATTGCCAGACTTATTATGTGGTACCTCTACCAATAAACTTTATTATCACCTCACCAATTCGCTTACAGATCAAAAAGAAGCACAATTGACTCTCTCTTAGTCATTGATGATTACATATGCCAAAGCCAAAGTCTATCCACACGAAACCATGTCTCCATACTTTCAATTGATATGGAAAAAGCCTTCGACGGAGTAGGCACTTACTCTATCCTCAAACAACTAGTTGAGTGGAAATTAGGAAATTAACCAACAGAAGATTTAAAGTTAAAGTAAATTATACGCTATCGAGTTAAGTGAAATTACAAAATGGCATCCTCCAAGGATCACCATTGTCGGTAGATCTTTTCCTGATCGCCTTCAATAAACTTAATATCTTAATAAGACCCCACGAATTTTTCTCACACACCATGTCCGCAGACGACCTTTTCCTTATTTTTCTGAAATAGAAAATTGGTGCGCCTTCAGCGGTACCAAATTTCCAAAGAAAATTCCAAACATTTACACATCTGTAGAAAAACAAAATGTACAAACAATGATATCATTATCAATAATACATAAAATCAATTGTTTAAAAATATTAGGTTTTACTGTTGATGAAAAATTCTCGTGGAATGAACAGGAACATACACTTATAAAAGCACTTAACAATAGACTTAACGTAATCAAATGTTTAAGTAGTTTCAAACTTAAAAGCAACACTAACTCACTAATTACCATAGTAAAATCAATTACAGTATCTAAAATTGACTATGGCTTCTGTATATATGAAAAAACTAACAAACCGAACATGCACTAACTATCCACTCCTTATCATTCGGCTGCGAGAATCTCTCTCGGAGCCTTCCGTACTACCCATATTCTCAAACTTCTTGCTAAAGTTGGTTTACCAGACATAATTACACATCTGGAATGGTCAATAAGACGTGTAGTCAACAGACTCGCCAACAGAGATGGATCCAGTCTGCACACAACATTTATGAACTGTCTGAAACGCAAAAGGCAATTAAAATTACCACCAAGCCTCCAACTTACCATAGACAACGCCACCGAACTTAATATAATCCTCCCACCTCAACGGAAATATAAATACCGACTGCCCGCATGGTTCTTTAAAGCTGACTCAATAACGCTCCAACTAACAAGACACCGAGAAGAGAAAACGCCAAACGCACAGTATGGAGCGGACTTCAACTGCATCAGAGAGAAGTTCCCTACATGGAAATTTCTCTTCACGGACGGCTCAAAGTCAAATGACATCACAGCTTTTAGTGTTATCACCGAAGGAAACCATATCATAAAATCAGTCATACTGCAAACTCAGTCATACAGAATCTTCACATCAGAGGCAGCAGCCGTACTCACTGACGTGGAATATGCAACAAGCACAAAAAGGGCCAAATTCATTATTTGCACAGATTCGATGTCAATCCTCTTAGCAACACTGAAAACAACACTGAAATTACAATCAGCATTATAAGAGACATAGTCACGAATAATCCCAACGAAATTCGCCTGAAATTTGCAACACGAGCTCCACTTCTACTCCACAACACACAAAACAGCAGAAGTAAAAATGAATCTACTATGGAACGAATATACACACTTTTATAAACCAATAAACCCCACACGAAAATCACTTAGCAAAAGCACATAGCGTTTTATGCACTACATTGAGGCTGGGGCATACCAAATTTACAGGAACACCTTTTTAACAAAACGCCAGCGCCAATATGCAATTTGTGCAACTCTGATAAATGGTATATACAACTGCAACTATATCCAAATCATATGTAAATCTCTTCATATCTCACCACTTGACCAACTACTTACAGAAGCCAGTCAATATAATTATAAAAAGCTTCATTCTTCTAATAAATAAAGTAAACCTAACACAGAAAATACGACCTACTTTAATCTATAGTCCAAGTATATACATTTGTAAAGTTTTCCATTTTACAATAAAAAAATAATATATATTAATAATAACTTTTATAAATTTGTTCATACATAAATTCATATTTTATCAACATTATAATACATATTTCAAAAAATTGGACAGCCAAGTGCGAGTTCATCTCACGTTAAAAGGGTTCGTACGTTCAATATGTTACCATTTTTTTAAACCACACTGTACTTGAAAGTCGCTTGGCAGGTCTTTCCAAATGTTCCATGTCATGCATTGTCAGAATTGCCATAGCCCATGTGGTTTGTAAACGTATGTAATGTACGTCAATCATATCCCCCATTCCGTGTTCGTTAAGCAAGTAAGATGGGTATTACACTTGGGAAATCAATTCTCTCAAGTAATCATTAATTGCTCTTTGGTTTTGATTAATAATAATTAATTAATAATCACATTACTAATTACACTAATACATTATCTTCTGCAGCTTTCAACATTTTTGACAGTTCTTTAAATTTTCCTTGCACTTTACGTGCAATAATAATTCATAATCTTGAATTTTTTTTAATTAAAAATTAAGTAGATTGCTTTGACCGCACAACTTTTGCCCTTTTCGTAATTTAATTTACAAAATATGAACGAACGAATAAAGTAATGGCGAAAAACCGGACGAATGCAAGAAGAAATTTAAAAGTGTTGAAAAAGTATTGATAATAGACCGTCGGCAAAAATCAACACTTCGTAGCCACAGCCCCGCCCTTCCCTAATCGACATCGATCACTGGTTGAGTGAGTGATTTGTCAAGTGTCAAGTATCAAGTGGTCTAACTGATCGCTCACCGTCTTTTCACTCAATTTTATTGAGAGACTTCTATTATTATTTTGAGTGACGACTACAAATGTAGTATTTTTATTTATTAATATTGTTAGTTAAGCTTAAAAACCTAAAACTAACAGTTGATGGTATAGTACTGGCTAGTGCGGCCTTCGGCTATTTTGTAATGTGTTATATACAATTTTTTTGGTATCAGTTTTGTGATCTTAAAACTATATACATATTCATATTTACAATTATACATACATACAAGTCTATAATCTTATGATCTAGTATTTCGTAGGCTGTGGTATAAGGGATGTGATTATATGTGTGATTGGAGTGTTTTGATCACTGTGGTTATTTGGTGGAATAGATATTGTATGATTTTTTTTAATGTTTTCGTTATTGATGTTAGTTAGACAAGTAGTTGGTTCTGTATTTGCAAAACATTTTGTTGTTATCCGATTTAGTGCCGTACAGTGGTTAAGTATATGTTCTGTGTCTATGGTGGCATTGGAGTTGCATAAGGGACAGTTGCTTGATATGTTTTTGTCGATATACTGTTGGTTTGTTATTTTCGTGTGTCCTAACCGTAACCTAATTATTTTATGTTTATAATTATCTTATGTCGCAGATAGTCCGCAACGCTGAGGTTGTCTTTATTTATGAATTGATACAATTTTGTACAAAAAAGTAACGTTTGATGTTGTTTGTTAAGAAGTAATTTTTTGAGATATCTATGTATAATATTATGGTTAAGGTTTGGGGTGATGATGAGTGGCATTTGCGTATCAGCTTTTGCAGCTTGGTCCGCAAGCTCGTTGCCTTTTATGTCAGAGTGACCAGGTATCCATAGGACTTCTATTTTTGGCGAGTGGCGAACCAAGGGAGACCTAATTGTGGAGGTATATAAATCGTTGTTGTTTTGGTTGGAGTTTGCGTCAAGAGATAACAAAGAATCCGAGCATATAATAAATCTGCCTTTTTTATTTTTTAAAAGCTCGATTGCATCTAATATTGCTTTTATTTCGGACGACATTATAGACGATAGGTGTGGGAGTAGTGTTTTTGGGATGTTGCTGTCGGTAGTAATGGCTTAGGAAGTCATGTTGTCGATTTGAGAACCGACAGTGTGTATAAATTTTAGGTTGTTGTGTTACTCTTTTATGTTATCGAAGTGCTGTTTGTAGATGGTTGAGGTACTGTTATTTTTAAGGTGACGTCCAGTGGGAATAAGTCTCTTTGAAGAGAGCGAGGGTGGTTTAATGTTGTGATTTTTATAAAGAATAAAAATTAGTTGGTGAGAAATATAAACTTCGATTGTTTTCCTTCTTTCTTCTTCACGAGTTTAAAAGGTTTTTGTTAAAGTGCGACTGTTAGAAAATCTCTTAAGTTTTTATTTCTGGAATATTGGCTTGGTATAATATTTTTGTTATAGGTGTGGATCGGTAAGCACTTATATGCAATTATGTTTTTTTACAAAGATGTAGTTGCTTAATTTTATTTGTGATAATTTGGCTCTCGAATAGTTACACCAATTGTTCATGTTTGTTTGTGAAAAGAGTATCTAAGTTGAAGATTTTGTTTTTTTTGGGTTCTTTTTTGATGTTTATAAATTATTGGAAATCGTCTGCGTAAGCACAGAAATGTATGTCCTTTTGTAGAGAAATTAATTTAGTTTGTTCTATGCGATTTGGAAGAAAATTACTGGTAGCGGAGAACATTGCGGTATTCCGTTTATTAGAGGATATATGTCCGACATATGTGTGTTCCTACTCGTGCTATAATTTTTCGATTGGCCATAAAGTTTTTTATGTAGTTTACTTTCCACTCTTATAGTTGATCAGTTATGGTGTGTGTACCTATTCTATCAAATGCTCTCAAGAAATCGAGGGAAATAATAGTTAAGTGACCTTTGTTCAATATTGGGTTGGTTATCACCGATTTACCTTTTTTGAAACCTAATTGATTTTCATGTAAGAAATTTGTTACGAATCACCATAACCTATTGGGACCATAACATGGGACTTTATGTTTGAATTGGAATGCTGGCTGAGCGCTATGTTATATAATTTTGCATTTTCCTTGTTAATATTGGTACTTATTGAGATATTGTTGCTGGTTTGCTCTGTAAGTGGTTCAAAAAATGTCCAGTCGGCCTTTCTGGTCTTAAAGTGTAGTCTACTGTATAACTGTAGTGATCACACCCGCTAAGGTCGTTTAGGGTTTTCCAATGGGTGTACGGCCCAAGCTCGGGTGAGCAGAGGGTTATGTCTACGTGCGTAAACGTGTACTGAAATGTGTAGGGGATTTATCAGTTAATAGCACAAGATTTGAGTTATTTATGAATTTGGTTAGTATGTTACCTTTCTTATTACTGAGTGGTGAACCCCAATTAGAGTGCCAACTGTTGAAGTTTCCGGTAATAATGCATTGAAAGTTTTATATTTTTAGTACATTTACTAGATTTTTATAGGAGAATGGTTTTGATGGTGGAATGGAAGTTGAGGTATTGGTAATTTTCTTTAAGGAAATTAGCCATTGCTAGTGCCTCCATCTTGGAGTTTATGTTAAGTTGGGTGTATTGAATTGATTTGTACTCTATTAGTTCAACTCGTCCAAATCTGTTTGATGATTTATTAGTTATGATGGTGTAGTTTATGGGTACATGTATGAAGTTAGTGATGAGATTATGTGGGGTGACTCTTCTTTTATAAGTAATAAAAATTCACTCTAGTTGCTTCGATATCCTTTTATGTTCCATTGAAAGATTAACAGTGACATTATAGTGCTGGAGACTGTAATGTTGTGTACAGTAAACATAAGACGCACTTTATGGTTTCTACAGTAAACTTTTTGTGTATTTTAAGTTGGCCTCGCTTTGTCTAACGGGGTTCAAGAAGGGCGAGCGTCTGCCTGATAGGGCAGCGCAGTTCTCACTCCCCGTCAGGCGTACCGAGACCGGGAAAAATTATCTATTGGCCATTCTGGTCTAATACATTTTACCATCTTTCTCACGCTCATAAAACGTTTGCTCTTTGCTGGCAAACAATTTATTCAGGTGATTTTCGACCTCCTCATTTGAAGTATAGGTCTAACTTCTACCGTCTAAAAAATGTTTCAGTAACGGGAAGAGATAGCAATAATCGGAATGTTTCAAATGTGGAGAGTATGATGGATGCGGCAGTGTAACCCATTCAAGTTGTAAAAGGTTTTGGCGAGTGACGAAATTTGTATGAGGTTTCGCTTTATCTTGGTGGATGCTGTTCTCTGTTGAAGTGCATCATTCCGTATGTCCAGCTGATGACAGTAGACTTCCGAATTAACTGTTTTGTTAATCGGTAAAAGCCAAAAAAAAAAAATTTTCAATCCCACCAAACATATAGCATATATTTCTTGATGGATATTTGCTTTCAAAATGCTTTGGGCCGATTTGCCTTTGCTCCATGATCTCTTGGATGTGACATTGTTATGTCCAACCCATTTTTCGATCCCAGCAATGATCCGCTTCGAATACCATGACTTTTAAGAAGCAAATCACAGGCGTCAACACTACGACACAAATTTCTCTCCGTGTGCTCATGGAAACCCAAATATCAAGCTTCGAGGTTAAACCTAAACCTTTGATAAGTTTAACATCACACCGATCTCACGTGTTGTTATTCGCCGGTTTGCATCAAATAATGTCTTCAATGAGTCTTTATCAGATTCAATCGGCCTTCCATTACGTGGTGTATCTTCGACATCAAAATTGATGGATCGAAATTTTGAAAACCAGTTCTTGCATTGGCGTTTTGTCAATACATTTTGTCAATAAACATCGGTTAATTTATTTTTGCTTGAACAGCATTTTTACCTCTATAGTAAAAAAGTTAAAGATGACTAAAATACTGCTTTGTGCTCTTCATATTTAAAAAGGCACCAACCAAAAGCTACTGCGTGTAATCCATTAGACTTTTCCACACACAAGCCTTGATATTGGGTTGGTGGAAAAGTAACTTCCGAAAATAAGAATAATGTTTCAACATTTTTTTTTTCATATAATAAAGCAACTTTATTTTATGAAATATTTTCCATTGTTGTTGTTAACTTCTTGCTAACTTTCGGATAAAACCATATTCGTCTTTGTAGAAATGCCGCTGTTTCTGCTCAAAAAACTGGCACAATACCGTTATACGCTAGTTTAGGGAATTCATTGTTACGTCATTAAGATAATTCTGCATGGAGCAAAATAAATGGTAATCAGATGGTACTAGGTCCGGACTATATGTTCAGAATCATAAGGGAAGTGTGTGGCCAAGCGTTGTCGCCCTTTCTGTTAACCAATTGCGGCCTTTTTGCTTCAGGACTTCATTAAGTCTCGTTAGTTGTTGACAATAGAGTTCTGAATTTATCATTTGCCCATATGGGAGAAGCTCATAATGAACAGGACCCTTACAATCCCATCAAATGCACCGCATAACCTTCCCCGTAGATAGCGCCGGTTTTGCAATGGTTTGGGCAGTTTGCACAGAAAAGTTCCAAATCATTCCGTCTGAGTAACATTTCGCAAATTGTAATGCGATCAATAAGATTTTTTTCTTTCAAATTGTGTGGTACCCAAACACCAGTTTTTTGCATAGCCAGCCTTTTTTAATGATCAAAAACTGTCGTATGGTGGATGCCGGGATCCTTAGCGATGTCACGAGAACTTATGTGCCGATCATTCTCTACTTTTTCAAAAATGTGGTCCACTTTTTCGGTGCATGGCCGACCAGACCAGTCGCGTCTTTGACTTCCAAATTTACCAAGCGAAATCGCACAAACCATGTTTTATGATGTGCACAAATTTTTTTATGCGCCTTCGCTGTAGAATAACTTTTTCCGAAGAAATAAAGTAAATTGTAGCGAATTTTCTCTGTTTTGGCACTCATTTTCTTTAAGCAAAAACAGCTGTTTTAATAATCAAAATATATATCATCAATATTAATATCAAAATATATAATGATTATGAGGCTTAAATGTGAGGGTGTCTGCGAAAAACACATTTAAACCCTATGTCGAGATAAAACGAAATTACTTTCCTAACCACCTAATGCATCAAATTATTTACCGGACGTGCTTATAGCTTCACAAATGATTTAATTTTAAGATTCTCCTGTTAGTATTTTTAACGCCAAAAGCAGATACTGGGGTAGCTTTAGAGCTGCTTCTTCGTATATAATGAGACCAGACGATTTGTCTATCAGGAATCAGTATCAGCTCTCCTCTGATAATCTTCCTCTTGTGGTTGTTTTTGACTCTGCCCCGAGGATTAAAACAAAAAAAGACGACTGCTGCCACCTTACTTATTTGTACTTCGCCGAGGTTTGGAAGATTCTCTAGTTTTTAACTTGGAAATCATGATGCCCGAAGATATTGAAAATGCCCACTCAATTCTCAGCAGCTCTCATTTCTGCCCCCTTAAATCCATCACTTGGTTCAAAAGTGCGAATTGAACTATACCCTAGCTATCGAGGCACTGCAGCTTATTAAGAAGAGAGAGAAGAAGAGACTTAAGAGACAGTTTTGTTGTAGAGTGCATAAAAAAGTCAAAAAGCTGCTGGCGCTTCACAAAGAGATGGAAAACGACCGATTATTATCAAATGTCCAAACAAATGTCAATGGCTAGGTCTTAACGGACCGAGCCGAGGCTTTCGCTGAAGCTTTAGAAGATCGATTTCAGGCATTGGATACTTGCCCTACTTGGGTTCGCGAGATCCTGATGAGGCTGGACAGCGCCAGACAACTATATTCCCCAGTTACTCCCAGTTACTTACTCAGAAAGTCTCGGCACACATTAAAGGGTTGAACTCTAAAAAGACTCCAGATAAAGATGGTCTGAATAACTTCACATGGGGATTCATAGGTTCCATGGAACTCCTAAACAGCTGAATAGGGTTGTCAAGTTTATTCGTGAACGATTTGTGGCCAAGGAGTACGTAGTGGCCGCTTATCTCGACATAAAACAGGCCTTCGACGGAATTTTGCACGACAGGCTGCTTCAACTATGGTTAATGGTGCGGAACTACCTTAATAACAGGAATTTATCAGTGGTACCACATTGCGGTGAGTCTAGCTACAACGGCATATGTTCAGGGTTCCCCCAGGGTAGCGTTTTGGGGCCAACACTCCCTATTCTGTTTACGCAGTACATGCCCACAGACTCAGAAATACCGCTATAGGGTCTTGAAGATTTTATTATCGCCACATTTGCAAACGATACGGCCAGACACAGGTGCATGTATGGTACCACGGACGCTCTGCCACAACACCTGCTTCATTTTGAAATCTGGACAATACGATGGAAAATTGGCATTAACAAAAATAATTGTTCCAATGTGATGTACACCTTACAGCCGGTACTGCAGGCTAAGATCTTACTGGTGTCCCGTGGTTCATAAGGACGGCGGACCTTGAGAACAACTTAAAAATCCCAAAAATTGGTGATGTAAATAATCGTCAGGCTAAAAATGTTATTGCCATACCTTGTCGACGTCTCACTGGCATTTTTTCCCAAACTGAATTTGAAACTCACTAAATTGTTTTTGTCATTTATAATGCACCAAAGATATAATCATTACCAATAACCTACTAAACTTTCTATTTTATTACGAACTTGACTTTCATATATCAAAAGGGCAAGCTGATAAAGCAATATAAATATCACGTGTCACGATGTTTAAATCTCCGAAAATACCGATCTGATTTCAATTTAATTTTGGAAATATGTTTGATAAATATTATTGTTATTGTTATTATTATTATTATTATTATTATTATTATTATTATTATTATTATTATTATTATTATTATTAATATTTTTATTATTATTATTATTATTATTATTAATATTATTATTATTATTATTATTATTATTATTATTATTATTATTATTATTATTATTAATATTATTATTATTAAATATTTTCTTTATTATTTGTCTATCGTTTTTTCCGACTTTTCCGATAGACTTTCGCACCAAATTTTACATAAAACCATGATAACATCCATATAGATATGCACCAAATTTTATAGTATTCGGTAAAAGTCTTTAGGCTTCGGACAGACAAACAGGCCCCTCAATGAGCACTTTGCTGAACGACCGCGATAAGCCGTTCAAAACTGGTCTTGCCGATATATTTTATATAAAAATTTAATTTAAAATTCTGAGTTCTTTCTGGATCATAAAACATCTATACGAACGTATTATAATATTTCAAGTGGAAAGCATCCAGATTTCAAGATTTATTTTACACTTATTGTGTAATTGTTTTAAAAATTATCTAAGAGTAAAGCCTTGCACTATTGAATTCAAACTACGCATATAGAGAGATAATTAGCATTATCTTTTTTCACATTGACATAACTGATATTGTATATACTCGCATGCAGCGCAGCTTAGACTAAGGTATTAAAACTGGCACTGCAAGCACGTTCGCGGTGGGGTTGTGTTTTCAGTACTTAGTTGGAAATGCATTGACAATTAAATAAAATAATGAAAAAATGTAGTTTTTGGATTATTATATTTATATACGAAATAAGGGAATCTTACCTGGTAGGACGAGGCTGAATACCAATGCGATTATCACAGCGTAGGAAAACGTCACTATGGCCGATGATGTTGATGTCGAAGGCATCGTTGCTTTCCTTGCTGTAGCCATTTTATATTATTAATATAAAGCAAAGTTGCTAAGACAACAATATAAAACCAGATTTTAAGTTTCGCGACGTGAAGACTGACTTGATGGTTTGAGTTATGTATTTACATATCAATTAAAGCAGCGCTAATATTTAATTTGAAATGGTTCTCAAATCACACCTCGATGAAATTTTCTGAAAATACAGACTAAAAACCAAACGAAATTTCTCATTAGTTAAACCATACGAAAACAGATATAGTAAGATGGCTTATAGTTTTATTCTCAGCACTAGAAAAAAATAAAAACACACCGTCAAAAAGGCATTCAAGCGCTCAAAGTAAAACAAGTCAAACGAGTCGAAGCACGTTAAGAATCGAATTTAAATCGAAGCAAAGTTGAGTTGATGGGCGAACGGTTTAGAACTGTCTGAATCAGAATATTTTCAAAAGCACTGATTTCTAAATACGAAATGTAACTCAACTGATTACGATGAGAGCTAAACACCAACCTCAACGTAGACTCTCACACACACACTTGGACACAGGCATAGATACTCACTCACTCGATCACTCCATCCAACCAAATCGCTGAGAACCAGACTCATACCCTGGCAATGACCTAGTCGACCCAAACACGACGATCCGCCAAAACGAACACTTCTCGAAGGAAAACGGCTGCGATATGTTCGAAAGGTTGGTATAAAAATAAGTTAACTACTCGTAATAAAACAAGAATAACGCTAAGTTCGACTATGCGGAACCCGTAAGTAATACTCGGCACATAAAAAACTGTTTTTATAATTAGAAAGCGAGTTTCATCAAATTAGGCCTATGTTGGCTATGTGAAAATTAATTTTTCGAGTAAACCTTGGTTAGTAATTTGAATGTAGACGAACGGACCTGAGCTAGTCAAGAATAAAAATACTTTTTGGGTCTCCAATATCTGCCTTATAAGCTTTATGAAAAAGTTTTAAATGTTTTCACGGAATGTGGATTGGAATGGCTTTTTTCTGCGTTGCGTCTAGGACCTCCAGTCCGTCACTACCAACCCCAATAAATATTTTTCCTTTTCGTTTATATAACTATTTTTTCTAATACTGTTTATACGGAATGTAAAAACTGTATAAACTTGGCGATGATTAGACATAAACAGAAAGCGCATTTAAGGTCATTATGAGCCCCGATTAATGCTTAATAAAAATTAAAAATAAAATTTAAAAAATAAAAAATAAGTCTCCCAGCGAATTTTACACATTTAAATATTAATATTCCGAATTATTAGAGCATAACTGATTGATGAATGAAATAAAATTTATTTATTACATTATATTTCATATTGGAAATATAAATGAAACGAATCACAAAAACGCAGGTTCATTTAATTACTCATTTCGAATTAATAACAAGTCAACAATATAAATTTTAAAATTTTATATAGTATGAACACATAGAACTTACTATTGTCAAAATTTTGTGACATCATAAAATGAAAAAGGTCCTAATTGACGTGTTCGACCGGCCCCGACAAATGTACAAGAAGGTCTCTACGTTTACTTAGAGTAGTGCCAAAGTTTGCTATAATACATTATGTTTTATTAAAAGTGACAATACCCCACTCTGTTTCAATCTTTCTCTTAATCAGATTTCGTCTCCCTGGTCAGAGCTCGTCTTCCTTATCACAATCAACTTGTTTACTCATCGTACATCTAACCTGCTTCAGTTTGGTTTTAACTGAACATTTCAGATGCTAACCAGCCGTCGGCAGGTCTGAAATCATATAGGATTACGCATGATCACTTCTGCTTTCGATTGATTTTGTTATGTCAGTATTGACTTTTAGTTGAAGTTGTCTATGAGGCAAAATACTATTAATTTCTGGTAAACCGCCCTTAGTATTTAATTCGATTAGGTTACAATGACGTCAGCGTTCTCTGTTGCTTAAGTAATTCTTATATGTCGCCACACCTACTGCTTGTCTCGAAATGACATTTTTCGAGTCAAGCGTTCTAGTTGCATTGTATCTCCACAAGGCAAGTGTAGTTTGGTACGAAAGTCGTAAAATACCGGCCAATTACTATTTGAAGCAAAGTAAAACAACATAAAACTGTTTGCTTTTTGTATGAAATATAGTTTTATATGCACCACCGCCCATCATATAAATGTGCGTTTAATGTTAATCGTTAAGTATCAATGTGAACAAATAAAATAAAATAGTTTTGTATGAAATATGTATATATGTCTAATTCAAAACCGAAAGTCTGACAAAGAAAACTAATGAATAAGTCAAATTTAAATCTAAAGGCGTTGCTACAATTTATCAACTGGAAAACTTTAAATGCTAAAGTTCAAAACCAGGCCAGTATATTAAGTGAAATATAGATACATATCAGTTTCGTTTTCTTTGACATGGAGTAACCGTTCTGTCAAAACTAATATGCTATTAATTTTGTAGGTGGTCCAGAAAGAGCAACACACACAACCGGCTGTTTTATTGTTGTCGTGAAACCGCGAGCACTCCCCGACTCTGATCGCCGCATGACAACTTACATGTTAAGTGGTCTGAAATACGAAAATGATAACTGCAAACACCTTACTTCTGTTTCGCGTTTTTGCGATATTACTTGCCCTGTACATTGAACGCGTGGTCAGCGAATTCAATATTTGGAAATCCGCTTATCCCCTGTCACATAAGCTGCTTACATGTATTTGCGGGTGCCGCACAAAATCTTGAAAATAAATCAAGAGAAATTATCTCAGATTGACGACTAGGATGTTAAATCGATTTTGTTTCGCATTTCGAAATGTATTTTGAAACAGAGACATAAACATAAACTGTTTTAAGCCAGTTCGATGCGGTTAAGTGTCTTCAATCTTGAATATAAATCAGCAGCTCCGTTACCAATCTCCGGTTAAAGTACAAGTGAACATTTTAATTTTTTTTTCATGCGCGAGCTTAGTAGCAGTTCTAAGCGAGTGGCATTGATTTGTTAACGTAGCAGAATAATTAATTGAGTGGTAGTAAAGTGAGGTGAAAAGGTTCTCAGTAGTCAACCGTGGATCACAATTATAATATTTTAAACGACAGATTCAACAGCCGAGTGTTTATGCGTTTATATGGCGAAATTGTTACTTGCCTTTAAAGGTAAGCATCCAAAAGCCAACAATTGTCACAGCTGTCATAGCTCAGCAAAATTGGTATGAGGCTCGGCTAATTGGTATGAGGTATCGGTTAATATTCCCTATATAGAGCTGAGGATCACTCCGTTTTTGCTGATTAAATCTGGTTTCGAGACGACGCGACGTTATTTTGAAACACCCTCCAACCATCATGAGTTGGATAATCACACGGTAAACATTCTTTCTCTGAAGTTCCATTCTCTATACCCTTCTTAGACGATACCGATGAAGCTAAATAAATGGTCACCATTGTGGATTGATGCTGCTCTACTGCTGTCTGCCCCACTTTTGAAGCCAAGTTGCTCCGAATACTGGACTGATTAAGTTGTGTGATATGTTAAATTAAAGGGCTTATTGCAAATATATATATATACATATGTAGATAATTTTTTTATATTTTTTAAATAAATTTAAGACTAATTATTTATTTAAAAAAAAAACCATAAAAATGTACAATTTCACTTTCAATACAAAAATATACTTTCCATTTTCAACCCTCACATTTTTGCTACTCCATTCAAAGCTATCTTTATTTCAAAAACCGTTCATATAATTGATAATTGAACTATTTCGACTGTGACTAACTTTTTTGGTTTTTTTGGGTACAGAACTGCAATTGAGGGGTTTTATTTGAATCTTTACAACAATCGGAAATTATAGAAAACAAACAAAAAAAGCACCAAAAGACCTTGTTTTATGGTCGGTTTGTTCCAGTAAAACCGGTTCGATTTGATTTAATGTGGATTGGTGATGTTCTATTTGAAGATTATTTGCTAAAATAAAGCATGTGCTTTAGAAGTAATTTAATTTCACATAGTTTCGCATACACACATACAGTACATTACGCAGGCGAAACAAGCAGATGAATCGAACCTTAAAAAAATCCGATTCAAACTGATTTCAAACGTTAAAAAGCTTCTAACGCAAGCTTTTTATAAAGAAGAAAAGTACAATTACGACAGAAAGCTTAGAGCTTAAAGAGAAGAGACGGACCGTGAGTTCCAACGTTTAACAACGCTCACGAAACATACCCATATTCCAATTTGTCATATGAATAATCGACAAATAAAAAGTAAAATTTAATTTTCGGGAAATCAGACCCATTGAAGTTGCCTGGTACACAGCAATACGTGGACAATTCAAAGTTAACTACAGAACAACAAATAGAACCACAACACTTTTTATCAGATATAGAATGCAAGAAGCCAACCATATTATGAAGGTTAAATTATTAAAATTACAGTTAAAGAATTTTTAAAACATTTTTTTTTTAATCTTTTTTTTTTGGTTGTTAAGATCAAAGCAAGGGTAACGTAAAATAATAGATAAACATAAAGATGCCAGTGCGATTGTAAATACTAAATTTAATTTAATGGTGTTAAAAGTTGTAACGACGCAAAATCTTTTAGAGAACATCCTCTAACTTCAATAACAATGAAAGTAATCCTTATCCTTTTTATTTGGCTAATTTCTATCAATTCAATATACCAGTGATCGAATCTAACACACTATTACAATATTTAAAATCTTCTAAATTAATCAATCACACTTCACTAAGTTGTTATGTATTTGTTCTTTTGTTTTAAATTTAATTGAAGTTGTAAAATTGTAACAGTAAGATTAAAAATATTTGTGAGTAATAAAAAAAAATAATAAAAAAAAATCTAAATTAACCTTTTCACCTGGTTCTGATAACATTCCCAGTTCTATTCTAAAGTTTTGTGCTGAGGCTTTGCCTAGACCACTCTGAAAATTGTTCGGCTTATCCGTGTATACCTCTATTCAACCTAACATTTGGAACTAATCGTATATCGTTCCTATGAATAAAAAAGGCAGTAAGGCGGATATTTTGTTTTATAGAGGTAAATATATTTTATTATATTAAATTTTATATCAGCAATATTTTGTGTTTCTTCAATCTGTTCTTTTCTTTTAAATTTAATTTATGTTCTTCTACAATAACAGTTAAATTAAAATATTTGTTATGTACTATTACTTTGTTTGAAGTTCGTCATCGTCATGATCAGGGTTGCCAGCAAGCCATTTCCATGTCGAACCGAGTACTTATCGAAGAGTGTTGCGGTGTTTGACAACACCTAGCGTACTTCTAGCCTGCAGTTCCCAATTAAAAATTTACTGCTAAAAACCGGATATGCTATAATATGTGCAATCTTGTTCTTTCACGCTTGCTTTCGCTTCTTTGCTGGCTTATAGTTCAATTAAAGCAAACGCGAAAGCTTAAAAAGAGCTTTGATCCCTATGACTGCACCACTGCATGCAAGTGCGAAAAAGAAAGAGTCTTATAGAAGTGTAGCCACACCTGTCACATCAAAGCTCGACTTGCTAACCCAATAAACAATTTATTGCATCAATTTATTTATCGCGCTATGACATCTACTTGTGCGACAACCTGCACTTTGCGGTGAAACAAAGGGTGATGAGTGTAATTTTTTGATTTCTTGGAGTAAAAAGGGATAAAGGTCATTATTTTACTAACTATATCCGTTTATATTGTGATAACTTAAGATTGAGAATAATCTAATATCTCAGTTGAAGTGTGGCAGAGTTGGATTGACATAAAAATAAAGGAATCTATTAATTTCTAATATTACTTTTGTGTACTTCATTCCCAGTCATTGTGATGACGGTTGTGTTCCTACTTTACTACATTACTGTCTCCTGTAGGTATTTTTTCGATAATTTAATCTTTTATATTGTTTCACGAATATTATTGTCACATCGGCTGATAAGTTCTGATACACAAATGGCGCCACAAGTACGGAATTAGTGATTTCTTTCGTTTCCTTCAAAAGGCAGCTGTAAAAATTTTATTACAATCTGACAACTACTTTAACCCTTCCAGCACCAAAATCAGGGGGTGATACTAAAAATCTGAAAATTTGCAGACGTACTGAAACAAATACTCAATTTTATTTGAAGTAACTGGTCTCATCTGCCCTATAGGTGTTGTCCCATATAAATGACAGAATGACTCTGAGCCTACTGATTTTATTCTTACCGAGAATTTTTTAAATATTAAAAATATATAAATTTTCAGTATTAACATAGAATGTATTTGTTGTCTAAACATTATTTTCGTGATAATTGGCAAAGAATCGCCTCCTTTTAAATATTGCATTTTTTTACAAATTATGTATGAGGTCATTCAAAAAGTCGAACGAACATGTGTTTGAAAGGTGACATTTCAGCCAACATTTTTTATGAAGACAGCTGTGTAATTCGTTGCTCGTGTTAAAAGTTATACTAATTTGAATATGAGTGAAATATCTGAAGAAATACGCTATGTGATGCTTTTCTTACTATAAAAAGGGAAAAACGCTGCGAAAACATACCGAAAAATATGTGAAGTTTACGGTGAGAATTCTGTTAGCGAACGCCGGACCCAGGAGTGGTTTTCTAGGTTCCGTTCTGGAAATTTTTATGTAAAAGATGCACTTTGCACTAGTCGTCCTATCACTGAAAAAGTCGATGCTATTTTGCAACTGATGGAGCAAGACCGGCACGGATGCTGTCAGAAGATAGCGGAGGCACTAAACATAAGCCATATGACAGTTTGGAATCATTACAATTACAAATCATTACGGGCGAAAAAAAATTGATTAAATACGAGAATATTCAACCGGCCGGTGACCTTCCACAAACGACTTCAAAGCCTGGATTGACGGCAAACAAGGTTTTGTTAAGTGTTTGGTGGGATTGGAAGGGAATTGTCTATTATGAGCTGCTAGAACGTGGCGAAACGGTCAATTCGGTCCTCTACTGTGAACAACTCGACCGTTTGAATGAAGCAATCGAGAGAGAGAATTGGCCAACATAAAGGGAGTTGTCTTTCATCATGACAGTGCTAGGCCAAACACACCTTTGATGTCCCGGAACAAATTGACGGAATTTGGTTGGGAAGTTTTGATGCATCCACCGTATAGTCCAAACCTTGCACCCTCTGACTACATTTTGTTTCGGTCTCCGCAAAACTCTCTTCATAGTAAAAAATTGGCTGACCGAATAGCCGCTGAAAATCACTTGATCAAGTTTTTCGCTGATAAACCACAGAACTTCTACACCGATGGATTTATGAAGTTACCCTGAAAATAGTCATAGATAATAATGGCTAATATGTAGTTGATTGAAATTAATTTGAATAAAGAAAATTTTGTTTAAACGAAGACTTTTTATAAGACCCAATATATTTTTGGTGCATCCTCATAGTTTGCACCTACCATTATTATTTAACTCCACGAAATCCTGTAAATGCGAAACGTTATTAAGAAGTACCCCTTTTGGTGATTGAACTTGGGAAAGTATTCTATTTTTAGGGTTCCGTACGTTTGAGTAAGAACGGCATCATCACACTTGCTTTTGTCTGTCCCACTTTTACAGCCAATTTGCTCCGAATCTACTGGACCGATTAAGTTTTGTGATATCTAAAATGGATTGTTGCAAGGGTTTAAAATATAGTAGTTGTAGTGGTTTTTTATTTTAACAGTGTAATATATATACATTACGTAGTAGGACTGATTAAGCTCCAGCGAGTCCAACCAATACAAAATCATCTTATTAGCTAACACTTAATTTAGTATTTTTAAGACAATTTAAAGAACATTAGTTAATTGGCATAGCACCTTGCTGTCTGCCTAGGTTTTAAATATATGATCGGAGCAAAACGTGGCAAGTTATACAAAAAGTGTAAAATTTTGTCTTATTGAAAAAAAGAGTTGAGGGAAAAAAGGTACGATTGAGTGACGTATTGAGTGAGCGTTGTATCTATTCTAAGCTTGGATTACAAATCCAAGCAAAGCCTCTGGTTGAGACAAAGTAATAACAACAAATTCTGCTCCCAAATCTTTTGGGGTATCCTCATTAATTATAGGTGATTCTACATGTTGAATTATCTCGTAAGCTTCTTTCTTGTGCTGAATTTTGATCTTCGTTGTCAATGCGATCACCATTTCAAATTTCTCCAGTTTTCTCAGAATTGTTCTCAGCATATTGCATTTTGTTTACAGAAGTACCCGTTTATCTATTTCATTGTCCAAATAATCGTCTTCTACGTCAGCCTCGAAATGTACATATATCAGCATTTGTCCGTGTTTTTTGCCCCATAATTCCTGCAATTGTTTTTGAATTTAAAAAATTTAGAACTCTTCATACGGAACTGCAATGATAATTTGCCGCTCTAAATACAAAAAAAAAATGTATGACTACTGCTTTTGCAAAAACACTAGTTATCAATGGAATATCAGACAACTATTTATAATCAATTGTACATTGCCCACATGTTTCTTTTCGATCACTTCTTTACTACTTCTTTACGACTTTCATTTCGTTTGTGTGTGTACCGTACTCAACTCCGATCTCGCATATCAATTGGCATGCATGCCCCTGAAACTTGGCTCTTATATTTTATACACATATATATGTTATGTGCCTCAATTATAAATTATAATATGCTTCCAAAAGTGATATATAAATATATATATATATATATATATATATAATATATTATATAAATTATAAATTATAATCCAATAGCTAATCTAAAGGAAGGTGAGCTATCAGTTTGCATTTTCCACCATAATTTTACTTGGTCGGGAAAGACGATTATTTTGTTGGCAACGAAAGCGAGGCAGTCGAGGTGACGACGTTTTTGGGGTTTCGATGGATTGATATTTTACATGCGCGCGATGACTCGCATCGCATCATCGTGTAACATTCGAGGGTTGAGCCGAATTTGAGAAATGAAAACGAACTCCTTAGCTATGAAAACAACAACAAGTACTTTTTGCTTTTCAATCGTTTGATTGAAGCAGATAAATGAACGCAAAAATGATATCCTGTCAAAACAACAACAAGTGCATGTGTTGATACTGAGAGAGAAGCCGTTTGAGCGAAGCATAGAAACTGAAACCAAGACGGCCGTTGTAAAAACCACAAAACCGATGGCATGCTTTGATACTGATAAAACAAACGTTTGATCAAAAACAACAGCAAGAGGAAAGGTACGCGTTGTTGTTATTTATATATGTATTTATGTACATATTTATTCATTCATTTACATACTGAATATGTCTCACATCAAAAGCTCGTAAGTGCTAAGCACACTAACACGTTTTTTTCTTTATCTTCTTTCGCGGGTTTCGTTTATTGATGCATATTATTTACCATTTACAAACTCCACATCAAGCACCTTTATACATTTTTTCCACTGGTCCAGCAGACGCTGGTAAAACTTTCGTCATTAGACTCATAATGGAAATTTATAACAGATTTACTGACACAAAGGGCTATTGTAATGCTTATATAACTTGCGCTATCACTGATAAAACTTCTTAGCGAATTGGATGGGACAACAATTCATTGTACACTTAGAATTTCAATTTCAAGACTATTGTGTCTGCCATCTGCATTTGTATAGATCTCTATTTAGATATGTACAAGTATCAATCATCAATGAAATAAGTATGATCAGCCCAGAGCTTTTAGTAAAAATTTACTTGCGTTTAAAAGAAATAACCAATAATCATAACGAAGAATTTGGTGGTATAGATATTATATTTATTGGAGATTTGCGGCAGCTACCACGGGTACAAGCAACACCAATATATAAGCCTATTAGAACACACATGGTTGGACTCCATCTTTGGCGAAAACATAAATTTTATCAACTCAAACAAGTGAAGAGAGAGGCTAATGCTGCATTTTCTAATTTACTAACTAAAGTAGGCAATGGTGGACCTTTAGAAAAACAAGAAATCGAGTTGATAGAATCGAGGTTTTTACAAAAGATGATACTCAAAAATTGTGCCCTAATAGGATTCGCCTATTTTTCGAAATGGAACATGAAAGTACCTACAAGAGTTACGTTCTACAATAATTCGAAGGCAAAATTATCTCTACAGCCACTGATTCAATTACGGGGTCTAAAAATCATAAAGAAAGTGCTAATTTTAGAGTAAAGTTACATAAAAAGTCAGTTATACCATACGAAATTATTTTTGTAAAAGGCATGTTTTATCTCATCACAACAAATGTTGATATATCAGATGGATTATGTAATGGTACGACAGTAAAATTAACGCATTTAGATTTTGATACAAACAACATTTTAGTTAGAGTTTGGCAGGAGTTTTGTGGTTTAACAACGATTGGTTGGATGCAAAGCAAAACAGCTGCTCAGTTAGCTGTACACAGTGGAGTTAGTAGTCTTGCTGTTGCTGTGCCTATTGAACTACGATCTGCGAATATTTCATTGGCATCAGATAAGAAAATTATTGCTACTCAAAATCATTTTCCTTTAATTTCGACTATTATAATACATAAATCACAGGGTGGAAATTTAACTGAAATAGTTTACGCGTACAGCAAATATTATTTGCAAAATTTTGCAATATTAAGAATATTATTTGTTTACGTTAAGCTATCTCGAGTAGACATACGAAAACTTGTATATTGTAACACCCCATGATCCAACGAAAGAATTTATCATAATCGAAAGCAAGCTAGATCAACAGAGAAATTGCTGCAAGAATTTCAAAGATTATCTTTAAACTTATTGCAGACCTTTCATCATTAATTTTTAGGTGCCAAAGTTGGAAAAGACATACCTTAGATTCCTTGGATCTAGTTACTAAAAATTCGAACCTACTATTACTTTTCGAAACGTGGATAAGAAATGAAGAATAAATTGCCCTTCCTAATTTCAATTGCATTTCTTATTATAAACGACAAAATGTTCGTTCAGGTGGAGTCGCAAGATATCGTAGAACTGAAGACGCGGCTCATATTTGTATAGAAAATATCTGAACGCTTTTGTCAAATATTAATGATTTGAGTACTAAGCACTCATCAGTTGGTGATATTTTTTTAGTTATTTGTAAAATAGGAATCGGCTTTGCAATAGTTATTGTAGCTATTTATATATCCGCAAATCAACAGATTGAGAATATTATATTATTCATTCATCGATCATTGTTAGAATATACCGAGGGAGGTTCTAAATTACTTAAACAAAGTTTTCATAAGGTTCAACTCATATTGGCTGGAGACTTCAGGATGATGGTGCTTGAGATTGTTGTTGTTTCTACTGTTTATATATCATATATACAATTAAACACGTTATTAGCCCCAATTATTTTAAAACTTGATTCCTAATATTTTGTGCAGCCGTTTCACTTCAATAGTGTGTTTATATAGGTGAGGCACATTAATTTAATTTTTTTTGTCCTTCATTACTCGACTAGGGAGCATAGGGCTTCCCACAAGTCTCTTTAATTTATTCACAATCGGGACTGTGGTGGTTTCGTTATTCGAACTGCCAGTCAGTACACGGTGATAGATGATTTTTGGGGCAGAGCAGATGATTAGCCTATTGCTGCTATGTACAGCCAATGTGGCGCCATCTCTGGCTTGGTAGACAAAGCCTCTCCATTTTTATGTTTTAATGGCAACCCTGACTCTACTCTGTTTTTTGTTTGCCATATTTGTGGGAGTGTATTATACTATCACTTCACTATATAATAACGTATTCGGTATGAACTTTAATCCGATTTTATTAATATAAAAATAGAGCAATGTAATCGTAGCAGATTATCAATTCATTCGCGTTCGTCCTCTTCTCAACTATCGCAACTTTCTTGTCGTTAATTTAAACTTCGTAGACCCGGTTGGTCTTTCTGTGACCTTTGCAAGGCCTAGTGAAGGGTGGTTAGAGGGCACGCTTGACTGAGTCTGAGTGGACGAACACATGTGAGCATGTATCTTCCTATTGCTATGATTAGAAGTCACAGTTGGACGAATTTTTTGCATATGTTAACAAAAACTGCTAATAAAATCTGAAGGACATGGTGTAGAATCCATATTATCAAAAAATTCACTTGGAAAATAAATCGGTTTTCCATATGTCATCTCAGTAGCGGATGATTGTATAGTCCTAAAGTACAGCCGGAAGAAGTTGATGCAACGGAGTATCAGCGTTACACATCAACGCTGCTTTAAACGTTTGATGCCACTTTTCAATCAAACCAATTGACTGCGGATGATAACTAGTCGTGTGACTGTACTTGCTACCAACGAGTTCTCCTTGTTCCTTAAACAAAGGCGGACTCGAACTGAGTGCCTTGATCCGTAGTAATGGTTTTGGTGTTCCGAACCGTGAAATCCAAAGTGTCCAAAAACCCCACACAATAGTTTCAGCGTTTATGTAGGTAAGCAGAATGGCTTTTGGCCAAGGTGAAAAGCGATCAATCATGGTTGTTCAGTACCCGCCAGAAAAAAGGAGCACCTAACAACAGAAGTACAGCTGAGATCAGAGGAACAGATGAAATGAAGCTTCCTTGCTCAAACTATGCATAGATTTGGCACAACAGCTTACACTGCTCCTACGTTTGTCTCATTCCTACATTACACCCACCCGTTATTCTATGTTTTTTTTTTTGCTCTGGCTCTGAATTCGATAAAAAAATCAATACAGAAGTTGAAGGGTGATTCTACATTACGAACCGAAACGCAAAACAGTGCAAACAGTAAACTGAAGTTTATATATGTGTGTACTAAAGTATCACATCAATTAACCTGTTAAAAAAAAAGTGTAAGGTGCATATTAAAGTATAACAGGAAGGAAAATTGTATGTCAAGCAACAGCAGTCGATTTGACAAAGCCTGACAACATTATTTAAAAGATATTAACCTGGAAGAACTGCAGAAAAAAATCGCAGAGTTCGAGCAATTGGTTCACTTACATAACCAGCAACTCGCCAACATTACCGAGCTCATAAATCAACAACAGCAACAAAACGAAGGCAACATAATTGTTATGAGCACAAGCAAAGTATTGGACCAATTCCGACACCTAACGGGGTTTTCGGACAGCAAGTCAAACAGCCTAATATAATTTATCAGAGCTGTGGAATGTACAATTGGGTTGTGTGACGAAAACGAACCCGTGCTGAATTTCGGATTTGCAAATCGTCGTGAACGAGAAGATTATAGGAAAAGCTGCGAGGTGCATTAGGACTATTGGAGACAACCCACCCTGGAGCAGAATCAAACACAGACTTATGGAACATTTCCGACCAATCAAAACATATAGTGAGGTTTTCAACAAAGCAAGAATGATTAAAGTAGTCAATTTGAAAGAACTGTTTAATGAATTTATTTATTTCAAACACGAAATAAATGAAATTTATCTTTATGATGAGAATAAACCGAACTTGTACCACCCAGAAAACGTCGACAGAGACCTCGTAGAGATTATTCTAGAAAATATTAGTGGACAAGTCAGAATTCACATAGAAGAAAAGGAAACAATAGAATCTCTGTATAGAAAATGTGGTAAGCTAAAGCTTCTTTATGATCCAAAGTGTATCGATTATAACCATAAAAAATTATAAAAGTGTTAATTATGCCGTTAGTGATAAGAATAAATATGTAAATAGATACAGAAAGTGTGACGAGGAAATGCAAAGTGACGATAAAAATGTTATGTATACCAACACTAATGCAAATAATATTGTGCGAAACATTCAAACCAATAGCCGCAATCCTAACTTTAACTTGAAAGCAAAGATTAGGGTGTCTAAAATAAGTGTCGATACTTACCAAGCTATTAATCACCCAATGGATATTGAAAATATTGAGGAAGAGATAGAAAATGTAGATGAAGAAATTAATTTTTAGTACTGCCTCACACCGACATTAATGAAATAAACGCTTTAGACTCTCCTGATTTAGACGATAATCGGATGCAGAGGGAAGATCCATTTGATGAAAGCGATTCCATGAATTCCCAAACTTGCCAGGATGAAGATCTAAACGATAACTTTTCAATACTTGAAACAATCGTTAACAATTTTAGAATTCAAATTGTCCTTACGCACACAGAACTCGAAAGAAAGCATTTTTTATAGAAAAAAATGACATAAATCAGGGAACCGTCACAGACATTGTTCGAAGATATATCAGATCAAGAAAAGTAGGTATCTATACTGAAATATCCGATCAGGAATAAAATAAAGTACATAAGCTTTTCATATTTTTATATGCAGGAAATTCAAGAGTTAAATTTGTAAGATGTTCATATCTTGCTAGAGACATTGAAGATTCAAAAAAGGAGAAAAAATGCAGGTTACAATTTTAGAAAGCAAGTTATGCATTAATTCAACTACGCTAACAATTTATTCTTTATAACATAAGAAGAGGTTGGAGGAGCAGCACACGCAAAGTGGGTATTAAAAGATTTGCATAGAACATAGAATGGATCATGTTGCAAATAAGAAGCTCTACAAAAGGAAAGACTAATAGGAAAATAATGTCTAGTTGGACGTGCTGGTACACTAAAGTTAATCATTCTAAGTAAGAAAGGTGAGTTAATACTACCATAAATGAGGTTATATATAAAAGTTACACAAATCACCGTTCCACGACAAAAACTCATACTTCATATTTCCATAAAAATTAAACCGGGCATTCAGGCATTTTACCTACAATTGAGAGTCTTAAATATCAGAATTGCAACCCAAAAATAAAAACAACCATTCACAAAATTATTAATAATTATCATATTTGCTCATCTGCAAAACACGACAGAAATCGAATTAAACCTTAATTCTACAATAGTGAAACACCTTTAAATATAAATGAAATCATACACGTTGATACATACACCAACAGCAAAAACTTATTTATTATTTTTATTGACAAATTGTCCAAGCACGCCGTCTGTTTTCATTTACCAGATAGAAACAATCAAAGAATTAAACTCAAAATCCAAGAGTTTATTTCAATTAGGGAGAAAATAAAAAAAAACGAGTTTAAATCTAAAAATACCACCGACTTTAGAATAGGAAAGAAATTGAGTTTCACACTACAATGCCCAACAGTCATCCAGGCAATTCTGACATAGAGAGATTAAATAATACAATTTACAAATAAAAAATTAGAGTTTTGAATTTAGAAGGAAAAATACCAATAACATACCATATTACCACTAATAAGTGTACACCTTTTGAAGCTCGATCCGGTAAAGTAAATTTAGGCCAAATCAAACAAAGAATAAAAGATATGAAACAAAAAGTTCTGTTAAAACAAAGCGAGAATAGGGAAGAATATAACGAAAGTTGAGATATCGGATATATAAAAAAATTACGAAAAGCCACCTACCCACCTACGACACAAAGAAGAACCAATGTTCAGAAGGAAAAACCTGGAAAATGTTCACCTCATAAATATAAAACGACCTGCCAAATATTTAGCAATAGAAACATCTAAAAACGTTTATATTGCACTATGCACCAATATTAAAAACAAAATGCCTTAAAAACAATATTTAAAGCAATTATTCGAAAGCTTTAAAAATATAACTGTAATAATTAAAAACAAATCTATGAATGTCAAAAAAGAAAAAAAAAGAGAAGTAACCATTTTTGCACGACCTCAGGAGAGTTTTTTAACTAGGAGGGCGGAGTTACGTACCCATAATCCACCACTGTTAAGTTACGTACCCGAAATCTGCTACTGTAAAGCATAAAGATAAAAGAGGTGAAAACATAACACGATAGGTGAACAAATAAATATGTTGTATAAACGTAGAGGAAAACTGTACAGTAACATAGAAATAAGCTTAAGTATGCATAATTGTACGATGCTTACGGACTTGCATCGCTTGACTATTTGAAGGATTCCTTGTCAGAGGATACATCGCGAGACATCCAACACCTAACTCTAATGGAATCGAATTATCAAGTAGCATGGAAAATGATGGAGAATTTATACCACAACAAGCGGGTGTTGTCTCAACAGTATATGGATGTTTTTGATCAGTAATCGCTAGTTCAACGTGACGACGCAAATTCTCTGAAATGTTTTGTTCAAACTTGTCGGTCATGTGTGAACTCTTTGCAAATGCTTAAAGTTCATCACGAACAGCATGCTTAAAAAACTACCGACTGGAATGAGAAAATGAGCTATCCTCAGCACAAGATTTACCGACTTACGACGATCTCTGTAAATTTCTTGATGTCCAATATCGAACAATGTCATAACACCCTCATCCACCTGGATAAACGGCGTGATCCTACGAACACGCCCAGGGACGTCCGACCGGGGCAAGATACCGGTACTCAGCAATTATCAACAAATGTAATTAGTGGATTACATGCAACTTTATCTACAGCAAAGTGCGAAGTTTTGTTGTCCACGGCAAGAATTACAATCAAGTCAGCCAACGGCCATTGCCATTGCAGTTTCAAGCCTTCTTTGACCAGGGCTCTCTCATCGCGGAGCTCGCAGCACAACTGCGGCTACCAAGGCAGAAGATTTTTATAAAAATCAACGGCTTGGCCAATGCGAGGATCACGGAAGCATCAACAGCAGTAGATTTAAGTTGTTGTTCTGTATACGGCAATAAGGTAAAAGACAATCTTAATGCATATATTTTGCCTAAGGTGGGTCACAGAATGCCATATAAGCATATCTCAACATCAAGATGGCCTCATTTAAAGCATTTATGTCTCGAATTTTACGTACCACAAAATGTTGATGTAAGCAACATTTATGACGAACTTATGCTCTCCGGAATTTAGCGAGGTTCAAAAGGTTCTCCAATTGCTCAAAATACAAAACTGGGATATATCTTTCCGTCAAGGTGCGTCGTCAGTTGCCACGCATACAGTCCAAATCGAACACTACGATGACTCTGAGGAACTTAAAAGCCTCTTATCTGAATGGGAAGTAGAGCAGTTCAGCTAGTGATCCGCAGATTTTACGCACGAAGAGAAATGGTGCAAGAACTTCTTCATAAACACACATCGTCGATTATAATCAGGCAAATATGTTGTAAGGCTTCCTGTACTCACGCATTTGAACCCAACACTGGTTATTCGATCATCGTATCGATCCGCAGTAAAACGATTGTTACACTTAGACCGAAGTTTACAATTGGACAGTGATTTGAATGACGTTTACACGCAAACGATTTTTTTAAACTTAAATCTTTATTTGCTACTCTCCCGAAGGAGATCATACAAATGAAATGAAGTAAAATTGACATGTGGGTTGTGGTTCCAGTTATGAAAGGGAGTGGACACTTAGTCCTCAGGTGTTCTAAATAGGAGATCCAAAGGGTGGAAACGTTCGAGTCTGAGAGTTTCTAGGCTATTGTCCAGTAAATTGAAGGCAAGATTTTCGAGAGATTCCAGTCGAATGATGTGTTTTTTGCTGCAGTGCGCAATTTCTTCACTCACCGTCAAAATCTGTATGTCGTTGTGAATGACTGAGTTTCGGGCTTACCATTTAGCTCCTACAAGCCTTCTCAAAAGCTTGGATTGAAATTTTTGGATGATTTGAATATTCGATTTTGATGCTGTTCCCCATAGTTCAATTCCATACGTCCATACTGGCTTAAGGATAGTTTTATAGAGTAAGACCTTGTTCCTAATACTTAATTTGGAGCTATGCCACATGAGCCATCTCATCCTATATAGTTTGTGATTCAACTGTTTCCTTTTGGGCTTAATGTGGGGATTCCATGTTAGGCGCCTGTCAAGTGTCAATCCAAGGTATTTGACCGAGGTGTGCGTAGGTATTGTAGTAATAAGTATATCTGATGTTAGTGCAATGTTAAGTTAAGTTAAGTTAAGGCTATGTTTTGTTATGTTACAGCAATGTTAGGTGAAGCTATAAGAAAAGAAATAAAAGAGTGGCATTCTGAATACGGCGGTCAAACCGAACAGACGTGTTTCATTACTACAAAATCAGAAGTGGGATAAACGACCAAACGCCAACAGAATCGAAAAAATTTTTTTTACCTCGCGTGTGTTGTAGAAAAGTGGAAGTGCTAAACGAAAGTGACTTCACCCTTGAACAGTTAAGGCGCTATTGCGTGGCCCTCGGTTTACCTGTGAGCGGTTCTAAAAGAATATTAATAAGACGCCTAAACGATGTACACCTTGAAGCATTGCAAGCGTGCTTGGATGAAACCGACATATATGAAGAGGAACCGTCACATCTGGAAGCGAGTTTGACCAACGTGATACAGTTTCGTGACGAGGATTCATGTATCATACGACATACTTGCGACGCCGCCGCGTCGCCAGAACAGGGCGAACAAGATAACAATCAAAGCAGCGACAGCGACGACGATACATATATGAAAGAGAAACAACGACAAAGTGAAGACAACGTCGACGTCAGAACAAAACGCAATGTAGAGAAACTGCGACGTAGTGAAAAGCAAAGTAATGACAACGAAATTAACACGGAAATACAACAACAACAAAGTGAAGACAACGTCGACGTCAGAGCAAAACGCAATGTAGAGAAACTACCACGTAGTGAAAAGCAAACTGAAGACAACTACGGCAAAATAAACAACAGAAACAAATCGATGACGATGACGATGACGATAGTGTAGCGTACTGTGAAATTAAACAACGAAATTTGTCTGAGAGGAATGAAAAGGAAAAAAAAAGGACAGTACATGCAATTAGAACTCCTAACACGAGAATTAGAGTTATTAAAACATGAAAATGAAATACTACAACTAAAATGTGAATTGTCATATGCCACAAATCGCAAACAATTCGAAACAAAAACATTGGTTAGCGTTCCCTTCGACACCCTCAAAGAATTGCTGCCTGATTATAATGGCCACACAAGTATTGATGTGTGGATGACGCAACTAAAAAATTTAAAACGTAATTACAAAATTGACGACAGTGTTGTACGGGCGCTCATCTGTAATAAATTTAAAGGAAAAGCGCAACAGAGGATCTTCTCCAAAGACATTTTTGTGTACACCGACATCGACAGATTGCTAAATGATATTGAAAATATGTTCTCTAAAAAAGAAAACAAGCTATCACTTCACCGCAAATTGGAAACTCGTCATTGGCAAAAAGGAGAACAATTTGCTGACTTCAATGAAAAAGTCATTTTGGCAAATAATCTAGACATGGACGAGGATGAACTCGTCGCATATATTATAAATGGTATCGAAGACAGAGTGTTGAAGAACCAAGCAAGGCTACAATGTTTTACCAGCCTAAACGTTTTGTTCAATGCATTACGTGATGTAGAGCAGTATATCCAATCTACACAACGTATGACTTCGCAGCCGACTCAACCAACGCAGAAGACAGCACAATTACAAAAGAAAGACATAAAATGCTCCAACTACAACAGCAAAGGACATGTAGCTACAGAGTGCAGAAAACCAAAACGACAAGATGGTACGTGTTTTGCATGTGGCGAATTAGGACACCTAGCCAAAGAATGTACTCTATACAAGAAGAATCGAAAAGACGGCGACCAAAACGAGTATGTAAGACTTTTAAATATATATTTTCCATCACATGTTAATTCTCCTGTATTTGTAAAGTGTCTCATAGACTGGGGTAGTCCTATCAGTTTCGTCAAAGAAGCATATGTTCCTTATAAGTATAATTCTTAAAATGTTAAAGAAAAATCTTATGTTGGTTTAAACAAAAGTGTATTAAAGATTCTTGGAAGAATAATTTGTGTTATCGATTTTTTCAATAAAAGTATTAAAATGGAAGTGATTGTTGTGGATAACGAAATTATGAGATACCCTATGATATTAGGAAGAGATTTTTTAAAATTAAGTAAGACAAAGTTAGTTGTAACTGACAACATAGTTAAGACTAAGAACAAATGCGAAAAGAATGCTGATAAAAATTCAAAGGGTTACAAAGAAAATAGCAGAGTTAAAAGATGTATGACACATAATACGTGGAGCGGCAGTACACCAAAAAGTGTAGTGAAGTGCTGTAAAGACAATGAAAATACACAAGATATAAAAGAAAATTTAATGACGATTACAAATACCAAAAATAAAATAGAACATACAACTGTTAAGGAAGTAAAACAAATATAACAAGACTTTGAAATGCAAATTCTATCTATTGACTACGAAAATGTAGATCCTGAATATAGGTTAGGTGATTGGTTGAGCTTTACGGAAAGACAACAATTTAGAAAACTTTTCAAAATACACTATGAAGCACCTGAGCGACCATTTGAACCGATGGTTAAAAGTGAAATGCGAATTATAGTAGAAAGTGAGAAACCTTTTAGTTACCTTCCAAGAAGACTTGCATATTCGGAAAAAGCAAACTACAGGAAATGTTAGAAGAAAATTTAAGGAAAGGTTTCATAAGACCGAGCGAGTCCGAATATGCATCTCCAATCGTATTAGTACCTAAGAAAACCGGTGATGTACGAATGTGCGTAGACTACCGCAAACTAAATGAGATTACTAAAAAAGATAATTTTCCAATTCCTTTGATAGACGACTGACTCACTAGGCAGATTAGCAAACAAAAGTATGTTTTCCAAAATGGATTAAAAAAACGGCTTCTATCATATATACATGCACAATGATTCGGTTAAATACACGTCATTTATTACACCACTAGGTCAATATGAATTTCTGAGAATGCCGTTTGGCTTAAAAAACGCACCGTCAATGTTTCAAAGGTTCATTAACAAAATTTTCTGTGATATGATAAAAGATGATAAATTGGTAATTTATTTAGACGATATCCTTATAGCCACAGACAATGTAGAAGATCATATGAAGGTTTTAAGTGAAGTTTTTAAACGTCTAGTGAATAACAAGTTAGAATTAAGAATAGACAAGTGCGAGTTCTTTCAAAGAGAAATCAAATATTTAGGATACACAGTTACAGCCGAAGGTATAAGAGCAAATAAGGACGGTTTAAATGCAATGAATGAATTTCCAATACCAAATAAAGTTCAAGACGTTCAGAGCTTTCTCGGTATGTGTTCGTATTTCCGCAGATTTATCAAAGATTGTTCGATAATAGCTAAGTCTTTACATGACCTCACAAAAAGGAATAAGAAGTTCGAATTTGGAGAATTAGAAATGAATACCTTCAATACTTTAAAAGCAAAATTGTTAGAATCCCTAGTTTTGGCTATATATGATCCGAGAGATGAAACAGAACTGCATTGTGATGCGAGTTCTTTGGGTTTTGGAGCAATTTTGATGCAAAGGAAAATAGATAATAATAATATAATAATTTTTTATTTTTCAAAACGTAGAATCGAAATACCACAGTTTTGAGCTGGAAACGCTAGCGATAATTTATGCTCTAAAGAGGTTTTGAGTCTATTTACAAGGTATAAAATTCAAAATTGTCACGGATTGCAATTCTCTTACGCTAACCCTAGGAAAAAAGGAGATTAATCCAAGAATAGCAAGATGGGCTCTTGAACTCCAAAATTATGAATATAGTCTAGAACATAGATCTGGTAAGAGAATGCAACATGTATATGCACTAAGTAGATGTAATAACATACTAGTAGTTGAAACAAATTCTTTCGAAAATAACTTAGTTATTTGTCAAGGCAGAGATGAAAAGCTCAATAGCATAAAGAATATAGTATATATTCTGTTACTTTAGTATAAGAATATAGTATTTTGCGTACCTGAATCAATGGAGGAACATGTAATGTATAAATACCACAATGAGATGGGTCACGTCGGCATAGATAAAGTAACAGAATTAATTATGAAAAGTTATTGGTTTCCTAATGTTAGGAAGAAAGTTAGTGATCACATAAAAAAATTGTCTAAAATGCATTGCATTCTCTGGAAAAGCTGGTAAGCAAGAAGGATTTCTACATATAGTACCAAGAGGTAACAAACCCTTTCAAGTCATTCATATAGATCACTATGGTCCGATAAACGCCAAAGACACAAAAAAGAGACACATTCTAGTTATAATAGATGCTTGCACGAAGTTCGTAAGGTTGTACCCTACTAAAACAACAAATTCTAAAGAAGCCATAGATGCGTTGAAAGACTATTTCCGAGCGTATAGTAGACCAAGTTGCATAGTATCAGATAGAGGGAGTTGTTTTACATCCGCAGAATTTGAAGAATTTCTCAACAACAATAATGTTAAGCATATAAAAGTTGCAACATGTTCTCCAAAAGCAAATGGTCAAGTAGAACAGATAAACAGAGATCTCGGACCAATGATAAGTAAGTTGATTAACGTAGAGGGAAACGAACAATGGCATAAAGTATTAGAAGAAGTAGAGTATGCAATGAATAACACATCCCATAGAAGCATTAATGAACATCCTAGTGTTATGTTGTTTGGCATAAGACAAAAAGGAAAAATGATAGATAGCCTGAAAGAAAACTTAGTTGACAAAGAACAAAATCTAGAAAATAAAAGTTTAGAGGACATTAGGAGTAAAGCTGAAGAAAACCAACAATGTATTCTAGAGTACAATAAGCAATATTTTGATGCTAAAAGGCTTAAACAAATCACATATAAACTTGGAGACTATGTCATGGTAAAAAACTCTTATTCTACTGTAGGAAACTCAAGTAAACTGATTCCAAAATATAAAGGACCATACAAAGTGTCGAAAATTTTAGACAACGATAGGTAAGTAGTTGAAGACGTAGAAAATTTTCAGCAAACACAAAAACCCTACAGTGGGGTTTGGGCAGTTCATAATATGAAACCATGGCTGAATTTTAAGACAAAGTCAAATATTGTTCAAAAACAAAATGTGAATGAAAAAACAATGGGACATGATATAAGTGATATTTTTATCAAAGAAGCGTCAGACAATAAAGCCTATGAAGAAACCAATAATATGATAAATGATAATGACAATATTACGCGTGGAACAATGTTAAGAAATAAAAAGTTAATCAGCAAGACAACCGATAATGTTAAGAAAAAATCTGAACGAATATGGAAGACAAATGTGAAGAAAAATGACAAATCTAGTATAAGTCAAATTGTAACAAGAAGTAGGCGAGCGAGGATCGGGAGATCCCAATCGTCAGGATGGTCGAGTTGTAGTAATAAGTATATCTGATGTTAATGCAATGTTAAGTTAAGTTAAGTTTAGGCTATGTTATGTTATGTTACAGCAATGTTAGGTGAAGCTATAAGAAAAGAAATAAAAGAGTGGCATTCTGAATACGGCGGTCAAACCGAACAGACGTGTTTCATTACTACAGTATGATGTTCCCGTTTAGCTAGACTGAGGGACAGGATGTGTGTCCGAGAGTGAAGGTGACATGAGTAGATTTATCTGTGTTGACATCAATATTCCACCTTTTAAGCCATGGTTCTAATCGATTTAGATGACACTGCAAAATTGATGAGGCAGCACTTGGATCGCTGTTCGATGTTAGGAGTGCTGTGTCATCAGCATATGTAGCCATCATTGTACTGCCTTCGCTTGGAGTCAGAAGGTCAGAAGTGTATAATGTATAAAGGATAGGCCCCAACAAACTACCTTGTGGCACACCTGCTATTATTTGTTTTATATCTGAGTTCTTATCGTCTCAAGTGACATAGAAAGTTATATTTTCAAGATAGGACTTGAAGAACAGATAGTACGGTGGTGGGAAGAGTTTTTTCAGTTTGTATAACAGTCCTGGGTGCCATACTTTGTCAAACGCCTGACGGATGTCGAGAAAAATAGCCGAACAATACCTTTTGTGTTCGAATGCTTGCAAAATGTGTTGAACCACTCTGTGACACTGCTCATGTGTTCCGTGGAGTCTCCTGAAGCCAAATTGGTGATCAGGAATCATTCGTCCATCATCCAGGAGCGAGAGCAGTCGACTTAAGAATATTCTTTCAAACATCTTCGAAAGAATCGGTAGCAGGCTAATTGGTTGAAAGGAGCTTAGCTTGTGCTCTGGCTTCCCTGGTTTGGCAATCATGATGATTTCAGCACACTTCCATTGCGCAGGGAAGTGACTGAGCCTCAAAATGCCATTAAAGATCGCAACAAGTAACAACAGCGCTTTGATGGGCAAGGCTCGGATGGCAAGAGGATCTATTTTATCATAGCCAGGAGATTTGCTTGGTTTTAGGCAAACAATTTAATTTTGAACTTCTTGAAGTTCTACTGGGCGGAGAGCAGAAATTGAACGGAGTGAAAGTTGCTTCAAGGTGCTTCGCAAACTCTTGAGCCTTGCCTTCGCCGGACCTGCACCAGGCACCACTATGACTCTGAAGAGGCACCTTTCTCTTTATTGGCCTTTTAAGGTATCTTGTCGCGCTCCATAGATGGTATTCTGCACTCCCTGGTTCAGCTTTTTCAAGGAAATATGAAGTTGCCTTATTTTTTGCCACTGCTGTCAGCTTCTTCGTTGCTCGGTTGAGCGCCGTTTTGTCCCTCGGATTTCTACTGAAGTGCCAAACTCTTCGAAGTCTTCTCTTCTCTCGGACCATGCTAGCAATCTCAGGAGACCAGAGGTGGAGATCGCGTTTAGAATACAGTGTTACTCGGGAGGGAGAAGGTTAGAGTAGGTAGCGGGTTCGTTGATGTTAAAAGTCAGGTGTTCTAACGCTGATTCAATATCGGTACCAGAGTTGACCTGATTTCTGAGTCAATTGTGTGTTCAAGCCAAGAGTGATATAGATTTAGGTTGGTGTTTCTTCTAACGATTTTGACAGGTCTGGGTACAACATCAATGGGGATATCTATGTTGACTAATAGGGCTGAGTGATCAGAGCAGAGGTCATGAAAAGGTGCAGTAGAGATTTTGTTATGATCAATGCCTTTACTGAGAGCAATATCCAATAGATCTGGGATCTTTTCCGGGTCTGTGGACCAGTATATTGGTTCACCTGTGGAGTGACTAGTGAGTTGCGTGGTACGCATACAATTATACAAAGCAACTCCTCTTGGATTCCAAAGTCTGGAACCCCACCAAGTATGCTTCGCATTAAAATCACCACATGCTATAAATCTCTGGTCCAGTCTACCAAAGACTTGCTGGAACCAAAACCTTGTACCTAGGAGGTGCAAAAACTGCTGCTGAAGTAATGTCTCCTAGAGGGCTTGATACATTGACTACTGAAGCTTGGAACCAGTCAAGACTGATCGAAGCTTGTTCAGAAAATGTTAAAGTTGATTTGATGAGAATTGCCATCACGAGCTCTACCACTTGGATGGTTTGCAGTGATAAGATCGTACCCCTGTATTTTAAAGTAGGATAAGGAATTTAGATGGGATTCAGAAACAAGTAGAAAGTCAATATTATTAGTTTTGAGAAAGTATTTAACAATTGGCCTATACTTGCTTAAGCTATTAGCATTCCATGTAGTCATCCTGAGATTGACTTGCATGATTTAGACAAGACGTTGGAGATCATCTGGGTGAACTGGGCAGAAGCGTGTTTACCATTTCTTGAATCATCAGCTCTACACGTTTCAGGATTCTATGTTCACGGACGTCACTATTCGTTGCATTACTAGCCGTATTTGGGTTCTCAAGAGGAATCTCTAGCTGAGAAGTAACGTTACCCCTAGTTACGCTAGCATACGTGAAGCGGCTGCTGGAGTGCCAGACCGAGTTGACTTGTTGCTATACTGAAAGTGCCGATGGGTGGTACTGAGATACTGGCTTTTTCCTCCCAGCATTAATTCTCTGAGCAGTAGCCTGATATACCCTACATCCTTTATAGGAGGCCGTTTGGTTTTCATTGCAATGGACCCAGGTCTTATAGTCTTCCCTTGTTTTCATGCATTCAGTTGATTTGTGGCCTTCGCCACATTTCACACAAGGATATATTACGGAGGTCGGCAGTTTGCGATCTTCTCAGCCGTCTCGCCACCCTAACTCCTCCAATTCTGCGTCGTTTTAGAAGGCGCCTTGCTAGTTTATTTGGATGATTTTTAACCTCTCTATATATTTTATGGTCTGACGATTTATCACATCGCCAATTTTCGGTATTTTTAAGTCATTTTCAAGGTCCGCCGTTCGCATGAACCAAGGGGCACCAGTAAGCATACGCAATGTCTTGGCCTGCAGTACTCTCACTTTCGTGATGTTTGACCTCGCTGCTATGCCATACAACTGCAAACCGTATCGCTAAGCGGAGCAATTATTGCTTTGTAAAGGTTCACCTTATTTCCCAAGGACAATTTATTCCTGCTATTTAAAAGCCAATGCAATTTACCAATCCTCTGTCTTAAGGATTTCGTGATACTTGAAATATGCGTCTTGAAATTTAGCCGCCTATTCCAGCAGCTGGTTTCCAATGAAAACTCCCGGACAGAAATCCGGCCGTAAGGCGTACGTTACATTGGCACATTTGTTTTTGTTAATGCAAATGTTCCAACGTCGTGTCCAGTTTTCAAAAATATGCAGGTATTGCTGCAGTGAGTCAGTGCCTTCGTAAATGAATTTGTTTCTAACGAGGATGGCCGTATCGTCTGCAAACGTGGCAATGATCAGATCCAGAGGATTCTTCAGTGATATTTCGGACCCAGTGAGCATGTCGTGCGTGAACAGGGTATAGAGTGTAGGCCCCAAAACGCTACCCTGGGGGACATCTGCGCAAATAGTCTTGATGCTAGATTCCACACCATCCAGTACCACTGAGAAGGTC
This sequence comes from Cacoxenus indagator, assembly GCA_035041755.1. Taxonomy (NCBI): domain Eukaryota; kingdom Metazoa; phylum Arthropoda; class Insecta; order Diptera; family Drosophilidae; genus Cacoxenus; species Cacoxenus indagator. The sequence continues at coordinate 669,653 of JAWNKX010001101.1, forward strand.
CTATTCTCAAGGTAGCTGCTCACGATTAACCATAGTTGAGGCGGCAAGAGATTCTTGAGCTTACTGAGCAGCCCGGCGTGCCAAACTCGTTCGAAAGCCTGCTTTATGTCAAGATACGCTGCCACCACGTACTCCTTAGCCTCAAATCCTTCGAGAATAAAGTTAACCACCCTATTCAGCTGCTCTGGAGTTCCGTGGGACTTACGAAAGCCAAATTGGAAGGAAGGAACTATTTGCTTTACCTTTTTTAAGTCTAGGATTCGTGTTAGCAAACAGCGTTCAAACAACTTTGCTACAGTGGGTAGCAGGCTAATTGGCCTGTAGGAATCTAAGATGTAATAGCTCTTGCCGGCCTTATGAATCTTGCAAATTCTCGCCTTCTTCCACTGTTTCGGCACATATCCCAATCTCAGCACTGAGTTAAAAACGAGGACCAGAAATAGCACAGCTTTCAGCGGCATTGCCTTAAGTGTAAAGTTGTCCAGTCTATCTTCACCTGGAGCCTATTTAGTGTTCAACCCTTTAATATGTGCTGAGACTTCCTCGGCTGTAATGGGAGCAACCGGGAAGCATAATTGTCCTGCGCTTTCAAGTTTTATATAGATCTGGCGAACAGACTATCTCTGTTTTTCGTTTTTTGTTTCCTTTCCTCTTTTTCTTTCCTTCTTCTTCCATCTCTGTCGTAACACCTGCCATCAATGCACCCTTAAAAGTTTCATTTCAAAAACATAAACGTCATTATAATTTGATTTTAAGAAAAGTGCCGAAGTTTCTTTTAATTGTGGTCGGGGGTTTGTAGACTGACAGAAATAAAGACCAAAACCATTAGGACAAACCATTTTATAAGGTACCAGATGATTATGTCTTCTAATCTTCGCGCGGTCACAAGGCAAGCAGTCTGTGCACCAGCTGATAACGTTCTTGTTCATAGATGGCCAAACAAACTTTTGTCGTAGTTGACGTAGCGTCACTCTACCACTCGGGTGAGATACACTGTGAACGAACGCAATAACCTGATCTGGAAGAGCTTTGAGTATATACGGCCGCATGTATCCAGTTGAAGTATCGCAGTACAGGGAAACGTTGTTGTCGTAGCGCACCCTCTGTAATTTAAGAGATGTTGTCCCTTACCAAAGGTTCCTTGAGCTGCTTCAATGTGCGCTAATTTAATAGCCATAGACAGGGAAATTTCACAAAGTCTAGAAAACGCGTCAGCGATAGTGTTGTGTGTGACTTTTAACTTCACAATGGCTGTGGAGAACTGTTAAATGTAACTTAACTGGCGAAGTTGACAAGGTGAAGCTTTTTCAGGCCGTTGTTTGAATGCTAACACCAGAAGTTTATGGCCAGCTTTAATAATGAACGACCGTGCCTCAATCCACTGTTTAAAATACTTAATGACCTCAAATATTGACAAAAGCTCTCAATCGTAGACACTGTAGTTTTTCTCCGCGTTGCTTAATTTCCTAGAAAATAATCCAAGGGGCGGCAAGATATCATAAGTTTGTTGCTGAGAAAGTATTGATGGTACACCGTCGGCAACAATCAACACTTTGTACCCGTAGCCTCACGCTTCTCTTCTCTATGAAAATTGGTTGAGAGAGAAAAATTGAGGGTGTAATACGAGTCTTAGCAACCGAAAAGTCAATATTGGCCCGCAAGGTGACCAGAGTATCAGTGCTGGTGTACCTCAGGGTTTAGTATTGGAATCCATTTTTGTGCCCTATGATTTGCCTGTAGTGTATACCTGTAACACATTCCCGGGCTCCCGTAATTTCACCTCCCACCCCAGGGTTGCCCACCACCGAGGCGGCCTCCACTTCGACGACAACTGGTTTATTGGTGTCCGCCGACCACCCGAGCGTTGGTGGATCCGCCCCAAATCTAGCTGCCTGTGCTGGCCAGGATGGCAAGCTGACTAAACTGTCACACGCGCGGCTGATCCCGCGGGGCGGATCATCATCTTCTGCCTCGTCATCAACATCAGAAAGTGTGGAAGGCACTAGGCCGAGGCCGGCTTCCAGCTCAGATTCGCTGAGGCAGGGAGTCATCAAGGGCGCTCGTGGCAAAGGGCGACGCACCGCAAAGTGTAGCGAACTGTTTCTGGGCTCCATTAAGAAGGACCCTAATGAAAATTAAAGTCCTTCTGGCGAATCTGCCACCTTATGCAGACTATTTGCCGAAAATAAATTCACCCTTATGCTGATACAGGAGCCTTTGGTGACAGATGGTCATGTCCGTGGCTTAGCGACCCATTCGGGTAAGTTGCTTTACTACAGTTCCAGAGAAATGCCTAGTACGACTATTCTAATTGATATTAGTTTCAATTACACCGCATCAACACAATTGATCCATAGAGACCTAAGAGCAGCCATCGCGGAGGTTTCTACGGCAACAGGCATGCAAGAAGTTTTCCTTGGGTTAGCCTACTACCCTGCGGACAACAGAAACATCCTGACAATGGAAGTCCAGATGCTTGTCGAGCACTGTCGCCGGACATATCGACAAATTATTATCGGCTGTGACGCTAATGTCCACCACACAATCTGTGGCAGAAGTGACATCAACACAAGGGGTGAGTACCTACTTGACTATATTATGAGCTCAGATTTATATATAGCAAACAGGGGATGCAAACTAACCATTCTCACCGCTCCCTAAGCCAGTCTATATGGGCTGGCACGTCTGTAGGGAAGGTTCACTGTCGAATGATATACACATCCGATTCGACATCTCCTACAGCTCACAAATTTGGTATCCAATCAGGTGCTCATAAAGTCTTTTAAGCAGAGCAAGACAAAATGCACCACACATAGCAGTGGGGCGAATAAAAGGTCGCGCTCACCGACTACAGCACACACATTAGACGGGCTAAGCGCTTGACTTGGCGCAGGCATTGTCAGGGATTGCAAACACTTTCCGAAGCAGCCCGCCTGCAATGAGTGTTAGCCATGGCCTCGTCGAATGGCATAGGTTTGCTAAAAAGAAAATGTGGTCTTCTTACGAACAGTCGGCAAGAGACCCTTGAGTACCTACTCCAGGTTCCTTTTCCTGGTTCGATCAGCACCTTAATTTCGCTGCTACCACCCTCCCCTGACATGGATCTCAGGACACCGGGCTAACAACCTTTTTGGAGTCACGAAGACAAGCTACGTTGGACTATCTCCTTATTCTAGCACTTTAAGGCAGCGGGCGACAATGGTATTTTTCCAACTCTGCTGCAAAATTGTCTCGACATAATTATCCGACCACTAATTGATCTCTTTAGGGCTAGGTTCGCAGTGGAATTCAAACCACAGTTATGGACGAAGATGACAGTCATTTTTATCCAAAATCAAGGCAATCGGCCCATGGGATTACCCAAAGCATACAATAAGTCTAACTTCCTTAATCTTAAAGACTATGGACCGATTAGTCGAGTTCCATATCAGGCAAAAAACGATTCCTCTTCACAGGAATCAATAATCTTACATGAACAACAAATCAATCGAAGCTGCCCTTCATCACCTCGTCAGTAAAGTCGAAACCTCACTCCAGTCGAAAGAAGTTGCATTGTGTGCATTGCTAGTCGTAGAAGGGGCCTTCGACAATACCAGCTATGATTCTATACATAAGGCATTAGGCTATAGGAATATAGATAACCATACAAAGCCTGTGTAGCCTGGCATGCTAAAACAGCGGGACATATCGTCCACGCTGGGCAATACCGTTTTCATAAAAGCAATTGAGGGTTGTCCACAAGGCGGAATTCTCTCCCCGATACTCTGGCTAAGATGGGTTCACTTGGCTATAGATCATAGGAAGAGATCATAGAGACGCGGATTACTTAGCCATAATTCTGGCGGGGAGATTCGAACGACTTATCTTGGTCGTAATGTGCTCCGCCCTCCAGATCGTCAACATCTGGTGCAACAGGGAGACCCTCCCTGATCCACAAAAGGTAGTATTGGTACCTTTCTCAAAGAGGTATAAATTGGACATTGGTCCAGTTCGGTTGAACGGAACTGTAATTTAACTTTCAAATGAGGTCAAAGCCTAGGGGTAGTTCAGAATAAACGCCTGAATTTTATTGCTCATCTTTAAACAGGACTCAACAAAGCCACCATAGACAAGTGGGCTTGTAGACGGTTATATGGTAGAACATAGCGTCTATCTCCAAAACTGATCTTCTGGTTATACACCATGCTGTAGACCGATGGTTAGACCCGTTGTCACCTATGCAGCTCCCATGTGGTGGCCTAAGATGCTTCAGGCAACAGCCATGCGGCAATTTGACAAGGTCCAGCGGCTTGCGGGCCTCGCCATGACCGGAACCATGCGAACCTGCCCGACGGCTGCCATGGAGACGATTTATGGGACACTCCCTTACATATTTTTATTAGAAGGTCAGCCGGAACTAGTGATATGAACATACAAATAAAATCTGGCGTGCCTTTCACTGGTCACTCGAGAATACTTAGCGTAATCCCTGGGATCTCAATCTGCACCAGAACAGACAAAATCATCACGGAATTGCGATTCGGTCGGCGCTTTACGGCTCTCCTCCCCAATAGAGATGACTGGGAAGTCGGCAACCCGGGCCCTAAGTCCAGTGGCAACACATGGTTCACTAATAGTCCTAGAACGATAACGGATACCGGAGCCGGGATTTTCGGAACAAACACAAGGATCTCAATCGTAATGAGCAAATGGCGCACTATATTCCAAACGGTGATCCACGCCATAGACACAACCTCCTGGCAAAGGGACCAAGAGGACAAAATATATCTATCTTTTCCGATAGCCAAACAGCGATCAAGGCACCATGGCGTCGAGGGTAATGAAGCTGCTGATGAATTGGAGAAAACTGGGTCCTCCTCTAGATTCATCGGCCCTGAACCACATATCGGTATTAGCTGAGCAACGGTCAAGTAGTTTATCGAGGAATCGTTCAGAGTTGTCACCCAAGACCTTTGCGAACTCAGTGGGAACACCGTCAAGCCAAACTGCTTATCTGCCCCGGAGACACCCCTCCAAATTTAGATCTTGCCAGATGGGGTCCAAGACTGCTTGTGGGCTATTTAAACAGTTACCACCGCATAAATCACGTCACCCTCCACAGGTTGTAGGCTTTGTATCCGACGTTGACCAAAATTCCTCAGAACTTCCTGAAACAAGATTCTGTGCCACCTGACCTGATCAAGAACTCTTCGACAAAGAACCTCGTGGCCTTTATTAAGAAGGTAGAGGGAGCCTTAACCACGGTATAGGGTGCAAAAGATATTCTCTGTTCGCAGTGCCCGCTTCCTTTAACAAGAATATCCCTCCACTGGTTGCGGATCCCCGGACCCTACAACCGTTAACAGGCCTAGGCCTGGGGTCGCGTATTCCACTGACTGGCTGATAATCGGTCTGTACCATCAGGTTTTATTACTATTATTAGTATTATTAACTCTTAGTCTAGTCTAAGGGTTAGTATGCCAACCCTAGTTGTTAATTGGTAGCTGTAAATTTTATCCTATTAATAATTAAGGTTTTCATCTTCCCATTTTTCTTAGCTATGTTTCATATACTCTTCTCGTAATTGTAATATTATTGTTGTTAAGCTATTGTGCAGCTCTACACTGTAAAATTTATTTAAGTTTGATTTTTCAAAATAACATGTTATACTGAAATAAAATCACTAATCATTAATCACTAAATAATATTTGCAACATTAGTCAACTTTTTGTTTGAATATTATTTTGTACTAGCAGTCCCTCAAAAAGTAAAATTGTCCGTGTAAGAATTTTCCTCTTTGCCACAATTTAATTAAAATTTTACACAGCACAATCAACTAGAAAAACGTTATACGCATAAATAAATTGTCACATTGATTACAACCGCACAGGCTACTCTTTAAAAAAACATGTCTAGATCGCGACAACGATTATGTTCAAAAATATCCTAGATTTTGTTTTTTACAGAAGTTATTAATGTTTTTCTTTATACAAATTTCGAAGACCTTGCTTATATTTGGCGGTAAACTAATAGATTTAAGACATTCTGACCTTTATTCTGTTTGGGCAGCACAATTTGTAATGTATTTCATTGGTTTCGAAAATTGGCATGGTTTAATCTATATATATAAAATTGCTGTGTGTCTGTCTCTCCGCTATAGACGTCGAAACCCCTACACCGATTTTGATGAAATAATCAGAGAAACTCTAGAATAGCCTGTTGGGTAGTCCTGTGAAGTTTTGTGCACTAGTATACCGCGAAAGTCGGGGAAAAAAATACATAAATAAATTTCAATATTTGTATGAATTCAGTATTGCTTCATGAGTTTGCCGTTGAAAAGTAAATCAAATTCGAAAGGCTGTCAAAGAAAAATAATAAACAAATTTAACTCAAGTCGAAAGTTTAGTGCCCAATATTCGTCGTTCTCTAAACAGGTTTTTTTTCAATGCCTCCGAACGGGTGTGGTGATAAGAAAACTGATGATCAATGTGCTTCCTGCGACGATACTCAAAGGAAAATTCAAAGTTCTTATTCTCTCAACGTCTGGCGGGCTACGCTATTATAAGTTCGTACAATATGCTGCTATTATTGTAGAACGCTTGAAATTTGGTTTAGGATAATGTTTGATATGTTATCTAAACCGGAGAAGAGCTTGTTTCATAGTTTAGAGAAAATGTATTTCAGATCGTCTGTTGTAATTTTTGAGTCAAAAAAACGTATTTGGAATTGATTGAGATTATCACTTAACACTTGCGGTTGTGAGAGTACTGTGTATAATGCATTGGGCATAATAAATTTGCTATTCCAGAAATTTAGTATTGTTCACGGATTTCTCCTAAATTGTGAACCGCCCTCTTCGTAAAGTTTCATGCAGTTAAGAAAGACGCTTCTTAATCCGAATTTAATTAATTTGTGCCTCATCGTCATCCCTAGTGGCCGGCTCGGGACCCAACACAGCCATCGCCCAGTGGGAGAAATGTCGATCTTTATAAATAATTACAAAAAAAAAAATAATTATTTTATATATTGCAAATAAAATAATCAATTTTTGTTTTTTTTTTCTTTTAAGTTTTTAATAACATTATTTTTTTATAATAAAACTAGCAGGGTCCCGGCCCTTTGCTGCCTTCTGCGATTTGTCTTCTGCTGCGATTTTCTCGTTGATCTTCCAGTGTTTGACTTTTTGGGTAGCATTTGGTACTCTTAATTTTTTTAATTTTTATTTTCATTTGAATATTTGCACGTTTCGACTTTGTACAGTTTGAGCAGCACTGCCGGTAAATTAAATTCTCTTAGGCAGGCTACTTTGTTCTTGTGTTTTAGTTGTATCTATACAGTTTGAGAAGCATCTGAAAATTGAGTTGATCTTAATATTTAGCGAATTCGGCCATTTTTTCGGACCAAACTTAGCCACAAACATGCTTCATGATGACATCTACCAAATGTACCAATCTTCATGGTGCTTGGTCAAACGGTGTCGGATTCAATAGTGATATATATATATATAGATTTTGTTTTTTTTTTAAAAAAAATAAAAAAAAATATATCAAAATAAACTTTTCTTCAAGCGCCTCTTCCGACATCATTCCGATTGGTAGCGAAACATTTTCAATAATATCTGCCCCATGTATTAAAACATTGTGAATGGTCGGGGGCATATAAAACCAAGGATATTCAGCTACAATATACATAAACCACTATACATTTCGCCAATATATGTTCATCAATTGTTCCAGTTTCGGGAACACTAAAACGTTGCCGGTATGTAGAGTGGCCGCTACTACCATCACATCCCCATTTATATATTGCTTTTATACAATCATTGATATTACAGTCACTCTCAAAAGCTGTTGGAGAACTCTGTATTAACGTTTAACAATATGGTCAACAAGACATTGTAAATGTACTTCAGCTGAACATTAAGTTGAGTTAATGTCACTGGGATAATATTCCTTTTGGTTTTGACTAAAAAATCGTAGCTCGGGTAAATGTTTGTATTTCGCTCTTTGGCACCACATTGCATCATTTTATAAGAATTCTTTGTGTAGTCTCCATCTAAAGTGCTGACGCTTTCTTAGGTGTATAGGGAATAGGAGCTCGCACCTAAGTCACTAGCTCTAAGAATTCTTGAAGTTGCATCTTAATTGGAGCCCAACTTTGAAAAAGCCTGGGAAACGTTTTTTTCATAGCGTAATAAAGACTAACGTGCGTTCTAGCATGAAACTTTATTTACTTGAGCCTTAGTTGTGCACTCAGAAAATGGCTTAACTGGATGTTGATTAAATATTGGTTCAGGGAAAATCAGATTTACTTCTAACCACTCACTGTTTCGCTCTTTAAATGTCACTATCCTATTCCTACTTTTCCACTTATACACCAATTTACTGGCATAGCTTCTTAGTTGTTTTTGAAATTGTTACTTCTGTTCATTGCTATAATTTATTACATCGATAATATTCGAAAACATATGATTTTCAATCCCCAAAAATTTCTTGGTAGGTACTTTTTGACTGTGCCAAACTGCCAAAAAGTGTGCGTTTTGAGACGGATATGGTAACCTTAAAAGCGCAAAAAATCTAAAAGTAGCAAAACCCTGCAGCTAATATTTTAACTAAACATAGACAATGGACCACAATAACAAACACTAGCCCGAACACAGTCGAACGAACCACACTTTTATTCCATGGAAAATTGGGTTACCCCAGCCAAAACACTCTACATCGAACAAAATTTTGCACTACGATTTACCACTAACATATAAAAACACAGGTCACACACGGTTTTTTATTATTTAATACATACCTAGTACTTTCGAAAAAAAATACTAATTCAATTCAAAAATGAGAAAATAAAAAAAAAAGTTATTTAAGAATTACAGCAGATCCCGTACCGAAATTAAAAGAACCGCACTACTACCGTACAAGTGAGTCTTCAAGCAATATCAGCTTATGAACCAAGCTAAGGGTCCTTTTTGATGACTCTTGTCGCACATTTGCGCAGGTTTCCCTAATGACCCCCTTTTAGTAAGTCCTACTGTCAAATAAATCGTCATTCTCATTGAAATATGTTTGTCGTTTGCATCATCGAACTCCTCATGCTGCACCAAATGAGTTACTTTTTCGACTTCGAGTTTGGATAGTTAATGCCAGAGTCGTGTTCAGTCCTGTGCCCATTACGTTCGTTATCGACCAAAGCCATGGTGATCATACACGACGACAATCTGCCACCACCGAAATGGAAGCTGTGGGGAACCGAATCGGCGGTGCGAGGACAAGGTGACTGCATTCGAGTCTTCAAAATACTTTCTGTATTTTTTTTCTTCTCATTGACTTAGCAGGTTCGCCATGACCACACACTAATCTGGGCTCAGCTGGTCTTAATTGCTAATTTCGTTGGTGAAAAAGCGATACTAAAGCTAATGTCTACGAACTACATATTTGGCTACAGATAAAAACATCATCAGCCTCTAACAAATAAACATGAAAGATAAACTGAAGCTAAGATTCAACTTAAAGTTCATTACGTACAATAACAATAAAGATTCAAACATGGAGGAAAAATTCAGGTTAGAAGTTTAGTAAGTAAATTATGTAAATAAAGCTAGAATTAATTAAATGACGTTAATTAAGACAACATTACATGTGTAAGAACTGAGAGTTCATTTAAGAGAACATTAGTTATTATGTGTTAAGATAAGTTAATAGGACAGATTTAAAATTACCATTTAGAGATGGACACTAGGTTATTGTGAAAATTCTATGATTAACATAAGACATGAAATGGATCATGCTGTGGATAAGTAGTTCTACAGAAACCGATAGGTATTGGAATACAACCTCTGGTAACCCGAAAAGGAACGTTAAAGATTATACTACCAAGCAAAATAGGAGAATAGATACTAAAAACAATTAAATTATATAGAAACATCACACCGAGAGTAGTTTTACGACTGGCCGAAGTAGGTAGTTGGATAAGCTTTAGGCGGCATCGGTAGGATGGAAGGTGGACATTTGGATCCCAGTGCATGTTACGCATGCAACAAGTAAGAATTGTTATTGTACTGATTCAATGCGATCGCTATACATTCTAAACTGAGGGTTCCATATACAAGATGCATATTTTAAAAAAAGTCTAACTAAGGATGTGAACACTAAAGTGGTATAAGGATCATTAAACTCTTTACCTTGAAGAAATTTTGAATTAACAGGAAATAAAATAGACATGCATAGTTTCACATCGTTAGTGTACATCAACACGTGTGAATGTTTAATGGCAACTGGCAAATTGTTTATAAAAATATTGAATAAAAATGGACCAAGGTGACTGCTCTGAGAGACACCGCAGGTTACACGAATAATCTCCGATGTGGCTGTTTTAAACAAACATTTTTGAGTTCTAGACGAAAGATAGGAAGTAAACTGACCAGGTCCGACAAATATGTTATGTACTTTACTGTAATGAATGTTATCCTTTAATTATTATTTTTTAAAATTTTTAAGCAAATGAGGTTTGCTTGCAACATTCTCTTTGTTAGTAACGAAACGTATTTTTTTTTCGACACTAGCAATGAATCCTTACTAACAGGCTTCGTACAACCAGAGGTTTATTCGTTGTTGGATGAAATGAGGTATACAAAGCCAAAGTGGTATTCCGGTGTTTTAACATCTCCACAGACCTACAGCAAAAGATTTGACAACAGCACTCCGTTAAGTCATGAACCATCAACTCTGTTGGCTTTTTGAATAGCCTAAACGCCCTCTTTATCGGTATTCCTTTTATCTTATAAATTGGTAATGTAGTGTTTTTTCAACTTTTCTTTTTATTGCAATGAAGTTGTTATGTTATTTATCAATAATGTATGCATTAATAAGAACATCGAACGTAAGCGTTCTCTTTCTATCCTTTCGGCATTTCAATCATATTATTCCGATTCGCGTAAATAAGCGATAATCAGACCTGCTTCTCTGATATATTTGAGAAGCTTATTTTGTTTGACCTGATACGATTGTATATCTACTAAGTGACGAACCTTTTTGGGGCAGCTAACACGATAAGTGCGAGCGGTAAGTTGAGATGCAGGGGATTCATGGTACAGCATTCTAATATATATATATATATATATATTTATACCAATGAACTAACAATGCAATACTTTTAAGAAAGAACCCACTGGACCCATTAAGTTGTGTGACATATCAAATGAAAGGGCTTTTTGCAATTTATAATTTTAAAATAAATAGTTTTAAAGTTATTTAAGAAAATTGATCAAAATGGACCCCACCAAGACTACTAAGAGTAAAATTTAAAAAATTATACTGAAAACAGTTCTTTACTTATAGATTTCGGGAAAACTGAAAAGAAGCCTACGGTGTGAATATATATTTGTAGTCGACACTCAGAATAATTTGTAAAATTTTTTTGAAGGATTTTAAAATTTTCTTGCCAAAATCAATTTTGTTCCGCATTTAACTACATTTAAAACAAATGTTTGAGTGTGCTTAGCTCTCACGAGCTTTTGATGTGAAACATATTCAGTATATAACTGAATGAATACATATGTATATAAATATATGAATAACAAAAACGCGTTCCCTTCCTCTTGCTGTTGTTGTCGGTCAAACGATTGTTCTAGCAGTATAAACGCATGCCTTCGTTATTGTTGTTTTCACAATTGAAGACTTCGTTTTCGTTTCACAATTTCAGCTTAACGCTCGTATGCTGCACGAAGAATGGTGATGTGATGACGCGACGATGCAATGAGGCGATGACGCGCATGTTAAATTTCACTCCACCGAAAATAAAGATGTTTCACATCAAAAACCAACTAAATTAGTTGAAAATTATGGTCAGCAGAGGGAAACACTGCCACTGCTTTATACATATTGACATCTAAATATATAACTGTCTTTCCGAAACATTTTTTAATATAGCTATAGCTTTGGTTGTCCATAAATTCGTATTTTTAGCAATAGTTGATCTGGAATTTTGTTTTTTACAGAGTGAGCCCAAGATATCTGTTGGATGAATAATATTTTAAGATTCATTGAGCCACATATTGAATTTACTAAGACGTTTAAATTTTTTCGTTTCCAATAGCTTGATACAATAGTTTGCGGATACTTTGAACTTTTTATTAAGCTCACTGAACCCGTATTGCTACTAGAAGTAGCGTCTGTCTCTGCACTAGAAGTTAAAGACTACTGTACTTAAAAAATTCGCTACCAACGTGCTAAACGCTGGTGACCCCATCAGAAACTTTACCGTTAATGTATATGTAATTCGGATATATTTTATTCAAAGAAAATTTATCAAGGCCTAATTCTCGTATATAATTCGAAGGAATGCTCGTATCAGCTATCGATAAATAATTAAATTGAAAAATAGTAAAATGCTCACACTTTCCCCTCAAAATTCCAATGTAGTTGCAATATCCAATAGTTTAAGGAATCCCCCACAAGCCGACTACACTTAATGTATAGATAAATCTACGTGAGGGGTACATGTGGATTTCTTATCTATTAGACATATTCTTATTCATAAGTAATTGAACAAACGAAGAAGTTCTTTATTATTCTCTATTTAAATAAATGCGAAGCGTTTCATGTTCACAATAAATAAAATAATTTATATTAATGAAAGTGGTAATGACATCAATTGAAAAGCACAACAAATTGAAACGCTGCTACAAAAGGAGGCATTGCACTATTATACGAGTATCAGATATAATGTCATAGTGAGTGGAAAGCTCTCGATAACAAAAATTGAGAATGTAGCTTCTGATTATAGTACAATAGCCCCATGAAACTTAATGAGAGATCTTTGTGTCAAAGGCAATTACCGCATAAGATTCAAAGAGAATGTTTAAAGAATCGTGTGCTTTGCTCGATACTGTGGCACTATGATCAAGTAGAATGAGACCAGCCCACGCAACGTTCGCCGTGTTCGAACGTAGTCCACTGAGACTACGCTTCAAGTGACTGCGAAATATTTGCTTGTTGATAAGGAAATCTATGATTAAGTTTAATTAACGAAGAGACGTTGCTTTGCAAATTTATATTTAACAGCTGATATTATTCTCTTATATCGTGTGTCTCGCCAAGTTCCCTTTCAAATGTTGTTGAGCTCGTTTGCTGATCTTGCGTCAGTAAGCATGAAGGGTTGAGATTGCTATATGTATGCAGTGTGGATTTTTCCACAAAATCACAAAATCCACATTTTGTCACTTACATTTCTTTGAAGAGGTAACTGACTAGTAACATCGGACATTGGACTCATATTATAATACTGAAAACGGGAAAAATATGTTAAATGAAGAAACAGTGTTAACTTCGGCTATGCCGAATATGTCAATCTCTTCACGCAAGGCAACTTGAAATTTTGTACGAGTATGTGTTCGCATGGATAAGTGCCAGGGCTCATTATGTTATAGTCTACACAATTTTGTTTATTTTTGCCTTAGCTTCAGAGTCCCCGTTGAATGGAGAAATTTGAGATATCACCAGGCTGTAGGTTTACAAACAAAGTGCTAAATTTTGACCATAAATATGTATAGATCGTGTGCACCTGAATTCCAGTTCTTCAATTATTTTTATTTGTTTTTTTTATTTACTCTAGGGACATTATTTATTTACATAAGAAGGGTATGATCGACAAACACTATGCATATTATCGAGGTTACATACGAAAACAGAACAGCTAAGGATTAGGATATTGGGAGTTGGCATAGCTGGGCATCCAACCCTTGACCTCTGTTAATACGAGCCTAATAAAAGGCAGCAAATCTTGCATTTGTAGTTACGAAGAAGGAATCAAAAAATCGTTATATTTACCTTCCTCATTATCTTGAATTAGGTGAATATACACCAAGTTTGTTCTCAAGACCACAAAACTACTATATTCCCTTAAGTCATTTTAAGTCACTTCATAATATTAGAATTGATAATAATTGTTAGTAATAAAGCCCTTAAAAGCTTAACTTCACACTCTTTAAGCTTTCACCCTATGCTAAAAGCTTAAATCTCATAGACCAGGACTCCCTCTCTACGCCGGTGCTTCTCGCTCTGAGACTCTGTCCGAATTCAACTAAAATATATTTCAAATGCTCTACCGTAAGCTTTGAACTGCGAATTTCGCGCTGTTCGGGGAGCGTTTGCTTCCGTCAAACGGCCAAACATCAGAATCTGACTGCCGCCATAATCATTCGACAACAGAGCGTGTTGTCGTTCCATCGTGTCGGTCGTTTTTCTGGACAAACAAATTATAGTTTTATTGAGTTCGGTATACTAGAGAAAATAAACCCCAGTCATAAAAATCAAAAGTTCCAAATTTAATTAAATTAAAAATTCTACTTAAGCAAATAATAAATTGTGCAGCACGAGAAAAACTGGTTTACAGAAACCACGTGTGACGAAAAATAACTTATATTAGCTTTGTGAAATATTAGAGGGCTACTAGATCTGAAGTTCGTATCTATAAAATGCAGCAAGTTTACATTATCGGTGCTTTATTCCTGGTCATTGCTGTGCAGCAAGGTAAGAAACAATACGGCAATACGGTCGTAATATAATAATGAAGTGAAAAACACTCAACTCGTATATCCTTTAAAGTCGAATAGAGCTGATTACATAATTTCAGCTTAATACTTAATTCACTCGCTCGCTCACTGACTCATTCATCCACACTATAAAGCATGTCCTTCCTCCCTTGCGTGAACGACTGGTGAACACAGCACCATTTCAATGCCCAACACGACAAGACCGGTTTTATCTGCTATGGCGCCAGAAACAGACTCACGGAACACAAATACCGTTAGCTGCCAATTATTTTTAGATTTCAAAGACGAATTACCTTTTTGGTAACTTACTCAGGGTTAAGAATTAATAGAACATTCAACTCCTTTGTCTATTTTTAACAGCTACATTTTGGGGCTGGAGAGGCTACTGTCCTCTTGACCAGTTTAAAGGGTTCTCTTATTTGGGCTTTTTGGTTGTCTTCCTTTTTCTCTTAATCTCTTATTAATGTACATTTATGTTTATGTAAGGTTCTTTGTTGGTTGCGATTGGTGTGTGTTATAAACGAAAGTCAAATTACAATTAAATTATTTTAATTAAGTCAATAAATTTAAAAATTATTCCATAATAAAAGTGAGGCATATCGCAATGCAAAATTGATTCAATCACTTGAGAGCTTGCAAAAATGTCATCATTTAAATTAGTTTGAATTACACTTACCGTGCTCTCATCAATAGTCATGTCCTTTCTCCCACCTCGTTCGATTTCTATACATTTTATTCATTTTAGAAAATTCATCATTTGATAGCGTCTTACACGTACCTATTGCACTGGAGCACAAGCCGAAGACACACCAACAAAATACGCGAGAGCACCAAAATGTGGGGCATGCGCACACCTCTATGCATTTCAGCCCCCTCGACAGCTGCCACAATACCCAAGCCAATTTTTTTTTCGTAAAGTGTTCAAATAAAGTTGACATATAAATAATACATACATTCTAGACGAGTTTGCAAGAAGGAGAGTACGTAGTTTTGTATTTCCAAATTTGAACAGGGAGCTTATCGTTAATCTCATGTCAGCCGCTAAGTTTTGAACAACTTTCCAAGATTGTGTAGTCGTAGAACTCCCATATCTTTTACTTCAACGTTCAACCATATTTACGGCAGAATCTGTTATAACCTTTAATATACGTCAACAAGTCACTATATACCCCTGTAAAATTAGGCCTTTGTAGCACATATTATTAACATCAAGTATAAACATCAACTCCAAGTCATTAGTTTTCCTAGGACATTTATCCCCCGCTTTTATTCACGTTTTAGCTGCTATACAGTTTAAAAAAATAAAACAAAAATTTTAAAGAGTATGTATGTATTTAAGTATGTATGCAACCAAATTCATTCATTTTAGATGTACTACATGCAGTGTAACACTGATCAGGGACCATCACACCCTTTGCTAATAAATGTTCACAGGGAATGCCCCTTCTAACATAACGTGAATTGAAAATCAAACTAAAAGCGGATATCAATTGATTCAAAATCATTAAAAATACGACTGTGCCACCCACGTCATCTGTACAATAGGGAAAGGATTCTGTAGTAAGCCACGGATGGGGATGGTAGGGGTACTCATTTTGTTGATTACTGTTACGTTAGAAAGTCTCTTCGAACTACCCCATCAACAAAGCATTAATTTACACGGCTTTTTCTCAAGTACCGATCGACCGTATTAATTGGACGCTTATCAGTAAATCTCGCGATAGTCTATCGCGTGCTTTGCTCATAATTAAACTTGGTTTACGATCTCCTTTAGTTGATGGCTGGCATGTTAAATGGATTGTCGGACCCAAACTTAAATATTGAGGATCCTTTTTAAATCCTCAATATTTAAGTCTTTAAATGTAACCTGAGGTGTTAAGTCAGTCACTTGGTGCCTTTACTCTTTAATGTCTTCATTAATGATCTACCCACCATCATGAAACACTCTCATATTTTAATGTATGCAGACGACGTTAAACTGTTTTTAGCCCTGAACGGTTTCTCTCACCGGATCCTTCTTCAGAGTGATGTTCCAATAACTATTTGATTCTTAATATCAGTAAATGTATAGTTATGTCATTTTTGCAAAAAACCCTCATTTCAACTCTTATCACATAAATTCAAATAATTTAGGACGTGTTTCTCACTTTAATGACCATGGTATTTGGATGGACTCGAAGTTGCATTTTGGCACCCACTTCTCCTCTTCAGTCGCTGAGGCTAGAGGTGTCCTGGGCTACATTAAACGCTGGTCTAAAGAATTTAACGATGCGTATACTACTAAAGTGCTTTACATTAAACCTATTCTGGTGTATGCTTCTTGTGTCTGGAATCCTCAATGTAAGATGTATATTGACCGATTGAGTCTGTGTAAAAGCAAATTCTACGTTTTGCTCTCAAAAACTTGAACTGGGATCCTAACACTCGTCTACCATCTTATCAGTGTCGTCTAAAATTGACCAAACTTCCTACCTTGTCTAGTCCTAGAACTGTCTTGTGTGTGTCTATTATGTATAACCTAACTTAGAGTACTATTATGTCGCCCTTCTTATTCAGTACGATTTACTTTAGTGTACCAGCACGTCCAACACTACTTTCCTATTAGTCTTTCCTTATGTAGAACTTCTTATTTACTGCATGACCTCTTCTAATCTTATTAAGACTAAATTATTAGCGTCGTTGAATTAATGTTAGCCTTATTTCCTTAATTCACTTTTTAAACTTTTAACCTATATGTTTACTCCTTGTTTGAATTACTCCTTATTGTCATTGTATGTAATGAACTCTAAGTTGCAACTTAGCATTTTTAGAGGCTGATGACCTTTTGTCTGTAGCCATATATGTAGTACGTAAACATTAGCTGTGGTATGTTCACCAAAGAAATTAGCAATAGGACCACTTCGGATCGGTGTGTGGTCATTGCAAAACTGGTAAGTCAATAAAAAAAAATTTTTTTTAAATAAAAAACAAAAAAACTGGATAAAGTCGCTAGAAATCATGTCTTCTGTAACTACTTTGCGATGTTCTTTTTGCAGAAAATTCAGTTCCTTCGGAATAAGTCTTGAAGCGGCGCATTTCTTCTCGCCCCTCTTTAAATGCCTTGTACCATTCGTGTGTTTGCGTTTTTGATAAGTACGACTAACATATTGCGATCAAATTTGTTTCAATACATACAGTATCGGATTTGAAATTAAGAAATTCCGTTACCTTAATTTGCACATTTCTACGTAACGCTTTGGCGGCAAATATACTGGACAGGGTTATGAGGGTTCCCCAAATGCTGATATTTTGCTACTTTTAGAACTTATATGGTTCTCAATCTGTGGTCAATGCAATCTTTGCTGTGTTTCAAACTTTTGGTATAATGCTTTCAAAGGTATTAGTAGTGTTCTACCTACTTTATCGGTAAAGTTACTCAGTCGCTAAAGCGTTAAATAAAAATCTATAAAAATCGAAGGTACTGTTCTAAATATGCTATTGAAGAACTAACCTTCAGTTTAACCTTATTTGATGGACTATTGTAGTATAATAAATATTGTAAAATAATTACAGTCCCCAGAATATCAATCTTAGAATCGTCATGAAATGTTTTTTTTTAATGTTCGGCTGGAGTATAAATAAATTAATCTCTTGGTTGTATGACACAGTTAGTGGAAAAAAATTCCACCTAGAATCAGAGTAAGAAATTTGACAGTTTAAAAGTATGTTTTTCATGTTCTGAGTGTCAGTGGGTTGTTATGGTATAAATATTCCTCAAGATTTTATATCATTCTTTGTTATATTTTATGGTGAAGTGGTCAATTAAACATATTTCGAACCTTTTACTTTACTTAGATCGAAGGACGCCACGAACCGCTCTACGAATCAAAGCTATCTCCAGCGCGAGCCGAATTAGAATCATGGAGCTAATCCTAGATTAAATTATAATACAGTAACTTATACAATTAATTCAATTAATAGTGGAATTTACTCAAAGTACTTTCTTACCTGTGTGAATAGTAATTATGATGTCCTGCAAAAAGAGTGTGCGTGAAAGATTCCGGCTAAACAAAAGTGGTGATAAATACTTAAGCCTATGTTTTCGTGTATTATTAAAAATTGGCAATAGCACTTTGCATTAAGAAAAGCTTTTAGATTGCTACTACTCCATTAATATTTGAAATTTTCCCTGCCACCCAACTCGAAACAAAAGCCACGAGTCCAATCTCTCTTCTTCTTTATCTTCAATGAACAACCTAAATAATGAGCTTCATTTATGTGGCCTTCTTGGTAGAGTCGTTTTTGTCTTTTGTTTGTGGTGCCGAGAATTCTGCTCTTTGGCAACTCTTGGGCTAAGGCAAAGCTGAGTGGTGTAAGTCCTTCATTTGTGATTGACCGTTCATTAGCAACTAAGTGAAAAACTTTATTTATAATTTTTACGAAACGACCATAAGTGGATTCCATAAGGCCGGTTCTTTCAAATTTCATTTAGAGAAAATACACTAATTTTTCTCGAAAGTGCGATATTGTCGAACGAAAAACGACGAAACGTAGTCAAAAATTGCACAATGAAAAATCGCGTGTCGCCAGTGACTCTAAGTTCGATTTGTGCTAATAAGAAATTTCCACTTTGGTTAAAATATTTTTTTTAAGATACTTAGCCATTAACCTTTAACGCAGTGAACTGGATAACACATGCTTAAAAGAATAATAACGTGTGTATGTTATGTATGTCATTAAAGTTAATGCAAATTTCTCATTGCGTTTAATTAGTACGCCCTTATTAACGAGCCATGCCCAAATGGGTTTTTATAATAACATCCATAATCTCGTATGAAGGCTTTATAGTAATGACATTTTATATGAAGTATTGTATTTAAATCCTACTGATTTCTTTCTTGTTATATATCACACATACATTTATTTGTATACTCCTTCAAGTTCTTCACAATCGACAATAATTAATAATTATTTTACCTAATAGGGTTGATGTCTCCCAAATTTCATATTAAATGTACTTTACTCCCCCAAATGTATCCCCAGTAAAACGAGAACTCTCTCTTGCGCAGCCATTTAAGATACCCGCAATATGAAACTGGGCTATCCATCTATGCGCGCAAGTGACTTTACAGCCTCTTCAATGTTTTCGCCGTTGTTGAATTGAATATTTAGATTGACGGAGTCGTACAAAGTCAAACTTGTTGATTTTTTAACTATTTTTGGCAGTCTGCATGCAAAGTCCACTAGAACACTGATGAGGATTGAAAACGAAATTAGCAATATAATTTGGATGGAGCAGGTTTATAAGCTATTTCCGTACTAAAAATGGCACAACGCGACTAAAGAAGTTTTCACTTGCCGTTTACATCTTCATTCTACAAAACTGCCGAACAGCGTCGGGGACCTTGCCAGTATTAAATAAAGAGAAAAATATTATTTTCCATTACTACACGCTACCGCCCGTTAGTAAAGGTTCGCTACTCCTCGAGCATTGATGTTGTTCGGTTGTGCTTTTAGACCTAATTAGGTTCGCCCAGTGGTCGAAATTCGAAAATGTGATTAGTACAAATAATATCGCCTAATTTTCACTGCCACTTGCAGGTGCCGCCATCAAATGCTACGTCTGCAACAGCCATAAAGATGCCAACTGCGCTTTGGATATTCCACCAGACAATTTGCTCAAGGATTGCCAGGAGGACTACTCGACACGTGGAAAAGGTATTCCGAGCTACTGTCGTAAAATAACACAAGTCATCGAATTCTCTGTGAACAATTGTGAGTATCGACCATCTCAAGATAGGCGTGTAACCAACACTTTAATTCTGCCCATCTGGCTCACAGTGCCACCAGATAGCCGTACTATACGTACTTGCGGCTTCCAGAATCAGACTTCGACCAATTATTGCTACCAGCGCGCCGGATTTGGTGGTCGGCAGGTGGTCTGCTCCTGTGACACGGATAACTGCAATGGAACTGGTTCGCTGACTGTGTCCGTCGTCGTGTTGCTACCCTTGGTACTGTTCGGCTTGATGAAAAATGTCGTCATTTAATTCCATAGTGAAGAAATCGTTAACGTTCTTTAAACTTTTCCGCATATCCTTTCTTCTTCTTCAAATTCTCCACACCTCGCCTAATCCGTATTACCTCTGGTACATGTTTTATTAATTAATTTGGCATTTTATACTTGCGTTGAAGAGCTCAATTTTACACCACACCATTACCTCACTTCACCTTACCATACCATACAATAAACATAAGAAAAATCATTGATTTCATATATTAAGACAAGCGATTAAAGCGCCACTATTTGTTCGGCCCCACAAGACTTTAATATTTACTATATCTGCTTAAATGTAAATAACAGGCAATAAAATTTAAATAATACAATAATAAAGTCTATATAAATGTTGGAAAACTGAGGTTGTTTTCGTTTACAAATTTAAACTGGAAAAATTTAGTAATGAAAATGCTAATTTAGGCAATAAGAATTGATGGAACAGAAAGTATTGCAAATAAATCCTACCGCAAGCCCAAACTTTGAACTTGGTAACATTTTCTGATCCTGTAAAGTGAAAGCACTGTTGAGATCGATTAATGATTAATGAGGGAAAAATTTGTTAAAATATATATTTCAAATTCATATAAAATTTTAGGTTTACTTAAGAGTTTAGTTAAGTGTTTTAATGCTATTTATTAACAAAAAAGGAAAAAAACAAAGACAAACAACCAAGACAGCTAATACCAAAAAGTGAAAAAAAGTCTAATCTTCTACACGAAGAGAAGGAAATTGATTAACAAAAAATCGCTGAATACGAATACGAAATAGTTGCAAAGCTAGAAGAATTTTTACTTCTTAGAGAATCGTCAAAAAAAAATAGATATATAATATTTTTTCTTTAAATTCGCTTACGCAAAACTAAATTTAGTGAATGCACCTTCCCATCCAGATTTGGTGCATCGTTTTTGCACACATAAAAACGTTGCGAAATACGAAAATATTTCATAAAAGTCATCAAGAACTAATTGTTTCATTTATAACAAAACCGAAACCCCAGTCGAACGAGATAGTATGAAAAAATTCTACCTTCGCACATTTCTCGTGAAAAGATGAGACGTTTTCATTTAGCACTAAAAATAACGTAATTGTGTTTCAATGCTGCTGTTTGCCGTTCGCTCATAGTAAACAGAATGCACTACTTAGCCAACGATAACACGATGTTCATTTGCGTATAACGTTCTTTGAAGTCCGAGTGTCAAATTCTTGAAGCCAAGCTCCATAACTATACTATGCGTTTCAGACATTATGCGACAATGAATGCGGTTGTCAAAGTTTAATGGACGCAATCATATATGCAATCATATGAAACATACTCCAACTCAACTTTCGGCGGCATACGCAGAAAGTTGACAAACTTTCAAGTTTGTTTATGCGGTTGATGCATCAATTCAACTTTGGCAACCGCATTCATTGTCGCATATGTCTGAAACGCATGGTATGGAGTTTGGCCTTTACACATAAATACACATCACCAAACACAACTGACCAAAAAGGTAGAGCAACATTGTGAAACAGCAAAATGTGAAATAAAAAATAGAAATGTTGATTAAAAGGCGGTTAAATTAATAGAAAATTATAATTAAAATTACAGCATTACGAATAGAAAACGAAACGATAGAAAATATGTTGTTGTATTGTCCACTAGAGAAACATAGGTGTGAGGATAAAGGATATTGTAAAGCGATGCTGACGCTAAATGAAAAATAAAACACGAATCATTTAATAGAAATAATTAAATTTAAAAAATAATAGTTCACTTGTAATTCGATGAGAAATATTAATAACGATCAATAAATTAAAGCAATTTATAATAAAAAAGTAAAGAATAAAGCAAGGATCTTTCAAGTATTTATAAGAATACAATGCAATTGTAAGAGTTTTTGCATAAAACAATAAATAATTGTTTCATTGGATGAATCTCTGAATACGCTTTTTCGCATACTTTATTTACCTTATTCTAGCTAACGAGCTTTCTCGATAGACGGGGTCTAAAACACAACCCGGCTTATGAAAGTAATGATAAACATAAGGACATATGCAACGAAACAAGAAAAATGTTTACTTCGTCTGTTTTGGCGACAGCAAGCATTTTTACTGACCACTGATTGACAAGCCCAAGAAATGATTGAATTACGAAGAAAAACAAAACGCGACGAAATGCGTGTGTATGGCTTAATTTGCGAACGAATGTAATATATTTTAACAAAAGAGAGTACAACAGAGTTGGTATTTTTAGAACAACAAGAAAATGCGTAATTCTGTAGACCTTCGCTTAGTGTCGTGAATACAAGAAGTGTTTATTAAGCAATTAACTGCTCCTAACATCCTCCCCCCGTTGAAGGGCTACGGCTTTCAACATCATCCATTGGTAGCAGACACAACTTGACTGCGGATCGTTTACTGATTTCAGTGCTGGTACGAACGTTTGCAACACTAGATACGCCATCATCGCCTGTAATGCTCCCGACCACACGCCCGATTTGCCATTCCATCGGTAGGTTGTCGTCTTTGAGCAGTACCAGAGAGCCCTCGGGAACGAAGAAGTTGCCAATTCTTTCACCAGCTCCAAATGCACAGCTTTCGTAGCCAAGCATACGAATAGACATATGTAACACTTCACCGGCTGCCTATTGCGCATATCCGACTTATAAAGGTAGCGCCCACAAAAATCCACGCCTGTTGTGTAAAACGGAGGCTGGCGCGTTGCGCGCTCTGCTGGCAAACTGCCCATTATACGCTGCATCAAAGCCGGTTTTGCACGAAAACATCTTATTCACTTGTTTACAACTTTAGCCACAGCCTTCAGTCCGCCAAAAGGCCAAAATTTCATGAGGATGCTCGCCAGCAAGGACTGTGGTCCAGCATGCAATAGCCTTTGATGATAATTAACTATAATGCTCTTTGGCAGTACGATAGGATGCTTTTCATTGAAACTCAAAGTTGCATTTTCCAATCGACCACCCATGCTCAATACTCCAGCTTTGTCGATAAACGGGTTTAGAGATACTATTTTGCTAGAGCGACCGATTTTCCCTTTAGCCTCCAACTCGCTGCAGTCAGGCTGCATATTTGCCCTTTGTACCATCCCAATTAGTACATTGGTCCCAGCTTCTATCTCCTCCACTGCGAGCTTAAACGATGACCATCGGTGCGTCTTTGAATTTAGGAAGCGACACACGTAAGCGTATACCCTTTCCGTCGATCGAGGGAAACGAATGCTGATGAGTGTATTCAATTCTGAACGTAATTGATTCCAAGTACAGTGTAACGACTGTGGCACACTTTCATCCCACGCCAACTTTTGCTTCCAAAGAGACTGAAGAAACAGCTTAGCTTTCACAACGACTGGGACTATTAGTCCAAGTGGGTCGTAAATCCTTGCCACGGCAGCCAACACTTGGCGTCTGGTGACACGATCGGCAACCGCAATTGAAGCCAATGAAAACAGAAAATTATCCTCCTTTGGGTCCCATACCAATCCGAAAGTTGTTGTGCAATCACTGCCATCACTGAATGCTATCGCTTGCTCTCTGCTCGATTCTTCAACTGCAAACCCGCTCGTTATTTGAACACCACTTTCTGTGCACGAACTTTCTTCGTAAAAGCAGCTCTTTTGTTTGCGATATGATTTCTAGAACTTCATCTTCCGTACTTCCACCCGAGATGAGATCGTCAACATAGAAGTCGCGCAATACTATCTTCGAGCCAAGAGAGGAGTCATCTGCTTCTTCCATAGCTGCCTGCCGCATCGCCCGAATGGCCAAAAACCCCGCCGGCTTTGTGCCATAGGTCACGGTGTTCAATCGATAAATTTGTAAGGCGTAATCAGGATGCTCCCGCCATACGATACACTGCAAAAAAGAATCCGGGTCTTCCATCCGCACACAGCGATACATCTTGCATATGTCCCCGGTGATGGCAATCCTGTGCGATCGAAAGCACAAAAGTGTCTCAACTAACTTCGGCTGTATTACAGGACCTACCATCAACATATCGTTCAGTGAGTAACCTGTAGACGTTGTGGCTGACGCGTCAAACACCACACGTAATTTAGTCGTAGTGCTATCAGCTTTCAAAACGCAGTGATGCGGTAAGAAATAAGATGCTATGCCAGTTCGATCCGAGTTAATCAGCGTCATGTGCTTAAGGTCGCTGTATTCTTTAATGAATGGCGAATATTCTCGCTTTAATTGAGAGGGTTTAACGAATTTATTCTCTAATGTCCTCAGACGATTTACTGCTCGTGTGTACGAATCGCCTAGAACACTCAAGTCAACCTTTATTGGCTACCGGACGGCATATTCGCCAGTATCCAATCGACGAAAACTACTCACAAAATGCTTCTCGCAATATAAGTCTTCCTTCGATCTCTTGATGCCCAGTTAAGTGTGTCCTTCAACGTCCCAAAAGCGCTTCACTAGCTCGTGTAAAACAGAGTCAGAATCATGATCCGACGAATCGGCACCATCGGCTGATTGCAATGATATCATAATGTTCTCTTTCGCAATTATGTCCGACTGATCGAAGCCCGAAATAATAGTTTTGGATTTGCCTTTTTTGACTGCAACCGATTAGCTAGGCACGCTGTTATGCAACGAAGTTGCGAAGCGGAGTCAAGCAATGCTCTGCATGGAAACAAAATTCCATTCCGACTTCTGTCCATGACCACAGCAGTGGCGAGAATAGTGGCAGTATTCGTGGCATGGCTACTGCTAAGCAATGTAGCAGGCTTGGAGTCAATAGCAAGAGCGCTTTTAGCTTCTGGGCCAACCGGGCTTTCGATTCTTTCTTGAACCTGCTGTTTTAAATGAAGCAATGAATGGTGCCTGGCAGAACACGACCTGCAGCAACTTCACTTGCAGTCTTTTACGAAATGGCCTTTGCCCAAGCAATTGATGCATAACTTCAACCTTTTGGTATCTTTGAGGCGAAGTGATGGGGATAAATTTCGAAACAGTGGACAAATTACGATGGCATGATCAGCCTGACAAAATACGCATCGCCTAGTAGAACTTGTGGCCACGAACGATTTCTTAGCTGATAATTTTTTAGAATTCACCTGGCTGCTTGGCGTACGTGTTGCCAAGGCCAATTCCACATTCTCCAACATCCGGGCTCGGCGCTCGAAGAAAGTTGTCATTAATCCCCGTGACGGTAGACCATGTACAGGTAATTCCTCTTCCCACTTTGCCTGTGTAACGCCATCTGCCTTCTTGCCAATCAAATGGATAAGAAATCCGTCGAGTATTTCCTCTCTCGTCGCGATAGTGCTCAACTCTCGGAAATGAGCCCTGCTCTTGTCAATAATCTCTCGCAAGTCAGCTGACGAATTCTCAGCCATGCTTTTTAAGCCAAATCGCCTTTTCAATAAAGTTGCCGCTTTTTCATAATTTTCGTGACAAATCTCCAAAGACCGAATTGCATCCAGAGCTGTCCCAGTCAAACTCGATCTCAAATGCTGGAACTTTTCGATGCTGCTTAAAGTTGGCTCCTTGTCACCAATGACCTGGAACAATGACAAAAAGTCTGGCCAATCAGTGACTGCACCACTGAACACAGGCAGTTGTAACGCCGACAAACGCGTCCTAACTGCTGACATGCCAGGGGCTACCTAATTTTCAACACGAGTAGACGTGGGAAAATCTTGCATGGATCGCACGCCTAAATATCTGGTCATGGAAGCCTTTGCCATGATGAATGCTTCCATGAATCCGGTGCCAGCATCGCTATTTATCTCACCTACGCAGACTTGTTCGAGCTGCGTTTGGTTGTCTTCGAATTGAGACGTAGTTTGCTTCCAGCTGCTGCATCAAGCGTGCATTTTATTTGGTTTAAGAACCACTGACATTTCCGCTTAAGGTATTCACAGTTCTTATCTACCGTTTCCACGAATTCGGATTTCTGACCTCTATTTGCCTTTGGCATTGTGATTTCAATATCCAAACTGCACAAATTAGCAAAATGAAAACGAGCGATTGATGGAGAGAAGAAGAACGTACACAAGTGAAACGAAACTGTTGTGACGAGCGGTGATGATTTACCGATAAGCGATGATGGTGTAGCGGACGTACAACAACAATTCGAGCCAATTCGCACGAGTGTTATTGTTGTTGTCACCAAACGATCCAAGCGAGACAAAAGGTCAATGCAGAGCAATAACACAATTTACAGTTGCTGCTTGCATAAAGAGTATACCGAAAAAAAAAAATTGCAAATTAAACGCGAAATAATGAGATTAACGATTAAATCTCCGATATTTGCTTCAATACTTTTTCCAATATCACGACCGGGTCACCAATGTTTTGGGGACAGCAAGCGTTTTTGCTAACCGCTGATTTACAAGCCCAAGAAATGATTGCATTACGAAGAAAAACAAGACGCGCCGAAATGCGTGGGTATGGCTTAATTTGCGAACGAATGTAATATATTTTAACAAAAGAGAGTACAACAGAGTTGGTATTTTTAGAACAACAAGAAAATGCATAATTTTGTAGACCTTCGCTTAGTGTCGTGAATACAAGAAGTGTTTATTAAGCAATTAACTCAGAGAGAACTTATTCATTAATAAAGTAAAAATAAAGTGATTAAGTAAAAATTGTTTGCTTTCACTTGTTCACACAATGAATGCTGACAAAGAATGACCCTTTTTCGCGCTAAAAAATATGGGAGTGGGAGGTACGCAAAAGTCATGTCCCTATATACCAACAGCAATATGTTACGCTGCATAAGTTGAACAGCCAACAATTCTGTTGATATACAGAATCAGTATCGGATTCTAATCGTTTCTGAAGAGTCTCTCCGGCCATTTGTTTAAGAGAGTGATGTAACCTCTATATGAATAAGTTCTCTCTGGTGTGGGCAATCATCGTGGAAGAGTTTATCGTCATTTTTGAAATTCGTACTATGGGTTTGTTTTCAGCTCATCATTTGCAGAAATGTCTTAAACTACATATTTCCCCTATTTTGTTTAAATAGTTAATCTAAAACTAAAACTTATAATTACAAAATTACAGTTCTCTATCTCAACAACTGAAATGACACATAATCTACGATGTCTCCTTAACTGACTACTACAAACTTCATAACAAAGTAATAATGATATTCAGTGCTTGAAAAGTAATAAAAATTCCTTCCATGCCCACCTTAAAAATATTGGAGTCTTTCTTATTACATAAAATACTATCCCTCATCCCATACAATAAAGACGTCCTTGTAAAAACATCAATATTAATTAAAATTTCTGAAAACTTGTAAACAGGCGGTTTCAAACGTATGAATAAGATGATCTTGGCAACGACAAAACTAGAACAGAGAATGACCTCAGAAATACCCTACTCAATATACTGGGTAGTTCACCCAAAACGATTTATTACGATACTGCTACTGCGTCACCTACTGTGATGTCCGCAGATTTGAGTATGAACTTGAGAACTGATATATCCCAATATTGAACGGGAATTCCAATTATTAAAAAAATGCAATATTGAGCGTGTGTAAAACCCATCTCACCTAACAATGGCTCCTTGAAGAGCTTTTCAAGACGTTTGTTGGATACGTTTTGATACCACTAGTCTTTTATGAAGTGCATACATTTCCGGTTATGAAGATCACCTAAATTAAACGATAAAGTTTATCATAAATGACCCCAATTACTGCAACTAGTCTGTCGGCTGAAGTTGGATATACAGTTTCGGTTCCTTTTTGAACTGGCAGAGTTGTTTAGATTTTTGTTACCGTTACATACAAGAATAATCTGGCAACCACACACAAAAATGTTTCAGATCATTGTAAAAATTTTAGTTTACTTCTTTCATCAAAGTAGGCCTGTGGTCAGTTCAACAATAAACTCGTAAGCCTGCAGATTGGTGGGAAAAGTTGCAATCGGTCTTACTTTTCATTAATTTCGATTCTTGGGATAAAGTTTTATTTGAAACAAAGTTTTAAAAAGTGAAAAGTAAAAGACGAGACACTGAAATTAAGGTAAGTTTTCTCCATCCTGTGAAAATTTATCGGAAAATTTTCATACTAGACAGATGGGACGCACGGAATATGTGGCAAAAATTTGATGAACTGGTTAGATGAACAGCCAAATTTATGGATAGGTAGCGCTTCCCTTCACGAACTCTGAAATTTGTCGTCTGTGTAGTTTTTTCTGCTTCCAATATCATAATTTTTTTCTCAGGCTTATACATATCTATTATATTTGTTAGATCACTCCATTTCGATGACTCCAAGTGCCTTCAAAGGAGGTGTCTATCGTACTCCGCTTTTCCAACGAACCTTTCGCCTATTAGACTTTAGAACATCCAACTATTAAGCTTCCACTTTAAATGATTTCTTTAACTTATGTCATTTCTACCATTTGATGGACAGTGCTCAGCATGATAGACATAGCGAGCATTTATTGTCGAATGCCAGTAAAACCCTATTGTTGTTAATGCGAAATACGAAATACCAACGGAGATCGATATTTCAACAGGAGAATGTTTGTCTGCGTTCTTTGCCTACCTGATGTAGGCACAGCTCTGTTTACTGAGTTCGTGTTGAGCCATAGATTATCTGCAATAGGTTAACTACTATAAAATAGGACCCATACAACACAAGGTTATGGTGAAAATATAGTGAGGTTAGATACTTTTATAAAACACTCGTAACTTAGTAGTGATTGATCATAATTTATTAAAACAAAAGATGATGAATAATTTTCTATCACATCATTACAATTGCTTGTTGATTTTACTTTCTATAAAACAAAAAATATTGATAAAATTAGTACAATTAAATTTTGTACTTATACAAAAAAGTAGGTAGCGATCCCGCCCACAGATTTAGATTTAAGTTAGTGACCGGGGCTCCCTAAGCCGTAGTAATACTACTACTATAGAAAGCAAGGAAGCAAATAAATATTTGTGTCCGCCTATAGTATGCACCAAATTTATTGAGAGTGCAAGACCCGCTTCATCGCGACATAACTGTACTTGTTGTCCAGCTCATGGTAGCCAACCGGGCCGCGTTCGCAATCGGCACAGGCCAGAAACTTTCGGTTGCCTACGGTGTTCGAAAAGCCAATGTTCTCGAAGGTAATCATGTCTTTGACAAGCCAGAATTGGTGGAGCTCCTCAGTCTCATATGTCTCTCTATTAGGTATATCACCTTTTTGTTGCATCAGCGGCAAATTAATCTGAAAAATAATAATTTGCACACTAAGTGTTTTCACTTGAGAAGTCTTTTGAATAGGCCCTCACCACATCACTTTCAAAGTACTCGCCGTGCTGTGCCCGTAGTATGAACGAATCACAAAACTGACAGCGCAAATCGGTCTTATTCTTTTTGTCAACAATTAAGTCAGAAAAATCATTTTCGTCTCCCATCTTTAACTAAAAATATATATAATACAGGACAGCGCGAGATTTCTCGAACCTAAATTAAAACAAAATCAAAGCGTCTATACAATGCGAACAGCTGTATATCACTCAATTCACAATAGCCTGTAAAGTAGCCAAACAGTGTTACATTCTATCAGTCAGCACCACTTGGCAGCACTGCTTTAAAACTATCTTCAGAACTCAACAGGCAGACTTGTCAATTGTTTCTTTAAGGCTTTATGTGTCAATCTCCGAATCGTATGCAAAATAGCCGGTGAATAATCTAGCACACGAAGTGCAACGCAAAGTTTTTGAAAATATAAATTGAAAACAGGTCATCACACTCTTCTTACCCCCCCCCCCCCCCCCCCCCCTCCCAACCGGTGACCACGGGAATTTTTAAGCTTTTGTAATTTTTTCTTTGTCATCAAACGCAGCTCGTTAAATTATAATATAGAAAATCAAGATCAATATGAGCAACTATACTATTCCATCACATGGTGGCTGCTTAATTCCGCCTCTGAACGTAACAGCGCTGGGTTGTCAGCAGATTTATCAATCGCACTATCAAATGCATCAGCAGATGTACATGGATCACTCCCAGAGTGTGCCCATTGTAAGTCAATCAAATGATTTCTACTACTCGGAGACGTACAGCTCCTGGCAGTACAACTGCGCACCGCAATATTATACAAACTTAGCGCCATCGGCTTCTAATCCAACAAACGTATCAACTGGACCTTATATGAGTGTGCCACCACCACCGTACGGTGTCTTTCCAATGAACATAAACAGTCCCATGTGCACTGCTTATACAACAGCATTTCAATCGAATTCTGGTTTCGTCGGCCACAATGGCACTTTAATGACCAATACTATAAGTGCTATGAATTCAGTCAGTACCAACGGCGGCAGCCATGTGTTTTCACCAGACACGCACACATCTTCGAGGTTATCTGGGGATTTCAGTTCTTCTAATGACGGTCCCTGTGGCAACACTATACAATCAAGCTCAAACTCGTCATTGTCAGGCACTCTTCATGACTTTGCTAAGCCGGAAATGTTCGATGCTACTACCCAAGCAAATATGCTTAAACGTGATAGCTCGTTAGAGAAGGTTAATGTCTCATCTTCATCATCACCGCGTCACAGCGCCTGGTAAGTCAATATTCAAAGCCGTTTTACGTTATTCATCTTATACCTTCTTAGCAAGGAAATCTTCGAGGGCGCTTTGTTAAGCGGTGAAAATACCACCGGTGATGGAAACTCAGTTGCCAACGATCTGCAAAGAACCCCTGCTAAGAATTCTGATGTGAAGCTATCGCCGAAGAAGTTATATGATTTGACTCGCGTCTCTTTAAGTGGCAGTGAGATTGCCGAAAAGCTGGCCAACATTCATCGAAAAGTTCCATGCTTCAAAAAAGTCGAGAGCATGTGTGCACGTCTGAAGCAAGATCTAATCCGTCCGGACAACGTCTTGGCTAACATAAACTCACAGGGTACTGTTTGGGCCGTTAAGGACTTCATATTTATTTTTACACGTGTGTTAAATGCTTGGGTCATATTGAAAGGCTACGTTTACAATACACCGGAGGGTCTTAACAAAATTAAAAATTCGCTACCTGAAGGATTTACGGATGCATTTTCAAGTTGGCAAGATCATACTCTTGTCTTAAGTGAGTATCTAATCAAGGCGTTTATCTCTCTCGACGCGTTGGTGCAGAAACAAAAGCAACCATTTACAAAAAATGAAAACAAAAGTTCACCAAATGTAGTCAGTCCAATCAGTAAAATCTTCGATGAAACTTTCGAACTATTCAACATCTCTTCGGAGAACCCCGAAGAAGAGAGTATGAACAAGAATTATAAATACACAATGATTAAGGATTCCGAAGAGACACAGCGGGCTGCTAGTGTTAATGGCACCTATTTTAAGACGGGCACATATCATCCCCTGAAAAAGTCTCCAGAAGAGACGGACTCATCACGTGCAGATGAGAAAAACGACGCCGAGTCTGGAGAGTGTGAGACCTATGTTGCTAAGGAGAGTCTTCTTGCTATTGCTGCCGCTAGCGCTGCAACTGACGCTGAACCTATTACTGTGGCTACCGCTATCGCTGACACTCCCGCTCAAGGTGTGACTGATTCTACCTCTGCCACTAACACTGTTGCTGTTCCTGACATCGTTGCCGTTGGCGCAGACATTGACGCTGCAACTACCACTAGCGCTACCGCTGCCGTTGACGAAATTGGTGCCTACAACAATTCATTTTGCGCTGAAGATAATCCAGCATTGGTTCAAAATCTCTCGCCACACGTCAAAGTGTCATTAATTAATGCTGCTAATGAATCAACCGGCACACAGTGTTGCATTGCCCCTTATTGGTCTGATAATGCTGGAACACCACAAACTGCAACTCTTCGTTTTAATCCGACTTCTGTTTATGGACGTGATGTCATCGAGAAGCTAAATCAACTGAGTAGCCGTCTTATGCTACTGAATAATATAGAGATCTTCTTCAAAAAAGATTTCACCAAAAACTATGTAAATAGTAAAAATATTCGATATATGCCGTAATTAATCTGCTATATTCTGATTTCTTTCCAAGTTTCCGGACTTCATATCGAAGTGCAAATTCGACTTCATCGACTTGCGTCAAATTGTGCTGAAGTGCCAAAAGGAACAGTACTTGCATCTAAATGAAGCTGTACACGATCTGAAAAAAATTGTGTATGTCGCAAGGAACTATTTGCAAGTAAGAGAATAACAAAAAATAAAACAACTCAAAACAATATTCCTTTACACACTGTTGGGTCACCTCACATTCCTTTTTATATTAGTTATTCTGGCTATAGCAACTTCAAATAACGCTTGAAAGCGCAATAGTGATTCTTCACGTTATCTTAGAAAATTCATATTCATTTCCAACTAATGGGGTCAATGGATATAAAAGGCAAAGCAAATCTCTAACAGAGATTGTTGATCCAAAAATTTAATTTAGGGATCTGGAAGCAGGCAAGGAGACATTTCAGAGACGGCATCTTTTTCTCGGAACAAATTTATGGGTTGACCTGAAATCGGAGTCATAAATGACTAAGCCAAGCTTCAAAAAAGACGATTTACAGAAATTTAAATCGTTTAATGTGATTACACTTAAATGTGATTTAATTTAAAGCAAAAGAAAAAACATATTTTTCTTAGGAAAGTAGGACTAGGTACCGAAGCAGGACTTGGTAATTTGAGCCGGGTAGTTATGTGGTCGGGAGGAAGTAGAAGATTATAGAGGCCTTAATCATATGGTACAGTTCTTTGGATTTTGCATAAATACTTTGGAAATGTGAAAGCAATTCGGATGACTTTCTCCGCAATTTCCTAATACACCATGTAGCAATCAAAACAGTGAAAGGAGGTTAATCCTAAAAAGGAGAAAAAATATTAATTGCAAGAATTATTGCATTAGATCGGTGGTTATTATATCGGATCTACCACCCGAACACCGTTACAAGAACAATTTGAAATAAAAGCATTGCAATTCGTCAAAAAAATTTATGTTTCTTTCGAAACAAAGACGATAATATCCGAATATAGCCCCAACCAACTATTTGCAGTTTTATCAATTAAACCTATTAAATTAAAGCCTTGGACAGGATCCTAAAGTCACGATTATCAAAGTTGTTTGATTGAAAACGAGATTACGTACTCTTACTGACAGGCACAGACACAGTCTTACTAATTTAAAATTTTTTTTTTTTTGTCTACGAACCTGTATAGTTTGAGCAGATTTTTAGTTGTTTTTTGTAGTTTGAACAACTCAATTTTCAAAGGTTGATTGGATTTCGTGTCTGATTGTTTTCTTAATATTAAGCGTATTTAACGTATGACAATAAAGTGGATAGCCTAATAACTTGCTCCATGCTAACATCCATATATGGACCAAAAATGGTCCAACCATTTTTAAGATTAGCGCTTGCCAACAACACATTTATGCAAACAATTTTATTTAAATCGATTATTTACATATTGTGCGTTCCGAATCGGTAATGTGCTCCTCAGCTAACGGAATCACAAAGAACAGTTTTAATCATAATATTTGTTTTCTATAACAGCTATTTGAAAATAAGCAACTGAAAACTGCAATATTAAAATACGAAGAAGAACTAAATGGCCTTTTGATAAAGGCTCCCTATATACAACATCAATTTGACCACATAATCGGTCGTCCCGGCGAGAAGTTATTCAATTTTAATCTTTAAAGCAAATTTCACATAATATCGGATGGGTACTGTCGCCCAGAAGGCAGACCCAATAGCAAGCGCAAAATATTACTACTGAATCACACGAATCAACTAATTGGATCTGGCTATAACACTGAACACATCTAGTTCGTGACCTACTTAATCAAGTTTCAAAGTTTTCCGAAGACTGCGCATGTGACCTACATGCGACCTACATAGTACTCAGTTTGACAAAGCAAGTACATATTTTAAGTCTAAACAATTTTCATTCACAGAAGTTTGAAACTATCTAAAGTTGTAAAAAGCCTCAAAGGTTTGTCTTGCTCCAACAAGCTAAATTGAAAGCAAGGGTCTTTGAATACCTTAAAGTTTAAATGCTCATAACCAAAGTAAATAAACAAACAAAATTAAATAAAAAAATATACCCAGCTCTTTAAATACAAAAAAATGTAGAACACTGTAAACACAAGACTGGATGTTAGAAGTTAAAATTAATACAGATTGGCCAAACGGGCAAATAATAAATTATCATTAAATAATAAATACTCCGAAATGATCTAAATCCTTTCTCAAAACATATAAAGTTATAGGGATCAGTAGGTTGGTTATGGCAATAGTATAGAATTGGAAACCACGAACCGACGGAAAGATCTTAAACTATATTTTGTTTGAGAATTGGAATTGCCTACGAATTATCGTGTATATCTAATCCCCAGCTCTAAGTTGCAGATAGAATAAAATTGAACTGTGATGTCTCATAACAAATTTCGTGCTACGCTGTTCGTATATTTTCTGTGTAAAGCCGGCCACAACGAACATGCTCGCGTAATTTGCTCGAGCAAATAAAATTAATTTTAAATTTCACACGAACATTGACTAGTCAACAGCGCCATAAACGACGAATATGTCCTAAAACACGAGCGAAACACATGAGCATATTCATCGTGTATGGCCAGTTTAAGTGCAAACGCTCTGGAAGATTGAATTGACAATCTGTTGTGAACTTGTAATATATGTACCTCACAAAGCATTACTTTCGCCGTCGATTTTGCTACTGAATTGACAAGGCGTTGGTTGATGTACAAAAATGTGTAAGGCATCACAAGACGAGAAGACAAGCAACCGGAAACAAGCAAGATTGGAAACCGTTCACATATGAGCTTTTCGAATCCGTTCGTCTAAAAGGGGTGTGCAACCGGGACCGAGATTTGAGACAGAGAACGCACTACTCAATCCCAATACCTCTTCAATGCGTCGTATTCCGGATATTTTCTGTATGTAGTTTATAAATATACATGTATAGTTCGTAAATATTATTATTAAATAGTAGCGGTAGCAATAAATTCTTCTCAGTTTAAGAACATAGGCTTTCAGGTCTAATGCTCGTTAATAATATATATATATATATTATATACATATATATATACTAGCGTACCCGGCCACGCGTTGCAATGGCTCAATCTAGTACACAATATACTTCATGGTCTTTGTGTTTGCATCCATGGGAAAAAATGTAGAAACTCTTGGTCAGAGGAAAGCATTCAACAAAAGCATTTGCGGTTGACTTTACCAAACCATTCAACACAAAAGCAAATGGTGAACTGTTTGGTATATGCTTGGTGCTCCGGTTTTTTTTTTTTCTGTCAAAACTTTATATTGTATTAAATCTTTGTATATTTAATAACGTTAAGAAATTAATAACTATAATAAAATGCTTGATCTCGTATTCGAATAGATTCTTATTCTATAAAGATTTCAACGCAATCGGTGAAGAACTCTCGGAGATCCTAGTGCACAAACATTTAGCATCTACATTTTTATTAATATATATATATATATATATATATATACTAGTTAATTTTTATTTTTGTGGAATACGTAAGTTAGCCAAGTGGCAATAGTACATTAGAGCACAACGACCAAATCAGCTTAAAAATTAAAAGGTTTAAGCTAATTGGGAACTATGATCTTAGTAGCGATTTTTACAAATATAGACGAAATTATATATTAAATAAAAAATATAAAATTAATAATAATGTATTTAATCAATTTTCGCAAATTCCTCCAGACTAATGTCTTGTGCTTGTAATAAGCTATGGAATATTGACTGTGTATCTTTGGCTAGGACCAAGGGCTTGCCAAACTCTTTTATTTCACCGTTGTCCATTACTATTATGCGATCCATTGACTGCAAGCCACGAATTCGATGAGCAATGAAAATCACTGTAGAGCTTTTAAACGAGTTACGCAAAGCCAGTTGAACACTCAAGTCGGATGCGTTATCCAGATTGGAAGTACCTTCGTCAATGCACACCACTTTGGCATTCTTAAGAAGAGCACGAGCAAGGCATAGTAACTGCCGTTGACCAGCAGAGAGGTTAGTGCCACCTTTTTCCAAATAGCCATCGAGACCGCCCAACTGTTGAATGAGCAAAGTCGCAGACGCTGAGTGCTTTATTGCATGCCAGATCTCCGAATCGTGAAATCTATGGTAAGGATCAAGGTTTTCACGAACTGTGCCTGCAATAGAGACGAATATCGAATATAGTTGAGATAAGAAACTCCAATGTGGGTCTGGCTTGCCTTCAAAGATGAACGGTTCCTGTGTGATGACGAATATGCGCTCACGCAGAACCTTTAAGGCAAGCGTCTTCAAATTGACGAAATCAACACTGATTTCGCCTTTACTGAGTGGTGATACACGTAGCAAGGCAGACACAATCGAAGTCTTGCCCGCACCAGTGCGTCCTACAATTCCCACACGCTCAAAAGCCTCCGTTTGAAAGCTAACATCCTTCAGTGCGGGTGCCAAATGGTCGCGGTAACGCAACTCTACATTTCTATAGCTTATAACACCTTGCGTTGGCCAACCAAACGGTGGATCGGCGCTACCGTCCGAATTCTCTTCGTCTTCGAGCTGAAGATACTGATCAACTCTTTCGACTGCAATAAGCTCTTGTTCCGTTTCGGCAATGGCGTTTAATACGCCACGAAGAAGTACCGTTATGGAAAGCGCATAAGATATGGCCAGGCCAACCAGAGCAGGATTTGTGGTATGTGCGGACGTTACAGCTGCCAACAACCCGGCGCTTCCAACAAGCAACGAGCCCAGCACCTGCAAGCGTAGATCCAACCACTGCTGTGCGGCAACAGATGTAAGCTGAGCTTTAATGCTCTCCTCAAGCTTTGCGTGGAAATCACGTAGAAATCGTGCACTCGCACGCATTGTACGTATAGTCAAAAGGCCCTGAAGCGTCTCAGTAAAGTGCGCGTAGAGGGGCGAAAGTGCATTACTAGAGAGGCGCCTAATGTCACGCGATGCATGGCGGTAGCGATACTGTAGACTTAAATATATTGGTATCATCGGAATAACAACCAAACCAAGCCAAGGCATGGCGTAGAGACTGATGAATAAAGCGCCTGCCAAACCAACAATCTGAGCAAGCAGAATATTCAAAATAAAGGGTAGCGTGTCATCGATTGTGTAAGTGTCCGATGAAAAACGATTGAGTATTCTTCCGACCGAGGTTATATCGAAGAAATTAAAATTGGCCTGTAAAAAAATCAAATGAATCAAAGAATAAATAGCCTTCAATATCCTTCACACTTACAAACATAACCTTATTCAGCAAACGATCGTGTATCCACCTTGCTGCCTTTAGGCCGGCATATGCAAAGAGGAAGGAACGAACCAATGTTATCAACGAATTGGTGATTGCCAACGAAGCAAATATGCCCAAATAGAAACCATTAGTGTGCGACGTTGTGCTGTTGCTATCTGCATTTGTGTTGCCGATAAGTTCATGTTCCAAAGTTGTGTTATTCTTAGTGGGCTCCAACGTTGAATTAGTGACCCAATGCGCCAGCCAAGCATCAGCTAGGTTTCGTGACAATTGCATAAGTACAACGGAGGTTAAGACCCCGAGAGCCAAAGGTGAGCTGACCGCATTGCAATAACATGTGATGATTTTATACGAGACATTACCAAATTCACGTGCTTCCTCTAAGATAACGCTATTCAAACTACTTGATTTCGACAAATTTTGCAAACCATGCAAGTCAATCGAGCGTCGATGCAAAGCGTCATCGTCATCGCTGTCATAAGCATCAAAGCCTTCAATGCTTAAATCAATGCTTTCACTCATATAATCGCTGCGACGCACTACTCCATCTTGCACATTAAGAATCTAAGAGGAAAAATACCTCACATATAGGCAACAATATTCTCGTCTGCTCTTAGATTACCTGATTAGAATGGAAGAACAACGACACATTACGAGTCACCACAATGCGCGTCTTTTTTTTCAATAAACGAAGAATACAATGTTTAATAATGTGTTTGGCTACGTGTCCATCGAGCGCTGATAGTATATCGTCCAGCAAGTAAACTGTGTATAGCAGAAAACGAGTCAGGAAAAGGATACTTAAATTGATGTCTTCACTAAATTACGTTTCTTATCCTGCTGATAAACAGCGCGCGCTAAAGCCACCCGTGCTCGTTGACCGCCAGAGAGTGTACGCCCATTTTCCCCAACGCCAATCATATCGCCGCCAAGCGTTTCAATATCTTCATTCAAAGCGCAAGCATACAATACAGTTTTATACCACTGTTCATCAAAACTCGAGCCCCAAAGTATGTTGTCGCGTATTGTGCCGCGTTGGAGCCACGGTGTCTGAGACACGTAGCCAAAACCTATGTAAGGATCATACTGAGTATCAAACGAAAAATTCGTTAGTATTCAAAGGCTCACACCTGTGGTGAAATCATTAACGCAAACTTCACCATCGGTGCATTCGACTCCGGCTGTAATGGCCGCAATTAATGTGCTCTTTCCACCGCCGACAGGACCCTCAATGCAAACAAGTTCACCTTGTTTCACTTCGAGATTAACATGTTGTAATCTAAAGACTGTCTGTTGTGTGCCCGTACAATCCCGATGTGTAAAGCTAGCTGACTTTACGTGTAGTACTACTGGTTTCGATGAGCTGCTCTTCATTATTGGATTGTAGTAACTTGAAAAATCTAAATTTGGCAACTAAATTTTTAAAGAAATTAATAATTGAACAAGTTCATAGAACGATTAATTAATCACTTACATCAATCAACTCTTGAACGCGCTTTATCGAAATCCAGGCCTCAATCAAACCGTTCATTACCCAGGGAAACGCATTTAACGGTCCAATAAGCATATTCAGTAGGGCCACACTGGTGTACGTCGTTGATGCTATTAAAGGATTTCCCAATAGCACAGATACACCAAAGGTGAAAAAACACATTAGAACCGGAGTCGTTGCCCAGAAATAGACGCACATCGCATCGAGATATTTTCGTTTGGCTAAGTACTTCATTTCTCCAAGACGTAATTGGCGAATTTTCTTAATGAAAATATCCTCCCAAGCGTTGATTTTGATTTGTTTGGCGCCGTGCATTGTCTCTGAGGTAGCAGAAATGCGTGCATCCTTCGCCGTCATTAGTCCAGTCGAATAAGCACCAATGCGTTTTGCAAGCCAACGATTTATCGGAATCATTCCACAGGCGAACACAACACCAGCTATGAAGGCTGCACCCAGCTGTGTGTACAATAGATACAATGTGGTAAAAAGCTGTAGAAATACAAGTTCATTAGAATTCATTCAATAAATATATATTTTGGTCACTTACTTGCAATGGTATACTCCAGAATGAGTGAAAGCTCACACACGAATTGACAATGCGATCTGTATCAGTTGACATAAGATTCAATATTTCTGGGCGAGCCCCTTTC
The DNA here is from genome assembly GCA_035041755.1 of Cacoxenus indagator. Classification (NCBI taxonomy): domain Eukaryota; kingdom Metazoa; phylum Arthropoda; class Insecta; order Diptera; family Drosophilidae; genus Cacoxenus; species Cacoxenus indagator. Next base: position 709,589 of record JAWNKX010001101.1, read on the forward strand.
AGTCCCTTTGCTTCAAGCGCCTTTCTATAAATCGCGCTGACCACGCCGATACGCATTTTCATGCCAATCATGGACATGCGCCATCTAAAATGTGTCGCACAGACCGCGGCTATTTAAAAATAATCTATCACAATCAATGGTCTCTCATTATTTCATCTCACTCACACAGTAAAGTTGCGGCGAACAGCCCAAAAGCATAAAAATACGCTTTGTTGCTCGGGCTGTGAGCATAATTGGTTTTGTTACTCTCTTGACTAAGCAACCCACTAAGTAATAGAGGTCCTGCAAATCCAGACGTATCCGCAATAAAACGAAGTAAACCAATCGAATAGAATTCACCGCCATAGGCTTTATGTAGAGCTCGCAGAAGGCTTGTCGACTGCGAAATCGCTAGTTGCAAGCGATCGCTTAGTCGCGATATATTCAAGGCATCGGGCAAATCAAAAAGATCATCAATGCTTTTTAAATTTCCAGCAACGCCTTTGGTGATCAGCGGACTCTGGTTGATCAAAAATTGATGCATAAGAAATGCAAGCCAAGACATGGAGCCATTACTTACAACCCAATGAAAGACGAAACGCGAAGTCCAATTCGCCTCGTCCTGTGCGTGACCCAGATGTGCCTCATTGAAGTCAAAATGAAAATAAGTATATCGGTTCGTAAGCAAAGCCTCTTGTTCCTGGAGTAATAGTGAAAAAAACTATATATACTAGGTGAAATATATACCTTGGACACACCTAATTTCAGACTTTTCCAATTCTCAAATCCCGAAAATTTTAATTTACGTAGGTCTTTTTGACGAAACACATGCATATGCGCTTTAACTTTTTCTAACAGGGACTTTCCGTCACAAACCCGACAAGTTACTATAACTATCTATATTATAAACTACTATAACTATAACAAGTTACTATTACTATAACTCATAAAAATTCAGCATAGTGCATTTTCTTGTTTCAATTGTTTTTGTTGTTGTTTCCCGGATATTTGTGGAATCGCAAAAAATATAAATAAATTACTATCACATCACTGATATTTGAGGTGTAAAGATCTTTTAGTATTTTCAAGTTTCTAGGTTTGAAAAATATGCTTTTTTACGCCACTACCGCAGAAATTCAAAGGTGGTCAGTATTCAAAGGCTATCAAGCACTGATTCGGTGCATTTTTGTATTTGAAGATAAACCGTGGGAATTTTAAAGACCCACTGGCTTACTGAATCGCCCACGAAATTTATCACACTTACTCTACTTGTAACGTGATTGGATGCAGAGACTGCAGCATTTCCTTTGGGTAACAGAGTCACACCGTACAACAGGTTAAACACAAGCGTCGCTAGACTCCATGCCCACCAGTCGAAGTGTCGACTGGTGCGGAGCCAGATGGCGTCCAAAACAAGTATTGTCAACCAAATGACGTTCATAATGAGCGGTCCACGATGGCTAAGCTCGCCGTATATGCGCGCTGAAAACAAGTAACCTAAATCGAAATGATTACTATAAACAAAACACCTCTATATATTTCTACGCACTTACCACAATGCACCACCCACATGATACACTCAACGGACACAATGAGCACATCAGCCGCATACAGTTTAACGCCTGAGTGATGGAATACAAAAATCTTCCAAATGGGAAGCACTGCCAACATAACTGAGATGAAAATGCGTAGATTTATCAGACGTAGCTGTGTTGAATTGCGTGCTATGATCCGCGTGTAGTTGCCAAAAGAGAAAGCCGATATTGCAGCAAAAATAACATACATCGGAAGCTGCAGCACCGTCTTCTGGAAACAGGGCAGTAAATCGTTGGTGTCGTTGGCAAATGGTCTGAGGCCGGTGGGACAAAACTCGGTCCAATTCCATTTGAAGTTCCAACCAACGTCCAACATTTTTTTTAGTTTACAAAACAGATGTTTGAATTTATTTACACACGGTGCATTGTACTAGGAAAGTAAGTGCACCTAAAAGCCAAGAGGTAGTTACTAGTGAAGAAAGTACAGAATTATATAAGCAAATGAGGCGGGCTTCGCAACGTATATTATTATTATTATTATTCCGAACTCAGGAACTGCTTTGAATTCGGTTATTGAATTCAGAAAACAATAATATGAACCTAATGCATGACTAATCGCCACTTTTTAACTGATAAACATCTGATTGTGCGAGTGCCCAGCCCTATTAAAAGATTTTTGGCTTTATGACCACAAATTATGTTTTAATCCACACATTATTCGCTGTAAGCATAAAGATGGATCTTGGGTAAATGCAGAATGATGCTTGCTATAGCAGCATCTATTCCTGTGTTTGTAGTTGTATATAAATGCTGCATCAGCCACTGATGCTGAAAAATACACATTGTTGCTTTGAAAAATACACATTCATGGTGACTTTTATATATAATTATATTTTACTATTTAGTATTGTTAGTTATTAATTCGACCTACACAAATTACGCACAGAAAGAAATGAAAGGAAATATGAAAATACATATTTGTTATGCTGCTTCAACGTTTGAGTTGCTGTGTGTATTAACGAGCAACAACACGTATTAATCAACGAGAGTTGCTAGCCAAAAATTACAATAGCCGTCTTTACACTGTTCACAATAGTGAAGTTGAAGGTTATTGTGCTGCCAGTCTACAGACAAATGTAAAATTTGGCTGCACTATATCTGAATAAATAAATAAATTCTTTTTAGAGGTGCATATATTATAAATATTATTAATTAAAATCCCTAATGACGTTTAGTAAAAGGGACTAAAATTTCTTTTTATTTGAACATCATCTATGGCCACTCTTAATTTTTATAATGTTGTAGCCCTGAGAGGCATTTCCAATAAAAAAATAAATCAGTTCCGGATTATTTTACTTTTTTGCTTCACCGTAAAAAATGACGGCGGATATTACAGTTAGTACGAGAGGAAGCGTTATAACTGAAGAAAAAAGTACGGAATTCCCTCGTGAGATTATGGATATATTCCGACACTTGTCCTGCAACGAGAAAATTGTCTTTAAATCGCAACAAATCGACGATCCGGAATTACTGGAGACTCAGAAAATAGAAATTGCAAAGGGTATTTTTAGACGAAACCGTGGAGTATTTCTGAGTCGATTTGGTGGTTACTTAAACGAATATCACTTAGAGAACTTCAAGCGTCTTCTCTTACTGATGCCCATTAAAGGAAATGAGAGCCCCGAGGAACTGCAACTTTTGATCGCAGAGTTTGAACGGAAACTAGACAAGCGAAAGTTCTGGATCAAAAATCGTCGATATGCCGCTATGCAAGATCTTTTTAAAAGAGGCGAATACTTTAGCGAACTCGAAATGATGCAGAGAGCTCCAGAGCTTTATGAGGAGCTTGTTGGCAAATACCTGAGCGAAGCGGAGCAGAGACAGCGTGATGACTACAATGTACTCACTACGACTTTAGCGGATATATTGATACATACCTTTGAAAAAAACGAACGTAAAGAACTTGTCGAGAAGGCGCTCTACGCATCAAGTAAAACTGATAGTGATACCAAGGCAGAGCAGATATTAAAAGAAGTGGTTAAATGTGGAACAATAGATGATGAAGTGCCAAGTAGCTATCGCCAGCTGTGGGGCGGCTTCGAAGATGGCCATATTGCTTCCTCAACGAGCGTGCTGATGAGAGCAAAGGAAACTGTAGTTGTTATGGAAAATAGTTCCTGCCTTAACCCTCGTAAGCAGTCATATCCGTTACTTATTACGGCTGGTGAGCGTGAACTGCTCCGCCAAGAGTTTCTTGGTCTGATGCAAGAGCAGTTTCTTGCAGGCGAAGACAAAGACTTCGATTACAGTGCGGTGGATGACAATGTCCAGCTGGATGACATTCAGCAATTTACCCAAGACCAGGAGGATGCATATTTCAAAGAAAGCGAAGACGACAATGAAGGACAAATATCTGAAAACAAAGCCGATAGCCAAGAAGCGAATGACGAGAGCGAAGATGAATTAGAGATCTATATGAAGAACCTACGGAAAAATCATAGCCTACAACAAAACTGAATGGTTCTCATATAGCCGCTACTGCCACTTCTGGGATGTTAAGATTACAGTATGTCCAGTTATATGTCTGTTCCTTACACGTTTATACCGTCTAAAAAAATCCGGCTATTTGCTCAGCTTTCTACGTCTAAGCACTGGTGACGTCGAGATCAACCCCTAAGTGTGGACGAACTGGACACCTACCTAAAGCACTTTTGAAAACAATATAGTTGTACAAAGTCAATAATTCCATGTTTGTCCCGGAGCTAGACGACTCTGTTGAAGAAGATTACATACCGCACGTTGTTCTCTATGAAAGTTAAATGTGTGTGTGTGTATAAGTGCACGTTTTTCAATTTATAATTTTATGCTTTTAATAAAAAAATGTAGGAATAATTCCTCTGGTCTCCAAAAGAAGTAATTTTAATTTTACTATCGATGGTAACGGCCACGTAAGCGAAAATAACCACCACGTCCTCGCCCGCGTATATGTCGTCTGTAGTTAGCCGGTGGGCTTTTTGGGCGCAGCATTTCGATGCGGCCCGTTGTCACAGGACCCTTGGCGGCATTGGTCTTGTAAAGTTCACGATCATATTTGGAGTTGGAAAGTTCTGGACCAACTGTTAGCCAACCGGGGCGAATGCTGTAATCACGCCCGAAGAGGTGAATGCGATGTCTTCCCAAGCAAAAATGTTCTATAATATGAAATATTTCAACGGGTTTCTCGAAGCTGCCATAATCTTCCTCTTCGGTTATTATCAAATCAATATCGATATTGGCGTGTATAAAATCACCGTCGATGGACCGACGTACGGTGCCCTTGATGCCCATAAGACAGTGCTCTTTAGTGCGTTGAAATACGGAATTCGGTTCAAGTATATTTGGTAGGAACGGATGGGACATATTGGTGCGGATCCAGCATATGTCCTCACAACGACGAAAGCCCCATTTCTTTAGACAGTTGCGACCCATATCCAAACCTTCTGATGAGCCGCACCATAGAAAGACGAATGAGCGATGCGCCGCTAATTCGCCAATATCAAGATCTGTGAATTAAATCCAGACCAAATATCTAACTAATATCTTTGAAAATGTTTAAATTCGACCCACTCATTATTTCCTCCCAGGACCAGAAGACACGTTTCGACCCACCCACTATTGACAAAGCAGGGCACGCACGCGCGTACTCCTCCAATGGGGGTTCAATGAGTATAACGTCAAATTTCAAATCGAGCTTCTTGAAGTCCATTGTTTTTAAATCCTCTTTGATGTACATTGGCGGCGCAGCTGTATTCTCTAAAAGATGATCCTTTAAGCGTATTAACTCACGCAACTTCGGGTACTCCTCAAAGCGATCAGCGAGCCCCACATCACGAATAAAATTCTGTGGCCTTTGTCCCGTATCAACATAGTGTTGGCAGTAATCATTATGTGGATTGGAAGACTGAGTGCCTTTTAAAAATGTTGACGAATCCCTGTAAATGTTCTCCTCCTCTTGTTTCTTGGAAGATGAAGGCTTGTCACCACCTGCAGTGTTGCTCTCACTGGTATTCAAAGCTGGGCTGATACTCGTAGTAATGCGACGAGTTTTAGGCACTTCGATTTCAATACCCATCGCCTTTCTAAATTCTTCAATGCTTGCATATCCAAGCTGAGCCATGAACATAATTTTAATATGTATATTTAAGTTGGAAGTTTGCTTTAACTCACCCATTCCACAATTTGTTTTTTACGTTTGCGTGAACGCTCTCTTGCTATTCTTAGCACCTCACTCATTTTAAAAATAAATCGCAAAACTAAAATTGCAGGGAAATTGATGAAATCTCACTGAGAACTTCCTTTCCTTATTGCGGTTAACAAATTAAAATGGTGACTGGGCAAACCGGTTTGCATTCACAATGCTATATAACTGTTGAAGTCACCCACAGCTTGAATTTAATGTCCCACTACACGATACAGCTGCTGTATCAAACATTATCATAGTGTTAGTGTGAGAGTCTCACATACGATGTTTGACGCAATATCCAAAGACCCGTTCCACACGCAGCAACAATTCGTGCAATTCCTCTCTCGCAACACTTGTTTGTGGAGAAGATATGCACCAGGCTTACGCAGTATCTCGTGTTCCTTGTACCATGTGTTGCTCGTAACTGTTTTGATACTCTTGATGGCTGAAAATTACGGGAGGTATGTGGTTGAAGGAAGCAACGTGTTGCAGTGTGTGGCAGCGAGCAGAAATACGAAAGAAGAATGAAAGAGTATTGCAAGCATTAGCTTGCTGCATTTAGAGCGAGTCAAAGCGTTTGGATATTTCATACAGCGAGTGAGCACTTTTAGTTCCTCTTTTGACTGTGTTCACTACTGCTTTAACACAGTCTATCTCATTTACGGCTGGACAATTGAAGTACATATGAAAGAAAGGAATATAGAAAACTGTTCACTTTTCTGAAATGTTTGCAAAGTACAGACTTGAGCGCGTAGGTGAAATGTTTGTGAAATGCTGTCGGCTAATAAGAAATGAGTGCGCTGCGAACAAACTATAGACGCGAATGAGGTATTCGGAGAAAAGTGGAGCAGGGGTGGATAATTTCTTTGAATCGTCATATAATTTCGATTCAATAATATTTATTTAATTTATTATTTAAGTGTTACATTTAAAATAAGTATGAGTATTATAACTTTACATTTAACAAACTTATAAATAAATTTCAATACATTTTCATTAAATACATTTTGATTCGTACATTTTTTTTGGGCCACTCTTTCATCCACATTCCTTTCTTTTAAATTTTTTGTTTTTTAATTTTTTTTTATTTTTAAAGCCAGAGCCATAATAGCAATTAAATATTCCTCCGGGATTGACATTTTCATTTTACAGCGTCGCTGTACGCTGTTTCAAGCACACGTTCAAAAATGTACACTAAACTATGATGATGTTTGATAAACTAGCTGTATGGTGTCGTGGGCCTTTAAAGCCGATGCACGTGGGGCATAAATGTATGCATTGTCATTCACAGTGGGTTAACATCAAATGTTAGAAATTTAAAGCATTTACTGTGATTTTGCTTAAATTTGTGAAATTTTGTAACGAATAGACTGCTTGTGATGAAGGCGTTGCGGAATTTGCTTATATGCGCAATAGTGATGTTGATTGCCTTAATAGCATACACAACAGCGCAAAGTAAACAAAAGGTGAGTTGGTTTAAATCCCTTGGCCCTCGGCCACGTCACGTATTGTAGAACTTAATAATTCCCACCGGGAGAAGGTTGTATGATTGATATTTCAGTGAGTACCATATACGATGAATGACAATTCTCGGCTGATCAGATGAACGTAGTTCACAACTACATAGACGAAATAACGCCATGCATATTCAACCGTTAATACAGAAAACAATATTTGGCAAAGAATATTTTTCTGAGTCGGGGTCTCAACGTTGTTACGACTTTTCAACCATTCGTAATTAGTCCTTCGCACAATCAGACTCCATTTAAAGAAATGGTGGAGTATCTCTCAAAATGGTGGCGAGTTAAACTGCCTGGAACAAGCAAATCCAAATCTAAGCCATCCAGAAGTAGTTTGGTACAAAGTGCACCACTGGCTGGCTGGCCACCATCGCTGGCGATCCTTTGACTATGCACATTATCACATAATCACATAATTACACTTCTTTAATATTTTCAGGCAGCATTGGGCCTGTCAGAAAAAGTACAAACTCTACTTGACATAAATCGGAAGAAATCATTGCTGCGGTTTAATGGAGCCAAATTTCGTGAATATGTGAAGAACTCGCCGCGGAATTATTCGATGATTGTGATGTTCACGGCCCTGGCGCCGTCACGTCAATGCCAGATATGTCGCCATGCTCACGATGAATATACTATTGTCTCCAACTCGTACCGTTATTCGCCGATATATTCAAATAAATTGTTCTTCGGCATGGTCGACTTCGATGAGGGCTCGGATGTTTTTCAATTGCTGCGTCTGAATACAGCACCGGTGTTTATGCATTTCCCAGCCAAGGGCAAACCAAAGGGAGTTGATACCATGGACATACATCGTGTCGGATTTGGTGCCGATGCTATTGCTAAGTTTGTGGCTGAACGTACAGACATACAGATACGAATCTTTCGTCCGCCAAATTATTCGGGTACAGTTGCCATGATAACGCTTGTGGCGCTTGTGGGCGGATTTCTGTATATCAGACGCAATAACTTGGAATTTTTGTACAAAAAGAACTTGTGGGGCGCTGCGGCAGTGCTTTTCTGCTTTGTAATGATATCGGGCCAGATGTGGAATCACATACGGGGCCCGCCTTTAGTCCACAAGACCCAAAACGGTGGGGTGGCATACATACATGGCTCATCGCAGGGACAGCTTGTAGTGGAAACATATATCGTAATGTTTTTGAGTAAGTTGCGTGGTTGCAAGTGTAGGAATGAATTTTAAATTAATTTGTTCTTTCAGATGCAATGATTGCCTTGGGTTTCATTTTGCTGATTGAATCGGGTAATCCAAAGTCAGGGAATAAAAATCGCATTATGGCCATGGTTGGTTTGGCTTTGTTAACCGTGTTCTTTTCGTTCCTATTGTCTGTGTTCCGGTCGAAAGCACAGGGTTATCCCTATAGGTAAGCATTATATTTATTCAATTGATATATCATTATATTTAACATTACTTTGCAGTTTCTTATTCAAATAGAACTTATCGGTTTAATGTGTATTTTCAAAAAAAAGGAATGTTATACTCCAACAGAAATAATATTTTCTAGTATAAACAAAACATCCACGTGTTTTTTAAACTACTTTAATAAATTCTACATAAATATCTACATATTGTAAACTATTGTTTTAGTTGATGAACAAACTATTAAAACTGCAGGTGGTGATAGTATCTCCTATATAAAGAAATAAAATTAACATCTGTCCTACCACACCTGATAAGATTAATAGCTACAATTTAATTATAACATCGTGAAGCAAACTCCAGCAAATAAACCGAAATATACTTAATAGGTGACGTGCTGAAAGCAAACTCTCCCTGTTCAACGAGCTATCGGTCTAAGAACAGCTTGTCACAAACCTGGTGGTTTGGTGGTACGCCTTGAGGACGCACCCTATAACTATACGTGTTGACCTACTTCATCAATGACGCAACCTTCAAACCTATCAGAACAGCACCTTGAGAACTGTAACTCTCTGCACACTGATTGCGTATTGAGACCTTCAGTTCTCGGAAGCAGGGCTACCCAATGTTAGGAAACAATATGTTACTAACGAAGAACACTTGTTAAACTCTTTCATATGCAATATTTGCTGTTCATACCATCCGTAGCATCCAATACATAAAAGTATTCTGGCAGGCATGTTAGAAATGACATCACATCTTAAATCTGGAAAATCAAGTCTACGGCTCGAAAAGCAATCAACTGTACCGAAGGCCAGTAGCACTCTGGCGACGATTGCTACTGTTCGGGTACAGTTCTCCCGGGCAATATCAATCACAGAAATCTCTCCCCCAATACAAATTCTGGCCAGAACAACAATAATTTCACAAGTGATGTTTAGATTCTTATACGATTAAGCCTAAATGTTATGGTTTATTAATATTATATTATATAATATATTAATCAACCGAACATCTTATAGCTGTTGATACAGACGTATTTTTAGATTACAGTACAAAAGGAATGATGGCACGTCGTTTTTTGGGGTACTGCATAAAGTTCTGGTGATACCACTGATGTGCTAGCAACGCATTGGACACTTGATTGCTGACGACCCAAAAAGAAATCCACAACCATGAAATGCTATTGGACAGTAGAATTGCTAAACAGCAATACATAACAACCTCGAAGAACATGTGCGGTGACGATACCAAACTGAAGCTGCCACCAGTTGGAAGCAAATGGTTCTCCGTCTTCGCGGCGCCCGTCACGGGATTCTTGCGAAGGTTTGCGAGTCGTATGTTGGCGCAATACTGCTGATACCATGAAGCCACATACAAAGCAATGCAAGCGTATTGTACACTTGTAAGGTCTACCAAGGAAAGCGGCGTGGGTTTAGTTCCTCTTACAAACCCAGCCGTATTGGCAAGTAGTGCGACAAAGGCCCCGAAATAGTGCACATGCCCAACGATGTAGTGTGACAGATTCATTTTGCTCTTATTGGAGAAAATCTGCACAAAAAACACTTCGTAGCAACGACGCCAACATTGCATTGTTAGGAGTATTGTTCCCAGAAACGCCGTATTAGAATCCACTTGGAGTTGTCGACACTTAGCACCGCCGGCCACTAAGTCCAAAAAGCGTAATACATAATCGGGCGCAATTGCTTGGCTCCAGACAGCCGAGAACAGGAATGAGAGGATCACAAGCGACCATGCAGTGGCAAACACATAAAAGTGTTTGAACCAACTTTTCGGTATTTCAAGGCGTTCAATCAAAGGGTCATTTTTGCCTTTGTAGCTGTGCTTGCCGTAGCGGAATGACTGTCGGATGCTCGCAGGCAAACGCGTTTCCATTAGGGCTATAAGACTTCCGAAGATAACAATTGTAACAGTTAAAACAATGAAAATCACATTTAGCAGATTTACATAATGACACCCCATTAGCGTCTCCAATTGTGCTATATATGTGTATGACATAGTCAAATTTGGTACCTGATTTATCTGTCTACAACATTTGCATTCAAACAGGTACCAAAAACTTTCACTTTTTTGCTAACTGGGCACCACTGGAACTGGAGGTCTTCTGAATTATTTGAAATTTCTCAAATTTCTTATTCAAAATAAAACTTTCGATATTTGCTCAGACACTTTTTATAATAATCAGGAAATTATCGAAATAAGAGAAAAAAATAGAAAACGTCCATGAAACGTTCTAAAAAATACCAAGAAAAGAAAAGCCTGGTATGAATTCAGGAAAAACCAAAAAAAAAGGTTTAATTATAAATGATGGCCTGAAGGCCACCGTTAAGTGGTTGCTACATTGGCATTATATTATGATGGCATACCAGATTACCATGCATGTAGGGTATGACATACATGCATGATCAATTTCAAAAATTTTGGTTTTTTGATGTTTGATGTATAAAAGGCCAAATAAATGCGTTAAATATTTGATCAAATGTTCCCTAAAAAAGGGAAATTTACTCATTTAGATTTGTCTGTAATGCTGATTTTTTATTTGATCAAACGTTTGATACAAATCTAATTTTTTTAATATTTCGTCTAATTTGATTTGAAGCGTCTGTTGTGCCTTTTTCTCATTCTCGTCAAATTTGAAGCTGTGAACGGACGTGGACGGGTAATTTGTGCCGATAATATAAATAAAATAGTAATAATAAATAAATAAAATCGGTATTTGACAAACGCAGTTTGTTAGAACATTAGTAGCCTCTATTCCTTGAACCAATGTGGGCGTTTCCGTATCTTCCCCATCTGATTCCTCGGACTTTGGGCCAAAATTTTCCTCTTGGTTTGGTTGGTTGGTTGAACCATGTCTACGATTTCGTCTTCTGATATAATAGAAAATGGTGCGATATCAAGGTCGCCCTCTATCCACTTTGAGATATAATCAGTCGTACATCCATTCCAAATGTTTCTTAAAACCTGTGAGGTTAAAGTGGCCCGCGGCTATCCACAAAGCCGTCTTGATATTAAAAAATTTAACGAATTCATGTCGATTATTGGCACTAAGAAGTTTTTGAACGAATAATTTATAGTAATGATCCATAGAATAAACGATGTACGATTGGTTGGGAACTATTTTACTGTAACGTTTTTAGACATCTCAGTGTACTGGACAGTTGTCTAAAAGTAGAAGAATTTTACAAATGTTCTCTGGCTTCAAAATTTTTAATAAAAAACTTGAGGAATAGCTCCCGTGTTACCCAAGCTTTCTTATTGGACTTATAAATCACAAGAAGGTCTCCAACGTGTTTTAAAGCTTTTCGTGGAGCACTTGTATCCTTCAACAGAATATTCATCACCACTAGCCAAAGAAGTCTAAGGTAAACACCTCCAAAATTGACTGGTTTCGTCTGTGTTGTAGTTCAGTTGTAAGTTGATCGTTTTAAATGAATTCTTCTAAGTCGTCCAGAAACATCGTGGTAGACTCATAGTCAGCAGACTGCTTTTCTCGTGTTGATTTCAATCCTTGAATTCCATGGAGTTTTTCAAATTTTTTCATCTAACCATTTAGAATGGAAAACTTTTGCCTTTTCAGTAATTATTTTCGTTCGAAAAATGTCTCAATTCGAGCCAACTTACTAGTAATTGGAGATCCCTTAAACCATTCATAGGTTGCAAAATCTATTTTTGTAGTTTGGGATTGTTTAAGTGTATGACTGTTTTTAATGTCATGTACCGAATCACTTTCAGAGCAAAACTTTAAAATTTGTTCCTTATTTTTTTTTTATATAATAGAGTATAACATTTAGCGCAGTAAATTGCATAACACATTTGTCGGATTAAAAAAAAATAATGACGTGAATATTTTTTACTACAAAAAAAAAAAAAGGAGGTGAAGACTAGTTTCTGTGTCTTCTAAGCAGAGCCTACACTCTGGGGAGGATGACCACGTGACCAGGTCCCCATCACAACGTGACCCTATTGTCTCGCGACAGTAGCTGGGGGGTATCAAAAGAGTCCCTTACACTCCTGGATGAAAATTTTCAGGATGTAAGTGCCTTGATCGCCGCTTGACTATCTCAAAAGATAGATATGTTTTGTCTTATTGGTCCTTTTTCCAGGAGAATGCGCGCACATATGTCTATGGCGTGGATCTCCGTTTGACGTACAGTGGGCAATTTGCCCGTGCCAATGGAGACACTTGTATTTGGTCCCGGCTTCAGTACCCGTTTCCACTCTAGAACTATTAGTGAACCATGTGTTGCCACTGGGTCTAGCTAAGTGAAGTCATCTTAGGACAACCCTTAGTTGCTCTTATGCAAACGGTGGTAATGCCCAAGGAGGACGACATTTCGCGCTGTTTTAGCATGGCATCTACCCAGGCTATTGTATGCTTATCTATATTCCTATAGCCCAGTGCTTTAGTAATAGAATCATAGCTGGTGTTGTCGAAAGCACCTTCCACGTCTAGGAGTGCACACAATGGAACTTCTTTCGACTGGAGTGAGGTTTCAATCTTACCGACGAGGTGATGAAGGGCAGCTTCGGTTGATTTGTCCTTTATGTAGGCAAGCCTTTGCCTGATACGGAGCTCGACTAATCGCTCCACAGTCTTTAAGATGAAGGAAGTTAGACTTATTGGTCTGTATGATTTGGGTAGTTCCATAGGCCGATTGCCTTGCTTGGGGAAAAAACGACTTTCCCCTTCCTCCATGACTGTGGTATGAATCCCAAAGTGAAACTTGACCTAAAGAGACCAATTAGTGGTGGGATAATTATGTCTAGGCACTTTTGCAGCAAAGCTTGAAAAATGCTATCACCGCCCGCTGCCTTAAAGGGCTGGAATGAGGAGATAACCCAGCGTAGCTTATTTTCGTCAAAGATGACGCCAGAAAGTCTGCTAGCCCGGGGTCCCGAGATCCATTGGTAAGGGAAGGGTGGTTGCAGCGAATTTGAGTTGGTGATAGAACCAGGAAAGTGAACCTGGAGTTTATACTCTAGGGTCTCTTGCCGACCGTTCGTAAAAAGACCATCTCTTATTTTTAGCACACCTATGCCATTCGACGAGGCCTTGGCTGACACTTTTTGCAGACGGGCTGCTTCGGAAAGCGTTTGCAATTCTTCACAGTGCCTGCGCCATATCAAACACTTGGCTCATCTAATGTGTGTGTGATATAATCAATGAGCGCGATCTTATATTCGTACCACTGATCAGTTGAATAGTTTCCTTACTATCTGTCTATTAGTCGAGTGCACCTCATTCAACCACGGGACCTTAGGTCTGCTATGCGTGGTGCGTTTTGTGTTGCTCTGCTTAAAGGTTGAGTTGTTCAGCTGCATCGTCTAGCTCATATGTAGAGCTGATGTGAACAAGAGTACTGGCCTTAGCGTTCACTAATCTCCGATAAAGGTTCCAGTCCGTTTTCTTTGGGGGACAGATTGGGGCCCGAAATTGTGAGCTGTCGTAGATGTAAAAACGAATATGCATATGATCCAGCAGCAAGGTTTCCTCAGAGAAATGCCAGTCCCATATAGACTGTCTTATGACCCTGCTGGAAAGTGTGAGGTAAAGCACCTTATGCCAGGAAGCGGTGACAAAGGTTGGTTTGCACCCCCTGTTTACTATATCTAAATCTGAGCTCATAATATAGTTAAGAAGGTACTCACCTCTTGTGTTGATATTACTGTTGCCCCAGATTGTGTGGTGGGCATTAGCATCGCAACCGATAATCATTTGTCGATTTGTCCGGCGGCAGTGGTCGACAAGAGTCTGGACTTCCAATGTTAGGATGTTCGTGTTGTCTGCAGGGAAGTAGGCTGAAGCGAGGAAAATTTCCTGCACGCCTGTTGCCGTAAAAACCTCCACGATGGCCGTTGTAAGGCCTCTATGGATAAATTGGTTTAGTGGGGTGTAATTGATATTATTATCAATTAAGCCGTGCGAGGGGTTTCTCCCGAGCTGTGGTAGAGAAACTTACCTGATTGGGTCACTAACCTACGAACGAGGCCACCTGTCACCCAAGGCTCCTGTATTAACGCGAGGGTGAATTTTATTCGGCGGATAGTCTGCAGACGGTGACCGACGCCCTTATGGCGTGATACAGATTCGCCTAAAGCACTTTAATTTTCATTTGGTGCACAACACCAGATCGCTGCGGCTTGAGGTGAGTGGCAACTTCACACGAGCGCCCTTTTCCCTGCCTCAGCGACACCGGGTTGGAAGCCGACCTTGGCCTAGTGCCTCCCACCCTTCGGGATGCTGATGACGAGGCAGAGAGTGATGATCCGCTCAGCGAGATCGGTCACGTGGCTGACGGTTTAGCCAGCCATCCTGGCCAGCACAGACAGCTGGCTTTGGGGCGGAGCCACCACCGCTCGGTGGGCCAGCAGGCACCAATAAGCCATTTGTCGTCGAGGTGGAGGCAGCCTCGATTGTTGATCTCAGCACCAGGTGGCACCCGCTCCACAGCAGATGCAGCACTCCCTCCAGCTTCCAGTGGGGCGCTACCAAAGCGGTAAGCAATGATGCCCTTACGTGAGGCCAGGGCCTTGTAAGTGTCATAATCGACAATGGCTAGGAGGTTTCAATTGATGGCCATTTGCCGTACGGTGCACATCCTTCCATAGAGCCGCTTCCGAGAGGGAGTTCTGGGCGGCTATTAATGCAAGGACCCTCTCGTTGCTGAGATTTCCGCTTTGCGGGAAATTCTTTGATGCGAACCAGGTTGTTTCTCAACCATGTCACTGTAGACATCGTGAAATAGGTTATCTGTAACAAGCCGGTTCGGGGGACACATCCCTTGAATTCTGGTTTGAGGTTAATAACAATCTCCAAGATAGCCTCTTGCAGCAGTGCCATATGCTTAGCAGTAAGGTGTTTCTTTGTTGGGCCGGTTGGGATAAACCCAAGTTTGACCCTGCTTGCTACCCGGCTGTAGGAAGATTTATCAGACTCCACATGAGTCCGCTTGGGTTTCTTGGTATTTTTCATACCGGGCGATTGCTCCTCGGAGCGTGTTTTGATGACGGCTTTCTCGCCACTTTTGTAAAGCTCTAGGGCCTCTGCCGACTGTTTAACGCGCGATTGAAGCGCCTGCGCTCTTTGGTGGTTAAGCGGACAAATTCTGGCCCTTTGTCCAAATGAAATTAGTGTAGTTAGGCATCTGCCTTCGTGGCGCCAGATTTTTGCGACGAAAGGCTGGCCATTCCAAATCCGAGAACATGGAATCCTTCGACATGGTCGTCAAGCCGCAGTTTGGTGCCTCCACCGAAAAACCAGTCGACTCACCCTGTCCTAATGGATTTGGGGTATTTGGTCGATTCACGACGTGCCCAATGGCTTCAACTTGAGGAGTGTTGACGGGCAGCCCTATGGCTGCAAGGCTGGTGTTGGCCATGTCCGTAAAGGTATGCATTTAGAGCTGCATCGCACTCCTTTAAGGTTTTGTTGTGTGTCATATTAGTCCCACGAGTAATCGGGAAGAGAGGTCACCCACGGCAGAGCCCGTAACCGCGGTAGGTCTAATTGAAACTGGAGAGCGACCGGTATCCAGAGTCCTCATACTATATAGATCAGGCACCCTCCTGACCATGCATACCTTGGCGAACGATGTTCCACCGTGGATTAGGGTGTTTGATTTAAGAGAGTGGCACATCACTCCGCCCGACTACCACTAGCCAACATCCGAGGCAGAGGCATGACCTTGCCTTAAACCTATTTCTAGCCGCCCCCACGGAGAGGGTGTAGTAGCACTACCAGCAGTGTTCACAGTTACGGCACGAACACCATGGTGTTTCGTGTTGATTCTCCTGTGAACCTGACGGCTCGTTGGCCTTGTTTTTTGCTAACTAGTATGCAGTTTGTGTGCCAACACCATATTTTTCTGATAATAACTTAGCGGATATGTTAATTTTGCAACAGTAATTATTTAGTTCCAATTTTTCTTTAATTGCAATAACTTTTCTTGCTGTTTTTTCCGATTTAGCCTTTGACGGCGGCATTTTTAAAAGTAGATATTGACTGCTCAAAGTTCACACACAGAATTAATGGATGGGAAAAAAAATTAATATGCAGTTCATTACAGTATAATGAAAACGGGTGAATCCCCGTGTAACAACCAATCTGATAGTCTTTATATGTTAAACTTTATAAACATCAATAACTTAATTAGATGTTTACATTTGTATTTAACGCAACTGTTAACTGCTACTTTAGTCGCTGACTGTCTGAGGGCAACTGCCCATCCTCGGTGTTATCGGTTATCGAACCATCGTCTCTCAACACCGCCACGCACCGGTTCCCATATCCCTCCTTTTTTTTTTTTGATGACTTACATCTCTCAGTAGCTTTAAACCTCCCCCTGACACTTTTACAATGTTCCCCTCTCGCTCTAAAACTTCATATCTAGTGGTATCGAGATGAGGTGTTAGCTTGTTAGAGAGCACTACATTCTTCATTAGCACTTGAACACCCACCCGGATATCCATTAAACCTTAAGTAATTTTTAGTCTTCTAATTAAGGACCTGTTCATGATCTCGACCTCACTATTAGCCAGAGACCTATACGGTGGGGTCCTTATCAGCTGAATGCCACTCGTGTTGCAATACTGCTCAAATATTTTGCTTACATGTTGTTTGTTGAAATTCCATGCCGAAGCACTGATTGAACATTATCTGTGCGGTTTCCGACCTGATAATTTCCACCATAGATCATATCTTCATGTTACGCCAAATCCTGATAATCCTATGCAAACCAGATTAAAGTGAACCACCTTTTAATAGATTAAAAAAGCGGCTTTCGATAACCCACGACGAGAGTTCCTATATGATGCCATGAGTGGACTTGGTAGTCCTGCAAAGTTAATACGACTTTGAAGAATGACGTTGTGTAATATATGTATCTCCGACCAGGTTTGAAATGACCTCTCTGAAATAGTAGAGCCCTGAATATCCTGCTGAATAGTAGAGCCCTCTCTCGACAGACGAACACTACAAGACGCTCATCCTTAAAGTGCTTTTATATGGTGCGGAGGCCTGGACAGTAAAGTTGTTGATTGCTCCTAACCTGGCGGGATGCCAGTAACGATCCCGATAAATGCGCAAGACAAGTTAATATACAGCTTCTTCGCGGCAACCCCTAGATAGCCATCACAACGACCGTTGTTTGGTGAACTAATGTATGCATCGATTGCCCTAAGCGACTTCCAAAGTCAGGTTGGGACCCTGTAGTAGATATGGCGGCGGATGAGACCTACATATTCGGGCCAATGGCGGCACTCACAGCCTAAGCGAGCCCCGCCCGAGGGGCAAAAATGGGCCCTTCGAACATACGATCAATGCCACAGCTACGACACGAAGATCGTTCTAGGAGATTTTAACTCACAGCTGGGGAAAGAAGAGTCGTCAGAAAGCACAGCATGCGCAACAACACATCCGGAAACGAACTCAGGCTGGTGAACTTCGCCTGGGGGTGGAACCTCTCTACAATCGAAACCCACCGCAATTAACATTGCCGACAGAATCTCCCAGAAACTCTCTCAAAGTTTGAAAGAAGAAAGAAAGAAGCTGCCAATGGTGCGCTCGGTTTAACGACACCACCCATAAAAACCCCATGGTTTGACGACGAGTGCAGGCAGGCCCATGAAGCCAAGCAGAAGACCTATAAGACAATGGTGCATCAAACGACGAGAGCTGTTCGTGAGCTCTACTAACAGAGAAGAAGGGAAGAGAAGCGTCTTCTCAGAAAGAAAATGAAAAGCCATGAGAAGCGCGCTGTCGAGGAGATGGAGAGGTATTACGGCAGGAATTATGTCCAAAAGTTGTAACAAAACATAAAATAGTTATCCGGAGGACATAAATCTTGGACTGAAACCTGCAGAGATGATAATAGACAACTGGTAGTAGAGTCTCAGTCGTTACTAAGAATCTGAGAAAATAATTTCTGCAGACTGTTAAACGGCAAGAAGGACCCAAATACTGCTGCCAGGCGGAATGTCCCGATAGACAAGAATTCACCGACTTAGACGAGGTCAAAATAGCAATATCGAGTCTGAATTCAAACAAAGCTGCAGGAGCCGATTCACTGTCCCCCGAACTATTTAAAGCAGCTCGGAACGACCTGGTTGTGCATACGCCTAACCAACCCAACCAGCTCATCTGCAAGATATGGTCGGAGGAAAGCATGCCCGATGAATGGAATCTCAGAGTCGTTTTCCGGATCCATAAGAAGGAGACCCCTTTGACCAGGCTAATTACCGAGGTATCAGTCACGCGTACAAAATCCTCTCTGCCGTCTTGTGTCAGCGCCTGAAACCGTTTGTCAACAACCTGATAGCTTCGACCCGAAGAGTTTTTGAATTCGAGCCATTGGGACAACGCAACAGAGGACGCCCTCGACTGAGATGGCGCACACAAGTGTAGAAGGACCTCAACGAACTTGGTGTGCGCAATTGTAGGCAGCTGGCAAAAGATCGGGCCGGCTGGGGAGATTTGTCGATTGAGGCCCTGGTCCACCCAGAACTGTAGCGCCACACAAAGAAGAAGAAGAAGAAGGAGGCCTGGACAGTAAGACAATCGGATGTCGCCGCCCTTGGAGTGTTCGTGAGAAAAGGTTTCGGAAGATCTTTGGTCCTCTTTGCGTTGACGGCAATTTCCTTATTCGATGGAACGAGGAGCTGTATGAGGTATACGAATGAACGCTCAGTGACTTCGTTGGTTGGGTCATGTGGTACGTATGGATGCGGAAATTCCAGCTCGTAAAGTAATCGATTCGGCAGCTGGTGGTCAACGAAGGAAAGACCGCGACTACGGTAGGACCAGATGACTTAAGCACTGTCAAATCTCGGTATTATCAAAAATATGCATCAGGCTGAGACGCAATAGGGTTGTTATGGTTAATTAAGAGGAATGATACTTGTGCCAACGAACTTTTTCGTCCCATTTTAACTTTTATTTACTCCAATTTTTATTTTTTTTTGCTCTACGATACATTAGTTCGCGTAGGAGAACATTACACTTAGTCAGCAACATACCAACACACTCTCATTCTAGAGCTCAGAGTGCTTTCATATTTGAATATCATTGACCTTAGTGACCTTGTTGTCGCCTAACTATCTTTTGCTGCTTGTGAGTATGTTTTTATGCATACATTCCCTAAGTTCTCTAATGACTACAATGTATACCTTAAAAACGTTGTAGTACATCCGGAAACCGGGAACTCCGCCTCCGCTTAACTCAGCTGATCAGAAAAAAAGGTGGCCTTAAGAGCGGTCTTTGTCACACAGAGAAGGTTTCGTATCGTATTACCTTCATGGTCATAATTGTAACTGTTGTAGTGACCATGAGTCAGTGCTTGGTGAAGATTCAAACAAGAGCTACAATCCATCTGTTGTAGTCGAGAAGACATTCTTGTTCTCTTTAAAATATCTCGAAAAGGGTTTTAAGGGTTAATTGCTGATTCCCATATGTCAGCTTGTTATTATATATCCGGACCTGAATACAGGACTGCTTTGTTGACGCAGAGAATTGAGTTCCACAAACTGGCAATGACTTGTCTGCAATAGTACATAAATTATTGTGCTCGCAAAACGCAATGCCTCGAAGATTAAGATTCGCGAGTTCTCGCGATAATCTCAACATTGGTCGTGCTCGTCTCAGCAGCCAGACCTAACGGTCTGTTGGTGGCATGTGTATATCGTAGGTGACTCTGTATAATGGATAGGGCCCACCAACCATTTACATATCCAATCCTTATACGTTGAATATATACTTTCTTTAATTACTTTAGTGTCTAAAGAAAAGCTAACAAAATATTACATTTTTTTAACCGCAATGTCACTAACACAATTTTTATGAGTTTGAGTATTTCTTCTTTGTATCCTTTAAAATACGATAAGCTTGCTCTACTGTTCCTGATATGACTAGGCTGATATTGCTAATTATTGAAACTTCGTTGTGTATTCATTCATCACCCATTCAGCAATAGAGAACTCGTGGTGTTCGTCATATATTCACGCCGCTTCTGCCTAGAGAACCGCCTTTGTATGGTGGTGGTTTAGGGCGAATATAAGTAGCGTTTTCTGCGCTCAAGCTGTGGTACAAATTGTTGTTGGGGCTTTATGGACGAAAAAGTAAATCAATATTTGATATCTCAATACAAAGAAACAATGTATACCTTTGAGACCGTAGACTAGCATTGTCAATTTTAAAAGATGGATCCTTCAGACTCTTTAAAGTTGTAACTGGCTGGTCTGTATTAGAGTCTGAACATTGAACCATTTGGACTGTTGAAGCAAGTGGGTATGTCAGATCGGCGCTGAAATAAATCATACAACATATTACTAAGTCATTCAAATATCATTTAATATACGTTCATCAGAATTTTTGGTGAAATACACAATCACATTCTCGGGCCCGTAGTAGCTCTTTTATAATATTTAAACTAGCAGGGCCCCGGCGCATTGGTGCCTTCTGCGCTCTGTCTACTGCCGATTTTCTAGTGTTTGACTTGGGTGACATTTCGTACTCTTCATTTGTTTTGATTTAAATTTTCATTCGAATATTTGAACATTACGGCTTTGTACAGTTTGAGCAGGACTGCCGGCAAACGTAATTCTCAGAGGCTACTTTGTTTTTGTGTTTTATTTGTATCCATACAGTCAGAGAAGCATCTAAGAATTAAGTTGGTTTTAACATTTAACGAATTCGACTATTTTTTCGCACCTAACTTAGCCATAAACATTCTCCAAGATGACATACATCTATGTTCCAATTTTCATGGTGCTCGGTCAAACGGTGTCGGATTCCAAAGGGATTAAACAAACAGACAAACATATATGTGGATAAAATTCAATTATTTCAGAAAAAGTTATTTAAATACAATAACTAAAGAGTAAAAGACCCGTAAAACAAGAGTGCATCACCCACTACCCTGACTTGTAAGCAGAACCGATGTACAAATTAATATCGACCAATGTAGGAAAACCAACACGCTAATGAAACTTGGTATAATGTTGCTTACTTACTTAGGTACTAATGGAGAAGCATGACACTACGTATAAAGAAAGCCAAATAAAGAGAGAGAAAAATGGGTAATATACAAGAGATCTCAGTTACAGTCACTCAGTGAGAAGCAGGGGCCCCACAGCTCAGCTTGGGATTTCTGTAGAATGAAGATGTAAATGGCAAATTAAAACGCCTTTAGTCGCGTTGAGCGATTTGACAGACGACAGATGAGCGTCGCTGACATGCTCTCGTTTATTTCTTTTGAGTTCATTCGCTCGGCTTCTTCGTGTTCTTTGGTTACTTCTATCTATCTATATATATAAATCAAAGTAGTAAAAGGCCCTTGTTTCCCTATGCTGCATGTAATTTTTTACCACTTTAGTTTTTTTTTTTTTTAATGTAGATAATTACGGTAGGAAGGCCGTGGCATACTTTTTTTTGTTTTTATAGGCAAATATACTTTTTTTTAGTATGAAATTTTTTTAAAACAACTACAAGACTACAAGCACAAAAAGCTTCGTACACTTTTTTCGTTGTTTCTGCTACGCTTCTTCTTCATTTTTGTGTTTCTGAGTTTCTTGCATAACGTAAAAACGTATACTCTCCGTTGAGCACGCACAAAAGTATTGCGCTCTTCATTTTTTTTTGTAAATGAGGTTCACTAAGAAAGTGGCAAGAGGGAGACAGCGTGTTTCGATGTTCATGCTTTGCTGCTCTTGAATTGTATATTGTTGTTGTTTCTTTTTTTTGTATTGTGTACGTATAAGAGTATTGGTTTCTTGGTTATATTCTTTTTGTGAGAAATGCGGAGAGTGTTTCGTTAGATCACGTACAAAAACTATAAAGTTCAAAAACCAACTCATACACACACACATTTGTAAAATGTGCGTAAGATATTGGAAAAAAACAGTTGTTGTTACCGCAGTTTGTGGACATGGCACCATGGTCAAAAAAATATTGAGAAATGTTATAGAAGGAACAATTTTAAATGGAAAATTCAAAGGCGAACACGTTTTGATTCCTCGCATACAAATGATTTCACCTGATCTGGCATTTGAATTTAAGGGTCTTCAATTTCCTGTTCGCCTATGTCTTGGTCCACGTGAATATAGGTGGTTAGGCAGTGATTATAGCAGTGATAGACACGACGATATTGGAATTTATTCAGAAGGTGTGTTTATGAAAGGGGCTGAAGACCCATATTGTTATTGGGCTTAAATAGCTCGAATGAGTTTGAAAACGGTGTTCGGAGCAGAACTCCAGCACTTCCACTCCTGCTTAATTTGAGATCTAATTGTAATAGCTTTCACAGCTGTTCCTAAAGCTCTACTCTTATATTCTTTTTTGTGCTTTGATTGCGCACAGGTTTGGCTTACGCAGCATCTGTCTGCGTAGCTAGCACTCACTTCAAATCCGATCACTAAATAAACAATTATAATTTTAAATCGAGTTGCCTTTTTAAAATTCTCTTTATTAATCTGGCCATAGGTGGAGAAAAACATATCCTCCTCGAAACAAACGGAGTACACCGATAATGACATTGCCGGCGTATGGACTACTCGGTTGCGTCCGCAACATTGTGAATGGTCTGCGGAATGGAGTATGGCTACCAATGGCATGTTAGTTAGGGTGTTCTCGTAATTCAAAGGATAGGAGGAATTACAAAAGGATTCTATTCCGTGACTTGGATTCAGCGGTCCACGTCGATAGAACTTAGTCAAACAAGTTGCAGCTAGTAGTTTTGCAAAAAGTTGGGAAAGCTTAATATTGACACAATGACTGAGGTAGCACCTCATATGAGACAAAAGACTATTTCTCGTTGTCCGTTGTGGGTTAAAGACCCGATTGCCCGATTGGAATCTTTCTTGTTATTGTGGAGTAAGAGATCCCATCGGGGGAAATCTGTGTTATTCTGATGGGAGCACCGTATTAGAGGGTCACAAGCTTTGATTAGAGATTGTTCCCCTGGTTAAGGGCCGAAGTACCGTTTATATTGGGAACCGCTATTTACTATATTAAACTGCTTTTGTACATAAGTAGTTTTCTACTTTGCCAACTGTCTTCCATTAAACCGTCTAGTTTTTTAGATACTTTTAGAAGATATCCTCATATATATAGCTTATTTTATTTTATTACATAGAACCGATGATCCTATTCTATGCTTTAGGAGTAGGTACTTACAATTTTTCGTGTTGAAAACAGAGTATGGCCGACATTAGTCCCAAGAGTACGGCAAATATCATGCCAGGTACCGCAAATGCAAACGCAAACTCATCGATGTAATTACGAGACGGTACATCCTCCCTTGAAATCCCGACCCAACGCTCCTCGTATGCATACTTATGGCTGTCAACACCCTGATGAGAATTTGTAATGCCGTTGTTATCATACAAGATCTCTGCATTGGATCCCATTTTGAAGGCGCACCAGTCCAATTTGAAACCAACGTTCTCAAATAACTTTTGAACTGATGTGCGTTTGTAGGTGCAAGAGCTTAGCTTATACAAGGGTCGCACTTCTTCCTCAAGCTCCTTTAGGCGTGGCGAGAATTTTGCTAAGCTCCCCAAATGCACTACGACGCTGTAGAGGATTTGTGGAGTTAATAAAATGTCATACACAAATGTCGATCAAAAACATACCCTTCCCGTTGTTGGGGGCGAAGTGGCAATCGCCCGCCCATATTGATAGCCGATTCCATGAACACTACAGAAAGATCCTTAGCACTCTCTGGCCAGAGTTCTCTACGAAATATGTTGCGTAAATTCTCAACACGTCCGGGATCCATGAGCAAGTGTACCCAGTTCAGATTGTCGATCTTCATTTGAATGACGTTCGGAGTGGGAATCTTATGCTCCACAAATACGTTAATGATCAGGTGTCTTGTCTCATAGGTCCGACGATTCAATGCGACGATGTCAAGATTAAATGGCTTGCTCGCAATAGATTCCGGCGGTGTGCCATACAGAAATCCAGCGTGGTATTCATGACTGTACATGTAGCGCAACCATGTTGGTAGATCAGGGTAGCCTTGGAGCGAAGGACGATACCGGTACTGTGCACTGACAGTTTGATGAGTCCAATTGAACAGTCCCGATTCAATTTTATACACAAAAAGTTCACCCACATTGGCCTGCAGACGAACCCATGAATCACAACTAACAAAACTAAATACGGTTAAAAACACAACACGGATGGTCATTTTGTTGTTTTCCTTTTATTTATTTATTCATTTATTTTTTATTTTTGTCAAATTGACGGACACACAAAATGATTATTGATGATAGTTTCAATGCATTTTTATTGGTATACGTTTACTATTTATTTAAAGGAAAAATATGTTTTCAGTATGTTGTCTGTAATTGATATGAAAAGTAAAATTCAGTTTTTGTGTATCTGCCAAAAAGTATGTGGGTGGGTCAATGGAAAGAGTATAAGAAGAGATATTCTTTTGGTGCGAAGTTTAAAGAGAGCAGGTCAAGCAATAACATTTACAAATCAAGAAAACGTTTTTTATGGGTACAAAATATGTTGCAGCAAATTGTTGATATTTTACACCATCAAATAAATGTTGTTGCTAATTTACATAAAACTTTAAATATGGCTTTTTAATTATTTTCGTATCCCTGGTTAAAATATGTAAACAAATAACGCGCTTGAAACAGCTGTTGTATATCTGTTTCCCCCTAACGCACATACATTCACAATGGAATTGTGTTCGTCATCAACAAGCATATCAGCGTATTCCTCAGAAAATTTATTGTTTGTGTACCTTAATTCTGTACGTGGCATTGTTAACGCAAACTCAATATTCAGTTTCAATTAGCGCTCACAATTAACTACTTAGAAAATGTGGGACTCTTTATTGCAAATATTGGTGTATCAACTTATCGCGGTATTTTTTACATCTATAGTGGTGAGTTTATACATATCTACACAGTAAAATGCAATGTTTAGAACATCAAAATTAAATTATTTTTTCGAAGATTATAGTGGTGCTCCTCCACATCTCCAAGCCTTATCCGGAAATTAAGCGGCATAAAGCGGAAACAACTTACCTTGATCCTGAGTCTGTACAAGTATGTGAATTTCCAAGTCTTGAAGATGTACCTAGCTTGGTGCTCAGTGTTATTATACCAGCTTACAATGAGGAGAAGCGATGTGAGTTCTCCGTTTAGTTCTATATAACTGCAAAAAACCGTGTGTTTTTTTTAGTGCCGGTTATGCTCGATGAGTGTATTGCATTTCTGGAGGCGAAGGCGGAGCGTGATTGCAGCTTTACGTACGAAGTAATCGTTGTCAGTGACGGCAGTGGCGATGATACAGTTGCTGTGGCTCTTAAGTATGCCCAGAAATACTCCGCAGAACGTGTGCGTGTAATGGAACTTGTCGAGAACCGTGGAAAGGGTGGTGCAGTGCGTTTGGTAAGTGTGCATACGAAGCATTGTTTGAGAATGAGGGTTACTCTGGATTTTTATGAAACAGCTTCTGATTCTTGTACAGAACATGTGGCGGATCGTAGTCGGCAGATTGACAATCTGGTAACCTGAGGACGCAGTTCATTATGCTGTTTGGTTTTCTCCTTCGTGTTCAGGTCATGGTCATATCGTGTCAGGAGCAGACTTCTTGTAATTATTCGTAACCATTGTTTTCGGCCAATCTGGTTTCTAAGTTGGGTATCCCTTATTGACTAGCGACCTCCCATGCATCATAGGCAAAAGTAATTTGCACCGAGGTTTTTTCAAAGCTTTTAATGATGCGGTTTTTCGTCACATTGCTGATGAAGAACACCATACTGTAATAATACGCCTTTGGGATGAATATGTAGTTTGGAACCCTTTCGATAAGGAAGACAACCGGAGTATTTTCGTGAAGAAATCTTTAGACAGAACTTTGCAAATGTATCTAGTTATTTGATTATTCTTCGGTCCATAACGGCTTCTGAGGTGTTTATTGAGAAATTTTTCGCATAAGTTATCCTAACTTCATGCGGCGTTATTTGATATTACTGATTAAATAAGATGAAGATTACTCAGATATGTGGGACTATTTTAGTGTTTGCTTGACGCTGATATTTGGACCTTGAGTTCTTGTCTTATGTTTATGCATCAAGTTTCCCCCTTGTATCAGGTCGGGTCTTTATCACTGTGTGATCTCCTTACGTAACAACAGTGGACAGGCTAGCCAAAGTTCGATAATCTATCTTCAAGTGGTCATGAATTTCATTTTCTATTTGTTTTGCAGGGTATGCTAAGCGCACGTGGTCGCACTCTTCTATTTGCTGATGCCGATGGTGCAACCAGATTTGAAGATTACGAGAAGTTGGCACTTGCTTTCAGTGAACTAACGAAGAATGGACAAGAGGATGCAATTGCCGTAGGGTCGCGAGCTCATTTGGAACAGGAAGCAATCGCAAAGCGTAGTTTCTTCCGGTAAAAACAAAAATTTCACATAAATTCCCTCGCACTCAAATTTAAATTTTAGTACTATTCTGATGTATGGCTTCCATTATTTGGTCTGGTTGTTTGCTGTGCGTAGCATACGTGACACTCAATGTGGCTTCAAATTACTTACGCGTTCGGCAGCTCAAAAACTATTCAGCAGTCTCCACGTAGAGCGTTGGTAATTTATTTTCTCACAGCATACTGTGCAAGATAATTTTTAAATTATATTTAAGGGCTTTCGATGTCGAGCTGCTCTACGTTGCGGAAATACTTAAGATACCCATGATTGAGGTTTCAGTGAAATGGACCGAAATCGAGGGCTCGAAATTGACACCTTTCTGGTCATGGCTTCAAATGGGCATCGATCTGGTGTGCATTTGGGTGCGATACGAAATCGGTGCATGGAAAATTGCAGCGCTAAAAACAAAAGAAAAATGAATATGCATTTAAGTAGCAAGCAAATTAATGTAGAATTAAATTAAAAATGCATTTTTTAGTTAACACTCATCCCATTCCATTGGAAAGCTTTTCTCATACTAACGTCCATTCAGAATAGTGCGATAACATCCATATGAGCGCCGACATTCACAATAGAAGGTTTTTTGATACAGCAGATGACGATGACAATGGTCTGTCCAATACTGTGCAACACTTTTACGTCCACATCGCGCAGCCGTATTGGTCAACTGCAAGACGTAGCGGACGGTTTAAATGTGGTAAAGTTCATGTTATTTGTGAAATTTTGCGGCTTAAATTAATTATTGGAAATTAAAATAAACCGACTGATTTCGATAGTGTGCAATTGTGCTCATTCATTATAGTTCAAATATTCGTGTAGAATCCAATAAGAGTTTTTGATTGTTTCTTTATTGAATTTCATTTCCTGGAATGAAGGCGTCTCTGCGCCGTCATTCCTGTTTATTTTTGTTCAGACACTGATACCGAATTGATTCGATGATAGTGAGCGCTCCAATATGGAAAATGTTTGTGTGCCTCCATGTTATTTAATCTGACTTTATGCGCGCAACAAGTTTAAATCCTAACATTATGTAAAATTATTTTTTACCATTCTGAATGTTAATTGCTGTTTTTAACATTTCACAAGAAGCGTTGTTTTTAATTGGGTAAGTAATTTATTTAATTTTATACTTATATTTGTTTTTTGCTGCTGTTGCCCTTCCTCGCACTATTCCGCTTACTGCCACTTACCACTTTTATTATACGTTTCAGAGATCAACACATTTTGCATTATATTTTCAACCGTATCACAGTGCACCAGCATTTAATTCAATTTTTGAAGTATTAAATATTCGTAATTTTTTTTCCAATTGATCACTAATACTTGGTTATAATTTGTGAACAGCTGTGTGATTTCAAACATAACATATGTTTTATCTACTGTGTTGCAATATATTCCCGCCTTTTTACTCTTGCTTTTGATCACGAAGTAAAAAAGTGGTTGTATTATTATATTTCTTTAAAAAGTAGGTTTACATTTTTCTGAAGTTTCTACATAAAAAAGAACCGTTTTTGGCCTGTCTATATATGTGTTACTTATAAAACGTATAAGAAACTACTTATATTAACAGCCTGTTCAAACTAGTCTAACATTGTCTTTCGTGGAGTAAAGCTAAAAATGTTTACAAATGTCCAAGTTAGTCACTACTTTTTGTGTAAGTGTGAGTCTTTGGTGTGTCAATAAACAAAAAATCAGCTTCTAAGATAATCCAGCCTTCAATTTGTTTGACTTATCAGCTGCAATGTCAGTATTAAAACGAACCCTTTTTTAATTTGGCATCACTCAGAAGTTTTTGGCGATGGAGAACTATGTATTGGTTCTATAATAATTAAGAGGAAGTGTAGTGAGCAGGAGTGGATTGTTATTTTCGAAAAATTAAGAAATTTCTCAAATAGACTAATTTTTAAGTGAAAGAAGTGCATAAGAAACATGAAATTTTTCGAAAAAAGCAATAAGGAATGGCTAGATACTCTTCTTGATTTAATAGTGGAAAAAAATCTATAAATACTGGGTGCCCTGAAAAAGATTTTTCAGAATTGTCCATTAGAAGACATTAAATTAAAGTATCAGGCTCAGTACAAGAATTGACAAGTGACAAATTGATGGTAGCAACGAGGTCCAGCTTGTACAAGGCTGGAAAGCGCAATGCATGCAAAGTTGTTTCACTATTGAATACTTAAATTATTCAGTATTGAAAAAATTAAAAAGTTGTTAATGCAGAGGTTGAGAGTATTCGAACTGAAATAACGAATTTGAAACCAACAACTCTGAGCAAGTTTCAGGTTCATCATCAGTTCTACATGACTATGATAGATGGAAAATTTTTTAGTATTTTAGAAATTGTAAGGCCAAGCCAAAAATTATGAATGATCTGAACGTGATAAAAAATCTACCAGCAAGGAAAACTTTTTTGAATATAGCTTCTCCTTTCTACACACATGGATTCGTTGTTAAGAGTGTGTCATACATATTTCTTATAGGCTTTCCATTAAAGCGCAACAGTCTGTGGAACTACAAACAATGGCAACACAGTAAGAAGGTTTTGCCAACAACCTATGTTAGCTTCCCAAATTACAGGTGTTAGCAAAACTATTATTAAAATATTTAGCATTATTCTTCGTGTTATGTCTTGCGGCTATGATGTAAATTCAGATATTTTTCGGTAATATGCATATGAACCAGCACAAATTTTTGTGAATGAATATTCATGGTTTTACATGCCGAATTCGAACACAAAATTTTAATTCATGGTAGAAGATCAGTAACGTTGGGCTACCAATTGGCACTATGTCGGAGGAAGCACTGGAGGCTAGGGATAAGGACGTCCGAAATTTCCCATTGCTTCACGTAAAACTTTACGACTGCATACGATGGAGGACTTGCTGCACGCATTCCTATTTTCTTCAGAATCTTTCATCACTGTCGCAAGCTACTTTCAGTTCTTCGGGAAACATAATTGAACTGAATCAATCATACATTGATAGCTTAGACTCCGAATATTATTTTATAACAGTCCGTAATCTGTTAACTCCTTTACTTTTGACGATATTAATTTTAATCCGCTAGATTATCAGTTTGGTAGTTTTCCATTGTTTGCTTTCCTTGAATTTTTTTGTTGGCATAAACAATAATATCTTTTAATTACATATTTCTTACAAAATTATTGTAATAAATGAATTAAATTTGCTGTGGCTGCCTTCGTTGTGGGTAGTATCTGAAATTTTATCATTAATTCACATATTTTAGTGGTTGGTTGGTTTATTGACTCCGATGAAGCGACGACAATTTATCAATTGGTTGTTGTTGTATTAAAGGGGCTGAGCGGTACCGTCGTGTGATATACTTACTTATATACGTATTTGATATTTTTAATTGCGATGTGAAGAGTGTATTTAACAGGTTTTTTAGAGTATTCGACCCTCTTTATCTTACTATTTATCTTGGAACTGTTCGGTCAGCGATTATCTCTCTTCAACATCTCCGTACAAGAGTCAGAACCTGTTACCACAATAACTACAACCCTTGTAAGTCGCAATGGGCCAAGTATTCACATTGATATGGTTCGATGAGTTTGTAGCGGCCGCAATAGGTGAATAACTCCAATCGTTACTTGCAACGTTCTTGGCTACTTTGTTACAAAATAAACTTTGGCGCCCGTTATTATAATCTGCAATTCTCCACGTTGCTTGTCATAGTTGTGAACTTTTCTGCCGTGCTAGTGCCTTGTTCTGCAAGTAACACATCGGCTTCGAAGTTCCCGGTTTTATCAGGAAAACTAAGAGCGATACAATCATTTCAGCGCTTGTCTAACATTTCGATACCTCTCTTGAAGAACTATTTATATGTGGCCTCAAAATTTTTTCGGCTATCACCTCCTCATTCGAGTCAAATCTCTTTCCAGCGATTTTTTTTATAGTCTGCGAACAGGTAAAGGGGTCCACTGTTAACAAACATGGCACCCACTACGAAAATAGCTTCTTCATAGACAAGTGTTCTTAGACAATAACGCCCACACATTTCTTGGATATGTTTACAGTGTCAGATATCTCCTTCTTCAATTTACGGTTCGTCAAAATGATTTTGTGTACTTTTTTGATATTTTCCGGTATAAGCACCTCTTTTGGACGACCAGAGCTTGGCGCATCATCGGTGCGGTATGATCAGAGACCTGCATGGCGATTGATCGGGAAACTACTGACTGTTCAAAACATGGATTGGACCAGTAGCGCAACAATCAACTTCGTAATGTAGTGCTTGCTTTACCTCCCCGTGGTGGTCCCTGGGCAACTACGTGTATAAATCCTTATACATGTAGGCCAAAATTGCAAGTGCGAGATTGTCTGGGCCAGCAACCCGCGTTACCGAAAACAACCGCTACGGAAACCGACATAATGCCTCGGATAAGGACTGATACACGTTGACGACCTTTGGCTATTGTACCCGGACCAGATTAGTTTCTGGAATGTGAAGAAGCTCCTTGACTCTCAGAGTGAAGGACCTCAGAATGCCAGATTCCTTCAATTAGAGCATGAGTTGATGCGATATAAACTGGACATATTGGGAGTAAGCGAGATATGATGGTTAGATGCGGGTGAGTGCCTATCCCTAACACGTAACACTGTATTACTCT
Source organism: Cacoxenus indagator (assembly GCA_035041755.1). NCBI lineage: Eukaryota > Metazoa > Arthropoda > Insecta > Diptera > Drosophilidae > Cacoxenus > Cacoxenus indagator. Next base: position 741,325 of record JAWNKX010001101.1, read on the forward strand.
ACTCCGGAAGACCAACTGGAAGCCCTTGTGGATATGGAGTTGGACTGCTGTTAACACCTACAGTCGGCAGAGCCCTCATCTCCTGGTAGCCGCACGAGAGTACGTCGCGTCACCATTATACAGTGCCCCCAGGGATGGTTCGTTTGATTAAGATAAGGAGACCTTCTACAATCAGTTGGGAGCAATTTATAATACAACAGCCAATGGCGACATTATTATTGTGATGGGAGACCTTAATGCCAAGGTAGGAAGCGACAACGAAGGGCTCAAACATGTTATGGGACGGCACGGATACGCAACCGCAATGACAACGGCGAAAGATTTGTTAACTTTTGCAACGCAAACCGTCTTGTCATATGTTTAAGCACAAGGACTGCCATAAAATCAGTTGGATGTCAATTGACAGGCAAGCAACTTCCAACCAAATCGACCATTTGGCCATCTGTCGCCGTTTTAGAAGTAGTCTTCTAGACGTCCGAAACAGACGGGGAGCAGACATGGGGTTGGTACGAGATCACCATCTTATGATAGCTACTGTACAATTACGCACTGGTGCCGTTCGAAGATCTAACGACACAAGAATACCTAGGTTCAACATAAACCGACTGAGAGTTCCCACAGTACGCCAAGAACTAAGGGACCATCTCTCACGTGGAGTGGAAACAATCAGCAGCTCACTGCTCGCCGGTAGGACTTGACGACATACCTGCGGAACTGTTTCGAGCTACGCTAACGGCATCAGCCGAGCTACTGTTCCCACTTGTCAGGAGAACATGGGAAGCCGAAAGTTTTCCGGACGAGTGGAAGAAGGGAATGATCGTCAAGCTCCCTAAAAAAGGCAATCTAATGCAGTGCGAAAACTGGAGAGGTATCTGCGTGCTTCCTGCTTGGCCAAGATAATAGCTAAAATCATCCTGGAAAGAATTAAAGAAGACCTCGAAGACACACGCGACGCCGAACAAGCAGGTTTCCGCTCTGGATCCTCCTGTATCGACCACATCAACACCTTGCGGATCATCATCGAGCAGTGTGTTGAGTATCGATCACCACTTTACCTGCTGTTCATCGATTTTGAAAAGGCGTTGGACAGTGTCAACCGGGAATTTATCTGGCGTGCCTTGCTCAGGAGAGGCATTCCTGAGAATTTAATAGCAATTATTAAAGCTACATGTGATGGGTCCACATGTCACGTCTTACACAGATGAAGGCTGTCTGAGGAATTCGAAGTCCAAAGTGGGGTTCGGCAAGGCTGCATACTTTCACCAATACTGTTTCTATTGGTGATTAGTGATGTGTTGAATGCGACCTTGTCAACAGGAAATGTTGGAATTCGATGGACTCTTACATCTGAACTTAAACATCTTGACTACGCCGACGATATATGACTTCTGTCTCACAGAATAATGGACCTTCACCAAATGCAGCAAATGTGGAGAGGAAAGCAGGCGTCGTTGGGCTGAAAATTAACTCGGCAAAAACAAGAAGGATCAGCCTAAGACCAAACCCATCAACTCATACATGTATTGCTGGATAGACGGTTGAAAGAGTAGATAGTTTCCAATACCTTGGGAGTATTGTCTCAACCGATGTTGGAACTGAACTGGATGTAGCCAACCGCATTGGCAAAGCAAAATCTGCGTTTGGGATGCTATCAACAGTTTGGCGAAGTAATGCTATTGGCTTAAACACCAAGCTACGACCACGTTTAAAACGTTTAGAAAAAAAAAAACGTTTTCCTAGAATTTGAATAACATAAAAACCTACTGCGTTCTCAAGCACTTCACTTTCCTCTTTTCTGGTAGCACCATGCCTCCTGACATTAATACATTGTTGACTAAGACTACATTTTCTTGGCATGATTCTCAAAATAATGATGATTCTGATTATCTGCATATCATCGCCTTTGTTTTTTGCCTTGTTTTAATTGCCGTCCCACTTGTATTTTGATTGAAATTGTTATGGGAATGATAGCGAAGGAGGAACATGTATTGGTTTGGCGCAGGTGCTGATTTCGTTGACTTGGTTTTCTTTCAATGAGCAAAACACAACAAAGAACGGGAAAATAACTTAGTGGGTAAGGACAGGACAAAAAAAAATCGAACTTCGCGGTGCTCGTTTCTATCGCATTCCTTATACAGTCAAACTTCCAAAATGTCGAATCACCATAAGGTATAACAAAAGTTCAAGTTATGAAAGACATATTGTATTGATTTTTTTCTATATGATGATGACACTGCTTTAGAGCAGCAAGCGTTGCAGTGTCGTTGCGGCTCTCCAGTTTCGGGTCAGCTTCTCGGCGTCTGCCGGATCGTCGTTGTGCATGCGCTCAACATGGCCAGACCAGTGAAGTTGACGCAACCTCACTATTCGGACGATGTCCATGCCTTCGTACAGCGAATATTGCTCCTGATTATAGTGTCTCTTGTCAGTGTCCACGTCTCTGCGCCGTATAGGAGAACCGGCAAAATTAGTGTCCTATACAATAGCACCCTGGTGTTTTTATTACTAGCTGGCTTCTCTGGGCTGGCAAGCATGATTCTTCGGTGTATCTCCACTGCTATGTTCGTGGATTTAATATTTGCGCCTAGGTAGATGAACTTATTATATATCTCGAAGTTGTATGCTCTCACAAGGGCACAGTCCGTTTCCGCACCAAACGGACTATCTCGTTGTCGAGAGCATTACTTCGTCTTCCTTTCGTTGACTACAAGAACGGCGAATTTGGCTTCTCCTTCCATCTTGACAAAAGCCTCAATGACATCTCTTTGTGACCTTCCGACGATGTTGATCTCATCTGCATAGCCTAGAAGTTGGGTGGGCTAAAAAGAATAGTTCCCCTCGTCGCAACAGCCGCTCGCCAGATAATTCTTTCCAGAACTATGTTGAAGAAGGCGCACGACAATGCGTCACCCTGTCTAAACCCACAGATCGTCGGGAACAGTTCGGATGTGTGCTTTGCGACGGATACCGCGCTTTGTGCACCACTCAGTGTCATCCGACACAACTGAATGAGCTTTGATGGTATCTGAAATTCGGACATGGTAATCCCTATATATCGAGTCGTATGTAGCCTTGAAATCGACGAATAAGTGGTGAGTATCGATGTTGAACTCGCGAATCTTCTCAAAGATTTGCCTCAATGCGAAGATCTGATCGGTCGTTGTCTTGCCCGGCCTGAAACTACATTCCCCATCAGGAGGCCGGCGAATTCTTCAAGAGTATCGCAGAGAATGATGGAAATCACCTTATAATTTATTAGAGATATTCCTCGATAATTCGAGCTGCGCATTGGGTCCCCTATCTTATGAATGGGACTTATGACAATTACTCTCCAGTGTATGGGCAGGCTCTCGTAACTCCATATTCGGCAGGTGATCCTATGTACGCGCCCTATAAGATCAGTGCCTCCTGATTTAAGCAGCTCTGTAGCAACGCCGTCGGAACCTGCTGCTTTGCTGTTTTTGAGCTGTCCAATTGGAGCTTCTATCTCGGCGTAGGTAGGCCTTGGGACTGGGTTCTCCTTTCTGGGCTGTGGGAGGTATCAAGAGGCACCGAGGTGCCTCACAGCAGTATCCTAAAATGCTCTTCTCACTCATTGAGTACTCCCGCGGTGTCGGTGATCATTATTGCGTCTAAGGGCATTGGACCCAGGTTTGAAACCGTTTGTCAGCTGTTTGGTTTTTCGAAAGAAATCCCAGGGCCTGCCGTTAGTGTGGCTGGCTTCCACTTCCTTTAGGTCGGAGTACAGTAATGTTTTTTTTCTGTGGAATAGGTTGCATAGGTTGCACTTCCCGTCTTAGTTTCCTATACTTCTCCTCGGTGCTACTTAATGATCTGTAGATCTTCTGTCGTGCTTCGTTTTTTCGTCGATTAATTCAACGCATTCTTCATCAAACCATAGTGTCCTTCGCACTATGGGTACGAAACCAATGACGTTATCCGCAGTAGATTTCATGAGGTTACAGTATTGATTTAACTCATCGTCAAAGCTGGCGGTGGCGGGGTTTGACACAGTTGATAGTTGGGTTGATGGGCAATGTTCGTATTCTTGGGCGACCTCCGGTGGGGACAGGTTTCTAATTTGGTACCGTTGCATTCGGTTTGGCGGGGTCTTTCTCAAGTTAGATATTCGAGCTCTGACTTTTGCCACGACCAGATAATGGTCAGAGTGGACGTTTGCCCCTGGAAAGGCACGGATGCCTAGTATGTAACTGGACTTACTTCCGTCTATCATCACAAGTTCGATTTGGTTATTGGTTCGACCATCAGGATGTCGCCAGGTTGCCTTGTGGTTGTCCTTATGGGGAAAGTTGGTGCTGAACACCAGATTATTTGATGCCTCGAATTCGATAAGTCGGCTGCCGTTGTTTGTGGTCTCGTCATATAGGTTACGCGACCCGACTAACCGGCAGTCACCCCCACCTAGTTTCGCATTAAAGTTACCCAATACGATTTGCAGACATGCTCTAATAGCCCTATCCAGGACTTCATATAACTATTCCTTGGTGGACTCCTCTGCGTCTTCTGTAGGAGCGTGCGCAAATACAAGGCTGACGTTATTCATTTTGCTCTTAAGATGGATTCTCGCCAGTCACTCGCTCCCTTTCAAGAAGTCGATTTTTCTCTGGCGAAGCCTCTTACCCTCAATGAATCCGCATCCTAATATATGTTTGTGGCATGATCGCTGTAATAAATATTCGCTTGCAGCCGGTTGATGGTGTCACATTCCGATGCCTACCATCTCATCTCTTGGAGGGCGATGATGTTGACCTGATGTTGACGTGTTCGCACGTTCCAGGTGCAGATATTCAAATCATTATCCGTTGCGAAGGTAGTTTGCCTTTTAAGGGAAGTTGGTTTGCTTTTGCGTTTCTCTTCTTTAGGGTTCGTGGCAATTGTCTCTAAGACGGCCGAGTCGCCAGCTCTGATGTGGATGTTTCCGGAGAGCCACGTGGATCGGTATGGCCGATCTCAGAGATCCCATATGAGTCTACATCCTACCTCTCCACTCAATGCACTCAATTCCAGTCAAGGAGATATTCGAGTTATAGAAGTTCGATCTATGGAAATATTCTATTAGAAATTTCACTTAGGTTTCTTTGGCTGTTCAATGAATGTGCATTCACTGTATTTGCTATTGAAATGGATTTCATTTTCTGCCACAACCGAAAATTGTCATCAAGAAGTTGAAGTCAAAAAGCAAAACTTGCATTGTGTGGGTGTGTAGGTGTTGTGCGTGTATAAGATTGTGTTGGTTTTTTATCGTCTTCCTTTTGTGCCAACACAATAATTGTTGTTGGGCGTCTCACTCTGTATATTTCTGTATTGTTTCGCCTTCTGATCAAGCACTTTTTTTCTGGCCGCCTGGTATTTTCATTTCATTTCGTTTCTAGTGTAAAATTAAAGAAACTCCACTCACAGTTAAGTGTAATTTACTAATTTCGCTAATATGTAAGTGTTAGTAGTTTGGTTTAGTTTAGAATAAGTAGTCCTTCATAAACAATACCCTTTTATTATGTCTTTCTTGTGTGTTTATATTTCGCAACATAACAATATATATTTAAATGTTTAATTTTATTTGTACAACTTCGAAGAAAATATGAATAATATTCAACAAAAATAAAAAAGTAAATAAAATAATCAAATAACAAATAAAGAAAAAAAAATTAATTCTTATTAGGTGTAAAAATAAGTTTAGAATGGTTTTTAGTGACCACTAGATGCACAGCATTACTTTCTTCCCATAAATATTCGGTTTTGCCGTTGAAGTTGATGCATGACCGGGCTTACCCCATAATTTTTTGCCCTTTGGGTTGTTTTAGTAGATCCACTTTTCGTCCCCATCACAATTCGATTCCGTCCCCCTTCCGATTATGCCTTTGGAGCAGTTGTCCGCACGCAATAAAACCACTTTCGACGTCTCTTAGCTTCAGTTCATACCGAACCCGATTGCCTAGTATTTTCACCATACTGATCTCCATGAGATGGTTTCAAATAGCTTGTTGAGTCACTCCCACTTTTAGACTTAGACTTCTAGTACAATATTTAAATGAGTATAGGTGTATTTAGCTTCTATGAGCAGTTCATAGAAGTTGTATCACTACAATTGTGACTTTGCTTCTAGCGTCAAACAAGTGAAGTAAAGTTATAAAGGAAAATATATATATATATATATATATATAAATACATAAATTTTCACAACATTGTTTAATAAATTATAAAAAGGAAATATTTTAATTCCGCGGAATCTTTGGAAAGCGCTTATTTGTTGTTTCCTACGATCTGCACTGCTGGTCGCTCCTACATGAGTGACCAGGCGGACCACAGTGCCATAGCCATCAAAAAACATAGCCTTCCTCCCATTGACATCATGCCTGCTTTTTCGAACAAAGCTGCTGCTCCGTTGCTGGAGTGGTTTTCATCGCCATCATCAAGTAACCGTATAAAAAAGAAGCGTAAACCAAGTTCGTTTAAACAGACAAGTATTAAAAAAGTTAGCAGAAAATAAGTTTTGGATGCAAATTGATTCGCACCACTTAGTAGCGATTCTGACGCTTCTGACATGGAGCTTTCTTTTGAAGAAGTTTGTACCAATAAGAGCAAACCTTCTCTGGAAACTGTAAACGCCAATGAAACCGCTGCTTCGACCAGTCGGCCAGAGACCACTACTCATAATCCTATTATAAATAATCGAGCTGATTCAAGGATTCATAACAAATCTCCAAAGCCACCACCCATTTTCATTGTCGGCATCACAAATATTAATGGTTTGTTAGCCAACCTTGACACTGTGACCGAACCCGAATCATACATGCTGAAGGCATCTCCTAAAGAGGGTCTGAGAATCCTGCCCTCCACCAGTGATGCCTATCGTAGTATTATACGCCATCTTGAGCTGCAAAACATTACGTTTCATTCGTATCAGTTAAAAGATGAAAAAGCATACAGAATTGTTATTCGCGGCCTTCACCACTCAACCCTCGTCGAGAACATTAAACGAGAACTTGCCGACAAAGGTCATTCTGTACGCAACGTGCACAACCCAAAAAGCAGAGCTGATGGTCATCCGCTCAACCTGTTTTTTGTGGACCTTGAGCCCAACGCCAGCAACAAAGGGGCTTATGATATAACGAGGATTTGCCGTCAAATAGTTAAAATCGAGCCGCCTCATCCGTTCAAAGATGTACCTCAATGCCATCGCTGCCAGGAGTTCTCGCATACTAAAGGTACTGTCGCAAACAATTGTGCGTCAAATGTGGCAAAGCTCACGCCACAACTGCTTGCACCAAAACACCTGATAGGCCACCTAAATGCGCAATTTGCGGCGAGGAGCACACTGCGAATTATAAAGGCTGCATTAAATACAAGGAAGCGATTGCCATGAGAGTACCGGCAAGATGCCCTGCACCAAGTGCCTCTCAACACCATGAGATATCTGGCCACAATTCTGTGCCTAACAAGATTGTTGACGGGGTGTCGTACGCTAATGTATTGAAGAAATCGGTGTATCACCAACCGGCACAACAGAAACTCCTACGTGAGCAGCAGAAGCTACGTCAGCAGCAACAAAAATCAGTCCAACTACCTATTCAACCTCACTCCGAGCCACAACAGTTACCAAGCAAGACATCTCTACCTAAGAGTCGTCAAAAGTCTCATCCGTTATCAAGTCAACGTCAAATCGCATTGCCTCACCCTATTGGCAATAATGGATCGAATTGTCATAATTATCCCTCGCTCAGCATAGATAATAACCAATCATTCTCATCTCCTGAAAAGGTCGACCAATTATCGGTTGTGGTCTCCCGCCTGGTCAGTCTTAACGAGTTGCTCGCCGCCATATTGTCTAAAAAATAACAGACCACACATGAACCTCCCCACATGGAACGCTGTCTGCGTCCTTAATCACAGAAATGAGTTAGAATTGTTCATGGCGGTCAACTTGATTGATGTCATTCTCATTTCCGAAACGCATTTCTGCATTAGAACATACTTCAAAATTCAGGGATATAAAATCTATTCTGTTAATCATCCGGATGATAACCGTATGCGAGGGGGCGCCGCTTTACTCATCCGGTCATCCTTACGCCACCATCCGCTGGAAACCATTCGGTCTGACTCAATTCAAAGTGTCTCTGTCAGTATTCACACAACTCAAGGCATCCTGGTCATCGCAGCCATTTATTGTCCTCCAAGACCCCAAATATCAGAGCAGCAGTTCGACACATTCTTCAATCAACTCGGACCTAAATTCTTAGTCGGAGGGGATTGGAACGCCAAACATCGACTTTGGGGGTCCAGACTTGCCACCCCAAGAGGCAATCAACTTCACAAGAGTATAATAAACTCTTCCAGAGAGGTTCTCGCCACCGGAGCACCCACCCTTTACCCATACGATTCCTCAAGGTCGCCCGACGCAGTAGACTTTGCTATATACAATGGCATTCATCCAACAGCTCTGGACATTGGGGAGTCATCTGACCTTAGCTCAGACCACATCCCACTATTTATTAAACTTGGATTGATTCCAGATAGCATAGTATGCCGGTCCAGACTGCTCCCTCCCCACGCTAACATAACGGTCTTTCATCAGTGCCTAAACGAAAGGATAAACCTCAATATGGAAATCAATTCGGACAAGGATATAAATGATTCGGTTGACCTGTTCACCAAGTACATTAATGAGTCCGCCGAATTAGCCTATTCATACCAATTCCCTTGTTCAGCCACCCCACCTCAGGCTCTCTTAAAACCTGAGGTTCTGGAGTTGGTGAGATATAAACGCATGCTTCGACGTCGCTATATGAGATCACGGAATGAATTTGACAAGGCTGCATGGAGGAGAGCTGCCCGAGAACTGAGAAATTTAATGCAAGCTGTGCGATGGGAACATTTCAACAATCTGTTGGCTAATGCGGATCCAATGAAAAAGTCTGGCTTCAATCTATGGCGTGCCACCAAGTGCCTCGCAGACATGCTTGGGCCTCTAAACCAGTGGCTGCGTACGGAGACCGAGAAAGCAGAAGCATTTGCTAATGAGTTGGAGAGCCGGTTCACGCCTTTTAGCCTGGATGACCCTGGAGACGTTGAGGAAACAGCTGAAGTCCTATCGAGATGTATCTTAGACCACAGTCCAACTAAACATGTCACCCCTGAAGAGGTTGTGACTCAAATTCAGAGACTGAAATCTAAGAAGAGTCCCGGACATGACCATATTGACAACAAGGTGGTGAAAGCACTCCCTTGGAAGGGAGTGTTGTTCCTGACGTTGCTGTTCAACAGCATGCTGCGGATCTGGCCTTTTCCCACTCAGTGGAAGTGTGCAACGATAACCATTATACCTAAACCTGGTACTCCAGAGAACCATGTCACATCATATAGGCCCATAAGCCTGCTTCCAACTTTTTAATATTTTTTGAAAGATTATTTTTGAGTAGATTGTTGGCAGTACGGTGTGTTCAAGAAGCCATTCCTGATCACCAATTTCGATTTAGATCACAGCATGGCACTCCCGAACAACTACATCAAGTCGTTAATCACATACTTACTGCGTTTGAGATGAAACAGTATTCCTCTGCAGTCTTCCTAGATGCATTCGATAGGGTATGGATCGATGGACTTCTGCATAAATTAAAATTACTCCTGCCTGGCAAACAGTTTTTTACTAATGCGAAGCCTTCTTCAACGACGAACCTTCTCTGTGGCGATAAGAGACAAAATTTCCACCTTCAGGCACATGAGAGCCGGTGTCCCGCAGGGGAGTGTTTTAGCTCCGGTCCTCTACTCCTTATATACCTCTGATATGCCTACAACTAGAGATGAGCATTCGATTATTGCTACTTACGCGGACGATACGGCAGTTATATTCAACTCTTCCTCTCTGAACGAAGCTGCGGAGAAATTGTCCAGCTACCTAGATAGATTCCACTCATGGGCCAGGCGCTGGAATATAGCCATAAACTCTGAGAAATCAGCTCACTGCACCTTCACATTAAGGCAAGGCATCTGTCCGGTTGTGACTTACAACACAAGCATCATTCCGCAAATGGAGCAAATCCGGTATCTCGGTTTGATCCAGGATAAGCGTCTTACCTGGCGTTAACACATTAAGGTAGTTACAGCGCGCTGCTACCAAAAGCTCAAGAAACTGGAGTGGCTCCTCCGCCCATCGAATAAGTTATCTTTAACTAATAAAAGGCTACATCTATCTGCAAGTGGTGGCACCTGCTTGGCGCTACGCCATACAAATTTGGGGCACTACTGCTGCTTACAACATCAGAAAAGTGCAGTCGTGTCAGAGCAAAGCTCTCAGAAGATTTACCGGCGCCCCTTGGTACGTCCGCAACATCACGCTGCATAGGGATCTTGCCGTGTCAACTGTTATGGAGGTGATTAATTCTCACAGCTGCCGCTATCACTACAGACTTTTGTCGCACCCAAATCCGCTGGGTTTCTCCCTCACCCGTATCTCAACAAGGCGTAGACTGAAGAGGCTACACCCTCATGATAAGAAGGAACCAGCCTTCTATGTCATTGCCTTTTCGGCGTAATTATCAACATTTTTAATTTAGTCTAAGTCTAATATTTTTTTTTGTCACGTCATTATTTCTTTTATCCGACAAATGTGTTATGCAGTTTGCTGCGTTAAATGTTATAATTTAATTATGAAAAAAAAGAAGTTGTATAATGTAATGAATAATTAATTATTTTAAAGTTAGTTTACCATATCAACTGGTCTTGTCCTTTTTAGACGTCGCCTGCACTGTAATTCTTTTTGCGGAAGTAGGCTGACATTGACGTTCATGTGTTGCTCTAACTTTGTTTGGTAAATCCGACTTCTAGTTATTTCCTCTGCTAATGTAGGAATGTTGAGGTCGCGGTGTAAGTCGGCGTTTGTGATGTACCATCCTACCTTGGTGATTATTCTTATGATATGTGACTGCTGTCTTTGGATTATAGCGACATTTGATTTTTAGGATTTATCCCATATTTGCCGTATATCCATATACCGTATGTCCAAATGGGTTTGATTATGACTTTATATATCAAAAGCTTATTTTTTAGCGATAGATTGGATATAGGGTTAAGGAGCCAATATAGCTGTCTACTCTTCAATTTTATTTGTTGGCGCTTTTTCTGTATATGGTGTTTCCAATTTAAGTTTTTATGTAAAGTCCTATATACTAGGTTGTTCAATAAGTTTTGCGGTTCAATAAGAAAAACAATTTTATGGTTTGAAATACACGTAATTATTTAGTATAGTCTCCCTGAACATCAATACACTTGTTCCAACGGGATTCTAATTTATGAATTCAATCCCTGAAGTGAGAATCTGCAAGGGCTGCAAAATACGCTTCCACACCTGTTATGACCTCATCATTTGATAAAAAACGCTTTCCCCACATGCATTTTTTTCGGTCAGGAAACAAAAAATGCTCTTGTGACACGGTGCATTGTCCTTATGAAAAATAATTTTTTTCTTCTGCAAACCGGGTCTTTTTTCACGAATTTTTTCCTTCAGCTGGTCTTAAAGGTTACAATAACATTTATTTTAGAATTTATTTTTTACCAGTTTGCAAGTAATCCACAAACAAAATTCCTTTCACATCCCAAAAAAGTTTATGATAACACCTTCTTGGCCGATTTCTGGACACGAACTCGTTTCGTTGCCGAAGAACCAGGTTCACACCACTCTTTAGCCTCTTGTTTTGATTCAGGATCATGGTGGTAGACCCAAGTCTTATCCATAGTAATGAATCGAGGCACAAAATCCACTTTATCTTTTTGAAAACGCTTAAATGTTGCTGAGAAAGTCGCATTCGAATGTGTTTTTGTCCCATTGTTAGCGGATGCCGCACCCATTGTGCACACAGCTTTCTGAAACCCAATACTTCAGTCAAAATATTGCTTACACTGCCCAATGAGATACCTAAGGCTTCTACTAAATCTCTTTCAGTCACTCGACGATTTTCCAATACGATATCCTGTATTTTTTCTACGATTTCCGGTGTTGTTGTTGTTTTTGGACGTCCTTGACGTGGATCGTCTGCAGGACTTGTATGACCACGCTTAAATTTAGCAACCCATCTTTCTACTGTACTAAATGAAGGCGAAGAGTCCTCATACACTTTAAATATTTGTTCATAAATTTCCTTGCTGTGACACGTCGATACTAAATGTCTTGTAAACAAAGAATGAATTGACAGATTGATATTAAACTTCCTATACGTACATATGAAGAGTGTGCCAACATAACAAAAAAAAAATTTGGCCTGTAGCAACGCCCTCTATTATCGAACTGCTTTTTTTTTTATTTCCCAAAAGAAGAGTACATTGTCTATTATAGAAAAATAAATCGACTATTGTACAGATTAGTATTTAGGACAAGTGGGTGAATTTTAATTTTACAATCAGTTTGTAAAGTCGTGTTGTGACTGGAATTTAACAATACATGTATTTTAACAATAAATAAACAATTAAAGATAACACCAATTAACAATTATTAATTGGAAGTAATGTGTTATGTGAGGTCCACTGGTCTCACCCTTTTTAGTCTACGTTGCCGAGTTAGTTCATCTAATGGTAAAGTATTGACACCAGTTTTGGCAACTCCCCATATTTCGACTCCATATGTCCAAATTGGTTTAATAATTGTCTTAAGATTAGGAGCTTGTTTTCAAGTGAAATGTTTGTATTTGGTTTGAGCAGTCATTGTAGTTGTCTTACTTTCATTTTGATTTGGTCACGCTTTTTTTGTATATGGTGTTTCCAGTTTAGTTTACTGTCAATATATAATCCTAAGTACTTGGCTTCTCTTTGAATGGTTACGTCGTCTGGATTGATGTGAATCTAGTCTTAGTAGTGTATATAACTTGTACTGTTTTGTTTTTGTTTATTTTAATATACCACTTTCTAAGCCAGTCAAGTGTTTTATTAAAGTCTACTTGCAACATGGATGTTGCAGTATTTATGTTTTTATGAGCACTTAGGAGTATTGTGTTATCGGCGAAAGTTGCAATCATCGACGAATTGTGAGTGGGACATGGTATGTCTGCTGTGTATAGGGTATATAATAAAGGTCCTAGCACACTTCCCTGTGGAACTCCTGAATTTATTTCTCTAAGGGTTGAGTATTCGTCTTAGTATTTAACTAAGAAGTATCTACCTGTGATATATGATGTTAATAGATGTACTATGTTTTCAGTGAATATATTGTTAAGTTTTCCTGTGAATCCTTTATGCCAAACCTTGTCAAAAGCTTTTTTCACGTCCAAGAAGAGTCCAATACAAAATTTATTATCCTCAATGTCATTTAGAATTTTGTGCGTAACTCTGTGCACTTGTTGTATCGTTGAGTGACTCCTTCGGAAACCAAATTGGTGATTTGGAATGATGTGCATGCGTTCTGTTATTGGCAATAGTCTACTTCTTAATATTTTTTCGAAGATTTTTGAGATTACAGGGAGTAGACTGATTGGTCTATAAGACTGTGCTTTTGATGCGTCTTTGCCTGGTTTCGGGATCGCAATAATCTCAGACTCTCGGAAAATAGTTTAATCTGAACATAGCGTTAAAGATGTTTCTTAGATATTCTATAGCTTTTACAGGTAGTTCTCTCAGGAGTTTCCCATTTATTTTGTCATATCCAGGGGACTTTTTTTCCTTCATGTCATTATTAATGCATTTTCTTATTTCTCCTATGGTGGTCTTTTCATGTTTTATATGTTCTGAACCTCTGCTAATATCTGTGTTCAGCTGTGGATCATCTGAGTTGGTGGCGACTTCTGTAAAAATCCTTTCGAAATAGTCCGCTAATACTTTAACTTTGTCCAAGTTCGTCTCTGCCCATAACCCGTTTTCCGTTTTTAGAGGAACATGATGATTACTTTTATTTGTCCATCCTTTAGTAGCTTTCCATAAAGAGTAGTCCGTTTGACACGTGGGTGTTAAGCTCTTGAGAACTGCTAACCTTATTAAAAAATCTAATATTTCGCATGGTCTTCTGTTTTATCGTCGACTCCGTAAAAGTTAGACGGGGTGAGCACAAATAAATGTCATTGTTTACACTTCAGCAAAATGGCACATACGGATTTTTGGCGGGAGATGATGACACCTTAACATGAATGGAGTGGCCAGATCGTCCTATGCGGTTTAACCTTAGTTATGACAACTTTTGTAAATCCCTCAAAACTTGACTTGAGGAACTTGACTTAAATTTTACAGACATATAATAATTTGATGAGCCAAATCAAAGCAATAAAGCTGAATACGTAGTGCAATGTAATTAAATTAAAAAATTCATTTAATATTTAATTTTTTTGGTTTTGTAAATAACAGAACATTTTGTTCATTTATCTTAAATTTTCAATTAAATATAGGTGCAATTTAGCGAATTGTACTGTATTTGCTTTTCAAATTGCAAAAAAATTTGCCACCGCTTTTTTCTAGTTTCAATAAAAAATAATGTACCATTCTCTTCAAAATTAAACTGCACAATCTACACCCTATTTTGCATACATATTGAGGAGGAGATAGACAGGCAGATGGACATTTCTGCATCAACTCTCCTCTTGCTGAAGGAATAGGTGGTGCTAAAACTGCATAAAGCATTATTACTATTGACAGAATATGAAGGATTTAATTATAATAAATATGACTTTTTCGGTTTTTTTTGTAGGATCACTATCGACTCGAACCATTTCCGAAATACTTATATAAAATGCAACGGTCCTCACAGGGTATAAACCCAACGTCCTCCACACGTGTCAGTAGCAAATCTCTTCAGAGTAAACTAGATAAAATGTCGGAGCATCTTTACGATATAATCAAGAGCGGATCTATGGTAAAAAGGGCACAGAATAAGAAACGCTTCACACCCGTCAACTACAAACATCGATGGTTCGAGTTGACAAAGAAGACTCTATCCTATTATGATGTGGAAAATGTAGAGGTAAGTTTTGCTCTTATTTAACTATATCCATATAAAATATTTACTATAAACTAACTCAATTGTACCGGTGTAATAGTCATGAGGAAAAATAAAATGAATATACCTATTCGTCCAACAAACATTCGCAGAAGCTTCTTTGTATTCCGGTAACTTATTACATTGCTATATGTATGTATTTGTGTTAAGGAACAATTACAACAAAATATACTCTAATAATACACCGTGTCCCAATGCCGTTTCTATGAGATATATTTTTTTTTTTGGAACCCTTCGTCAATTTTACACTGATGATTCGACTCTCGTTTCAAAACATCTAATGCCGTGTTTACAGTGCAGCTAAATCACTGAATCGAATCTTGGTGTTCACACTGCCAATTCCGAATTATGATTAGCTGTTCATTGTTTTGGTTATACACACGTTGGCAAATTGTGAGAAGTGAAAAAATTTAAAAAATTGCGATTTGTGGAAAAAAGATATTTTAGAATCATTTATAATGTGTACAAACGTGTTCTCGGATTTAATTGGACTTATTTTAATAAAAAAAAATTCAAATTTGGGTTTTTCATTACCTTTATTCTGTGCCATGATTAGCTGTTTATTGTTTTGGCGCAGAAAAACAAGAAGAATACTGATTAGAATGGCAATTTCCGACCAAAAACTTTGCAACACTCAGAAATTGTTAGCTCTGTTAGAATTTATGGATTCGCAGCGATTCGTATCGCATTGTGCAACCACAACCCTGAATGACATCACTTGTGGTTGTTGTCCGTCAAATCACCAGTGATTCGAATCCTAGCCCACTGTAAACAGGGCATAACACGAGCGATGCTTGGAATCACCGTCTTCCTTCGACACTTGTGTTGAAATAATTGGCCAAAAAGTCTCTGCGGTTTTTGCCACTAGATGGTATTGGAGTCCATAAATCTGGCAACACTAATCTGATTGTGTCAAACGAACATTGTTTGAAAGGTTACATTTCAGGCTACATTTTTTGTGAAGACAGCTGTGTAATTCGTTGCTCGTGTTAAAAGTTATATATACTGTATATACTATATATATATACTATATATATATATACTGATTTAAGTATAAGTGAAATATCTGAAGAAATACGGTATGTGATGCTTTTTTACTATAAAAAAGGAAAAAACGCTGCAAAAACATGCGGAAATATTAGTGCAGTTTACGGTAAGCGAATGCCGGATCCAGGTTTGCTAGGTCCCGTTCCTGAAATTTCGATCTAAAAGATTCACCTCGCACTGGTCGGCCTGTCACTGAAAAAGGCGATGAAATTTTGCAACTGATGGAGCAAGACCGGCACGGAACCTGTCAGGAGATAGCTTAGGCATTAAACATCAACCATATGCCAGTTTGGAATCATCTAAGAAGAATCACTCAAAGAAGCTCGATGTTTGGGTTCCACATGAATTAAGGCAAAGAAATTTAACTGCCCGAATAACTATCGGTGAAATTCTGCTGAAACATAACGAAATGGAACCATTTTTGAAGCGAATCATTACGGGCGAGGAAAAATGGATTGAATACGAGAATATCCAACGCGAGCGATCATAGTCAAAGGCCGGTGACCTTCCATAAACGACTTCAAAGCCTGGATTGACGGCAAACAAGGTTATGTTGAGTGTTTGGTGGGATTGGAAGGGAATTGTCTATTATTTGCTAGAACGTGACGAAACGGTCAATTCGGTCCTCTACTGTGCACAACTCGACCGTTTGAATGGAGCAATCAAGAAAGAGAGACCAGAATTTGCCAATAGAAAAGGAGTTGTCTTCCATCATGACAATGCTATGCCACACACATCTTTGATGACCCGAAACAAATTGACGGAGCTTGGTTGGGAAGTTTTGAGGCATCCACCGTATAGCCCGGACCTTGCACCCTCTGACTACCATTTGTTTCGGTCTCTGCAAAACTCTCTTAATAGTAAAAAATTGGCCAACCGAAAAGCCGCTGAAAATAACTTTCGCTGATAAACCACAGAAGTTCAACACCGATGGAATTATGAAGCTACCGGAAAATGGCAAAAGGCCATATATAATAATGGCCAATATGTACCTGATTGAAATTGATTTTGAGTAAAGAAAATTATTGTTAAAAAATGTTTCAAAAACCGCAGAGACTTTTATATGACCCAATATTCCAGTTTACAAGTCTCGCTCAGTTGCTGTTGTTGTGAATATAAACACACCCTTCTCATGCGAACAGCTGGAAACAATTACAGTAAAAATTCTTTCAACACCCTGAAAACTTCCTCTGCAAAAATAGACTTCTAGGTCCTCCTTACGTTCGTTTGCTCCACATACTTTCATTCAGTGTGATAGTCAAGTTCTATTGTTTAATAACTTATTAAACTGTTTTGTCAGTTAATGCCGAAATTATAAGAGAGTAGAAGGTGCGCGGGCGTTGTTCGGGAGATGTGTAGAATGAACTTCTAAACAGCTAATGTAAACTTCTTTGAAGCGTTGAGCGATTTGTGTTAGGGAAAAATCTTATGAGCTCGCGTCACCGACACGCTATTGTTTATTTCTCTTGTGTTCATTCGCTTGCCTTCTTTTTGTTTTGTGATTGTTCTTATATATATAAACGAACATATAAACAAACTTTACTACTACTTTTTTATGGTAATTTGACCTTTTCGGACACACAACATAATCTCGGCTTTTCGTGTCGAAACTTTAAAGCGATGCAATGTGTGACAAATAGTGCCCATTGTGCCCAGGCCGAAGGCTACAGAAATATTAACACAAACATCAATTTTTAGAGTTCCGCACATTTGAGTGAAAAGGGAACCATTATAGATTGACTTGTGTGTGTGTTTGTCGCACTTTTGCAGACGATTTGCTCCGAATAAAAATAGTTATAAAGTTATTTAAGAAAATATTGAAAATTGACCATGTGATTGAGTGACATATTGAGTTGGCGTTCAGTTGTTTGCTTGACCAAAGCGAAATGAGTGGATATGATCGAATCGCAGCCCAATAAGTTTCACTCTAAAAACATAAATAAATGTATATTTTAGTTACCACAAACAAATTTGGATCAGATTTAAAAAACGTACTAACATATTCCACATACGGAACCCTCTCCACCCGCAGTCAACTCACACTTGGTTTTAATTTTTATTCACATACATAGATTATTAAACCAACTAATTAACTAGTATTGCTTAGGAAAATAAAAGTGGGAATGCTGATATCAGGAGCAGTGCAGTTTATGAAGTACAGTATTGAGATTTTAATTGGTAAGAGATTATATTCTGTAGTGTCTAAACCATTAATTTAGCTCTACAGTTAAGCGATTGAAATCCATATGTCTACATGAGGAAGTTATCAGAGTAAAAATAGAAATGTAAACGCCTGAAAACATTGCCCAATGCTTTTATTATTGGCAATGCTGTGTTTACTGCTTTTCCACACCACTGAGCGCGACCAAAGCATCAGAGAGGAACCGCACCAAATTATTTGCTCAGACATGCGACACTGGCAAACCAACCCTGAGAACTATTCTAATCGTCAGCGGCAGAGTGGAGTTGCACAAACGCACGAACTCACTCAGCCAACCCAGTGGGAAATTCTGAAAAAAGCGACTTGTTTGTGTTTGCTTCCCAAATCCTGTTTCGTTCCCGTTCGGCTGCTGGTACAAAGTTCACTGTCCGAGCGAATTACCTGATTGTATTCGTCCATTGCATTCAGTCGGCTTTGCAAGATAGTGCAGTGATAGAATACGTGTTTTGAAGGATATAAAAATTTAATTTCGTTCTTGCAAATGTAAATGTAAAAAACGGAAAGTTCTCAAAACAATTATAATATTTTATCTCGTCTTCACCAACACGTTTTGCAACCCTTTAAAATTTCATGAGTGCTACAATAACAACCACCATTTTGAAAAATTTGATAAAGTTTAACTTTTTGAAAATCATCTAATCAATCTAATAAAATTGACATTTAGTCAAGCCTCAAAGTGCAACTATAGTATTTGGAATAAAATAAAAACAACACTCTTTTCAAATTTTTAAGAGAAGCAGTGTAATTTAAGATTCGTTATACCGGCTTACCGGCTATCTAATGCACATCATAAATGTTTATGAAAATCGGTTTGATACCCACACTTTTTATCTTGCGGTTTAACGCATTTTGTTCGTTTGTTCATACGGTTGCTCGATTCTGCGCCGAAGTGCAATGAGTTAACTTTTCGCCGGTCGGTGCTACGAGTTGGAAATATGTGTGTAGTTGAAAATAATTGGGCGTTCGGGTAACTTTTTTTCTAGTATTCGTATACTATCCTATTATTCCTATTTAAGTCGCCGGCATAAACCAAAAAAATAAAAGACGGAACAAAAGGAAAACTTAAATTACTAGTTGACAGACTTGTGTATATACAAAGACACATACATACATGAAAAAACACTGAGAATTTCACGTAGAAAAACGCCCCACCCAAGACAAAATTTTCCGGTCTGCGACACTTTTTGTGCTTTGAATGTTAACGGAGGTTGTGAAACTCCTGGCCGTAGAAGGTAAGTTAGTTTTACCTGGAAAAAAGCCAGTTCTTCATTTTGTAATGGTTTGTTGAGATTCCATAAATTTTATATGAGAATTTTTTTACCATGATGCTGAAGTTGAAGCTTTAATCTTATTTTTGTGAAATGTAGAATAAAGTGCCGCACCAATAAATTCTTTATTTGTTGACCTATATATGCTCGTGGATAGCAATATATGCGCGTAGGATGGGGTTCAAGATCCCTGCTCCCTGTAGTTCCTGCGAGTGTTAGCTCCACATACATGATAATTTAAAGACCCTTGGATTAAGTACATGCTCAGAGAGCTCTTTTTAATTACTGAAGACACCAGCTATATATGGGCGCACATATCTCACTCCCTGCGAGCTACGGCGGAAGAAGTACTTGGATTTTAGCGCCCTCTACCACGAAACCCATGGTACGACCAGGAGTGTCGTGAAGCTACAGCTGCAAAAGACGCCGCTCAGCGAAGAACGCTACAAATTCGAGCTATTCGAGCTATTGTAGAAGGCTATAGGACTACGAAAAAGGAAGAAAAACTCCTTTTCAGACGCAAGAAACGAGAGCACGAAAGGCGAGAGTCTGAGAATATGGAGTGTTTTAGAAGCAGAAATGACGCTCGAAATTTTTACAAACTGGTTAAGCGTCTGACCCAACGTTTCAACACCGGAGTGTATGCCTGCAAATATGATGACGGGAATCTGGTCACTGACGAGGAGATCATACTGAGGTTATGGAGGGATTACTTCTCAAGACTTTTGGCAGGCGATGATGACACTGCCCCTGAAATTGATCGACTAACCCAAATCAATGACAACAATATCGACGTATCGGCTCCAAGCCATATCGAAGTCTAGGTCGCAATACGGCGACTTAAGAGCAATAAATCTCCTGGGGCTGACGACCTTCTTGCGGAATTATGTAAGACCGGTTCCGATAAGCTGGTATTGTGCTTGCACCAGCTAATTTCCAAGATATGGCTTATGGAGAGCATGCCCGATTATTGGAATCTTAGTACTATCTATCCTAACCTTAAAAAGGATGATGCCACATTACGCGTCAACTACCGTAGTATTAGTCTTCTTTCAACCGCATACAAGATCTTTTCGAGCGTATTGTGTGAAAAACTGAAACCCCATGCCGAAGCACTGATTGTACCGTATCAGTGCGATTTCCACCGTAGATCATATCTTCAAACTACGCCATATCCTGGAAAAGACCTATGAAAATCAGATCGACACGTTCCACCTTTTTTGTCGACTACAAAGCGGCTTTCGATAGCACACGGCTAGACTGTCTATGTGCTGCCATGTCTGGACTTGGTATTTTTGCAAAGTTAAAGTTAAAATATTTCAAATTACGTATACCTAAATGCAAAACCCAGACACCACCGTGGATCGATCGATATCGCGATCTTATTCATTTAAAAAACTTAAAAAACAGACTATTTAAAATCATATGTTACCTGTGTCAAAGATGACAAGAAACGTGATCCTAAAAAATTCTTCAATGTCATTATTATTAAGCGCAGGGTGGAGTCATTTCGTACCTGTATGAAACTGAATGGTGTTGAAGATTGCAACGATGTAGAAATTTCGAATCTTTTTGCAAAATTTTTTTAAAGCATATATACTAATTTTAATAAAAACTTCAATAACCACTACCCATATTCTTTGAGTAATTGTAACCAATTTAATATGCTGGTAATCGAATATGATACAGTTATAAATTACTTAAAAGCCTTAAAACTAAATTTTTTACCGGGTTCGGATGGTGCACCTAGTTGTATTCTAAAGCTGTGTGCTAATGATTTGCATAGACCATTCTGCAACTGTTTGACATTTCCTGGAATACCTATTTTTTAGCTAGTATTTGGAAACAATCTTACATTATTCATCTCCATAAAACGGGTAATGAAGCTGATATTTCAAAGTCACCCACGGCAGACCCCGTTACCTCGGAAGGGGTAAACTTGGGGGTAGAGGTTGAAACTGGAGGGCGACAGGTATCCAGAGTCCGCATACTAAAGATCAAGCACCCTCCTGACCATGCATCCCTTGGCGTACGCTGTTCCACCGTGGATTAGGGTGTTTGATTTAAGAGAGTTGCACTTCTCTCCGCCCGACTACCGTTAACCAGCATCCGAGGCAGAGACATGGCCTTGCCGTCCCCACGGAGAGTGTGTAGTCGCACTAACAGCAGCACCAGATCATTGATCAGACATAAATAAACACGTGGCGCTAGTAAAATTTGTCGTATAGTATTCACCGTTTATTGAATACATATTTTACACTCGACGGCGTATGTCGTCTTCTTTTATCACGTTTACTGCTTTACTACAGGGCTGCTCCTACTGTTGCATTGAAAATCTTCTCCGACAAGCGGCGGTAAAGCGCCTAGACAGTTCATGGCGCTGTAGTTACCTCAACGCTACCGGGCGCCACACAACAACATAGTTTAGCGTCTGCTATTACGGCGTGATTTATATAAAATATTATGTATAATTATCGTCGTAGTCAACGCATCGCTTAGTGTTGCGAATCATTCCTTTCGAAGTGTACGCGGAATTGTTTTCTCGTACGTCTTTGGAGTGCTTGGCTTAGGTTGCTCTGATTTCGGATGTTGATCATCTTTTGCTAACTTGAGGCGACCAACCTATACAGCCATTTTTTAGTTGTTGATCCGTAACCCATATACATAAAAACCATAATAACCTTGAGTATGTGTTATGGTTTTTGGAGTACCGAAGCGTGAAATCTAGTAGGCCGAAAATGCTGTGGCTACGATCGCGGCAGTGATGTTGGTAAGTCGCACGGCCTTTGGCCAACGCGAGAATCGGTCAATCTTTGTCAAGCAATAATGAAAGCTTTGATGTGGGGGCATCATTATTGTATCTAAGTGGACGTGGTCGAATATGCCGCCTGATACTTCGATCTTCTCTGACATTAGATGATTATTGTTGTGAATTTTCGAGCGCTGGATAGGAAGACAGTTTCGACAGCAACTGATGACGTCTTTATTTATTGAGGGCCAAACAAACTTCTGTCTGACTTCCTTCAAAGTTTCTCGAACACTTGGATCAGATAGGCATTGGACAAAATGAAAGATCTTGTTGCGTAAAGTAGTTGGTACAAACGGACGTAAATATCCAGTTGATGTTTCACACTAGAGCCACGTATTGTCATCGTAGCGCACTCTTTGCAGCTTGAGCGACGTTTTCCCCTGAAGGAGATCTTGGAAGTCGGGGTGCGCAGTGCTATTGCACTTGTTGTTGGCATGTTAGTTGAGCATAGTCTCGAAAAGGCTTCTGCGTTGTGGAAAATTGGGATATATAGCTCAAGTCAAGTCGATTAGTTGTCTGCTGTCGCGCTCCGAATTTAACAAAACAAAAAGTAAAAGAATAAACAAAATAAACAACAACAAGAATATAAAAAAATATAAGCTGTTCAACTCGATAATGCCTGTTGAACGCAGTCCCCCGACTGCGCGCAGCTCGCATTATCACCATCAGCCATACACAGTGGAGCTGTTTCTCCCACCCACTCTACTCGAGACAATGACCTCTCGAGCAGCTTCAGGTGCAGAAGTACAAAATAGCAACACCAAAAAAATTACAAACGGAATCAGTCAACAAGAGTGTTTTTAATATTACAGCACTTTCGTGAAATACAAGTTTGGCTGCAAAAGCGAGACACCTTGTACTTGCGCTGCAGCCTCCCATACCAGTCGTAATTTCCCTGGTTTAATCGGGTTGATCACTGGAAATACAGGTAGATACCAGCAGCGATCCCGTGGAGTTCGGAAGTCTCCAGTCGGCGTACCTAGCCTTTAGAATCGTAATGTATTCTTTTTTCCTGAAATTTAAAGGCAAGCATTGAGTAATTTTTTAGTCATTGTAAACAGTTAACGCGTATAATGCTATCAGAGATGTTAGCTACATCATAAATGTTGTAGGTATCAGAGAACCGAGCGTCTTCATAGCGCCATAATAAGCTGGTTTCGTATCGATCCCCTTGGCGCACAGTGAATCGCTCTTGTTGGTTTAGTGGACACCTATAGTCTTCGCTGATCAATTTAAGTCCGGAGACTGTGTCCACGGTATCGAGACACATATATTCTCTAACCAGTTTGGTGAGTCAGTCCTTCGCCTTGGCATACATGAAATAAGTGATGAGAGGCTGCGGTTAAGTTCGCATCTTGGATCATCGTCCATTAGGGTTAATGATGAACCGTCATCGAGGAATGCGAAAGTTTTGACGCTCTTACCGTTTCCATATATGTTGAGGGGTAGCACTTTGAAAATATAAGAGCTTCCATCCTGGTGGCGTGCGTTACAGATAGCGTCAGTCAGAGTAGATGACAAATGTGAATCTGAATTGTTGGGTGGTGGCTAATTGTTGTCCAGTCACAAATGGTGTCGATATTGGCAGCCGTTGACGCCGCAGCGTGTAGTTGCTTTGCATGCAGGTTTCAGACATCTCTTGCAAAGTTTGTGTTCCCGAATTAGGGCCCATTCAGCTAAGAGGCTCAACTGTCGGAATGCGTTGCAGAGGTTGCCGTCAGCGCTCAGCCATATAATATGAATTTGATATTCATATTATATGGCTGAGCAAGCGAATGTGTGTTTAAAGCGCCGCGTTTACGCATTGTTCCCGATGTGCTCAATATTACAACTGCTTTAATTCCCTCGGCGAATTGCAATAGATAGTCTCCGTAGTCTTCGAGCTTTCTATTTCCTTTTTCCACATTTTGGTTTGTGGTTTCTGAGGGATGCTGCCGTCATGGTGGCACATATATTGTGCATTTCGATAGCGAAGTCCAGCTGACAGCTTTTTGCTCGTCCGTATGACATCACTCGTTGACAGCATTCTGAAACGGCGCATGTTGATGGTGCATTTGTGGGTTTATAGAGGTTACAGCCGGTTGAGTCCGAATTAAGGAAGATGTTATCAAAGTGATTGGAATTTATCTCTGCCACTTCCTAATTAAATTATATATTTGAAAAAAAACGCAGAAAATAAGATTGAATTCTCAAACGATCTGGCGGAAATACAAGTTATAATAAAACAACTAACGCAACAAATGAGTAATATGATGAACATCATGACAGTACTATTGACAAAACTCGACAACAAGAATGGACACTAAAATAAAGATTTTAACTTGGAATGCAAACGGATTAAAAACTCACTGGATTGAACTACAGCTTTTCCTACACAACAACTACACTGACATTGCTTAGGTATCGGAAACACACTATACAAGTAGCTAGCACATGAACATAAGTGGATACAAGATGTACCACACAAGCCATCCCGAAGGTACAGGACACGGTGGGACTGCTATCACTATTAAACAAAACATTAAACATAACGTATTGCTTCCATTCCAAGAAACCTATATCCAGTCGACAAGCATACAAATCTTCGACTCATCCGGACCACTAAGAATAACAGCCGTGTACAGCCCACCAAAGCACAATATCTCTCAGTCGCAATACTTTGACTTCTTAAAAACTCTCGGACAACGCTTTATACCTGCAGGCGACTACAATGCGAAGCATACAGACTGGGGTTCCATAGTATCAAACAAGAAAGGTAAAAACCTACAGGGTGCACTGCTGTTAGCAAAAGCTAAACATCTTAGTACCGGCGAACCCACGTATTGGCCAACAGACAAAAATAAAAAGCCAGACCTCATTGACTTTTATATACTCAAAGACATAGACTTAAATAAATGTGTTATAACATCAAGGCTGGAACTATCGTCAAACCATACACCTATACTACTAGAACTTAATTCAATTGAAGTGAACTCAACCAATTTTAAATTATTTCACAACAACAAAACTGACTGGGATACCTATCGCGATAACATTAACACAAACTTAAATACAAGCATTCCACTGAGATCACCCGACAACGTAGAATCAGCTATAGTCCACCTAAACTATACCATTGAGAAGGCAGTATTGCAAGCAACTCCGGACAAGATAATACACCATGTAAAGCGATACATACCCCCTACGCTTCGCAAATTGTTATGTACAAAACGAAAACTGAAAAAAGCATGGACCATTTGCAGATCCCCCGATGCGAAAAAGAAATATAACAAGGCAACTAAAGAAATTAAAAAATATATCCAAAATCGGAATAATTACGATATCACGAAGTATTTAAAGAGGCTAACACCGACAAGCTGTACCGACTACTCCCAGTGGAAAACTACAAAAAATCTGACAATGGATCATGGGCAGTAACGAATCTAGACAAGGCGACAGTGCTAATTATTATGAGAAAATATTTGCTGATGAAACACTTAATGAAGATGACTGTCATATAAACTAGACAATCACTCCCCAACCAACTCGCCTTAAAAAAACAAGCACAAATGAAATATTCAAATGTATACAGCACGACATAAAGCCCAGAAAAGCACCCGGATATGACAAAATTGACGGAAAACTTTTAAGGGAGGTACCACTTCAAGCAGTGGTACACATACGTAATATTTTCAACGCGATAATTAGGTAAAATTACTTTCCTAAAGTATGGAAAGTGGCTGAAGTCATTGCAATTCCAAAACCTGGTAAAGACGTATATAATCCAGCATCATATAGACCAATTAGCTTACTTCAAGGGCTGTCAAAAATATTCGAGAAGCCCCTGTGCCAGCGACTTTTATCTATCATAGAACGCAAACACATAATACCACACCAGTTTGGATTTCGACGAAATCCCTCGACCATACAACAAAACCATCAAATTTTAAACAATCTTGACGACAAAAAATTCTGCATCAAAGTTTTTCTAAATGTAGAAAAGGCATTCCACAAAGTCTTGCAAAAAGGACTAATCAGCAACTTGCTCAATATATTCCCGCATAACGTATTACAGATATTAATATGCTATGTCACAGAAAGATATTCTTCGGTAAATACTCAGATGAATACTCCACATTAAGAAAAATCAAACCAGGCGTAACACAAAAAAGTGTACTGGGTCCGTTATTATACACTATCTTTACAGCGGACATACCAACACCAAATGATAGCTGATGACACTATATTACTTAGCGCACATAGAGAACTAAATACAGCAAGATCCAAACTGCAACACCATCTGTATACTACCCTAAAGTGGTTTCAAAAGTGGACAAAAACAGCAATACAGTACATGTTATATATACAACTAAAACTAAATTCACACCACCCCGTATAGCGATTGACGGAGCGGAAATGAAGCAAAATACCTAGGATTATATATTGACAACAAACTCAACTTAACCATATATTTAAATAACGAGATCAAATCAAACTGAGGATTAGTCATTTATATTGGCTGCTCAAATCAAAATTATCATTGGAAAATAAACTACTAAATTAATAAGACCAATCTGGACGTACGGAGCACAAATTTGAGGAACGGCCTATAACTACACAGACATAATTTAAAGACAACAATCAAAAATCATTCGTATGATCACCAAGGCTGGGTGGTACATAACTAACGATGATCTGCAGCGTCATTTAAACATTCCAACAGTGACAGAGGATATTACAAAACTAAGTCGTATCCACCAGACGAAGCTTACCTAATACTCAAATGTAAGCTACTCCCAATACAGGAAGTTCAACGCAGCCGTAGGTTACAGTGGACAAGGCCAGTGGATCTGGTAGAATAAATTCTAAGCTATATTACAACGCATATATCAATACCTTCGTTTCTGCTTTTTTTTCTCTCTCTTTAAGGTTTATTTTTGTATTTGAATTTTATTTTATTTATGGTTCTTTTAATTTATTTTATTTTATTTTATAATTGTATTAATTTAATTTTAAATTATTTAATTTTTGTTACTATTTTGGTTTTTCCCCCTACATCTTTGCAAAAATGGAAAATTTTTGTGATCTGCTCACATAAGTTAGCCACAACCACAACCTTAAGATAACGTTTAAACAATAGTTACAATAAAAACAATAGTCTTAATAAAAAGTAAAGACATATGGGAAATATTTTTTTTTTTAAATATATGTATATTTTTATTTAGAATCTGTCCAATGGACATTCATAAAATTTGATGAGACAATTAGAATTACATTGGTGCAAATATACAAGGTGGACTGCTAACAGATTGATAGCTAAAACATTATTATGATTTTCCAATCGTTGAATGTAGTTTTTGCTAAACCTGGCGAGTTGGTAAGTTAAGATCACTGCGTAAAATTGTGTTTTTGACATAATAGGGCGCTCCAACAAGTCTTCGGAGCAGCATGGATTTCAATGTTAGATTCTGCTGCTGTACGCCATAGTTGTATTCCATAGGTCCACACGGGTTTGATGATTGCCTTACAGATTAGAATTTTGTATTCAAGGCGAAGTTTTGAGTTGAAACCCAACAAACAGTCTAACCGAAGTGCCTTCGAACTAACTTGGCATTTCGATTTAATGTGGTCTTTCCACTTGAGTCTTCTGTCAATTTTTAGTCCAAGATAATTAACTACAGTAGGATGTGGAAGAACTTCGTGGAAAAGGGTAACTGAAGGACAATCACAGCGTCTCAAGCTAAATGTAATGTGCTTGGATTTTTCTGTGTTTACAGCGATGTTCCGTTTTTGAAACCAGGATTCCAGTTGGTTGAGTTGACTTTGCAAGATGGTAGAAGCTTGAAGATCTGAAGTGGCAAGTATAGCTGTGTCATCTGCATATGTAGCAATTGTGATGTTATTGTCTTGAACAACTGGTAAGTCCGCAGTGTATAACATATACAGAATTGGACCGAGGACGCTACCTTAGGGAACGCCAGCTCTAATGTTCTTAATTTACGACATTTCATCTCTGCATTTAACGTAGAATTTACGGTCGCAAATGTAAGATTGTAGCCAAAAATAATAGGGTATAGAGAGAAGACTTTTAAGTTTAAAAAGTAGACCCGTATGCCAGACCTTATAAAACTTATATGTACTTCTTGTTTTCAAAGCACAAAATTATATCGCTTATAATTCGATGACACTGGTCCGGAGTCCCGTGCTTCTTACGAAAGCCGAACTGATGCTCAGGAATAATATTTCTATCGTCCAGGATTGGCAACACTCTGTGAAGGAATACTCTTTCAAGTATCTTTGAGCTGATGGGACTATGTGATGCGATTTCGTGTTCAGGCTTACAGGGCTTAGGGATCAAAATGACCTCGGCTCACTTCCACTGAGAAGGGAAGTAGCTTAGCCTCAGACTGCTGTTGATGATAAACGTAAGGAATTGGAAAATCCATTGGGCAAGGTACATCAATGAAGGATTAAATTTTAGGCTTTTCGTCATATGGTCATGTTGCAAACGGTGTAAATGTGTTATATAAATGATTCACAAATGCAGTAGCTTTTTCTTTATTTGATCTACACCACTGACCATTTGAGTTTTTAATGAAAACATCTCTCTTTGGATGTCTTTTGAGATATCGAGTAGTTCGCCAAAGGTTATGCTCCTCGTTACCTGGTTCCACTGAGGACAAAAAATCTCTCAATGCCTTCGTTGTGCTTCCGCTAGCACAGCCTTTGTCCTCTTCACAGCTCTGTTGAAAACCGTTTTATTTGCAGGATTTTTTAGGGGCAAACCACACTCTATGTAGTTTCCTTCTTCCTTGAACCATTTGCGCAATTTCCTCTGAATTTACACAGTTGTTTAGTGTGACACCGTGGAGTAGAAAACTGGCTGCTTCATCATCCCCAGAGTTAATATCAATATTAAAGTTCGTGACAGAGTTCAGCTAACATTGGAAGCCATTAATATTATAAAACTTTATGGAATGTTTAAATGTACAAGAACCGGAGTGTGATCCGAAGTAAGGTCATCACAGCCACCTACGTCCAACTTGCTTGCATTGATACCACGAAAGGTTAAGTTGTTTTTTGTGATGTAAGTATGCACTTGTTTACCCTTTGGATTTACTAGTCGTGATCCCCACTAAGGGTGCTTATCGTTGAAGTCTCCACTAATAAGGAATCTGTGTCCAAGATGTGCAAACAAGCTTTCAAACACATATATTTTCACGCTATAATTAGGAACAATGTATGCTGCTGATATGACAATATCACCTGTTGGACTGCTCAACTTGACTGAAGCAGCTTGGACCCAGTTTAGGCTTACAGGTTCCAATGGCGTGTATTTAATAGAAGATTAAATCGGGCTCATCCACTTAGGTGATTTGAGTAAACCATATTAAAGCCTTTAAATTGGAAAAAACACAGCACAAAAATGTCGAATGTCTGGTTCCTGTAATGATAGCACAGAATGCTATTTTATGGGCTACCGGTGCTATTTTTCGTTTTCAAGAATGTTCTATAATGTTTGTGTGAAATGTGTATCAGTAAATCTTTTAAATTGATAACTTCGATTAGTAAAACTTTGACGATACTTGAGCCGCTTACCTCATATTCGAGAGGTAAAAAATCGTATACCGAAATCTGAAGAGAGTTAGTGCTTCATGTGTCAGTGAAATATATTGCTAAAATCGTTGCTTTAAACAGGGAAGTAGTGAAAATCCCACTACCCCTTCAACTAAGTGTAACGATTCCACTGGCTGTTATCGATCCGAGTGCTTAAACATGACGTACAAGGGAGTTTAATCGACTGGAACTAATGGAGAACTTTAGTTTGCCAGCGCCGAGACACTTCATTAGTAGTTTATTTTAAGCAAATTAATGAGACAATGAACATAGTAAATATCTACATTTTAATAACTCTTTCATCACCTTTACTCACATGCCCCTTTTTTCAGATTCGTCGTGAACGTGGTCGCATACCGCTAAAAGGCGTTCGGCTTGTGGAGAAGGCAACTGTTAGCGGCGTTGGCGGGGACCCCTTCGCACCGGATGTAAGCTTTTGTGGTCTTCTTTTATGCAGTCCGTATGCGCTGGAATGCGACTTAAGTAAAACTTTTCGGAACGCTCTATTTCAGGGTTATCCCTTTCAGGTTGGATACTGTGAAAGCAGCAACGACGAACTGCAGAACTGCCGCGCAGTGCCACAATACATTTTGTATGTGATTGCGATCAGCGAGAAGGAGCGTGGCGACTGGATTCGTATTATACGTCAAGGTTAGTAGCGTCTGACTCTATTGCTGACTAGTTGACTGTATATATAGATCTCGATAAAATATGGTAACTGTAGTTTCGAGAATCTCCATTCTTTGACCCATTTTTGCACTTCCTCAATATTTGCAGTTTAAAAACTATTATTTTAAAATTATAAAGAAAATATATTTGAGACACATGCAACAAGCCTGTTCATTTCATATATAACACAAGTTAATCGATCCAGTCGATTCTAACCGAATTGGATGTATAAGTGGGACAGACAGACAGACGACTGATCCTATAATGGTTGCGTTTTTCACTCAAACCAACTAAATTTTTGGAAAATTGCGTTCAGCAGAGGGAAATTAACGCTTTTTCCCACTTTGTTATATATATAAGGTCATACAAAAAGTATATAAATAATTACGGGCTATGAAAAATTGACTAAATACGAGAATATCCAAAGCAAGCAATCATGGTCAAAGGCCGGTGACCTTCCACAAACGGTTTCAAAGCCTGGATTTACGGCAAACAAGGTTATGTTGGGTGTTTGCTGGGATTGGAAGGGAATTGTCTATTATGAGCTGCTAGAACGTAGCGAAACAGTCAGTTCGGCCCTCTACTGTGCACAACTCAACCGTTTGAATGTAGCTATCAAGAAATAGCGACCAGAATTGGCCAACAGAAAGGGTTGCTTTCATCATGACAATGCTAGGCCGCACACATCTTGGATGACCGGAGATTCGCGTTTTGAATGTCATCGGTGACGGACATACTTAAAGCTATTCAATCAATAAGTGGTGAAACCAAAATTATTAAGAAATTTACTTAGTGCAAAGGACACAATAGTTACTAGTTACATCAGTGTGTAGCTAGATAAATATATAAGAAAAAACAAATAAAAATTTAAGTGCAATTTAAACACAAACGCTAAGGCATGAGCAGACTGTATGGTCAAAGCTCTATGCTCAATAACAACAGTTATGAAATCAATAGAAAAAGAAAATACAATAACATGGATATCAGAACAGTAAAACGCATTAAAAACAATTATTATGCACTTTTGGCTGACACCACGTGTGACGAGAAGCTTTTTGATGAGTTTGAAAAGCATGTGCAAAACAACAATATCACCATAGATAACGTCAAAGCTTCTAATGAAGACTCTGCTGAAAGCTCTGTATCGAGCAATCATCAAATCAACAACAGTCAGAAAGTTAATAAAAACTTTACTAAAAACTATAAAAAGTTAACTCCAATTAATGTTGTGGACATCAATGCCCAACAGCTGATCACTTTTATAAAAAGTGGACTAAAAATTACAGATTTCAAAATCAAGGAATTTAATAATAAGAAATCAATATTCTTAAATTCACTTGAGGACTTCATTAAGGTACGTGTATTCCTCGAAAAATCGAAAGCAAAATTTTATACATACACCCCAAAGTGCCTAAAAACAAAAACATCACTTCTGAAAGGTTTATCTGCAAACACAGACACAGATGAAATATTAAGTGAGCTGCATTAACTTAACAACGATGGCTTGGAATTTTTAAAAACTTTAGTTTGCAAAAAAAGGAATTACAAATTTTTTTTGTTCAAGCTTCAGAAGGCAGCAAAGTTTCTGAACTTTGTCAAGGGTTTTTCCACAGCGCAGCAAACTGCCACCTACCATTCAGATGTGTAAAATGCAGTGATCCTTACAGAAGCACAGACTGCCCTAAACCTATATTGCCCGCCAACGAAAAAAGAAATTGTTCTGTGTACTCTGTAACAATTACGGGCACCCGGCCTTTTACAAGGGGTGCGCAAAATATAAGGAGTTACAACAAAACATCCGTATTAAAAAACAAACACTGGCACAAAATAATAAATCCGTAACGGCATATACAAACCCTAATAGAAGTTATGCACAAACTGCTAGTCAGAATGTTACTTCCGCAGTAGACAATAAGCTAATGTCACCAACTCATACACAAAACAACTGAAAATCGTTCTTAGAAGAAAGTAAAAGCACAATCCTAATCCTATCAAAAATAATTGACCTGCAGAAGCATCCCGCATTACAAACGTCCAGAATCGAGGTACTCTTCTCAATTACAGAATCATAAATGGATAACTTAAACACTAATAATGTAAACAAAGGGAATTTAAAAATAATTGCGATAAACGTGAACTCAATAATTAAGTTAAACAGAAGACACAATCTACAAACTTTTTTGGACAAACACAATCCAGATATTGTAATGCTAAGCGAAACCAAACTAAACGACAAACACAAAGTAATTTTTAATAATTACAATCTAGTTAGGAAAGACAGAACCAGTTTTACCAAGGGGGGCGGAACAGGTATATAATCAAAAAAGGTATCAAGTATAAACCCTGGTCACATGCTAAAATAGATCAGTTCAAAACATTAGAGACCTGTGTAATCAAAATCCCAATACATGCGAATTCATATCTATATATAATAGCATCATATCAGCCTTCAGGAAACAACAACTCGAACCTAAAATGAGCTTTTCGATCATCTACAGCTGCAGCATACAAATAATTTCTTTATAATGACAGGCGACATTAATTCCAAACATGCAGATTGGGGCAATGCTAATAATAATTCAGCGAGTTTAACACTTAAAAAATGGCTAGACGATAACGAAATAACTTACAAGTGTAAATTATATGCTTCTACTAAACCATCATTTCCAAGAGGAAATTCCTTTCTAGATTATTGTCTGGCCGATAGTAGAATTTAAATAAATAAAGAAAAAGAAACAACCAATTGCTTTCCCACCTTGGAGTATGATAGTGATCACTATGCAATCATAATCCAAGCCCCAAGAAACACATGTAAATTATATGCTTCTACTAAACCATCATTTCCAAGAGGAAATTCCTTTCTAGATTTATGTCTGGCCGATAGTAGAATTAAAATAAATAAAGAAAATGAAACAACCAATTGCCTTCCCACCTTGGAGTATGATAGTGATCACTATGCAATCATAATCCAAGCCCCAAGAAACACAAACCAGCCACTAAATTAGGTATAAAATTAAAGTATAGATTAGATTTAAAAACAGAATTCTAGACAAACTGCATACCGAACCACCCATACCAAATAATAGAAATCTCGCAAATTCAGAAATAGATGAACACCTCTATAGAATCAATAACATAATAACCAAAACAATCGACCAAACAGTTCCCAAATTTAAAAATTCTGACGCATTCGCTCCATAATTAATGAAACTATCAGGATGCTACAGAGCGAGAAAAGTAAAATTCTTACAATGATTAAAAAACACAATAGACTAGAATGGGTATAATCCCAGTATCAAGTAAACTTCCTCAAAACTAAATTGAAATTAGTGCGGAAGCTAATTCAAGAGAACTTTACAATTGCAATAAACAACAAATTAAAAGCTAAACTTGAAGTTCTTTCCCCCAAAAACCAGGCTCAAATTGTCCGCCACCCCTTACGCAAATAGATCTAAGATTGGTAAAAGTAGCTATGGATAGGTATCAACTTCTGACAAAGGCAGGAATAGACCCACAAGAAAACAGAAATAGACGTTGCTACAAGCAATAAAATGATTAGGAACATTGAAGAAATCTTAAATGTAATTGGCGCACAGCTCCAATCAGTTCACTCTACAAAGGAGAGTCAATCAGATAACTTGTTCTATAAACATGTTCAACACTGTTTGGGGGAGTTTTTATATTTAAAAACCATATTCGAGACATCGCAGTTAACCCTAACAACTTTCTCTAAAGATAATTTGGCCAACAACTTCAATCATTCAGACTTAAACAATTTATTATTATGAAGTATATTATTTAATTATTATATTATTTATATTTAATTGTTCAAGTTATTGTTTAGATGCGAAATAAACATAAAAAAAAAAATTGGTTGACCGGAACAAATTGACGGAGCTTGGTTGGAAAGTTTTCATGCATCCGCCGTATAGAAGTTCTACACCGATAGAATTATAAGCTACCCCGAAAATGGCAAAAGGTCATAGATAATAATGGCCAATATGTACTTGATTGAAATTGATTTCGAATAAAGAAAATTTTTGTTCAAAAATGTACCGAATAACCGCGGAGGCTTTTTATATGCCCCAATAACAGATATATGTACATAAGTTGGTAGTTCGTTGACTGTTGTTTGTTACCAGGTAAGCTGATTTAAAACAATAAGTAGGTTTTTGCATACCTATACGTCTTAATTGTAAGCTTATCAGAATGCTAGCGTCATGTATGGAGAAATAAAAAAGAAAAAAATAAGTATTTACACCCAAAGCAAGACCAGAATATAAAACACCTCTGTTCGAGCAATACCTACTTCAAGGTAACTCCCAAAAATATTGCAATAGTACAAATACAATAGCTTAATATGAAAAGATATTTTTTTTTTGTGGGTCTCACAACCAACATCAGATTCTTTGTTTTGAGGTTAAGTTGATTTAGGTTGAGAGAATTACTTCTCTCTAAGTAATTCTTCTATCTACGAGTAGAGTGAGGTCTAGGTGTGGATTCTACAGACATAGTTTGGTTTAGAAGCATCACCCGCGGGCGAATAGAGCGTCTGAGGCTAAAAGTGATGTGGGTTGATATGTCAGAGTTTACGGCGACGTTCAATCTTGATAGTCAAGAATCAAAGAAGCGTATTGGGATCCACGCTGGATCGCCTATTTAGGACGCGTAGAAGGAGAAGGCTCCGGAGACTGTATTCTGTTGACCTTGCGGAATGATCTCATTGTAATTATAATGTAAATCCTAAACAGACTTAGATAAGTTCACTCTTAAAGTTGTTGTGTATTTCTTCTTTTCTTTTAAATTTCATTAAAGTTGTTCTTCAATAACAGTAAAACTAAAATAGTAAAAAAAAAAATTTATCAGGTTAAGTTGGTGTTGAAGTAGAAGGGAAGCTTCGACTGGATTTGGCGAATTGGCTAGGAAGGCGGTGTCGTTTGCGTGGATGGCAACCAGGAAATCTGCGTTGTTAAGAGTCAGGTGATCTGCAGTGTACAGGTTGTATAAGTTGGGGCCTAATGCACTGCGCTGAGATACCCCTGAACTAATATGTTTGATAGCAGAAATTGTTTTTTCAGATTCAGAACACAGAAGAATCTGTTTTCCTAATATGACTTTAGTAGCAGGTAGTACGGTACAGGTAAATCTTTCTTTAGTTTATATAGCAGTCCCGCGTGACACACTTTTCGAAGGGCGGCTCTTTTATGTCAAGAAAGACAGCTGAGCAGTAGAGTTGGTGTCCGAACGCGTCAGTGATATGCCTCACAACGCGGTGGCATTGCTCATGATTGTGGTGACTGTGTCGGAAACTGGCCTGGTATTCTGGAATCGAATTTCCTTCCAGGAGTGGCAGCACTATACTCTGTATTCTTTCAAAGACTGGAGAGTATCGGCAGCAGACTGATAAGATTCTGGTAGATAATCTGGTTTGCTAGGCTTTGGGGTCATGATTATCTCAGCACACTTCCATTGCAATAAGAATTGGCTTAATCTCAAAATGCCGTTGTAGATAACCGAAATGAGTTGAGTTACATTTGGAGTGAGTGCTTTAGTTGCCACCGCGTTAATATCATCGTACCCAAGCGATGTCCTTGTTTTAAGCTTGTTGATTTCGACTTGGACTTCATCTACATTTATGGCTGGCCGTAGCAACATTTGACGGCGGCATCCAGGAACTTGAACTGTCTTGATGTTGTCGGGTTGCTTGAGGGTAAAGGATTGCTCACAAATGCAGCGTGATGGATACTGCGGATTCAATGCATCAACTGCGCTGTCAATATCCTCGCCTGTATTCAGGGAGATATAGGGGTGGACGTTCTACTCCAACCAGGTCTAGTATGTTTGTAAGTTAGTACCCCTTCTTACTAGCCACGTTGGTCTTGTGGCGACATTTACAGTAATGTTGACCTGCATCACTACAGTGCCGTGATGCGAGTAGAGGTCGTAGTTGTTAGCAGCAAAGATTAGATGCGATTTAATTCCAAGAGAGACTGCACAGTCTAGGAGATCGGGTTGCCTCGTCGAGTCAGTTGGCCAGTAGGTTGTGTATCTGGAGGAGGAATGGCAAGTCAAGCTGAGGTTTGAAATGCACGTATGAAGAGAAGTGCCCTTAGGATTGGTAATCATAGAACCCCACCATGGGTTCTCGGCACTAACGTCACCACTAACAAAAAAACGAATTGCTTGATTTGTGAAATCTTGTTTGTTGCTGAGTCACTGTGGCCTTGGCTTCTAGATTCCGAGTTTTACTTGCATAGCGAAGAAACAAAAGTGTCCAGTATTTATGAGAACTGCTTTGTCATTTGTGAGAACATTTGTTGTAGCATGAGCTCGATTGAGTTTATTAACTGTTGTGCGGCATTATTATTAATGTTTATGTCCTCTTGTGTAGGAATTTTTGGTGAACCCGTTCGTAGCTGCATGAGCAGCGGCAAGTATGTAAATTACATTGCGCTCTTCAAGAACTTTTATGAGCTTCCCGTAGGTTTCTTATTCATGACTCGTATTTCGCTATCTGGAGTTGCTTTGGAGTTACCTTGGCCAATATGTTCTGAGATAATTTCTAGCAAAGGTCCAATGTCCCTAACTATGGAAATGATGATTGGTGGAGGTTTTGGTTTGGTGATGCTCAGTCTGGGGAGGTAAGTCAGATACGTTAATTGAATCTTCAGTGGTTTCCAGAACAACAAAGCGAATACCAAAGGTACTGCATTGGTTTGGTATTTGTTGTTTGCGTGGAGTGTTGGTCGGCGGTGGATGCAGTTTATAGGTGCCCCCGAAACGAAGGCCGACGAGATTCGGCGGCTGAGTCAGTGTCTGAGTTAACTAGTTGTCATGCTTTGGATTAATTTCTTATTGGCTCTTGTGCCATCAGGAGAGGTCACTTTACGCTTACCGGACTGGAAGTCGTTGCCAGGAATTTGCGCCGTGGCCGGTCTGGCCTTTCTCACCACACATGGCGACAGAGCGAGTCAGTTTAATTGGATATACTTTAATGCTTTGTGAACAGTGAACAAAAGACAAAACACGTTTTTGCAAACACAAAATAAATATAATAACGGATGTAGGAGAAAAGCAAAAGTACAACTGTTGTGGTTGTTGTACCTCGCGAATCCGATAAAAAACATACGCACTTGCGAATGGACTTGACGAGAGGTAGAGTAAAACTGATGCGAAGATATGTGTAATATATAGTCCATATATAACGTCATATATAGAGAAATAAAAAATTAAATATTAGTATTTACACCCAAAGCAAGACGTAAGGACTTGTGTCATCGTCGACAATGGGTAGGCAGTGCATTTGATGGTCATTTGCCGCTCGGTGCACCACCTTCCACGGTGCCGCTTCTGAGAGGGAGTTTCGGGCGGCTATGGTGGCCGCCCTCGCCTCTATCCTTGGTGAGATTTCAGCTGTGGGGGGGAAGTAGTCACGGATTACGTACGTCTGCGGGAATTTTTCCTCATCGACAAGTTTGATATCCAGAGAGCACTTCTCTTCTTGCGACCCAGGTTATTCCTCAACCATGCCGCTGGGGACTTCGTGACGCATATTATCTGCAGCCAACTGGGAACACATCCCTTGAATTTTAAACCTCAAGAGCCTCTTTTCTGGAATGCCCACGATGTAAAGCGCACTTGAACCGTGTTTGCACTTTGTAAGTTAGGTGGACAAAGGCTCGTTCTTTGTCCAAAGGGGGTTCTTTGTTTAGGCGGCGGGTCAATTCACGGCCTCCTGGATGTGCCAAATGGCTCCGACTTGGTGAGTGTGAGGCAGCCTTGTGGCTGCAGAGCTGGTAGTGTTGGCCAAATCAATTAAAGTATGGCCGGCGGATGATGCATTTGGAGCTGGATGGTTCATGGGGTTCCCTCGAGTAATCGGGAAGAGAGATCACCCACGGCAGAGACCGTTACCGCGGTAGGTCTAATTCAAACTGGACCGTGACAAGTATCCAGAGTACGCATACTCAAAATTAGGCACTCTCCTAACCATGCTTCCCTTGGCGTGGTCCACCGTGGTTTAGGGTATTTGGTTTAAGAGAGTGACACCTTTCTCCGCCCGACTACCATTAACCAGCATGACATTACCTCGAATTTGTTTCTAGCCGCTCCCACAATTAAGGCACGAACACCACAGTGTGTCGTGTTAAGCCCCCTGTGAACATGACGACTGTCGACCAACGCGTAAACGAACTCCATGAAAAAAAAACATATGGACTGTATATTTATCCAACAATAATAAATTATTTATGGCAATTTCTACACTTATTTCACTAAATTCTTTATATTCAACTGACAGTTAGTTGTATTTACAAAAACAGCTAGTTTGCGGAATCCAAACCACATGGGGCGCTCAACAAACAGTGCGTAGAAGTTTAAGGAAATACAAGTTTGGTAGGTTTAGGTGTTCTCGTGAGTACAACGTATTACACGATTCAACTTTGTTGGAACTCCTCTTGTTCGACGATAAAGTCGTGGAAATAATTGAAGCAGATCAGCATGTCAGCACCATCGCCCAAGAGCTTAAGATTGGCCAAAATACAGTTTTAAACTTACATAAAAAGCTAGATGTAAAAAGAAGCTCGATATATCGGTGCCGCACGAATTGTCGCAAAAGAAGTCATTGCCTCGAATTTCCATGTACGAAACATTGGCTACATGGAATGTAATCGGCACATATTTTAAAGGCATGGAGACTGGTATGAAAATTGGATCACTTACGACATCATCAAGCGAAACTGGCCATGGTCGAAGCGTGATGAAGCAGATAAAACTGTGTGCAAGCGAGGACTAACAGCCAGGAAGATTTTGATGTGAATTTGGTGGAACTTGAACTGCTTTTATATAGCAGAGCCATTAAAGCAGACCTCTATTGTCAACAATTGGACCTTTTGAAGTTTCGATTGCGAAGAATCGACCTGAATTGGCCAATAGAAAGACAACGCTGGACCACGCACGTCAGTAATGACACACCGAAAACTAATTGAGCTTGGTTGGGAAATTTTAATGCATCCACCGTATAGTCCGGCACTAAGTGGCTATTTCCTATTTTTGGAATTACAGAATTATCTGGGTGGCAAAACAAAGCATTCAGCTATCCCCAAAATGGCAACAAGTCATTGAACAAAGTAAACATATTTGATCTAAATCGGTCAACGCAATCCTTATTAAAAAATATTCATTGAAGCGTGTAGTGAACCAATTAAACTTTATAAGGCATCATACAACGATGTTTAAGCAAAATTCTAATTTTAAAAAAATAAGATCTATGCCGAGTTGATTTTCCAGGAAACTCACGCACACGCAGTATTTTTTGGTGTACCTACGATTGCAGCTCATTCATCCTTTGGCTTATCAATAAGGACTCCGGTTTCCCTGACTTTATTTACCAAATAGCCGCCCACATATCGAGTTAATGGTAAATAAACTTTTTTTTTTGGCCTACTATTGAACGTAATTTTTGCGCAGTTTCTGTAGGTACCTTGGAAGTATTCTCGTAATATTTCCCATTTTTCATCAACCGTGTGTCCACCCATTTGCAAAATTAATGATATATTTTACTAAAAATAACCGTTACTTCAAAATGAAATCATTATTTGGTGGGCCCTATAGTAAAAATATTGGTTCCGGCGTTTTAAAAGTGGCAATTTTGACACCAGCGTCAAAAAACGCGAAGGGAGACCAGTAAAGTTTGAAGACGCTGAGTTGGAATCGTTATTGGACCAAGTGTCATGCCAAACTGAAAAAGATCTCGCTGAAAACTTGCTCAACAAGCAATTTCAAACAATTTCATAGAGATGGCTATGATGAAAAAACTAGGCAATTGGGTTCCGTATGAACTCCAGCCCAGAGACGTTGAACGTCGTTATAACTGACGATGGACAGTATTATGAATAAAATGCATTTTACCAGTTCCTCGGAATAAAGCTTCAAAGTCACTAAAAAAACCTCTAAAGTAATTTGTACACCTAATAATTAATTTTTTGTACCTTTCCAGTTTGCGAAGATACCAATACGCCAAAGTCATATCGATTCCATCCAGGTCTCTGGGTTGGCAAGCATTGGTCCTGCTGCAAAGGCATAAGTCGCAGTACCTTCGGATGTCAGGCGGCCACACAGTGGCGCGAAACCAACAATAATCCAAGTAAGAAATAATCAAATTAAGTTTTCATAAACAAATAATTACAACATTTAAAATCAAAAGTCAAAATCCCAATCAAGGCTTTAAATAACCTTCGATATATAAAAGCTCACATTTCTCTATTGTGTCGGTCTGTGATACTTGCCTATATATACATATATTTTCTGTAGGAGGCTCTTAAACTATTCACTACTCAGCCGTGATCACACAGGGAAGCACAAATCGAATACATTTAACGTTTGAATAGAATGTGGTATAAATTAGGGTTACACAATTAGTATTTCGATGAAAACACAACATATTTTCAACTGTTATCTCATATATCAATACATCCGGTAAAATGTTATAAGGAGACGATTGCTGGATCTGGGACTGAAAACCAGTTCCTTTTCAATCCTAGGTCTGTTATCTAGGTAACTCATTTATTTGTTGCTAAATAATAGTATTGTATTTAATCGGCTAGAAGTTTTGGTTGAACATAGGAAGTTAAACGTTTTTTATGTTATTGTTGCTTGCAGCGGAGTGTAATTTTCTAAAGATGGCTTTTGCACGATTTTGTGGACTCGATACTCGTGAGCACGCCACACCCAGCTGTAAATTGAAATAAACAGACTAAATGTACACGTCCTACTTTCAGCGTTTGCCCTTGTTGTTTTGTTAATTGTCATCGCGAATGCTGCTTTCAGGGGAAACTGGACTCTTTTAAACTGGAATGCCAAATCGATCGGAATTATTGGAATACGGGGAATTAACACATCTTCTCCCTTTGCTGTTCCTGTCATAATTATTGCTTTAATACTATTGCGTCCTAGGTGTGTTATTTCTAGCCGTGTGCCATTACATATTTAGGTCACAAAACGACTACCGCACCAGCTGCTTGAATTATTTTTTTTTACTTTCTCATTTCACGCAACAGAGTAACCGCCCTATTCTGTGCATTCTATCAAATGAATAGATATATTTTGAAAGATTTTGATTGGCAGTAAGCGATAAAACAGTTTTATGGGAATTTTTGGGTAATTTTGCTCATTTAAAAAAGCACTTCCCTCTATCTAATGCCGATTTTGTAACACCTTCTCTGCAGGTCATGTCAAATTTTAAGTTCTTGGAACGTGATGAAAATTTTTACAATAGAAGTGTTTTAAAATCATATCGTTATAATAGTGATCTCAAGAATATAGTGCCACCTATTGATAGAGCAATTGAAGCCGCGGGATAATGGAAACTCAGAAATTCCATTTGAGTTTCGTTTCTTGGCGGCTTTATATTAGGCGAAGTGAGGTTTCTTCAAGCATAAGAAATACCATATTTCCGCTGTGGTATGGTATTTTTTGGACTATTACGAAAAACAGCTTGTTTTTAATAATGAAGCTTTCCATGTGCGCGAGAACAACAAAAATGACAGAAGATTCTAACTATTCAATTAATATGAATTTTATAGATAGAGTGCACAGAATAGGGCGGTAATTCTTAAAATGGGCTAGAGTGAATAAGCCAGAGAGAACTTATTCAAATAGAGTTTATATTTCTCTCTTAAAAAATGGCCGGCGAGTCTTCAGAAACGATTAGAACCCGATTCTGTACATCAATCGAACTGTTGGCTATTCAACTTATGCAGCGTAACATATTGCTGTTGGTTTGCCTGTGTTTGCATAACTAAATTGGGCAGGAATATGATATTCAAAGAAAATAAATACGCAAGAAAGTCATAATAAAAAAAAATCAGAGCCACTGTCTTCTTTCTTTCATTTTTTCAACGTTTTTTATTTGCAAGGTGGTCGAGATATTAAGCAAATTATTTTCCTTTAATTTTACACTACAAACGAAATCGAGCCATGGCTGCCTTGTATTTCACCTATATTCATTTATATGTTTGAAATGAAAATACCATCGGCCAGGAAAAAAAGAAGGCATGATAACAAAGCAATATCATACAAAAATATTCCGAGACACAATAATACACACAATAAAAAACCATTACAATCTTATACACGCACTATACCTACAATCAAGGTCAGTCACACAATGGAAAGTTTTGATGTTTGACTTCAACTTCTAGAAGACAATTTTCAGCTGTGGCAGAAAACAAAATCCATTTCAAGAGCAAGTACAATGAATGCACATTCATTGAACAGCCAAAGAAACCCAAGTGAAATTTCTAACTACCGTCGAATTTCCATAGGTCGAACTTTTATAAGTCGAATATCTCCATGACTCGAATTGAGTGCAAAAAATCAATAGAATATGTCTTCCATAACTTAAATATCCCCATAACTCGAAATTTTGTTATGCATTGTGGTGGTTCGAGATTTGGAAGTTTGACTGTACAAGGAATACGCACAGTAGAAAGAAACGAAAACAGTGAAGTTCGAGTCTCAATCGCGCAAGCAAATTTCGTCATCCTTATTTTGTGTTGTGTTCTTTTCTCTTCTTTCCTTGTAATCGGCAAGTAAGAAAAAAACAAATGGTCTAGATTTTGTTGTTGCGTGAGCGTAGGCAAATTTATTTTCTTATCTTTTTTATTTTCGGGTTAGCGCATCGGCTTGGATTTTTGTTTTATGTCACTATTCACTTGGACATTCGCTGTCTTCTTTCCTTGTCCTCCCTTATAATTAGCAGAAGCGCAGCTGGTTTGATTTCGTTTTCGTATTAAACACTTGCTGGTTCTGGATGTTTTTTCTGCTTCCCTGGTAGTAAAGTTAGAATTAACTTCTAAGCGGAATGGGAGAGTTCCCCTCCCATATAGCAGGCACCTAATATGTTTCTTACGACTTTTCAGCCTATCAACTATTTATAACCTATCCATTTATACCAAAAAATAACAAAAACAAAACCTGACCTTAAACCAATACATGTTCCTTTTTCGCTATCATTCCCACAGCAATATCAATACATCAAAATACAAATGGGTGTCGGCAATTAAAACAACCAAAACAAAGGTGATATACAGAAATTTCTTTTCACGTTAATTCGCGCCAAGAATTCGCATTCAGTAATTAGCAGAATGAGGTTGCTACATAGCGACCTGTGCAGCTACTTTAATGCTAATAACAGAAAACTAACATTACTCGCATGGCTAAAGGAGAAGCCAAAAAAGGCTCAAGAAGCTTTTGAGAGAATTGTAACCTCTATATATTTCATACTCTTTGGGCTTAGGCGTGAAAAGTCAACAAACAGAGTTACTTTCGCATTTATAATATTAGTAATGATATACCAGCGGGCCCGGGAGACGTTGTTCTGACCTTAGCTGTTTGTAGGTGGTGCGATGAGCTTTATTATTTTTTAATTAATTAAGTAACAATCCTCTCACGTCACTCAGCGAAAAGATTATAGATTACAGATTATATAGCAACAGCATCCTGTTATTGTTTGGTAGCAAAATTTACTGTTTTTCGGGACTTCCAATACGTGATAAACCAACATATAGTCACCGTTGGAAAAACACTATTTTTGTTGGTATATTCCAAACAAAGAGAAGGTTTGTCCCCGGGATTCATTAATAGTAATCGCAAAGGATGTTTTTACGGGAAATTTCAGCTGTTTGAAAGATATTGACAAATCCGTGGGAATCAATGGAATTCTCGACTGACCGGTAATCTCCATCTGATCGACTGCAGGACCGTTGAGGGTAGTGCCACATTCAAATTGGCTTTCAGATTTTAATGAGTAACAAATTTAGGTATTGAATAGAACTCCACAAGGGAGATGCTTTAAGACATGCTTTAATGATATCTGCAGGAGTGCTTTTTATAACTACAGGGAGTCTCTGCCGAATATCCCCAGCAAACACAAAAGTTACTCCTTCTATAATGGCAATGACCTTCTAGCGTCCTTCAACGTTCGATCCACGGCTTCAACATGGGCTCTGTGACTCATGGTCCCACATTATCAGTGACGCGTCATGTAACAACTTGGCAAAAGGCCAGTTTTTTGGTATAGAACATACGGATTGTTGCTCCAGATATACAGATAATGGGAATTTGAATGCGGAATTTGCAGTTTTCCCACCACTTAATAGAGTAGCAGCAATTCCTGAAGAAGTGACTGCCACAGCTGTTTTTCCAGATTGTCTTACCTTTGCCAGTAATCAATTGAACAGGATTGTCTTTCGTGTGCCTCCTGGGCGCACCAAAATATTTTGCCTTTGTTTTTCATTACACTTTTAATTATTGTATTATATTAAATGCT
Source organism: Cacoxenus indagator (assembly GCA_035041755.1). NCBI lineage: Eukaryota > Metazoa > Arthropoda > Insecta > Diptera > Drosophilidae > Cacoxenus > Cacoxenus indagator. The sequence goes on from JAWNKX010001101.1 coordinate 786,250, forward strand.
TGAAACTGATCTGAGTGAGACTAAATTTGCCAAATTGTCGTTGACAAAATCATTCAAATCACTGACATTGTACTGACGCACCAGCATGGTATCTATTAAATCATTTCGTGAGAGAATAGAAGACGGTAATCCGAAATCTCTCAAATTTTTTTCAATCACTTCCAAAAGCCTATTCTCTATATCTATCAAACCTTCGTTGTAGAAGTCGTCATTGAATTACAAAGTAATATTCTGATTTTTCTGCCGTATTCTGTACCTGATGTCTTTACAAAACTCTTCTTTGAAGCTATCCCACAATTTTAAAGGTTCAGAAGGCAGACAAAATAGTAGAATGACTACAAGCAACTCCCTCAGCTTTAATGGTTCTTGCGAAATCGCATCGTATTTCAAAGTATTCTCCCAGTTTCAAGCAAACGATAAACAACTTGACAAGTCTCTTTGACAATTTCATTTACGGTTTTTAGGTATTTAAATGAGGTTGGACCGCGTACATGATGCAATAACATTCTGAGATAAAAACACAGATTGAGAAGGATGTACATCAATACTCTTCCCAAAGGAGCATATTTCTTTATTCCTGGATGCCAATCTACGTTTTGACCGCGCCTTCTTCTTCAAAATTTGTTATTAGCCCAAGTATAATACTGTGACATAGTAGAGCTTTTGAAAATTTGTCCATGTTACAGAGCTAAAAGAAAGCTAAAAGTGTAATTTTACGGGGGTATTGTGCACCTTGTTGAGCCGTTCATATCGTGTACGTGAAATAAACTCTTTGAAATTGTTTTAGGTGTACAGCCAAATATACGACAATAGGATACCGGTCGTGGATCGGAAACTCTAATATTCTGCAGACAGATTCTGATGCACTCATATACCGACCATTTAAATAGTTTTCTACCTCATCATTCGAATTTCTAACGCTGAAAGAAGCTTGGTCTATATCTTTTTCTTTTATTATATTAATAAAAATGTTTGTACAGTAGAATTTTCGAAAATTCTTCACCGATTACGTTGAAATTGTTAATAGAAGAAAAAAAAAAAAAAATTGAGTGAGCAAGCATAAAACGTTTTGTAAGTTTTTTCGTTGTTTCTGTTTCCACCACAAAAGCAAATAGTGAATTATTGGGTATGAAATCGAAAAATGAAAAAAATAACTTTTATTCTCTATTCGCACTAATATTTAGCATGCCTGCCTTGTATGAAATATAAATACCAGGCGGCCAGAAAAACAAAACTGCTTGACCAGAAGGCGAAACAATACAAATATATACCGAATGGGACGCCCAACAACAATAATTGTGTTGGCACACAAGGAAGACAATAAAAAACCAACACAATCTCATACACGTACGACACCTACACAACAAGGTCACCCACACAATGGCAAGTTGTCATTTTCACTTTAACTTTTTAATGCCAATTTTCTGTTATGGCAGAAAAGAAAATCCATTTCAAGAGCAAATACAGTGAATGCACATTCATTGAACAGCCAAAGAAACCCAAGTGAAATTTCTAACTACAGTCGAATTTCCATAGATCGAACTTCTATAACTCGAATATTTCCATGACTCGAATTGAATTTATTGCAAAAAATCATTACAATATCTCTTTCATAACTCGAATTTTTGTTATGCGTTATGGTGATTCGATATTTTTGAAGTTTGACTGTATAAGGAATGCGAACTGTAGATAGGATCGACCACCGCGCGTTCGAGTCTCGATCGACAATGCAAATTTGTGTTGTGTTCTTTTCTTGTCTTTCCTTCTGATAGTCTGTTTGCCTGGTAGTAAAGGTCGAATTCGATTTATTTAACTTCGCGGATGCGCCAAGTTAGCCTGCACGATTGACCGGATACGTAGCCCAACAAGAACTCTGCCTATAGAGTTCCTGCTTGAAGCGCCAAAGTACTAAACCTATCCGCTCCCATTGGAAGGGTTCTAATATGTTTCCATCTACTACTTTCGGCCTATTACATATTTATCACCTATCAATTTATACCAAAAAAATAACGAAAAAATCTGGCCTTACCCACCAAGTTGTTGAAGCAAGACACGATGGTTTCGCTGGAGAAGTGAATAAAAGGGCAGATGTGGTTACTGCACAGCGGCTTGCGCTGGTACTTCGATGTTAATAGCAGAAAAATAACATTACCCGCATGGCTTCTCCTTTTTGGAAAAAAAAAAAAACACAAAAAGCTTTTGAGATAATTGTAAACTCTATATATTGCATCATATAAAAAGTCTCCGCGGTTTTTTGGTACATTTTTGAACAATAATTTTCTTTATTCAAGATCAATTTCAATCAGTTACGTATTGGACATTATTATATATGACCTTTTGCGATTTTGCGGTAGCTTCATAATTCCATCAGTGTTGAACTTCTGTGGTTTATCAGCGAAAAACTTGGCCAAGTGATTGTCAGCGGCTATTCGGTCGGCCATTTTCTTTTACTATGAAGAGAGTTCTGCAGAGACCGAAAAAAATGGTAGTCAGAGGTTGCAAGGTCCGGGCTATACGGTGGATGCATCTAAACTTCCCAACCAAGCTCCGTCAATTTGTTCCGGGTCATCAAAGATGTGTGTAGCATTGTCATGTGGAAGACGACTCCTTTTCTGTCGGCCAATTCTGGTCGCTCTTTCTGATTACTTTATTCAGACGGTCGAGTTGTGCATAGTAGAAGACAGAATTGACCGTTTCGTCATGTTCTAGCTAATAATAGACAATTCTCTTCTAATCCCACAAAACACTCAACATAACCTTGTTTGCCGTCAATCCAGGCTTTGAAGTCGTTTGTGGAAGTTTAACGGCCTTTGACCATGATCGCTTGCGTTGGATATTCTCATAATTAATACATTTTTCATCGCCCGTAATGATTTCGTTACGTTTCAGCAGCGTTTCACTGATGGTTATTCGGTCAATTAAATTTATCTGCGTTAATTCATGTGAGACCCAAACATCGAGCTTCTTTGAGTAGCCTGCTCTTCTTAGATGATTCCAAACTGGTATATGGTTGATGTTTAGTGCCTCCGCTATTTCCTGACAGTTCCATGCCGGTCTTGCTCCATCAGTTGCAAAATTTTATCAGTGACAGGCCAGTGACCAGTGCGACGTGCATTTTTACATCAAAATTTCAGGAACGGAATCTAGTAAACCCCTCCTGGTTCCGGCGTTCGCTCACAGCATTCTCACCGTAAACTGCACAAATTTCTGGGCATGTTTTTGCAGCGTTTTTCCCTTTTTTATAGTAAAAAAGCATCACATTGCGTATTTCTTCCGATATTTCACTCATATTCAAATCTGTATAAGTTTTGACACGAGCGACGAATTACACAGCTGTCTTCACAAAAAATGTAGCCTGACATGTCACCTTTCAAACACATATTCGTTTCCCCTCTATCCGCAGATTAGTGTTGCCAGATATATATGGCCTTATACATAACAACTTAGTGAAGAGTGAACTTATATAACATTATAATTACAATGATCTTTCCGCAAGGTCAACAGAATACAGTCTCCGAAGCCTATCGCTAGTCGATTTGGGTGACGTTTGAGCCGCTCTTGATGGTTTCGAACATCCCCAATTTTGGGAAAATTTGAATCCCTTTCTAGGTTCTCTGAACGCTTATACCAAGGGGCGCCAGAGACTTTGCGGAGGACCTTAGCTTAAAGGACTCTGATTTTAGCAAGGTGGGACGCAGCAACAGTACCATAGACTGGCATTCCATAGCGCCATGCAGGTTAAATTATTGCCTTGTATACGCTGATCTTGTTTTGCAGAGGCAGCCCCGTTTGGCTATCCTACCGCTAAAGATATTACCATTCTGTTGATATGTCATCCCTGCGCGGAGAATGGGTCACACAGACGCAGGTTTATACCAATATTCCAGCGTTTTGCCCAAAACTCAAAATCGCGAAGATACAGCTGAAGAACATCGGTAGCATTGTGCACACAGTTGTCCTTTGCCAGAATAGAAGTATCGTCAGCAAAAGTGCGATCATAAAGTCCTTCGGGTTCTCCATGTCTCTGTACGCTTCCTTGTGGTACCCAGCTTTAATTATTTTAAGTGCTGATTCCACCCCAACCAGGACAACGGAGAAGGTCATATCAGCCAAATAGCTTCTCACTAAGAAGAACAACTGTGGCGGTAGGACACCTTTGAGTGTACACAGTAGGCCATCATGTCGGTGACGCAAACTCATAAAATTTTTCCCTACCAAAAATCACTCACGACGGCTAAAGAAGTTCTCTCTTGCAGATTTTATCTTCATTCCACACAGATTTCACACGGCAAAGCCGGTGCTCTTGCTAATAAATAAATAAATGAGCCACAAAAAAGTCTGCTACCTACGACTGCTATTAAGAATTGCTGTTCTAGTAATAAGATTATATATAAATTCTGATGAAAACTCTCTTAGAAGGACAGCCCAATGCTCAGGATATTCGTCTGGCTAAGACGAGTAAGTATAACGATTTCGCGATCAAACGTTTTGGGTACCCGGGAAAAGGGGGTCGTCTGCAAGCTATAAAAATGAGTTTAAAATAGGTCCTGTCCTAGCGGCATATGCGTATGGGCATTACAATAAACTATTTAGACCATATGTCTCAACATACAGTGGACGACATACTTATTTTGTCATACGGTACATTTCATATATATTCTGTTTTTAAAGTCACTTTTAAATCGATCTTATTAATTCCAGATCTTGTTTGTGTTGTATTGTGTAGAGGCCAAATTGACTAAATTTCATTTCGAATTGCGTTTCAAACGCGGTGGAAAATTTTAAAGGCGGAACTCGCACGCATCGCAAGCAACGTCGCGTTGTGCCCAACGAGTATAAATAGTTGAATGTGTACAATCTTATGAAGCAAGTTAAAAAAAGCCGTAAAAAGCTGGGCTTCTTTCAACTTCAACTTTTCGCTCGCTTTCGGCGGCAAGCACGGATTGAATGCTTTAGTGATGGAAAATAATTGGGTACATCATACGAAAACTCTGATTCAAATTACTAAAAACTTTTGAATTTATATTTAATTTTAGAAATTAATGCATCAAATTTATTTTTAAAATCAATTGCAAAGAACAAACTAAGAGATAAACTACAAATCTGTGAAAACATTATTTCTAATATTGTGACTACCGAGTATTGTTTACAGAGTTGTGTTATCACTAATATTTTGTCTCTGCTTTTTGAAACTGCTGGATTTACATAAAATTTGCTTTTAATTGTAAAAATTACGAAAAGTCTTTTGATAATTTAATTTCTTTGCTCCCTATTTCATTGCTCATAGTTCATGTCAGCTGTTTTCTGATAATAAAATGGAAGACGCTGACGCAGCTAATGGAGTTCCGTCTTAAGATCGGTAATGGGTGAAGTGTATTAAAAAAATAAGAATAAAGAAACATTAGAAACAAATTTGTGGGCGAATACTATTGTAGCTACCATTTTTAAATCGGTTTTGTGCAGGTGTCTTGGATTTCCCTCTATCCGCAAACCCGCAGTAACCATAAATAAATAAAATGCCAGTAACAGAAATAGTGAAAAAGGCAGACAAAAGTAAAACAAAGACTGGTTTCGAATTTCAACTAAAAATTTGCTTCTTACTCACTCACGAAAAAGTCGGTTCACCAAAAAACAAAAAAACAAAAAAAAAAGAACAACGAAAATCGCTAACAACTGAATAAGTGAGTAGCAAGCGAAGAGCGCGAAGGCTCTTAAAAATTGAGTCACATAAAAACTAGTTTCGCTGCTGGCAGGTTTTCTCTTCCAACGTATCAAATGAGTATCGAGCACTGAGAGTTTGTTGCTTTATAAATAAATTAAAAAGTTTTTTTTAATAAAAAATATTAGTTGGGTTACGTGCATTGAACTTGTGCGCTTATTGTTATTTCAGGCGAACTACAAGGTATAGTCATGACGTTTTGCAGGACTGTGTGTTATACCCAGTCCATCGATTGTGGCTAGTGGGGCACGTGAACTGCGGATCGGATTATGTGCATTTTACTGCATCATAATCAGATTTAAAAATATCTGTCCCTCTATATAATGACACCAGATCCTTTCGACTGGTCTGCCTTATGTTACAAGATACAATGAGACCAGTTTATGCTGTTGTTGCCGACATTTAAAATTAAGGTTATGGAGATGACCAGCCTTCTGTCTTCTCGATTGTTTTGGTTCCGGACTACGTGTAAAATTCCGAAAAACTTATCATTTGATTTTTATTGTTTTAATAAGATAATCGGTCAGAGATAATTAGTTACACAATTACATTGGAATTTTTATTTACTATTTCGTACACGTTTTTTTGATAGTATGTGTACACATGTGCACAAAGATTTTAAATAATATATAGTATTCCTATGAAAAAACTATTGGACATCTGATAGTTTAGGGTAAGTAAAAATGGAGAATTAAACAATGCCACAACTAAGCACACTACAGCGCATATTCACTGAAGATCCACGTCTCCATGTCTGCAAAGTTAAATTGACGCAACAATTGAAGCCTAATGACCATCCATAGCGAAGAGCGTTCGTTGAACGGATTATTTAACCATAAGCATGTGTGCATTCCAAGATCAAATTCAACGCTTCATCGATGAATTCAGCCACATTTATGTAAAACGGTCATGCAAAATTTCGACATAAGAGTGCCTTATGTGCCAGTATAGCCGTGGAGGCCCTTTGCCCTACCAGTGTACTTTACGATACAATAAAAAATTTTAAGAAAAAACTGTTTTTTTATTTAAATCAAAAGTATCGCTAATTTTTGAATACTATACAATGTTGGGGTGCCGCCGTAGTGAAAGTGTGTGACATAGGAGAACTTGAGAGTTCGATTGAACATATATTAAGTTCCATAAATTAGGAGGCTGTGCGGCATGGAGTGTAGTCAAGAGCAACTTAATTGACTTTGTCTGAAACAAAAGTGGGATAAAAATTGCGGATAATTCCGGAATAATTGGCGAAACTGTTAGCAATTGTTGTTGATGATCCGTACTGACATTGCTTATTTACGAGTTCGGGATCGCGTGGAAACACTTCGTGGGATTAAAAAAGGCGCAGTTATTTCACCAAATTTTCGATGGCGGGATATTATCTGAGAGGTGAATTCGTAGGTTGATGATTTTGGTTGTCAAACTTACGTTTGAAGGTTGCGTTTACTTTTCTAAAATTGATTATATACGAGGATGTTCCCAGAAGTAGTCGGCCTGAACTATCGGATTAAAAATTAAGTCTTAAAAGCATTGTTACTTAAGGCTATTGCGTTTTTTAAGTTTATAACAATAAATGGTGTCCTTGGGAGTATATACTCAGTTGCCAAATATACAAAATTTAGTTTCAGAGATTACTTGTGCAACAACTGATGCGATGTCGCCATTTCGTTTGTCGTATTTTTTTAGATTGAACTAATTTGTGTATGCTATTTTGACATGTGTTTAAAAGAATAGTATGTATTACATTCTACTGTGTCTATTTACATTGTTGGTTTTAGTATAGTGAACTGTGGACAGAGTTTAATTTTTAACCCCGGCCAGTCAGCTGGCGATATGTATTTGGATTAGATGTAAATTATTATTATATAGCTGCCTTCGGTCCAGACACCTTGTCAATTGAAATGCTCTTTTTTATTCTTAGCGTTAGAAATAACATTTTTGAAGTTAGGCATGGGAATACTTCTACCTTTTGGCGTCGTTTTCTGCTAGGAGCTCGAATTGTATTTCTTTCTCTGATTGTAGAACCGTATTTGCTTGTTGGTCTATTTTTACTAACAATTCATCTGAAAACGTTCAGATAAATATTGGGAAACTGACTTATTATATACAAGTTATTTACATTTCGTATTTAACATAATCTTGATGCTGTAGCAGATAAGTTAAGGATGATGAGATTATGAGAGTGTGCTGGACACAAATTGTTTTAAGAGTTAAGGATTCTCTTAAAGTCCGATTTTATGTTTGGAAACTTGAACCCGTTTTGCCATACTTCAATCAATGAATGTAAGGCAGGTGTTTGACGGAATGCGTAATACGGAGGAATGAGCTGCAGAAGTAGCTCTCTAAATGAAATCATTACTTGTCAAGTTCTGCTTATATCTTACTTAGGTCGGAAATCAATCGGATAGTGAACTGGTCCTTTAATATACATCATCTCCACAGCGAATGTGACAGTTGTAAGGAAAGCCATTAATGCAGGCGTTAAAGCTACCTTGCAGTTTTCTTAAAGAATATAGTAGAACCCATCACCAAGTACTTATGGCGTATGCGGGACGGAAACCATGTTGTCATGCTCACATGAAGCATAAAATGAATGTTTATATACACATTGTATCCTCATGCTCCGGACGTAAAAGTCGCAACTCAACAGGTGTATCGAAGTTCTACAACGATTTCAATAAAAGCTTCTGGATAGGTTAAATTATGCTTTATGCTCCGCAACTTAATCCTAAGAGTATATACCGGGAAGCATATCATTAAGGTATCTTGAAACATACATATATGGATAACACATGGTAACTAGCTGGCATGCTCATTGGCACCCCATGCAATGTTCCTCACTACAAATTTTTCTTTAAATTTAAAAACTTCAGGGTGTCGGAAAATTAAGGAATGGTCCGGTGTGGACCATAGCTTCATCAACAATTTTCCTCCATTCCGCTCTATCGCTAGTCAGAGCTCTCCAATCGCCAACACTCAGCTTGTTAAGGTCTACTTCGACGTCGTCTATCCATCTTTTTCTTGGGCGCCCACGTTTTCTTCCTCCAATTGGGCGCATTATAAATGCCTTTTTTGGCATTCTTTCTGCTGGCATCCTCATCACGTGACCAATCGTCCTAATACGTTTTACCATTATGAAACGTACAACATTTTGGCCGCCGATAATGCTCTTCTTCAAACTGCTTCATTTTGCGGATCAGAACATTTTCTCTTTTGGCCATTATGAGCACATCATCTGCATAAGCGCATATTTGGAAATCTCTGTTGAAGATGTTTCCATCTGAATCGATCTCCTTAATAACTGTATGAAGCATTAGATTAAATATTAGAGCAGACAGATCATCCTTGTTTCACTCCGGACAATACTCTGAAAGACTCAGATACTTCACCTTGAACTAGTACTTTACTGGTCGTGTTTTCTAAAGTGCAGACAACTAGTTCTATCAGTTTCAATGGGATACCAAGCATTTGCAGGCAGAATTTTATTTGTTTTCTATCTATACTATCGAAAGCCTGCTTAAAGTCCACAAAAAGGCAGAAAAGGTCTATATTGTGTTCATAAAACTTCTCAAATATTTGGTTCACCACAAAATCTTGGTCGACAGCTGATCTGTCGCTTCTGAAACCACATTGATACTCAATCATTATTTCTTCGGCGAAGACATTTATTCTTTGATATATAATGTTGGTAAATACCTTATAGCCAGTATTGAGTAGGGATTAACCTATATAGTTTTGGCATTCGGCCTTATGGCCGTTTTTGTGTATAGGTACTATTACGCTGTTTAACCATTCATTAGGTATATTATTTGAGTATGCATTTCATTGTTCAGAACCTGTCCACCATATTTTAGTAATACCGCAGGTATTCCATTTTCGCCACTGCTTTTACCATTTTTTAGTTTTGCTATAGCTGTTCTCACCTCTTCCAAGGTTGGTTCTTCGATATAGGTTTCAGCTGTATATATTTGGTGTTTCTCGTCATCAATATATTCCTCCGTGTATCTGTTAAGTAGCTCAGAGAGGTGCTCTTTCCATCTGTCCATTATTTGCCTTCTATCACTAATTGTAGAACCATCTTTGCCATTCTTGGCTGGAAGGCTTTGGTTTGCCTCTTTATATTCTGATACATGGCCTAAAAATTATTTTCACAAAAATCCTTCTCAATTTGCGCAACTTGTTGGTTCGTAAACATCTTTTTCTTCTTTCTTATAAGTTTCTTAGCGTCTTTCCTCTTTTTTTTGTATTTTTCATAGTTTGCTCTAGTGGCTCTCTCAGTACATTTTCTTCTTGCTTCTTGTTTTATATCATTTACTTTTCTGCAGCCTTCGTCATACCACTCATTCATCACTGGTCTTTTCTCGCCGATCGTAACTTTTGCGATATTTATGATCCTTTATTTTATTCCAGTGGTCAACAATATTCAAAACGCTTTCTACAGCAAGGGTGATATCACTTCTTATATTATTCTCTATTGTGTTTTTATATTTAGTTATCAGTGCATTATTTTTATTATTGCCTTCTACATTAAATTTTAATTTCTTATAACCTTTACAGTCATTTACTTTCGATATTCGTTGGCGTATTTTATGTGAGGCTGCAAAGTTGCATAGGCATATTCCATTGTCATTTGTGTTATCATGTAGCGAACATTTTCCTGCAACATCTCTGATTATGCTTTCCTCCTTTCCAACCATTGCATTAAAGTCGCCAATTAGAAGCGAAACTTCATGTTTACTAATTTTGCTAAATAGCTCTTCGAGGTCAGCATAAAATTTATCTTTAATATTTTCATTGTAATACTTTCATCGGTCGTATGCATTTACAATGGAAATATTTTGGAATTTCCCCTTCAGTCTTAGGTAGCATTATCGATCGTTGATAGGGAGAAAATTCATTAGGCTTTTCCTTGTTTTACTATCGATGTTACTCTAAGGTTTTTTCCTCTTCCCAATTTTCCTTGCTAAATTTAAATTTATGATCTTATAAAATTGTAATAATAATAAGGATAGATATAATTCAGAAGAAAGCCACATTGTATAATATATATATAAGCCACAAAGCTAAACTCTGTATAAAATAAATTTATTGTTAGCTCTAAGAACATATTAATTATCTTCTGGGAATAAAGACACACTATCATGTAAAAACCCGTTCCCCTTTAGCCTTGGGACTCCGAATCACTGTAGAATATCGAATAAGCTTTCTTTCTTACTTCTCCGCTCTCTTTTTATCTCATTTCTTGCATTGCGCAAATATTCACTTGGTATCCCATTAACTCATCTGCTATCTCTGCCATTTTTCCCGCCTGCAGCATAGTCAATATATTCCAGGTACAAATTTTCAAATCGTAGTCCTTTAAACGTTGCGTTGGTCGACATCGAAATTCGTTTCTCATCCGAGGCTGTTGTTGATGTATCATGACTAGTTGCTTAAACTGGTATTAGGGCGTCAACCTAAAGACCAGCCCCTCGCGGGCATCTCACCAAAATTAAGGATAAAATTAAAAAACATTACTTTTTCTTACAATTTTTTAATTTTTTATTGAACTGGAAAGTACTCTAGATAAGGTTATGTATGGAAAAACATATAGGGCAAATGACCTCGACGGGTTTGCTGGCACATACGCACTCTTTTGTCTAAATTCTTCATGACCGTTTTACATAAATGTGGCTGAATTTTGTTGATGGCGCGTTGAATTTCCTTCGTGAATGCACACATGCTTGTTATTGTGTCAGGAACTCTCTTCGCTGTGCATAGTTATTACGCTGCACGGACACGATGTATATATATTATATATTATATTAGAAATATGTTTCAACAATGAAAACACTTTATTGCATGGTGTAATTTTTCTTATCCTAAAGTATCAGCTGTCAAATAATAGGGTTGCAAACACTTTACGACACGAATGCTGGCAGATACAAATTCCTGCGGTCATTTTGAGCCACCGTTTATGCATGTATGTGTATTAGATCGTAAAGATTCTAAAGTATAAAATTAATTATAATAATTATAATATATATATATATATATATATATGTATATATATATATATACATACACTAGCGTAGCCGGTGAGATGTTGTTCTACCCTTTGCTGTACTAACAACTTGAATTAAATTGCAATACTAGTACAAAAATAAGAGGATTGCGAAATTGCGTTGGCTTTTAAATAGCAGGAATAAATTGTCCTTGGGAAATAAGGTGCACATTTACAAAGCAATAATTGCTCCTGCTTGGCGATACGGTTTGCAGATGTATGGCGTAGCAGCGAGGTTAAACATCACGAAGGTGAGAGTACTTCAGGCCACGACATTGCGTATGCTTACTGGTGGCCAAAAAAAAATATGGAGAGGTTGAAAAATCATCCAAATAATCTAGCAAGACGCCTTCTAAAACGACGCAGAATGGGAGGAGTTAGGGCGGCGAGACGGCTTAGAAGATCGCAACCTGTCGACCTCCGTAATAGATACTTTTAATATTATTATAACCACACTAATTTAAGTTGTTTCGTTAATTTTCGTATATACAGTTTAATTGAAGTTGTTCTAATAATAACAGAAAAATTAAATATAGAAAGAATAAAGAGAAAGAAAAAAGTACAAAAATAAAGAATTTCAATGGCAAGTTAGCAAGAAATTTGCTTTATTGGAGCTATGAGCATGAGAACATCATCACTGTTGAATTTTCCCTTGAGCATAAACCACATCATCATCAGTTTTCTTATCACCAAAACCGTCCCGTTGCATTGATGAAAAACTTATTTAGCGAACGACAAATACTGCGCACTAATCATTCGATTTGGGTAGAACTTTTTTTATTATTTTTCTTTGACAAAGTTTTGATTATGAATTTGATATGCTTTTCAAAGGCTAACTGTTGAAGCAATGTTGCTGTCATACAAATATTCCAATTTATTTATTTTTTTCCCCGACTTTTGCGGCATACTAAGATACCAAACTTCACAGGATTACTCGACACGCTATTCTACAGTTTCTCTGAATATTTCATCAAAATCAATCCAGGGGTTTCGGCGTCTATAGCGGGCACATATATACACAGACACACAGGCAGAAAGACACATCAAATTTTCTATATATATATAAATAGATAAATAGATATTCTATACTATACTATACTATAGTAATTAATTGTAATAAACAAATTTTATGAAGCCCTAATTGTTGCAAGTAGTGCTGAAATCTTTCTACAGTGTCTTAATATCTGTGGTAAGAAGCACAACTATCTTTTTGTGGAAATTAACCGTGAAATTTTCCAATCGCGAGAATAATTATTTTCAAACAAAGGCAACGGATGCGTATCAATGTCAGTGCACTTCAACTTTTGTGTTGAGTGAAATGTAACTGCTCTGAATATCTTAAAATAAAATTGTGCCCCTTGAATGAATTTATTTAACAAATGTCTGCAATAATTTAATAATAAATTAATTTAGGATGTTATACACTTATTGTATTATTAATAGTTCTTTGTTTGTGTTGAGGTGAGGTGAGGTAAGTATTAAATGCCATTTTTCACAAAATTGAGAAAAAAAGTATTAAATGAGGAGTTACGCCAAGATCAACATTTGAGTAAAGATATTTTGCATGTAAGAAAGATGGGTTCCACTTAAAGCTTCACACAAAACTGATACACTCACAATCAGCCAACAAAAACGACAATTTGGCCCTTATATACAGTTCGATATTGTAAAACTCTGTTTGTCTGGATTTATTTGTCTCCGTTCTGTATAAGAGAAAATTTACCACATACATAATTGGCTATCTCTCAGGCATACAATTTAAATTTGAGTATTTCTACGTGATCGGTGCTCGGACACGATTCGTCACTTGAGTTTAAGTTTATTCGCCCTCTATATATTGTACGTGTACCTAGATGGCTTACTTACTTCCTCACTTGTTCGTTTATTCATTGCTTTAGATACTACTACATTTTCTTTCGGGTCGTTCTCTCTGTTCGTTTGTTTATTGCTTCAACTTACTTTTATCTTTTTCTTGGCGTGGCAAACTTGTCGACGAGTTCGTCTCTTCGTTTTCAGTTGAGAGATAGACTTGCTCGAGTGTGCAAGCAACCCTTCTCCTTCGCTCGCTGCGTTCGTCGTCGCGAGTGTTCAAAGTAAAGAATTCAGAAACTTGGCTATTTAGTTCCCAAAAATGGAGGAATAGATTGAAAATATATTTTGCTTTTCATTGGAGCCATCAATTTAAATAAGGTTTACTTTTGTGTAAATGTTAGTCACACGTTAGTGAAGTATATTTGTGAAACGTGTTTTGTTTACTTGGAATTAGTGCAAAATGCAAATTCTCTGGCTTGATATGAACGTGATTTTTAATGGTTGAAATTTGTCTCAAGCAAAGTGAAATCAGTTTCAGAAAAGTTAAAAATGGTGGCATACAAAATCTAATATAATTTAATTAAAAAGAAGAAAATTTGCAACTTTTTTTTATTAGATTGGTGAAAATCGTCGATAACGTCATCGTCAGCCAATGCAAAGTAAATAAAGTAAAGTAATAATAATTCCTTAGAATGAGGGAATTTGAACCATTTTCACGCGTTATTATTGTGTACCAACTCTTCCATGAATATGACTTTGAAATGAACTCTAGTCTATTAACTTCAAACCCCCGTAGTATTTTAATCGATATGTCTAATTTTATTTCAATAAAGAACGATCTCCTATAAAAATGTCACTTATATACATAACTCTCGAAGTAATTAGTATGTTGGATCTTTTTTTATTCCAAAAGATAGAGGGAGTAGTAGTCTATTATTATTATAAGGGCTATATCTAAAGTATATGGTAGTTGCTCAAGGATGGGTACACTGGTTAATAAATATATATACTCGGCTAATTGTACTGATTGATAAGTATGCATAGGTAAATAAAAAGATAGTTGCATGGATAGAATAATATAACCTTAGCGCTGGTTCTATCTGGGGTGGTACTTGAAAGAAAAAAAAAAAATGTACAATGAGGTTTAAGGAATACTAAATATTATAATTAACACTCTATTGTGGAACTTGAAAGTGAGTGCACAGCAAAAAACTCAGAAAGAATAGAAACTTTTTGCAAAATAAACTCTAATAGTCAGCTAAAATTTGGTGAATTTATAGACTTTTAGTCATTACAGGTTGGGTATAAGGCAAACACTGTGAAAGGTATTACACACATTGTATTGTTTATGTATTATTGGGCCCTGAAATTTTAAGCAGTATTTTCATTGATTTAAATGGAATTTTACCTCAATACACTTGACAAGTGTAACTAATTCAGTAAATAACATTGAAAAAAGCAGGGAATGTTGAATAAAAATATATCTCAACCTATCTGGATTGGAACTTCAGAAGTTGCTCTTCGGGTGGATCATATTCCGTGGATACATCTGACAATACTATGACTTTGATCAGAAACATCTGATTGACTGAGGACAGCACGTTTTTGAAGCGTCAACCTTAGAAGATTTTTTCTATGGTGCAAACGCGCTGAAATTGTTCAGCTATACATACGAAATTTCTTCTCAATTGTGCAAGTAACGTGCGTGGAGAAAAAATAAAAAAGTAAACAGTGTGACGTCATAGAAACAATCCACCACCCAAAATTCTCGAATTAAGGTACTTCTTTGTGACACAAAAGTGACAATGTGGTGCGGAATTTGTGTTTCAACAAGACGATGCACCATCTCACATGGCTCTTGCATAATTGATTTAGTGAAGACATTGTTCCTCTGTTGCTTGATATAAAAAAAGGAAATTTTGACTGGCCTCCGCGTTCACCTGATTTTGAACCGCCTCACTTTTTCCTCTGCGGCTACTTGAAGCCGAAGGCTTATATCAACAATCCACGGGCCCTAGATTAAATTAAAGCCACCATTCGCCAGGAAATAGGCGCTATATTGTGCGAAACATTGGCAAATGCAATGGAAAATGCTTAAAAACAAGCCCATTACGCCATTTCAGCAAATAAGTGTTTCTTTCATGTCTTTTTTTTTTACTAATTTGGCCCATCCTGTTTATATATATAAAAATGGATGCTTGTCTGTCTGTTTGAAGCCTATAGACTCCGACACCGTTTCACCGAACGCCATGGCAATTGGTATATATATGGATGTCATCATACGTTAGTACCTTGAAAGTCGGGAATTTTGTCCTATTTTTTTATTTTTATTAAATCAATAGGCCTGAGTGAGACACAGTAAGGGAAATGATATGATATTGACACATTTTCGGTCCACATTTTCAACTGTCCATATTTTACTACTGGGTGTTTGTATCAAATTGAAGCGCTACATAAAGCAAGACAAGTGTTATGTATAAGGCGTATAATTGTTTATCCCTTTCACTTTACTTTGCGTTATCGGGACTAATTTAACGTGTTTGGTTACTAAGTGTAGGTAACATACGACAAATCATGACTATTCAATATGGCTTTGTTCCATGAGCCGTTCGCTTGGCTGCGCTCACTTCGGATCTTATTTCCTCTTTCGGGTCACTTTTACACTTTTTGTTTTACACAAATATTAAAAAGTAATGTGTACGTCTGGGGTGTATACCTTCTCTGTTTCTCTTACATTTTTTTCTTTCATTTGTGTCGTAGAACGCTGCAGCCCGGCGTCGAAATATTTTTAATACCAACGCGCCCTTAGAAGTTTCACTTAAAAAAAAATTTATTCAAATCGATAGAATCATTTGAGTGTGTTCCAAATTGGGTGTGGGAAAAAATGACAGGCGTCAAAATCAAAAAATCATGTTATGGTCGCGCGGAACAAGGCAATAACATGATCTTAGAATCAAAATCAGCGTAGTTATTAGTGCCAAATCGAATAAGAATTGACGAGAGGCAAGGTGAATTTACCACAAGAAAATGAGTAGAAATGTGTGTGCTCAATATCTTTGAGGTATTCGGTTTTTTTAAATTTTATTATTTTGTAAAGTGGGCCTTTTAAAATCGACAATCGCATAAGTACTGATATCAAATTGAAATCGCTTTAGGTCAGATTTCTAGTCCCAACCAATTACTTTGCTTTTCACTCACGTTTCTGTCTAATTGCGTGGTTCAGTTCTTTTCTAACAAATCAAATCTTGAACCCCGATGAATCGAATCGAATCGAATGTCCAAAGAACTGACGAATCGTGAAATAAATAATTTGGAAAGAGGTAATCAATCTTTCTCACTGACAGTATTTGAAGTGCAGTGACGGAATTTTGAATATTTTTATATATGAGATAGTCACGGCTTCTCTGCATAATTCAGTTCATTCAACCTTCCATTATATAGATGTTTTAACGTAATTTGTATCTCATGTTAAATGGGCTTACATTATTAACTCAAAACCGAAAAGTTTGTTTAAAAAAAAAAATATTTTTATGAGAGTCCAGAAAGCGGAACAAATAAAACATTTTTTATTGTTTTATTTCAGTTTTAAGGTATTTAAACTCTCTATCACATTTATTTGTCATCTTTAAACACGAATTGAATTACATTTGTTTATACATTTTTTGAAGAAGTAAAATAGCATTGAGAAATGCCATAAAGTGCTATTACGTACGCCTCTACAACGAAATTTTGAAACTATTCCAGCTTTTCATGAGTTAGTCATCAAAATCCAGAAAAATATGAGAGTATAATAGAAACTGCAAAATTTTTAGGAAAAACAAAGAGTCGCTGACCTGTTCAGAAAACTTAAACAAAGTGCAACTTCATTGGAAATGCGATAATGATCTGTTACTAGTGCCACATAGATTCACTTCCACAAATAAATGCAAGCATACAGATAGAATGAGTAGCAGGGACGCTCCATGTGCATACGTACATAAATTTTCCAGGTAGAAAATTCTAAGTCACAATTAAACAAAGAAACCAAACAAATTACGAAATTCGAGCGAAGAGATAGGCACTGATGATGATGAAAAGTGTGTGCAGCAAGTGCCCAGTGACAGGCCCGACGTTTGTAAGAAGCAGCCGAGCGTCTAGACCACAAAATATCTTAATGTTCATGTAGCTGGTAATCTGGTTGGTCAGACAGTATCGTGTATGTGTGTACATATTTGTTTTGGACAACATTAAGACACACGCTAAATGTACGGACTCAGCAAGACTTTTCAATTGATAACGTCTGTATAAAGTGGAAAAGTACCAAAACTGGGAAACCTGACAGAGAAAGAATACAATAATGAACGATTCAATTGTGCATGTTTCAACATGAAGGCATAGCATTGTTGGTTTTGTTTATGTAGAGTGAAGTGATCAAGTTAGACCATGCGGGGAGCGCATTGTAGTCGCTGGCGATGTTCAAAAGCCAACATATCGTGCCTTGTAAATTTCTCTGTCAAATTCAACAAGTATTTGTAGATAATTTAAATCTCCAAGACGAATAATCGTAAAGAATATTAACGAGCCAAAATCAATCTAGAATGACGCCATATTTAATGGTGAATTAGAATGAATCAGATTGATTTCGGCACCCACATTGACATGATCCAGGAGAGTGCTGTTGAAAACCCGTACGGCAGTATCGATATCGGAAGATTAACTTAATATTGACCAATCCGTGGAAGCAAGCAATGAGACGATTGAAATTAGTATGATTAAGATTAAAAGCTTGCCTTGGATTAGCAGTAGTTGAATCAGATGCAGACACGATTTGGCTAAGAGTTAGTGTCTCCCCAAGACTGGGGTGATAGGTATCTTCTGGAATTGACAATGGAGAGGAGATATCTCTCGTGAGGTATTTTCATGGCAGTTAGTAAACGCTAGGTTAAGCATACGTACTTTGATGTTGAAAATGTGGTTTATTTCCTATAGAGAGAGATCTAGCAATAAATCTCCGAAGTCGCTGCATATAGCATGAAGAAGGATAATGGAATCACTAGAAGAGATCCAATTAGAAGATTAAAATCACCCAGAACAAGCAAAGTATCAGAATCATTAATGAGGTTTAATACATTCTGAATAGCTTTTGCTTGAGCCAAGTAGACTGAGTCGCCAGATGAAGGAGGGATATATGAGCAATTAATAAGCATTTTATAATTAGGAAATGAAATCTTGACGGAGATGAATTCAATGTTTTCAGTATCGTCAAGAGAGACCAGTTCTGACGAAAAAGAGGAAAGACCAGAAATTAAGACACCACCACCTACGCGGCCGTAACGATCTTTACGAAATGTAGAGTAAGAGTTATTGAAAAGTTCGGAGTTGAGAACAACAGGGCGAAGCTAAGTGTCAAAGAAAACGATAATAGAAGTGAAAAAATTATTTTGAAAAATCTCATTGCATAACGCTTTGTGCGTTAGAGCGCTTTATAAAGTTTTTATATATGCGTTCTATCCCAAATCGTTCTAAGTTAAATCGGTTTAAGTTATCATGTAAAAGGGGTTAATGACACTGCGATGAAGCGTTTTGAAGTCGAATTTTTACTCAATTCGTATGTTAACCATTTTCCCTCTTTTTTGGATGTTTCCCATCGCATGTAAACACTTGGAAACTGTTGATTCATCAACTACTAAGCTGTCGGCAAGTTGCTTATTATTATTACTCTTACTTTTTTTTTTGTGTGAGTTATTATAAATGGATTAAAGTTATTACCGCCAACATTTTTAAATAGCATCGTGCCTATACATTTTAATACAATGTAAATTTATGATTTTGACACAAGAAATCTCGAAAATGGGAATAAGGAACATGCAGAAACAAGAAAAATCTTTCAACTTAATAATAAAATCTCTATGCCTACAAATAGAAGAGAGTGGAAACAAAGGTGGGAGAAGAAACAAATGCGCAGGCAATTCCCCGGGTGTAAGGCTGCCGTTGCGTTGGCTGCCGTCCATCGGTTGTAATTAGTACGGGAGCGGCCTTAATGCATTTCTGATTTGCTGAGAGTATCACGAAATTTATTACCATTCTTCTGTAGTGGTGTAGAATGTTGTTATTATTGTTGCCAATGCATCATTCGGTATCAGTTTACCGCAAGCGTTTGCTGATGTCCGACATCGACAAAGATATTTCGACTTACAGTTTACCATCTTATTCATCACTACACTTACTACCGCCTCCTCCTTGGCCTTATTTAAAAGTTCGGCTGTATTTTTTTTTCAAAGTTGCAAAATGTACCGTTTCTTCTTTGACTTTCTACGTTGTTTTGTCCTTCGTTGCCTTAATGCAAATAATTCCTCTGCTTCTTGAGTGATACTCTTCTTTTTCAGCTTCCTCTGTTCCGTATTTATTGTATTCAACGAAAACAAAGCAAAACATGTAAACGAGTTTTTTCAAAAAGAGAGACGAACAAAGTTGGCGAAATTCTTAGTTGTTGGAAATCAAACTGGTATTTGTTGTTGTTATTATTGCACATAGTTGCCGAAGCAACTTTTTGGCAAACTGATTGCTTTTGTTTTCTTGTTTATGTTGGACAATGTAGCCACTTTTCTGTTTCTGCTTCTTTTCACGCTATCTTTATGGTGATTTTTTTGTGTAGTACTTAGTATGTCAGGATTTTAGAAATTGTTTCATTATGAATAGTGAGAAAATCAAAAATGTTCGAAGTTACAAAAATGGATCTGGAATAACGCAAAATTCATATTTAAAATAAGGAAAAAGACGATACATTGTATTAACAATTGCTGTTACAAAATAGACTGGGCTCATCTGGTCTATTGCTAGTTTTTTTGGTCGGCATGCGATACCACAGCTAATGTCTACGTTCTACATGGCTACTGACATAGCATCTGCCGTTTACAAGTAAGCGTGCAAAAAAATTACACTACATCTAAGACTTAACTAAGAGTTCATTTTCATAATGAAGAATGAACTAAGCATTAACTAAGTATTAACTAACAGACTTATAGAATAGAATGTTGGGAGTAGAGATAGTATAAAAGGTTAGATTTTAAGTCATCAGATGATGGAGAAATAGGCACGAGGTTATAATGCATGTTGCTTGACACAAGCCACGAAATGGAGCATTCTGCAGATAAGTTGTTTTACAGACACCAACAAATATTAGGAAATTTAACCATGGGGTTGTGTGAAATTTACATGTTTTACAATGCTCCTGACATAGTGCATACTTCACAATTGATGCCATGTACTACTGAAATTTGGAAAAAGAATAGCTGTCCAAAATTTACCTCAGATAGATCGAAACGAACTTGTATGGAAGCTATATGACAAAGTCTTAGAGTGTGGAAACACTTTTATTTACAAACAAAAAATAAAAAAAAAATAAAAAATTCTAAGAAAACCTTGAATAGCAAGGGGTCTGATCTGGCCCGTTCTGAGGAATGTATTCTAAAAAGAAGAGAATTTGTGCAAAATTTCATCTCTCATAATCTAGATGGCAAGCTTCTGCTTAGAAGGTTCCTCTCGATTAGGCCTTCCATGTTGATATTGATTTGGGAATCCAACCATATCTGGAATTGGCTAATGTTGGCATGCGCAGGCAGAAGTCGCTGGGGCGTTGGGAAATTGGTGCCAGCTACATTGAGTTGGACGATCGAAGGTAGATGGTCTGAACTGAGCCGCAAATACGAACTGGATATAGTGTGTCTTTTTACAGACTTAAAGATGAATGCAGGACCTTCGCGCATGGTGTCGGTGTTTGCATCGGGAACGGTGTTGCGTTTGTTATGATAGATGGGGCAGGTTTCTCGCTGTTTTTTCGGAGGCTGTTGTTTCCGTGACTGCGATTTCTTGCGATGGCGTTGCTGTTGTTGTTGTAGACGCTGTTGATCTGGGTGTTGGTGAACTATTCGGTTGTTTAGAAAGTAATATAATGTGATCTCTTCAATTTAATCATGGAGAGTGTCTTAAGAAAAGCGAAAGTATCTGTCGGGCACTATACTAACAACACTAACTAACACTATACTTGCGTCTCTCGTCAGACACAGATAACCCTGTTTTAGACACTCATCCTGCTAGTCCTATTGTATTGTGCAGAATCGTGGACTGTGTCTCAAACCGATGAAGCAGCTCCTGGGGTATTCGAGAAAAAGATTCTTCGAAGAATATTTGGCCCCATTTGGCAATATTGGTAATGACTACCGTATTCTATGGAATGACGAGGTGTATGAGTTATACGACGACATTGATGTAGTTAACGTGCAACGTATCCATTGGCTTGGACATGTTCTTCATATGGATAAAGATGCTTCACCTCGTCGTACACTTAACGCAGTAGTGGCGGGACGTCGACGGCAAGGAAGACCTCAACTCCGGTGGAAGGACGCAGCTGATGTCGAACTTGATAATTCAGGAGAAGGTTCTGCAGGAATGCGTGGAGGGACATTTTACGTGAGGTC
Organism: Cacoxenus indagator; assembly: GCA_035041755.1. Taxonomy (NCBI): domain Eukaryota; kingdom Metazoa; phylum Arthropoda; class Insecta; order Diptera; family Drosophilidae; genus Cacoxenus; species Cacoxenus indagator. The sequence goes on from JAWNKX010001101.1 coordinate 808,277, forward strand.
AAAACCCATTAATCGGGTTGTGCTGACCGGTTATGTATGAAGTAGGGCGATCCAATCAGTCACCCATATCGGTAGTTACTAATCACACCCGGAAGTAACTTTCGAAAACTGTGCAGTTAAAGTATAAAAAAAAAAAGATAAAAGCATTAACAGAAATTATAATTTTGTGATGATAAACGAAGTGAAAAGAACGATATGAAATGGACCGAAAGCTGGAAAATTATAAGTTGTGTTGCATAGATTCGAGTATATTCTGATTTTAATTCTGACTCAATGTGGTTGCTTTATGGTGTATCTGACGTTCACCCCGTATAATCTTAAAAATTCTATTCACAAATTTTTTGTGTGGTTTTAATTTTTACCATGTTGTAGTTATTGCTGTGTTTGTTTGTGTGTTTCTTGTTTGTGTTGTTAGTATTATTATGTCTTATATTTGGTAAGGGATTGTCCGGGCCCCCAAAAAACTTTGGACTAAGAAATTTGTCATTAAAAATAATTAACGCATGCGTCATATTACACAATACTTGCATGAAGCATGAAGTGCCAATCCAAAGTGAAGAAGGCGATGACGGCGAGGAAGAAGAGGAGACGGCAAATGTACCTCGCCAAAATAATATATACACAGAGGCTACATCGATCAGGGGAATATATATAAAAAAATAAAATTCTTTTAAAATTTACATTTAACAATTTTTATTGTTTGTTCATATTTTTTACAATGGCCTCTGCCAATTTTGCCACAACCAGTGCGTCTGCTCATACGTTGTGGGTTCCCTATATGTTTTACTAAAAAATGTGGAATGGTATTTTTTGGACTATTACGAAAAACAGCTTTTTTTTAATAGTGAAGCTTTCCATGTGCGCAAGAATAACAAAAATGGCAAAAACTTCTATAAATTCAACTAATATGAGTTTTATAGGTGAAACCAGTTGATCTATTAATCCATATTTTTCAGTAACAAGTCATAAATGTTTACTTTGTTCCCTATTAATATTAAAAATCCACAAACAACGTTTACCGGATCCACCTAGAACAACTATATTTCCAGCAAACTCGATAGTTATACCCAAAATCTTAATATATTTGTTTCTAATATAAATATATAGGTCCTATATTGATGATTGAGTTAGCTAATTAGGGTATATTTTTTTCCGGACGCCCGGTGTAGTTCCGATTATGCCTTTTATGTTTTTCTATGTGTTCTTTATTTGTAATCATATTTCTATTGCACGTAACATTCAAATATGATTACAAATAAATAACACATAACTGGTACAACATTGACATTAATAAACGTACATAGGTTTATGTTTCAGTTAATTCTAAAAGATCCCAAGGATAATTTTAACATAAGAATTCGGTTCAAGTTAATTTCAATGTCATGGCGCAAGAGTGGGTGAGTTTTGATGATTTTGGAACGCTGGGGAGAGATAGCAGCTATTCATTTATTACAGATTATCTTTAGGGAAGTATATTTAAATCACAAATTCTCCTTCCACTTCAATTCGTCTGCATGAATAATCTGTATTTTGTTACTCGGCTAATCAAATTCTGTTTTGGCTTAATTTTCTACTTGCTTATCTATATTTACCAATATATACAATCAGGGATCCGGCGCGTTGCTACCTTCGCGTGCGTCTCGCTTTTCGGATGCTTCAGCAGCTCCGTGCTCTGTCTGCTATTACGATTTTCTCGTTGATCTTCCAGCATTTGACTTTGTGGGTGGCGTGTTGTATTCTCCACTATTTACATTTTTTTTATTCGAATATTTGAATATTTCGTCTTCGTACAGTTTGAGCAGCACTGTCGGAAAACTCAATTCTGAGATCCTGCTTTGTTTTTGTGTTTTATTTGTATCTGCACAGTTTGAGAAGCATTCGAAAACTGAGTTGGTCTTCCTATTTAGCGACGATCGCACCAAAATTCTCAATAACCATCTAGCGGCTGTTATAGAGATTCCCTGAAAATTTCATCAAAATCGATACTGCGGTTTCGGCGTCCATAACGGACGAATAGACAAACAAACAAACAAACTTCCAATTTTATATATATAGATTATAGATATACACTCTCCGACAACCGATTAGCACACCTTTGGCTTCCTGTCTTTGATGCTTAATATCATCCCATCGAATAAAGCTTTTAAGATAAATTTTTTGGTGAATTAAAGTTTATAAAATTATACACAAGACGAAATAATAGTTAGGGTAATAACTTTATTAATAACATTTTAAACGAATTTTAAAGAACTTAACATAAAACTTAACATTTGGTTAGAACACCCCTTGAAAATGTCGAATAACATAAAAAAAAGGGACAAAAATATTTTTATTTTATTTTAATTTCTCTCTTTTCAAGTTTTTTATAAAAGAATTAATAATGTGTCACCACAGTTAAGTATGACCTTGTACATCCTCTTGGGTAAGGAGTCATATAATTTTTTGATGTAATTTAGTGAAAATACGACACTGGCCGTGTGGATAGGTGCGTTATACTGCTGGAACTTCCATTCTAAGGGTCTGAAAATATCCTTGATTGCAGGGAAAGCCGTTTTCAGTACACCATTGCATGCTGTAGCATTCATACGACTAGTTAGAAATTGCAGTTCTATGGTGCCAAAGTATCTAATAGCTCCCCATACCATGATTCCACCGTCATTGCTGTGCAGTCGATCTAAGGTTTTCTCTTCCTTTCTAAGATCATGAAAGTAGTAGGCACATCCATCAGGACCCTCCAAATTAAACTATTTTCATCCGAAAAGACTACACGCTCTCACCCCTTGGCTATATGTGGTCATAATCTTTCGAAGGTGGTTTAAAGGTGTTTTTTTTTTAATTTCAAACGTTTTATATGTTTTGCATTCGAAATAATTCATTGTACAGTCAGCAAAGTGAGAGCGCACAAGCATTATAACCTATTGCCGGGTCTAACTATAATAGATTAAAGCAAGCAGCAAGCGGACAAGTCAGTCATTATGTGACCGAAATATAAAGTCGTGGTTTGTTTAGTTTTCCTTCTTGTTTATGCAGCTCCGTATTTCTTCTTTTTGTATTGTATTTCCTAGGTACCTTCGGTAGGTTACGACAAAAAATATTTATGGTCTTCACGAATCGTCGTACATGTGTTATACATGTTATAAATGTCATATTTTTATAACTCTCTTTTTCATTTGTTTTAGGCATTTTCAAATTATTTGTTTACATTTGTGTATAGAACAGCAGCTGATATCAACAGTCTACGACGTCAAAAAACGAAATTGGTCGTTCACGAAATGTAGCGTTTAAATTTATAACTTTGTAACTTTTATATATTTATGACGTTTCGTGAAGACCCTTATTATTTCGCTTCTTATTATTTTTATTATTGTTATTTTTAGTATTATTATTGTTATTTTTATTTTTATTATTATTATTGTTATTTTTATTATTGTTATTATTATTATTATTACTAGCTGTGGCAGTCGTTTCTTCAGGAATCGCTGCTTCTCTATTAAGTGATAGGAAAACGGCATATGAGAGCCTGTCTTGGTGGAGATTCTCATGAAGATTTCCCACAACAATTGCTCAATCTTGGAGAAGGAGCTTTAACTCTAAATTTTTCTGCTGAAATAATTTTAAAAGAAACACTTCAAAATTAGTTGAAATAGACTTTTATTGGTTGTGTTCCATCGCAATTGTTCCGCCTAAGAAGGACACTGTCAATGAAATAAACAATCTCATTATACAAATAGTCAAAAAATCAAAACATATAAGGTGATTGACACAGTCACCAATATTAGTCCGATGTAGTAGAATTTCTAAATTCGCTGAATCCTTCTGGCTTGCCACCGCACGAACTCTCATTAAATTTCGGTGCTCCTATAATGCTTTTAAGGAATATAAGCCCTCCTAACATGTGTAATGATATACTATAATTATTATTATTATTATTATATATACTATGATATACTATTATACTATCTACACTTATATTGTAAGAGGTAATGTTTGTTAGTTTAGATGTAAGAGGTAATAAGAATAATTATCTACAATTTTTGTATACCTAACATCGCTTTAACATGCGTCAGCACAAATCAATTTCATGCATTAATTTAAAATGAAATAGAAATGTTAGTCAAAGTTCGCTAACTCTTTGTTCTTCATGAATGCACGCGCAGAACACCGCTTTGGAACCAAAAACGAGCTGGATCATCCGAATTCGTAGTTTGGAACCTGTTTTCGGTACTAAACTTTTTTTTAAGACTTTGTATGACGAACTTTAAACCAAACAAGTAGAAGGCTTTTAAACGACGCCCGCCGACACGCATTTGAGTAAGCCAACGTGCGTGAGTGTGTCTGTGAATGCGAGAGTTTATATATGTGTGTGAGTATCACAATCATGTACCCTTTTTCATCATTTCGGAAATGCTTTTGCCTGTTCTTTTAAATGTTGGTGTCAACAATCATTGAACGACGAGTTTATTAACCTTTAGTTATTAGTTAAAGGGTGGCTTAAAATTATAATAAAAAACCATCATAATAAAATGTAGTTAATATTTATACAGACACGATGTAATAATATACTACAGTGATCAGGAAACACCAAACTACGAAACTCTGAACTCTGAAGTTCTTATAAAGGCACCTTTTTTGTGAAAAATAATGTTTATTCTTTATTTTTGTAGTTTAATAGAAATTCGATGTCGAATTATTCAATTCACTTAGTTTAGTCATCTTAGCTGTCTTTGAGCGACCAATGAGTATCGCAGACTTCTTAATGAGATAGCGGATGTCATGGCAACAAAATAGTGAAACAAACTAGAGACTTAGACCAAAGACGAGGTAATTGCCAGTCAGAATTCCACTACCACCAGTTCAACACGTCTAGTAGACGTTTAAAGTGTTCATCCACAACACAGTGGGCATTTATCGGCCTTTGTGACGCTACAGCCCCCTGCATCAACACTAATCAATTTAATCCTAATCCTAGGCCATAATTATAATTTACTTATGGCGTTTTTCCAACGGAATATTTCCATGGATCTGATGTAACGTCACTTATGTTGTTGAAGGCAGTGTGTTAGTGATTGGTTAGTGAAAATCAGATGGGAATATGGTGGGTTTTGATTAATAACCCAACCAACAACTAACTTTTTCCAATAATTATTGTGACATAGGGTTTGACATTATCTTGTTGATAACCAATTTATCGGTTGATACGTTCTGTACGTTCAATAGAATTGTTCAATATATGTATTAAGTGGGAGACATAATGTTTATTTCATAATTAATCATTTGATAAGTATCCATACATTGTGTTCTTTTATTCCCAATGGCAACCATTTGAGTGTTAAGGTGCGTATCGCATAACCATTTTCCTAAGATATGTACACTTAAATTGCCCGAAATCTACGCATCCTACCTATAGTAAAGCCAAGCGTGGAATGCTAACCGTTTGGTTTCAGTGCGATTTTCTGTATAGTACAGCGTTTGGTCACAGCAGTATAGTACACGAGTAGATACAACGTTTTTTTGTACCTACCTTTTACTTCAGTTTAAATGAATTCACTTGGTTCCCCTATAATCAACAATTACACAAAATTGTCTTAAAATACATGATTCCTAATTTTAATTATAAAAACTCCGTTTGTCAAATAAGGTCAAATGCATTACCTTAAATTCGATGGCTTTTATTGGAAGAGAGCAACTTGTTAATATTCTTTCTGTCAATTAATTAATTGAAAAACAGATTACGGGATAGGTTAAATCAGTTATGTGTTTTTTTTTTTGAAAATGTGATGCCATTGATTTTTGGGGTTAGCAGTCTTCGAATTATTGACATACATTTTGTATCTGCCATCATTTAAACTCAGCATCTGATCCCGCATAAAAAATCACAATGAACCCAAAAATATAAGTTGAATTATTTTTAATTTAAATTCATCTCATAATTGTTCCAGTTGCAACTTCAATTAACAGTACGATTTTCATTATTTTTTTCTAAGAGTTGGGTATGGAGCAATGTTACTATCCTTATAAATTAATTTTATAAAAGAGGGGAATTCCCAAATTGTTGCATACAGGGCAACTTAACTCTTCATTTTTACTGTGACACATAATTGCTATAATTGATTATATGCGACTGAATATATAGGACTGAATAATGCCAATGATAATAATTTTGTGTCAATTGAGAGAGCCACTTCTTCAAGAGTAAGTAGTATAGGTGAGGAACACGGTATATTTAATGAAGAAAATATTTGTTTGAATGTAATATGTGAATATTAATAATGCTAATTATCTCAAATAAAAGAAAAACAAAACAATCGTTAAAAATGGTTCAAAAACTCAAGGAAAAATCAATTAAATTTTTTTTTCAATTTTATTTTTTCCCGTTAAGTTTTTTATTTAAGTGAGAAATATCATATCAATAATATCAAACAAAAATTTGGTAAAAAGCGAGATACAAATTCTCATCGTCACAAAAATATCTCAGCTGTTCGTATTGTGCTAACCGTGCTGCAAATGCTTCCGTGTGTGAGCTTGACTGAAACGAGTGTACTTGGTAACATGAAGGAGCGCGTTAAGGAAATGAAGGTTTTTGGTTGCCGGCTGAATTTTTGGCAGAGCTTCGGACATAATCTAACGAATTCCAAAGGTAATTATGAGTTCATCTTATCCTTAAATGTGTGTTTTAACTAAAGAAAGGGCCATCACCTTAAAAAACGGTCATAATATTATCGCCTCTAGTTCCAAATAAAACAAGCCTTTCTTTTTACAAACCTTAAGACAAATTTAATAGCGTTTTTTGGTATAAAGGTTAAATTATAGTAACTTTATCATAGTTGTTATAACACATATGTGTATGCGTATGTAAATAAAATTTTGGAACGAAGATATTTCTTAATCGGGCCGAAAAACTATATGAGCGTCTCCAAATCCTTGAGATATTGATTAGAAATATTGACATCCTATAAAACGAAGCCATGAGTCCCAGCCTCGATAGTTCAAACCGTCGGTTTTCTTATACTAATAATTACAAAGGTCAAAACGCCAGTTTAGAACTTATTTATAATAAAAAATACTCGTATGAAAAATATTTAAACTTGCGAATCATTAAATCATTGCACACAGGAACTAATATAATGTAACGCAATGGCTTCAAGTGCGACAGCCGCTCGTTAAGCTTAGGGTAGAAGCATAGTGCCCGCTGTTGCCGAAGCCGAAGAAGAAGAAAACATATGAATTCGCGCGAAAGTGGCTCGGCGTGCAGTATAACCACGCGCGCGAATTCATATGTTTTATTCTGCACACATTGTCGTCTCCAGCTTCGGCTTCAGCAGCAGCGTGCACTATGATTGTAACCTTAGAGTGCTTGCAACACGCCTGCCTTTTACGCGGCTGCCAACACCCGCTGTAGCAGCATGCTCGCATTCAAGCGGTGCGTTGGCATTTAACGTGATCGCACAAGGTGGCAGATGGGGAAGTGTTGTTGGTTCGTGCAGAACAGCAAAACAAAGGAAAAGCTACAGAAATAAATGCTGTTGAAGCCACAGCTCAGATGGAGAATAGGCTGTGACAGTTATAACTAATGATAATGTAAGCATGTACGAACCATTGCGGTTGGTTTCAGCAGGCGTAGGCATCTCATCTCAACTCATCTAATTTATTCATCTTCTAATATCTTCCGTATGTTTGTCACCGCGTTTTGCCTATCAAAATGCCACTGAAATTGAAAATAAATTTAATCGAAAACACCGAAACAGTTGACAACATTACATTTTACACGCGTTTGAAAGGTGACATTTCAAGCTACATTTTTTGTGAAGACAGCTGTGTAATTCGTTGATCCTGTTAAAAATTATACTGATTTCAAAATGAGTGAAATATTTGAAATACGCTGATATTTTTTTTTACTATAAAAAAGGAAAAACCGCTGCAAAAACATGCCGATAAATTTGTGCGATTTAGGCTGAGGATGCTGTAAGGAAACACTGAACCCAGAAGTGGTTTGCTCAATTCCGTTTCGGATTTTTCAATGTCAACCATGCACCTCGTTCTGGTCGCTCAGTCACTGAAAATAGGCGATTAAACGGTTATTTCGCTCTCTATTGCTCACAATTCGGCCGTATAAACGAAGCAATCAAGGAAAAGAGACCAGAATAAGTCAAACAAAATTGTTGTTTAAAAATAACTAAAAAATAACCGCAGATACTTTTTATATCACCGAATAATGTTGACAACTAATATGAAACAAAGGTTTTGGTTACGCTATACATGATTTTTCCGGTTTAATTCTCTATGGAGACTAACTAAAATGATACGTAGAATTAATAATGGACATATAATCTTAAAAAAATAACAAAATTTGCTCAATTTCTTAAGTTAAATAAGTTATATGAGCGATTTTCTGCTCAAACCTCAGATTTGACTGTGTCAACTAATTGGAAACATGAAAATTATTAGCGAAAAACAAAAGAAAATACAAGAAACGATATTTTGGTTTATTTAACACGTCAATATTTGATGGCCTTTTCTGTTTTAATACAGCGTCTTGTTCTAAGAATTGATTAGTTAGGCGCACTGTGTGCTTTTTAAATGACTGGCATATTTTCAAACGACCATGGTAGCAAGATTTCACGCAATATATTGACGTATTTCTCCTTAGTGAAAATTTCTTCTATATGGTGTATTTGACCAATCCCATTCCAAGAGAAACATACCCAGACATTGAATTTCACGCCGCCGTGCGTGACGATAGTTGACACATATCTCGGATCAACCTCTGTCTCTGGCCGTCTTATATATTTTATACTATCTCGACTAAGGCGGTTGAATTCCGATTCGTCATGCAGACCACATTTTTCCATCTAATGGTACGCGGCATTTTCTTTGCTTTAATGTCGCCAATGGCTTCTTACGTGAAATTCGTCCATGAAGTCCAACCTCAACCAAACGACGAGGGACAGTTCGTTTTGATTTTTGTACATCGTATTATCCCATTATTTCGCGCTGGATATCCGCAGGATTCTTACGGGAATCGAATCTTGCTTTGCTCACAGTTTGGTGATCCATGTGTATAGAAGTCTTACGCGGTCTTTTTTCATCAAATACCATCTTTTTTGAGCAATTTAGCTGAGTTGCAATCGCTTGATAACTCATGCTGGTCCTTCGAAGCTCCACAATTGACTTGCACAGGGCCGGCGTACTACTTTTGCCACTACCCAAGATTAAAGGTGTTCAAAGAAGCTAATTTAGTTAACCAGTGTTCTTACAAGCAAAAACAATAAAAACTCACTTCAATTTTTTTAATAAATAAGAAAAGTTCATAAATTTTACAATAAATTAAATTTTTTTCCAATTAGTTGGCACAGTCAAATCTGAGGTTGGAACAGAAAATCGCTCGAAAACTTGATTAACGTAAAAAATTGAGCTCAATTCGTTATTTTTTTTAAGATTATGTGTCCATTATTCATATTACGTATAATTTTAGTTAGTCTCCATAGAGAATTAAACCAGAAAAATCATGAATTGCGCAACCAATACCTTTGTTTCCAATTAGTTGTCAACAGCTGTGTATGTATATTTATGTATACAAATTTAACAGCTTGAATTCATTGGCGGTTTGACATAAATGCGATATTTATTAAATGAGTTATTTGCTTAGCTAATTGTTTGACTTATAGAAAAAGACGTCATTGGTATTCGAAATGATTAGAAATAAAAGTATTTGTCAAAAAGGGCACGATTTATTAACAAATAACTTGTGTGAGTGTGCTTAGCACTGAATGAATAAATATGTATATAAATGTAGAGGTTGGCTTTATTTTGACAATATTATAATTATTCTGTTTGACGTGTGCTCCATGTGATGACGCAAACTAAAAAGCGCTACTGTGCACACAACACCAAATACGTTATTTTGCACACGACACCAAAGACGCTCCCCTGGAAACGATATGACCACGGACAACCAGAGACGACAACCACAGACGCTCCTGAGCAAACGACATGACCACATGACTACAGAAAATAATCACGGACAACCACAGACGCTTTTTAGCGTTGTCACATCGGACACTTGCAGTTTTGCTGTTTGCCTGGGTGAAAAGGTAGAATTAGCTTTATTCAATGCCTCTCAAGACGCATCATCACGAAATTTCGTTCCACTTTTTTGTACTTACACCTCGCTGAAGAAGTTCCAATTCAAAAATTGTAAAAACAAGTAAAATCAAATTTTAAGTTAAACGCTTTTATTGATGCAGATAATATACTAAAACCTTAAAAAATAATTTTAAAGGTGCCAGGTACCGGCCATCACACCACTCCTCTCATCAATCCATTCACACAAAGTCAGAGGGAGCAGCAGTTACTGCCACATTGTCATTACATTAACTAAGACCTATTTAAGTTTCACTTCTAGCACGCGCACTTAGTTGCAGGCGAATTTTATTAAATATATTTTACTAAAAAGGCCTCGGCGACGTTCGGGATTTGTGTAGAATGGAACTGTAAACTGTAAGTGAAAATTTCTTTAGTCTAGTTAACCGTATTTTGGTAGTTCAAAATCGTATGAGTTACAAATTTGGTGTGGGAAAAATGCCCCAAGTGAAGGGTCGTAATCAAAATGTCGGTCGATTACGACCCAGATGTATCGGTCGACCTCATAACAATTACAAATGTTTGCCAACATTGCAATTCTTTGAAGTTTCAACACGAAACGCTAGTCTTATGTTGGGCGGCATTTGTTACTGCTGATGTTATTGCTTTCTGGCCAAGCAACTCTATCAAAGATTTCCTGGCAGAATATACCAAGCTACCACAGTTGCTTGTAAATGACATTATTTAGAGTCAATATTATTGAAGCACTAGGTTTTAACCCAACTTTTAAAGTAATTCAGCCTTTTATACAATGAACTTAATTAGTTTAATTAAGCGCACCACCTATAGCGAAGTGCAGAAAACGTCTCCGGGGTAGCTTGTTATCTATATATAGTGCACGAAAGAAGATTAGGGCTTCTTATATTTTTCAAAAAAACTTAATAAATGGCAACAGTTTTTTCGTTTTTTTCTTCATAAATATATTCAACAATTATTTACAAGTATATCACAAAAATTCTTTCCATCTCACCCCTTCCCATAAACAAGAGCGATACACTCCATTACATTGATACACCTTTAGATTCCACATCTAAAAATCCCCCTGTAACTCTTACTAGTCCACCAGTTCCTAATTCCCATCCTGCTCCACAACCATCACCATCATACCCCCTTTGCCATTTATCGCAATTCCAGATTCTCCCGCTCAAACCTTTAGTCACCCAACGTCTCCTCCTCCATCTCTCACCCAACCTCCACCCACCAATATCACCACACCTACTTCCGTGCCTATAACTAATCCAACCCATGCTGAATCACCCGCGGCTCCTAAGTCCCATCCTTTCCATTAGTTCTTCAAGCAGGACCTCTATGTAGGCAAAATTCTTGTTGGGCTACTTAGCAGGCGAATCTTGTAGGCTAACATTACGGACTCTTAGTTTCTATGAAGACTCCTATCACCTTGGCGCATTCAAAAACAAAACGAAGAGGGAGATGTAATCACTTAAATTCTTTTTTCTTTATGAAATAACTAAATAAATAACTAAAATTTATTTAAAATGCATTTATACCTATTTTTCGCGCTAGGTAAGTCGAAAAAATCGAAGTTGAATAAAGTTAATTCTCCCTTTGTTACCAGGCAAACAGAAAAACAGCAAGTGTCCGATGTAAAAACGAAATCAAACTGGCTGCGCTGCTGCGAATATCAGGAAAGACAAAGAAATAAGCTATGGCTTAACACGAAATAACAAAGCGTGTTAATTTTTTTTGTTGTTGCTTATTTGCGGAATATAAGGGAAGTCAAAGAAAAAGATATACCTGCGTTTATAAGGATGTTACTCAAATATACTATACTTGGGTATAGTATGCACTTCTATATTTACAAATTTTGTGTTTGCTCACTATGGAACTTGTGTGTTCAATACTTGTGAACGTTCACTGCATTTGACCTTGATTCTTCAACAACTATTTGCTTAAACAGCCGAAAATTGATTTGGTTGGATTCGACAAGAAGTTGCAATCAAAAATAAAAAGCCAGCTATTGTTTGAGTCTGTTGTGTAGGTAGCGGGTGTGGATGAGATTGTGTTAGTTTCTTATTGGTTTTTGGCCTGTTCTGAAGTATGACAACAGCGCACAGCAACAATTGTGTGTATCTCTCGGTATATTTCTGTGTGGTTTCACTTTCTGATCAAGTGTTCATTTTTTCGGCCGCCTGGTATTTTCATTTCATTAATATAAAGAATTATAGGCGATATAATATATAAGGCAGCCATGCTAGTATGGGCTCGATTTCGTGTCTAGTGTAATATTAATGAAATTCAGTTTTTTATTAATATAATAATACTAGCTAGATCCGGCAAACGTTGTTGTGCCCAAAGAATGTTTTGATATTGATAGGTAACAAAACAATGTGTTATTATTGATAATCTTCATAAATTTTTATTTTACGTACAATCTATATATAAAATCGCAATGCATTTAAAACTGTATTAGTGAATGGTGAATGACAAAGCGTGATATTAATACTGTAAACAAAAAGGGCATAAGTTACATACAATATGCATCACAAAACAAAACAGATTGATTTTACTTTGAAGCAGTTCAAAAGATTTTATAAAATTTGAAAAAGAACTCTGTGCCTACTCTGTGTACGTATCATGAGATAAAACTTACATCTACTAACTTGGGTTTGGAGGTGATTAATTCTCACAGTTGCCGCTGTCACTACCGACTTTTATCGCACCCAAATCCGCTGGCGTCTACCCTCACCCGTATCTCAAGAAGGCGTAGACTGAAGATGCTACACCCGCATGATCTTCCCCTAAGAAGGAATCAGCCTTTTATGCCATTGCCTTTTCGGCGCAATTAGTATCACTTTTAATTTAGTCGAAGTCAATTTTCACGTCATTATTTTTCTTAGTCCGACAAATGTGTTATGCAGTTTACTGCGATAAACGTTATAATCTAATTATATATAAAAAAAAACAAAAGGGTTGGCGATCCGGTAATTTTTTTTTACGGGAGAAATATTGTCTCTATATGAATATATACTCTTTGGCACTACCGACAATAATAAACTATTTATGGCAATTTCTACACTTATTTCAATAAATTTACTTTTTTTTTTTCAGCATTTTTAATTGTTTGTTTATATTTAACTGAGAAGAGAGAGATATTTAGGTACGTACTACGTATGTTCAGTTCTTTAACCATAAACTGGTTGTTGTCTCACAACAAACGGTCCAAGTCGCCTACATCTTTCTTATCGGTAAAGACAATGGATTCTCTTGCAAATGACTTTCCCCAATTTCGCTTTACGATTATACTGGCGTAACCCGTCAACAGCCAAGAAGAGGAGCAAGCTTTATTTATTTACACAATTTTCTCGTCCTCAGCCCCTACTCAACGGTTAATTGCAAGTTTCCGTGAAATTGTTCGCTTCATAGTGAAGTCGGCTTAAATTCATCAAGTTAATGTGTGAGTAAACTTTCTATGTATGCGCACTGCAAGTGAAGTGCCAAACAACAACATTCAATAGAGCGAGCTTTACCTGTTAGGCGTCGTGAAACAAATTGAAGAGGAGAAGCAACACAAATTGAGAAATGTCAGAGAAACAACGATAAAGAAAATTAGTTAAAACATTGGCAAAAGAAGGATGGGTTTCGGAAAGCCTGTGGAAATATTAAATTATAATATATAGAATTAGCAGGGACCCAGCGCGTTGCTACCTTCGAGTGCGTCACGCTCTTCGGATGTTTCAGTAGATCTGCGCTCTGTCTTTTTCTGCTATTATTTCGTTTATCTTCCACTGTTTGACAAATTTGAGACAAATACTTTTTAATAGAATTCATGATTTGTGTGAAAGTGTGCAGAGACCTTATGCGTTTGGTTCTTTTTAAGGTTCTAATTACTTACACAAGCTTTGGAAAAGACAACAACAATCGCCGCGTCTTATGCACTGCTCAGTTATACCATCACAACGCACCCTCGTATGAATACACACACGTACAAATATGCGCTTTTTAATACATACTAACTAAGCGTGCCTCTTGTTTCGTTCGTTTCGTTAATTTTCATACTCATACTTGTTTGATGTTGCTATATCTCCTATTATTGTTATTTTTGTTATACTTGTTTCTGTGGCTGTTGCTCTTTCTTTTTCTTGGCCATTATTATAAGCACGTTGCGATTGTTCGCTTTGTAATCGTTGTTGCTACTTGTTTTGCTACTTCAGTTATTGCCATCTCAACATTGGTTTAGGTGTTTCGTTGTTATTGCTTTTGTTTGTTATTGCAGTTGCTGTGTTGGTGTTGTTGTCGACGCGAAGATATGCCACTCAACACAACTCTCGGAGTTTTAGCTCACCTGCCCTCGATTCACTACCCGACATCAAGAGTCACTTGCGTTGCGTCGGCTTTTGTGTTTTATTTTACTTCCCATTTTTTATTCTATTTTTATTTTATTTTATTTTACAGTTTTTTTTTATATTGTTTATTTTATACTGCGAAGTCGCTTTCGCCTTGCTTTAAGTAAGTCAACAAAATTGTGTTTTCCATTTTGTCAGTTGAGTTTGAAGCATTAAAAGTTTAAGTACGTCGGCGCTTAATAATTTTTTTCGAAAAATGTGGATTCTTAAAGTGCTACGATTGTTTGAGAAAGAAGTCGCATTAAACTGAAATTGCTACCGTTTGCGTTTCATCTGTTCGTTAATTTTTTTTTTAAAGAATGCACAATATTCTAAAGAAAATTTAAAAAATTGAGATTAGCCATAGGAGCCAAGTTGAAGAAAACAAAAAATAATCTAAGATATAAAAGTATCTCAAGTGAACCAATGATTTAAATATAACTTTTTATTTCTCTATTTTGCATTGGATATTAAAGTCTAATAAATACAATGAACGTAAATTTATACCGCATTTGAAGTGTGCAGTTGGCTGAAAGGTCACTCAGCGCTTCAAAGCGAGGTAGACAAGATTGACAGAACCACATAACTGTAAAGGGGAAACAAAGTTTAAAGGAAAACCAGTTTATAACTTAAATAAAAATAAAAAAATATTTGAAAAAAATCAGAAAAACGTATGCACTGAACCGAAAACAAATAGTTATAATAATAATAATATATATATAAAGTGAGCTTTTAAAGTGGATTGTGACATGAACTCTCATTGAATGCTTAGTAAAAGTGTACCTGCATACATACATACACATGTACGTACATTTATTTGGGCAAGGACAGTGACACAGAAGCGAAAAAAAAAATTGTTATTAATACACATACATACATATGTACCTCAGCACAACGAATGCTTGAAAAACACACAACGGAGAATGCCACCAATAATAGGATATACCACAGCAACATCAGAGCTTAAGCGACAGCAATAGCAATATCAACAATAGCCAGAAAACGAGAGGGCAAACGATCGTCGTACTATTTGTCTGACCGCGTTCTGCAACGAGTACCATTGAGAGCGTGATTGTTGTAAACCAGTGGGAGTTTTGGGTCATCGGCGTACGAAGACGAGTGGCATCTGGAACTATGATGTTACTATCTTCACTGAAGCTGGGTGGGTGCCAAATGAAAAATAATTGTTACTTAAAACTTGCTGTTGTTGTTGTATTCCATCTGATATAAAAATTCCAGGGAAGTAATTGTGGCAATTGAAATAGACACAATATTAACAAAGGATACGGTTAACTAAACTTGTCTTGAATAAATTGCTATCTGTTGACCTCTGGGATGATAGCTCCGAATTCTGTTCCCTGTGCTATCGTTGTTCATCTTTGAAATTATATAGAGAAAGTTCATTTTATTAGGAGCTTGCACTGGTCACTGATATCTAATGGTCAAAATTCAAAGTGTAAAAAGCTAGTAAACATCTAAGTAATTCGATGGTTTTGACATGTCTCATGAGTGAAAATTCGATTTCAAACCGCTTCAAATCGCAATGTCATTGCTTGCTACTGTGACCGGTGATGAAAAATAAATCTACTACAACAATCCCAAGCGCACAAAGTCATGGGTTAACCCGGGAGAGCCATCCACATCGACACCGAAGCCGAATATTCATGGTCATAAGGTCATACTGTGAATATGGTGGGATCAGCAAGGTGTAGTGTAAAATCGCAGGAAACTGTTACTGCAGATGTATACCAACCTCAGTTTAACTAATTGTTGCTATAAAGGCCAGCAATAGCGAGCAACAGACGCAAAGTCATTCTATTGCATGACAACGCCAGGCGTTGCGAGAGTTATGAAGGATAACTGTTGGAACTGGAATGGAAAGTTCTGCTGCACCCAGCGTACTCACCACACATATCACGTTTTGATTACCACTTGTTTAGATCCTTGCAGCATGTGTTGGATGATACACAGTTTCGAATTACTGAGGAAGTATGAAAATGGATGATGAGATCGCTGCGAGACCACCATTAATTTTCTAAAATAACTTTGAAACTATTTATTTAAATTTATCTTAAAACGTTTATTAAGCCCCATGCAACAACCCTTTTCATTTGATATATCACACAAATCATTCGGCCCAGTATATTCGGAGCAAATTGGCTGTAAAAGTGGTACAGACAGACACACAAGTCATTCTATTATGGTTCCGTTTTTCACTGATACGTATGGAACCCTAAAAATTGCCAGACTGTATGCAACCACCTAATATATAATAGAACGATTTTAATGAAACGAACTGTACCCTCGTGAATCCACTGTCGGACAATGAGTTGGTGATATTAGAATTGACAGCACTGAGACTCGCCCGGAAGCCACATTAAGGTTCTCCAGCCACTGCTTTGAAATAAATAATAAAAGGAAAAGGGGAAAAGAACTCGACGGCAAAAGGAAATATTTTCATCTGAAACTTACAACTGCCAAGTGTGCTAAATTCGTGGCCACCATAGTAATCTATGCTTTGGTTAGTGAAGAATGGGACTTCATCTGCTTGAGTGATTTGAATTACTTCGATTCGAGCGAAGCAGCCAAAGCAGATTATTTTTCCTTTACCCTGCGTGCATTTTAGTTATAATCAATGATGCCCAGACCACGAAAGAGAAGCTTACGGGGGTTTTTGTTTGAGAAGTCTCCTTTGTTTCGGGTTGCATTTAAAAGGCTTCTCTTACGTGTCGGTTCATTTGAAGCCCAAAATAGCAACTTTGCCCAAATTCTGAAGATTTTACTGTACGCAAAAGCAGTTACGTAGCCAAAAATATGAAATTAATCTGATCTTCCATCAAAAATGATTTTTTCGGTTTAAGAAGGGACCAGGAGAAATATCGAGAGATATAATGTAAATAAAGTAGGTGATAATATCAGAGACTTCAAATAATAGTTGTCGGTCAATTTTAAAACTAAAAAATATAGTGGTAGATTGGAAATGAGTATATGGAAATCTTCCTTAATTTTTATTTATATATCCATAGAGGCTATCAAGCTCAAATTTTAACATGGGTTCTGTTCGAGTTTTTATCGGTTTTTTCTTATTTTGGACCCGTTAGGTGACATTGGGGTGGAGTTATTTCTATTATTCAGGTTTACGTATATATAGAAAGCTCACTGATACACAGAGTAGGCACCGAATTTTCCTTAAAATTTTATAGAATCTTTTGAACTGTTTCAAAGTAAAATCAATCTGTTCTGTTTTGTGATGCATATTGTAAGTAACTTATTCCCTTTTTGTTTACAGTGTTAATATCATGCTTTGTCATTCACCATTCACTAACACAGTTTTAAATGCATTGAGACTTTATATATAGTTTGTACGTAAAATAAAAATTTATGATGATTTTCAATAATAATACACTGTTTAATTAATTTGTTACCTATCAATACAGACAAATGTACAAACGTTCTTTCTGGCAAAACAACGTTTGCGGGTCCAGCTAGTATATATATAAAAAAGCAAATAGCGTGTGTTTTCTCTGCTGCCGGTATTTTTCTCCAATTTAGTTTTTTTTAATTTTTATTTTCAATTATATTTTTTAATGTAGATAATTACGGTAAGAAAATCGGGGCATACTTTTTTTAGTTTTTAAAGGCAAATATACTTTTTTTAGTATTAAGTTTTTTTAAAACAACTATAAGAATAGAAGTATAATACGTTTTGTACGGTTTTTCGCTGTTTCTGCTATGCTTCTTCTTAATTTTTGTGTTTGTTTTGTGAGTTGCTTGCTTAATCAGATATTTGCTAAAGCCAAAGAGAACTTATCTAATACTCTTAGCTAAAGCAGAGAGTGCTATCTTATGAATAACAGTGGGAGCTCAAAAGCAAAGAGTATACATCAAATGACTTCTCTCTGATAAAGTATGAAATAAAGCAAGCGGCAGGCACATAAGTCAGTCGTGCACCACATACTAGGCATTGTTAGACAATTTCAAAGCTAATACAGCAGAAGCTAATTTGAGTTTCGTTGCAAAGTTTCTAAGTATAGACTTACCGCCCTATTTTGTGCACTCTATCAAATGAATAAATAGATTTTAATAGACAGTAAGTGATAAAACATATTTACTGGATTTTTTAATAGAGTTGCTCATTTAGAAAAGCTTTTTACACTATTTATTGCCGCTTTTTTAACGCCTCCTCATCAGGTGATGTCAAAATATTTCGCACACTAACAACACACTGCTGAAATGGAGAGCAACGTGATTTGCTGCATTTTTGCAATCTCTGGAAAATGATGAAAAAATTGTTACTATTATGACAAACACCTTTTTTGTAATAGTGTAGCCAAAGAGTATTTATTCATATAGAGGTTACATTTATCTCAAAAGCTTTTTGAGATTTTTTCAAATAAGTAGAAGCTATAAGAATATGTTCCTTTTCTGCTATTACATCGAAGTAGCAGCGCAGGCCACTGTTTAGCAACGTCATTCTGCTAATTACTGAACGCGAATTCTTGGCGCGAATTAGCATGAAGAGGAATTTCTGTGTACCTTTGTTCTGGTTGTTTTGATATTGTTGTGGGAATGATAGCGAAAAAGCAACATGTATTGGTTTGGCGCGATTTTTTAAAGAATGAGGAACATGATTTTTTTTATTACAAATCCCACCACCTACTTGTATGGATTTTGTTGGGACTTTTAATGAATGAGGCCCATTATTTATAACTAAAATTGATATAAAATGCATATTTTGCGCTAGGTATGTCAAAAATCGAAGTTGAATACAGCTAATTCTACCTTTACTACCATGCAAACAGAAAAAACAGCAAGAAACTGCTAGTGTCCCATTGTCCCATGTCAAAACGAAATCGAACCAGCTCCGCATTGCGAATATCAGGAAAGACAAAGAAATAAATTTGGCCTTTGACCACCCAACAACGAAGCGTGTGACATTTGGTTTTTTCTTATTTTCCGAACATAAGGGAAGCCAAAGAAAACAGATATCAATGACTGAAAATATGCCAGTCATTTGAACTTTTCAGCGAGGTAATGACCCAAAACACACAGCGCGCCTAACTAAACAATTCTTAGAACAAAACGCTGTATTAAAACAGAAAGGCTTTCCCACCAAATATTGACGTGTTAAATAAACCAAAATAACGTTTCTTGTACTTTCTTTTGTTTTTCGCCAATAAATTTCATGTTTCCAATTAGTTGACACAGTCAAATCTGAGGTATGAGCAGATAATCGCTCATAAAAGTTATTTAATTTCGTTATAGTAATTAAACCAGAAAAATCATAAATAGCTCAGCCAATACCTTTTGTTCCAATTAGTTGTGAACAGCTGTATGTACATAAAACAAAGTCGGGTTAGGTAAACCACTTATAATTCAAGAACAGCTGGACCGATTTTAATTATCTTTGATTTTTTGGATTCGCCTCCAGCCCGAATAGCAGAATAACTATTAATATATCAGTTCATCAGTTTTCCGTTTTAAAATATGTCAAATTTAAAATCGGAAGTTTGTTAAAGAAAAATTAAAAAAAAAGTTTAACTCAAATCCAAAGTTTAGTGCGCAGCATTCGTCATACACTAAACTCGTTTTCTTTTTTTCTTCAATGCAACGGAACGGGTTTAGTGATAAGAAAACTGATGATCCATGTGGTTCCTGCGACGATAGTTCAAGGAAAATTCAAAGGTGACGAAGTTCTAATTCTCATAGCTAAAGCAATTTTCTTGCTAACACCCCATTGATATACTTGATTTTTGCAGCTTCAGCAAGAATGCAGGGAGAAGGAGAAGTAGGAAAAGCGCCAATGGACCGCCGTACAGCTGCGTAATAGGGCGAATGTATGTTTCTTAGACCAAAGATGGTCAGGCCATAATCGATTTTGGAGAGCATTAGGGCACTTTTTATGTTGATGAGGGTATTTATGTGGATACTGGAGTATTTTGAGCTTAAAAATTTAATAATGATTCTAATTGTGTTTTTAAGTTGATACAATGTTGCTTAAAAAGTAATTTCGAGTCAAAAGTTATTCCTAATATTTTTAAGTGATCAACCACTTTTATACATTTGTTTTTGAAATAGATTGCATCGGTGCTTCCAGCAGATATGCAACAGTTGGCATTTTTCGATGAAGAGGGATGCTCCAGACAAGATTCTCCACTATTCCAAGTCATTTAAAATGTAGGAGAATTTATCTCTTGCAGAGTCGTTATCTTTGATTTTGGTGAAGAAGACGGCATCGTCAGCATAAATCGATACATTAATATCTTTATATCCGGAGAATATAGTGTTTATTAAGGTGTGATTGGTCATAAAAGCCTTTATAAGATTACAAACGCTGGGAACAATACCCCAGCGCTCAAGTCGATTGAGCATTGCAATCAGACCCACGCGATTGAATGTCCTTTCAAAATCAGTCGCTAAGATGGATGATGATTCTTTGACGAAAGGGCGTCAGACTCGAAGTGTTGAATGCGCAATAACGTGTCCATTGTGCTATGTAGCTGTTTAAACCCAACATTGTTATGGGAAATAAGGTGGTGCAGGGATATAAACCACATTAGCCTACGTGCTACAACTTCTTTAATAATTTTCGCTAGGCAGGAAAGAAGAGAGATAGGGCGGAAACTATTGATATGGTGTGGAGTCTTTATGGGCTTAGGGATTGGTAAAACAATGGCAGATTTCCATGAGTGTGGATAGGTACCTGAGTCCAGCATACAATTATAAATATGGACAAGTTTCTTCTTGAGTGGTGAGAGTAGGTTTTTTAACATGGGATAACATATCCTATCCGAGCCGGGAGTCTTCCCTGATGCTGTGTGAATTACAGCTTCGTTTTCTACCATAGTTAAATTGGCTTCTTAGTACCTAGCGGTCGCCGAAAGACGGTTGGGGTGGTATGGGTGGGATTGATATAAGTGTTTTTGTTGTATGTATTTGGGTGGGAAGTTTCCATTTGACGAATACGTAATACCAAATACTTCATCGATCAGATAACCAGGCCAACAGAAAAAACAGCAAAGGTCCAAGTGATATTGAAGAACGAAAACAACGAACAAACGAAGTAGCGTAGACCATTTGTGTTTTTTTATTTTATATTTGTCAATAATAAGGGAAGACACGGAAAGAAGACAACAAACGTCCAAGTGGTAGACTGAAAAACTAAATCAAAACAATATATACGAATATTAAAGAAGACCCAGAAATAAATATGCAAATGCTCACGCAACAACGAAGCCTGGACCATTTGTTTTTTCCTCCTTGCCGATCACAAGGAAAGGCAAAAAAGAACACAACACAAAGTAAGGATGACGTAACTTGCTTTGGGCGATCGAGACTCGAATTTCGCGGTGTTCGTGTCTATTCTTATACATCAAACTTTCAAAATCTCGAATACTCAATATTGTTATATTCGAGGTATAGAAGTTCGATCTATGGAAATTCGACGGTAGTTAGAAGTTTCACTTGGGTTTCTTTGGCTGTTCAATGAACGTTAATTTACTGTATTTGCTATTGAAATGGATTTAATTTTCTGCCACAACCGAAAATTGTCATCAAGAAGTTGAAGTCAAAAAGCAAAAATTGCATTATGTGGGTGACCTTGTTGTGTAAGTATCGTTCGCGTAAGAGATTGTGTTGGATTTTTATTGTCTTCCTTGTGTGCCAAATGTGTCGACACAATAATTGTTGTTGGGCTTCTCACTCGGAATATTTTTTTATGGTTTTGTTTTGTGATCGCGGAGTTTTTTTGGCCGTTTTTTTGGAGTTTTTTTGATGTGAAGAAGTACTGGCTGGCTATCTCGGCTTCTATTTAGTCTCTCCGTCCAATTTTTAAAGGAGAAATGTTACCTCTATATATTTATTGCTCTTTGGATTAACTGTCAGAAGAAATAGGAAGCTCAAAAGAGGAGCTTTCTCTACGCTGAATTTGTGAAGAAATATTTAGGAAGTTTGCTGAATAAGTTAAAATTTAAGGTTCTTGGCAAACCTTAAGACCTCTTTCAATTTATGATCCAGGTGAAATATAGGGTTGTAAGGACAGCAAAATCATTTCTTATACGTATATTATCATATTATGTGCAGAGCTTTTTAAAATACTAAATGAGAGTGGATGCGCAAAAAAAAAAAATAACAGGAAAATGTTCTCGTAGTTCTTCATTCTTTCTGTCCGATTTATTTTGCTTATTAAGTGTTTCTTTAAACAAGAAGTTGAGGAGAAACAAACCACAATTTGCGAAAAGCAAAGAGTCAACCGCAGCCGCAAGTGTAAAATACCTGACAAAGTCGATGGCGAAGAAGAAGGAACTGGTTGTTGCAAAGGGACACAATTTTTTTTATTGCTTTCCTCGTGCTATTGGCGAACTTACTATTTTCCTTTGCTGGAAATACCTTTGTCTTGGAGTCGGTAACACAGTGAACGAAAGGTTTGTTAAAAAAACAGGTGACCTTTCAAATTTTGGGCAAAGTTCAATAATTTTTAATGGTCGGTAGGAGATAGCTACGCCCACATGATCTCTCCGTAAGAAGGAACTAGTAGCCTTTTCAGTCATTGCCTTAACGTCTCAACTTTGCTCGCTACAAATTCACTAGCATCATATAGTACCACCACAGTCTATCACAAGTCCCATTATTTATACACTCCATTATTTATAATCGGACCAATGTGTTCCAAATTTTACTGCTATAAATATAAATGTTATTCCTTAAATAAAAAAAAAAACGAATTATCTACGCGTGGTTTAATTTTTTATGAACAAACACGTGTGTGGTTTCATGTAGTCTCTCACAACTCTTTCGTATACACGTACTTACAGCTGTTTAAAGTCTTCATATAGTGTCTACGCTATTTCCTACTCAAGAACGACTACCCTCCTATAGCTTGAGAAGTGATCTAGCTACTTATCCAGTGGCCTAGTTTAAAGTCCTAGCAGCTTCAAGCAACAAATAGACCGCAAAGCGCCTGACCAGATGTGTTCCCAACAATGCACTCTAGTTGGCCATTGTAATCAAAGCAGAACAGTTTGATCAGCTATACAGTAACTGTATCCAAGGTGTAGTATTTTCAGCACGATGGAAAAAACAGAGACTGTCTACTGGTTGAATTCTAGAACAAATCATTTGTAATAGAATGGAGGCGGTATTGGAACAAACAGGTGTCTTGTCGCGACTACAGTTTGGCTTCACCAAGGCGAAATTTATTAGAGCTAAAGACGACTGTACAGAGATCAATACAAGGCACAATAACTGTGATTACTGAGATTACTGAATTACTGAATACGTCGAATGAATAATGTAACATGTTTTTGTGCTGAAAAGCCGGGACATAAGTAGATTTTTTTCGGGATCACAGTATTAAATTGGTTGTGTATAGGGCCCATTCATTATTAAGTCATACTATAATATCGCTCAAACGTAGGTTTTGTTTTTTTAATTATTTGTTTTATTTTATTTTTATTACTAGTCCCGGTCCCGGCTTAACTGGGCATGTGTGTAGAATGAAGATGTAAACAGCAAGTGAAAACTTCTTTAGTATCGTTGAGCGATTTTTGGAAGGGCAAAACAAAGAGTATTCATTCATATAGAAAAGCTTTTTGAGCTTTTTTCAAATAAGTAGAAGCTATAAGAATATGTTACTTTTCTGCTATTAACATCGAACAACCAGCGCAGGCCGCTGTGTAGCAACCTCATTTTGCTAACTACTGAACTCAAGTAACTAGGCAAAAAGAAATATTAGAAGGTGGGTGCCTGTTGCGAAATCGAAGCAAGCGCTGTTTCCCCTTCCTGCTGTGTCTTTTTCAATTTTGTGTTCTTAGTGCGAATTACTACTATGTCCTATATCCCCTTGTGGGTCCTAGGGCCTCTACAATGCCTACGCGCCATCGAGTGCGGTTTCTGGAAATGTGCCTCAGCTCTCCCCAACTTTTTCCCAGTTACCGTGCTTCCTTTTCAACTGTTCTGCGCCATGTACTCCTAGTACCGCCACGTATCCTGCCATCCTGAGTAAGCGGGTTCAATTGCATCGCTTAGTTAGCTATGACATGTCGCCCTTTCGGAGTGTGTGACCAATCCACTGCCACTTTCGTCGTCGTATGGCTGTGCCTATAGGTTCATGGTCCGTTCTCTGACAAAGCTGTTCGTTAGAGATACGGCTTGGCCAGAATATCCTTAAGATGTAGCGTAGGCACCTGTTGACAAATGCTTGCAGCTTCCTCGTGATAGTGATGGTCACCCTGCAGATACAACATCGATATAGTAGCACGGATACAACGTTGGAACGGAACAGTCGTAGATTGGTGTTTAAGCTAATTGCATTACTTTGTCAAACTGTGGATAGCATCCCAAACGTAGATTTTGCTTTGCCAATGCGGTTGCCTATATCCAGTTCGGTTCCATCATCGGTTGAGACAATACTCCCAAGGTATTGGAAACTATCTACTCTCTCAACCGTCTGTCCAGCAATACATATATGAGTTGATGGGTTTGGTCGTAGGCTAATCCTTTTTGTTTTTGCCGAGTTAATTTTCAGCCCAACGACGCTTGCTTCCCTCTCCACATTTGCTGTCATTTGGTGAAGGTCCATTATTCTGTGAGACAGAAGGCATACATCATCGCTGTAGTCATGGTGTTTAAGTTCAGATGTAAGAGTCCATCAAATTCCTCCATTTCCTGTGGACAAGGCCGCATTCAGCACATCACTAATCACCAATATAAACAGTATTGGTGAAAGTATGCAGCCTTGCCGAACCCCACTTTGGACTTCGAATTCCTCAGACAACCTTCCTCTGTGTAACACGTGACATGTGGACCCATCACATGTAGCTTTAATAATTGCTATCTGGCACACCAGATAAATTCCCGGTTGACACTGTCAAACGCCTTTTCAAAATCGATGAACAGCAGGCGAAGTGGTGATCGATACTCAACACACTGCTCGATAATGATCCTTAAGTTGTTGGTGTGGTCGACACAGGAGGATCTAGAGCGGAAACCTGCTTGTTCGGCGTCGAGTGTGTCTTCGAGGTGTTCTTTAATTCTCTCCAGGATGATTTTAGCTATTATCTTGGCCACAGCAGGAAGCACGTAGATACCTCTCCAGTTTTCGCACTGCATTAGATTGCCTTTGGAGCTTGACGATCATTCCTTTCTTCCACTCGACGTCTAGAAGACTACTTCTAAAACGGCGACTGATGGTCGAATGGTCGATTTGGTTGGAGGTTGCTTGCCTGTCAGATGACACCCAACTGATTTTATGGCAGGCCTTGTGCTCAAATATGGTGCCACCTATGACAAGACGGTTTGCGTTTCAAAAGTCAACAAATCTTTCGCCGTTGTCATTGCGGTTGCGTAATCCGTGCCGTCCCATAACATGTTTGAGACCATTAGCTAATTCTACCTTTACTACCAGGCAAACAGAAAAAAACAGCAAGAAACTGCAAGTGTCCCATATCAAAACGAAATCAAACCAGCTCCGCATTGCGAATATTAGGAGACAAAGAAATAAATTTTGCCTTTGACCACCCAACAACGAAGCGTGTGACATTTATTTTTTCTTATTTTCTGAACATAAGGGAAGACAAAGAAAAAAGATATGCCTGCATGAATATGTATACTTTTTGCGTTCATGCAAATTTGAACTCAACAACGAAACACGCGCTGGGGGCCTCACCTCTGATAAATTTGGTACGACAATCGGAAATTTACTGTGTTATGAAGGTGGGCGCGTGCGTGAATAAAATTTCCTCTTTTTTGCTACGCTCACGCAACAACAAAGTCTAGACCATTCGTTTTTTTTGTTCATTGCCGATCACAAGGAAAGAAGAGAAAGGTACACAACACAAAGTAAAGATGACGAAATTTGCTTTGAGCGATTGAGACTCGAACTTCGCGGACTGTGAGTATTTCTCGTACAGTCAAACTTCCAAATCTCGAATCACCATAATGCATAACAAAAGTTCAAATTATGGGGATATTCGAGTTGTGGAGACATATTGTATTGATTTTAAGCTATAAACGCACTCAATTCGAGTCATGGAGATATGCAAACCCAAGCAAACTAACAGCAATATGTTACGCTGCATAAGTTGAACAGCCAGCAATTCTGTTGATGTACAGAATCAGTGTCGTATTCTAATCGTTTCTGAAGAGACTCTTCCGTCCGGCCATTTTTTTAAGATAGAAACGTAAACTCTATATGAATAAGTTTTCTCTGGGGCAACATGTTATGAGTTCGCGTCATGCTATGGTTTATTTCTTTTGTCTTCAGTCGCTCATCTTCTTCGAGTTCTGTCGGTCCTCTAATATATATAAATGAACATACATACATATTTTACTACTATTACTTTTCTTCTAGTAATTTGACCTTTCCTCTTGTCAATTCTTATTCGATATGTACCCAAACGCTGACTACGCTGTTCCTCAGTGCCTCACTGTCAAATTTGGAACGCACTAATTTGATTTTATCGATTTGAATTAAACTTTTTTTATTATTTTCCTTTGACAGACAGAAATAATCTAAGCTCGAGAAACTCAGAATAGCCGCGTTTCTCTTTCTTGGACGTAACACACAAGCGCTTAAT
The DNA here is from genome assembly GCA_035041755.1 of Cacoxenus indagator. Lineage (NCBI taxonomy): Eukaryota > Metazoa > Arthropoda > Insecta > Diptera > Drosophilidae > Cacoxenus > Cacoxenus indagator. Next base: position 835,335 of record JAWNKX010001101.1, read on the forward strand.
TATTTCGTTTTTGTCTACGAACCTGTACAGATTTAACAGAGTTGTAGTTTTTTTCTCTTTTTTTGAACAACTCAATTCTCAGAGGTTGCTTTGTATTCGTTTGTTTACAGTTCACGGATCACATCAATTGGCCTTAATATTAGGCGTATTTGCCAACACATTTAAGCATTCATTTTTATTTATATAGATTTTGATTTACTATTATTTTCAATGATAACAATTATATATATTTTCCAAATGATAGCTATTAAAATTAAATGCTATAAACTGCATTTGTGTGTTTAATGGAATATTAACGTGTGTATAGTATCAACTCGTTATTTCGTTCTTAAAGGAAATAAGGGTCGTCGCCAGCGGCTTGGGATGCTGTTTGAGGGGAGTTAACGGATCTGTGCAGCGTGGTCTTTCGGACGAACCAAGATGTGCTCGTGATCCTCCGGAGTGCCCTGTTCTGACACACCTGCAGTTTTGGGGTGTTGTAGGCGGCAGTGGTGCCCTACATTTCAATTGTGTACTAACAAGGAGGGGCTATCACTTGCATGTAGAATACGTTTTTTGTTAGCAATAGATAGTTTATTTGAAGGTCAACATGGTTACATTCGTTAAATAGGATGGGTACTGTTTTCCTGTGAAGCTAAGAATGAACTGTACCACTCTGATTTGTAAGACCTTAAACATTTGTAAATAATTAATATTCTTACACTTAAATTTAATAAAAATACAAATGTTAATAACTCCAACTAATAAAATTGTTCCTTATAATTTCACGTATGTGGCAAAATAGCCAACAAAAATGGCAAAGTTAATTAGTTCCTTTGTGGTAACGTACAATATAATTAAGCCGTCTTCAAGCTATGCGACTTTAAGCATTTTGACAAAGACGCCATTCAAAATACACAAATTCCGTTCTTTCTCATTTAGACGCCAAACGTATTTATGGGTATTTAAGAGATCGCTTGGATTCCTTAACCCTTAACCCAATTCTGACTTTTGTTTCGATTTTTTTATTTGGCTATCTTGAGGGACACACAAAATATCAGGGACTTTATGTGTTCCTTATTTGGAACCGCTGATTATCAACAACTACGAATGTGTGAAGGAATTAAGTCACATTAAAATTTAGAGTATTTGCTATTCTCTCATTCAACGGAAGTGTTGCTGGAATCTTAAAAGTAGGCATTACTTATCTTTGAAAATGTTTTCGGCAGCTGATGGATGCAATGTCGGCATTTTAACTTTGACATTCGCGTAGCACATCCATCGTGTTTCATTGTGAACTTAAGTGAACAGTAAGCCCCCCACTCCTTACCTCTTTTGACAATATTTTCAATGTAATGTAAACTATAATCGTACGATATTGAAATGCAATAAGATTCAAATCATCATGTACTGTTCGTCTAGATAGAGTAGCATGTAAACGTACTCTCTCTATTCTTGCGGCATGTCTATCTAACTCTAATGCGCGCGAATAAACTATTCGTTGAGAAACTCAAATTCGCTTACTTTTACAAAGCACCGTTTGTAGGCATACTTTTTGATCAAGCAATTAACACAATAAAGATTTAAAAACAAAATTAGCGTTTGCTTCGATTTTAATTCACGCGTCGAAAATGAAATGAAATGTTCTTTCAAATACATTTGCTACGATACGCTTGCATTGTACTATGCCTAAAATCTTCGCGCAAGTACAAGAAATAAGTTGACAAAGATTTATCGCAATGCGTTGAATGTTATACATACATAGATACATAACTGGTCAGGACAACTTGATTAACGGGGCTCGACCTCACGTAAAATGTCCCTACACGCATTCCTGTCTTGCGCCAACCTTCTGCTGTTTTAATGCCCAAGTTCAACAGAACTGCGTCACTTGGTCCTTTCACCGTAGTCGAGGTCTTCCTTGCCGTGTAAGTCCTGCCAATACCACGTCAAGTGCACGACCAGGTGGATTATCTTCATCCATGCGAATAACATGTCCAAGCCAATGGATACGTTACAGGTTATTCTGTTTGACTACGTCAATGTAATCGTATTGACGTAGAAAGCTGGCCATTCCATAGAATACGGTAGTCATTACTAATACGAATTGGGGCCAAATATTCTTCGAAGAATCTTTCTCTCGAATAACTCCAGAGCTGCTTCATCGGTATAAGACACAGTCCACAATTCTGCACAATACAATAGAACTGGCAGGATGAGTGTCTTATACATGATTATCTTTGTCTGATGAGAGAGGGCCCTACTACCTATTGAGCGCAACGTAGCATCTATTGGCAAGAGTGATTCTTCTTTTTATTTCCATGTTGGTGTCATTTTTGCTGGTGACTATAGAGCCAAGATATATGAAGTCCTTGACTACCTCGAAATTACCTACCTCCTATCTTGACTGAGCATCTCGTATCAGTCAACGTCATGATGCAGAGACAGACCAATTTTGCGGGGACTCCAAATTCAGACATGGCTGGCAATCTCGTTTGGGGCTGTCAAATTCTGCCTTGTAGTCAATGAAGAGGTGGTGTGTGTTGACTCGATTTTTGTAGGTTTTTTCAAGAATTTGACGTACTGTGGATATTTGGTAAGTTGTTGATTTGCCAGGTCTGAAGCCGAATTAATAGGGGCCTTGATAGGACCTTATATGCAATGGGAAGAAGGCAAATAGTTGGTGCATCAATTTTCCAATAATTGATTGGTAAGCCGTCGTTACTAGCACTTGCATAGCCTTCAGGTTGCTTCATATATACATTGTCGGTAAGGTCACTATTTAAATATCATACGTCATTTGATACAAGTAACACTTCAGTTCTACAGCGATATCTAATAATAAACTCATACACTCCAAGCGACACACACACACGTGAAAATATTTCCAGGTGGTTTACACCATACTGTTGAGATCATCCCTTTGAAACCAGACGGGCCTTAAATTCTATCTCACCATCAACGCCCCGTTTAACGCTGTATACCCATTTACAACCTATGGGCTTTTAGTCTTTGGTTGAAACTGTCATTTCCCAAGTTTGACTTTTAATCAAAGCCTCATATCCCTTCTGCATGGTTTCGTCGTACGTCTCTGGTATTGGTACGTCGTTGTCAAGCAGTGTACGAAGTAGGTTGTACTCCTTTTGTGGGTGGCCAGGTTTCCCGAACCGCAGAAATCTAGGTCTACCAGTCCCACTCGAATCACAGCTACTTCCTCTGCACTTTGGTGGCTGTCAGTGCTGCTACTACATCTTCAGAATTTTCACCAGTCTCTTTTCAGCGTCATACAGCCGATACGCTTTTGCTGTTGCGGAATACTCCACCATACGGTATTCTATACCCTATGGTTGAAACTTTCTCTTTCGATAACCTTTCTCCGGTTTCTTATCAGTCCAGACTTCCATTGATGTCTTGTCGATTAACGCAGTTGTTGGTGATCTGTTTCTCAGATACACAGCTATATTCACTGCTTCAGCCCACAATGACTCGCCTAAGCCAGATTATGTCAAGGGCATATTGACATCTCCCCCAGAGTAAGATTCGCTCGTTCAGCAGTCGTCAGTTATCTTGTAATGCTAGTTGCTTTAAGAAAACCATCGAACGTATTGTCTACGTATTCGCGACCTTTGTCGATTCGAAGACACTTAAGTTTCTTTCCCGTTTGACGCTCAACCAAGTTTTTCAAGTTCTCAAACAATTAATCTTTCTTCCTAAGAAAATATATAAATATGCGTCTGGATTTGTCATCGATGAATGTTATGAAATATCTTGAACCTTTAATTGAACTTTAAACAAAAGGACCACACACATCGGTGTGTACTAATTCCAATAACTCACTAGCGCGGTTTTCAGTAACAATAGTTCATATAAAAGTCTCCGCGGCTTTTGACACTAGATGGTGTCCATAAATCTGGTAACACTTATCTGACTTGTCAAACGAGCATGTGTTTCAAAGGTGACATTTCAGGTTACATTTTTTGTGAAGACAGCTGTGTAATTCGTTACTCGTGTTAAAAGGTATACTGATTTGAATATGAATTAAATATATGAATAAATACGCTATGGGAGACTTTTTTTTATAAAAAGGGAAAAGCGCTCCAAAGCATGGTGAAAAGGCTGTAAGTGGTCGGCCTGCCATTGAAAGAAGCGTAGAAATTTTGCAACTGATGGAGCAAGACCGGCACGGAGACGGAGGCACTAAACATCAAAACAGTTTGGAATCATCTAATAAGAACAGGTTACTCAAAGAAGCTCGATGTTTGGGTGCCACATACAAAGGAATTCAATTGACCGAATAACCATCAGTAAAATGCTGCTGAATCGTAACGAAATTAAACAATTTTTGAAGCGAATCATTACTGGCGATGAAAAATGTATTTCATACGAGAATATCCAACACAAGCGATCATGGTCAAAGGCCGGTGACCTTCCACAAACGACTTCAAAGCCTGGATTGACAGAAAACAAGGTTATGTTGAGTGTTTGGTGGGCTTGGAAGGGAATTGTCTATTATGAGCTCCTAGAACATGGCGAAATTGTCGATTTGGTCCTCTACTGAGCACAACAAGGCCGTTTGAATGAACTGATCCAGAAAGAGCGACCAGAATTGGCCGACAGAAATGGAGATGTCTTCCATCATGACAATTGGCCACACACATATTTGATGACCTGGAACAAATTGACGGAGCTTGGTTGGGAAGTTTTGATGCATGCACCGTATAGTCCGGACCTTGCACCATCTGATTACCATTTGTTTCGGTCTCTGTAAAACTCTCTTCATAGTAAAAAAAAGGACGACGAAGGAATAGCCGCTGAAAATCACTTCGCCAAGTTTTTTCATAGAACTTCTACACCGATGGAATTATGAAACTACCCGTAAAATGGCAAAATGTCTTAGGTAATAATCAAGTAAATATGTACTTGATTGGAATAGATTTTGAATAAAGGAAATTTTTTTTCAAAAATGTACCAAAAAGCCGCTCAGACTGTTTATGAGACTTTTTATATGATCCAATATTTGGTGATGGCAGCACGTGAGTTCTATTGACGATACAAGTCTTACATGGCCTTTTGTAGACGATATAAATCTTTTCCATACCTTTTACTATCTGCTTCTTACAAATTTCTGTTAAACTATTGTAGTTTAAATGACCATATATGCTATGTCACAAAAATCGGTCTGTCTCTACTGCTGAATGTATACAAATTTCCATTTCTATTTGCACTCTAAATCTACTGCGTTTTATAACATTCGCACATCTCTTTCCGAAATTAATGACGCAATCGTTTTCTGCTGCTCTACTCGGCGACATAAAATTGCCTTTCATACTTCTCACATACAACAAATTGATGAGTTTCAACGTAAATTAATTTGTTTTTATTTTAACTTCGCATCTTCCCTCAGCACGCAAAAATCCTGCTCCACACCGCCCGATTGTTTCTTTGTTTTTCTCAAGCGTCGTAAATAAGCCCCTCTCGCAGCACATATGATTATCGCCCCGCTGTCCATTCACGTTGAAAGATCAAAAGTAACGTCGTCTAACATTCCCAACAAACTACATTGTATTTGTTGTTCCTTTTTAGCGTTGTTCTCTTTGTTCTCATTTACGGCGGCAGTGTGCTGCGACAGTGTTTCTAAATGTGCCCTTGCTGTGCACAGTTGAAAAACACGAAGTTTTCCATATTCCGCTTTGGCATATTTTTTGTTAATGTCTGCAAACGTTGTGACTCCGCTTTGGCGATAAGCGCGATGAAAATTCTCGGAATCGTTGCCCTTTCGGTCACTCTCTTCTTTTAGCTTTATACATAGTATGTCGAATGACGGCAACTCTCTTTCTCAGCTCTCATAAGACTTTGGTAAACCGGACAATAATATGAAGACTCGAAGCTCATCATATATGGCCATCCGCCATACGCAGATTTATTATCTTACTGATAAGTCCACTCGGCTGGTTTATACCTTTTAATTTCATCCACGCATCTACTGAAGACTCACGTTGCTTCACATGATTCAGAAGACATGGTTTCACACTCAAGATTATTGTTGCTAGCGCCTTTTGGTCCTTCCCACATCAATCCGCCGCTGCCGGCGCGTCTTCATGTTTCAGTTCTCCAGACGTCACATTCCAAAGCTCGGCGTGTATGGGGACACTCCTCATTTGGACATTTGGATTGGTGTCATAATTGCCCTATTCCAGCTTCTCTATCCGGTATAGTGCATTCATTTTCTTTATTTCTTTTTATATGTTAAACGTACAGCTGTTGACAACTAATTGGAAACAAAGGTATTGGTTAAGTTATTCATGATTTTCTGGTTCAATTCTCTATGGAGACTAACTAAAATTGTACGTAATATGAATAATGCGCATATAATCTTAAAAAAATAACGAAATGAAAATTATGTAACACTTTCCTGACGCTTTACTAAACCGCTTTAAATTTTTTTTCAAACAACACATTTGCGCTTATAACAACCGGCATACTTAATTTATTGATATTTTAGAGATAAATATGTTTTTTTAGTATTAAGTTTTTGCAAATCCACTACAAGCACAAGCACACAAAGTTTCGTACGTTTTTTGTCGTTTCTGCAATGCTTCTTCTTCATTTTTGCGTTTGTATTTGTGAGTTGCTTGCAAAACGTACAAACGTATACTCTCTGTTGATCACGCACAAAAGTAACTTTTTCACCTGGTCCTGATGGCATTCCCAGTTGTATTCTAAAGCACTGCGCACGCGTCGCATAATCCAATTTGCAAATTGTTCGACTTATCCTTGTGTATTCTATTCTCTATTCTACCTAATATTTGGAAGCAATCGTAATTCAGTTCTTAGTCAGTCTCAGTTTTTCACAGCAACGCCAAATGGATGTTATTTACACCAACTTCAGTAAGGCATTTGATATCTGAAGTTATCTTTAACATGGCCATATCCCCCCATTCGTGCAGCTTCCGGTTTCCCTCAGACCAGCCACCTTAGTCCACTAATAATTATTATTTTGCCGACTGCCATATAATACTTTCACTTTTCGATGTATGCGGACTGTTAATGAACGATTTGAAATCATACAAAGCACTGTTGCTCATAGATTCAATGTTGCATTACAAAAATGTATGTAAGAAACTAGTAGAGGAACGTTATTTCAAAAAACACATCCGTTCATAAACATACCGCCCCACCTGAACGAATGTTCAACATAAGGGTAATATGGCAAGCTTGACTATGCAGTTTTAACTGATTCAACCCGAAATTTGTTGTCGTGAATGCGTCCAATTATCAATTTGGATGGCGGGATATTTGGTTCCTTCAAATCAACAAACGTACCTTTACCTGGAGTCACAATTGGTAAGTCTGTCTGCCATTTGTTCGCTGTTGCATATAAGTAATTCCATGTGCCAGCGCTTCCAGAAATCTTGTACTTTCGCTTGTATTTGTATCCAGCGCATCAGTTGATTTGGATTGGTATCTATTAGTAGCAACGATGGCTCGGGTATAGCAGAATAGGATTCTCCAATCAAAAAATGTGCCGCCGAAATTCGGGGATAAAGTTCAGTTGCCATGTCATTTGCAATGTGTTCATCCTTTGCAGCTTTAATGCCAGCTGTTGAAATTTTTTAAGAACTAGTTTGCTACCGTGAAATGTGGTGCCGTTGTCGGAATATGTCAGCCGGTTTTCCACGAAGGCTGCTGAAACGGTAGAGTGCGGCGATATACTTGTTCGTCGTTAAGTCACTCACCAATTCGAAGTGAATAGCTCCAGTTGATAAGCACACAAAAATTTCAAAATACGCCTGGCTCTATTTGGGATTCCGTCCTTTGGTTTCTTTGATGATGAATGGATCGGCATAGGCAAGACCAGAATGAAGAAAAGCGTGATGTGGTTGAACGCGTGGCGAAAGCAAGTGGGCCATAACTGGTACTGGCCTTGTGAGCCGTTCATTGGCTAGCTTATTTTTTGTTGCTGCTCTAGTCGTTGCTGGTCCAACCACTGGAAGAATTGCTGTTGCAGATGTTGCTGCATTTGCTGTTGCCATAGTCGGAATTGTTGCTGCTGCTGTTGTAAACGAGTCTGTACATTGGTTAGCAGGTGCTGGTGTTGTTGCTGTTGTGAATGTGTTTGGTCAGGTTCTAAACCAAAGAGTATTCATTCATATAGAGGTTACAATTCTCTCACGAGCTTTTTGAGCTTTTTTCAAATAATAAGAAGACATTGGCTTATGTTATTTGTCTGCTATTAACATCTAAGTAGCCGCACAGGCCGCTGTTTAGCAACGTCATTCTGAACGTGAAAGGAATTTCTTTATATCACCTTTGTTTTGGTTGTTTTATTTGGACATGTATTGGTTTGGCGCAGGTGTTGATTGCGTTGACTTGGATATCTTTCCATGGTGGGTAAAGTAAGGTCAGGTTTTAGTTTGTTTGTTATTTTTTGGTATAAATGGATAGGTGATAAATAGTTGATAGGCTGAAAGTAGTCGGGGGAAACCTATTAGGTGCCTGCTCAATGGGAGGGGTAGGTTTAGTTCGTTGGCGCTTCAAGCAGGAACTCTATGCAGTCAATGCATAATAAATATAAAATAATAATACAATTTTTTGTGCGAGGTGTGTCGAAAAATTGTAGTTGAATAAAGCTAATTCTACCTTTACTACCAGGGAAGCAGAAAAAACAGCAAGAACCAGCAAGTGTCTAGCTGCGCTTCTGCCAATATGAGGAAAGAAAGAATCAAATTGTGCCTTCGCAACGCAACAACAAAGCCTGTGACATTTGTTTTTTTTTTCCTTACTTGCTAATTATAAGGGAGGTCAAGGAAAGAAAACAGCGAATGACCAAGTGAATAGTTACAGAAAACCAAAATCCAAGCCGCTGCGCTAACCCGAATATAAAAAAGATAAGAAAATAAATTTGCCTATGTTCACGCAACAACAAAGTCTAGACCATTTGTTTTTTTCTTATTTGCCGATTACAAGGAAAGAAGAAGAAAGAACACAACACAAAGTAAGGATGACGAAATGTGCTTCGCGCGTTTGAGACTCTAACTTCACTGTTTTCGTTGCTATATACTGTGCGTATTCCTCGTACAGTCAAACTTACAAATGTCGAATCACCATAATGCATAACAAAAGTTCGAGTTGTGGGGATATTCAAGTTATGGAAGACATATTATATTGATTTATCGATATAAACACTTAATTCGAGTCATGGAGATATTCGACTTATAAAAGTCCGACCTACGAAAATTAGACGATAGTTAAACATTTCACTTGGGTTTCTTTGGCTGTTCAATAAATGTGTATTCACTGTACTTGCTCTTGAAATGGATTTTGTTTTCTGCCACAACCGAAAATTGTCTTCAAGAAGTTGAAGTCAAAAATCAAAACTTGCCATTGTGTGAGTGACCTTGTTGTGTAGGTATAGTGCGTGTATGAGATTGTGTTGGTTTTCTTTGTCTCCCTTGCGTGCGAAATGTGATAAGTTTGAGTGTGTTGAGTAGGTATAGTGCGTGTGTAAGATTGTATTATATATATATTATATATAATACAATATATATGATGATACATACATCTTGAATCTTTGTAATCATCATGACAGTTTTTAAAGTGAAGATATCCATTATATACACACAAACTATTACAACTTCCGCATAGTGGAAGCTATCGTTTCTCTTGTTTTTCATTAAAACATATGTATGTTGGTGTTTTTAAGGCACTGGAAGTTCCCCCGCCCAGAATTCAACGCGCAGCATCAGTCCGAATAACTCTACCACAAACAGTCAATTCAGTCTGCATCACAACAGTTCGGGCAGTTTAGGTACTTCAACTCCACCTTCATTGCAACCACAGGTAATGATGATTTTGAAATTTCTTATGTCTCGTGACAATAATAACTCGCAAAACTTTATTTTTTTACAGTCATCGGTAACCACTTTTAAACAGTCACCGACTTTTCTTAACGGCAACAGTTCAATATTGGATACAAACATGCCAGGTGGTATACCAACTCCGGGAACGCCAAACTCAAAAGCAAAGGTAGTATTTATATAATCTACGAGTATATAGATTTAAAGTGACTTCAACCATACATTTTTCTGTTTCAGGACAATTCACATTTCGTCAAACTTGTCGTTGCTTTGTACCCATTTAAGGCCATCGAGGGCGGCGATTTGTCGCTGGAAAAGGTAGGTTAAGTAGGTGTAGTAGTTTCCGAGTCGGAGCTCCCATGGAATGTTTGGCATTAGCTAGGAGTTACCTTGTCCAAGGGTTGGCAATACTTGAAGTTTCTCGAACTTGATTTCGGTACGGAGATCTGATTTCCGTAAGCTACTGCGTCCTGGAGGACTACCTGCTCATGGCTTAAGTAAGCGATATAGCAAATCGTGACTTCTCTTTTTTATACATTTTAGAACGCTGAGTACGAAGTTATCGACGATTCACAGGAACACTGGTGGAAAGTGAAAGATACACTCGGCAATATTGGATATATACCCAGCAACTATGTTAAGCCGAAGGCGTTACTTGGTCTCGAGCGTTACGAGTAAGTATTATCTATTTGATAATTACATTTAAGTTAAGACGTATAACAATCTTATTGTACTACTCAGATGGTATGTCGGTGATATGTCACGCCAACGTGCCGAATCGTTACTCAAACAGGGTGACAAGGAGGGTTGCTTCGTCGTTCGCAAGTCGTCAACCAAGGGTCTCTACACGCTTTCGCTTCATACCAAAGTGTAAGTGAATGTTATAGAACAAAATTTCCATTAATTGATTCCCGTTCCGATTGACAGACCCCAGTCGCACGTAAAACATTACCACATTAAACAGAATGCACGTGGTGAATACTATCTGAGCGAGAAGCACTGTTGCGAGACGATCCCCGATCTTATCAATTACCACCGACACAATTCCGGTGGCTTGGCATGTCGTCTGAAGTCGTCGCCTTGCGATAGACCAGTGCCACCAACAGCGGGCTTATCACACGGTATGTTAATGGTAATTCACTAATGCCCTTGCAGCATTATTAGATTCATATTTCGTGCCCTTTTAGACAAGTGGGAGATACATCCCATGGAGTTGATGCTTATGGAGGAACTCGGCTCAGGTCAATTTGGTGTCGTGCGTCGTGGCAAATGGCGCGGCTCGATTGACACAGCCGTCAAAATGATGAAAGAAGGCACCATGTCCGAGGATGACTTTATTGAGGAAGCAAAGGTTATGACTAAATTGCAACATTCTAATTTGGTGCAATTGTACGGGGTGTGCTCGAAACATCGACCGATCTACATTGTTACTGAATACATGAAGCACGGCTCACTTTTAAACTATTTGAGACGGCATGAGAATACGCTGATCGGCAATATGGGCCTTTTGCTCGACATGTGCATACAGGTAAGTTTGGAACATCGAAGAACTTGAATAACTATAACTATGACTTTAACCTATACAGGTCAGCAAAGGCATGGCATATTTGGAACGTCACAACTATATCCATCGTGATTTGGCAGCGCGAAATTGTCTTGTGGGCTCAGAAAACGTAGTCAAGGTAGCCGATTTCGGTTTAGCACGCTACGTTTTAGATGATCAGTATACAAGTTCCGGAGGCACCAAATTTCCTATTAAATGGGCGCCACCCGAGGTCTTGAACTACACGCGTTTCTCATCGAAAAGCGATGTGTGGGCATATGGTGCGTATTTTTAAAAACCTACCCCTTTCATTATAAACAATTATAGTGTGTTAACGTGTAGGTGTACTCATGTGGGAGATCTTCACCTGTGGCAAAATGCCTTATGGACGCCTAAAGAATACCGAAGTCGTGGAACGTGTGCAACGCGGCATAATTCTAGAGAAACCAAAGTCTTGTGCGAAGGAGATTTATGACGTAAATAGAGCTTTAAAAATAATTAAGCGAAATTATAACTTACTTTCTGGCATTTCAGGTTATGAAGAAATGTTGGTCTCATGGTCCCGAAGAGCGACCATCATTCCGTGTGCTCAAAGAGCAACTTGCGCTCGTTGCACAAACACTTACCGATTAAATTAAACAATAAAAAGGAAAAATTCATGGGAGGTTTTAAATTATAGTTCCGGAATTCATTTTGTAGGCAAATGTTTTTAGTTTGTCTATCTTACCGTAAATATCTTAAATACAAAATTTTAAACAAAAAAGAAAAAAGGAGTACCGAGATACAAACAGAAATACAACCAAGGTAAAACAATATAGTCGAAGGCCTTAGTAAAACACCATTGGGTATTTTTTTGTATAATTTACCTAATTATAATAATAAAAAACAGTTCACCAGGTCAGTACGATTTCTGTTGCATACTTTGTGAGTTTAAGAGTTTTCAGGAATACTTCCCAAAATTAAGTTTGCCAAGCTACAAAAAATATATCTTCTGAGACGTCTAAATTTGCAAGTACTGAGAGTACGATTTCAACGAGTCGTTTAATGAAAGGCGCAGTCTTAGAGATAATAAGAATAATTTCGGTGTAAAACTGTAAGGGAACCGGTTGCTTAAAAGTGCTAAAGTGTGTTGGTTGCGTGGATCCGAACACACGCAAATATACCACGTTTGAATTTAGGAAAATATTTTAGCTTTTAAGGAAACGAGAGAAAGCACAAAAATACAGTTAGCCTAAACAACTCAACTAATTTTGTACCAAGATCGCATTAATGCGGAAACGAGAAGCCCACTAAATTTATAATAAATACAATATAAATTACTTAAGGTACATTTTATAGAGGAGTTAATATATGACTGTATGAGTAGAGCTCGAGTCGGAAGCGAGTTCAGACTAGGTCTATCATGTAAGTGATTTTATATGTTTTTACTATACAAATTACATTAAAATGCGCGTTTTAATTGCGTATACATCGCTTATGGCATATGGCTGCCAGAGAAAAAATCTAGTAATAATATAATATATAATAATAATATATATAAGTAATGCTTTGGTTATCCAAAAAACTGATTACAATTAACTGAACTAGAATTTAGGAACTTAGTATTCTCATGTTTAAGTTGACGGTTCGAGTTTATTAAAACGCCCGGCCCAACTTGAATTTGATTCCTGCATGACGATTCTGTATTTGATTTGTATACATTAATAATATAATTTGTGATTTATGTTAAATATCATATACTTTGAAATGACAAAAGGAAAGCAAAAACTTCCCGACTCAGAACGCGCACAGTAACTGTTTTCGTTTGCATTTCCTTCTCACGATATGTTTGTTTTGAAAGCGAATGCATTTAATCAGTGTATGCTGTTGATTACCATTTAATAAAGTGCGAGTGTAATACATTTAGAGAAAAAGCAGTTATTTTTTAAATGCATATGTATATAAAGAAAAACTAAAAAACAATATAAGAAAATACAACTGATCTTTTTATTTTGTTGGTTTTCTGAAATATTTCAATATATTATTAATTTTGATGCTGTTTATGCTTGTGTCAAGAAACAAAGCAATATGCGAATTTTGATGGAGCTACGCCAGGTAGTGCCGAGCATAATTGTTGCCGGCGGAGATTGACGAATTTTTATAGCGTTGTTAATATAAAACTGTTTTATTTATTTTGCCTTTTTTATAATTACCAATAAATAACACAAAGAACTCTTAAAAATATTTCGTGTGTTTCCTACTCTCTTTTTTCGCCGACTGTCAAATCCAGTGTTGATCACTGCCTATCTACCAAAGGTCGCAAGAATGCTATTTCAAATTTAACGTAAACTAATTTAATTTATGGTGGCAACAATTCCCCCATTCGTAAATAACCCCTATGGTTGTTTACCATATTTCGTGCTGACATCCAATATCGCCACCTTTGTCGCCGGTCTCTCCATTACTGTAACTTTAGCTGTAACTTTACCTATGATACGCCCCTTTGCCAGAGATTCCTTGGGAGGTAATCGTCCACTACGATGACGATGTCTCCGGTTGATATTGGTTCACACTTTTTGAACCATTTAAGACGCCTGATGAGCATTGGTATATACTCTTTCACCCATAGTTGCCAGAATCGGTCGCCGAATCTTTCAGTTTGGTGCCAGCGCTGTCTTATGTCCATCCAGCCGTTGCAAATGGACCTATAACCGTCAGCAGAACCCATCAGTAGGTGACCAAAAGACTAAACCAAACGTTTTAGCGCGACGTCGTCGTCCGACTGAAGACTGACGAAGGTCAATGGGCGTGAATTAATGATGAATTCTACTTCCGTTAGTGCGCAGCGAAGACTTTCATCGTTAAAGGAGTATGATGGGCATACTTAAGACGGCTTTTGTACTGCGTACAAGACGTTCCCATGCGCCTCCCATATGTGGCGCGCAGGGTGGGTTAAAGCGCCATTTTATGCCATCATACTTGACGCTGATCTTGCCGTAGTCCACGTTAACAAGTTGCTCTTGTACAGCGTTTTCCGATGCCCGTAAATTCGTACCGTTGTCGGAGTAAAATTCTGCTGGTTGCATCGCCGGGCCATAAAGTTGCGTATGCACATGGCGCAGGAACTGGTATCCAAGCTATATGCGATTTCATTGTGCACTGCTCTGAGCGACAAACAAGTTAACAGAACTCCCCATCTCTTTTCCTTGTGGCTGCCGACGTTTACTAAGATTGGTCCAAAATAGTCCAAGCCTGTATATGTGAATGGCTTGGAATAGATGGCCAATCTTGCTGCCGGCTTTGGGGCCAATTGCGGTGGATTGGGCATGGCGTTGTTGACCTTGCACATTTGGCAGGATAGGCGGACTGATCTGTATAGTACTTGCAAACGAGGAATGTGATAAGCTCCCTTTATATTGTTAATGGTCGTTTCGTGAATTAAATGGTGTAACTTATCATGATGCGATTTTACTATCAGGAGGCTAATGTGCTTCTCTCTTGGTAAGACGATAGTGTCGTCATTGCAATTTATAAAATTATAATACTTTGTTTGTGGAGTGATAAAACAATTTCTGATGAGTGCGCTGACGCTTGTGCTTGTCGATAATGTACTTTCTTTGGCTGATGGCTGGTGATCAATTCCGGAGTTAGGGTTCTCGGTTTGATTTCGCACTTGACATCTGCTTTTAGCGGTTCTAGGTACAGAAGAAATCGAGAACTATAGTCGATTTCTTACGAGTTATATGAACATATTTTCGTAACTCAGATATGTCGAATCTTTCGGCAATCGGTTCGAAGTCCTTCTACTGAGGACTTTCAGTCAATTTTCGATCTTAATGCAGCTGTTTGTCTTTGTTGCTGCATCAGCAGCGTTGATTTTTGTTGGTATCCAGTGCCATTGCGTTATGTTGGAATTCTCCCCACACGATACATTACAAATTCCTGAAATTTGCGAGGAACCATATTTAGCCATTGCAAAACAGTTTTTGAATCCGACCAGTATGTAACGTCATTGATGTTTAGCCCACGGGCACTGCAGACCCTTTTAGCCAAACGTACGCCTACCGCAGCTTGGGGTTCCATACGCGGGATCGACATCGGTTTTAGCGGAGCGACTTTTCTTTTGGTGGCCGCGAGCTGAATATCGATGGCGCCGGTGTGGCATGTGCGTACGTAGCATACCGCGGCATAAGCAAATTCGCTAGCGTTGACAAATGTGTGCAGCTCAACCCATATGGCTTTCGCCAGATTGTACGAGTAGCACCTTGGAATCTCGATCGCCTTCCATCGTTGCCAGTCTTCGTTAAGTGTCTCCGGTAGCTCTTCATCCCATCCGATACCTGCTCTCCATACGTACTGAAGTAAGATTTTTAGGGTGATGACATAACAGGAGAGTAGTCCAAGTGAGTCGAAGATTCCCTCTTTGATGGTAAAGTATTCTAAGCCAATATATCTCGACGTAAAACCCAGACACCACCGCGTTTTTTCCGCGATCTTATTCATTTAAAAAACTTAAAAAACAGACTATTTAAAAAATTCAAAAGATCAGGCTCTTGCGTTGATTATGCTACCTACGCAATATATCGTTATAATTTTCAACACCTTAATAATCTTTGCTACTCATCATATGTTACCTGTGTCAAAGAGGACATAAAACGCGATCCTAAAAATTCTTGAATTTCATTAATATTAAGCGCAGGGTGGATTCATTTCGTACCTGTATGCAATTGAATGGTGTTGAGGATTGCAACGATGTAGAAATTTCGAATGTTTTTGCAAAATTTTGTTAAAGCATATATACTAATTTTAATAAAAACTTCAATAACCACTACCCATATTCTTTGAGTAATTGTAACCAATTTAATATGCTGGTAATCGAATATGATACAGTTTTAAATTACTTAAAAGCCTTAAAACTAAATTTTTTACCGGGTTCGGATGGTTCACCTAGTTGTATTCTAAAGCTGCGTGCTAATGATTTGCATAGACCATTCTGCAACTGTTTGACATTTCCTGGAATTCCTATATTTTAGCTAGTATTTGGAAACAATCTTACATTATTCATCTCCATAAAACGGGTAATGAAGCTGATATTTCAAATTACAGACAAATCGCTAAATGTGTGCGATTCCGAAGTTATTTGAACATATAATTACCGATAAGATTCAGCATTTCGTTCTTCCTTTGTTGAGTACTTCTCAACATGGGTTTACTAAAAAGCGGTCAACTAGGACCAATTTACTAGAATTTACTTCTCTAGTTAATCTTAGTTTTTTTCAACAGCGCCAAATGGACGTTATTTTCACTGATTTCAGTAAAGCCTTCGACAGTGTTTGTCATTCCTTACTTCTTCATAAACTGGATGCCTTTGGTATTCAACCCAACCTGGTCAGTTGGATTACTTCCTACCTAACGTTCAGAACTCAAAATGTTTTGTTTAAAACTGTCACA
Source organism: Cacoxenus indagator (assembly GCA_035041755.1). NCBI lineage: Eukaryota > Metazoa > Arthropoda > Insecta > Diptera > Drosophilidae > Cacoxenus > Cacoxenus indagator. The sequence goes on from JAWNKX010001101.1 coordinate 852,144, forward strand.
TCCGAGACTAATTGTGTAACCTCCGGTATCCCTCAGAGCAGTCACCTTGGTCCGTTGTTATTCAATAATTTTATAAACGATTTGCCAGTTGCCACTAAAAATTCTCTCGTGTTGATGTACGCTGACGATGTGAAACTATGCATGTCTATTTTATCTCCTGTCCATTTAAAGTTTCTTCAAGATGACCTTGACTCTTTATATCGTTGGTGCTCTATAAACTTTCTTTCACGTAATTGTGAAAAATGTAAGCTTATGTCGTTTTATTGTAAAAATGTGATTGTAAATGATTATCGTATCAACGATCACTTACTAGAACGTGTTTTACAATTTAATGATCTAGAGGTATTGATGGACCCAGAGCTCCATTTCGGATGCCACATTCACTCATCCGTCAATAAGGCTAAGGGTGTGTTAGGATACATTAAACGGTGGTCAAAGGAATTTAATGATCCTTGTATCACTCAATTGCTGTACACATCCTTAGTTAGACCTATTTTGGAATATGCATCTTGAGTTTAGAATTTATAGCGATCGCATTGAATCAGTTTCGTCAATTAGAGTCACTGATGATCCTTCGTCTAGTAACGCATACGTCTCGATCATTTTGTTAGCTGCGTGCAGGTTCACAGGTATTATGCGAAAAATTGCTTAGAAAACCTTTCAGATTTATGAGTGCTTACGATTGCTTGTTTATTCTCAATATTTTTTGGAAACCGTCTACGCCACAAGGTTTCTTTAAGAAACAACTTTTACGATGATTTTTCAAACACCTATAGCAAGCTCTTTTATACTTCACAGTCTCCCATCTTTCCTTTACTGATAAGCGTTGAAATTTGTCGCACTTGGCAACGAAATGATCGATTGATCCACATGTAATACATTTCATTGTGTTCTGTTTTGCTTGACCATTTTCTTTCGGTGCCATACGATGAATCCAATCGCTGAATTGCTTTATTATCAGCACGGAACTGTCCCGATCGCCAGCAAGGGGTTGTTAACCTGGGCGTCCAGTTTGCAAGTCTCCATTGTCGCACATATATTTCGTACTGCCAATGCGAACTTAATCAGAGCCTCTAGCCTGTCTTTAGGTGGCTGCAGCTTTCTTACCTTTTCGATCATTCTGTCTAATATGTGCTCTGGCCTACCTTAGAACATCTTTAGTGTGTTTATAACCTCTGCAACCATGGTGGGTAAGAGCATTTTATCTTTGACGAGTTCACGATCTTCGCCTTTTAAACACTTCTGTAAGCCCAACATATTTTCAGTGTGCGAGAAGCCGGCTATTGAAGTGCTATATTTAAAAGTGCTGATGAGTATTGGCTATTCTTCCGGATCGCCGCTTAATGTTGGTAAGTCCTTTGGTATAGCTTGTCTTGCAGCTATTTGAGAACTTGACAAGCTACCGCTTGCTGCCATAAATTGACGAGATGTATCGTTTGAAGGATCAAGCGAAGCTCCAATTCCGATCTTTCATGCGTATGTGCGTATACACACATACATATACATATATAAATAAACAATGTACGTTTTTGCGTACCGGCAACGAAGTGGACACCGCTCCAATTTTTATTTTATTTTTTTTAATTTTCCCAAAAGAAGAGTACATTGTCTATTATAAATAAATAAATCGACTATTGTACACATTAATATTTAGGACAAGTGGGTGAATTTTAATTTTATAATCACTTTGTAAAGTAGTGTTGTGACTGGAATTTAACAATACATGAATTTTAAGAATAAATAAACAATTAAAGATATCATCAATTAACAATGAGTAAGTAAAGTAATGAAGTAATATGTGTTGTGTGAGGTCCATTTTGATTTTTCAGCAACTCCCCATATTTCGGCTCCATATGTCCAAATTGGTTTAATAACAGTCTTATAGATTAGGAGCTTATTTTCAAGTGAAATGTTTTAGTTTGCATTAAGCAACCAATACACTGGTCTAGCTTTCATTTTGATTTGGTCACGCTTTTTTTTGTATATGGTGTTTCCAGTTTAGTTTACTGTCAATATATAATCCTAAGTACTTGGCTTTTTTTTGAATAGTTACGTCGTCTCCGTCAATATTTATATGGATTGCTGTGAATCTAGTCTTAGTAGTGTATATAACTTGTACTGTTTTATATTTATTTATTTTAACATGGATGTTGCAGTATTTATGTTTTTATGAGCACTTAGGAGTATTGTGTCATCGGCGAAAGTTGAAATCATCGACGAATCTTGAGTGGGATATGGTATATCTGCTATGTATAGGGTATATAATAATGGTCCTAGCAGATAAGCTATGTTTTGCGGAATACATTGTTAAGTTTCCATTTCAGTTCTTCATGCCAAACCTTGTCGAAAGCTTTTTCCACGTCCAAGAAGAGTCCAATATAAAATATTTTATCGTCAATGTCGTTTAGAATTTTGTGCGTAACTCTGTGCACTTGTTGTATTGTTGACTCCTTCGAAAAGTAGTGGCAAGAGTCTACTTCTTAATATCTCTCGAAGACTATTGAAAGCACAGGGAGTAAACTGATTCAGCTATAAGACTCTGCTTTTACTGCGTCTTTACCCGGTTTCGGAATCGCAGTAATCTCAGTTACTTTCCAGACTATCGAAAAATAATTTAGTCTCAACATAGCGTTAAAGATGTTTCTTACATAATCAATATCTTTAACAGGTAGTTCTTTTAGGAGTTTCCCGTTTATTTTGTCGTATCCTAAGGACTTTTTTTCTTTATGTTATTCTTAATACATTTTGTTATCTCTATTATGGTGGTCTTTTCATATTTTAGACGTTTTGAACCTCTGCTAAAACCTGTGTTTAGCTGTGGATCACCTGAGTTGGTGGCGACTTCTCCAAAAACGCTTTCGAAGTAGTCAGCTAATTCTTTGGCTTTGTTAAGGTTCGTCTTTGTCTGTAACCCGTTTTTCATATTTAGAGGAGCCTGGCGTGGGTCTCATAATTTATTTCTATGGGATTGTTGTCTGACGAGAGCTCGAATCATGATAAGATTATACATTTCCGAATGTCCAAGTTTTTTGTGATGAAAAAAATCTCTCAAGTCAGGTGTTTTATTCACGTCTGTTGGCTAATAAGTTAGTTCACCTGTACTTAAGTGTGTACAGTGTGTTGACTGCATAGCCTTGAGGAGATTTTTGCCTTTTTTGTTCGTTAGTCTCGATTCCCGGATAGTACGTTTCGCGTTGTAATCACCGGCTGCAATGAAGCGTTGTCCCAGATAATTGAGGAAGTTCTCATATTCTGTGTCTGTAATATTATGCTTTGGTGGACTATATACAGCAGATATTATGTGAGGGCCCATGAGATCGTTAATTTGAATGTTCGTTGCTTGTATGTACTTATGTACTTATGCTGATATGGCTCAAGCTTATCGTGCTTTATGCAATGCTTAATGATTATGGCTCTTCCACCGTGCGCTGTGCTATCGGAGTAGTTTGTAGTATACACTTTGTACCCTCTAACTTGAAGTTGACGCTCCAAATTGCAAAACAAATTTTTTTTTTAACTATGAAGAGTTTTGCAGAGACTGAAACAAATGGTAGTCAGAGGGTGCAAGGTCCGGGCTATACGGTGGATAGACAATTCCATTCCAATCCCACCAAACACTCAACATAATCTTGTTTGCCGTCAATCCAGGCTTTGAAGTCTTTTGTGGAAGATTACCGGCCTTTGACCATGATCGCTTGCGTTGGATATTCTCATAATTAATCCATTTTTCATTGCCCGTAATGATTTGCTTCAAAAATGTTTCCATTTAGTTACGTTTCAGCAGCATTTCACTGATGGTTATTCGGTCAAATAAATTTCTTTGCGTTGATTTATGTGGCACGCAAACATCGATCTTCTTTGAGTAGCCTGCTCTTTTTAGATGATTATACACTATCATATGGTTTTTGTTTAGTAGCTCAGCTATCTACTGATAGCTTCCGTGCCGGTCTTGCTCCATCATCAAAATTTCATCGACTTTTTCAGTGACAGGCCGACCAGTGCTAGGTGCATTTTTACATCAAAATTTCAGAAACGGAACCTAGCAAACCACTCCTGGTTCCGGCATTCGTTCACAGCAGTCTCACCGTAAACTGCACAAATTTGTCGGCATGTTTTGCAGCGTTTTTCCCTTTTTTATAGTAAAAAATCATCACATTGCGTATTTCTTCCGATATTTCACTCATATTCAAATTAGTATAAGTTTTGACACGAGCGACGAATTACACAGCTGTCTTCACAACAAATGTACCCTGAAATTTTGCAATTCAAAAACATTTGAGTTTGACACTCGGACAGTCAGTCAGTTGTGGACTTGTTTCGGCCTTTTTTTTAATCGAGTCAAACAAGTGAAGTAAAGTTATAAAGGAAAAAAAATATTTATATATATATAAATACGTAAATTTTCACAACATTGTTTAATAAATTATAAAAAAGAAATATTTTAATACCGCGGAATCTTTGGAAAGCGCTTATTTGTTGTTTCCTCCGATCTGCACTGCTGGTCACTCCTACATGAGTGACCAGGCGGACCACAGTGCCATAGCCATCAAAAAACATAGCCTTTCTCCCATTGACATTATGCCTGCTTTTTCGAACAAAGCTGCTGCTCCATTGTTGGAGTGGTTTTCGTCGCCCTCATCAAGTAACCGTATAAAAAAGAAGCGCAAACCAAGTTCGTCAAAACAGACAAGTATTAAAAAAGTTAGAAGAAAACAACTTTTGGATGCAAATCGATTCACACCACTTAGTAGCGATTCTGACACTTCTGACATGGAGCTATCTTTTGAAGAAGTGTGCACCAATAAGAGCGAAACTCCTTCTCTGGAAACTGTTAACGCCAATGAAACCGCTGCTTCGACCAGTCGGCCTGAGACCACTACTCATACTCCTATTATAAATAATCGAGTTGATTCAAGGATTCATAACAAATCTCCGAAGCCACCACCCATTTTCATTGTCGGCATCACAAACATTAACGGTTTGTTAGCCAACCTTGACACTGTGACCGAACCCGAATCATACAGGCTGAAGGCATATCCTAAAGAGGGTCTGAGAATCCTGCCCTCCACCAGTGATGCCTGTCGTAGTATTATACGCCAACTTGAGCTGCAAAACATTACGTTCCATTCATATCAGTTAAAAGATGAAAGAGCATACAGAATTGTTTTTCGCGGCCTTCACCACTCAACCCTCGTCGAGAACAATAAACGAGAACTTGCTGACAAAGGTCATTCTGTACGCAACGTGCACAACCCAAAAAGCAGAGCTGATGGTCATCCACTCAACCTGTTTTTTGTGGACCTTGAGCCCAACACCAGCAACAAAGGGGCTTATGATATAACGAGGCTTTGCCATCAAATAGTTAAAATCGAGCCGCCTCATCCGTTCAAAGATGTACCTCAATGCCATCGCTGCCAGGAGTTTTCGCATACCAAGAGGTACTGTCGCAAACAATTTAAGTGCGTCATATGTGGCGAAGCTCACGCCACAACTTCTTGCACCAAAACACCTGATGAGCCACCTAAATGCGCACTTTGCGGCGAGGAGCACACTGCGAATTATAAAGGCTGCATTAAATACAAGGAAGCGATTGCCAGGAGAGTCCCGGCAAGATGCCCTGCACCAAGTGCCTCTCAACACCATGAGATATCTGGCCACAATTCTGTGCCTAACAAGATTGTTGACGGGGTGTCGTACGCTGATGTATTTAAGAAATCGGTGTATCACCAACCGGCACAACAAAAACTCCTACGTGAGCAGCAGAAGCTACGTCAGCAACAACAAAAATCAGTCCAACTACCTATTCAACCTCACTCCGAGCCACAACAGTTACCAAGCAAGACATCTCTACCTAAGAGTCGTCAAAAGTCTCATCCGTTATCAAGTCAACGACAAATCGCATTCCCTCACTCTGTTGGCAATAATGGATCGAACAGGTCGACCAATTATCGGTTGTGGTCTCCCGCCTGGACAGTCTTAACGAGAAATTTGATCACCTGATTGAGATGCAGACCATGATGATGGAGATGCTCGCCGCCATATTGTCTAAAAAATGAGCAGACCACACACGAACCTCGCATTTTGGAATGCTGACGGCGTCCTTAATCACAGAAATGAGTTAGAAGTGTTCATGGCGGTCAACTTGATTGATGTCATGCTCATTTCCGAAACGCATTTCTGCATTAGAACATACTTCAAAATTCAGGGATATGAAATCTATTCTGCTAATCATCCGGATGATAACCGTATGCGAGGGGGCGCCGCTTTACTAATCCGGTCATCCTTAAGCCACCATCCGCTGGAAACCATTCGGTCTGACTCAATTCAAAGTGTCTGTGTCAGTATTCACACAACTCAAGGCATCCTGGTAGTCGCAGCCATTTATTGTCCTCCAGGACCCCAAATATCAGAGCAGCAGTTCGATACCTTCTTCAATTAACTCGGACCTAAATTCTTAGTCGGAGGGGATTGGAACGCCAAACATCGACTTTGGGGGTCCAGACTTGCCACCCCAAGAGGCAATCAACTTCACAAGAGTATAATAAACTCTTCCAGAGAGGTTCTTGCTACCGGAGCACCCACCCTTTACCCATACGATTCCTCAAGGTCGCCCGACGCAGTAGACTTTGCTATATACAATGGCATTCATCCAACAGTTCTGGACATTGCGGAGTCATCTGACCTTAGCTCAGACCACATCCCACTATTTATTAAACTTGGATTGATTCCAGATAGCAGACCATAACATAACGGTCTTTCATCAGTGTCTAAACGAAAGGATCAATCTCAATATGGAAATAAATTCGGACAAGGATATAGATGATTCGGTTGACCTGTTCACCAAGAACATTCATGAGTCCGCCGAATTAGCCTCTTCATACCAATTCCCTTGTTCACCCAACCCACCTCAGGCTCTCTTAAAACCTGAGGTTCTGAAGTTGGTGAGATATAAACGCAGGCTACGACGCCGCTATATGAGATCACGGAATGAATTTGACAAGGCTGCATGGAGGAGAGCTGCCCGAGAACTGAGAAATGTAATGCAAGCTGTGCGATCGGAACATTTCAACAATCTGTTGGCTAATGCGGATCCAATGAAAAAGTCTGGCTTCAATCTATGGTGTGCCACCAAGTGCATTAAACAACAGCCTCACAGACATGCTCCAATCTGTGGGCCTCTAAACCAGTGGCTGCGTACGGAGACCGAGAAAGCAGAAGCATTTGCAAATGAGTTGGAGAGCCGGTTCACGCCTTTTAGCCTGGCTGACCCTGGAGACGTTGAGGAAACAGATGAAGTCCTATCGAGATGTATATTAGATCACAGTCCAATTAAACATGTCACCCCTGAAGAGGTTGTGACTCAAATTCAGAAACTGAAATCTAAGAAGAGCTCCGGAAATGACCATATTGACAACAAGGTGGTGAAAGCACTCCCTTGGAAGGGAGTGTTGTTCCTGACCACCAATTTGGATTTATATCACAGCATGGCACTCCCGAACAACTGCATCGAGTCGTTAATCACATTCTTAGTGCGTTTGAGATGAAACAGTATTCCTCTGCAGTCGTCCTAGATGTCAAACAAGCATTCGATAGGGTATGGATCGATGGACTTCTGCATAAATTAAAATTACTCCTGCCTGGCAAACAGTTTTTACTAATGCGTAGCTTTCTTCAACGACGATCCTTCTCTGTGGCGGTAAGACACAAAATTTCCACCTTCAGGCACATGACAGCCGGTGTCCCGCAGGGGAGTGTCTTAGCTCCGGTCCTCTACTCCTTATATACCTCTGATATGACTACAACTAGAGATGAGCATTCGATTATTGCTACTTACGCGGACGATACGGCAGTTATATTCAACTCTGCCTCTCTGAACGAAGCTGCGGAGAAATTGTCCAGCTACATGGATAGTTTCCACTCATGGGCCAGGCGCCAGTGGCACCTGCTTGGCGCTACGCCATACAAATTTGGGCCACTACTGCTGCCTACAACATCAGAAGAGTGCAGGGGTGTCAGAGCAAGGCTCTCAGAAGATTTCGGGCGCCCCTTGGTACGTCCGCAACTCCACGCTGCATAGGGATCTTGCCGTGCCAACTGTTATGGAGGTGATTAATTCTCACAGCTGCCTCTATCACTACAGACTTTCGTCGCAACCACATCCGCTAGCTTTCTCCCTTACCCGTATCTCAACAAGGCGTAGACTGAAGAGGCTACACCCGCATGATCTCCCCCTAAGAAGGATACAGCCTTCTATATCATTGCATTTTCGGCGCAATTTACATCGTTTTTAATTTAGTATAAGTTTAATTTTTTTTTTCTCACGTCATTATTTCTTAAATCCGACAAATGTGTTATGCAGTTTACTGCGTTAAATGTTATAATTTAATTATGAAAAAAAAAGAGTTTGACATAATCAGATTAGTGTTGCCAGATTTATTACATAAAGACCATCTACTGGCAATAACCGCGGAGTCTTTTTATAGACGTTATACATATCAACTTAGTGAAGATTGAACTTATATAACATTATCATTGCAATGAGTTTATTATCATTCGCTAGTCGATTTGGGTGATGTTTGAGCCGCTTTAAATACGCCGTAGCTTGATGTTTCGGACATCCCCAATTTTCGGGAAATGTAAAACCCTTTCTAGGTTCTCTGTTCGCATATATCGAGGGGCATCAGAGAGTTTGCTGAGGACCTTCGCTTAACGGACACTGATCTTAGCAAGGTGGGATATAGCAACGCTGCCATAGACTTGCATTTAATAGCGCCATGCAGGTGTAATTATTCCCTTGTATATGATGATTTTGTTTTGCAGAGAGAGCTTGTTTTTGACGTTGAGTATCCAGAAGAAGGTCCTATCACCCAAATAGCTCCGCACTAAGAAGAACAACTGTGGGGTAGGCCGTCATGCCACACTCCATCAAACGCCTGCCTTATATCAAAAGAGGCCGCAACCACGTAATCCTTTGCCTGATATCTGTCAAGGATGAAGTTTGCCAAGGGACCAAGACAATTTGGAGGATGACGTTCCTGATTTTATTGAGAATGCCCAACAAGCGGTAAAAAGTCTTTTTTTTTTTTTTTTTTATTTCCCATATGTCGTGTACATATGTCTTTATTTTTTATTAAGACTATTAGTACATGGTTTAAAAGTTATTTCTGGGTTGTAACTAATTTATGTGAGCAGATCACAAAAGTTTTTTATTTTTGTAAGGATGTAGGGGAAAAAAATCAAAATAGTAACAAAAATAATATACATTTAAATTAAATTAATACAATTATAGAGCAAAATATAGTAAAGTAAACATAAATGTAATAAAGATATAAAATACAAAAATAAACATTAAACAAAAGCAAAGAAAAAGAAGTGGTATTGAGATATATATATATATAATTTCGAATTTATTTAACCAGATCCACTGGCCTTGTCCTCTGTAACCTGCGTCTGCATTGTAGTTCCTGTATTGGTAGTAGGTTGACACCAACATTTGGGTGTTGGGTAAGCTTGGTCTGGTAGATACGACTTATTTTTGTAATCTCCTCTGTTACTGTTGGAATATTAAGATCACGATGCAGATCATTGTTAGTTATATACCACCCAGCCTTGGTGATCATTCGAATGATTTTTGATTGTTGTCTTTGTATTATGTCTGTATTTGATTTTTTGGCCGTTCCCCAAATTTGTGCTCCGTACGTCCAGATTGGTCTTATAATGGCTTTGTAGATCAGTATTTTGTTTTCTAATGTTAACTTTGATTTGAGCAGCCAATATAATTGACTAATCCTCAGCTTGATTTGATCCCGTTTTTTAAGTATATGGTATTTCCAGTTGAGTTTGTTATCAATATATAATCCTAGGTATTTGACTACGTTTTCAATTTTTACGTCAGCTCCGTCAATCTTTATACGAGGTGGTGTGAATTTAGTTTTAGTTGTATATATAACATGTACTGTTTTGGTATTATTTACTTTTATTTGCCACTTTTCAAACCACCTTAGGGTAGTATCCAGATGCTGTTGTAGTTTGGATGTTGCTATGTTTACTTGTCTATGTGCGCTAAGTATTATAGTGTCATCAGCAAATGTGGCTATCATTGAAGCGTCGTCATTTGGTGTTGGTATGTCCGCTGTAAAGATAGTGTATAATAACGGTCCTAGTACACTTCCTTGTGGTACGCCTGTTTTGATTTTTCTTAATGTGGAATATTCATCTGAGTACTTAACGAAAAAATGTCTTTCTGTTATATAGTGTACTAATATCTGTAGTACGTTATGCGGGAATATATTGCGCAATTTTCTGATTAGTCCTTTGTGCCAAACTTTGTCGAATGCCTTTTCTACATCTAGAAAAACTCCTATACAGAACTTTTTGTTGTCAAGATCGTTTAAAATTTTATGAGTCACACGATGGATTTGTTGTATGGTCGAGTGTTTTCGTCGAAAGCCAAATTGGTGGTCAGGTATTATATGTTTGCGTTCTATAATAGGTAACAGTCGCTGGCACAAGAGCTTCTCGAATATTCTTGACAGCAGTGGAAGTAAGCTAATTGGTCTATATGATGCTGGATTATATACGTCTTTACCAGGTTTTGGAATTGCAATGACTTCAGCCACTTTCCATACTTTAGGAAAGTAATTTAGTCGAATTATCGCGTTGAAAATATTGCGTATGTATACCACTGCTTGAAGTGGTAGCTCCCTTAAAAGTTTTCCGTCAATTTTGTCATACCCGGGTGCTTTTTTGGGCTTTATGTCGTGCTGTATACATTTGAGTATTTCATTTGTGCATATTTTTTTTAGGCGAGTTGGCTGGGGAGTGACTGTCGAGTTTATATGACAGTCATCTTCGTTGATAGTTTCATCAGCAAATATTTTTTCATAATAATTCGCTAGAACTGTCGCCTTGTCTAGGTTCGTTACTGCCCATGATCCATTGTCCATTTTTATAGGTGCCTGGTGTATTGTTTTATTTGTCAGTTTTTTTGTAGCTTTCTACAGGGAGTAGTCGGTAAAGCTTGTCGGAGTTAGCCTCTGTAAATACTTCGTGAATTCATAATTTTTCTGATTTTGGAGATATTTTTTAATTTCTTTAGTTGCCTTGTTATATTTATTTTTCGCATCGGGGGATCTGCAAATGGTTCATAACATTTTTTCAGTTTTCGTTTTGTGCATATCAATTTGCGAAGCGTAGGGGGTGCGTATCGCTTTGCATGGTGTATTATCTTGTCCGGAGTTGCTTGCAATACTGCCTTCTCAATGGTATCGTTTAGTTGGACTATAGCTGATTCTACGTTGACGGGTGATCTAAGTGGAATGCTTGTATTTAAGTTTGTGTTAATGTAGTCTCGATAGGTATCCCAGTCAGTTTTGTTGTTGTGCCATAGTTTGGACTTGGTTGTGTTCACTTCAGTTGAATTAAGTTCGAGTAGTATAGGTGTATGGTCTGACGATAGTTCCAGTCTTGATGTTATGACACATTTATTTAAGTCTATGTCTTTGAGTATATAAAAGTCAATGAGGTCTGGCTTTTTATTTTTGTCTGTTGGCCAATACGTGGGTTCGCCAGTACTAAGATGTTTAGCTTTTGCTAACAGCAGTGCACCCTGTAGGTTTTTAACTTTCTTGTTTGATATTCTGGAGCCCCAGTCTGTATGCTTCGCATTGTAGTCGCCTGCAGCTATAAAACGGTGTCCGAGAGTTTTTAAGAAGTCAAGGTATTGCGACTGCGAGATATTGTGCTTTGGTGGGCTGTACACGGCTGTTATTCTTAGTGGTCCGGATGAGTCGAAGATTTGTATGCTTGTCGACTGGATATAGGTTTCTTGGAATGGAAGCAGTACGTTATGTTTAATGTTTTGTTTAATAATGATAGCAGTCCCACCGTGTCCTGTACCGTCGGGATGGCATGTGTGGTACATCTTGTATCCACTTATGTTCATGTGCTGGGTACTTGTATAGTGTGTTTCCGATATCAAAGTAATGTCAATGTAGTTGTTGTGTAGGAGAAGCTGTAGTTCATTGAGGTGATTTTTTAATCCGTTTGCATTCCAAGGTAAAAAGTCTATGGTCATCAAATCCCCACCCATCTTTGTCACCGATGTCTATGTTCTAAGTAATATGATTGCTGACATATCTAAAGTTATCGGTCACGACAAATAGTTTGATTATAAAACAGGTCATGATGGTCAAGTCAGAATAAGGCTGAATGACAATATCAATCATACGATAAGTTCAAAGCGTATCTTGACTTGCGTTACCACACTTTCCACCCTAAGGCTGAGAGAGCTAATCCTATAGTCAGTCAAAGGAGTTTTTGCGGTCAGCAAAACAACAAAGAGTCCAATTTCAATTTCTGAAGTGAAACTTATAGGGACACATTGGTAGTAAAAATTTGCAATTGCCGGAGCTATCGTTGATTCTTCTTTGGTGTCGCGTCAGTCGCATATTTTGTGCATACTCGAGTAGACCGAACCTCATGTGTTATGACTCATAAGCGACCTGAAAAGAAGCAAACAGTTCGATTATGCATGTTCGTTACTTGTTTCTAAGCAAAAACGTAGTGGCGTTGTTATATTTACGTTTGCCGCATGCTCTCTTTGCGTGCACAGAACAGTTCATCTCTGTTTTTCTTTTTCGTTTTCTTTCCTCTTTTTTTTCTTTCCATCGCTAAGCAGTGCGCCAAAAACAAATATTTTTACGTCTGCGGTGTATTCCTTCTCTGTTTCTGTTAAATATTTTTCACCGACCTCTATCATAGAACCATCACGGTGCCAATAGTTCAAATTTTTACTGCCAATGCGCTCTTAGAAGTTTCACTTCAAACATGGGTTTTTCAAATGGTAGACCTCGTGGCGGTTCAGCTATCTTGTTAAAATTGGTCTGAAGTCTAAAGAGCTTTCCCCGATCCAGTTCCCAATAGAACAATCTCACAACAAAAAAATTCTGAGTCCAACAGGAGACCTGGCCTACTGATGTGTATAAACTTCCAGATCTTCTAGACTTCGCTATCTCGAGAGGGATTAATTCAAACAAGGTAAATGCAATGAATTCTATAGATCTCTACTCTGAACACTGCTCCGTCTTGCTGTTACTTAATGTACCTGAATTCACAAAATCCACGCCTCGGAGAATACTACACAGGAGCACCAATATTAACCAGTTTCGCTCCCGGCTCCAGCAGTGTATTGATCCCAATGTTGATCTTAACTATGGTGAGGACATTAACGATAGTGTCGAATGGTTCACACAATAAATCTATCTAGCTGCAACTGTCACCACTCCACCCCAAAAACACCACACCACTACTCCGAAAAAAGATGCAGCTTCCCGCACCATACTACTCCGGCAAATTTACTGGCTCATTGGACGTCACTCCAAACTAAAAATAAGAAATAAACTGCTACTATACAAGGCCATACTAAAACCGATTTGGACCTACTGTATTCAATTGTGGGGCACTGCTAGTGACTCAAACATTAAAACCATTCAGAGGTTCGAAAATAAAGATTGACAATGGCAACTGTCACTCATCTGTTAACTAGTAATCAGGAAATTTATGAAGAACCCAAATTTCCTTGGGTATCAGAGGAAATTTATCGATTTAGTCAGCGTTACATCAATAGACGGATCATCCAAACAACCTGGCAATAAACCTTCTAGACAACAGTGCAGCTAAAGATTTCGTGATATTTGAAATATGCGTCTAGAACGTTAGCCTCCTATACAAATACACACCCAGGTATTTGTCACCTGAATGGTGTTCCAATAGCTGGTTTCCAATGAAAACTCCCAGACAGAAATCCGGCCGTAAGGCATACTTCACATTGGCTTTGTTTTTGTTAATACAAATTTTATATACGGACCAAATTTTTACAAAAAGCTTCGAATCGTCAGAAACATGCACTTTAGGAACACATTTATTGATATAATTCAGCATAGTCGTGTTGAAAAACCGCAGGGCATTATCAATATAAAAAGAACAACTTAATATTGACCAACTCGTTGAAACAGCAATGAGTTAAGATGATTGAATTTAATATGTTTAGAATAAAAAGCTTGCCTTGGCTTAGCACAAGTTGAATCAGATGCAGACAGAAGTTGATTAAGAGTTAGTGTCACCTTAAGGTGCTTTTGATGACATATACTAATAGAGTGCAACGTCGTCACAGGTTGTCTCGTTATCCAACCCAGAATAAACATAATAAAAACACGTTTACGAGGATCCAGCATATTCAAAGTACATGGTAGGAAGAGGTAGAGGAATTGGAGCGGGATGGGACGATTGGGTAGATATAGAAGAAAGTACAGAAGAGTAAGTGGGTAAAGGTTGGGAGGAAGTAGAAGAAGTTGTAGGGGAATAAGAAGACGGGGGTTAAGGAGACGGAAAAAAATAAGAGGCGCTGTGGTAGGCCGAAGATTATGACGGGATAATGGCGGCAGTTGCACTGGATTAGCCGTAGGAGTCGAGTCAAAAGAGTACTCCGTAAAAATTTTTGCACCAGCATCAAATTTTTAGGCGAGTTCAGTGCATAGTTTGTTGGTTTCCTTGCGTGGGATACCAGGTTTTGCACTCATCGTGAACAAATTTTGAAAACACGCACAAAAAATTTCGGTTGTGTGTAATCCGTGGAATTTTTTTAGGTATTGTTTTCCGACCTATGAATTTTTGTTGGTTATAGCAATCGGTTCGGTGGGCTCACTCATGCTATTTCACCAAGCCATCGAAGCAGACACGCACGAACTGACGCGAAGCCCTACCGCTTCTCTTTGCAGTAATAACTTTTTAAACCTTTAAAATGTTAACAAAAAATATATTTTACAGAATTTTTAACGAAATATAATAGTTTACACTTTGAAGAGCCTTTTAATTAAACTTTCACATATAATTCGACACTTTTTACTAAGTACTCGAATACGATTTGGAGAACAAACAGTCATGCGCTTTTGACAATCGTTAGATGCATCCATTATCAAGGAAAACGGTTTTCGAAATAGGGTAACGTAAAGCTAGACATGTACTTATTAATTAATTTAATAAGTAATAAGTACATATTAATTTAATTCTTCAAACGCTTCAATATAGGTCGAGTCCTTCAAATACGGCCGAATAACTTGGATTTAGTCATCAAGCGTTGGCTGTTCAAAACTACTGCGCTACATTAGCTGCGATCGGTCTCAACAAATATTTAAATGATCCATCACTCTTGAGCGATCTTGTAACAAAGATGCCAATCAACATGAAGCTAGACTGGGGACGCCATCGCTTATCTTCCGTCGATATGAGAGCCAACTTATCGACATTCGACAACTGAATTTTTAGTATTGCCATGTGTGCTACCATGGTTACACCGTACGAGGCATCCAGTTTGGACGGTGCTAAGAGCGCCAATAAATCGAAGGAACGAGTGCTTGTTCATAGCGTGGTGCCCAGCAACGAAAGTGGTCAACATGGGCTATGCCGACAGAAGCCAGAGAAGCTCTAGTGCCTTATATGTGATGGTGAGCACGGCCTGGCGGACTGCCAGGAGTTTAAAGCTTTGAGCACTAACCAGCGGTGGCAGTTTGTGAAGGACAAACGGGTTTGTTTCTGCTGCCTCAAGGAACATGTTCTATATGTGCAAGGTCAGGAAACGTTGTGGCGTTTTACTGCATACAATGTCTACGGACAGAAGCTCCAGCCAGACAGCTCTAAGGCAAGATGGCGGTCGGTCCGCCAAAACCGATGACAACACTGCGTTGTTCCACCGTTTCAAATCACGCTTCATGGCAAAGCACACAGTGTGCACACGTATGCTCTAATGGACGAAGGTGCTGCGTGTACACTCATGGAAGGTGCTTTGGCAACTCAATTGGAACTAAACGGTCCAGAGATCTTTGTCTGAAATAGCGATTGTCAGGCGACGTAACGCAAATGGTAAGAAACTTAATGCCAATAAATGTGGACGTGTCGGTAAAGAGTGGGGCATCACCTCAGTACGTGATGAAAGGAGTACACACAGTGGCTCATTTGGATCTGCCGGTTCAAACTCTCGATGCCTCAAGCGCTCAGCCATCTAAGGTCTCCATGAGAGAGTCCTTTTTACGAATAAGAAAAAGTCATGTTTGCTCTGGGACGCCGCAGCCAAGGTGAAATGTCTGTCATTGAATGACGTTTTGCTCAAAGGACCCGATCTGCTGGGTCCTCTGATGGGTGTTCTCATACGTTTTAGAGAACGTGCCATAGCTGTAGGTGACATAATATAAATCTTCCACTAAGTCTAGGTGCGCCCCGAAGATCAGGTAACGCAAAATTTTTTGTGGCGATATTGGGATTCAGCTCGCCCCCTGAAGTGTATGTCAAGGAAGTAATGACGTTTGGAGCGTCATATAAATGCCGAAATGCCGATCGGTTTTATGAGAAGTTTAAGGACAATGTGAAGACAATATGATGCAACATAATTGTGGACGACTGGTTCCAATCAGCTGATTCTGAGGACGAAATGATCCAGCTGGCAATTATGGTGAAAAGAATGCGCGCAGACGGTGGTTTCCAAATGCGGCAATGGGCGTCAAACCTTTCCCGTGTAATACACGCTTTGAAAAACGGTTCCTGCGAGAGCAATAAGCAAAGATTCTTCAATAAGCAAAGATTCAACGGTTATCAACTTCAGCAGTGGCAATATCTAATAAAATTCGTCTTCAATCCGCCAGGCACACCGCATCTGGGCGACGTTTGGGAGCGTCTCATATATGTATATATATAGCGTCTCATATGAAAGTCTATACTTTCGTAGATTCTGCCGAACAATGAGCTATGTGAAGACGTGCAACCGTAGCACTGGCTGATGTTGAACCATAGCTGTATTCACGACCGTTGACGTATGTACCTTTGGATCACCAGAGGCAGAGGCATTGACACTAAATCATTTTCTTATCGGAAATTCACCTGGGTTAGGTGAGCGCGGTTTTATGAATAAATCTGGAGCCCGATTGGCCGAGAATTATCGCATCGCCTCTCAGCTAGCCGACCGCTTCTTGAAGAGATGGCTACGTGAATACCTGCCAACATTGACTAGACGCACGAAGTGGTTCCGGCCATCACCCGAACCGGTGACCGTAGATGAAGTTGGCCAAGACATAAGAGATGGTAATCCGCTGCACCGGAGCGCTAGCGAATTACGAGGTGGGGAATATTGACGAGCTAATTCGAATTAGCGCTTCGGGTTCCAATAGGGTTTGATAAGTACCAAATTTCGCACTGGCACTCTCTTTCTCTCTGTACTTTGTGGCTCTGCTGGCTTTGGAATTTGCGCTTTGACCTAACTGTTGACTCCAATGTGCAATCGCTTATGCTAGTGAGTCTCTTTGGTTGTTCACAAATACTTTTTTACCTTTGGATGCAAAGCAGAGCACATGTGAGGCTTAGTCTAAAATTTACAAACGCATATACATTCTAGTAAGTACCCGCGACTTCGTCTGCGTAGAATTTCGAGTAGCACATTTTTTCTCCAAACATTTATCAATCCCAATAACATACCCATATACTAATGAAATAAATATAAAAAAAAGTGTTCAGTGGTTTTGTCGTGAAAATGTAATATGTACGTATCAAAATGTAAATAAATAGGGTAATAAATGAGAGGTAATTATTTGAGACTGAAATAACTTAACTTAACAAATTTTTGGAAACCACGTTTTTGGTTTTTCCATTCTTTGCAAAAACACATACAGCTGTCCATGGGAGAAACAGTTCTTTTCTAAATGTACAACTTCTACTTTCAGTGTTTGTCAAGGGAAATCGGACTCTTTTAAGCTGGAATGGCAAGACGGTCGGAATTACTGGAATACGGGGAATTAATATAACTTCTCCCAGTGCTGTTACTGCCATAATTATTGCTCTTATAATATTGCGTCCTTGGTGCGTCAAGATTTCGAATTAACAGCACTGGAACATCAACTTTCAGCCTTAACAATTTCAACGGAAAGATACTCAACATCACCGTCCACATATGACATGATTTTATGGTTGATGTGATAGCACCACAATTTCATTCGTCGGTGCTAAAATCGACCTTTCACACAAGTTTTATGAGTGTTAACTCATATTCACACCACTCAAGTTATATGAGTCTTAACTCATATTAAAACCGCCCACGCTTTACAAAATAACAACGAGAGAATCAGATGATGCGAAAGACAAAATCAGGAAGTAACGGAAGCATCAGGCGATGTTCGATACATCAGCCTAACCATCATAAAAGCCAACAACAAGAAGTAATGGGAGCATCACGCGATGTTCGACAACAACAAGAAACAACAGGAGCATCAGCCGATGTTCGACACATCAGCCTACCATCATAAAAGACAACAACAAGAAACAACGGCAGAATCAGGCGATGCATAGGACAACTTTTGTAAAGCGAGGTTTCGTTAGAGTTTAAGTTAGAAAGTAAGATTAGTCTTAAGACTGGCCTCAATAAAATAACATCGAAACTATTCCGAAGAGTTTATTCTGTTTTCGCAAAAGATTTAACTGGCGCAGTGGACGGCAGTTTTTATTTTTTAACTTGCAAAGAACCTTGCAACCCAAAGGCCGACTTAACAATTTGCGTTAAAAAAAAAAAACCCAGGACAAACAATCTATCAATTTGGCAACACAAAGGTCGCCTTAACAATTTGCACTTAACAACACATATAAATAACTGGTTTTCAAATCAATCACTGTCCACGAACGAAGACATAAACAAAATATTCATGCTCAAAAATAACAAGGAACTACCACCAAATCCCGGACCGAAACCACTGTCCATAGAGGAATACAAACAAAGACAGAAGCCGCGAACCATTCAGGAGGAACCCAAAACCGCCCAAAAATCCAAGAAAAAACGGAGAGGAAAAAAAGTACTACAACGCAAAGAGATCGCAATTTTGTATAAAATTATTACTTGGAGCCAAATAAAGAAACAAAAATCGCAACAGCTCCACCAATTAATAAACAGGACGTAAAATAGATCTTGACGCAGCATAAACAAAAAAATAATAATAATAAATAAATACATTGTTTTTATATGTTTTTTTTATAATTATATTATAACATTTATCGCAGTAAACTGCATAACACATTTGTCGGATTAAAAAAAAATAATGACGTGAAAAAATTTGACTTATACTAAATTAAAAACGATGTAAATTGCGCCGAAAATGCAATGATATAAAAGGCTGTATCCTTCTTAGGGGGAGATCATGCGGGTGTAGCCTCTTCAGTCTACGCCTTGTTGAGATACGGGTAAGGGAGAAAGCTCGCGGATGTGGTTGCGACGAAAGTCTGTAGTGATAGAGGCAGCTGTGAGAATTAATCACCTCCATAACAGTTGGCACAGCAAGATCCCTATGCAGCGTGGAGTTGCGGACGTACCAAGGGGCGCCCGAAATCTTCTGAGAGCCTTGCTCTGATACGCCTGCACTCTTCTGATGTTGTAGGTAGCAGTAGTGCCCCAAATTTGTATGGCGTAGCGCCAAGCAAGTGCCACCACTTGCAGATAGATGAGCCTTTTATTAGTTAAAGATAACTTATTCGATGGGCGGAGGAGCCACTCCAGTTTCTTGAGCTTTTGGTAGCAGTGTGTTGTAACTACCTTAATGTGTGAACGCCAGGTAAGACGCTTATTCAGGATCAGACCGCAATACCGGATTTGCTTCATCTGCGGAATAATGCTTGTGTTGAAAGTCACAACCGGACAGACGCCTTGCCTTAATGTGAAGGTGCAGTGAGCTGATTTCTCAGAGTTTATGGCTATATTCCAGCGCCTGGCCCATGAGTGGAAACTATCCATGTAGCTGGACAATTTCTCCGCAGCTTCGTTCAGAGAGGCAGAGTTGAATATAACTGCCGTATCGTCCGCGTAAGTAGCAATAATCGAATGCTCATCTCTAGTTGTAGTCATATCAGAGGTATATAAGGAGTAGAGGACCGGAGCTAAGACACTCCCCTGCGGGACACCAGCTCTCATATGCCTGAAGGTGGAAATTTTGTCTCTTGCCGCCACAGAGAAGGATCGTCGTTGAAGAAAGCTTCGCATTAGTAAAAACTGTTTGCCAGGCAGGAGTAATTTTAATTTATGCAGAAGTCCATCGATCCATACCCTATCGAATGCTTGTTTGACATCTAGGACGACTGCAGAGGAATACTGTTTCATCTCAAACGCACTAAGAATGTGATTAACCACTCGATGCAGTTGTTCGGGAGTGCCATGCTGTAATATAAATCCAAATTGGTGATCAGGAATGGCTTCTTGAACACCCCGTACAGCCAACAATCTACTCAAAAATAATCTTTCAAAAAATTTTGAAAAAGTTGGAAGCAGGCTTATGGGCCTATATGATGTGACATGGTTCTCTGGAGTACCAGGTTTAGGTATAATGGTTATCGTTGCACACTTCCACTGAGTGGGAAAATGGCAGATCCGCAGTATGCTGTTGAACAGCAACGTCAGGAACAACATTCCCTTCCAAGGGAGTGCTTTCACCACCTTGTTGTCAATATGGTCATTTCCGGAGCTCTTCTTAGATTTCAGTTTCTGAATTTGAGTCACAACCTCTTCAGGGGTGACATGTTTAATTGGACTGTGATCTAATATACATCTCGATAGGACTTCATCTGTTTCCTCAACGTCTCCAGGGTCAGCCAGGCTAAAAGGCGTGAACCGGCTCTCCAACTCATTAGCAAATGCTTCTGCTTTCTCGGTCTCCGTACGCAGCCACTGGTTTAGAGGCCCACGGATTGGAGCTTGTCTGTGAGGCTGTTGTTTGATGTACTTGGTGGCGCATTAGCCAACAGATTGTTAAAATGTTCCGATCGCACAGCTTGCATTACATTTCTCAGTTCTCGGGCAGCTCTCCTCCATGCAGCCTTGTCAAATTCATTCCGTGATCTCATATAGCGACGTCGTAGCCTGCGTTTATATCTCACCAACTTCAGAACCTCAGGTTTTAAGAGAGCCTGAGGTGGGTTGGGTGAACAAGGGAATTGGTATGAAGAGGCTAATTCGGCGGACTCATGAATGTTCTTGGTGAACAGGTCAACCGAATCATCTATATCCTTGTCCGAATTTATTTCCATATTGAGATTGATCCTTTCGTTTAGACACTGATGAAAGACCGTTATGTTATGGTCTGCTATCTGGAATCAATCCAAGTTTAATAAATAGTGGGATGTGGTCTGAGCTAAGGTCAGATGACTCCGCAATGCCCAGAACTGTTGGATGAATGCCATTGTATATAGCAAAGTCTACTGCGTCGGGCGACCTTGAGGAATCGTATGGGTAAAGGGTGGGTGCTCCGGTGGCAAGAACCTCTCTGGAAGAGTTTATTATACTCTTGTGAAGTTGATTGCCTCTTGGGGTGGCAAGTCTGGACCCCCAAAGTCGATGTTTGGCGTTCCAATCCCCTCCGACTAAGAATTTAGGTCCGAGTTAATTGAAGAAGGTATCGAACTGCTGCTCTGATATTTGGGGTCCTGGAGGACAATAAATGGCTGCGATTACCAGGATGCCTTGAGTTGTGTGAATACTGACACAGACACTTTGAATTGAGTCAGACCGAATGGTTTCCAGCGGATGGTGGCTTAAGGATGACCGGATTAGTAAAGCGGCGCCCCCTCGCATACGGTTATCATCCGGATGATTAGCAGAATAGATTTCATATCCCTGAATTTTGAAGTATGTTCTAATGCAGAAATGCGTTTCGGAAATGAGCATGACATCAATCAAGTTGACCGCCATGAACACTTCTAACTCATTTCTGTGATTAAGGACGCCGTCAGCATTCCAAAATGCGAGGTTCGTGTGTGGTCTGCTCATTTTTTAGACAATATGGCGGCGAGCATCTCCATCATCATGGTCTGCATCTCAATCAGGTGATCAAATTTCTCGTTAAGACTGTCCAGGCGGGAGACCACAACCGATAATTGGTCGACCTGTTCGATCCATTATTGCCAACAGAGTGAGGGAATGCGATTTGTCGTTGACTTGATAACGGATGAGACTTTTGACGACTCTTAGGTAGAGATGTCTTGCTTGGTAACTGTTGTGGCTCGGAGTGAGGTTGAATAGGTAGTTGGACTGATTTTTGTTGTTGCTGACGTAGCTTCTGCTGCTCACGTAGGAGTTTCTGTTGTGCCGGTTGGTGATACACCGATTTCTTAAATACATCAGCGTACGACACCCCGTCAACAATCTTGTTAGGCACAGAATTGTGGCCAGATATCTCATGGTGTTGAGAGGCACTTGGTGCAGGGCATCTTGCCGGGACTCTCCTGGCAATCGCTTCCTTGTATTTAATGCAGCCTTTATAATTCGCAGTGTGCTCCTCGCCGCAAAGTGCGCATTTAGGTGGCTCATCAGGTGTTTTGGTGCAAGAAGTTGTGGCGTGAGCTTCGCCACATATGACGCACTTAAATTGTTTGCGACAGTACCTCTTGGTATGCGAAAACTCCTGGCAGCGATGGCATTGAGGTACATCTTTCAACGGATGAGGCGGCTCGATTTTAACTATTTGACGGCAAAGCCTCGTTATATCATAAGCCCCTTTGTTGCTGGTGTTGGGCTCAAGGTCCACAAAAAACAGGTTGAGCGGATGACCATCAGCTCTGCTTTTTGGGTTGTGCACGTTGCGTACAGAATGATCTTTGTCAGCAAGTTCTCGTTTATTGTTCTCGACGAGGGTTGAGTGGTGAAGGCCGCGAATAACAATCCTGTATGCGCTTTCATCTTTTAACTGATACGAATGGAACGTAATATTCAGCAGCTCAAGATGGCGTATAAGACTACTATAGGAATCACTGGTGGAGGGCAGGATTCTCAGACCCTCTTTAGGAGATGCCTTCAGCATGTATGATTCGGGTTCCGTCACAATGTCAAGATTGGCTAACAAACCGTTAATGTTTATGATGCCGACAATGAAAATGGGTGGTGGCTTCGGAGATTTGTTATGAATCCTTGAATCAGCTCGATTATTTATAATTGGAGTGGTCTCAGGCCAACTGGTCAAAGCAGCAGTTTCATTGGCGTTAGCAGTTCCCAGAGAAGGTGTTTCGCTCTTATTGGTACACACTTCTTTAAAAGAAAGCTCCGTGTCAGAAGCGTCAGAATCGCTACTAAATGGTGCAAATCGGTTTGCATCCAAAAGTTGTTTTCTGCTAACTTTATTGATACTTGTCTGTTTGGACGAACTTGGTTTGCGCTTCTCTTTTATAAGGTCACTTGATGAGGGCGCCGAAAACCACTCCAACAACGGAGCAGCAGCTTTGTTCGAAAAACAGGCATGTTGTCGATGGGAGGAAGGCTATGTTTTTTGATGATAGTGGTCCGCCTGGACACTCATGTCAGAGCTACCAGCAGTGCAGATCGACAAGCGCAACAAACAAGCGCTTTAAGAGATTACGTGGAATTAAAATATTTCTTTTTTATATTTTTTAAACAAAGTTGTGAAAATGTATTTATTTATTTATTTATTTTTTTCCCTTTATAACTTTACTTCACTTGTTTGACGCTAGAAGCGATATAATGGTTCTTTAATGGCAAATACATTTTTATCGTTTTTTTGTCAAAAATAATAATAATATGAATAATAAATTTTACAAGAATATTTGTATGTGCTGCTATTAAGTCAAGCAAAACATTCAGTTAAAACGGTTTGGGCATTAGATAGAAATATTTCGCACAAAAGAAAACTCTCGAAGTTCTGTGACACCTACGGTTTTTCCGATAGTTTTACAAAACTCCCGAAGCCGAAAACCCTGATAAAGAATTCACCTTCAAGTGAATTCATCGAATAACCCTCGACTTAAAGCTTTTTTGATGCAACATCTATGAATAGTTTTTCAAACTGTGAATCCAAAAAACGATGAGTCGTGCCCAGAAAGAACTTACTCATATAGAGTTTACATTTATCTCTTAAAAAATGGCCGGAGAGACTCTTCAGAAACCATTAGAACCCGACACTGATTCTGTACATCAATCGAATTGTTGGTTGTTCAACTTATGTAGCGTAACGTATTGCTGTTGGTTTGCTTGGGTTTGCATAACCAAATTAAGGATATATGATATTCAATGAAAATAAATACACAAGAAAGACATAATAAAAACGAAAATTAGAGACACTGTCTTGTTTCTTTTTTTTAAGGTTTTTTTATTTGCAAGGTGGTCGAGAATATTGAGCAAATTACGTGGAGTTTTCTTTAATTTTACAATACAAATGAAATCGAGCCATGGCTGCCTTGTATTTCGCCAATATTCATTTATATGAATGAAATGAAAACACTAGGCGGCCAGGAAAAAAAGAATTAATGATAACATAGCAAAATCATACAAAAATATTCCGAGACACAATAATACACACAATAAAAAACCAATGCAATCTTATACACGCAATATACCTACACAACCCACTCAAACTTATCACATTTCGTACGCAAGGGAGACAAAAAAAACCAACACAATCTCATACACGCACAACACACTCAAGCAATGGCTCGCTTTTGATTTTTTATTTCAACTTCTTGTCGAGTCCAGCCAAATCAATTTTCGGTTGTGCATCAAATAAAATACGTATCAAGGTCGAATGCAGTGAACGTTCACAGGCATTGAATACAAAAGTTTCATAGTGCGCCAACACGAAATTTGTAAATTGAGAGTGCCCACTGTAAATCGGCGTGGCCGACTCGAAGTTGGAGTGTCGAGCGCATGTTTTGTTGTTGCGTGCGTTTTGTGTGCAGCTGTTTGTATTGATTTTGTTATTCAGTATCTATCACTTGGATATTTGGTGTCTTCTTTTCCTGTCTTATGTTCGACATAAGAAAGTTGTCTACGCTATTGCTTCTCGTTTCGTTCTTAAATATCACTTGGGCATTTGATGCTTCTTGCTGTTTTCTCTGTTTGCCTGGTGACTGTGCAAAATGCCGCCCGTATACTTTAGCTCGTGCCTGTTCAAATTTCGTCAATTAGTCATGAAATATTGAAAATAAGTTGAATTTTTGAACAAATAGCATTTATTTTTATATGTATACAAACAAAACTGATACAAGTAGGCGATGGCAATTACAAGAAGAAAAACACAGTTGGAATAGAAGAGGGTCGAAGCAAAATGAAAAATGTTTATTCCCGCACGCACTCCACTTCACATTGTGAAACGCATTCCCGAGTGCGTGTTTCGTTGTTGAGTTCAAATTTGCGTATACGCAAAAATACATATTCATACACGCAGGAATATCTTTTTTCTTTGTCTTCCCTTATGTTCGGCAAATAAGAAACAAACAAATGTTTATTGTTGCGTGCTCAAAGGCAAAACTTATTTCTCTGTCTTTCCTGATATTCCCAATGGCAGCTGGTTTGACACTTGCAGTTGCTTACTGTTTTTTCTGTTTGCCTAGTAGTCAAGGTAGAATTAGCTTATTTAAATTAAATTTTTCGACATATCTAGAGCAAAATATGCATTTTAAATCAATTTTACTTATTTTTTGAGTTATTTCTTTACAAAATTTCAACTAATTGGCATACGCCAAACAAACTAACAGCCCGAACGAATATGTATTTTATTCATTAAAAGTCCCACCAAAACCAATACAAGTAGGTGGTGGGAATTACAATAACAATGTTTCTCATTCATAAAAAAATCGCGCCAAACCTATACATGTTCCTTTTTCGCTATCATTCCGACAACAATATCAATACAATCAAAATAAAAATGGGTGACGGCAAATAAAACAACCAAAACAGAAATTCCTTTTCGTGCTAATTCGCGCCAAGAAATCGCGTTCAATAATTAGCAGAGTGAGGTTGCTACACAGCGACCTGCGCTGCTACTTCGGTGTTAATAGCAGAAAAATAACATTACTCGCATGGCTTCTTTTTTGAAAAAGAGCTCAAAAAGCTTTTGAGAGCATTGTAACCTCTATATATTTCAACTCTTTGGTCGTGCCGCTGAAATTATTTCCGACAGTTTTATTGTAGCAGTCCCAACAGACGGTTTACTTCGACGAACTCTCTGCTCAGCAGAGGTCAAATCCGGCAAGAAATTACTCGAAACACTTTGTCACGAAAACGAAAAAAATAATATATTAAAAAAAAATTTCAGTAAATAAAAAACAAAAAATAACAAAAACGTAGAAAGTTGGCAAAGCACAACTGTTTTTCTTTGAATGAGGTGATAAAGAGGTGATAAAGAATTTGTGTGTGAAGTTATTAGAATATTCAATTCATTAAAGTTTTTAACTATTACAAATATTTAAACAAATTTCGAACGCCATCGGATCCCAAACTAGTTTTGATCACGTCCCGGGTAAGTTCAGTAATAGAATAAAAACAAAAAAAAATTCAGCAAAGGCCCAAAAACCTTTTCGTGTGAAGGCCTTACCAAAATTTATATGTACGTTCGTAATGTCGTATCGTAATTCGTGCCACGATTGAAGTTCATTGACTGTTTGTGATTGCCTGAGTTGTTGTTATTGGCCGAAGCAAATGTTGTTATCTACACATTTGGTAGACCATCAGCTGTTTGCACACAAAAGTTTGACAATTGTTTATGCCAGTAACTTTTTGAACATATGTATGTATGTACATAAACTAATTGTAGAACCGTGACTTGTGTTCACTGTGTTGGACACAGTGAATATCGAAGACCCATTGTATATAAACTTCATTTATAGTGGATATAGCCTTGATCGTACGTATGCAGTCAAACTGGGGCTATAGGCATAAGTTTTAGGAAATTGTATTTTGTTATCATCAAACTAGGCTACCGATCTTTCAAAGTAGTCTTAAGATCATAAGTAGAAGATAATCAAGCCTAATTAAAAGCGGGTCCTATCTCGCGGGCATTCTTTCTTTCATTTGTCATATTTTTTCTAATTTGTTTTAAGAAAATTTTTTATGTAGGTGGACTTCAAATACAGGTTTATATATGTACCCGTCTCCTTTTCTTTGAAGTTATAATAGATTTTTTGAAACTCGTGATAATTGGTGTTGTCTGCAAGACAAGCGTATCTAAGTTTAAAATTGGATAAAAAGAGTTTTGTGTAAGAAATGACGAACATTTATTTTGCAGTTTAAAAACATTTAATAAAATTATGTTTTAAAAATAATGATGTTCAAAGGGCCTCCGAGTCAATCCGAGAGGACCAATTTTGTAGCACTCTGTTGGGCTGGATTTCGCCAATGGTTTCAAGGATATTGGTCTTTTAAATTGTTGTTGATTTATTGTAATAAACTAGCGACTTAAAGGAGCCCCACAGAAGGAATCGAATGACGTTAGATCGCATGATCTTGGCGGCCATTCAACATCGCCTCTCCTGGATATAACTCCATCTGGAAACTTTGTTAGAATAACTGTACTGTAGCGTTCGATGTGTTACGCGTTATACCATATTCATACGTAGCTATATTTAAAACCACGAGTAAATGACATCACATTAGAAACTCGTTTTTTCTGCCGCACGCTTGGGGCGTCTTAAGCATCACATAATATTATTCACTTTATGGAGGCTATAATTAAAGAATTGTGTAAGAGTATGACAAAAGCTGGGTAAACCGGTCTTTGCCAAACTGAGTTTTAAACAATCGAAATAATAGAAAAGTGTGTTTTCATTGTTTTCTCAGAATGCTACTTGCTCATATTTGGAAATTTTAACATCGACCAATCTTTTTTCAAATTAACCAATAAAGATATGATATAAAATAATCAATCTTCTTAAAAACTATTGTACATAAATAAATATGTGATTATTATTGTAGCACTCTTCACACCACAGATTTTCTTCATAGTTGGGTAGCATATGTAAGTGTCAGTACACGGGGCCTACTTTGATAATACAAGAAAAATCTGGTATTGCGAATTGTTCTTAAAAAATATGGTACAAAATTCAGGTCGATAGGTCCACAAACTAGTGGTCGGAAGATAAACGTTTTTCTAGTAATAGGTCTAATAATAGTGTGAACTTGAATCAGTGGCACTTATGGAATACTCGTTTTATCCCGCTTTAATGCCACACTAAAAATGCAACCCTGAAAATACAACTCGCTGGCGACCGCTCTCCCGCTTCTTCTGGATTCGAGAACAAGAAAGTGACGTCAAGAATCAAACTATCAATATTGTGTATTAATCTAGTAATAAAACACTACATTTGGTGAGCCCAACAAATGTCACGCAGCTGTGATCCTTCTTGGCTTGCAACATAAAAGTACAAACGTTATGCTACTACCATATTTAATTTGTTGAGAACGTAAAGAAGTGCCTCAGCCATGCGAATTCGGAATTATAACCAATTCACAGTCGAATAACACCTGCATATTCTCGATTCAACACGATGGTTACAAATTTTCCGTACTGCCCAAGAGTTTTGCTAGTTACAATCAACATTCGACATTCATGAATGTGTATCAATGTATACCCTTTGCTTATGGTACCAAACCACCTAAACTAAACTTGGGCCTACGCCGATTATTTAACACGATATTCATTGTAGCAATTGTCACATCAGTAATAATAGATGCGGACTCTCTCGAACATTTTCCGTTGGTCTTACACTTTATAGCATACAGATCATCGATAACTCAACGAAATTCTACGATCTTATAAGCAAATACGTGAGTTTAACAAACATCAAAAACTACAAACTGCCGTACACAAGTGCGTTACATTATTACATCATCAACCAGTAGAAGAGCCCCCAAAATATTTTGTCATAAAGACAACCGGCGGCTGGCGTGCTTGTGGGGATTACAAAAAAACTAAATGCTTGTACCCGGCAAGATCGTGAACCAATTTCATTTATCGATGACATAAGTGACAAGCTGGAAACATAGGAAAAAAAGTTGCACCAAAATCATATATATATATATTGTAGGGGAATAAACATGTATACGACAACTCCGTTCAACAGCGCAACACAAAACTCTTTGTCATTCAAATTTTGTATACTAATTTACAACACATTATTTAAATTACTATATGTACACGTACTTATGTTACTACAATATATATTTTTTCTTTTATTTCGACACACATCTATTTGAAAATCCCAAAATGGAGTGATAATCACACGTGTGATACCATTAGAGAACTACAGATTAATTTCCACCCCAAAACACCGTTCGTAACATTTTAAGAGATTTTGTTTCACAAATAATACCCAATGCTACGAGTGTCATCGCCAGTTGGGATGCATTCATTAGAATCACAATCAATTCACAGCCCCGCAACTCCACGCTGCATAGGGATCTTGCCGTGCCAACTGTTATGGAGGTGATTAATTCTCACAGCTGCCGCTATCACTACAGACTTTTGTCGCACCCAAATCCTCTAGCTTTCTCCCTCACCCGTATCTCAACAAGGCGTAGACTGAAGAGGCTGCACCCACATGATCTCCCTCTAAGAAGGATACAGCCTTCTATAATTAATTAAGTTAGTATAAGTCTAATTTTTTATTTTTATTGTCACGTCATTATTTTTTAAATCCGACAAATGTTTTATGCAGTTTACTGCGTTTAATGTTATAATTTAATTTAAAAAAAAAAAAAAAAAAAATTCACAGCCCACAATCAATAAATTATGAAGAGTATTTTAACTCCGTCATGGCCGACACTAAGACTTTTACTGTTACGTATTTCAAACTAGATTTGAAACGTACTGGTAGCAATTTTCGAGTTTCGGATACGTCTATGTTCGCGTGTGGGCGAAATTTCTGTCTACCCACGCTTGCAGTTCGCTGGACTTTGCCTTGGATTTCTTCAAGTGCACTTGTTTTTATGTTTATCAAAAATATGTGAATAATTGAAATATTGGTTAGAGTTGATTCGACATATGATCACGATGCACAAAACTAAGAAAATATTCGATTATCTCTAGTTGCAGAGGCAACCACAGTTCCAATCGCTTCGTTTCTCAATGCGTTATAAACTTCGTCCTTCTTTTTGCGTCTTAGACGAGAATGATCGTTTATAATCTAATCAGGTCCTTACAACTTGCAAGCCTGATAATAGTACAAGACAAAAGCACTCTGAGTTCCTCCATCGTGAACCCCCGCCATCAGGCTCACGTCCTAGTCCGTGCGGAATAGGAAAGTTTTATTAGAACTTTCACCGTGCTTATGTTTCTTTTTCGAGAGCTCACTCTCATTACAAGATTACAACTGCTCGGGAGAAAAGCTCCACACTATATTCCTTCGTACTCGCTTCGTACTCGCTTAATACTCCGCCACATTTGTGTACTGAACGAGTGTCGCTATATAAATGATCACCTTTCTTAAGAGAATAATAATTACCATATGGTGACAATTATTTCGGGTTTCATATATTTATGTTCATGTTGAAAATCGTTATTTTCCAATTGCATTTAGTTCATGGTCTTTCAGCATTAATACTGGTCATCTAATGTCTGAAGTTTTTAAGTTATTTAATGTATATTACCGCTAATCATGGAACACTCGAAATTGCATTTTGGACATTCACTACTGTTTTAATTTTATTTGAATAAATCAAACACTTAGAAACTGAAAAGTGGTGATTTTGATGTCAGTGGCAAAGAACGGCCTGGAGAACCAAAAGAGTTCGAGGATAATGAAATGCAAGACTTATTGGACGGAGACTCGGCTCAAACTCTGAAGCAACTTGCAGACACCTTAGCAGTTGATGAGTCAACTGCTTCCAGACCTTTATATTCGATGGGTAAGATCCAAAAGGAAACTGGCTACCATACGAATTCAGTAAAAATTCTATTTCAAACCGATTTAACATCGCAGTGTCATTGCTTGCTGGCAAAAAAGGAAGAGTTATCTGTGGCGTATTGTGACCGGTGATGAAAAGTGGATTTACTATAACAATCCCAAAGGCAAAAAATCATAAGGAGTAGTGTATTACGAACTTCAAAAACCGAACGAAACTGTTATTGCAGAAGTGTACCAACGTCAGTTGAACCAATTGAGTAAAGCATTGTTGATAAAAAGGACAGCAATAGCGAGCAAGAGAGGAAAAGTTGTGAAGAATACACTGTTGGAGCTCGAATGAGAAGTTCTTCCGCACCCAGCATACTCATCAGACATAGCGCCTTCTGATTAGCACTTTTGCAGATCCATGCAGCATGGCTTCTTTGATACTCGGTTTCGAATTTCTGAGGAAGTACGAAAATGGGTCGATGATTGGATCGCTGCCAAACCACGATAATTCTTTCGGCGCGGCATTGCCATGTTGCCACAAATGTGGGAAAAGGTTGTAGAAAATAATGGAAAATATTTCGAATAATACATATTTTACCAAGTTTTCTCAATAAATGCTTTTTTACAATAAAAAAGTGATCAAAATGTAAGCTCCTAATAGATCAGTTACTCATTGCTAAAACTTTGTGTTTTTCTTAGTCTCAAGATATCAAAATCCTTACCTATTATGCCTTTAATAACAGTTCTCAATGAATCAAAAGCAGACATCAATGTGTGGGCAACTATTTTAATTTTCTTGAACGCGTAAAGAAAGTGGTCCTGAAAATGTTTGGTGGGGTAAGAATGAAAATATTTTGTAAAGGAGTCTTGCTGTGCAAACTACTGTTAGTTTTGCTCCAGGAAAATTGTAGTGTAATTAATGACTTTGTTGCCACAACCTGACTTCTAAATAAGAATATGAAACAGTTACAATAATTTGTTAACGTTTTGAAAGTAGAAAGTTGAGTTATATTAGATGGACCCATCTGGCAATACGACAACTTTGGCAAGAAACATCTGATCGACTGATGACAACACGCCTCTTTCACGCCTCTCACTTATAGAGCAAAAAATATGTCTTTCATGTATATTTTCTTAAATAGGACCGCCTAATATAGCCTAATAATATAGCTGTAATTTTGTTTTAGATTCTAAATCATGAAAAGATTTTTTTCAAGGAAAGCGACGGAATTAATTTTTAAGAACTAATAGTTATTCAATTTATCTTTATTTTTCCTTCGCTTCTCTTTTAGGTTGTATTTCTATATTCCACTAGTTAAAGACAAATGAACAGTTGGCAGCGCTGCTATAATTTGTATTTTTCTTTTTCGCATCTTTGCAAAAATGTCGTTTTTTTTGAGTAAACAAGTCCTTAATGGACTCAAAACCCTTACCGTTTGTTTTCCTGTTGCATTAATGCAATCTTTTCATTTTCAGCAGATTTCTTATTAACTTGTTGAAACGGTGGGTATTTCGTCATTGCCCGTGTCGGCTTGAAACAGACGCTTTATTTAAATTGTCACCACTTTCACAATTTATATGTGGCGTCTCTTCTTCGGCACTAGTCAGCTCCTGAATTTCTTTACCGAATATTACAACAACTCTTATAGAACTTATTTACTGTTTGCTCCTTCCAGTGGAATCTGCTTATAGGCGCCTCCTCCTATTGCTCTGGCTTTAGATTTGTTGGTCCAGCTTCTTTGTTATTTTAAA
The DNA here is from genome assembly GCA_035041755.1 of Cacoxenus indagator. Lineage (NCBI taxonomy): Eukaryota > Metazoa > Arthropoda > Insecta > Diptera > Drosophilidae > Cacoxenus > Cacoxenus indagator. Next base: position 884,583 of record JAWNKX010001101.1, read on the forward strand.
TCTCAAGTCTTCCATACCTTTAATTTTAATTAATTTATTTTAACTTTTATTTAATTATTTATTAATTAATTAAATTAATTTTTTGGTAATTTAGTTTTATCAATTATTTATTTATCATTTACTAGGTATTTACTTTGTGCAATCGTTATCATCACGTACTGGAGATCGAAGCCTGTTTATTTTTTCTGCTAATTGTTTCCAAAAAAAATTCTAAATATAAGGTTTTATGCCCTTTCGAAAACTTTTATTTTTTTGTGATAATTTAAATATTTGCCAAGTATTATTATTTTTTTTTTTATATATATTTCCCATATGTCGTGTACATATGTCTTTATTTTTTATTAAGACTATTAGTACATGGTTTAAACGTTATTTTAGGGTTGTAACTAATTTATGTGAGCAGATCACAAACGTTTTTCATTTTTGTAAGGATGTAGGAAAAAAAAATCAAAATAGTAACAAAAATAATATACATTTAAATTAAATTAATAAAATTATAGAGCAAAATAAGTAAAACAAACATAAATGTAATAAGAATATAAAATACAAAAATAAACACATTAAACAAAAACAAAAAAAAAAAAAAAGAAAGAGGTATTGAGATATATATAGGTTCGAATTTATTCAACCAGATCCACTGGCCTTGTCCTCTGTAACCTGCGTCTGCATTGTAGTTCCTGTATTGGTAGTAGGTTGACACCAACATTTGGGTGTTGGGTAAGCTTGGTATTATTTCAATAGAATTAAAAATATATAAATAAATTTAGTAGTAGGCTTCACCTACGTCCGCGCCAGCCGATGATCATCTATATTGTTTCCCTCTCAACTTACATTTATGTACATATAGAGCGACATTGCTACTACAATAACATGCTACTTATCCTTAGTAAACACGAAGTAAGGATTTATCTTGAACCCCAAAATAGGATTTTGCTTCCTCTTTATTCGAGCCAAATCTCTTCCTGGCGTGCATTTTATAAGTCTGTGTACAATGCAATGCGAAGTTTAATTCGTGAAATTTGGCCATCGTAGCCAAAGACATGTGACACGGTGTATTGCCTTAGTGAAACATCACTTTCTTTCTTTTCATATGGGACCATTTCTTCAAAATTCCTCTTTCAAACGATCCGGTTGGGCCATGTAGCGTTTGCTATTGGTTGCCTTGCCATTTTGAAGGTAGTCGATAAACAAAATATCGTGCGAATCCTAAAACATAGAGACCATAACCTGCCAGCATTCCGATGCGCCTTTTTATTTCGTCGAAACTGCTCTAAACCGCGTTCGGAATCATTAATTCGTTGTTTTTCTTTGGTCCACTGTTAACTAACGCGGCACCCACTTCGAAAACAGCGTCTTTCTAGACAATTATTCATGTACAATAAAGCCCACATGTTCCTTCGATATGTATAGTGTGTCAGCTATCTCCTGAAACTTCACTTTACGGGTTGTCAAAATGATTTTGTGTTGGTATGACCACGTTTAAATTTAGCAAATCAGTTATTAATAGTCGATTTTCCTGGGACAGAGTCCGGATAACACTTATCAAGACATGCTTTCGTTTGAACGGTAGATTTTCCATTAAAACGCAATGTTTATTATTTTCGTTGTTGTTATTTTCGTTTGTGTTATTTTCTGCTAAACTTTTTTTCTGCTTAACGCTAGCCAGATTGGATTGCGTTTTATTGCGTCGAAAGCTTTCTTGAAGTCGACTAACAGTATGTACGAACAGCAAAGAAATGTTCATAACTAAATATTCGGTGTGTGCTAAATTCATGTCGGTTTTTTTCGTTACATTCAAAATTCATTTATTCTATGTATATCAAACATTAATCGATTATGCATATTGTGTATATAGAAGTAGTAGTGTATGTACAGTAATCTCATAAGCCTTAGTTGTAAATGTGTTAGTCTAAGTTACAGAATAAGAATGAAGGCAATAAGCAAGATATGTATGTGTATATACTTTGACTATAAGAAAAAAGAGTAAAATGAGTCAGCTGTTGTGCGATCGTCGAACAAGAAGGTTCACAGTTTTTAGAAGTGTGATTCTAACCCACGCCTACAGAGTAGACTATTACAGAGTAGACTACTGAACGCACTTAGCACTTTTTCAACTTAAACTTTTAAAACTTTATTCTTAATACTGAGGCTAAAAAGGGTATGAATCTATGTTCAGCCGACTACTTTTGACAAAACTCTTGTAAACTACTGAAGTAGTTCGTCAACCATTACAAGGCAATAGGCAAGGGACAACTTTCTAAACAAAGTCAAACATAAATTCTATAGAACGAACCATTTATGTGAATCACGAAGGTAGGTACAATATTATAGTAACTGCATGATGAATTAATGAATGTTCTTAGTATTAGAAACTTGTACTAATTCTGGTCATTTTTTTATTGAAAAAAGGCCTTTCTTGAGAAAGATTTGTACAATATGTATTATTCGAAATGTTTTCCATTATTCCTTTTCCCACCTTTGTGGCAAAATGTCTATACCGCGTCGAAAGAACGATTGTGGTTTCGAGCTCCAACAGTGTATCCTTCACAAATCTTACAACGTGTGGCCGAACGTTGTCATGCAAGAGAATGACTTTTCCTCTCTTGGTCGTTATTGCTGGCCTTTTTACAACAATGCGTTTTTCAGTTGGTTCAACTAACGTTGGTACACATCTGTAGTAACAGTTTCGTTCAGTTTTTGAAGTTCGTAATACACTACTCTTTCCTGATCCCACCATATACACAGCAAGGCCTTATGATCATGAATATTCGGTGCCGGTGTCGATGTGGATGGCTCTCCTGGATTAACCCATAACTTTTGCGCTTGGGATTGTTATAGTAGATCCCCTGCATTGCCGGTCACAATACGCCACAGAAAACTCTTCCTTTTTGAAAAGGAATTTTCACTTAATTCGTATGGTAGCCATTTTCTCTTTGCATCTTTCGCACCGCATGTAAACGTGTAAACTGGCATACGCCAGTTGCTTCGGAGTTTGAGCAGAGACTACGTCCAATAAGTCCTGCATTTCATTATCCTCGAACTCTTGTGGTTCTCCTAGCCGTTCTTTGTCATAGACATCAAAATCACTTCTTTCAAACCGTTGAAATCAAAATCGAATATGACGGAACTGCATCGCCGTACTTTTCCAAAAGTACTTTTCTAAAGTGTTTGATGGGCTTCGGCAGCAGATTTATTCGAATCAAATAACAGCAATAGTGAATGCCGAATATGCAAGTGCATTCCGAAGAGGAAGGGCTTTTTGAATCGAATTGTCACGGGAACGAAAATTGGATCCACTACGACAACGCAAAGCACAGAAAAATATGGGGTAAGCCCCGTCATGCATCAACTTCAATGGCCAAACCAAACTTCGTGGCAAGAAGGTAATACTGTGCATCTAGTGGGACCAGCTCGGAGTGAAGTACTATGAGCGGATCCAGCCTAACGAAACCATCTCTGGGGATCGGTACCAGCAACAATTGATGCAATGGGTTGTGAGATATACAAGACACTGAAAATAAAAAGATTTCCATCCCTTAGAGAAACACCAAGTTCCGGCTGAGACAGTAGCAATAGCTCCAATCGAGACTCAAAACTTAAACAAAATTAACACCGGTTTATCGTACCCTCAAGTAGCTAATGATAAGAATAACAACAAAAATGGCGAAAAGAATAAGAAGGAACAACTCACGAATCCAACCAATTAATACGTAAGTAGACGCATTGACATAAATACTAATATTACTGAAATTAAAAACCTGATGAAAAAATTGTTTCAAAAATCCTCATATCGAAGATGGACAAACAAGTGGAAACTAAATTAAGGATCATAACTTGGAATGCAAACGTAATGAATAACCATATTGACGAACTACAAATACTTCATCATGACAACAGCCTTGACATAGCCCTAATCTCGGAGACACATTGCACAAACAAAAACTTCATACAAGTTAGAGAGTACAAAGTGTATACCACAAACCACCCCGATGGCACAGCCATAATTATTAAGCAGTGCATAAAGCACTACGAGCTTGAGCCATATCAGCATAACTACATACAAGTAACGAACATTCAAATTAATGATCTCGTAGGACCACTCACAATATCTGCTGTATATAGCCCACCAAAGCATAATATTACAGACACAGAATATAAGAATTTCCTCAACTCTATTGGACAGACTATGTGGGGATCGAGGCTAACGAAAAAAAGAGGCAAAAATGTCTTCAAAGCTATGCAGTCAACACACTGTAAACCCTTAAGTACGAAGTAATATATTGCCCAACAGACATGAATAAAACACTTGACTTGATCGATTTTTTCAACACACAAAAACTTGGACATTCGGAAATGTATAATCTTATCATGATTCGAGCTCTCGTCAGACAACAATCCTATAGAAATAAATTATGACATGCACGCCACACCTTTACATGCAAACAGATTTTGACACGCCACGTCTTTACATGCAAACAGATTTTTGTACAACAACAGGACAGACTGGCATTCTTATAAGGAATACATTGAAATTAATTGAATGACCAACAAATCTCTTAAATCATATGAGGACATCAAATCAACGATAGTATTCCTGAAAGCAGTCATACATCAGGCTCATGAGAGCCGTTGTCCCGCAGGGCAGTGTCTTAGCTCCGGTCCTCTACTCCTTATATACCTCTGATATGCCTACAACTAGAGATGAGCATTCGATTATTGCTACTTACGCGGACGATACGGCAGTTATTTTCAACTCTGCCTCTCTGAACGAAGCTGCGGAGAAATTGTCCAGCTACCTGGATAGATTCCACTCATGGGCCAGGCGTTGGAATATAGCCATAAATTCTGAGAAATCAGCTCACTGTACCTTCACATTAAGGCAAGGCGTCTGTCCGGTTGTGACTTACAACACAAGAATCATTCCGCAAATGGAGCAAATCCGGTATCTCGGTTTGATCCTGGATAAGCGTCTTACCTGGCGTGCACACATTAAGGTAGTTACAGCGCGCTGCTATCAAAAGCTCAAGAAACTGGAGTGGCTCCTCCGCCCATCGAATAAGTTATCTTTAACTAATAAAAGGCTCATCTATCTGCAAGTAGTGGCACCTGCTTGGCGCTACGCCATACAAATTTGGGGCACTACTGCTGCCTACAACATCAGAAGAGTGCAGGCGTGTCAGAGCAAGGCTCTCAGAAGATTTATGGGCGCCCCTTGGTACGTCCGCAACTCCACGCTGCATAGGGATCTTGCCGTGCCAACTGTTATGGAGGTGATTAATTCTCACAGCTGCCTCTATCACTACAGACTTTCGTCGCAACCACATCCGCTAGCTTTCTCCCTTACCCGTATCTCAACAAGGCGTAGACTGAAGAGGCTGCACCCACATGATCTCCCTCTAAGAAGGATACAGCCTTCTATAATTAATTAAGTTAGTATAAGTCTAATTTTTTATTTTTATTGTCACGTCATTATTTTTTAAATCCGACAAATGTTTTATGCAGTTTACTGCGTTTAATGTTATAATTTAATTTAAAAAAAAAAAAAAAAAAAAGTATGAGTCAAATTTTTTTTTTCACATCATTATTTTTTTCTTTTAATCAAACAAATGTGTTGTATTTACTGCGATAAATGTTATATTCTAATTATTAAAAAAAAAATTACATTTACATACAAAATACATACAAAAGTACCATTATGAAAGCAGTCATATAATCGACACAAAGAAGAAGCAGCGAAATTGGACACACAACCTCAACTACGACAACTATTAAATAAAAAAAGTATACTAAGGAAAACCTGCTCAACCACTGGATCTCCTGATGCAAAAAGACAGCACAACAAGGGAACATAAGAGTTTAAAAAAATGATTCAGATACTAAAAAACAAACAATTAAAATCAAATCTCAAGACCTTAACTCCCACGCATCAAGCGGACTACTCTTTATGGAAAGCTACCAAAGGATGGACCAATAAAAGTAATCATCAGGCTCCTCTGAATATGAAAAACGGGTTACTGACAAAGACGAACCTTGACAAAGCCAAAGAATTAGCTGACTACTTCGAAAGCGTTTTTGGAGAAGTCGCCACCAACTCAGGTGATCCACAGCTAAACACAGGTATTAGCAGAGGTTCAAAACGTCTAAAATATGAAAAGACCACCATAATAGAGATAACAAAATGTATTAAGAATAACATAAAGGAAAAAAGTCCTTAGGATATGACAAAATAAACGGGAAACTCCTAAAAGAACTACCTGTTAAAGATATTGATTATGTAAGAAACATCTTTAACGCTATGTTGAGACTAAATTATTTTTCGATAATCTGGAAAGTAACTGAGATTACTGCGATTCCGAAACCGGGTAAAGACGCAGTAAAAGCAGAGTCTTATAGATCAATCAGTCTACTCCCTGTGCTTTCAATAGTCTTCGAGAGATATTAAGAAGTAGACTCTTACCACTACTTTTCGAAGGAGTCAACAATACAACAAGTGCACAGAGTTACGCACAAAATTCTAAACGACATTGACGATAAAATATTTTATATTGGACTCTTCTTGGACGTGGAAAAAGCTTTCGACAAGGTTTGGCATAAAGAACTGAAATGGAAACTTAACAATGTATTCCGCAAAACATAGCTTATCTGCTAGGACCATTATTATATACCCTATACATAGCAGATATACCATATCCCACTCAAGATTCGTCGATGATTTCAACTTTCGCCGATGACACAATACTCCTAAGTGCTCATAAAAACATAAATACTGCAACATCCATGTTAAAATAAATAAAAATAAAACAGTACAAGTTATATACACTACTAAGACTAGATTCACAGCAATCCATATAAATATTGACGGAGACGACGTAACTATTCAAAAAGAAGCCAAGTACTTAGGATTATATATTGACAGTAAACTAAACTGGAAACACCATATACAAAAAAAAAGCGTGACCAAATCAAAATGAAAGCAAGACCAGTGTATTGGCTGCCTAATCTAAACTCAAACATTTCACTTGAAAACAAGCTCCTAATCTATAAGACTATTATTAAACCAATTTGGACATATGGAGCCGAAATATGGAGAGTTGCTGAAAAATCAAATATAAAGTTAATCCAGAGGCAACAATCTAAAATTATTCACAAAAGCCCAATGGTATATTACCAACACGGATCTTCATCGAGACCTACGAATTACGACAGTAGATGAGGAAATAACGAATTTAAGCAGAAAATACCAAACCAAACTTTCCCAGCATTCGAACGGTGGTGTGAATACATTACCATTAGAAGAACTAACTCGGAAACGGCGGTTAAAAAGGGTGAGACCATTGGACCTGACATGAGAGACATTATGTTATTTACTAATTGTTAATTGTTTATTTGTTTTTAAAATTCATTTATTTATGTTAAAATCCAGTAACAACTCTACTTTTCCAAACTGATTGTAAAAGTTAAAATTGACCCACTTGTCAATAATAATCTGTACAATAGTCGACTTATATCTTATAATAGACAATGTACTCTTCTTTTGGGAAATAATAATAAAATAATATTTAAAAAATTGATGCAATTGAGCCGAACATTGAAGCTCAAACTACTCTAATATACCAAAAGACACGACAAAGTGATTTTGCTTCACGACAACGCTCGACTACTCTTGGCTTGGCCGAGCAGCACTTTACTTCTTTCGAAGAAGCCAAAAAATGGGTCGAGTTTTTGATAGCTTCAAAAGACGAGGAATTTTTCCAACGGAGAATCCGTATGCTACCTGAAAGATGCGAAAAAGTTTTAGCTAACGATGGACAGTATTATGAATAAAATGCATTGTAGCAGTTCCTGGGAATAAGGCTTCAAAGTCACTAAAATAACCCTCTAAACTTATTTGTACACCTAATAAACTGTCTACTGGCATGTCTGTATAACCATCTGCTACCCTCACTCTGAAACTGAACCGCAAAATGGATTGGAAACTGAACTGACGCCGCCGTCGTTGCCGTTGATTCATATAATATTGCCTTTTAAGGTGCCAGGGCCGATTCAGATCGATTGACATGATAGTAACGTAGGCGTGACCATTTCCAGTTAATTTTATTGTTGGTTTTGGCGAACTCAAATACTCAAAGTGGGTCTATTTTTTAATGTTATTGAGCGCTTTTCGAAAACAGCAATCCATAAATGTCGTATGAGGTTGCATACAGCAATTTTATTCCAAAAATACACACCCTCCCGTTCTGAAGTGCGACTGTTGAAATCACTTTTCAGCCCACAGACTTTGACAGCCTTAGTTAATCGATTTCATCACTGCGTGGCATCGTTCATTTCATTTACAAGTTTGCCAGACCTGACCTCATTGCAAAAAATTACCTTTATAATTCGAATTATATTTTTCGTTTGTTGATTTTTAAGGGCACATAACTCATGTGAGTCTCAAATAATTACCTTTCATGCAGTCGCTGTAATTCAAGACTTCCGGTTTACATTTATGACCTTAAGGCAATTTCTTCTATCGAAAGCTGATATTGCCTTGACGACAATGAAAAACAATGAAATAATATGAATATAATATTGAATAATATGGCAATTAGTTCCACGAAACTAACGTTTACTAGAGTAAATTAGCTGGGATGGCCCATATTTGAAGGCAACCGTTCGAATATTGATTCACTGAGAAGCAAGAGGTGGAAAAACAATGCAAACATTTAGTATATGCCAATAGTTTCTGATTAAGAGATAGTGGTGTATTTAACGGTAAATGTTAAGCAGGCCATGTACGAAAACAAGCAAAAGCAAGCAACGTACGGTGAAATCGATGTTGCATATTGTATACTTGCTCAAAGAGGTTTCTGCAGGATAAACGCTCAAGTCAGACAAGACTATTATTGGTGAAACAAGCATGTTAAACGTCACGTCATCAAACAGGTAGAGTGCGGGTCGGTTACGACCATGCTGTCATAGAAGTGGAACGAGTTCTTCATGCCACACCTTGGCCGCATATTGAAATGCTACCTTGAAAACTCGAAACAAAAACTTTAACTGACGTTATCAGAGTATACGTCGCCCATGCCAGTGCGATGATTTCAATTTCGATTTTATGCGGTTTTTATACAAAAACTCAGGTGAACTTGCCTGTGCCTGTGCAAAAAACATCCTAATGACGTTGAATTTGCACGTAGATTTTTTCGCGTGAGGGGCATTTAGGATCGGATTGCGATTGCACCGGAAGAAGACGCGTATGATTACAATATAGAAAGATGTAGACATGTAAACATCATAGAGTGTATGAAAAGAAATTGGAGGCGATATTTCTATTCAAAAGATAATTTATATAATAACTAGTAGGTACCCGAAACTTCGTCTGCGTAGAATTTCGAGTAGCATATTTGTTCTTCAAACATTTATCAATCTCAATAATATACCCATATATTAATGAAATAAATATAAATAAAACTGTTCAGTAACAAAATTTACGTAAATAGGTTAATGCATGAAAGGTAATTATTTGAGACTGAAATAACTTAACGAATTTTTGTGAACTACGTTTTTGGTTTTTCCATACTTTCCTAAAACACGAAGGTTTTGTGGACTCGATACTCGTGATCACGCCACATACAGCTGTCCATGGGAAAAACAGTTTCTAAATGCTTTGTTGTCATCGCGAATGCTGCTTACAGGGAAAACTGGACTCTTTTACACTGGAATGGCAAGTCGGTCGGATTATTGGAATACGGGGAATTAATACATATTCTCCCTTTGCTGTTACTGTCATAATTATTGCTCTTATAATATTGCACCCTAGGTGTGTTATTTGTAGTCGTGTGCCATTACACATTTTTAGTGCGGCAACATTTCGAATTAACGGTTCTGGAACATCAACTTTCAGCCTTAACTTATGGGAAGGCACCCCTGACAATTCCAAAAAGTTGAGAAACTCCAAAGTTTACGATGTCACTTGCTCAGTGTCCACGACATTGTCAACGGAAAGGCACTCAAGAACATCACCTTCCACATATGGCATCATTCATGTGCACCACAATTTCATTTGCCGGTGCTAAAATCGCCCTTTCACCTAGCCACCTATGTTCTTCATATTAGTTTTCAGCTGGTGATAGACGTTGCTTTTCAAATCATCTGTGTTATGGACAATGTTACAGAATTCTCGGTTCAGTAATCATGCCGTTACTATCTGGTTCTATACCATCTTCTCCGATTTTCAGAAGAACAGCCGCATATTGCCCCAATTGTGTATCACTGTTTAGTTGTACCCGCATGTTTGTAGTTAGAGAAACTTTTGTACATGCATCCATAATGTAGACCAAAGAGTATTCATTCATATAGAGATTACATTTTTTTCAAAAGCTTTTTGAGCTTTTTTCAAATAATTAGAAGCTATAAGAAAATGTTCCTTTTCTGCTATTAACATCGAAGTAGCAGCACAGGCCGCTGTTTAGCAACGTCATTCTGCTAATTACTGAACGCGAATTCTTGGCGCGAATTAGCTTGAAAAGGAATTTCTGTTTTGGTTGTTTTATATGCCGTCACCCATTTTTATTTTGATTACTGTTGTGGGAATGATAGCGGAAAAGGAACATGTTTGGTTTGGCGCGAACAAGAACAAGATTTTACAAATCCCACAATTATTTTGATTAATTGATTTTGGTGGGACTTTTAATGAATGAGGCCCATTATTGATAACTAAAATTGATTTAAAATGCATATTCTGCGCTATGTATGTCAAAAAATCGAAGTTGAATACAGCTAATTCTACCTTTACTACCATGCAAACAGAAAAAACAGCAAGAAACTGCAAGTGTCCATTTGTTTTATTTTGTTATTTTCCGAACATAAGGGAAGACAAAGAAAAATGATATGCCTGCGTATACGAATATGTATACGTTTTTGCGTTCACACAAATTTGAACTCAACAACGAAACACGCGCTCGGGGCCTGACCTCTGAATCATTTGGTACGACAAGCGAAAATTGACTGTGTTGTGAAGTGGGGCGCGTGTGAGAATAAAAATTGCTCTTTTTTGCAACGCTCACGCAACAACAAAGTCTCGACCATTTGTTTTTTTCTTCATTGCCGATCACAAGGAAAGAAGAGGAAAGAACACAACACAAAGTATGGATGACGAAATTTGTTTTGCCCGATTGAGACTCGAACTTTGCGGACTGTGCGTATTTCTCGTACAGTCAAACTTCCAAATCTCGAATCACCATAATGCATAACAAAAGTTCGAGTTATTGGATCTTCGAGTCATGGAAATATTCGACTTATAAAAGTTCGGCCTATGGAAATTCGACGGTAGTTAGAAATTTCACTTGGGTTTCTTTGGCTGTTCAATGAATGTGCATTCACTGTACTTGCACTAAAAATGGATTTTGTTTTCTGCCACAACCGAAAATTGTCTTCAAAAAGTTGGAGTCAAAAATCAAAACTTGCCATTGTGTGGGTGACCTTGTTGTGTAGGTGTGGTACTTTTATGAGATTGTGTGTATCACCCGGAATATTTTTGTATGATTTTGTTTTATGATCATGCTTTCTTTTTTTGCTAGCCGCCTGGTATTTTCATTTTATACATATAAATGAATATAGGCAAAATACAAGGCAGCTATGGCTCGATTTCGTTTGTTAAAGAACGATTTCATAAATTAAGGAAAACTCATCACTATTTGCTGAATATTCTCGAAGACCATACAAATAAAAAAAATTTAAAAGAAATTAAAGAAAGAAGACTGTGTGTGTTTTTTCTGATTTTGTTTTTATTATGACTTTCTTGTGTATTTCATATCCCCGCCCAATTTGGTTATGCAAACCCAATCAGACCAACAGCAATATGTTACGCTGCAACAATATGTTACGTTGAATTGATTACGTTCTGTTGATGTACAGAATCAGTGTCGGATTCTAATCGATTCTGAAGAGTCTCTCCGGCCATATTTTTAAAAGAGAAATGTAACCTCTTTATGAATAAGTTCTCTCTGATGTAGACGCTTTCAAACATGCATTTATCTTTCACAGTCCGATCTAATGCCTTGATTGTTCTTTTTGGGGCATCGTACACTCATCCGAAACCAACAGCTTACGTTGCTGAAACATTCTTCCATGCTCGCTGTTTTTAGTAATGTTACAAACTAAGTTTCCTCATGAGCTAAGTTTAATGGCAGTTTAAGTACAGAATGTACAATTCGGCCATTAAACAGCGTATTAGCTATTCCAGAAGAGGCTACAGCAACAGCAACTCCTTTATCTTTGCGGATTTGTGCTAAAAGCAAGTTCGAAAGATATGTTTTGCCGTTGCCTCCTTGCGCATCCAAAAAGAACAAAGCACCTTCGCCATTTTAATTTTTTTTACAAGAATATCAAAAACTCATCGTTGTTCTGGGTTCCAACTTGGAAAAGACTCAGTTATTTGTTGTTGTAAAGAAGTGGTATTGTAATCCAGTTCTCTTATTAAATCACTGCAGACTTCTTCGGTTTTTTGTTCTTTCAGTAATAGTGAGGACTTGATCTTCAATCTTTGTTAGACCCTCATTGTAAATTAAATCATTGTATTGAATATTTTGATTATGTTCTTGTAATCTGAGTAAAATTAAACCAAAATTCCAAAGAAATAAAGAAAAACCAAAAGTTCAAGAATACAAATCAACGAAAGAATAATTACTTTCCTAAAAAACGAAGCTACCTACAGAGCAAAAACCAAATTTCCAAAAAATTTCCCTAATATTCTGCGGTCACAACACGACTGAGTCGTGCGTACTCTTGCCTTATTTTATTTTTTTATTATTTATTATTTTCTCATTCCACGCAACAGAGTAATTCTTAAGAAAAGGCAGCGACTTATATGAGCTAGAGTGAATAAGCACTATTACCGTATAGCTCGCATACACTTTTGTACACACTGGCTTGTGAGTGTAAGAAATGAGAAGAGACATATTTATTTTCTGTATACGTATTTTCACATGTGTGCTCATTTTCTGCTGCTATTTATGCAGACCAAATGTGGACATGTGATCAATGCTCTCTCTCTCTCTCTCTCTCTCTCTCTGACTCTCTCAGTTTTGTTTCTCTTCCTTGCTCGTTATATGGAGAAAATCACACTTTTCTTTCTCTCGCTTCGATTCGCTCAACCAAAGAGTCAAAGAGTATTCATTTATATAGAGGTTACATTTCTCTCAAAAGCTTTTTGAGCTTTTTTCAAATAAATAGAACCTATGGGAATATTTTACTTCTCTGTTATTAACATCGAAGTAGCAGCGCAGCCGCTGTTTAGCAACGTCATTCTGCTAACGCGCGTATTTTTTATTGACTGACTTAACCCCTTTGAAATTATCGTTCTTTGGTTTATTCATCAATATGCTATTCTTTACGTTTATTATACATTTAGTTGGCAAGAATAGATGTAAACAACAAATTTTTATGATGGCGTTTTGTTTCTTTTATTATACGAAAACATTGTATTGCACTCAAAGTAACCAGGCAAACAGAAATTTAAATACGGGTGCCTGTTGCGAAATCGAAGCAAGTGCTGTTCCCCGTCGGACTGTGTCATGATCAATTTTGTGTATTTGGCGCGAATTTGCATGAAAGGAATTTCTGTCTGTCACCTTTGTTTTGTTTGTTTTGATTGCCGTCACCCATATGTATTTTGATGTATTGATATTGTTGTGGGAATGATAGCGAAAAAGGAACATATATTGGGCAGAGTTCTTGTTGGGCTACTTAACCGGCGAATCGTGCAGGCTAACAGTATGGGCTGCTAGTTTCTATGAAGATTCCTACCTCCTTGGCGCATTCAAAAACAAACAAAAAAAAGGGTGATTTAATTAGTAAAAATTGTTTTCTTTAATACAACTAAATAAAAAATTCAAATTAATTTAAAAGAAATTTATTATACCTATTTTTGCGCTATGTATATATGTATATAAAACTCGAAGTTGAATATAGCTAATTCTACCTTGACTAGCAGACAGAAAAAACATCAATCAACTGCAAGTGTCCCATGTGAAAACGATATCAAACCAGCTGCGCTACTGCGAAAACAGACAAACAATACATTTTGCCTTTGACTACGCAACAACAAAGCGTGTGACATTTGTTTTTTCCTTATTTGCGGAACGTAAGGGAAGACAAAGAAAAGAGATATTCCTGCGTGAGTGAATATGTATACTTTTTGCGTGCACCCAAATTTAAACTGAATAACGAAACGCGTTCGAGACCTGACCTGTGACAAATTTGGTACCACAATCGAAAATTGACTTGTGGACTGTGTTGTGAAGTGGGGCGCGTGCGGGAATAAAAATTCCTCCTTTTTGCTACGATCACGCAACAACAAAGTCTAGATTTTTGTTTTTTTGTTTGTTTGTTTGTTTTTTGTTTTTTTCTTTATTGCCGATCACAAGGAAAGAGGAGGAAAGAACACAACACAAAGAAAGGGTGACGAAATTTGCTTTGCGCGATTGAGACTCGAACTTCGCGGACTGTGCGTATTGCTCGTACAGTAAACTGCCAAATCTTGAATCACCATAATGCATAACAAAATTTCAAATTATGGGGATATTCGAGTTATGGAAAGCATATTCTATTGATTTTTCACGATAAACGCACTCAATTCGAGTCATGGAGATATTCGACTTATAAAAGTTTGACCTATGAAAACTCGACGGTAGTTAGAAATTCCACTTGGGTTTCTTTGGCTGTTCAATAAATCCGCATTCACTGTACTTGCTCTTGAAATGGATTTTGATTTCTGCCACAACCGAAAATTGTCATCAAGAAGTTGAAGTCAAAAATCAAAACTTGCCATTGTGTGGGTAACCTTGTTGTATAGGTGTGCTACGTGTATGAGATTGTGTTGGTTTTCTGTGTCTCCCTTGTGATCGAAATGTGATAAGTTTGAGTGTGTTGTGTAGGTATAGTGCGTGTATGAGATTGTGTTGGTTTTCTTTTTTGCCCTTGCGTGCAAAGTGTGATAATTTTGAGTGTGTTGTGTAGGTATAGTGCGTGTTAAGATTGGTTTCTTATTGTGTGGGAATATTTTTGTACGATTTTGCTTTTTCATGTCTTCTTTTTTACTGGCCGCTTGGTATTTTCATTTCGTTCATATAAATGAATATAGGAAAAATACAAGGCAGCTATGGCTCGATTTCGTTTGTCAAATTTCATAATTCATAAATTAAAGAAAACTCCACACAATTTGCTTAATATTCTTGAACCTTGTAAATAAAAAACATTGAACAAAAAAATCAAAGAAAGAAGAAAGTGTCTCTGATTTTTGTTTTTATTATGTCTTTCTTGTGTATTTATTGTCTTTGAATATCATACTCCCGCCCAATTTGTTTATGCAAACCCAAGCAAACTAACAGCAATATGTTACGCTGAATAAGTTGAACAGCCAACAATAATGTTGATGTACAGAATCAGTGTCGGATTCTAATCGTGTCTGAAGAGTCTCTCCGGCCATTTTTTTAAGAGAGAAATGTAACCTCTATATGAATAAGTTCTCTCTGCGCTCAACACTCATCGGGCGTAACAATGTTGTTGTTGTTGTTTTCAAATATAACAGTTCGAAATTATCGTTTAATTTCTATGCTTCGCTTTTTCTTTTGTATACACAGCGAGCGAGATAACGTATGTGTGTTGGCCTAAGCATGTTTTTACATGTCAAATCTATATAATCTATGTTTTTTGGACAAAAAAGGGAGTTGGTGTCCAAGGTCCTATCTATCCATACATCAAAATGCATAATAATTGGATCACCGGCTTAGGCGTGAAACGGCAACAGACGGACAGACATAAAGACAGACAGAGTTACTTTCGCATTTATAATATAAGAATTTATATAATCAATCAATATGGTCTTTTTCAATTAATTTTTTATAATACAAATATCCGTTTTTTGGATGGATTTCACTGTCTACTTGCTTAATAATAATTTCCATGGCTACACATAACTGGCCAATGAAACCCTCCAAAAATCTTAGATGAGACAATTAAAATATGGTGTACAAGACTCCGGGTATGCAATCGTGGACTTATTGTCTGCCACTTCAGAGGACTGCGACGTTCACCTACATCAATAATATTGGATTTCTGCAATACAAGTCTCCGTTGACTAACTGACGTAGAATGTTCGGGAGTATATAATAACCACACAACTCGGCAAAGCTATGGAGGACCACATCAACCCACTACACACTGGTCGGACTTGTATAGAGTCAGCGGTCAAAATAATTTTACTGGAAATATCAACCTGAAACTTTGGTTCGTCCTTATAACAATGACTTAACTATTTAAAGATAAAATGGGCGTAGTCCGACCACCATAAACCCACCCCTACCACCCAATTTCTAAAAAAAAACTAACGCAGTTTAAATATAAAATTTTTAGCAAGTTCGTAATAAAATTTAGTATCCAAAATAAGAATAATATAATAATAATAATAATAATAATAATAATAATAATAATAATAATAATAATAATAATAATAATAATAATAATAATAATAATAATATTAATAATAATAATAATAATAATAATAATAATAATAATAATAATAATAATAATAATAATAATAATAATAATAATAATAATAAAAATAAAAATAATAATAATAATAATAATAATAATAATATAATATATAAAAAACATTCTTCTTACAAAAACAACAACAAAACATTATAAAGCAAAAAACATTGCACTGAACAAAACCCACGTGTAAAATGTGCCAACTACAAAGTACTTAGAAAAGAATATAAGTGTACTTTGTATATATACTATTTTACTTTGTGTATATACTATTTTTAAGAATATATAAATAAGACATCTCTGTCACCACATACCAGAGAGGGCAAAACAACCATTGGAGGGTTTTCTAGTTATGTATATACCTGGCTAATATTGCAATTTATGCTACCTAATAGAGCATTTGCACCCCGGTCGGCAGCAGAAATAAAAAAAAAATCAAATCTTAGGCAGCAATTGTTTTTTAATCAAATATTTTTGATGATTGATACTGATATTGATATGTAATATTAACACAAACTAAATCATTATATATTGTATACGTATACATATAAATAATTTGTGCTGTTTACTTGTACACAAAGCTAAAATGGCACCAAAGGTTAGCACAAGATTTCTGGTACCTCATAGCATTCATAAACTGCTTAAATGTTCTTTCATTACAGGTCTTCATTCATAAGTGTAAAAAGGCGAACGTCGGCGACATTTGTGCGCCAACGAGAAAAATCCGCACCATAAATATGGGCGCTAATATAGAGCAAAGACCTTGGACACCGACGGTAAAGCGTGGGAAAATTGCCGCCGAGTTGAGCAGTCCGGGCCCAGCGACTGTGCAACTGCCAACTTTGGTTGGTAAGTACGATATTCGTATTGTTGACATAAAACTCGCAGTGCAAACAACAGTTTTCTACCACTGTAGGTAGTAAAGTGCCCGATTCAAAGAAGGTCGGGGCGCCAGCTTACTCTATAGGTCGAACGCATCGCCGTTCATATGATACTCTCGGTCCAGGTCCAGCACAGTATAATGTAATGGGCTTGGGCAGCAAAGGTCCGGAATATCCTCGTGCTGCGACACTACAGAGTCGCCCGAAGGAGCTGACGAGATTTCAGAACCCTGGGCCTGGCGAGTATGATATTAGTAAAGGCACAAAAGCCACCATCGATGCCACGCCGAAGTATACATTCGGGCAGAAGCCAGCGCCCTTCAAATTGGCCTTAATACCAGGTAATACGGCAGTGTCTGTCATACAGGCGGTAAGCAAGCCAGTGGCGATTAGTGGTTTTTAGAGATGTACACCATCATTGGAGTGTCACTTCGGAGTGGATGGTTGTTTGGCTAAGATTTCATTATTCGACTAATACAACATATCATTTCCATTCTTAAAACTTCTTTCTCCAGCATTATGCAAGTTTCAGTGTAAATACATCCATCAAATTCCTTTGCTGTTAACTTCGTCATTGCTGTGATTCCTATACGTAAAGAGAGTCAAGATTTTTCATAAAACCAATCCTTGTGTCTGAACAATAATATTTTTAAACACAGGTAAAGCTATACACAATTTTTATTGCTTGTTAAAATTAGAGCACTTCTTAGAAAGGGAAATTCAAAACAAATGATGAAAAGTTTGTAAGATAGAGGGACACCTCGGCAGAGCAAAGAAAGCTATTTACGAATTCATTGTTTGTTAAAGGATGACATTTAATTAAACATAATTCGGAATATGAACAATTTCAAGAACCTTTTTTGGTGTTAGGGTGACTAGCATTCCTTTGCTTAAATAGCTTCACTATAAATGGCAAATAAAAGAATTTTACCGCAATGCGGATAAAATACCTTCACTCTCAAAGGAAAAAGGTTGAAATAGTATTTCACAGGGATTAAGGTAGTAATTAAATTAAATTTCCGGATAATTTTTTGCCTTAACGTACTACTGCTTGAATTTTTTGTATATATTTGTAATGTTTATGTGGATTCAGGACTGCGTACAGTCCTTGTGAGCATTACCTGACTGCAGTATACATTTTTACGTCGAACTTTTAATCATTAAGTTCTATTACGTTAAAAACGTCTTTAAACGTATAAGAAAGTAATTTCGTTTTTGCAAAACCACTGCAACACCAAGCACAAAATGTTTCGTAAAATTTTTTCATTGTTTCTGCTATGCTTCGTCTTAATTTTTGTGTTTGTGAGTTGGTTGCAGAGTGTAAGCGGATGTTCGCGAAGAGAGTGATTGTGTTCACTTATGAATACAGTGAGAGCACACAAGCATTAAAACGTAGTGCCGGATCTTACTGGAGTAAAATAAATCAAGCGGCAAGCACATGAGTCAGTCGTGCTGTGACCGCAATATACAGTCGTTGGTTAATTTCATTTCTTTTTTGGGTAGCTTCGTTTTATTGCGTTTGGTTTTTTCTTTCTCAGCCACGTTTTGTATAGTATTTCCTAGGTAGCTTCGGTAGATTAGGCCAAAAAATATTGTTTAAGTAATAGTGTGTGCGCCAAAGTACTCCTTTGGAAATTAAGGTTAACTTAAACATCGTTTAAATGTTTTGTACACATACTTTAATTTTTTTAAAGTTGTTACTTTATAACAATTGAATTGTTGTGGCCATAACTGAATTCAATGATTTCCCATGGTAATTTCGAAAAGTGGTAGCTGCCGTGTAATTGTCATCCTTTCGGTCTTAATAAACCAACGGTCTTAATAGTATGGGTAATACACTCTAATATACATGAGATTGTTTATTATTATAGTTAAAATCAGACACAATAAAATATTTTAACCTTTACTAAACAAAATTATTTTTCATATGTGCTTTGCATGCATATGTAATACATATTTGCTGATTTGATAAGCGAGTATTCGGCATCCACTAGTCAATGACACAATGTTTCAATTGGTTACGAAATCTTCTTTAGGTTTCCACTCACAAACCTTGCACTCACTTTTATTTACGTTGTACAGTAGAATACTAAGTAATGTATCTGATATTTATAACGCTTTGAACTTGTATTCCCTTTGCCTAATTAAGAACCAGCAAAATGATTAATCAACACTATAATTCGTTCAATCATCATTTATGATACGATACAGCACATGAAGTAATCGTTTTCGGGAACCAAACAATGTTAATAAGTTTATTCACATTTCATGCATTAAAGAAATAAATGTCACATTAGCAGAGACAAGTTATTATTGTTCTGTAAAGTCGACTCAGACTACACATAAGTCTAAATAAGTAAGCAACTACAGTAGATATACGCGTCGCCGCAAAGGCGATTACAATAATCGAAATCCACGAAAATACACTTAAAATCACTAAATATCTTAGTTCTAAAACAAGCGCCAGGTATATACTATGCAAAAAAAGTGACACTGGGTAATATTCCAAGATTTAATTTCGGAACTAAATACCACGAACTCAAATGAGATGGCTCACCAGGTGTGTAGTCACACTCTGATCAAACTGAAGTAGTATTCCTATTCTTGCTAGTCTGTTACACATATTGCAGTACCAGGTTCTTACAAGATTGAAGAAGTTACACGCCCATACATATAGTTTGGTATTAAAACAGCAAACGCTACAGTTAATCATACACCAGGCTAGTTAAAGCTTGTAGCATAAAACTGAATATAATAATTGAATTTTTTATTAACCTTGTAGGTATTGGTTCATATAAAAAGTCTCCGCGGTTTTTTGTTCATTTTTGAACAATACTTTTCTTTTTCAAAATCAATTTTAATCAAGTATATATTGGCCGGTCGGCCATTTTTTTACTATGAAGAGAGTTTTGCAGAGATCGAAACAAATGGTAGTCAGAGGGTGCAAGGTCCTGGCTATACGGTGGATGCATCAAAACTTTCCAACCAAGCTCTGTCAATTTTTTCCAGTTCATCAAAGATGTGTGCGGCCTACCATTGTCATGATGTCATTTACATTTTAAAATCAAAAAAATTTTATTGGTAAGAAATTACGGGCAGCAGAGGGAAACACAGGCTTTTTGCCACTTTGTTTTATATAAATAGATATTTATTTATATTTAAATATTGTATTATGCTTTGCTGCATCGGGTCGTTCTTCATCAGAAATAATTTTGATGATGATAAAAGTGGAGGAGTTTCTTGGTGGTTGTGTGACAAAGTCATCTACCTACATGTTTTAAATGGCAGGGTGACATATCTGCAATGTACTTACGCTTACGTAATAAGTCCTTGTATCTGAACAAACTTCCGCAGCAGTTGGCTCTTAATTTTAAAGATGGTGCAAATTTTCTTAGTGAGTATTGTTCCAACTCACCACCTAAGGATTTTCATTACAACTGCCGTCCGGCAGCATCGGTCCAACAGGTCCTTTCCTCAGGTACTTTCTTCTATGCCTACACCTGAGACTATTACTACTCGACCAGTCCCTAAATCCCACAATCATCATTACTCCCTGTGCCATCCATAGCAATTCCCGATTCTCCTCTCAATCCTCTAATCACCCAACGTCTCCTGCTTCATTTATCTCGCTAATACCACCGTCGAAAATTACGACACCTATTTCCGTCCCTATACCTAATATAACCCAAACCAACTCGTGGGTTCTAGGTCCCCCCCCCCCCTGGCCAAACTGTGGTTGCTCGGCGACGACATGGCTTCCTTTCGAGGATAACATTATTCCTTATGTAGCTCAAAAAACTCTCGGCTTAAAGAGGATATTTTCCAATATTGGTTGGTTTCTGTAAAACTGCTTATCTGAAGCATGATCAATTCCGTGTCTTGTGTGAAGTTTAAAACATACATTATAACCTGATGTCTATTTCTTCATCTTGTGATAACTTCATATGTTAATATTTTATACTATCTCGATTATTAACAAATATTTATTCTGTCTCTTGGTTCATACACTGCACACATTTCTTATTTAAGCATCCGTAGTATTAGGTTATTTAATTACCATTCTTTGATAATGTTATGTCTGTAGCCACGTAGACATTAGTTTGGTATCGCATGCGAACAAAGAAACCAGCAATAGGACCAACTGAGCCCCGTCTATTATGTAAATGGGTTAATTTTAATGACCACCTGGCCCCGCCCAATGTGTGATCAGAGTGTGGTCAACTAGGACCTGCTAAGTCTAATTAAAAAAATAAAATACATTGATTCTGGAACGGTGGCGAGAACCATATACGGTTGTCATCGGCCCAGGTAAGGTGCTTAGCTTAAACGTAACTATTTTGAGGAAAGGCCATAGTATTCACCGCATTAATAGAGATAATCTCCACATCTTACAGCTCCCGGTACATACAAACCCGAAAAATGTATCGTGAAGAAAGCACCGGCCTTTTCTTTTGGCCAACGGGTCAAGCAAACCCCACTCAACGAAACGCCAGCTCCAGACGCTTACAGTCCAGAAAAAGTTCGGCTAGACCACAACCCTGCCTTCTCATTGGCAGGGAAGCATAAGGCCAAAGCTGTAAACGACACGCCTGCACCTGGGGATTACTGTCCTGAAAAGGTTAGACTGGATCATGCTCCTGCTTACAGTTTTGCTGGAAAACACGATCCGAAAGTCGAAAACAATACTCCAGCCCCAGGCGACTACAGCCCGGAGAAGGTGCGCCTAGATCACAACCCCGCATACTCGTTTGCCGGTCGCCATGATTTACAGAAACCAAGCGACACACCAGCTCCCAGTGCTTACAGCCCAGAAAATGTTCGGCTAGACCACAACCCTGCTTTCTCATTTGCAGGGAAGCACGAGGCAAAAGTTGGAAACGACACGCCTGCACCTGGGGATTACTGTCTTGAAAAGGTTAGACTGGATCATGCTCCTGCTTACAGTTTTGCTGGAAAACACGATCCGAAAATCGAAAACAATACTCCAGGGCCAGGCGACTATAACCCGGAGAAGGTGCGCCTAGGTCACAACCCCGCTTACTCGTTTTCAAGTCGCCATTATTTGCAGAAACCAAGTGATACACCAGCTCCCGGTGCCTACTGTCCCGAAAAAGTTCGGCTAGGTCACAACCCAGCCTTCACATTGGCAGGGAAGCATAAGGAAAAAGCTGTAAATGATACGCCTGCACCTGGGGATTACTGTCCCGAAAATGTTCGGCTGGATCATGCCCCTGCTTACAGTTTTGCTGGAAAACACGACACGAAAATCGGGAACAATACTCCAGCCCCAGGCGACTATAGCCCGGAGAAAGTGCGTCTTGATCACAACCCCAGCTACTCGTTTGCAGGTCGCCGTGATTTGCAGAAACCAAGCGACACACCAGGTCCCAGTGCTTACAGCCCAGAAAATGTTCGGCTAGACCACAACCCTGCTTTCTCATTTGCAGGGAAGCACGAGGCAAAAGTTGGAAACGACACGCCTGCACCTGGGGATTACTGTCCTGAAAAGGTTAGACTAGATCATGCTCCTGCTTACAGTTTTGCTGGAAAACACGATCCGAAAATCGAAAACAATACTCCAGGGCCAGGCGACTACAGCCCGGAGAAGGTGCGCCTAGGTCACAACCCAGCTTACTCGTTTTTAAGTCGCCATGACTTGCAGAAACCAAGTGATACACCAGCTCCCGGTGCTTACAGCCCAGAAAATGTTCGGCTAGATCACAACCCAGCCTTCACATTGGCAGGGAAGCATAAGGCAAAAGCTGTCAGTGACACGCCTGCACCTGGGGATTACTGTCCCGAAAATGTTCGACTGGATCATGCTCCTTCTTACAGTTTTGCTGGAAAACACCACACGAAAATCGAGAACAATACTCCAGCCCCAGGCGACTACAGCCCGGAGAAGGTGCGCCTAGATCACAACCCCGCATACTCGTTTGCCGGTCGCCATGATTTACAGAAACCAAGTGACACACCAGCTCCCAGTGCTTATAGCCCAGAAAATGTTCGGCTAGACCACAACCCTGCCTTCTCATTTGCAGGGAAGCACGAGGCAAAAGTTGGAAACGACACGCCTGCACCTGGGGATTACTGTCCTGAAAAGGTTAGACTGGATCATGCTCCTGCTTACAGTTTTGCTGGAAAACACGACACGAAAATCGAGAACAATACTCCAGCCCCAGGCGACTATAGCCCGGAGAAAGTGCGGCTAGGTCACAATCCCGCTTACTCGTTTTCAAGTCGCCATGATTTGCAGAAACCAAGTGATACACCAGCTCCCGGTGCTTACAGCCCAGAAAATGTTCGGCTAGATCACAACCCAGCCTTCACATTGGCAGGGAAGCATAAGGCAAAAGCTGTCAGTGACACGCCTGCACCTGGGGATTACTGTCCCGAAAATGTTCGACTGGATCATGCTCCTTCTTACAGTTTTGCTGGAAAACACGACACGAAAATCGAGAACAATACTCCAGCCCCAGGCGACTACAGCCCGGAGAAGGTGCGCCTAGATCACAACCCCGCATACTCGTTTGCCGGTCGCCATGATTTACAGAAACCAAGTGACACACCAGCTCCCAGTGCTTATAGCCCAGAAAATGTTCGGCTAGACCACAACCCTGCCTTCTCATTTGCAGGGAAGCACGAGGCAAAAGTTGGAAACGACACGCCTGCACCTGGGGATTATTGTCCTGAAAAGGTTAGACTGGATCATGCTCCTGCTTACAGTTTTGCTGGAAAACACGACACGAAAATCGAGAACAATACTCCAGCCCCAGGCGACTATAGCCCGGAGAAAGTGCGTCTTCATCACAACCCCTCCTACTCGTTTGCAGGTCGCTGTGATTTGCAGAAACCAAACGACACACCAGGTCCCAGTGCTTACAGCCCAGAAAATGTTCGGCTAGACCACAACCCTGCCTTCTCATTTGCAGGGAAGCACGAGGCAAAAGTTGGAAACGACACGCCTGCACCTGGGGATTACTGTCCTGAAAAGGTTAGACTAGATCATGCTCCTGCTTACAGTTTTGCTGGAAAACACGATCCGAAAATCGAAAACAATACTCCAGGGCCAGGCGACTACAGCCCGGAGAAGGTGCGCCTAGGTCACAACCCCGCTTACTCGTTTTTAAGTCGCCATGACTTGCAGAAACCAAGTGATACACCAGCTCCCGGTGCTTACAGCCCAGAAAATGTTCGGCTAGATCACAACCCAGCCTTCACATTGGCAGGAAAGCACGAGGCAAAAGTTTTAAACGACACGCCTGCACCTGGGGATTACTGTCCTGAAAAGGTTAGACTGGATCATGCTCCTGCTTACAGTTTTGCTGGAAAACACCATCCGAAAATCGAAAACAATAATCCAGGCCCAGGCGACTATAGTCCGGAGAAGGCGCGGCTAGGTCACAATCCCGCTTACTCGTTTTCAAGTCGCCATGATTTGCAGAAACCAAGTGATACACCAGCTCCCGGTGCTTACAGCCCAGAAAATGTTCGGCTAGATCACAACCCAGCCTTCACATTGGCAGGGAAGCATAAGGCAAAAGCTGTCAGTGACACGCCTGCACCTGGGGATTACTGTCCCGAAAATGTTCGACTGGATCATGCTCCTTCTTACAGTTTTGCTGGAAAACACGACACGAAAATCGAGAACAATACTCCAGCCCCAGGCGACTACAGCCCGGAGAAGGTGCGCCTAGATCACAACCCCGCATACTCGTTTGCCGGTCGCCATGATTTACAGAAACCAAGTGACACACCAGCTCCCAGTGCTTATAGCCCAGAAAATGTTCGGCTAGACCACAACCCTGTCTTCTCATTTGCAGGGAAGCACGAGGCAAAAGTTGCAAACGATACGCCTGCACCTGGGGATTACTGTCCTGAAAAGGTACGACTGGATAACAGCCCTTCTTACAGCTTTGGCAGTAGACACGAAGTTAGGACATATTCAAATACTCCAGCACCCGGCGACTATTCTCCAGAGAAAGTTAAGCTCGATCATACGCCCGCTTACACCATTGCCGGACATACTAAGGTTGATCATGTGAGTCGCACACCAGGACCTGGCGATTATAAACCAGAGCAATGCAACTGGACACACACGCCTGCATACACCTTCGGCATGAGAATAAATCGCATTCATATAAGTGAGACACCGGGTATGTTAATGAAAAACCGATCTGTTTTCTGTTATTTTTGATACGTAGTGTTGTATCTTTTAGCACCCACTGCATATGAACCACTGAAACACACCCTTCAAAGCTCGTCAGGTTTCACTTTTGGCACTCGAACCGATACCAGTGTGGCCTCTTGTGCACCGGGTAAGAAGTTTTGCTATGTCTTACTAATATTTCTCTATGATGTACTTTTTTCGTTTTATGTGGATTAGCATCTAATCACTATCACTCAGAAAATTTCTATTTAAATCACTCTCCAGCTTTCACTTTTGGTTTTAGAACTCGGGCATTTCCGCCTATGCCAGGTAAGTCCTTCTTCAGTTAAATGTAGTTGTGTTTAAAATAAAAAACTGGTTCTTTTATTCCATATGTGTGCTCTTACTTATATTCAATCTCAAAATATATGCTCATCTTTCTGCGCCCATTTGTATTCGTTCACAACCTTTCATTTGTTTAGAACCAAAGGGTGATTACATCGAAGATCGGATCCTACAACGACGTGAAAGACGTCTGGCTAGCCCTGGTAAGTCATCGCTTTGTGTTCCATGTAGTGGACTACTTTTCAAATTTATATATTCATAACCTAATGTATTATACGTATCATATACACCCTGTCTCAAAATTATAGTCGGACACGAAAATTGCTAATAAATTTCATTGGGGGTGTCCAAGCCACATTTTGTTTACTGTTAGACACAAGTATTTAAACTTCTTTTTTGGTAACCACAACAAAAACAACAACAACAAACAAAGAATGAACGATGTTGCAAAATTATAAGCACACTTAAAAAAAAGTTGTTTTTGGTATTTTTTGTACTTTTACTCGAAAATTAGATTTGGCAACAATAATTAATTGATTATTGTTGTTGTCTGAAAGAGTTCCATGCTTCAAGAATGGAATCTTTCAGCATATCCTTAGTAGAATATTGCTTGATTCCACCATAAACCATGAGGAATAATGCTTCCCAATACATTATCCATTGATTCATATCTGGAGATACAGACGGCCATTCAAGAATAGTAACTTTGTGATATTCAAGCCAACTTAAAGTCCAAGGTGGTGCATGGCATGGTGCATTATCGTGTTGAAAAACAGCTTTACATTAGGTTGTTGCTCTAAAACGGGCAACAACGTTTCTTTCTGAATTCATTCGTGTAGAAGGAAAGGCCAGATTCAGCTTTCCAAGAGCGCCAACAGCGCCCCACACCATCAACGACCCACCTCCGAAACTTATTTTTGAAAAGATGACCTTGCATTTAAAGGCGGCAAAAAATACCTAATTTCATAATTACGCACCATGTTATTACTGGTACATTTTTTTCTGTTATTTTAATGAACACTGGTGAGTCGAGGTGCTATCTTCATCTTAGGGTACTGAATCTTACCTGTGGACTTCATTACTCGAGGAATTGTTGAGCTAAATGCATCCAGTTTTCATTGAATTTTAATTTATTCCAAGCTTTTTGTGATATTTTGGAATATTTTTTTGGATTTTTCGCATGTGCCTTTGACTTAAAGACTTCTTTCCACCCCACTGATTATTTTTTCTTATTATAGCTTTGCTGATTTTTCAAAAAATTGATACAACGTGACCTGCCTATCATCCGAAAAATCTCACAAAAAAAAATGTTTTAAAAAAAAAACCCTAATATTTTTCCTTTTTCTATCTCAGTCAGTTGTGTCCACGTGGCATCTTGTAATCAACTAAAAAAATTTGCATAAAACATTTCTTCCCCGCCAAAAACTACTTTTTTTTTTAAAATGTGCTTATAATTTTGCAACTGCGTACCTATTCCCTCGCTTAATATGTTGTTGTTGTTTTTGTCGTGTTTACCAAAAAATAAGTTTCCATACTTGTGTCTAACAGTAAAAAAAAAGTTTGGTTTGGGCACCCCCAATGAAAATTATTAGCAATTTCCGTGTGCTACTTTAAATTTTCTTTTTCAAAAGTATTTCCATACATTTCATTGCATATTATTGTTTGTTTGTAGCATGAAATATATTGTGTGCTAGACTGAGCCACTGCAACGCGTTTCCGGGTACGCTAGTTATATATATATATATATATACCCACTCGAATTTTACTAAAGAATTTTGAATAATATTGTTTTGTAGGTATACTCGTATGATCTTTTCTTATCTTAAAATGTACCTTTACACCTCTATTTTTTCAGTTATGGAAACAGACACCTAATGCATTATTAATTGAATTCTTATTTATTTTTTGTTATATAATATTGCCATAAAACAGTGTAAAAAACTCTGATTAGATTATTTCGCTAGATGGTAATATTTTATGTAGAAGGTCGTGATATTGGAACCTCTTCCGTTGATGTCGTTTCACGCAATAGGTGAACGCAGTAGCCAGAATTTTTGGATAACTTTGCAGCCTCTATGCGGCGCAGTATCTTGTCTTTTGTGTGTTGCTGACAGCAATGTACCAATTAACGCATAAACAGGTACTGCTATTTGCTGGTAAATTGTCCCTTCACTAGCGACGATTGGATAGCAGTAGCAACCAAGTCAAGCCTATACAACTTCGTCAGTCAGTATTCGCTGGTGCTCCTGATATTCTTTTGTACATCATAGTCTATAAGGCAATGCTCTTTGGCTTATCAGATTTAGAAAACGTCTTGTCTTAGTCTTTCCACATAATGCTCAAGCGATCCCTCCTATTTACTTATTTCGTTTTACCTACATGCGATAGTTTGTGTGGGGGAAAAATGCTGAAATGCGAAAATGAAGTCATGTTCTGGAAAATTCATTTCCTAACATTTGAGTGTCTAGATCAAAAAGCGACATTTCCGATCTGGGAGTATTATACAGCAATGAAAATCTGGAAATCCTGATAAAATCATTCTGCTAATATAATGAACACGACATAACAAAATCAGCTGCTTTTGCGTAAAAAACATTTGCTAAAATTTACTCCATTTGTTCGAAAAGTGTTATTCTGCAGCGACGATTCATAAAAATATTTGTGCACATTATGGAGAATGTACTTTATCAGAGCGATTAGAATATGGTTTGGATGTTTGGGTACCACACAATTTGACAGAAAAATCTTATTTATCGAGTTTCGATTTGCGAAATATTACTGAAACTGAATGGTTTGGAACGTTTTCTGTCAAATATTTTTTTTAAATAAACTACCCACATGGGCTGAACAAAATGATCGTAACACGACAGTAATGTGCGAAAAAGGTCATGGTATAAAGAAGTTGAGCCTGCTATGTATTTGGTGGGATTGCAAGAATCCTGTGCAATATGAGGTTCTCCCACCTGGGTAAACCATAAACTCAGAACTCTATTGCCAACAACAAACATGACTACATGAACTGCTGAAGGAAAAACGGCCTCAATTAATCAACAGAAAGGGCATAGTCCTCCACCACAAACTCGTCTGGGAAGTGTTGTGAACATAGCATATAGCCCGGACCCAGCACTTTCTAATTATCGTTTGCATAGGTGTATAGGAAAGTTCTTTCCGGGTTTTTCAACAGATGTCACTAGCCGTCAGTGTTGAATAGTATGATTTGACATATATCATTTTGTTCTACAGTCATTAACCTTCAAAAACAGCACATGTCATTTCAACTAAACAATAGCTTTATTGTGTTAGGACTCTGTTAATACGTCAAGTTTCGCGCTGGAAAAAGAGCATTAGCGGCATCCAATGCTATTCTTATTTAATTAAAACAAAAAGACTGTAGAAAGTCATCGTTTGCTGGAGAAAACTTACGAAGAGCATACTCTAAACATAAAACCATATGAGAAGTGGTTTCGCAAATTTAAAACTGTTGATTTTGATCTGCAGACAGTCAACGTTTGGGTAGACCAAAATCATTTGCGAATGCGGAATCGCAGAAGTTATTGACCTAAGACCCGACCCAAACTCAAAAACAATTGGCAGAAACGTTAAATGTGGCAAGAAACATTTAGCGACAGATTACAAGCAATGGGGAAGATCCAGAAACTGGGACGATGGCCGTCACATGATGTACAAGGAACTTTTGAAACCCAATGAATCAGTGAATACTGATCGCTATAAACAAATAATAAATTTGAACCATGCATTGCTTGAAAAAATGTACAGAATGGGCAAGAAGACACTGTAAAGTGATTTTTTCCGCCCGCCGTGGATAATTAACCTTGACCAATGGGTTGACAGCCGTACTTGAAATGCTGAGGAATTAGGAAAATGGTTCGGTGATTGGATCGCTGCAAAACCACCATCGTTCTATAGAACCGCTATTACCATGTTAGCAAAAAGGTGGGACAAAGTTGTAGAAAATAATAGAAAATATTTTGAATATTATATATTGAACAATTTTTTGTCAATAAATACTTTTTTACAAAAAAAATATCTAGCCAAGTGTGAGTTGACCTAGCGTGGACTGGCTTCCGCACGTTGAATATGTTATCGAATTTATTTTCGGTTTTCTTAGAGTACAAACTCTATTGAAAACCCACTTATCCAACCCAAACGAAATATTCAATTATATCCACTCATTTCATTTTAGTTAAGCAAGTAACTGACATACCGTTCACCCAGTAAGTCGCTCAATTATACCTAAATTAGTTTCACTCCATTTTTTTGAGTGGCTTCAATAAATGCTGCGAATTTTCACTTTTTAGTTTGACTTACCACCATAGTAATGATGCTATAATGGTTCCGTTTTTCATTTAAACGAAACCCTACAAATGACCGAAATTCATGCAAGCCACTAACGTGTTTATTAAGTATTTATTTTTGGTTTGCCACATGAGTGTCTCACCATGTCATCTCTTATTTCGGTTTGATATGCTTAAATTACACACTACAATGTTTAACTTAGTATTCCACTGCTATATTTGCCCGCACAGAAACAGATTGCGTGACCGTGTTCTATTGATGAAAGAACTAATGTGGTCATGTACCCCCTTATTTGTTGTGTCCTATATTCTGTATGCCCAGAGAAAAATGTCTCGGTAAGAAGGCCTTTTATTTAATAGGAATCATCCTAATTTCCTCAACCATTAGAACTTCGTATGTTGTTTTGTTGTATTGTATGATAGAATGATGCCTGCCGGCCCTATTAACCAAGACAACTCAAAGGATATCTTGGACTCACTGACGAGTTGTCGGAGCCATTCCATATGGAAATCTTTGATTTTACAGTTAGTAATTTAAAACATTAGTTTCGCTTAGAACTTTTTGTTATAATTCTTCGCTAATTGTTATAGTTAGAATCAAGACGTATTTTCTTTCTTATTACAAATACTTATTGTACGTACAAAAACTCACTGGATAACATGAATTTTTCAAAAGAGATAATTTTTATTTTTCTTACATTTTTAATATCATACGGCAAGGCAAACGCGGTGAGTTCTTACAACATCTTAAAGTGATTGTCACTCACGTTCGGCCTACTAATTCTATAGGTCCACCAGAATGTTATGAACCCATCAATTTATCTATGAAACAATGTCCCAAATTTAGTGAATTTGTGTGGCCTTTTAATTTAATAGTGGGTTGTTATCAATGGGCAAATCCATGTAAGTTTAAACATGTGAAAAATATGTTTCCTACGGAAAAGATTTGCAAATGGAAATGTGTTAATATATGAGTAGAATAGAAGAAAAAAATATCTAAAAACTACTGGTTTTTAGATATTTTTATTTTTTTTTATTACTTCAGGTAATAAATCTGCTACTACTGGCTCATCAGACGATTCTCCTACTACACTTTCCACTGAGGAAGCTACTGGCTAGGTTCGTTGAAATCAACATAAAAATTTATGTTATTGTTATGCCATCTTCTAGTAGGGACTTTTCATTGAAGGAGTGTTTCGATAAATAAATAAAAAGGAACATGAATAATTTAGTTTATCGCAGAAGGACTACAAAAGCTTAATATTTTCTGATTTCACCAAATAGTTAACAGATGGTTTTGAATTTAGTTCCCTCTATATATTTCTTTCCTTATTGACTTATAGTTGTTGCAATAGCTGCCGAAACGATAGCTGCCCCTCTGTGTCAAATAAACGCGAAAAGCTTTGATGAGAGGGTTATGGACTCTATAAGAATATTTACCAGCCATACAACCCAATATTTTTTGTTTTTATAGCCTTTTTTTCTTTCTTGTCGCATCGAGCTGAAATTTGGACACATTGCACCCCGCATACCCAAGGCGGTGGGGTGTATTGGCAATTCTTAAAACAGAAGACAAATGGAACGCACATTTATTCGAAATATTTTCTCGTTACAATTTTATTTGTAATGCGTAGTAATAATTTTAGGAATTTTTCTTCTTCGTTTCTGGTTGGTCCTCACATTTAGACTTTTTTTGTCTCACAGGTTGATCTACAATATTTTTCACTATCAAACTTGGTCGAACTGTCCATCTAGTGACATTTAGTCGATTTACTAGCACATGATCCGAGATCTTTATTATAGTAATATACAATCATATCCGGTCCGGTCTCGTAGCAGGATATTATTTTTTCCCAATTGGAACGGCTAGGCAGTCCTCTCTGTCTCTGACTAGGTTAAAGACAACTGTTAAATTTTTTTGTCACAATTCTTCTCAACGTTTGTTACCCAACGCTTCATAAGTGAACTGGAAGCAAACACTTTGTAAAATCAAAGATACTATCAATCCAGTGTACATTTTTGCACTGTTCTGTTCTGCGGCGACAGAATTCGAATTTGTCTCACTTAAGCGTCATTTATGATCATGACAATAATATTTTCAACATTTGAAAATTATAATGTACACGGAACATAAAAAATATTGCAATTGGGTGATTCTGTAATGATGCCATTTAAACTGTTCGAAGTTTTAGCTCGATTTTGAAGACGTGACGAATACATTCGAATTGAAGCACATTGGATCTAATAATACGTAACCCTGACGTAAAGAATTAATGTTTTATTAGATTTATTATACCATTTTGTCCTTAAATTATTCTTAGTTGTTCGGCACTGAAACGCAGGACATAAATGGTTTTATAATTAGTTCTTTATTTATTTCTTCTTTGAAATTTCTTTGATCGTTCCTCTAGGCAGAACAAGGGAGACCCACAAGCCCTTTAAATTTTTTTTTAGTATCCAAGTGGTGGTTACGTAATCGAATAGTTTTTTGTTACATAAGGTAGGTGATTAGCCTGCCACTGTGGCCGCACACGTTCGGTGACATATTGGTATTTTTTCCAAAGGAAGACAATTACCAGATGCATATAAAGGCTTCCAAATATGAATTCGGTCAACGAGAACTCAAATTTCTGGAATATTAAATGACTTTAGTTGACAACAAACCCTCACAGGATCGAGTTGATACGATCAATGACTTTTTAAAGCCTTGTTACTGTCATGGAATTAAGACGTTTCCTTGGAGTACTTAACTAATTTCGAAAATTTATTCGAAACGCTTCAAACTCACAAGCTTTATTAAGCGGCCTTCGCGAGGATTCAAAGAATAATGATCACACGCTAGTCGCCTAGACAGCACAATTTGAAGATGCATTAGTGAATTGCAAGTCGTGTCTGGCACACGCCACACTTCTGACTTTCATAGCACCGACCATGCCATTAATATTAATAAGGATGCTTCTTACATTGCCTTAGGTGCACATCTTCAACAACTGTTCAATGGAAAAATGAAACCAATCGCATTCTTTTCAATCAAATTATAAATGCCCAACACAATTACAGCGCATGAAGGTTGTGATTTCGCAGTAAAAACGGGACACAAGCTGTTGTTATGTAATTGTAAATCTGGCAACTCCCAACTAGACATAGTACTCGAAACATGAACTCATTATTGTACTAACTATTTCTTTGTATGTCAATCATTAAATTAGTTCTTGCTTACACTTTAAACCGCGCAGTGTGCACACATGCTTGTTTCAATACAAACCCTTAATTTATGCATTCAAACAAAACCTAGACAAGTCTTTACGTAGACAAATACGACACTTGAACTATATTGCACAATATAGGATGCAACATATTTCTTTGGATCTGAAAATACAGCTGCAGACGCATTTTTCAGAAACAACCAAATCAACATGTCACAAATGGTGACACTGCAAGTTATCCAAGTACAGCAACAAAAGGATGAGGAACAGTATCAGTTACCCAAAGGCAACACTTCTCTACAATTCAAGTTATTAAATTACCACCTGAAATTTAAATACACTGCGCTGCGTCTATATTTTCGCTACACCAATACGTACCAAACTCGGGAAATAATTTTGAGTAATGTACACGCGTTATCTCTTCCGAGCAAACGTGCAAATGACAAGTGAATTCAGACGAAGTATGTTTGGCCAGCACGACATCAACCAACGACATCATCATTTTTCAAAAACACAAGGAATACAAATATTTCTTAACCATGTAACAGCATTCTAGGAAGCATACATTTGTAGGTTTGGTGCCCCAAGACGATTCCAACGGACCAATGCAGCCACTTCGAACCATCACTATTTCTAGAACCTTTAAGCATATTTGGAATAAAAAGCATACGCATCCACCATGCCATCCATCATTAAACGGAATGATTGATCAATGGCATCGAGCAGCATTAATGTGCAATCGTTCGACACACCGATTAGAAATTCTACCGACTTCTCCTAGGACATAGTACATGCTGTAAAGAATACATAATTCCGCAGCAGGGGAAATAATACATGGCGTAGACATCCATCTTCCTGGCGTATTTTCCACATATTTGAATGGATCACCGGATTCATTCACAAAGATTATATACGTACAACCACATATTTCTAAATAGCGATCACACTTAATGACCTCTTGAACCTCCATATACTGGACCGCATTAAATCAAAGAACGAATAAGTGATCGCTTAATACCATAAATGTAAATTAAAAATCATATAAGGCTAAAGTCGACGTTTACCGCTGGAGATCAAGATAATCACCGAAACCAATCCTTTGATACGAGTATGAAAGGAAAAGACACACAACGTTGGCTGATACTTCAAGGCGGTATCATCATTCATGGATGTGTAGGTCTTGTTTTACACACAAAGGCTCTGCCACAGGGCCCTCTCTCGATTTTTTTTTAGGCAAGAAAGCGTGGTAGTAATTCGGTAGGAATTCGAGTCGGCTCTGCCGAGGTATATTTTTTTTTCCATAGAGTTAACAGGTACGCAATAACCACACACTGATCTCACATGGGGCAAGCCCAAGTTGAATCAAAATTCACCCAGTTACATAGTAGACTGGGCGCAGCTGGTCTTAAGTCTTTCTTTGGTGAACACGCGATACCAAAGCTAATGTGTACGAATTGCATATTTGGATACAGATAAAAGCATCATCAGCTTTTAACAAATAAGCTGGCAAGATGAACTAAAGCTAAGATTCAACTTAGAGTTCATTACATACCATAACAAAGATTTAAACAAATGAAGCTGGCATTAATTCAACGGCGCTAATTAAGACTACGTTACATGTGTGAGAACTGTGAGTTCATTGAAGAAAACATTATTTACTAAGTGTTGAGGTAAGATAATATATAGATTTTAAAATATCAGAAGATTTGGAGATGGATATTACATTATTGTGCAAATTGTATGATTGACATAACACGCGAAATGGATAATGCAGCAGATAAGTAGTTCTACATAAACCAATAGAAATTGGATCTTTGGTAACCCGACAAGGAATGTTATAGAAAAAAACACATTGCACCAAGCAAAAAAGGGTAATAGATACGACCAACAATTAAATTATATAGAAATATCACACCGAGAGTAGTTCTACGACTGACCAAAGTAGGTAGTTGGCTGACCTTTAGGCGGCATCGATAGGATGGAAGGTGGATATTTAGATCCCAGTGCATGTTACGCACTGCAAACAGTAAGAATAGTTTTTGTACTGATTCTATGCGATCGCTATACATTCTAAACTGGAGGTCCCATACACAAGATGCAAATTCCAAATTGGGTCTAACTAAGGATGTGAATAGCAATTTAGTTGTATAAGGATCGTTAAACTCCTTAGATCAACATTTAATGTATCCTAACACACCCTATGTATATGATATGTCTTTAACAACACGGTGACAATGTTCAGCTGTGCATTGTCCACTTTTCTAGCTCGGAAATTGAACAACTAGTATCAGAATAATATGGACTATGACGTGAATGGCAGTCAATTCGTTCCTTCGGATCACTTGACCAATTCAAAACTGCAAAAAAAAAACTTTTAAGAAATGCTCTAATGATTGAAGCACTTAAAATCCAAAGGCACTACATTAAGAACCTCTCACTAACGAGCACTAAGTATTCGATTTAGAGAGCACAAGGGCTTATAAATCCTCCAATAGTAGCTGAATGCCCCATTTGGAACCAAAGTGGAAACTGCGCGCGATCTGATGAGGAAAAGGCTCTCACCTTTGCTAACCACCTCAAATCCGTCTTCAAACCAAACTTACCTAGAAATGGATTTCAACTTCCCCAGCTGCCTTGCACTTCATTCCATACTAACAGCATACTTACAACTAATTCAAATGAGTTAAGGGCGTTAATTCAAAAGGAATTAATTCCAAAGAAGTCGCCAAGGCACGACCTCATCACCCCAAAGATGATTATTGAGCTACCAAACTGCGCTATATCATTCCTTGCAATGGTTTTCAACGCAATACTTAGTGGGGATTATTTTCCAGCTTCATGGAAGAATTAAGTAATAATCTTGATCCCGAAAGTAGGTAAAGGCACATCGATGGTCTCCTCATACCGGCCTATAAGCTCACTCCTGATGTTGTCAAAAGTATTTTAAAAATATTTTATTAAGAAGCTCACACCACATATAAACACGAATAACATTATCCTCACACATCAATTCGGCTTTAGTACACTTGGGAAAACTACACCGAGTCACTACGGAAATCAGAACTGCATTTGAACACCGAGAATACTGTTAATATACTCATTGACGTTGCTCAAGCTTTTGATCGAGTATGGCATGATGGCCTTATTTACAAAATAATAGGAGTGCTTCCACAGAACTCACATAAACTACTGGAATCATATCTCACAAAAAGGCTATTTAGGGTGAGTTGCAAAAATTTTTCCTCAAAGGAGTGTCACATAAATGCCGGCGTTCCACAAGGCAGTGTTCTCGATCCGTTGTTATACGTCTTATTCACCGCTGACATCCCTACAAACCCCCGCCTCCAGACATCAGCCTTTGCAGATGACACTGCAATCACCTGTCGATCACGTTGCCCCAAAAAAGCGTCAAAAGAGCTAAGCGACCACCTGCAACTGGCTGGACAATTGGCGTGTAAATGTCAATCCGGACAAATGTAAGCACGTAACATTCACTCTAAATAAGAGAGACTTTCCGTCTATCATCTTAAATAACACTGCTGTCCCGCACTCAACGGAAGTCACTTACCTAAGAGTTCACTTGGACAGACGACTTACCTTGCGAAAGCGTATAGAATCCAAAAAATCTGTAGGAAATGAAAAGCCAAGTCCCTCCATTGGCTATTAGACCGAAGCTCTGGTCTAAGCCTCGATCTAAAGGTTCTACTATATAATACCTTAATAAAGTCAATCTGGACATACGGTTCTTAGTTTTGGGGAAACGCAGGCCAAAGTAACGGCGAAGTCATCCAAAGAGCACAATCAAAGATACTTCGCATTATAACAGGTGCTGCCTGGTACACGTCAAACGCGAACATCCACAGAGACCTAAACTTCCCTCTAATCAAAATAATAAATGTTTAGCTCATATAGAAAGTTTAGTGCGCAATATTCGTCGTCACTAAACAAATGTTTTTGTTGTTGTTGTTGTAGCTTGAATAAAGTAAATTCCTTGATAAAACACCACTGAAATACTTTGTGCTTTTATTTAATTTTTATTTTCTTTACTAATACCGAGAAGGTCAGAACAACGTCTGCCGAGCTGCGCCAGTAATTTATATAATTGAAACTAACATTATTTAAGTGTGCACTTATAATATTGTTTCCTTGAAGCATTTCATTACAAAATTAAAAATCCAAAATTCTCTAAACAGTTCAAAATAATCAACAAAAACGAATTCTTGGTGAGAAAGGGTTAGCCAAAAATAATAGTAGCAACAATAATCGCACTATTAGCAACTGCTCCAACAATAAGAGAAATGCTTCCACAAAAGTTTTGGGCAAAGGATCTGATTTGGCACATTCACTGGCTAACGAAATCACAAAAGTAACCACGACTATGATTCGCACAGTCAATAATCAAATGCAAACTGGAGGAACAAAAGCATCAGCAGATGCACTGGTTCGTCGTGAAGGTAGTGCGAGCTCGACAACTGAGTTTAGGATCGAAGACGCAATTGCGACCATAACGAAGTCCTCAAATGAAAAAATAATTAAGTATGGTATGGAAGCTAGCACTGCGAAGGAGAGAATCATCAGGTGAGCGTCTGGTCGTCCAATGACTTTTCCATTATAGTGCTTTTTCAAATTCTCTGAGACCGTCTTTTATTAATATATTCTTTGCAGTTACGTAACTAATCTAATTAATGAACTCATTATTAACCACACAATCATCCATACCAAATTTTAAACTTCTCGCCAATCTGTAGAAATGTGTTTCTACGAACTTTAAATACGTACTCTGTACCCTGCAGGTCCTAACATCTATAAGATACCGACTGTCTTGGGCTCCAGCAAGGAAGGCCCCATACGTTCGGCACCCGCGTTCAGTATGACCGGCCGTGAAAAGACTTTGATACCGGCGTTGATTACGCCCGGGCCAGGTTACTATGACGGAGAGTACACAGTTGTAAAGCCGAAGCCACCTACGTATTCGATGCGTGGAAAATACACGTTGCCAAGTGATGAAGCTCATAAGCCGGGTCCGGGCGCACATTGCCCCG
Source organism: Cacoxenus indagator (assembly GCA_035041755.1). Taxonomy (NCBI): domain Eukaryota; kingdom Metazoa; phylum Arthropoda; class Insecta; order Diptera; family Drosophilidae; genus Cacoxenus; species Cacoxenus indagator. Next base: position 923,055 of record JAWNKX010001101.1, read on the forward strand.
AGAAGGTGAGTTAGTTGATTCCACGTGAACACTTATCCTCTGATCTGTAGGCTTAAAACTTATATAAATGCCCACAAACCATATGAGTCCTAAATTCTGTGCATTTCCATAGTTTGTAAAGCAAAAGTCTGTAGCGGCACCGTCTTTCGGAATTCTCCATACACCATATTTGGGGCCACCTCATACTCGCTTTTTGAACAACACACAGATGCGTTATGCTCTTGCAAAGAATCTGGAATGTGGCGACGCATAGGAATCCATTTCAAATTTTCAATTTATCAATCGTATTTATTGACTCATTTGCAATAATCAAACTCAAAATCGAAGAACAATCAAGTTAGAAAAATATAGAACAATTATCGAGCAAAAAAACACCACTGTGCATAGAGCTCGGGTTGGATTTATTTGCACAACCAACCCGAGTTTTACGTGCTGTCTAGTGTTGGTACTAACGAAACAACAAAACAAATTTTCGTTTCTCTATTCAATAAACAACCAATTTAATGGAAACAGTTTTTGAATTTTTATGTACTTGGTATGCTTCCTTCCATAGGTCAACTTATCTCATGTACCAGCTTACAGCTTCGGCATTAAACATTCACCATACCTCGGACGTTTTAACGAAAAGGGCGACTTTGGATTTCCGGGAATGTGCTGAGTTCGTGGTCCAACCGAGTGGCTCTCAAGATGGTCTCAACTAATGTAACAATTTAACTAACTATTTAATAAAAAGTCGAAACAAATAAAACAAATGTAAAAATTCAATATTATATGTTTTAAATCACTAAAACACAAAATCACGCTGTTGTTGGCAACGCCCGGTTGAAAGCTTTTGTAAGACTTAGAATAAGCACGGTTTCAAATAAGCATCATTCTACACTTGTCAACCGACTCAATCGCTTCTGCATATTTTTCCTTTGCCCTCACATAACAGTCACTCCATAACAATTTGACAAAGAAAAACAAAAACAAGCGGCGATGACAGTTTTATTTTACAAATAAGTATAAAAGTAATTATGGCAATTGCACCATCTTCACTTTGTCAAATTACCAGAGTTTTTGCCTAATAAGGAATCGTTTTTACTGTGGAAGGGGAAGCTGGACACTCACTTTTGTGAAGCCTCACTTTTGTAATGATGTCAATACCATGAAGTCAAATTTATTAAAGTCTAGGCTGGCGAGACGGCTGAGAGGATCGCACCGTGTCCACCTCCATAACAGATCCTTTTAATATTATTATTAAATATCCCCACTTACTAATTTAAGTTGTTTTGTTAATTTATGTATATACCATTTAATTTAAGTTGTTCTTATAATAACAGAAAAATAAAATATTGAGGAGAAACAAAAATTAACAATTGATTTTTTTAAAGCTGTTTATTTGTATGATCAATATTATTAACTAATAAAATAAACTAAATATATTACTCATACATAAAATTAACAGATTGTCTCAGCAAAGAGCTCTTAACTGTGTTATGTGTGTAAACTAACCACCGAATTCTGTGCACACTATGAAATGAATAAATAGATTTTAATAGACAGTGCGTGTAAAACATTTTTACTGGATTTTTTGAATGAGTTGCTTATTTAGATAAGCTTTTTACACTATTTATAGTATTTCCCCGGGAATATGTAATTATATCGTCGGCAAAGGCTATTAGACGGTTGATTTGGTTTAGCAAGTCAGGAATATACTAATTAAAAAGAATTGGCGAGTTCACAGTGGCCATAACCATTCGTTATATTTAAAATCATTAAATATTGAACTTTAATTTTTTTAAACTAATAATTTACCACCTTACAAAATGTCTAGTAAACCGCCTTTAGTATGTAAATCGAAACGAGCATAGAGATCCAAACGCACTTTATAGCGAATGTAAAATTTTTCGAAGATTTTGTTTTGTCGAATAGATCAATACATTGTGTTGTATATTAAAGTAATAAAACTAATAATTGTAGTAATGAAACACGTCTGTTCGGTTTGACCGCCGTATTCAGAATGCCACTCTTTTATTTCTTTTCTTATAGCTTAACCTAACATTGCTGTAACATAACATAACTTCAGATATACTTATTATTACAACTCGACCATCCTGACGATTAGGATCTCCCGATCCTCGTTCGCCTACTTCTTGTTACAATTTGACTTATACTAGATTTGTCATTTTTCTTTACATTTGTCTTCCATATTCGTACAGATTTTTTCTTAACATTATCGGTTGTCTTGCTGATTAACTTTTTATTTCTTAACATTGTTCCACGCGTAACATTGTTATTATCAATTATCATTTTATTGGTTTCTTCATAGGCTTTATTGTCTGACGCTTCTTTGATATTTTCACTTATATCATGTCCCATTGTTTTTTCATTCACATTTTGTTTTTGAACAATATTTGACTTTGTCCTAAAATTCATCCATGGTTTCATATTATGAACTGCCCAAACCCCACTGTAGGGTTTTTGTGTTTGCTGAAAATTTTCTACGTCTTCAACTACGTACCTATCGTTGTCTAAAATTTTCGACACTTTGTATGGTCCTTTATATTTTGGAATCAGTTTACTTGAGTTTCCTACAGTAGAATAAGAGTTTTTTACCATGACATAGTCTCCAAGTTTATATGTGATTTGTTTAAGCCTTTTAGCATCAAAATATTGCTTATTGTACTCTAGAATACATTGTTGGTTTTCTTCAGCTTTACTCCTTGTATAGAGTACATTCCTTGGCTAGGTGTCCTAATTCGCCACATGCAAAAAACGTACCATCTTGTCGTTTTGGTTTTCTGCACTCTGTAGCTACATGTCCTTTGCTGTTGTAGTTGGAGCATTTTATGTCTTTCTTTTGTAATTGTGCTGTCTTCTGCGTTGGTTGAGTCGGCTGCGAAGTCATACGTTGTGTAGATTGGATATACTGCTCTACATCACGAAATGCATTGAACAAAACGTTTAGGCTGGTAAAACATTGTAGCCTTGCTTGGTTCTTCAACACTCTGTCTTCGATACCATTTATAATATATGCGACGAGTTCATCCTCGTCCATGTCTAGATTATTTGCCAAAATTACTTTTTCATTGAAGTCAGCAAATTGTTCTCCTTTTTGCCAATGACGAGTTTCCAATTTGCGGCGAAGTGATAGCTTGTTTTCTTTTTTAGAGAACATATTTTCAATATCATTTAGCAATTTGTCGATGTCGGTGTACACAAAAATGTCTTTGGAGAAGATCCACTGTTGCGCTTTTCCTTTAAATTTATTACAGATGAGCGCCCGTACAACACTGTCGTCAATTTTGTAATTACGTTTTAAATTTTTTAGTTGCGTCATCCACACATCAATACTTGTGTTGCCATCATAATCAGGCATCAATTCTTTGAGGGTGTCGAAGGGAACGCTAACCAATGTTTTTGTTTCGAATTGTTCGCTATTTGTGGCATATGACAATTCACATTTTAGTTGTAGTATTTTATTTTCATGTTTTAATAACTCTAACTCTCGTGTTAGGAGTTCTAATTGCATGTACTGTCCTTTTTTCTTTGCCTTTTCATTCCTCTCAGACAAATTTCGTTGTTTAATTTCACAGTACGCTACACTATCGTCATCGTCATCGCTTTGTTTCTTTGTCTCTACACTTTTGTTCATTTTGCCGTAGTTGTCGTCACTTTGCTTGTGTTACTACGTCGCAGTTTCGCTACATTGGGTTTTGTTCTGACGTAGACGTTGTCTTCACTTTGTCGTTGTTGCATTCCTGTATTAATTTCGTTGCCGTTACTTTGCTTTTCACCACGTCGCAGTTTCTCTACATTGAGTTTTTTTCCCAAATGGTCTGTTATTTCAACGGAAATCTTGTAATGATGATCTTTTATATGCCATTGTACATTTATCCCAAACAATAATTTTGCATTTTTTCAATACTTTTCCCATGGTTGCACGTGGGATTTTCAGTGAACTGCCTAACTCTGTTGGTGATTACGGAGAGCACGCGGTTAATATGTTTGCAAACAATGCACGAGTTTGATTTGGATTTGACGTGTCGGTCGCGTCATGAATGCATTCAGCCTAATGTCGGTCATTCCCCAATAAATTATGAGCTTCACATGCAATTCGGAAAGTGGCATGTGTGATGTCGTTGATAATTCTTAATTGTTGAAAAGACGTTGGACCAGGCACATTTATCAACAGCATGCGAAGAAAGAAGCATTAATTTTGATTGGAATGTACGGTGTACAATCTGCCTATCGTATTTTCTTTGAATATGCCAGGTTGGCCATGGACTTGTTCTCCTCGCTTGCGTCGTTCAAATGTTTTTCTATTCGCATTCCATGTGTAAATTGGCACTTCCGAATATAACAAAGTTTTCGCAAACTCATTTTGACATAACATGATGAAAGCAGTTAACGTTGTAGCTGGTGGATTTATGGCTATTTGTTGCATATTTGCATCTGTAAAATAAACGCGTTGTCCATTTTCTAGAGGTACTGCTAAGTGAATCATTGCTGCACTTCGTTCATGTATTGGACATGAAAGAATTCGCTATACTGCTTAATTGCTGCTTATGTGTCTTCCAACTTGATAATGTGCGATTTCATCGATTGCTAAGAGAGCACATTAATTTAGAGTACCAATTCTAGAGTACCAACACATAATACGAACCACAATTATCAGCTTTCATCACAACTAGCCCGACAAAATATTTAATTTCTTAAGTTCTAAGTATTTCCAAACACTCATAAAAAATGCACTTTTGATAAGTACTTTTTCTATGTCAACAAGAGCTATGTTTGGAGGCTCTAATTTGGGCAGAACTGCATATAATCAGCATTTCTGGTATGTAACTCTATACTTTAATGTATTTCCAATACAATGACTGTGGAGTTACGTTATTTTAAACACTTTCGAAAATTGGGTTTTCGGTATCAAAAGTGGTCAAAAATCCCATAGTGCAATTTAATGGTGGAACAATTGACGAAATTTCAAAATGGGATTTGAGTTTCTGTGTGATGAGTTTCTGCAACTTCTGTCAATTGATCCTTTCTCCGATGAAGAAGAATATCTCTAGGTTGGAATTGATCTCAGACTATAACAATTGCAACTTCATCTATTGTTGGAGCATTGAATCTACCCACATGTTCTCCAGCAGGCGGTTTATCAGCATGAGTTATTATCTTCAGATGGCATTATGTCAATTGCTGTTTTGAACAAACGCACTAAATTGTTTTTTTCGTGGAAAATCTCTTGAAGTTGCGAAACAATGGACCTTTTTTATGGTTGCAAAAATTCTGTAGCGTGCACTTAATTCATAATTGCCATTGCCAATGAAATACATTTGCAGGAATTTATGGACCATCTGGTAACGGAAGCAGGGAGCCGGCGCTATGGTAAATTTGTCCTTTCACTTTGAAAGTTGGCATGAATTCAGCTGTTGCGATTTCTGCGCCGAACGACGTCATTTGAAAGCATGAGTTGTATTTCCTGATATTAGTTAGGAAATGCTTCGATTAGGCGGTATATCCGGAAAGCAAAGTTTTTAATAGCTGTGGGGGTTCTTTAAGTTGATGCAGTTAAATTTTACCGCCTGCACAACACACTTCCTTCGTTTCTCTATTAAATTTTAAAGCCGACATTCGGCACACTTTATTCATAGTGCCGATGGAAACATGCCGGCTCAAATTGTAATCATCATCTGAGTTGTGCCGGAATGCTAGACGATTGTAACCACGTGATTGCCGTCCACGGAGTCGTTTTGTACTCTGATTTGCTGTTTCTGAATCTGTAGAATGCCTTCGCTGTTCTCGCAAGTCCATGCTCACGCCGCTGTGCTCTTCGGCACGCATTTGAGCCATTTTTGTCTGATTAGCTCGTTCACTTCAGCTCCAGTACGATGGCTTGTGTTGGACCTTCTTCAAGGTTTTATTTTAATAAACAAGCAAACAATAATATGCAATGCAATGTATGGAAATACTTTCTAAAAATAAAATTAAATGCAGTTCACACGGAAGTAAAAGCACTCTTTGTGTATAGATGAGAGAACAACAACGACATACTTCGTTTTCGTTTCACAATTTCGTCTCAACGCTCGAATGCTACACGAAGTACAATAATGTGATGAGGCGATGATAAAAATAAAAAAAAATTAAATAAAATTCTTGTTCTCGTATTCGAAAAGAAACGTTCATTAATCCTTGTTCGGGGATCCTAGTACACAAACATTTAGCATTTACATTTTTATTATTATTATTATTATTATATATAAGATAAGATAGATAGATAGACCATTTTAATGTTTGTTTAACATCTGAGAAGGCTGCTGAGGAATATGGTGAGGTACTGTGTATCTATCGAATGCTGCTGATCCAGAGGTTCCAAATTCCCATGAAACCCCCAGACTACTCGAATTGTACGTCCGTATATCTGAAGAAGTTCAGCTTCAATTTTATACCCAACTATTAATTCGATAATTAACGCGGTATAGAACTTTAACTTTGCGAAACACTATTTTCACCGAATGTTGGCTCCGATATACCAGGCGGACTCCGAAATGTTGGTCTATTTCTTGAAAAAGAGTGAATGTTACCTACCACATACCAATTACTTTCAAAGTTACCATATCCATATATAGTTCAATTACCAAATTATTTCAATTCTCAAAAACAAACTGGACGCGGTACAAGTGGGTTATTAACCAACGCTTTAAAGAAATTTCAACTTAGGATAAAACCCCCTGCTGATGACATAGATTTCACATAGATAACCCAACAGTACCCAAAATTGAAAAGAACGGTTCCATGCAAGTGGAAAACGGCTAAAATAGTAGCAATTAAAAAGGTGGAAATTAATACTATAATTCCGCCAACACATTTGCTTTAGAACAATACTTAGCCCTATTCATCAGTTAATCAAAATGAAGCATTTTGTCAAGGAAGAGCTAAACTGTAAAAAATCTGTTGGTCTGGTTGCTCAAGATGTGGAATCTGCTTTCGACACTGTGTTAGTTTTTTATATTATAAGCTAAAAAACTCTCGCCCTCTCACACATAGTTAACATAATAAATAGTTTCTTATCCAATAGATATTTTTAAAAACAAACTAATCACTGCAGGCGTCCTTCAGGGTTCTGTTTCAGGTCTTACTCTTTATAACCTTTACACATGACATCCCAACGCTTGCTCATTGAAATTTCTTAAATTTCGCTGATGGCACTGCTCTCTATTCCTCCGACTCTAGCTACAGCAGAATTAAGAGTGATTTGGAGTCCGACTTAAACTCTCTGCAGCATCCTCATCGGCATGGACATCTTCATCATTATCGTCTTTCGGTTGACTATTATTATTTTCAGCAGTTTGTTCGGCTGTTATGCCTTCGTAGATTTCTGTACTTTGTTCGCCAAATGGTCAGCTTCAGCCTTCTCTTTACTAACGCCCTAATCGTCAGCTTCATTATTTTCTTCTTCTTCTTCCTCTTCATCCAAATTTACATCGGACCTCGTATCTACCGAAGCTTCAATTTTAACACCGCTTATAACGACTGTCTTTACACGATTGTCTTTGACGACTACATTCACGTTTTATCCGAAATCGTATTCATTTGTTTTCTCAGTACAGTTCCGCGAAATGTGTCCACTTTTGTTACAGTTAAAACATTTCGCCTTCTCTTTGCACTTGCTATGTTTATAATCAGCTGATCCACAATTAAAACAATGCATTTGCTTTCTCATACTTGTTCTTGTTTCACTTGTATCCGCCTTGCAGCCAACGTTTTTAATCACTTTGTTAATGTCTCATTCTTGTGAACTTATTCGTAAATATCGTATGTTCTCTTAGCTGAGTGTAAGACTTTGCACTATATAATAAGTACCGAAATTCAGGCTTTAGTCTGTCCACTATATAACGTATAACCAAATTGTCCTCAATGTTTCCAAGAGCGGCAATCTTTTTCATTTTTAATTTGTCTTCGTGGAAACTTTCTTCGTGTCCTTTTTTTCTCTCACTTAACTGCTTGTGCAATTCGGCGCTATTGTACTCTTTATGGAACTCGGTTTCCAACGCGAACCGTAATTACTGGAAACTGTTAACGAGCGTTGAGTCCAAAAACAATTTAGCGGTTTTTGTGATTTTCTTTCTTGCTTGCACAAACATTTGTTTCTCACTTAGTTTGTATGCCTCTGCATTTAGTATGAAGTCACTCGCTACTAAAATTAGATATAAAAGAAATAAAGTGTAAACATAAAGACAACGGGCGACTGTTACTGCTGACTGAGACTTCTACTGCTGAATGCCGCGACTTCTACCTTCTATGCTGATTACTGCTTCTGCTGGTGATTGCTTCTTCGCACTTCTTCTGGTGACCGATGGCTCGGGCCGAGTATCGATATCGGTCGACCCGATAGCGCTCCTCAATTAGAGCTTACCTGACCTTTTGCCATTTTCCGGGTAGCTTCCTAATCCATCGGTGTAGAACTTCTGTGGTTTATCAGAGGCTCTTCGGTCGGCTAATTTTTTACTATAAAGAGAGTCAGGGGGTGCAAGTTCTGGTTACACGGTGGAGACCTCAAAACTTCTCAACCAAGCTCCGTTCCGGGTCATCAAACATGTGTGTGGTCATTGTCATGATGGACGATAGCTGCCTTTCTATTGCCAATTCTGATCGCTCTTTCTTGATTGCTTCATTCAAAAGGACGAGCTGAGCACAGTAGAGGACCTTATTGACCGTTTTGCCACGATCTAGCAGCTCATAATAGAAAATTCCCTTCCAATCCCACCAAACACTTAACATAACCTTGTTTGCTGTCAATCCAGGCTTTGAAGTCGTTTGTGGAAGGTCACCGGCCTTTGACCATGATCGCTTGCGTTGGATATTCTCGTATTTAATCCATTTGTTTTCGCCCGTAATGATTCGTAATTGTAATGATTCCAAACTGTCATATGGCTTATGTTTAGTGCCTCTGCTATCTTCTGACAGCATCCGTGCCGGTCTTGCTCCATCAGTTGCAAAATAGCATCGACTTTTTCAGTGACAGGACGACCAGTGCAAAGTGCATCTTTTACATAAAAATTTCCAGAACGGAACCTAGAAAACCACTCCTGGGTCCGGCGATCGCTAACAGAATTCTCACCGTAAACTTCACATATTTTTCGGCATGTTTTCGCAGCGTTTTTCCCTTTTTATAGTAAGAAAAGCATCACATAGCGTATTTCTTCAGATATTTCACTCATATTCAAATTAGTATAACTTTTAACACGAGCAACGAATTACACAGCTGTCTTCATAAAAAATGTAGGCTGAAATGTCACCTTTCAAACACATGTTCGTTCGACTTAATCAGATTGGTGTTTCCAGATTTATGGACACCAACATCTAGTGCCAAAAACCGCGGTGGCTTTTTATATGACCTATCTATTTATTGGAAGTATGTTTGTCTGTCTGTCTGTATGTTTGTATGTCTGTCCGTTATAGACGCCAAAACCGCTGGACCGATTTTAATGAAAATTTCAGGGAATCTCTATAATTGCCTTTAGAAGGTTACTGTGAGTTTTGGTGGTAGAAAATCGTCGAATTCGCTAAATATTAAGACCAACTCAATTTTTAGATGCTTCTTAAACTGTATAGATACAAATAAAAAATAAAAACAAAGTAGCATCTGAGAATTGATTTTGGCGGCAGTGCTGCTTAAACTGTACAAAGTCGAAATATTAAAATATTCGAATGAAAAATTAAAAAAAGTGAAAAATACGAAAATAAAAGCAGTAAAAATTAGAACACGGAACGAAGGGGACGTGACTATCAAATCTATTAAATATAAAAAACTGCAAAATAATACCACCAAAAAAAGAATCATTTGGAAGAAAAACAACCGAAGCAACGCGAAAAGGTATAAAATAGAGCTCTTGAAACATAAGAACAACGAGAATCTCGAGTTGAACAAAGCCGAAACATAGCACGGGAAGGCAGCAAAGCGCCGGATCTCTGCTAGTTACTTATATTTATCCAACTCCCAGCCATAAATATGTTTCTTGGGACGATGAAGACAGAAGTTCGTCAACTGATGAAGAAGAATCAGAAGTTATTCGGCAATATCAGCAACCAAATATATTCAAAGGACCTACAACCTAACAGACAAAAAAATTACATACGAGAAGTGATGTCGTTGTTCTATCCATTTCGAAATGAAGAGTTAGACATCTTAAATAATGCCAGTTATATCCAATTGCTGTTCTGGTTATGAATTTAACCTAAAAGCTAAATCCCCAATAAAGTACGAAGCTGCAAACAAATTGTTTTCATTTTCAATGAAACACTTTTCTTTCTCGATAATAGCCCTTGTCCATTGGGATGGGAAATGGCCGAAAGCAATTGTTGCATTTAATATTGAGATAACCCGATCTCATGTGTTTACATATGGCCCGTAGCAGAGTAAAGTGGAAGCTCAAATCCATTTGTTGCGATATTTGGCTAAAAATAGATATCAAGAGAGCCGCGAAAAACGATGGATTCAATGCTTGCAGGTCGTTTTTTCGACTAATGAGAATTCTAATGCCGATTGATAGCTAAGAGTAGCTCACAAATTCCTTACAACCCTTTCCCTTTATGCACGATTATTATGGCAGATTTTGTTTCTAAGAGGCCCTCTAAAATTAATTTACTGAATAACGGTGTCTATGCAAACAAAACCTCATTTATTATAACATCAGAATAGATAGATACACAAAAGATACACACAGTAACAAACCTAAGGGATAACAAGCGAAGTATGATTAGTTCTGTTTTATTTATCGTACAAAAATCAATAACAATTCCACAATAATGTTCATAAAATATGCTTATCACATGAAATGTATCTCTAGCGTGTTTCAGCTGAGTTTAGGTAGTCAAATGAGAATTACACTCGTTTTGGTTTTAAGTGACCGAATTGATCAAAAAGCGAATCAGTGCACAATTGAGCTGAACGATCAGCGATCGTAAAAGCTAAAAACCGCTTAATGGGCAAATAATTACGCTTAAATAATTTTGAGTTACAAAGTCCCAAGTTTCGCGAAAGTATTCTTACTTTGGGTTATATAAAGCTATACGCGTCTCTCCAAACTGTTTTAAAATAAGACATTTTAAGTAAAGCAAATCTTCGTAGCAGTGGAAGATGAGAAAGTGTAAAATGTTTAGTAAAGCTGTGATCGTTTTGATTGTGTTTACCTGCGTCATCGATATTGCCCTGGGATGTGTAAGTGTTGTTAATTGGATGAAATTATTATTAACGCATACCCAATAATCCCAAACTAGAATGGTTACAAAGCGAGAATTGTGAAGCTGGAAAACTGCGCCGGTGATGATGCAGTTATCACGGTCGATCAAGATTTTTCAGTAAAGTTCAACAAAAGGTGCGAGCTCGTGCCGAGCGGTTGCATCATCAATAAGCCCTTTAATACCGCCATTGCCAAATTCAAATTACAAAAGGATGGCATCGTCATAAGAGAGGGCAAGGTGGACTTGTGCGAAGCCGCCGCCGATGTGCCGGCCGAGGCGAAGGACTTGCTCAAGATGTTTGGAGCACCGTCATCGTGTCCAGTCGGCGAGGTGAAGATCTGCAGCGATGACCACAAAGTTGATTTGTCTAAATATAAGGCCATGCTCGGCATGGCTCGTGGTCACATTACTGTCGATTGTAAGATCGAGCATGATACGGTAAGCTACACAACTGCTTTAGTTGAGTTTTTAATATGTGTTAACAATGTATACATTTCAGGGCAAATCGTGCATCCACGCCGAAGTTGAGATCTCAAAGTCTTAGAGTACAAAGTTTCTGCTAAAGAAACTTTGATGTAAATTTTTATGTACACACAATAAATTTGTTCGTTTGCGAGACTTCTTAAAGCATATGTATTATTTACCAGCTCAGATTTCTAAGCTCCATGAACCATGCCATGGAGTGCAAACTGAATTAAGAAACACTTTTTTAACTTTAAATCGACAAAAATGTCATATCTGAAATGATTTGCTTAACTGAAAATATACTCCTCAGTCTTGTGCGTGTGTTTGTGCTTCACAGACGTGTTTTGCATCTACTCCGCATTCGGGTAGCAATTGATTTTTCTGTAATCGTTTTTGATTATTACTCATATTTATATTCTTTTCGCTTTATTCAACTTCGATTTTTCGAGTTACCTAGAGCAAAACATAGGTATTTATGCATTTTAAATCAACTTTAGTTATTTCTTAAAGAATAAAAGAAAGAAATGACCTCAATGAATAATGACAAAGAATAGCATTCTTCCTTTTCGCGCTAAAATCCATGGAGGCGAAAGGTGGATATTAGAAGAACAAAAGTCATGTTCCTTATTCATCCAAAATCAATGCGAAAGGTGGGAATTGCAATAACAAACCTCATATTCCTCATTCCGTTCCGAATATAAGAAAAGATTAAGAAAAGCGTATGCTTTTTGCTCGCATACGCAACAATAAAGCGTGGTTCTGTTTTTTTTTTCCCTCCATTCGGTGGTTGATTTCTATGTTCTGACCGTTTCGTATTGTTCTTGCTATTGCTTTGGATTTTACAAATGAAATTTGGTTTTGTCTGAGCTTGCGAAGAAGTTGAAGTCGCAAAACACAAGTGCGACGTCGTTTGTGTGTGTTGTGCATATGGGTGCATGAAATTGATTTGGTCTGTTATACTTTTTCTTGCGTGCTACGCGAGGCAAAATCTTCTTCTTCCGCATATTTGACACATATTATAAAACGCAGATATTGCTTAAGAATTAAGAATTTTTGGATCTTGATTTTCATTTTCATTTATTTACATGATTTATTTACATGATTTACATTCCATCAGATGGTATTCAGCCGATCGCATAGTTTCGAGTTTACCGGTCGCTTTTTGCTTTAACAATGTAACTATAATATCAATCTTTTATCCATTTAATTTTATGTCGGCAATTGTACATTTGCCTAGATTGTACTCCGTTGCCAATTGCCAAAGTGAATTTCCTCCTTTAATTAGTTTAGAATTTCGAGATTTTGGATAATCGCTAACAAAGTTTTTTTTTCTTAACTATTGGTGGCATTTTTAATATTTAAGATAAACTAAAGTTTTTTAAATAATTGAAATTGAAACTGAACCAATAAATGTTTTCCAGCCTTCTATGGCACAACTGTATTATCAAATGGCTTAATTGAGAGCAAGTATGTGTATTTATATATGACTGAAATCGAATGCAATGAAATATTTTAGTCACAAATTGAAAACAAGTGATCCCCGTAAAAACAGAAGTTAAATTTGATTTAAAAAAATATGTGTCCGAATTATTGAGGTAATAATAAAAGCATGGTATCCGGATTACAAAGTCTACAATGGAAAGCAATTGGTTGTCCGGATTATGGCGTTGCTGCAATTAGCGAGTGTCCGAATTATCGAGATTGAACTGTATTATTTCCTAACGTACAATTTTTTTTTTGGTTTGTAATCATTCATAAAAAAGGAATGTATATAAAAAAATGCAGTCGTGCCAATATGAGCTCGTTTTTGTTTTAAAGTGTATAAGAAATGTATGCGTGATGGTTAAGTGGGATATTAATAAAATATTAATAGCAATGGCTCTACAGGTGATATCCACAAGAAAAATAGTTTGACAATTTTGGGGTTCCGTGGGTATTAGTACCTGTGTGCCGAGCAAAATCGGTCATAATATAAAGCCTTATATTGTGTAATTTTTTATTATTTTTTCATTATTTTACTATTGTTCGTTGCAGACCGGAGAGCTGTCAAGTTCAGAGGGGGGTCAACACGAAACACCCTGGGGTTCGTGCCTTAATTGTGAACACTGCTGGTAGTGCAACTACACCCTCTCCGTGGGGGCGGAGAGAATTAGGTTCGTCTCTGCCTCGGATGTTGGCAAATGGTAGTCGGGCGTAGAGAAGTGCCACTCTCTTTTTTTTTCATAATTAAATTACAACATTTATCGCATAACACATTTGTTTGACTAAAAAAAAAATAATGATGTGAAAAAAACATTTGACTTATACTAAATTAAAAACGATGGAAATTGCGCCGAAAATGCAATGATATGGAAGGCTGATTCCTTCTTAGGGGGAGATAATGCGGATGTAGCCTCTTCAGTCTACGCCTTGTTTAGATACGGGTGAGGGAGGACGCCAGCGAATTTGGGTGCGACAAAAGTCTGTAGTGATAGCGGCAGCTGTGAGAATTAATCTCCTCCGTAACAGTTGGCACGGCAAGATTCCTGTGCAGCGTGGTGTTGCGGACGTACCAAGGGGCGCCTGTAAATCATCTGAGAGCCTTGCTCTGACACGCCTGCACTCTTCTGATGTTTTAGGCAGCAGTAGTGCCCCAACTTTGTATGGCGTAGCGCCAAGCAGGTGCCACTACTTGTAGATAGATGAGCCTTTTATTAGTTAAAGATAACTTATTCGATGGGTGGAAGAGCCACTCCAGTTTCTTGAGCTTTTGGTAGCAGCGCTCTGTAACTACCTTAATGTGTGCATGCCAGGTAAGACGCTTATGCAGGATAAGACCGAGATACCGGATTTGCTCCATTTGCGGAATGATGCTTGTGTTGTAAGTCACAACCGGACAGAGGCCTTGCCTTAATGTGAAGGTGCAGTGAGCTGATATCTCAGAGTTTATGGCTATATTCCACCGCCTGGCCCATGAGTGGAATCTATCCAGGTAGCTGGACAATTTCTCCTCATCTTCGTTCAGAGAGGCGGAGTTGAATATAACTGCCGTATCGTCCGCGTAAGTAGCAATAATCGAATGCTCATCACTAGTTGTAGGGATATCAGACGTATATAAGGAGTAGAGGACCGGAGCTAAGACACTCCCCTGCGGGACACCGGCTCTCATGTGCCTGATGGTGGAAATTTAGTCTCTTACCGCCACAGAGAAGGTTCGTCGTAGAAGAAAGCTTCGCATTAGTAAAAACTGTTTGCCAGGCAGGAGTAATTTTAATTTATGCAGAAGTCCATCGATCCATACCCTATCGAATGCTTGTTTGACATCTAGGAAGACTGCAGAGGAATACTGTTTCATCTCAAACGCAGTAAGTATGTGATTAATGACTCGATGCAGTTGTTCGGGAGTACCATGCTGTGATCTAAATCCAAATTGGTGATCAGGAATGGCTTCTTGAACACCCCGTACTGCCAACAATCGACTCAAAAATAATCTTTCAAAAATTTTGGAAAAAGTTGGAAGCAGGCTTATGGGCCTATATGATGTGACACGGTTCTCCGGATTACTAGGTTTAGGTATCATGGATATTGTTGCACTCTTCCACTGTGTGGGAAAATGGCAGATCCGCAGCATGCTGTTGAACAGCAACGTGAGGAACAACACTCCCTCCCAAGGGAGTGCGTTCACCACCTTGTTGTCAATATAGTCAATCTCCGGGGCTCTTCTTAGATTTCAGTTTCTGAATTTGAGTCACAACCTCTTTAGGGGTGACATGTTTAGTTGGACTGTGCTCTAAGATACACCTCGATAGGACTTCACCACTCTCTTAAATCAAACATCCTAATCCACGATGGAACAGCGTCCAGCAATGGATATATGGTCAAGAGCATGCATGACTTTTAGTATGCGGACTCTGGATACCTGTCGCCCTCCGGTTTCAATTAGACCTACAGCGGTAACCTTCTCTGCCGTGGGTGAACTCTATTCCAGTTTACTCGTGGGTCCAATATGAATAAGACACCATTCTTTACTGAGTGCAAGGCAGCTCTAAATGCGTCATTCACCATCCGTATCGGTGATTTGGATTTGGCCAACACTACCAACTCTGCAGCCATAGCCACGTCCAAGAGGTAGTTAATCGATCACCTACACAAAATCCTTTAGGAGACGGTGAGTCAGCTGATGCTTCGGTGAATGCACTAAACTACGGCTTGACGACAGTGTCGGAGGAATCCATGTACCCTGATTCGGAGTCAAACCGTACCGTAGTGTCTGCCTCCAGCCTCTCTACGCAAAAGTCCGGCGCCACAGAGACAGGTGGTCAACTGCGCCAACTCCATTTGGACAAGTACCAGCTTATGTCCACCTAACTTCCAAGGTGCACAGGCGCTTAAAGCTCGCATTGCATAGTGGGTAATCCAGGGCAGAGACTCTAGAGATTACTAAAAGCGGCGAGAAAGCCTGCATCAAAGGAACACACAGGAGCAGTCCCCCAGTATGAATATTACCAAAAAAACCAAGCGGACTCAGCAAAAGCTTCCTACAGCCGCTTAGCAAACGGCGTCAAGTTTGGGTTTATCCCAACTGGCCTATCGAAGAAACCCCTTACCACTTGTAGTCGAAAAACCTCATGACAACCCCAAACCAGAATAACAAGGACGTGTCTCCCGAATCGGCTTGCTGCAGATAATTTGCTCCACCATGTCCACAGCGATATGGTTGAGGAATAACCTGGGACTCATTAAAGAGAAGTGATCTCTGAACATCGAACTTTTCGATGAGGAACAGTTCCACTAGACCCACGTAATCCGTGGATATTTCCCACAAAGTGGCAATCTCACCAACGAGAGGGTCCTTGCCTTCATAGCCGCCAACGACTCCTTCTCGGAAGCGGCTCCATGGAAGGTGGTGCACCGTGCGTCAAATGGCCACCAACTGCACCTCCTAGCCATTTGCAACCATGACACTTACAAGGCTCTGGCCTTACGTAAGGGCTTCATCGCCTACTGCTTTGGCCACATCTAGCTTATGTTAAAAGGCCAATCAGCATCAGCCTAGTAGCGCCCCACTGGAAACTAGAGGGAGTGCTGCAGCTGTTGTGGGGCAGGTGCCCTCTGCTGTTGAAGTCCAGGCTGCGACCGAAGAGGCTGTGACTGTGCCAGAAGACTGGGTTTAGAAGCCTTAACCACCACCAACCACATGAAAATCACGCCGACAAGTGGGCCCCCCGTGATTTCACCCGCAACCCCAGGGTTGCCCACCATAGACGCTGCCTCATCCTCCACCTCGACTACAGCTGGTTTATTGCTGTGTGCCGATCCGCCGAGAGGTGGTGTCCCCGCCCCAAAACCATCTACCTGCGCTGGACAAGATGGTAAGCTGACTAAACTATCAGCCGCACGGTCGATCCGGCGGAGCTGATTATCGATCTCTGCCTCTATATCAACCTCCGAAAAGGTGAGAGGCACTAGGCCGAGGCCGGCTTCCAGATCGGGTTCGCTGAGGCAGGGAGTCACTAAGAGCGCTCGTGGCAAAGGGTCATGCACCGCCAAGCACAGCGACCTGGTGCTACTCTCCCTGAGGAAGGACCCTGACGACAAATGAGGTCCTTCTAGTGAATCTACAACACGCCGTAGGGGCGTCGGCCACCATATGCAGACTATTTGCCGACAATAAACTCATCCTCGCGCTCATACAGGAACCTTTTGGACGGTGGCCTTGTCCGTGGCCTGGCGACCCATTCGGGTAAATTGCTTTATCACAGCTCACAAGAAACGCCTCGCACGGCTATCCTAATTGATAATAGTATCAATTACACCCCATTAATACAATTTATCAATAGAGACCTAATAGCGGCCATCGTGGAGGTTTTCACGGCAACAGGCGTGCAGGAAATCGCCCTTTCCTCAGCCTACTTCCCTGCGGACATCCAGGCACTGGAAGTCCAGATGCTTGTTGAGCACTCTCGTCGGACAAATTAACAAACTATTATCGGCTATGACACTAATGCCCACCACAAAATCTGGGGCAGCAGCGACATCAACACAAGGGATGAAAACCTACTTAAATATATTATGAGCTCAGATTTAGATATAACAAACAGGGGGTGCAAACCACCCTTTGTCACCATTTCCAGGCAGGAGGTACTTGATCTCACCCTTGCCAGCATGGCCATAAGCCAGTCCATATGGGACTGGCACGTCTCTGAGAAAACTTCGCTGTCGGATCACATGCACATCCGATTCGACATCCGCGACAGCTCACAACTATGATCTCCAATCTATCTCCCAAGCAAGACGGACTGAAAGATTATCGGAGATTATTGAGCGTTAAAGCCAGCACTCTGGTTCACAGTATCAGTTCTTCATACCAGCTAGAAGAAACAGCTGAACAACTCAATTAACAATATAGTCTTTTAAGCAGAGCAACACAAAACGCACCACGCATAGCAGACGAAAGGTTTCGTGGGGGAATGAAGTGCTCTCAACCAAAAAACAGATAGTACGGAAGCTATTTAACAGAACTAAACGCTCTACCTCGTTTGCATAAGAAAAATTAGGGGTGGTCCACTAGGCGCTATTCTCTCCTCGCTACTCTGGTGCCTCATCATTGACAATCTTTTAGCTAAGATGAGCTCACTTGGCTATGAGGTCATATTATACGTAGATGACCTAGCCATTATTGTGGCGGGGAGATTCGAACGAACTATCTCGGACGTAATGTGCTCCGTCCTCCAAGTCGTCAACAACTGGTGCAACAGGGAGGGTCTCAGCATTAATCTACAAAAGGTAGTATTGGTATCCTTCTCAAAGAGGTGTAAACTGGATATTGGTCCAGTTCGGTTGAACGGTACTGTAATTAAACTTTCCAATGAGGTCAAATATGGAGGAGTAGTTCTGGATAAACGCCCGAATTGGAATGGTCATCTTCATATATTACTAAACCAAGCCACCAGAGCAATGTGGGCTTGTAGACGGTTATATGGCACAACATGGGGTCTATCTCCAAAACTGATCTACTGGTTATACACCATGGTGGTTAGAACCAAGAGGACAAAATATATCTATCTTATCCCACACTCAAGCGGGGATCAAGGCAATTACGTCCTGGATATGTTCATGCGGGAGGGTAAGAGACTGCTTTGATTCCCTCCAGCTAATGTCCTGACACAATAGGGTTACGTTGTGCTAGGTATCTGGTCACCAAGGCGTCGAGGGTAGTGAAGCTGCTGAGGAACTGGCTCCTCCTCCAGATTTATCGGCCCTAAACCCTATATCGGTATTAGCTAGGCAATGGACAAGACATTTATCGAGGAATGGTTTAGAGATCTTTGGTCACACTTTAGTCTACTTAACCTGTAACCACCGCCTGAATTACCATCTGCACAAACTAGATTTGTCACCCTCCCAGAGTGGAGACTCTGTTGCGGATCCCCGGACCGCATAATCACTAACAGGCCTAACCCAGTGTCGCGTGTTCCACTGGCTGGCTGAGAATCTGTCTCTACCACCACATCATACCTTATTATTATTTATTTATATATGTATTTATTTATTTACCAGATCAATCGTTTTCTTGTAACAATTTACTTTTTATATTAAATAATACGAGATCGTCATTAAGGCTAGTGGGTGATTTTAATGCATGGTGTTTTGCTTGGGGCTTCAGTCGCACAAACGCCAGAGGGAAAAAAATTATGGAAGCAGTTGCTGCATCCAATTTAGCTAATTTACTCGATGGCTCTGCAATACATTTTTCCGCCCATAAAACATTCACGCACGTTGACCTTACATTCATTTCCTCCTCGCTTTTCCACTTTTTTTAAATGGGTGGTCCTACCCTACCTACATAATAGCGACCATTTTCCGATAGCTACGCTCTTACTTCAACAGGTTAATTTTGTAAAAAACATATGTTCTGCAAAATACAAAACCGAGTTAGCTAATTGAGATTTGTTTGGTTCGGTTTGCGACCAACCTCTCCAAAACACAAAAATTATTGTGTTTGATGGAAATTTTACCATACCGCAGACAACACATATAAAAAAAAAGATATGCAAACTTAGTAAACTACGGGATATTAAACAACAGCGCAGGCAGACATTGAAATGTAAACTAACTGATGTTAACCTCCTTTCATACAAAAAATATGAAAATCTTGTTGGAGTCCCCAGCCCTCAATTAAAACGCATTAAGTCCTAAAACTATTTGCTAATCGCCCCTTTTGATATTGCGAACGAATTCGCCAAAAATTGTTCTGATTACTCTGGTGATAACAACCAACGATATGAATACTCGCGGCAAAAGGCAGAGCTTCTCAACTATAAGCGTACACCCAATAACTTCACCCTATCAGCCAAGCAACAACAATACGATTTCACCAATCTAGAACTCGACATCGCGCTACAAAAGCTGCACGCAGCTTTCAAAATCGACATAAGCCCTAACACCCCTTATATTTAATTTTTCTGTTATTATTAGAACAACTTCAATTAAATTGCATATACAAAAATTAACAAAACAACTTAGATAATAAGTGGGGATATAGTATAGTGTATTAAAAGGATCTATTACGAAGGTCTGCAGGGTGCGATCTTCTCAGCCGTCTCGCCACCCTAATTGTGGAATTTTGAATTCCGAATATTACTTTTAGACGCCTGTATTCTCATTTTCTTTAACTACTTCCTTTTTATATCTTTTTGTTACTTATGTACCCAGCCTCTTATTTAATGTCGCATACGTGTTAACTTCATCACGTTGTGATCTCGTTTCATTTATGGTGCTTCTTTTTCCTGATTGTTTAGCCTGCCTTCTCCATAGTCTTCAGAGCGATATGTTCATAGGTTTTTTCTGTGGTAGAATGTATTGAAGGACTGTGTTCATGTACAGCAGACTCTTATGATTCTACAAAGACTTTTACAGAACAATCTAGTTTGAAGCAACTCATAACTTCAGTGAGTGTCGAATGGAAACCGTGGACTATACCATTCCTTCCACTTTTACAATATCAACTTTATTTCATGATTGATCGATTTTTTGCTTTTGGTTTTTTGTTTTTTAAAAAAAACACGACTTGACAAATCAACATTTAGCAAGGTTTCTGTAAGCGTCTAACTCTTTGACAACTGCTAGTTTCGTATAATTGTCTATTCATGTTAATAAGCTGAATTTATCTGTAGAGAAGATATCAATGTGTTTTGTGTCTACTGGATATGGTAGTATCAGGGTATTGTTAAACTTTGCGTTATTATGATGTCTTTCATATTTGATTTATAGGTATTTACTATTTCTTTATTTTTCATCATTGGAAATAATACTTTTCTACGGATTCGAACTTAGGCATCAGACGCCAACATAAAGAATGGCGCACCCATTACTTACATGCGATTCTAAGTTGCACCTCAGGAAAATTTTCATTTTCTCTCAGCCCATTAATTTGAAGCACAAAAAATTAGTTAAAGAAGAAAAAAATTAATTAACAATAAAAATAAAGCTCACATAAAATAACACAATATAGAAAAGGTAATATTTATATTTTTATATATTCTGGGGTACGGATTATTTCGTACTATAGTCCTCCTAAACGGCTGGGTCGATTTTGATTAAATTTGTTGTGTGTGTTTGAGTGGATCCCTAGATTGTTTAGATTAACTTTTGGAGGAATATGCGTTTTGAATATCTATGGTGGCAAACATACTTAAAGCTGTTCAATCAATAAGCAGGAAATCAAAATTATTAAGCAATTTACTTGGTGCGAAGGACATAATATAATAGTTACTAGTTACATCAGTGTGTAGCTAGCTAAACATTCTTGACTTGTTTTATACGAAAAAACAACAACTCAAGTAAAATCACAATATTACTATAGATAACGTCAAAGCTTCTTATGAATACTCTGGCGAAAACTCTGTTTCGAGCAATCATCGAACCAACAATAGGTGGTAAATTAATAAAAACAAAACAAAAAATGATAAGAAGTTACCTCCAATCAATGTTAGGTACATCGATGGCCAACAGCTAATCACTTTTATAAAAAGTGGCCTTATAATTACAGACTTCAAAATCAAAAATTTTAATAATAAATATTCTTCAATTCACTTGAAGAATTCATTCGTCGAAGGAAAAATTTTAAACATACACCGCAAAGAGCCTCAAAAGAAAAACATTACTACTCAAAGATTTATCTGCAAACACAGACACAGATGAAATAATAAGTGAGCTGCGTAAACTTAACAACGATGGCCTGGAATTTTTGAAACTAAAAACGCTGCTTTGCAAAGAAAGGAATTATCATTTTTTGGGTACAACTTTCAGAAGGCAGCAAAGTTTCTGAACTTAAAGCAATAAAAGCGATCATTACATCAATGTCTAAGAAGGGAAAACCTTAGCAAACCAAAAATAATTCAATGCTGGAATTATCAAAGATTTTTCCACAGCACAGCAAACTGTTCACTGCAGTGAATCTCACAGGAGCGTACTCCCTAAACCTTTAGTGCCCACAAACGAAAAATATTAGTTGTTCTGTGTACTCTGCAACAAATACGGTCACCCGGCCTCTTATAAGGGTTGTGCAAAATATAAGGAGTTACAACAAAAAATCCGTTTTAAAAAACAAACATTTGCACAAACTAATAAATCCGTAACGGCATTTACAAACCCTAATAGAAGTTATGCACAAACTGCTAGTCAGAATGTTACTTCCGCAGTAGACAATAAGCTAATGTCACCAACTCATACACAAAACAACTGAAAATCGTTCTTAGAAGAAAGTAAAAGCACAATCCTAATCCTATCAAAAATAATTGACCTGCAGAAGCATCCCGCATTACAAACGTCCAGAATCGAGGTACTCTTCTCAATTACAGAATCATAAATGGCTATCTTAAACATTAATAATGTAAAGAGAAAGGATTTAAAAATAATTGCGATAAACGTGAGCTCAATAATTAAGTTAAACAAAAGATCAGAAACAATTTCTGAAAGAGAAATCCGATTAGAGTGCACGATTAAATAATTCTCTGTCAAGGCAAGTTGCAATTGGACTCAAATCTACATTTAATTACATATGCATTTAATTTATTTACGAGTAACGAATCTAAGTCGAATTGACATTTTTCAATGGGTGAAATGAATACAATTTGTTTTTTATTGCAATGGGAAGAAATGGAAAAATTAGTCGCAAGGAATGTGATGCATCAATGGTCATGTTCGGTTGAGTGATATGGGTGAACCGCTACAAGTTCTCAGATCACTGTGAACAGGTGTGCATGAGGGTCATGTCATTTCAACAAAAACATACGTAAATACAATGGTTGTTTCGCTATGACATCGTTCTGAGGTAAGAAAATTAGAATGAGTAAGTAATGATATGTCTACTTACAAAATGCATGGCCAAGTTTACTATCTTATTGGTAGTTTGTTACCAGCGGCGCACTTAAAACCCCAAAATGCTGCACCAGAACTGCAAAAAAATATTTAAACTCATTGCAACAAATTCTATTCCCAAACAATGTTTGTAGTTTCAAAGCAGCTATAGTCCATATGCCTTCAAATAGTAACAAATATAGAATTGTAATCCATGCAGATTTGCCTTCTACGTTTAATGGATCACCTAGATATCTCCATGAGCGCACACAGAACGCTCTGTTATATGTCCGTCATTACGAAAGCCCTAATTTATTACTTACTTTAACTTGCAACCCGGAATGGAGTTAAAAATTTATTGTTTCCCAACCAACAATCAAGTGAACGGCAAGAGAGAGAACGGGAACAACCACCACAAACCATGCTTACTGCTTTTTTTTGCCCTTTGAAATACCTGAATTTTACACTTGGACAAATAAGAAATGGCACCGGAGGAAACGTGGCCAGACTGTTTCTAATCATCCTGGTCTTAAACTCCACACGGCATGGGGTTGTCTCTAAAAATGGGGGTAACAGCCAGCTCGAACGTGGCTCTAGAAACCGCGCTGCCGGTATCAATGATAAAGTGTCCGCGCTGCCGGTTTTAAAATGAACTTGGGCTCATAAATGAACCGCACTGCTAGCCTTTTCGTTTCAGAGGAATTTTAGTCATTTCTTAAAACTAAGCTTTTTCATTTTTCTTTGCTACGTACAGCGCAGGAGAGATAGAGAGATAAGTCAAAATGAGAGATGATGCAATAAATTGCAATTACACCACGGTCATTTAGGATCGATCGGAAATTCTAAACTAATTCGAGCGGTATAACATAGAATCTTGAATAGCGGCATCAGTAGGGTTTACACTATACACCCTAATAATTCAGAATGTTTTTATCTAAGAATTTTGATGCATCAAGTTTGAGGTCCAACATCATTCACTGATTGAAAGCGCGTAGACGGCCAACTTTTTCCAACCTACCGCGCTGCTTGCCAAGCATTTACTCCAGACTGACACTCATTGGAAAGATATATTGTTAGGTGAAACTATTTCCGAAAGAGCAGACAAAATGCGAGAGCTTTTTGTACATTGATTTTTTGCGATATAAATTTTGGCATACTTCTTTAATAAAATTGTGAAATATGTTAATTGAGGTACTATTTGGAAATTTTTTAAAAAACGAAAGTGTCAAAATAACAATTCATGCGAAATTCGTCTTTTTTATTGTTACTTGGTTCAGAATGGGTCGCGGGCTGCATTGCACACATACGGAAAGAGAATTGTTAAAAAATCTCTAAAGTTAAGGCAAAACAATATCGGAAATTGCAGAATTAATGAAATGCTCAAAACAAAGTATTTTCCGCAATTCATTCTGAAGGAAAACAAGAGAAATATGGCAGAAAGCGAGCAACCTTTAGAAAGTTCGACAGACTGTTAATTCGGCATTCAAAGAAAAACCTATTCTGGAAGATCTAAGAAAGGAGTTAAATGCTAAATGATAGAAGTAGATTTTTTTTTTACATTTAAATTTATTCATTGAATCACTTTGTATACAACACAAAGCCTAACAATAATTTAGAAATCTTTATTTAGTAATGCTTTATTTAAAAGTTTCTTTAGTGATGGGCTCAAGAAACTTTTCTAATTTGGTGGTCCTCCCAGATTTATTGGGCAGGAAGGTCATTCTGTTGTAGGCGCGTAGTTCTGCTCATCGGTAAGAGTTAACTGTATAGTGGGTTAGGATGTTGCGAGAGTTCCAGGTGATATTTATGTTTCAGTTGGACCGGCTCAGTTTTAATTAGAGGGATGTTTAGGTCTCTGTGGATGTTCGCGTTTGACATGTACCAGGGAGCACCTGTTATAGTGCGAAGTATTTTCGATTGTGCTCATTCGATGACTTGGTCTTGTGTTCCCCCAAAACTGGGAATCGTATGTCCAGATTGACTTCATTAAGGTATTATACAGTATAACTTTTAGATCGAGGCTTAAATCAGATCTTCGGTTTAATAGCCAATGGAGGGACTTGGCTTTTAATTTCATACACATTTTCTTTGGCTTCTATATGTTTCCGCCAGGTAAGTCGTGTTTAAATGTGGTGTGAGCTTCTTAATAACATACTACGTACTAAATATTTGGCTACAGATAAAAACATCATCAGCCTCTAATAAACATGCAATAATTAAACTAAGTCTAAGACTTAATTTAGAGTTCAATACCTAAAATAATATAGACAATTCAAACAAAAATTTAGATTAAAAGTAAGTTATGCATTAATTCAATTAAGCCAATAATGTAGAGGTGGAAATTTCAGAGTTTAGAAAATTTACGGCGAAGCAAAGTCTCAACGAAAACAATAATGACAAAACTGATAGAAAAACTTCTAAGATAAAATGAAGAAAGTTTACACTTTAGCCTAGCCCTCTAATACTTTGAAAGTGTAGTGGAAGAAGCAGAAGATGAAACTGAAGCAGTGACTGGTAAGGTTACTTGCAAAAGCCTAGTTTTTTTCCTAGGAATAAACTCATGGACCACCATATGAGCAGGCCAAAAAATAGCGCCACAAATGAGAGAAAATACTTCCATACCAACTGAAAGCTTGAAAGAAGAGCCTTCTCTAGATCTAGAAAAATTAAACTTATGAATATTAATATTCGAAGGGTTGCATGCTTTTGATGATATATAGCGTGCAACGTCGTCACAGGTTGTCTCCTTATCCAACCTGGAAATAAAAACATGTTTACGAGGATCCAGCACCTTCAAAATACATGGCACTGGAGTAGAGGCAGTATTGGACTGCGAAGAACTCTTAGGGGGCGATAAAGTACGGGAGGAGTTAGAGACTTTAGTAGAAGATGAAGCAGAAGTTACAGTAGTAGGACAGGGAGTAGAGCAAGATGAATTAGTGGAGGGAAAGTTGAAAGCGACAGATGAAGTGGTAGTAGAGGGGATATTGGTAGAAGAAACTACTGGAATTGGAGCGGGATGGGATGATTGGTTAGATATTGAAGAAAGTACAGAAGAATAAGTGGGTAAAGGTTGGGAAGAAGGGGAACAAGTTGGAGAAGTTGAAGCTGAAGTCACAGTAGTAAGACATGGAATAGAGGAAGTCGAACAAGTAGTGGAGGGAAAGTTAAAGGCGATAGATGAAGAAGTAGTAGATGGCATAGTGGTTGACGGAGCTACCGGAATGTGAGCGGGATGGGACGATGGGGTCGATATGGAATAAAGTACAGAAGAGTGACTGGGTAAAGGTTGGGAAGAATAAGAACAAGTTGGAGAAGTTGAAGCTGAAGTCACAGAAGTAGGACAAGGAATCAAGTAAGACGAACAAGTAGTGGATGGAAAGTTCAAAGCGATAGATGAAGAACTAGTAGAAGGCATAATGAAGGTTGAAGGAGCTAAAGGAATTGGATTAGGATGGGGCGGTTTGGTAGAAGTAGAATAAAGTACATAAGAGTAAGTGGGTAAAAGTTGGGAAGAAGTAGAACAAGTTGGAGGGGATTGAGAAGAAGGAGGTTGAGGAGACGAAAAAGAAATAAGTGGCGCTGTGGTAGGCGCAAGATTATGAGGGGATAATGGCGGCAGTTGTACTGCATTAGCCGTTGAAGTCAAGTCGAAAGAGTACTCCAAAAACATTTTTGACCCAACATCAAACTCTGAGACTAGCTCAGTGAATAGTTTCTTAAGTTTTTGGTATTTAATTCGCATACGGTGGTACATCAATGAGAAGTCCCCCTGGCGATTGAAGCAGGTGGGGCACGACCACCTGATTCCACCACATGCAAGTTTAGCAGTACCGTAAAGTCGGTCATAGTCGCGACCAGTCAACCCAGCGTACTTAAGGTGGGCGATGTTATCGCACATCCAACAAGAGACACCTCTAAGCTTATCACTATTAAAGTTGTCCTTGTTGGTGCAATCCCGAATACAGAAACTTATTTTGCGCGAAGTATAGATACAAAATATTAAATAAAATAAAAGCAAAATAAGATAAATAAGATAGGAAAAAAAAAAGAATAAATAAAATAAAAATAAGTGAAAAAGAAGTAAACAAAAAAAATAATAATAATGATAATAATAAAATTAAAAAAAATAAAAATAAAATAAAGAATTAAAAAAAAATAAAAATAAAAAAATAAAAAATAAAAGTAAAAAAAAATAAAAAAAGAATTTTTTTTTGGTATAAATTTATAAAACCTTAAAAATTTATGAATATATCAAATAGACAATAAGTAAGCAAAAATAAAATAAATAAATAAAATAATAACAATAAAATAAACTTGAGAGTGAAAAATTTTTTTTAAATTTATTTTCAAAATTTATTTGTTATTATCAACACCCTGTGCAAAAACAGCACAACGACTTAAGCCCAAATATTGACGCTCTCAGCTAGACAGAGATAGAATCAAAGAGTATTAATTCATATAGAGTTCCCATTTCTCTCACGAGCTTTTGGATCTTTTTCCAAATCTTAAGAAGACATTGGCTTATGTTATTTGTCTGCTATTAACATCGAAGTAGCAGCGCAGGTCTGTTGTGAAATCGAAGCAAGCGCTGTTTCCCCTTCTTGGTGTGTCTTCCTGCATTTTGTGTTCTTAGCGCGAATTAGCATGAAAAGGAATTTCTGTATATCACCTTTGTTTTGTTTGTTTTGATTGCCGTCACCCATTTTTATTTTGATTGTATTGATATTGTTGTCGGAATGATAGCGAAAAAGGAACATGTATAGGTTTGGCGCGATTTTTTTATGAATGAGAAACATTGTTATTGTAATTCCCACCACCTACTTGTATTGGTTTTGGTGGGACTTTTAATGAATAAAATACATATTCGTTCGGGCTGTTAGTTTGTTTGGCGTATGCCAATTAGTTGAAATTTTGTAAAGAAATAACTCAAAAAATAAGTAAAATTGATTTAAAATGCATATTTTGCTCTAGATATGTCGAAAAATTTAATTTAAATAAGCTAATTCTACCTTGACTACTAGGCAAACAGAAAAAACAGTAAGCAACTGCAAGTGTCAAACCAGCTGCCATTGGGAATATCAGGAAAGACAGAGAAATAAGTTTTGCCTTTGAGCACGCAACAATAAACATTTGTTTGTTTCTTATTTGCCGAACATAAGGGAAGACAAAGAAAAAAGATATTCCTGCGTGT
This sequence comes from Cacoxenus indagator, assembly GCA_035041755.1. NCBI lineage: Eukaryota > Metazoa > Arthropoda > Insecta > Diptera > Drosophilidae > Cacoxenus > Cacoxenus indagator. Next base: position 951,283 of record JAWNKX010001101.1, read on the forward strand.
ATGAATATGTATTTTTGCGTATACGCAAATTTGAACTCAACAACGAAACGCGCTCGGGGCCTGACAAGCGAAGATTGACTTGCGGGCTACGATGTGAAGTTGGGCGCGTGCATCCTCCTTTTTACTACGCTCACGCAACAACAAAGTCTAGACCATTTGTGTTTTTCTTCATTGCCGATCACAAGGAAAGAGGAGGAAAGAACACAACACGAAATAAGGGTGACGAAATTTGCTTTGCGCGATTGAGACTCGAACTTCGCGGACTGTGCGTATTGCTCGTACAGTCAAACACCCAAATCTCGAATTACCATAATGCATAACAGAAGTTCGAGTTATGGGGATATTCCAGTTATGGAAGACATATTGTGTTGATTTTATTATGTCTTTCTTGTGTTTTTATAATTTTCTTATCATTCAATATTTCCCCTTTTACGGCAGTCCGTCCATTTGCTTGTTTACCTTAAGCAAACCAACAGAATATTTTACGCCACATGGTTGAACAGACAAGAAATCTGTACAACTGCTTAAAATTTAACATAAGCCAATCGTTTCTTAAAAGTCTCTCCGGCCATTTTTTTAAGGGAGAAATGGGAACTCTATATGAATAAGTTCTCTCTGGATAGAATTGCAAAGAGAAAAGTAAGGTGAATAATAATATTTTCCCAGAGAAAAAAGAGGAAATACAGTTATTTAAAAATAATAACTACTGTATAGAGAGCAAGAAGGAAACAGAAAAAGACTAATATAGCAAAAACTATTTTAAAGGGAGAGAAAAGCAGGAAAAAAAAGAGATTGAACTCAATACACAGGCAAGACAAATTTAAGCGTTGTACTTGCCAAAAATAATTAAACATTGATAAGTACAAAATTTATACGTGTGAAATGAGCCATACACCACAAATAAATTCACTTATAAATTCACTTAACACCGGAAAGAAAATAAATATTAGTAACGATAAACGACAATAGACAAATTAATTGCCAAATGCTAATCAAAATCAAAATGCGGAGCAGATTCAAAACACGTCTGTTAAGCACAAGCAACCAACTCAGTTTGGGATCATGCTTGCTACTGACTTCTTCCATGAAGCAGGAACATAACCCACTCTAAGTATTGCGTTGAAGAGCATTGCAAGGAATGATATAGCTCAGTTTGGTAGCTCAATAGCCTTCTTTGGGATTAATTCCTTCTGAATTACCGGTCTTAGTTCATTTAAATTCGTTTTAAGTATGCTGCTGGAACAAAGATCATGGCAGGGTGGGAAGGTGGAATCCGTTTCTAGGCAAGTTTGGTTGGAAGACGGATTTGAGGTGTTTAGCAAAGTTGAGAGCCTTTTCCTTATCAGACTGCGCCCAGTTTCTATTTTGGTTCCATATGGGGCAATCAGCTACTACTTTTTTTGTTGTTTTGAATCTGTCAAGTGATGCGGGGAAGACTTGACTGCCATTCACGTCTTAGCCGGCGTTTCTCTGTTACTGAGCATTAAATTTCCGCGCTAGTTAATACGACAGGTTTCTTGACGCCACTGTGTGTCTTCGGTGTCGTGGCAACGGTAGCACTCACAATCATTTAGTTAAAATGGTTTAGAGAGTTGCCAATGTCTGATTCGGTGTCATGTTTTGGTCTCATACAAATATGGGCGCTGACGTATTTTTTATACCTGAGCCAAGCCCTGAAATAAGCATAACGGAATGAGTACTTTTTGTGGATTGCTCCAGTAGGTGATATTTGAACAAAACAATACGACAGCAGCCTATACGCAACGAAAATGGGACATGGGTCAGAACAAACACCGACAAAACCAAATCAATAACTGACTATTATTAATTAGTTTTCTTAAATGGATACGAAGTCGACACGACTTACATGATACAAAGATCACCTTTTTATCAAAAATTAAAAGTTAAACCAATCACCTATCAAGACTGCTTAAACAACAAAATGAGAACAAAAAAAGCACCCGGATCCGACCAAATAACACTAACACTCGTCAAAAACTTGCCAGCCAAAGCACTGATACATCTTTGAAATGTTTACAATACTATGATACGCATAAAGTGCTTTCTGAAATTGTAGAAATTTGCAGAGATAGTTGCAATGCCAACGACAGGAAAAGTCTTGACAAAACCATCATCATATCTCCCTATAAGCCTTTTTCCCACAATAGGTAAAATCTTCCTTTCGATAAGTTACAGTCAGTTCTGGAAACTAAAAAATAGCTCCTTACCACTAATTCGGGTTTCGTGAAAAACATTCGACAATACAAGTACATCGTGTGATACACATAATTATGAATGATCTGGACAATAAAAAGTAATGCACAGCAGTTCTTTTAGATGTCGAAAAAGCTTTTGACAAGGTCTGGCATAATGGACTACTCTACAAATTGAAAGCATTGCTGCCACACAACTTCTATGAAATTACCTCACATACCGCTACTTATGCGTAAACACTGGTGATAGCACCTCGAATCTTCGTGCAATCAGAGCTGGATCAGGAACGCGTAATGGGGTCTCTTCTCTTCTGCTTTTTTACATCTGACATCCCATTACCAAAAGGCAACAACGCATTAATATCCACTTTCTCACGTCCAACAACTGCAAACTACAAGGGACGTTACAACGGATTGGTTAAAAGATTGGAAAATAAACATAAATGAAAAAGAAACTAAAAGAAAATTAATACAACAAAATATTAGAATAAACAGCAAGAGTATTCGCATCGTTCCTGCGGCAACTTATGTAGATAGTAGGATGGCCTGGAAACAGTACATAATCAAAAAGCAAAATCAAAATCAAAGTTTCATTTCGAACATTCATATTTATCTTTAGACAATTAGTCCTAATCTATAATACAACTCAATGATTTGGACATATGGCTTACAAATTTGGGGAAGAGCGAAAAATTCCAACATAGACATAATTCAATGACAGCAACCAAAGATACTACGACAGATGACTTGCGCTCCATGGTATATATCAAACCAAGACATTTGGTCATTGATATTGTCTTGGGGTTGTTTCTTTATAAAAATTGTCGGTATTAAACTATTCCATATTTTAAATATACTTATATATACTTATAATTTTAAATTGCGATGTTTTCGTTCTCACATTTTTTAGTTGATAATTTTCATAATTTCAATACAGTACTATTAGAGAGAACATATTGATATAGAGTTCTCATTTTTCCTTAATAAAATGGACGGAGAGACTAAATATACACCGAGAAAACCTGCCAGTGATTCTGTACATCAACAGAGTTGTTGTCTGTTCAACTTACGTAGCGTAACATATTGGGGTAGGTTTGCCTAAACAAGTGAACAGACGTAAAGGGGGAATATATTCATTGATAATAAATAAATAAATAACAATAACAACATTTATAATAAATAATAACACTATAAACGATATCGAGCTCATATCAGAATGACTTATTGTATTTCGCTTAAAAATGAAAGACTCCTCGATCACAAAGCAAAACTATACAAAAATATGCCGAGTGAGACGCCCAACAACAATCGCATACACGCACGACACCTACACAACAACCACACAATTGCACGCTTTTGATTTTTGATTTCAACTTCTTGATGAATTTTCGGTTGGGACAAAAAACGAAATCCATTTTAGGAGCAAATACAGTGAATGTGCGTTCATTGAACAAAAAAAACAAGTTTCATAGTGAAATTTCTGACTACAGTCAAATTTCCATAGCTCGAACTTCTATAACCCGGAAATCTTCATGACTCCAATTGAGTCTTTCATAACGCGAATATCTCCATAACTCGAACTGTTGTTATGCATTATAGTGATTCGATATATGGAAGTTTGACTGTATAAGAAATACGCATTGTAGATAGAAACGAAACCGAGTAGTTCGAGTGTGCAATGTGTGTGTGTGCGTGTGCTTAGCACTCACGAGCTCTTGATGTGAAACATATTCAGTATGTAACTTGCTTATTATGCAAAGTCGCTGCCAGCACAAGCGCAAAAAAAGTTTCGTACGTTTTCTGGTTCTTTCTGCTATGCTTCTTCTTCACTTTTGTGTTTGTGTTTGTGAGTTGCTTGCAACATACAAACGTATACTCTCTGTTGAGCACGTACAGTATATATACTCTTTGAACGCATCACATAGATGAGTTTTATATGAATGAAATGAAAATACCAGGCGGCCAGAAAAAAAAGAAGGCTTGATCAGAAAGCAAAATTATACAAAAATATTTCGAGTCATACACACAATAAGAAACCAATACAATCTTATACACGTACAATACCTACACAACACAAATTTTCGGTTGTGTCAGCAAATAAAATGTGAGTGTGGTAATGAAGTGGTATATCGTTTTTCTTTGTCTTCCCTTATATACAGCAAATAAGAAAAAAACAAATGTCACACGCTTTGTTTTTTCTGGTTTGATTTCGTTTTCACATGGGACACTTGCAGTTTTTGCCTTTTGCCTGGTAGTAAAGGTAGAATTAGCTTTATTCTTTTGCACACGGCACTAAAGACGCTCCCTTGAAAACGACATGACCACGAACAACCACAGACGACAACCACAAAAAACAAAACGACAAAAATATTAACAAAACAACTTAAATAATAAGTGGGGATATAGTATAGTGTATTAAAAAGGCCATGAAGCTAATACCTACTACGTGCAACAAAACCGAAGAAGCCTTTTCCACTATTTTTTGTGAAACTTAGAAAAAAATCAAATAACACTTTGCTTTGTAGCAAAATCAATTTTGAACCACCACAAATGCTCCAACTGTCAAAAGTATGACTGTTGTGCCAGCGAGCTTTTTCGCTGGACCTCACAACGATATATGTATGTAAACGATTCACAAAGTCAAAATTTCTTTGATTATTTCGTTTTTAATGTTTTACAATTAAGTTGCCCATTATTTTTCTTCTAGTTAGCGAATTTCGATCAAATTAACAAAAACTTAAATATAAACAGCTACTCGAATATTAATTGGAACAGTATGTATAACGAAACAATGTTTTCAGGCAAGTAATACTAATAATGCGATGTGCATTATTATGTGGGAAAAAGACGGAACTAACTTAAAGCGCGACAATCCACTTATATATGAGCACGCGATCAGCTCTTGAGTAACAAAAGGTTGTTGATCTCTTAACAGCTGTTCGGTGGAGCCTAACAATGATGACTTGACAGCGTATCAAGGATCAAACAAAAAAAAAAGAAGGCGTAAACTACGCCCACGCTACGCCAACTATTCAAGAAACTAACTTGTTAAGCGAGCAACCGAAGCGCATAGTAAAGGAATCCAATAATAACGATACTGATATCGGTTTAATCTCCGAATCTCACTGTAAAAAATAAAAAACACATACAAATTCGTGGATACAGTATACACAAAACAAACCACCCAGATGGGACAGGACACGGCGGCACTACCATAATTATTAAGCAACATATCATTATAAATCAACACATCCATTCCAAAAGGAACACAAGCAAGCAACAATGGTTTAAATTGTTATCACAGCTGGCCCGATCACTGTATCAGACATATAGCGGTGCATGATATACGTTATATATTTGAAATATTAAATTACTTCCTCAAAGTCTGGAAAGTTGCCGAAGTCAGTGCGATTCCTGAGCCTTTGAACAACATATCGTTAGTAATAAATTACCCGTTTGAAAAGCCGCGAAAACTATGATGTGTGGAAACGGAAAGCAAAATCATATCTCGTAATTAATGGTTGCTGGAATGTGGTAAGCAGTGGTGCGTCTGACAAAGATGTGGATGTCCTAAACGTGCGTTGGCTGAAATTACTTTGATGATTGAGAGCACTAACTACGCACATATCGACAAAGCAAATAAGTCCAAGGAGATACATTGGAGTCCACATTTGCAGACAGTGGTTAATACGAAAAGTCGAATTGCTTAAAAAATAGGTACAACTTAAGCTGGAGCGGGTTTCGTCTATTCAGGATTGAAATGATCGGAATAGCTGCTTCGAGCTATTCACTCTTTACAAACTCTAATACACATCTATGTAAATCGAACACTGTTTGGTACATTGACTCTGGCACTACAGCACACATGACGAATGACCGCCAAATTTTAGAGAAAGAGTGTGTGTTAAGCAGAGAGAAAATCCATGTAAAGTGTAAAGGAATACACGTTCAACGAGACAAGGTAACGGGTGACATCAGAATTAATCATTCTGATTATATTACTAAAGCGATATATTACTCCAATCCAGTGGCAACATCTCTCGACAAGAATCAGAGATTCCGAGATGTGCCCAACCGATGACAAAGATATTGAAGAGATGCGAAAGGTGCCCTACATGGAGGCAATTGTTAGTTTGCTTTATGCAGCCCAGAACACACGTCCTGGCGTTAGCTTTGCGGTTAACTTACTTAGTCGATTTGCATCCAATCCAGGGAAGGCGCACTGGGATGCCGATTGGGCTGGAGATTTGGATGAAGGCGATCAACATCTGGCTATTGTGTTTGTCGTACAAGGTGGAGCTATTTCGTGGTGCTCGCGACACCAACAATTAGTCCTGTAGTCAACAGAAGCGGAGTCCATGGCCATAGTCTGTGCTTTACAAGAATGTATGTGGCTTATGCGTCTTCACGAAGAACTTAATTTGGGCCTTAATAATTCATTCGTACTGCGACAATAATGCCGTGTTTACAGTGCAGCTGAATGACTGAATCGAATCTTGGTGTTCACACTGCCAATTCCGAATCATGATCAGCTGTTCATTGGTTATACACGCGTTGTCAAATTGTGAAAAATATATTTTTTAGAAACCTTTATAATGTGTACAAACGTGTTTTCGGACTTAATTGGACTTATTTTTATAAAAAAAAATTCAAATTTTAGTTTTTAATTTAATTAATTACCTTTGTTTTGTGCCATGATTACCTGTTTATTGTCTTGGTGCACAAAAACAAGAATAAACCTGTTGAGAATCGCAATTTCCAACCAAAAACTTTGAAACACTGTCAGAAATTGTCAGCCCTGTGTAGAATCGTTGTTGAATCCATTCATGGATTCGCAGCGATTCGTATCGCATTCTACAACAACAACCCCTGAATGACATCACTTTTCCAAGTGATACGAATCACTTTCGAATCACCAGTGATTCGAATCCTAGTCCACTGTAAATAGGGCATAAGAGTGCCATACACATCCTAAACAACAACTCATACTCACTCAGAACCAAACATGTTGGCATAAAGATGAAATTTATACGAGAGAAATTGAGAGAATGGAGCTATTAGGTTAAAGTATTTATCTACAACCGATATGGCAGGAGATTGAGCCACTATACAATTTCAGCTTGTAAAATGAAATCAATGAACTTGAAATTAGGCTTAAAGTAATCAATTAGAATTTATATGTCATCAAATATTTAATTTGTCGTTTAGATCTTTAATATTTAATTTTTATTTGCATGTTAATAATATAACTTTGTGTTTGATTGTAATATATGAAGAAGAGTTCAGGCTATTTAAATCCTTCACAACTTAATTATGGATAGGATGGTATTATTATGAATTTACATTTTAACGAACAATTGTGAAGACAAAAGTTAATAAAAACCATCCAAATTTTTTTTATTTTTTTATTTTTCTAGACATTAGCTATACTATGCAAATCATTAGTAGAATGGTGCCGAGGAAGTTCATAAATCATTTTCAGAACCTTATTTTGAGAAATCTGTAGCCTTTTCACATGACAACGCGCTATGTCAGCCCAGACAGGGGTCCCATTGAAGATTATAGCTTAAATATTGATCTGAAAAGATACATTTTATTTCCAATGTTCAAGCGAGATTTTCTGTTAATGAATGGATACAAAATTCGTATGTGGATACAAAATCCTTATTGTCCACGTAACCGATATGGTCTTTGAATGCAGTTTTGGTGTCTAAGATCACTCCCAGATATCTAACATAGTTTTCCCAGGGGACATCGTGTTATGTAGCTTTATGTGGCTGGGTGGCTTATTAACGGCTTTGAGTTTTCTAGTAATGTAAATGGCTTGGGTTTTGTCGGGATTAACCGATATCTTCCATTTGGTGAAGTATTCATGAAGAATTATTAAAGCCGATTGTAAGTTGAGAGAGATGTCGGATGCCAGTCTACCCGAGTAGATAATAGCTGTATATTGATGAGGTTCAACCATTGTGAGGTGGGAAATCTGTGGTGTAGATGTTATACAACAACGACAACAAGCAAGTTGCCCTGCGGGCAACCTGCTTCAATAATTGTGCGGTTTAAATGCGCAGTTAAATAGCTGTGGACGATTTTAATCAGAGGGAAATTTAACTGAGTCAACTTAAAAATAAGCCCGTTGTGCCACAATGAGTCGAAAGCAGCTTTGATGTCTAGTAAGGTCATGCCTGAGGAATTACCATTCTGAAAGTGCTGCCTAGCAATTTGTGTTTTTTAGTGTTGTGTTTTTTAAAGCCAAATTGCTGACTTGGGAGAATTTCGATATCGTTAACAAATGAGGCAAGCTTATCCTTGATGACAAGCTCTAAGATTTTGCTCACTGAGGACAGCAAACTACTTTACTCATTATTGTACTCATTTCTTATTTAGATCTTACTCATCCTTGCTTCCACTTAAAACTGCGCACACAGGCTTGCTTCAATAAGCTTCCGTGGAATCGGCTTTACCATACAACAAGTCAAAATATTAAACGATCTCGACGACATAATTTTGTATTGGAGCTTCCTAGATGTAGCGAAAGCCTTGGATAAGGTTTGGCGCGATGGATTAATCTATCAGCTACGGAGTATATTTCCCCACAATATTGTACAAATATTGGTGTAATTCATTACCAATAGGTACTTCTTCGTAAAGTTCTCGGACGAATATTTAACACCAAGAAATATTAATACAGGAGTTCCTCAAGGTAGCATACTAGGTCCGCTGCTGTATACCACCTTCACATCAGATATACCGACACTAAGACAATATTCATCAATGATATCTACATTTGCAGATGACACCATATTACTTAGTTCCCACAAAAACATTGAAGTAGCAACTGCAATGCTGCAACAGAATTTGGACAACACTGAAATGGTTCGGCAAATGAAATATTAGAATAAATAACAGCAAGACCATACATGTTATCTACACAATATGAAATTAAATATTTAGCACCCCGTGTAACAATTGACGGAGTTGACGTTAAAACAGAAGACCACGTGAAGTATGTAGGAGTTTATTAGAGAACAAATTAAATTGGAAACACCATATACAGAAAAAGCGCGAACATATAAAATTGAAGACTAGACAGATTTATTGGCTCCTTAACCCTAGGTCTAATCTATCGCTAGAAAATAAGCTTTGATATACAAAGCCATTATCAAACCTCTTCGGACATACGTTGCGCAAATTTGGGGAACATCAAAAAATCAAATGTGGGTCTAATCGAAAGACAGCAGTCAACACTGCTGGGTGGTATATCACAAACGCCGACTTACACCGCGACCTCAACATTCCTGCAGTAGCAGAGGAAATAACTCGAAGTCGGATTTACCAAACAAAGTTAGCGCAACACATGAACGTCAATGTCAGCCTATTTCCTCTAAAGGAATTACAGTGCAGGCGACATCTAAAAAGGACAAGACCAGTTAATCTGGTAAACGAACTTTAAAATAATTAATGAATAAATTATTAAAACTATTTTTTTCTACTTCTTCATTACATTATACAACTTCCAGAAGCTAAATACACCTATACTCGCCATTTAAACATTGTACTAATAGTCTAAGTAGACATAAGTACTGAATAAAAGGTTATAAAGAAAAAAATATAAATTCTACATATCTGTAAAAAAATCTCATGGAAAAATCCTAGTTTAAACTTATAACATTGAGTGCGTCGAGGCCCTTAGGATAGTTGGTGTTCATGTTTGTTCTATATTCTAGGCTAAAACAGTAGCCATCCGAAAACCTGTTATCTACGCACAAGAAAGTAAAGGAATGTTCGTCATATGCACCGACAGTTTGTCTACAGTCCAAGCTGTTACCAATATTAGAAACTTAAATCACTATTGTCCAAATGCGTGACGCGTTATCAAAACTCGTGACACACCTTTTTTGGATACCTAGCCACAAAGGTATCATCGGTAACGAACTAGCTGATGCTGCATCAAAATTAATGACTATCTACCCCCCCCCCCCCACCTCCCACCGTACCAACATTCCATTCGCCGCAAAGGACAAAAAAAGAAGCTATCTACCCCTACCACCTGGGCATCTTTCCAGCATATGTATAAGGATTTTAATCCCAATCTATCTAAATTCCGCTACTCTGTCAACTGTCTTCGATCTAAATCCCGCATCTTTGTCCGCCTTCGCATTGGGCACAGCTGGATCACCCACGCACACCTGCTCACAAGTGACTCCAAGCCTCCTTGTCCTCTATGTGTCTATCACATGCGTGTATGCCTGTTTCTTTACTGTTGAACTTAGTTGAACAGACAATTATTCTGTAACCGCACCTAGACAAATTTTCGTATGACATTCATTATTTGCTCGTAAGAAATAACTTTATACGAACACATGATCTTTTTTGTGATGTACTACTTTAATGGTCATGTTATTGTATACCTGCGTATTACTCAACACAGTTTTCGGTATATTTTAGTGTATTTTTGGTGACAATCTTGTTATGATGTGGCGCACTGTTACAGACTGTTATTCATACAACAATCTGAGTTGTTGTACGTTGGACGTGTTTTCGGCTTATGTCTTTCTAACCGAAAGAAACGAATTACCATTAAGTCGACGCGATAAGTGACGTTGCCGCAAAAGTGCTAAAGGCGTATTATATACAAGAAAGGTTGAGTTTCATATAAAAATTTTAGTGCTTTTGAGTCATCTGTTGAATGTTATTGTGGTTACGTTTTAATACAAATCAAAATCGATACAAAAATAATGTTGATAATATGCAAAAAATATGTATAAGGAAGTGTAGCTGATACAAGTTCTAATTGTCGAAAATTAAAGCATTGTGTGTGGTTCATTGGGTATTTTGAAAAATCGGGTTGACTTTATCATCGTGTTTACACTAACTATAAAGCGCTTTAATTGATAAGTGGTCGAAACGTGTTTTATGTGTTCGGAAGATTGTGTGGCCTCGACGCGATCAAACGTGATTCATCGCTAGTCATTCAATGCGGTAACAACTTTCGTTGTAGGCTATTGCCAATAAGAGAGGAATTCGACGAAATTTAAAAGTTTTAAACATGAACGAGGCAACGAGATTTTTATAAAACTTCTAGTATAGCTGCAGTTCTAGAGAAAAGACATCGCCTGCAGAGAGCACAGGTTTTGGAATTTGGGTAACTACCACTGTTAACAAATACCCAAAAAAAAATTTAAAAAATATAACCGCACAGTCGTTTGACAAGAACTCTCTCAGCAAACGTTAGGTGAGTTGGCGTTTTAAGGGTCAGAGCTTAGCACCTATGACGAATGTATCAGCGGCCAGAGGTAAGTGTCAATTTGTGTCTCTTTTCTGATCGAACGTTGACAACCTTTCATGTTTCTCTTTTGTACGCTTTTCTTGTCAGCTGTGTTCATGTGCATAACTTATTTACCAAAAACAAAAAGGGAGAAGAATAAAGCTTTCAAGCTTCATTTGTCTATCTGTGAGCCCAATAACCCCAGTTTTGGAAACGGAATTGGGATGGATCTCCCACAAGTTAAAGTCTTTCAAACTCGAATTTTCGAACTATATATACTTATTCCTTTTCCTCTATCGTCTTAATTTACTACAATCGTTAGATTGTTGTTTTTCACCTATATTCTATTGCTAAATCATTGTTTTCAAGCACTAATCTCTATTATTCAAAAAAATGTTGTTCTATGAAATTACATTGGTCGTATTCTGCTTGAAATCAATACACAAGCTAACAATTCGCGTGGCCGCATTCCGTTGTATGAATGTATTTATACAGACAAATATATATACAAGACACAAAATTTATATACAAGGAGTATTTTCACATACATTCCAGAGAATGCTCTGGGCATGATTTTAATGAAACGCATATGCTAAAATCAGTCTTGAACAAAAAAACTGTTATTACTCCAAGTTTCTCAAATAAAATAATTCAAATGCTTTCCCGTATCAGAGGATAAAAGGGAAAATACTCATGCGCAATTGAGTGTTTGCTACTCGTAGTTTGGCTACTAAAACATTATGATGAATCGCATTATTCTAGGTGGTTTGGTTTTTTGAAAAAAAATTAAAAACTTCCGAGGTTTTTGGAATTGCTTAGAAGGAATTACATGCCTTGAACATGAGAATAATATTTGAATTTATTAGCCTCATGGCGAAAATATTTGAAGCTAACACTATGTTTAATTATAATAAGTGCTTCCTATTCTTCCATTGAATACATTATAAACAATACAATAAGACCACTAACTCTGCATTCTATACGTGGTAGAGTCCAACAAAGTTTGTTCGGAAGTTCATTTCCCTTGTTTGCCTTCGTGGCAAGCTTGGCTACCGCACCTCTGCATTTCAAAACGCTATGCAAAACTATTATTGAAATCCGATGATTGAGTATAGTTTTATGGGATTTATCCAGCCTTGTACCTATGTATATCGTCGCTCATCTATTTCCAAACAAAAATAATCAAGCAGGTTCGCATATTACTGAACATGTCACAGAACACGACAGGGATAATGTAGCAGTGTCGGCGTTTCTTGTAACACACCACCAATCATCTTCTTACAGCGTCTAATTATGAAACTGTCATAATTGGGCCATTACAGCAGTATTAAAAATTGTGTCTTTTTGCTTATTCGATACTGAATTCTTTTTCTTCCTTCTATTGTTTTTGAGCGGCGGTTTATTTCGCCGGTTATCTCTGGAGCTATACACAAGTATTCTAGGAGTTACACTGACTACATTTCCCGGAGTCATCTATTTTCGCATTTCCATATATTAGGTGCACTTTTCCGTCCAACCAACTCTTTCAGATATCAATGTTTTTCTAAAAGCTAGTTTACGCCCTATTATGGCGAAGTTTCGTATGGAAATGTTAATGCAACAAGCTCAACAAGCACATAACCTGTGTTACGTATTTATTCATGTAGGGCGGAATAGAAGACCAATGTTGTTAAACAAGAGTATAGGATTATGGACATGAAATTTGACCTGACTGGGATTCCAATGCTTTAACCTCTGTGGTAGTGGTGCTCCTTTCCGCTTAAAAGTAATTACTCGTTTCATCTTGTACCATATTAGCATCATGAGCTTATTTGTCTGACAAGTATCGAAGTGTTTTGATGTGTCACCTCCCGAATTTTGTGCCAAATGTTGTAAGCTCGTTAACCAAACTGCCAAACTGTTAAAAGTACTTTTGTTTTAGCGCAATGAGTTATGGAAAATGTATTCGTAAGTCCCGACCAAGTGAACACGAATTCGTTTTATTTCAACCTTGAAATGAAAATGTATTTCAGATGTGATGGTTCAAAGCAAATCAATACTAAAATAGAAATTGCAGTTAACCCGAATTGTGGCATGAGCGAAATTGAGTACAAATCTCCAATCTCAAGTGGACCGCATTAAACATTTCATTGTGGGTATTTTTGATTTATTTAAACAAGCAATGAAAAATTGAAATAATGTTAGCTAAAGAAAGTGTATATATATACTTTTTCACTATATGGAACTACCTTTTTTTTGGTTTTGTACTATACTATACTATACTCGTAATGTAATTTTAACTCAGCATGACGTACTTATCGGATAAATATTTTGTTATATGGAGAATTTAAAAGTGGCCAACTATTGTTTACATATCAACAACAGGCTGTTTTCTAATGAGAACATTTTGAGGCAAGAAAGGTATCGAATCTGTTGCGTTTAGGTGTAGTAAATTATAAAAAGATAATTACGGCTACAGTCAAGAGATACATAATTATGTCAGTTGCCAAAAAAAGTTTGTGGATGCTGTTTTGCATCAATTGCCAGAGAAAATCTTATTCAACTATTTGTGCGTTGGTTCCCGATGTGCAACCAACTCGGAAACCCAAGTCGAGTAAAACAATAAAGGACAAGGAACTAAATAATAAGTTGAAGTATGTTCCTTCTGGCGATATTAATCATCAAATGAGCTTGAACAGAAATTAACAAATAAAGTCGACGTTAATCGACTGAATAATTGAACATGTGAGACACCCACACAAACATTGCAATTTACCGCCCTATTCTGTGCACTCTGTGTTAATAGTGTGCGAAATATTTTGACATGACCTGATGAGGAGGTGTTAAAAAAGAGCAAAGAGCTTTTCTAAATGAGCGAAATCCCCCAAAAAATCCCATAAAAATGTTTTTTTATATGGTCGGTCATTATTTTGCCAAGAATGCCAGAGCGGAGTCCAGTGACTTGAGCTCTTCTTTTTGAAGTTTTACAAGGCTTTAGTTGCCATACTATTACCTCTGTCGGGGCTGCAAATGTTCCCTGTTACCTTCTGTTTGGGAGCTGCATTACTACTGCTCACATGATGTCTGCCAAGAGACACCAACGGTCGCCTTCACCACACCAGGACTGCTGTCGCAAATAACGGCAACAACGTACGATGGGGACGATGTAACAAATTTGCTGTTGGGGAAATTAGAGTCCCGTTGCGCGAAAGACTGACTTCATTTGTCACAGCTAGTTCAATGGTTTTGCACAAGTACAAATAAGAAAGGACATAAAATTGCTCGCACAACGAAGACAATTAAAAAAAGTCCCGTTAGAGAATGGCAGAAAACGATTTTGCTATTGTAGTTTATGAACAATTTGCGATTAACACATGCGCGCTTATAAATGAACTCGACGGGATATGTCGAACTTTAAGATAATCAAGGCAATTTAGTAAATATAGAAAGTTTTGGATAGCTGAAGGTCTCCATGTGAATTTCAGAAGTCATTCTTTGTCTATATAATGTTTATTTGTAATTATTTTTACCAGTGCTAATTTTGAATGTAACTTCTATTGTCATTGCCGCGACTTTATGCCTCAACTGGTTGGTTCTCGTTTATGAGTGTTGAAATTGTTTTCCTCTCCCTTTTTTTCATTACAAACCGCGTTCCTTTTTTTATAGGTTCATACTCAATTTTAGTTCAGCACAGGACTTAGCAGTAAGTTATCACGACCTGATGATTTTAGTTTTTGATAGGAGAGTCATCAAAATAATTGGCTTCGAGGTTTAAAGTATATTAATGCGTACAATACAATATTTTTTAGCATTAAAAGATCCAGGTTTTTCTTTTATCCCTAAGTGCAAAATAAACTCCAAAGATAGTATGATAATTTTTATTTATATGTTCATCTATATATATAGAATTGGAAGTATATTTGTTTATTTGTCCGTTGTGGACCTCGAAACCGCTGTACCGATTTTGATAACATTTTCAGGGAATCTCTATAATAGCCTTTAGAAGGTTACTGTGAGTTTTGGTGGGAGAAAATCGTCGAATTCGCTAAATATTAAGACCAACTCAATTTTCAGATGCTTCTCAAACTGCACAGATCCAAACAAAACAAAAAACAAAACATCATCTGAGAATTGAGTTTGTCGGCAGTGCTGCCCAAACTGTACAAAGTCGAAATGTCCAAAAATTCGAATGAAAAAAGAAATCATAAAAGTGAAGAATACGAAATGCCGCCAGAAAAGTCAAACATTGGAAGATCAACGAGAAAATCGCAGCAGTAGACAGAGCGCAGAGCTGCTGAAACATCCGAAGAGTGAGACACATGCGTTCTTGATAGTCCATATATGTATAAAGTATGCAATCAAGTTTTTTACCTTCGACCATAGTAAGAGATATTGCAATAAAGAAATATATTTGTTAATGTGTAGTTTAATAGATAAACAAAAACATTGGCATGCCTAACCAATCACTACCTAAATGAATTCAAAAGTTCCATGAACAGCCATTTGGTGGACCAATCCATGCCCCGAATTCGCACTTCTTTGACTTTGGGTTGTGTAATCCGTTCTCGCTTTCTTTTCCATTTCCGTTGATTTCATTTAATATTCCAATAAAATTTATAATTATTAAGTTAGATCGACGATAATGGCGAAAGACACCAAATAAACTTCCGTAACATGAGGCATACAGTTAGCTGCAAGTTTACATGCTATATAAGTTTCACCTGTATGTTTGTAAACAAATATTTAAACAAGATTTGCACTAACTTCAAATCGTCAGATTAAACTGAAAGTGTGCACATGTATAAAGGACCGATGACAACATAATAATTTGACAACTCTGACCTCACCAGGATCACCAGTATTAAATAAAAATGACTAATTTTACTAGCGCCAATAATGGCACTGAAGCACTGCACATGCAACATGGCGCTAGCCAGTGCGACCAAGTTTAAGTTGGACGTCTTTGCGTCCTAACTGATTTAGTTTTAGTTCGGTTTGATATTAAGCGTGTTTTTTTATATTTTGTAAACTATATATTATTCTTTGTAAATGTTATTAATGAAATTCTACTATTCCGACAAAGAAATACGGAAAAAAAACTGTTTTCAGCATAGCTCTTTCAGATATACAGATATATATACTTCTACTAAGAGACTTATGTGAGAGACGAGAATTATAAGCATACCAAAACCCTTAATCATGACCGAACAATTTTTACAATTTGGACCCTCCTCGATGTTTCATCTACAGAAACTCGATAGGATTGTGAGTGCCAATACAGCCCTAGAGCCGACCACCCGATTGTGTTTGTTCTTTACTCAGAGTCAACGCGGCACTTATCTTGCCGAGACTTTTTTCATACCCAATATTTTGTGCAAAATTTGAAACACTGCACCATACGATATGGATGTGGCCACAATTATAATGATACTTTTGTTCGTCGATCACTCAAAAATATATCGTGGATTTTCTCAATATTTCTGCGGTTCCATTTTTGCCAATAAAATTTTTTTTTTTAACTTGGTTGCGACCACCAACTGGACTTGGAGAAGTAAAGAATTGGTAGTTCGTTCTAAGGAACTACGATGTTTTAAAATTATGTAGAATTTAATATTCGCTAGATCCACTTAAAATCAGGGAAGTTGTTTCCACTGAAACTCGGTAAATGTGATTTATTTATGTTTGCATGTTATTTTTCTATGAATTAAATTTATTGACTAATTGATTTCATATTTGCTATTCCTCTTCGATCAAATTTACATATTTCTGGTAAGAGAAGCGATATTTTACGAAAGTCTCTAGTGCCCTTGTCAACTTTTTAAAGTACCTCACTGATTTCCACGTTGATTTCTTTGCATACGGATCTTCATTCGGATTTCTTGTGATTATCGTGTGGTTGTTTACATTAGTTCTACAAGAAATGAATTTTGTTTTCAACACTGTCAAGTTCTATGAGTACACTTCCGGCACATCAATATAAATAAAAGCGATATTCAACGAAGATGATAACAGATGCGTAAGGCAATGACTGAGACCCTTCTTAAGGGGACATCGATTGTTTGGTTGCGGGTGGGGCTGGACGCCAGAGGGTTGGGATGCGTCAGAAGCTTTTCAGAGTAGCGACTGCTGTAGGAGTTAATTATCTCCAGAACCGTCAGCATCTTGAGGTCACTGTGCAGTGTGGTGTTGCGGATGTACCATGAAGCGCCTGTAAGTCTCCTGAGTGTCTTGTTTTGGCACGCCTGCAATCTTCTAACGTTGTATGAGGCAGTGGTGCCCCATATTTGTATGGCATAATGCCAAACAGGTGCCACTACTTGATAAATCGGCCTCTTATTCTCTATGGGGAGCTTGCTCGAAGGGCGGAGAAGCCAATCCAACGTCCTGAGCTTCTGATAGCACCGCGTTGTAGCCACATTTGTATATATACGCCATGTAAAACGCATGTCCAGGATCAGACCGAGATACCGGACTTGGACTCCATCTGCGTAATGATGCTTGTGTTGTAAGTTACAACTGGACAAACGCCTTGTCTTAGGGTGAAAGTGCAGAATGCTGGTTTGGCGGCGTTAATGGCTATGTTCCAGCGCTTGGCTCAGGTGTGAAATTTGTCTAAATAGCTGGACGTTTCCTCCGCCGCTTCGTTTGTGGTCGATATTTCTGAAACTTTAAGAGTTGATTTATGTGGACTAAACTGCTACAAGCGCCAAATCTCGGATTTTTCATCATGTCTTGATATTTAATTCACTGTGACCTCACATTAGATTTGAATGGGCCACTTGCTATGTAAGTAGAGTTACAGTAAACAATTGCAGATGGGTGCGTGCTTTTGTAACTACAAGTATGTGTGTTTGAGTGAGTGTGCATAAATCAGGCCTACAAATAATCCATTATAAGTTGTAAAATTTTCTCGAAAATGCTTATCTGAATATATGTGCATACTTAGCTGGTCGCTAACATCTGTTGTTATGTTCTGTATGCCTTTTTCTTTTGACAATGGAGAAACGTTTTGGCTTATCTTTCGTTTGTGTTTTATTTATATGTATATTCCACAAATCCTTTTACTTCTGTATGTGATGAATAGTAAAGTGCCCCAAAATGTTGGACTTCTGATACAATTCTAGTGAATTTATTATTTCTTTCGTTTTGCCTGCTCGTAGTTAGCTCCTTATATATGGCGAATTAGCAACAGCTACAGCATATCAACGCGAGTTGGTATTTTCATTGTTGGTATTATCATGATTGCATTAAGCATATCTTGATTGTTTATACTTTGTAGATTCCTTCTATACACAGTTGCATGTTCGAGTGTAATCTATCTTCTGCGACCATAATTCTCCTAGCTTACCTTTGAATTACTCATGAAATTGTCGAACTTGTCGCAGTGACTATTTCTTCCCTTTAAAGCTCTAACTAGTGTCGATCATCAACACAATGTATAGAATGACTCTCTTTGAAAAATCGGTTTCATTGTGATCTGGTTAATTCACTAGATTAGACTGGCGTTAATTTAATTGGTCCGTTAAAATTCATCATTTAATCCTTGAAATTTTTTAAGAAATCCTTTATCAAAGAAAAAATGTTCAGATACATAATATGTTTGCAAGTAACAGGTCAATTTTGTATTAAAAATTTATATAAATAAACTGAACTTAACCGGTATCCACTGTACTTGCCTAACCAAAACGAAATGAATGGTTATGATTCAATATTTAATTTGGTTTGGTTGGTTAAGTGCAGAACCCTCTCCAAGCAGAACCCTCTCGCACTTGCACATTTTTTTATTTTGTTTATTATTTATCTATCGACTTTATATTTATTTAATTTTAATTGTGCTGTGAGTGCCTCGGTAGGCTAGTGGAAGTGCACTATGACTGGAAGCAAGATTTTCATGATCATAGTCATGGGGGCGTTGCTCCTTGGTGATACCAGGATGCACTCCACCTACCAAGGATTGGTTGCGGTAGGCTAATCACCCATCCTATCATGCGAAACCCATTCGATGTATGTAACCACCACAAGTCTTGGATATTCAAAAACATTTAAGAGGCTCCCTAGAGGACATATAATAAAATATAGTTTAAAGAACTAAAAAATATGCTTTAGCAAATCCAACTAAACAGTGAATATGAAAAAGGAAACAAAGATAGTTTGTTTTGCGCTGTTGAACGGAGCGGTCGTGTTGGACATTTTATTCCCAAAATTAAAATTTAAATGGCCTAGCCCAGCGGATATTAAAGCTGAGATGGAACAATAATATATCGGATGCGCTGTTAACCAAAACTGCGACGTGACGATATTTCGAGAGATGGCGAAAAACAATAATCTTAAGTTTCAATTGCTTCCTCAGTCACCATAATCCCGGAATTTAGCCCTCTATGATTATTTTGTGTTCCAAAACCTGAAGATATGATACCAATGAGGAGCTGGTATGTGCTGTAAATTATTATTTGGATACTCTGGAAGATTCGTTTTGTAAACAAGGTTGAGAAAACATTGAGAATCGTTGTTAATAGGGCATCGAGGTAAAAGGTGCTATGTTGAAAAAAAGCAGTTTTGACAAATTTTATTTTTTAGCTATGTTAGGCCAACTACTTCTGGGAATACCTCGTACATATTGTTGATTTTTTAAATCAACTATAATTTCTAGTATGCGAGTTCAAATAGTTTCAGTTTTTTTTTAATAATGATTCCTGCAACCCCATGGCCCATTTCATGACGTAACCTTTAATAAAATATAAACCCAAAAATGTAACAAATTTACAAACTGAAATTTTGAAATGGTGTATAAAAATGCGCCACGAAGTACAAACACTGTACACTACACGTCTGCTGATAAGTTCGTTAATTCGTTAAAACGATGCAATCTAAAATTGTATAACACAAATTAAATGAACTTAATAACCAAAAAAACACAATGAAATTCAAATTGCTGCTTTCTGGTTAATTCAACGTCATTAGGCAACACGCAACAGGGAGAGTCCACGCCACAATGCCGAAAATAAACAATGTATGAAGTCATACCAAAAAGATATTCCTACGAAATATTAAATTAACTTATCCCATTTAGTTTAATTTTTCTATTGTCTTGGCCATCTTTTACAATAATGTCTCGCAACCTACTACTAGTCCTATCTTTGGCACAACACTTTGGAGTAGAAGCTTGAAAAAAGTTACATAAAATACATAGCGTGGAAACTATTGTCCAACTAACGAAGATTTATTATTTGTGTGGCTTCTCGCCACATATATTATTATTAGTCAACTTTTGCACAATATCCGCATGAAATCTCTGCAGCAAGGCTCAACAACTGCACCCGCATTTATTTTGGCTTTCGCATGTTGAGTTCAGTGTTCTTTATTTCGAGGCGTACCAAACCTTCCCTTCCCCTGAATTTGCTTTCGATCAGAGAACGTCAAGAGTTCGTACTTTTGTGACTTGAAGTATTATAGTCACTTTAAATGCGGTTGCGGTGTGAGCGCCTACTCAACAATTTGTCACTCACTATACTCAAAAGCATTAGCAATGGGGTGAACACACGCATAAGAAATTGTAAGTGAATGTAATACCACATATGAAGGCAGTCGATCACACCATTTATTTTATTTTATTTTTTTTGTTCGAACCTACAACGCAAGCTTTATTACCTAGATTGGTACCATGTTTTGGTACTCAGCGTGCATATGTTTAAGTAAGTATTTCCAAAGACATATTTTACCTTTGCAGAATTTTTATGTGTATGAACCTGTTCCGAAAACAAGCGTTCTAGGTTCCCTTTTTAAGGTAACTACGAAATCTAATTTAAAAGATATTCACTGTCGCACTAACTTTATTTAAATTTGAGGCGAATAACTGCTTGTCCCTTACAAAAATGCAGAAATAACGGAGCATGCAATTTCAATTCCTGCAATTCCTTGCATAAACTTAAAGAATTAAACGCTCAACACATTGAACTCCACCCAGAAGCAAAAACAAACTGTCTAAAGAAGGGCGTGTATCTATAAATTTTGTGCGTGTTTATAAGTTTGTTACTTTGTCTCTGACAAACACTAAAAAGTTCTTCGCACATTAAATAAACAAATTAGATTTGACTGTTAGGAAAAATTGTACTTCTAGCTCGAACACACATTAACTGAGAACATACTCAAATCGACTCAATGAAGAATATCAAACAATTGTTTTTATTTTTAAGTTGCTTAAACTTGCCAATTTTCAGCGACCAAGTAATCCTCATTGAAGAGCATAGATTTTCGACAAAATTCCAATTTGGACAACCGCACAATTACTAATTATTAAAAATATTCCTATCTCAGTTTGGAACACTGCGCGCATGCATTGAAATCATTGTTGCCAACTTGAAAGTAGCAAAACATCTAGTTTCCCGAAAAAAAACCAAAAAATAAATAAAATAAAAATAAAAAAACTTGTTGGTTTTAGAAAAATATAAATTATTTGTGTTATTCAAATTTTGCGATGTTCATATATTTCTTTCCGATATACACCAAAATCAGTAACCTACGTAATATGAAGACAATTTGAAAACTATGCTAAAAATGATGAAGGATGTATGTATATATAACATTTCCTCGATTTATGAAACCACCACAAGTTTTGGATAATTAAATTGAAGAGACTTATGGGAGGCCCTATGCTCCCTAGTGTAGCGAAGAACGAAATAAAAATATATAACATTCCGCATAAAATATACAACAGTAACGAAGTGACATCGGGTACCCTATAAAGTATAGTATATTCTTGATCAACTCCACGAGACTTTAAATGTCCACCTCCAAATGAAGTGTTTGGCTGTATTTATATACAGTTCATTCCACACCCACTAAAAACCAGCAAACTTTGTTTTTTTTTTTATTCTCCTTGAAATGTACATGTAAACACGATTTGGACTCTTAGTACGAAGTTTGCACAATGTACCCCTCTTTACATTATGTACAGTAATATACAGTATGACAGTAATGCTTATATGGTTACTACACGTGGCTTTAGATTATGTTTAATTGTTATGCTACTTGTTGAATAGTACTTATACTAAATATATACATACTAAAGCTTGCTTATACTTTTGCTACAATGATTAAAGTTTCATATTAGATTAGGTCAACAGACCTTGATCGGCGAAGTCTTCGTCTTTGTTGAAGCTCGCGCAGAGACAGGGTGTTCACCTCGTTGTTAGTATGTTGGCTTATTTTTGTTTGGTATCTCCGACTTAAACTAGTTATTTCTCCAGCCACTGTGGAAATCTGCAAGTTGTTTGTTGTCCAGTGAGACTTTAAATTTTTTGTTTAACAACCAGTGGAATTTATTTATTTTAAGTTTCGTATTTTAAAAATATTGTATATCCATGTAAGTTTGCTGTCAACTTAGATTCCGAGGTACTTAGCTACGTTTCCGATTATTATATTTCTTCCGTCAATTTTTTGGTGAACTGATCTATATTTTGTTTTGGTAGTAAACATTACTTGGACTCTTTTGCTGTTGTTAATTTTTATTCTTCATATCCGAAACCACTCTAGGGTTTTATTTAAGTTTCTTTGTAGAGTGGATGTTGCTGAATTTTTGCTTTTATGGGCGGATAAAATAATGGTGTCGTCTGCAAACTTAGCTATCATTGTAGAGTCTTGTGTTGGTTGAGATAGGTCTGCGGTGAAAATAGTGTAAAGGAGTGGCCCAAGAACGCTTCCTTGGGGAATTCCTGTGCTTACCGGGCGTAGTGTAGAGTATTCGTTTTCATACTTAACATAGAAGTATCTGCCTTCTATATAGCTTGACAGAATTTGAGTCACAATGGTTGGGAAAATCAAGTGGATTTTGTGTATTAGGCCTTTGTGCCAAACTTTATCAAAGGCTTAACTATTTTGTGGGTTACCCGGTGAATTTGTTGAATCGTAGAATTAATACGTTGGAATCCAAATTGGTGGTCGGGTATTATTTGATTACGTCTTAGAAGAACAAGAAGTCTCTCACGTAGAAGTTTTTCAAAAATTTTTGACAGCCGGGTAGCAAGCTTATGGGTCTTTAGGATGAAGTTTTTTGTAGTCTTTTCCAGATTTAGGAATACCTTTTATTTCGGCAACTTTCCATGCACTGGAATAATGTCTTAGTCTTAATACCGCGTTAAATAGATTTCATATGTAGTCTATTGCCTCCACAGGATATTCTTTCAGTAATAGTCCGTTTATTTTGTCGTAGCTTTGGGCTTTTTTATGTTTAGTGTCGTATTTTTTAATTGCAATTATTTCTTTCGTAGAGATCTTCTTTAGTGCTACAGTTGAACGACCTTCGTTCAGAGGAGGTAGTGAGTCAACAGTTGTAGTATCATTCTCCGCAAAAACACTCTCGTAATAATTGGCTAATGTTGTAGCTTTCTCAAGGTCTGTTCTAGCCCATGTCCCGTCGTCTATTTTCAGTGGTGGTTGATGAATTTTCTTGTTTGTCATTTTTTAGTCTGAAGTCTAATCCAATAATATTGAAAAAAACTCGTATTTTCTAATTTCGTCCATGATCTCAGGCAAAACAGTAGTATCCATTAGTTTTAAAATTTCATTTTGAATTTCATGATGCAGCCATCTGTTACCTGTTTTTAGCTACCACGATCTTTGTTCCGGAACGTCTTCTACTCAAGCTTTTAAAATCGCAGTGAAGTTAGAATTTTCCTCATTGTCGTCCCTCTCATAGACAGGCCTTGTTTTGAAGGCATAAACGGGTACTAAATATCTTCATTAGGGCTGTTCGGTTGTCGATGATTTGTTTTAAATTCGCAATAGAGATTTGTTGAAAAACGTTATCCCTTGATAAGTTTCATACTGCTTCGGCATAATTAATATGGAAAGTACTTGTCGAATGCGATTTTATCCGCTCTCTCCGTGCTTCCATTTTGAGAAACCTTCATCTACCCAGACTTACTTAGAATGAACGGAACACGCATCAAACCTTACTACTGTATTTTGAGTGGACGCCTCCGGGCAGATAGTGCTAATGGATTTGTTCTCATTATTTTGCCATGGATTCTACTTCAATTTTCTTAGTTTCCTCTTCAGAGATACATATGTACGCACGTTACTAATTCACTGTTTTCATTTAATTTAATATCAAAATTGGTTTCCATAACCGTCCTTCTCATTAGAAGCGCACCTCTTGACTCTTAAATATAATGAATGATCAATTAATATTTTTTTGAAACCATTTGCTGTGTGGGTAATTACCCACTCACAAAATTCCGAGTAGGTATTATTACCCACCATACCCACATTATCTTCCGGGCCTGCTTGGGATTAGTAAGTGCTACACCAGTTGAAAATCCTTCATACAAACGATACAATGTGGTCGCGGAAGGCGCAGTTTTCACTTTATTTTTTTTCCATGCACGTTGAGTTTTCATAATTGACTTGTTTTTTGAATTTAAATTTCAACAATCTGAGAGCATTCGCGTGACGTGTATTGCTTCATAGAAAAAATCTCCTTAGATTGATGCTTCAAACGTGCTACGTCGTTACTCGATCTGACATCTCTGTCAAAAGTTACAGAGTTGCCAGATCTTATCATCGAATATGGCCAACCCTGTATATGTACATCATACACATATACATGTAGCCTTTCCAGAAGTCGCGTTTGCCTGCTCTTGTCCAACAGCTTGATCGCCAGGTTGTACTCATGGTCTTCCAACCTAATGGGGTGTCTGTTGCTGTGCTTAACCATTTCTTCTTTCATCTATGGATAACAGAGTTTCGTAGATGAAGAATTTCCAGGGTTGAATGGGATGCAGTACCTTTTTTTTATTTTTATTTTATTTTAGTTTAATAATTCCAATCAAACATTAAGGAATGCTTACAAGGGATAGGATGGATAACAGTGACAGTGAGAATTTAAGATTCAAAATACAAAAAAAAATTAATAAACAAAATAACAAATAGGTTTAAAAATATGAACAAATGTATATATAACTATATTATTCTATGTACTAGATCCAAAGGGTAGAGCCTTTTCAGCCTTCTCGGGGAGTAGTTTGTTCTAAGGGCAACAGCAAGAGGATTGATATGCACAGAAAGTGCATCATTATAAGCTCCAATAAACTAACTTCACATTATCAAAAATTTTGCGTTGGCTTCTCCTCCCTCCTTTTCGTATCTTATTAAGACCGAATTCTTGCTAGCTTTATTTGCGTAGTTTACCTTCTAAACTTCTAACCTACATTTTTTCTCCTTGTTTCAATAATCTTTATGTAATAAACTCTAAGTTGAGGCTTTTTAGTTTAATCTTGCATGTTTATTTGTTAGAGGCTGATGATATTTTTATCTGTAGCCAAATATGTAGTACGTAGATATTGGCTTGGTACCAACTGAGCACAGTCTACTATGTAACTGGGTGAAACCAACAAGTGAAGTAAAGTTATAAAGAAAAAAAAAATTTATAAATAAATAAATAAAATAAAAATAAATAAATTTTCGCAACTTTGTTTAATAAATTATAAAAAAGAAATATAAAGAAATATACGATTTATCAACAAACAAATCCACCGTTAGGTTGTTCCAACAATCATACATCAAAAGTGAAAAACTTAAAAATTAAACGTTTGCGGGCTGATGGTGATGCGTCTGACGCATCAGTTAAAATAAATATGCCGAGATTTAAAAAAATTACAAAGACCCATAATCTTGATAATAGTGAGTACACAAATTATTTTCGTCCTCTGCAAACATTGTCAGATGATGTCACTAGTGACGCATTGCCGACGAGGAACCAGCTGCTCCACCTGCAACCAGAGTTCTACCTATTACGGTCTTGAAGAAAAACCCTATATATATTCACGACTTATTGAAAAACATCAATATAAATGATTATTCAATAAAGTCAATCTCAGTTGGCATTAAAATCTTTGTAAACTCTAAAGATTACTATAACACAGTGTGCTGTAAGCTTAAGGAGCTGGACTGTGAATTATTTTCTTACGAAAATAAAAACTCCAAACCATACAAAGCAATACTCTCCGGTTTGGATAAAATGTCGAACGATGAACTAAAATCAATATTAATCCAACTGGGCCTTCACTGCATTATGTGTGAAAATGGCTATAAAGTGCTACTACATGTTGTCTACTTTGCAAACAAATCCATTACTATCCAGCAACTACGTAAAAATTATAGCTGCATTAACCAATCAAAAATTCGTTGCGAGTTCAAGACAAAGATGCCGAATAAATTAACACAGTGTTACAATATCCAGCTTTTCGACCATGGTTCCAAACAATGCAATGTCAAAACATCCTGTGCTCGTTGTGCTGACCAACATCCTACGTCTACTTGTACAAAGAGTGATACATATTTATGTGCCAACTGCCAAGGAGGGCATCCCTCTACCGACCAAAGCCGTATTTCGTACAAAAACTTACTAAAAAGGAGAGAGCAAAACGGTTTTCGGAAAGCAAAAAGCTCCAACAATAACTTCACAACAAATGTAAATGATCAGCGCTACATAAACAACAACAATAAAAGTAGTGGCATTCCAACTCTCACGCTAAACGGTACTCAACAAGCAAAACCAAACAGTTATGTTTTCAACTCTAACTTGCCTGCTGCCTCTAGTAATATTAATCGTCATACAGACATCGCGGCAAACAGTGCTTCGACTTCTCTTACATATAGGAATGCTATTACTGGTACGCACCAAAGAGCAACATCGGTTAAACCTTCAAACGATCTCTTCACGATCGATGAAATTAGCTCGCTCATGACGGAGCTCATTGATAGACTTGGTGCCTGAATCTGCAAATTAGAACAATTTAACGCAATATCCCAACTAGCTGTAAAGTATGTGTACACTAATAAGTAATTTGTCTAATTCACCAACTATTATTGCATGGAACTCTAATGCCGTTCGTAACAAAAGATTAGAGCTCCAACAGTTCTTGCATATAAACCAAATTGATATTTGCTTAATTTCTGAAACTTGGCTAATGAATACTGACAGGTTCTCCATTCCAAATTATATCGTTTATAGAAGTGATCGTTGTTCTAGCAGGGGTGGTGGAGTAGCTATTATTGTAAAAAACGATATAAAGTATAGCCAAATCCCATGCCTGCAAACACACCTAATTGAAAATATTGGCTTACAGGTTTTTATGGATGCACAAATCTCCTTAAAAATTTTTTCTGTCTATTACCCTAGACAGTCTGCAAAGTGCCTTATCAATTCTTGTATAGCAACAATAACCACAGGAAAGATATCTTTAAGACTGATTTAATTAAAACCTCACGCATAGAGGGTAACTACATTGTAGCTGGTAATTTGAATTGCAGAAATCGCCAGTGGAACTGCTCCCGAGCAAACTGTTGGGGTAATACTCTCCATGAACTGGCATCTTACGGTAGATTTTCAATTCTACACCCAAAGGATCCAACTTATATACCGGCAAATCACAAATCGAAGCCTTCAACCCTAGATCTCTTTCTGACAAATTCGTCTAACTCCTTGACTGAAACCGTAGTTTACAATGACCTTTCCTCTGACCACCTTCCAGTTATCACGTACTTAAAATGTAACATACCTTACACAAATAATACGTATTTACAGTACAATGCAAATTGCAAATTATACAAAAGAACACTAAACGCAGCTTTTAGAGTCAGGCCAACTTTTGACATTCAACCCACTATTGAAATAATTGATAGTATGATTAATAAATTAACCTCCACTATTATTGATACGATTGAGCATACCGTGCCTAGGAGATCGAGTAAACAATACTGCCAAAGATTACCAACTTTTATTACAGCCCTTATCACCAATAGGAATACCACTCAAAGACAGTGGACTAGATATAGGCTTCCAAATCTCAAGGCCAGACTAGATCATCTAAACCGCTTTATCAAAGCTAACCTTCTTGAATTTAACAACAAAAGTTGGAATCATAAACTATCCAAGCTTGATCATAGTTCCAAACCATTCTGGAACATTACTAAAGCAATCAAAAATAAAAAAACAGTTCGTCCCAAGCTTCTATCATAATAATCAGGTGTACTCTACAGGGGACGAAAAAGTGAATATACTTAGCAAAATTTTTGAACAAAACCATCATTTAACCGATTTACTCTCTAGCTCAAACGTTATTAGTCTAGTTGATGCCTCACATGATGAGCTAGGAAATAATCAAGACTGTAATACTCCAAGCTTTTCCCCTCTTGAAATTCAGGACATAATTCGCTCCCTTAAAAATAAGAAAGCTCCAGGACAAGACTCCATACCAAATGTGTGCATTAAAAACTTGCCAAAAAATCCAATCGAATATCTCTCTGTCATATTCAACTACTCTGTCCGTATTGGTTATTTCCCACGCAAATGGAAAATTGCTAAAGTTATAGCTATTCCCAAGCCCGGTAAGCCTCCTGATACTCCTAATAGCTATCAGGACGATAGCTATAATTTACTGTGAGGCTTCTCAAAAATTTTAGAACGCCTTATTAAGACTAAATTAAATTCGCACATAGAAACGAACGGTATCCTTCCGGCCGAACAGTATGGCTTCAGGATAAAACTTAGTTGTATCCAACCACTGAACAGACTCAAAATGTTAGTCAAGCAGAAGTTATTACTCAAGAAATCCGTTGGTAAGGTGGCGTTGGATTTGCAGGCTGCCTTCTATTAGGTGTGGCATAAGGGCTTAATATATAAAATGAAACCATCTCACTTCTCTTTATACCTCCTCAAAGTTATCAATAGCTTTCTCTCTCAGAGGAACTTTTATGTCTTCATGGTCGGAACAAAATCAATCAACAGACAAATTGCTGCTAGAGTACCCCAGGGCTCTGTTCTAGGTCCCATTCCCTATAATATCTACACCCATGATATACCTATCTCCCCTCATTGTGTTACTTCAATATTTGCTGACGACACTGCGATATACTGGTCAGATGCTGAATTCAGCACTGTTAAAAATAATTTACTACTCTTAATAATTTATTCAATTATTTCAGTAGTTGGAAAATCAAATTAAATGCCTCTAAAACCTAGGCAATATATTTTACAAACAAGCGTAAGGATTGTTTTCTGCCAAGCTTTAACCTTTTAGTTGACTCAAATAGCGTTCCATGGGAAAATGAGGTAAAATACCTTGGTTTACACTGAGACACGAAGCTAAAATTTAATATACACGTAGCCAAAACAATAGACAAAATTAATAAAGCTACCTGCATCCTCTACCCCTTTACCAATAGTAAATTTGCACTATTTATCCGAAATAAAATCACCATCTACAAATAAATTTTTCTTCCGATAATGCTGTATGGGTCCGTAGTGTTGGGTGACTGTGCCAAGTTTCACACAAACAAGCTCCAAACGGCCCAAAATAAAATTCTTAAGATGATCCTAAATCTATTTTATTTCATTTTATTTCCATTTTATTTCTCTACAGCTCGTCTGCACGAATTAGCAAACGCTAAGCATATTCACGACAATATAGCTCGTGCCTAAAGAAACTTTATTATGCAAAACTAAATATTGCGCACTTACATGTGTCCGATCGATTCTTTAAGCCTTAACCACTGGTTAATGCAATTAAGATTCGGTCTATTCTAATCTAGTCTAGTTAGTTTAAGTTCATCATTACTCTAAGGTTTTTTCCTCTTCCCAATTTTCCTTTGCTAAATTTAAATTTATGATCTTATGAAATTGTAATAATAATAAGGATAGATATAATTCAGAAGAAAGCCACATTGTATAGCTAAACTCTGTATAAAATAAATTAATTGTTAGCTCTAAGAACATATTAATAATCTTCTGGGAATAAAGACAAATAAAATAAAAAATATATAGCTTGACAGAATTTGAGTCACATTGGTTGGGAAAATCGAGTGGATCTTATGTATTAGGCCTTTGTGCCAACCTTTATCAAAGGCTTAACTATTTTGTGGGTTACGCGGTGAATTTGTTGAATCGTAGAATTAATACGTTGGAATCCAAATTGGTGGTCGTATATTATTTGATTACGTCTCAGAAAAACGAAGGAACTGTCATGTAGGAGTTTTTCAAAAATTTTTGACAGCACGGGTGGTAACAAGCTTATGGGTTTTCTGTTCTAGCGTCTTATACGCTAGACCAAAAATCAGTACTCCAGGTTAGAATATTCGTCGTTGCCAGATTCGGCTCAGTCCCTTTTAATTGGGTTGCCACATACTCATTACTAATTGTTGATGAACGGTGCCACACGAAATTAACGTGACATTTTTGAATTCAACGGATTTTATCTCAAACAATATGGCAACGACCTTTAGTGAAATGCGTTGGCTGCTTTCGTTTTATTGCGCCTTTTTGTAGTTGTCAGAGTGTAAATAAAGACGGACACAGCGATCAGAAAAGAAACGTTTTCTTTCATTATTAGGCACACCACTGATTCATTATTTTATTCTGGTCCTTGAGCCGGATCGCTGTGCCGTATACTCTAAGTAAAAAATGGAATATTTTAGGATTTTAAATATATATATAAAAAAGAATGTTTGTCTGTCCGTTTGTCAGATCCCGACACCGTTTAACCGATCACCATGAAAATCGGTACATTTGGTAGATGTCATCATGGAGCATGTTTGTGTCTATATTTGGTACAAAAAATAGTCCAATTAGCTATATATTAAAACCAACTCAATTTTCATGTGCTTCTCAAACTGTACAGATACAAATAAAACACAAAACCAAAACAGCATCTGAGAATTGAGTTTGCCAGCAGTGCTGCGCAAACGGTACAGTGTCGAAATGTCCAAAAATTTGAATGAAAAAAGAAGTCACAAAAGTGAAGAATACGAAATGCCACCAAAAAAGTCAAATACTGGAAGATCAACGACAAAATCGCAGCACTAGACAGAGCGCAGAGATGCTGAAACATCCGAAGAGCGAGACGCATGCGAAGGCAGCAACGCGCTGGGACCCTGCTAGAAATAGTATAAAATTTGTTAAATTTATTTGGAAACAATTATACTTTTGTAATTTTTAAAGTTGATTAAAGTTGGCCTTTGAAGCTTGGCCAACCGCTCAATATGAAAAAAACGAGTGAACACGTATACTCAATTCTGATGCTATTCTTAGAAACACTAAAAAAGTTAGTGGTTGGAGCCTTATTCAGATTAGAGATGGTACACCAACTTTTTTCATGTTAAACCCGGGCTTTAATTTTTTTTATTTTTGACCTATGGCAGCGACCAGTGTCTGGTGGTAAGCAAGACTTAAAGGCAAAACGGTCGCTTCATACTCTTGTATCGGTCAGGGTAAACAACTGTGTGAATTGCAACGCAATAGAGCACATGCTGTACACATGCCCACAGTTTCCCGACCGAACTGTTGAACAGCGGATGAAGTTTATAAGGGAGTTACGATTGTGCTTCACTTGTCTAAAGCTGGGGCACCTATCAAACAAGTGCTCATCTAAGTACAACTGTAAGCAATGCAAGTACATATGTAAGGCGCAACAAGGAAGATTATGTCGCATACAAAATGGGTCCAGTAAGGCACATTACCGACTGCCTTGGCATACGTTAAACATGCGCAAGAAATATATACAACGTGTTGGATTTTTCTGGGCAGTGGTTCAGAACTATCGTACATTTCCGAAAGCTGGGCTGGTGCGTTCACCATCCCGTATACTTGTGCCAGGAATATCAGCAGTCAAGGCTGAGACTACGAAAAGGGTTAGCTCTTTACACATCACAGGTAGTTGTTCGCAACGTCGCCAGCACCACCCCCCACACTATTATCAAGGGAGCCTTTTATACCAAAGGCCACAATGTCACCGATATGTTTAATCCCAACCCCCGCAAGTTAATCACTAAGGTTAATAGAGAAGACACTGAAAAGATGGTACCAAACAACTTCTTCTTCAACAATCTTGCCACAGCGCCTAACAATAAGGAGGCTCTCAAAAATTCAGCAAATTGGCAGGCAACGTGTCCTGGTAGAAATTCCAAAAAAGAACCTGACTGTCATTCAGTGAATGATGCTTTGTTGTTGTTTTGGATTTGGCAGACCAAAAATTACTGTCTGTGACAGTTGATTTGTGGAAAATGTGGGCAAAACCATATCACCACCCAATGTTTGGCTGT
Source organism: Cacoxenus indagator (assembly GCA_035041755.1). NCBI lineage: Eukaryota > Metazoa > Arthropoda > Insecta > Diptera > Drosophilidae > Cacoxenus > Cacoxenus indagator. Next base: position 983,839 of record JAWNKX010001101.1, read on the forward strand.
GGAGGACCTTTGCTGCATAAATTGCGGTGAGAAACATGCTGCTTGGAGTAAGGACTTTTTCAAAAAGAGATTAAACAGCCTAAAACCCAATATATCAATTTCGGCGCGTGGCAGCAACAGGGACGATTCTATGAGAAGAGTGAGTTACGTCCCGGCGGTAATGGTCAAGGGAGACACCTCAAATGCAGACACACTACGTGCTGGTTTGCATATAACTAATCCTCCGAAGAGATCTTTCAATGTTAACAACAGAGCTGTGCATCTACAGCAATCGCCACAGACCCCTGACAGCATTAGCAGGTTAGAGGCTGCAATAACAGCCCTCACAGCTAAAGTTGACACAATTACATTAATGTTTAATGAACTGAAGGAGAGCAATCAGTTTCTCAAACAATTATGCCTCAATTTCGTGAATGCCTGTAAATGATGCCCCGTCCACTCAGCCTTGGATTGTGGAATGCTAATGGAATTTCTGGGCATGTTGAGAAGCTTAAGCATTTTCTTACCGATCACAACATTAATGTGTTGCTCATCACTGAGACATGGCTGCAAACCTATATACCTGGCTACAACATTTACAAGGCAGACCATCCCAGCAACAGGCCTAGAGGAAGACGGCTGTGCTTATTAAGCATGAAATCTGCTATTCTTTACAAGAGCCAGTGAGAACAGCGAAATTACAGATGGCCACCATCAAGATTTCAACCAGTAGGGGCGAGTTAATAGTCTCTACATTATATCTACCTCCGCATCCTAATTGGTCAACTGTAGACTTCGAAGATCTTTTAAGCAATCTAGAAAGAATGTTTCTCATAGGTGGAGACTTTAATTCCAAAAGCAGATTCTAGGGTAACTTTAGAGCGGATAGAAGTGGTAGCTGCTTACAGGAAGTTGTGCAAAACTCAATAGGTCAAATCATGGCCACTTGTAAAGCAACCCATTTCCCGTACGCCCAAAGACACACACCCAGCTCTATTGATCTTTTCATTTATAATGGGCTGCGTTCAGACGAGTTGTCTATCAGGACTGAGTATCAACTCTCCTCTGATCATCTTCCCCTTGTGGATGATTTTGATTCGGCTCCGAAAATCAAAACAATAAATGGACGACTGCTGCCACCTGGAACTGACTTAGCTGCATTTCGCCGAGATCTGGATGAATCTCTTAATTTAAACTTGGTCATCCTGATTCCCAAAGACATTGAAGACGCGCACTCGATCTTCCTAAATAAGGTGCACTCAGCTGCTCTCAATGCCGCTCCCTTAAATTCACCACATGGCTCGAGAGGGCGTTCTGGGCTTCCCCTAGCTATTGAAGCACTGCTGCTTATTAAGAGCAGACTTAGGTGACAGTTTTGAAGCACCCGCGACCCTATTGTGGACAGGGTTTTTCGTAGTGTCGAATAGAGTCAAAAAGCTGCTGAAGCTCCATGAACAGGAATAAAATGACTGGTTTTTGTCTAATATCTCCACCGACGACCCCACAAAACACTCCTTGTGGAAGCTGGCGAGAAGGTATAAACAACAGGTAACCCCAAAATTTCCAATCAAGAAGGCTGACGGATCCTGGGCTAGATCTTTAAGCGAGCGAGCCGAGGCTTTCGCCGAGTAATTGGAAGCTCGATTTCAGCCATTTGATACCAACTCAGAACTCAGGTTTCGCCAGATCCATATGAAACTTGAAAGCGCCGGCCAATAATGCCTCCCGGTAGCTCCCATTACAGTCGAGGAAGTCTCAGCACATATTAAAGAGTTGAACACTAAAAAGGCTCCAGGTGAAGATAGACTGGACAACTTTACACTTAAGGAATGACGCTAAAAGCTGTGCTATCTCTGGCCTCAAGGAGGCGAGAATTTGCATGATTCATAAGGCCTGCAAGAGCCCTTACACCTTAGATTTCTACAGGCCAATTAGCCTGCTACACAGTGTAGCAAAGTTGTTTGAACGCTGTTTGCTGACACGGATCCTGGACTTAAAACAGGTAAAGCAAATAGTTCCTTCCTTTCAATTTGGCTTTCGTAAGTCCTACGGAACTCCAGAGCAGCTGAATAGGGTGGTTAACCTTATTCTCGAAGGATTTGAGGCTAAGGAGTACGTGGTGGCAGCGTATCTTGACATAAAGCAGGCTTTCTACCGAGTTTGGCACGACGGGCTGCTCAGTAAGCTCAAGAATATCTTGCCGCCTCGTGCGTAGCTACCTTGAGAACAGGACCTTCTCAGTGGTACTGGATGGTGTGAAGTCTAGCATCAACGCTATTTGCGCAGGTGTCCTCCAGGGTAGCGATTTGGGGCCAACACTCTATACCCTGTTCACGCACGACATGCCCACTGGGTCAGAAATACCACTAAAGGATCCTCTGGATCTGATCATTGCCACGTTTGCAGAAGATGCGGCCATCCTCGTCAGAAACAAGTGCATTTACGAAGCCACGGACTCACTGCAGCAATACCTGCATATTTTTGAAACCTGGACACAACGTTGGAACATTTGCATTAACAAAAACAAATGTGCCAATGTGACGTACGCCTTACGGCCGGATTTCTGTCCGGGAGTTTTCATTGGAAACCAGCTGCTGGCACACCATTCAGGTTACAAATGCCTGGGCGTGTATTTGGATAGCCGGCTAACCTTCAAGACGCATATATCAAATATCACGAAATCTTTAGGACAGAGGATTGCGAAAGTGCGTTGGCTTTTAAATAGCAGAAATAAATTGTCCTTGGGAAATAAGGTGAACATTTACAAAACAATAATTGTTTCTGCTTTGCGATATGGTTTGCATGTGTATGGCATAGCAGCGACGTCAAACATCACGAAGGTGAGAGTACTGCAGGCCAAGACATTGCGTATGTTTACTGGTGCCCCTTGGTTTATGCGAACGTCGGTCCATGAAAACGACTTAAAAATACCGAAAATTGGCGATGTGATAAATCATCAGGCCAAAAAATATATGGAGAGGTTGGAAAATAATTTAGCAAGGCGCCTTCTAAAACGACGCAGAATGGAAGAAGTTAGGGTGGCGAGACGGCTAAGAAGATCGCACCCTGCAGACCTCCGTAATATATCCTTTTAATACACTATAATATATCCCCACTTATTATTTAAGTTGTTTTGTTAATTTTTGTATATGCAATTTAATTGAAGTTGTTCTAATAATAACAGAAAAATCAAATATAAAGAAAAACAAATAAAAATAAATAAATAAAATTACAACACCGTTTTTACCATCGGTATTGGTTACTCAATCATAGTCGCAAAGAAGAACTTCCAAAACAAAATCTCGAACCCGACAAAACTGTTAAGCGAGTTAATGCATGTCATTAACTTACTTAAAGCCGAATTAATGTACTTATAATGTAGGAGAAGCAAAAGGAAATACCAACAAACGGTCGACTGTGACTGATGTCGCTACTGCGACTTGATCGACTTGCGAAAGCAGAAATATTGCTACTGCTTCGACTTGTGATTCTGAACGAAAGTCGATGTCAAGCAAAATCAAAACTTTCAAAACTGGCGATTGGCAAAGCGCTGCTCAAGTCGCCCGTTTTCGACTTCTGCTTTGACTACGACTTCCGATTTTTTCATAAGCATAAGAAGAAGCAACAGCTCATTTTCAACAGTTAGAAACAGTCGAAGCAGAGAAAAGCAAGTGTTTTACGACTTTTGCTGCTTCGACTGATGTCATTAAAACACTGATTAAAAAGCATTTCTTTGTTCACTTATCAAATTAAAATTTGGACTGATGTTTTTTAAGCTGAGTGTTTTCAAATGTTTCATTTAAATTCACTTTGTCATAATCAAATTAGAATAACTTATCTAATATCTTTGTACTTTATTGGTGATGCTTTATCGGTAATTAAGGTTTCTAGCGAGAGGTGATTCTCATATGTTAGGAGTCTGAAAACAGAGAACTGAGGGATCGAATTGCGGATTTTATGGGAGCTGCTAACGCATCTATTTATTATTCATAACACTTAAAATACATATTTGTGATTATATTTATATTTTTAAAGGAGTTATTTATTAATATTTTATTTATTTTGCTTTTTGTGCTTTTCAGATTTGGATTCGTACAGTGCCTCCTCCTTCGAGCATTCACTAAATATCCCGATCTTTGACTTCGTTTTCAAGTTATGTATAATAATTTGACAATTTTATTTATTATTACCACCGAACACATTGAAATCGAGCTGCTGATATGTGGTTCAACTGCGGTTCAACTGGTTTTTGTAATTGAGCTTAGGCTTCAAGCGAATCACTATCACTCACCGACAGAGCAGTATCATCCCCATATATTGCTATAGAGAATTTCTCGTGTCTAAAGATCGGGAGGTCCGCGTGTTCAGCGTGTATAGTATTGGGCCGAACTCACTGCCTTGAGGAACTCCAGCTCGCATACTCCTTATGTCAGACTCCTGGGCTTAATATATAACCTAAGTCTTTTTGTTTCCATTATATGGACATGATTTTCACATTTCATTCAGTGTGTGTGATGCGAAGCAAGTAAATATCTGACTTTAAGACCGTTACGACTTCCTATTTTACAGCATTCCTTGCTTGTTTAGGTATGTATATATCACATAAATATTAACACAGAATTCCAAGTTATGGTTTATAAACCAAATGATTAGTTACTGTGTTATTATTGAAAATTATGCTTACTTCACCAAGACAATTCGCAATTCGTAATTGCAGTAAATCCGAATTCTAAGGCCTTGGAGTTACAGTTTATATCCTTAACACTGACCCTTTGTACTACAAAGGATAGCTGCCTCATCTACAAACAAGCTATCTTTAGTGTGGTGTAAAAGTTAGTAAAGGGAGAAATTAAAAATTAAGTGGGTTTGATATTGGGCACAAGGAAAATCTCAAATTGGGAAAGCAATTCCGTTTATATCCCTCGTGTTATTAACTATAACGGTTTAAAGACTATCTATCACATTTAAATAATGTATAAAATTCTGTATGTAAACAATAAACAACAATCAACCATCCAACAAATTAAATGAACTGAAACAAACTAAGGAACTATGTTAATCGAAAGAAAAATGCTCCAAGGGCTTTTATCAAAAACGAAAAATAAAAAAAATAATAAAATACATATATATACATAAGCAAAACAAAAACTAAGAACAAAACCTCTCGATAACAAAAAATTTTCCTCCAATTCAGTGGTAGAAAATTTCTTCAGAGAGTCGGATCGCGCAAATAAATTAGTCGGGTTGTGTTCTGTCTTCAGTTTCGATCTGCATGACTAAATAACAAATTAAAACTGTTCAATAACGAACGTACATACATAAAAATTTTTAAGTTATCCTTTCTCCAAATTTTGCGGTGATACAAAAGAAAAATGAATATAAAGTGGATTTCGCCACAATATGAAAAATCTATGCCATTGCATTGATACTTGAAAACATAAACCTAAAGAGATACAACGAAACGTTTTAAAAAGGGGTCAAACAAAAAAAGTGACTAAACAAAATGTGTCTTTGTGATCGAACGGACAATTTGCTGAACTATTTACTATCCAAAGTTGTTTTAACTTTGGGACTATGGATCTCACTTACAACAATTGGCTGCTTGGCAAGTAAGTAAAAACTAAATTTAACAATAAAGATTTTTATTTATACCTTGAATATACTAAAAAAAATGAGGCCTGAATATAGTTTAACATTCTACATTCCTTGACGTGAATCATATCGGAACCGGAACCAGAATGAATTCGTGTTGTTCTTACTTAGAACCAATAATCATTGTATGTGTGAAAGTCAAGTCCGCGTTTAGATGTCATACTCGTATTTTCGATTTATTAAATCAGTGTTTTATCGAAATCTATCGAGTTCTTTTTGTTCTTATACAACAAACGTTTTGAATCATAAATATTTCTGGGAAGTACAACTTTATGAAGACGTTTAAGAAAATTCACATGCACGAGTATTGCATATTCTATGCAAAGAGTATTAATCCATATAGAGTTCCCATTTCTCTCACGAGCTTTTGGAGCTTTTTCCAAATCTTAAGAAGACATTGGCTTATGTTATTTGTCTGCTATTAACATCGAAGTAGCAGCGCAGGTCTGTTGTGAAATCGAAGCAAGCGCTGTTTCCCCTTCTTGGTGTGTCTTCCTGCATTTTGTGTTCTTAGCGCGAATTAGCATGAAAAGGAATTTCTGTATATCACCTTTGTTTTGTTTGTTTTGATTGCCGTCACCCATTTTTATTTTGATTGCATTGATATTGTTGTGGGAATGGCGCGATTTTTTTATGAATGATGAACATGATTTTTGTTAGTGCAATTCCCACCACCTACTTGTATTGGTTTTGGTGGGACTTTTAAGGAATAAATAATAAATAATTATAATAATAACGAATAAATTATTCGTTCGGGCTGTTAGAAATAAAGAAACAAATGACTCAATAAATAAGTAAAATTGATTTAAAATGCATATTTTGCGCTAGGTATGTCCAAAAATCCAAGTTGAATACAGCTAATTCTACGTTGACTACCAGATAAACAGATAAAACAGCAAGCAACTGCAACTGTCCCATGTGAAAACGATATCAAACCACCTGCGCTACTGCGAATACAGGAAAGAAAGAAATAAATTTTGCCTTCGCCCAACAACAACGTGTGACATTTGTTTTTTCCTTATTTGCCGAATATAAGGGAAGACAAAGAAAAGAGATATTCCTGCGCGAATGAATATGTATACTTTTTGCGTGCACGCAAATTTGAAGTCAACAACGAAACGCGCTCGGGGCCTGACAAGCGAAGATTGACTTGTTGGTTACGATGTGAAGTGGGGCGCATGCGGGAATAAAAATTCCTCCTTTTTGCTACGATCACGCAACAACAAAGTCTAGACCATTTGTTTTTTTCTTCATTGTCGATCACAAGGAAAGAGGAGGAAAGAACAAAACACAATGTAAGGGTGACGAAATTTGCTTTGCGCGACTGAGACTCGAACTTCGCGGACTGTGCGTATTGCTCGTACAGTCAACTGCCAAATCTTGAATCGCCATAATGCATAACAAAATTTCAAATTATGGGGATATTCCAGTTATGGAAGACATATTATATTGATTTTTCACGATAAACGTACTCAATTCGAGTCATGGAGATATTCGGCTTATAAAAGTTCGACCTATGGAAATTCGACGGTAGTTAGAAATTTCACTTGGGTTTCTTTGGCTTTTCAATAAATGCGCATTCACTGTACTTGCTCTTGAAATGGATTTCGTTTTCTGCCACAACCGAAAATTGTCTTCAAGAAGTTGAAGTCAAAAATCAAAACTTGCCATTGTGTGGGTGATCTTGTTGTGTAGGTGTGGTACGTTTATGGGATTGTGTTGGTTTTTATTGTCTCCCTTGCGTGCGAAATGTGATATGAATAAGTTCTCTCTGTTCTATGGCTCCATTCAGAGAGAACTTATTCATATAGAGTTCACATTTCTCCCTTAAAAAAATGGCCGGAGAGACTTTTAAGAAACGATTGGCTTATGTTAAATTTTAAGCAGTTGTACAGATTTCTTGTCTGTTCAACCATGTGGCGTAAAATATTCTGTTGGTTTGCTTAAGGTAAACAAGAAAATAGACGGACTGCCGTAAAAGGGGAAAATATTTAATGATAAGAAAATTATAAAAACACAAGAAAGACATAATAAAAACAAAAATCAAAGACACTGTCTTCTTTCTTTGATTTTTTTGTTCAAAGTTTTTTATTTGCAAGGTTCGAGAATATTAAGCAAATTGTGTAGAGTTTTCTTTAATTTATGAAATCGTTCTTTAACAAACGAAATCGAGCCATGACTGCCTTGTATTTTGCCTATATTCATTTATATGAACGAAATGAAAATACCAGGCGGCCAGCAAAAAAAGTAGGCATAATCACAAAGCAAAATCGTACAAAAATATTCCGGATGATACAATAAGAAACCAATACAATCTTATACACAACACACTCAAAATTATCACACTTTGCTCGCAAGGGCGACACAGAAAACCAACACAATCTCATACATGCACTATACCTACACAACACACTCAAACTTAGCACATTTCGCACGCAAGGCAGACAATAAAAACCAAAACAATCTCATACACGTACCACACCTACACAACAAGGTCACCCACACAATGGCAAGTTATGATTTTTGACTTCAACTTCTTGAACACAATTTTGGGTTGTGGCAGAAAACAAAATCAATTTCAAGAGTAAGTACAGTGAATGCGCATTTATTGAAAAGCCAAAGAAACCCAAGTGAAATTTTTAACTATCGTCGAATTTCCATAGGTCGAACTTTTATAAGTCGAATATCTCCATGACTCGAATTGAGTACGTTTATAGTGAAAAATCAATATAATATGTCTTCCATAACTGGAATATCCCCATAACAAGTCAATCTTCGCTTGTCAGGCCCCGAGCGCGTTTCGTTGTTGACTTCAAATTTGCGTGCACGCAAAAAGTATACATATTCATTCACGCAGGAATATCTCTTTTCTTTGTCTTCCCTTATGTTCGGCAAATAAGGAAAAAACAAATGTCACACGTTGTTGTTGGGCGAAGGCAAAATTTATTTCTTTCTTTCCTGTATTCGCAGTAGCGCAGGTGGTTTGATATCGTTTTCACATGGGACACTTGCAGTTGCTTGCTGTTTTATCTGTTTAGCTAGTAGTAAAGGTAGAATTAGCTGTATTCAACTTGGATTTTTGGACATACCTAGCCCAAAATATGAATTTTAAATCAATTTTACTTATTTATTGAGTCATTTGTTTCTTTATTTCTAACAGCCCAAACGATTAATTTATTCGTTATTATTATAATTATTTATTATTTATTCATTCATAAAAGTCCCACCAAAACCAATACAAGTAGGTGGTGGGAATTGCAATAACAAAAATCATGTTCCTCATTCATTAAAAAATCGCTTCAAACCTATACATGTTCCTTTTTCGCTATCATATCATTCCCACAACAATATCAATACATCAAAATACAAATGGGTGACGGCAATGAAAACAAACAAAACAAAGGTGATACACAGAAATTTTCATGCTAATTCACGCCAACTATTTCCGAAAGAGCAGACAAAATGCGAGAGCTTTTTGTACATTGATTTTTTGCGATATAAATTTTGCCATGCTTCTTTAATAAAATTTTGAAATATGTTAATTGAGGTACTATTTGGAAATTTTTTAAAAAACGAAAGTGTCAAAATAACAATTCATGCGAAATTCGTCTTTTTTATTGTTACTTGGTTCAGAATGGGTCGCGGGTTGCATTGCACACATACGGAAAGAGAATTGTTAAAAAATCTCTAAAGTTAAGGCAAAACAATATCGGAAATTGCAGAATTAATGAAATGCTCAAAACAAAGTATTTTCCGCAATTCATTCTGAAGGAAAACAAGAGAAATATGGCAGAAAGCGAGCAACCTTTAGAAAGTTCGACAGACTGTTAATTCGGCATTCAAAGAAGAGCATTGCAAGGAATGATATAGCTCAGTTTGGTAGCTCAATAACCTTCTTTGGGATTAATTCCTTCTGAATTACTGGTCTTAGTTCATTTAAATTCGTTTTAAGTATGCTGCTGGAACAAATATTATGGCAGCTGGGGAAGGTGGAATCCGTTTCTAGGCAAGTTTGGTTGGAAGACGGATTTGAGGTGTTTAGCAAAGTTGAGAGCCTTTTCCTTATCAGACTGCGCCCAGTTTCCATTTTGGTTCCGTATGGGGCAATCAGCTACTACTTTTTTTGTTGTTTTGAATCTGTCAAGTGATGCGAGGAAGACTTGACTGTCATTCACGTCTTAGCCGCTGTTTCTCTGTTACTGAGCATTAAATTTCCGCGCTAATTAATACGACAGGTTTCTTGACGCCACTGTGTGTCTTCGGTGTCGTGGCAACGGTAGCACTCACAATCATTTAGTTAAAATGGTTTAGAGAGTTGCCAATGTCTGATTTGGTGTCAAGTTTTGGTCTCATACAAATATGGGCGCTGACGTATTTTTTATACCTGAGCCAAGCCCTGAAATAAGCATAACGGAATGAGTACTTTTTGTGGATTGCTCCAGTAGGTGATATTTGAACAAAACAATACGACAGCAGCCTATACGCAACGAAAATGGGACATGGGTCAGAACAAACACCGACAAAACCAAATCAATAACTGACTATTATTAATTAGTTTTCTTAAATGGATACGAAGTCGACACGACTTACATGATACAAATATCACCTTTTTATCAAAAATTAAAAGTTAAACCAATCACCTATCAAGACTGCTTAAACAACAAAATGAGAACAAAAAAAGCACCCGGATCCGACCAAATAACACTAACACTCGTCAAAAACTTGCCAGCCAAAGCACTGATACATCTTTGAAATGTTTACAACAATATGATACGCATAAAGTGCTTTCTGAAATTGTAGAAATTTGTTAACCTTGGGTTCGGTTCAAAGCCTTTTCTTTTATTTTAAATAGGTAGATGGTCCCGGGTGCGGATTTTTCAATTTCTTAGACTTACTCATATATAATAATACATATATATTAATACGTACACAAAGTAGGCACCTAGTTCTGATTCAAGTTTATAGGTTCCTATGAATTCTTTCACACTAACAGTAGTCTGTTGTAAGTAAGGTATGGCCTTGCTATGTAAGCAAGGGCCCCGTGGCAACAATAAAATTGGAGCCCTTTTTAAACGAGCCCAAATGATTTAAATGTGGATAACTATTTCACCTTGATCTCCTTAGTTATTACTAAGATAGTGTTTAATCATGTTTCCTAATTAGTTTGATTGTTTATTACACTTTTATGTGAAAACCACCGGTTAGATCTTAGCCTGGGTAGGGCATAGGATACTTTTATCCCAATGAAGGCATCCCGTAGAATAATTTTCAATGTTTGTCAATACCAGGCGAGCGAAGTCGAAGGCGGAGGCTAGTGAAAAATTAACAATGACGAAGTATATATATATATATACCACATTCTCACTATGAGAACTGTACTACCCCACACTCACTAACTCTCTCTCTCTCTCATTTCCAAGTATTAGCTATATATATATATATATATATATATATATATCCTAATTATATTAGAGAACACAGTATACACACAGTATAAAATGTGAATTTAAAGGCAGTACTTTTATGAGCAAGCAGCACTGTTCAGAAAAGACAAATCAGCAAGTAAGCGATAAAAATCAGCGGTTACTTCTTCTGAGCGTGGCCGATGTAATATTATTTTACAACTGTGTAAATTCCTAAAATAAATAAAATAAGATTAATTAAAGGTACGTCAGCAGTGTCAGTTCGCGCCCTTCGAGGGTGGTTGGTCAGGGGCTAAAAGGTTAAAAGTCAAGTTAGATAAACTAGGATATAACTTTTTCGAACGTCGTTCATTATGGCCGTCTAGTTTTAAGGAGTTAGAACTTTTATTAAAAAGTAAAAAATAAATAATTAACATATAATACATAAAGAAATGACTGCAAAAATTCAGATTACAGTCTAGGAAGAAGTGAACTTTAGTCGCGACTTACATATTTATGCAATAAACGAGTTGTCATGTTCTAAGCACAGACAGATAAGCGAGTAATTCTTGTGATTCCACAGTGATGTCTTTCAATGGTCGCCAAATACTAAAAAAAAGCTGTTTATATTATCTAGACCTTTATTTGCTACTATAACACTAGCTACATATTAGTAGTCGTTTTTATATACATACTATATACCTCTAAACACGTGAGTGTCCTTCAAGAAATTTTTAAAAACCCCAGTGCCTTATTTATTTTCAATTCAAGAAAACGATTTGTATTGTATACTTTTGCTTACGTCGTCCACCACTGTTTAGGGGACATCAAGCATTTTTCCTGACCGGTTAATTGCCATGCCGAACGAAAAAAATTAAAACTCGCCGAATTGTGTGTGCAATGCTACAATGGTAAAAGGAGAGCAAAGCAATGCAAATGCATGTATGTATATAATGAATGGTTTATTGAGACAATGAGAGCGAATACATTACATGTATATACTGGCGGGCTGTTTGAACTATTTATTTGCCTCGGGGGTGTTTAAACTATTGGCCGCTCTCTCAATAACCACCTTTATACTACAATATATTACTTTGTATATTAATTACATCACTGTACCAAAATTCCCAATAAGCTTTGGAGTAGTGATATATCAAAGCGGAACCGGCTCTGATATCTTGTGATATATGCCAAACAAGGATATATGACAATACAAGTTCCCCTTTTTGTTTGGATAAACGTGGAAGAATCTATACCAACTACTTGGAAGTAACTCCAAAATATAAGATATTTTTCATTATGACATTGGTTTAAAAAATCAAGAATAAACGTCATTACCTAATGAAAAATTATTTTCTTTTTCAAAAGTTTGGTGATAATATTGTATCCAAAAATGTATTTTGCTATATTTAGAACTAGCAAAAGTCCCGGCGATGCATTCTACGCGGAAGGAAGATATAACCGGCAAGTGAAATCAACTTTAGTCGCGTTGAGCGATTTTTGGTAGGGCAAAATCTTGCAAGTTCCCATCGCTCTTATTTATTTATTTTGTATTCATTTGCTCGCCTTCTTCGTGTTTTGTGGTTGCCTTTATCTATATAATTAAACGGCGAACACAAAATCGGGCCAGTGTTTTATGTTAAAAAATATATTAAAGATAACCACGCTACAACAACAATAATAATAACACTGTTGTTGATGTTGTGAGCACAGTAGAGTAGTAGAGTGGAGAGGCTTGTGTGCCTCTTTCTTCCGTTCTATTGGTTTCGTGAAGCCGTGCTGTTGTTCCATTTACGTTTCATACATAACGTGAGAGAGATGATCTATCATTAATGTATTAGTTTATGGTGGCTCATGAGTGAGTAAACAAAAACAAACGTTTTTTCTAAAATGCGGTCGATTGTGTCGGCCGTGAGTTTTCGTCGTATATGTAAATGAACATATGTACATACAAATTTTACTACTCCTTTTCTGTGGTAATTGGATCTTCCCTCTCTTCAATGAATCGCGATTAAGAAATTATTATTCGATTTGCCTTACTGCTCGCGTACACCCACCACTACTTTGATTTGGACGCTTCAACGGTGACAATTTTCCCACACCAAATTTTGAAAACACAAAATGTACCTTATCGTTTTGAATGCACCAAAGATTGGATCACCACCATTAGACTTTCCATTTGAATTAAACTTTATTTATTAATTTCCTATGCCAGACTTTCGTTTTACATATGTATGTTAAACGGCCCTAGAAAGTAGATATGTCGCTGCACTGCCTGGTCGTTGCGCTGCAGTCGGCTGTGGCTTCAAATTTGGATTTGCAAAATTCTCAAAACTTTTGGATGGTGCTCGTTGAATAATATCGATATTGGTTTTGCTTGCGATGCCCCATAACTCGGAGCCATAATTCTAGATAGGTTTGAGCAAAGAGTTAAACATTAAACAACCCTCCTTAAATAATAATAATAATAATGGAATAAAAAAAAAATTCAGCCTCTTTCAATCTACACCAATAAATTCTTCAAATGTTAAAATTCTGACCAAAGATAACCAAACTTTATTTACACGAAAAAAAAATGTATATATATATTTCTGCGCCACTGAAACTGATAAACAACGAGTGAAATAAACACTCGTCTTATCGCTGTTGCCGGGTTGTACTTGTAAATCGTAAACAATAAAGTTACGGGTACACACTAGAAGTCATAGTACGCATTCTCCACACTCGTATTGTGATTAGCGCAATAAGTATTTAAGTTCGAAGTTGTAGAATGACATTCAGAACAATAAACAGCACGCCAGATATAGGCCTTAGATAACACTTCTTTTGGAAATTCAAAAAGTAATAGCAGCATTAAAAGAACCCTTAACTTATATTTCAGTACAATGTAAAGCACTCGTCTGAGAAATGCTTTTAGCAGTGTAAAGCGATACCCAAATCATTTACAAGGCCATATGTCGTAAAAAAAATTAGTTACTTAGGTCAAGCAAATATATCATATAAATAAAAAGGAAAACGTTTGAATTCGGATCGTGCTTCTGCATGCAATTAGGACTAGTTGTTCATACTACCAAGTCCTGTCTACCCCCGTATATGTCTACAATTAAGGAAATGTACTTCATTTTAATAACGATAATTATTGACCTAATTAAAGATAATTTAAATTGAGTTGCATCTCTCACTCGCTCTCTCCCTTTCATGACTTTCATCTTTCACTTCCGTTACAGTGCCGCATCCGCAGTACAGTGAGCTCGTCGATGATACTGACTTTCGTCCAAACTTTGCAGTCGCTTTTGGTGCACCCTTAATTACACCCCTTAAGGAGGAACTCATACTGACTGCAGGTTCCAATTACACTCTGCAGTGCGAGGCCAACGAACCTATCGTCTGGCACAAGGAGTATTACTATGCAACGGCGTCTTCATTTAATACTGCAGATCCCAAGCGGCAATTTGGACTGCAACTCGACTTGAACGACCTTAGCGTTATGTCCGTGGGCCCCTACTACTGTATCAAGGCGTCGAAATATCCTCCGGAAAGCGAACGAACAGTTGAAAACATAAACGAACTACTCAACAGTGATGATGCATCTATGATTTATATATATGTAGAGGGTAAGCTGATGAAAAAAAAATAATTATTTTCATAACACCACATCAATACGACAGGTCTGCCTGAGTTGCTTGTGCCACCACTGGATCAGGTTATATCCGCGCCGCAGTACAATGACGTCGTGGTGCCCTGCAAACCAACTGCCCCTGATATTGAGGTTCTTTTGACTGCATCAAATGGCGAGGTAATTTTATCTATTATACAAACTCATTTAAACACATTTCATAAATCTACTTTAATAATTTACGCCTAAAACTATTTTCACATCTCTCGCCCAAGTCTTTTACAAATATACGATTCCAAAATGGGTAAATCAAATATGGATCGGTAAATTCCAACGAGAATGATTTCATATTGTGCTGAAATAAGCAAAGCGCTCCTTGGGTGCTCTAACAGTTTTGTATCCAGACTTCACTCATCAACGCTATTTCCTCTTTACTTAGGTGAATATTAGTTCTTTAAGACCCCAGGTCATGAATGCCACACTCTTTAGCTTCAGTGAAGTGACATATAATCCTAAAAATGGATTCACTTTAACTGATATAGTCACTGAAGAAATCGGAACAGAGTTTCGCTGTGTTGCTGTCGTGAATAAAGAACATCTTCAAATCATCGTTAATTATCCAGATACAAGTACGTTTCAGTCGTTTCAAAAAAATTACAAAATTCTTACTTAGACGTATTTTAATGAGTAATATAGTGGAAATTATTTTATGAATGTAAATATATAAACTTCTAGAAGTGAAATACGATTGTTGTTCGATATTTACTGCAAATAACCGAGGAAGCCCCATATTTCAATATAGCATAATCATAAATTTTATACGAGTATCAAAAGCTTTTAGGATATATGAAAAGGATAATATACAAGCGCACTCAGTGAAAGACTTATTTGATTTAAATACAATTTGAAAAGTTTGCAGCGCCGGGGTGGTTGCTAGTACTGTCATACAATTTCATACAATAAATTGGATAGAATTTCCCGACTTTCTCGGTAGACTTACATACCAAACTTCACATTCTTCAAGATGACGTCCATATATGTTCCAATTTTCACGCTGTTCGTTCAAACAGTATCGGAGTCCATAGACTACACACAAACAGACAACAGACAATCATCCATAATCTATATATATAAAATTCGATGTATGTTTGTCTGTTTGTATATCCGTCCGTTATGGACGCCGAAACCGCTGGACCGATTGTGATGAATATTTCAGCAAATCTCGATAATAGCCTTAATAAGGTAACTGAAAAAGAAGGTAACTGAAGGTAAAATAAAAATCGTTGAATTCGCTAAATATTAAGACCAACTCAATTTTCAGACGCCTCTCAAACTGTAAAGATACAAATAAAACACAAAACCAAGGCAGCATCTCAGAATTGAGTTTGACGGCAGTGCTCATCAAACTGTACAAATGATGCTATTTTGTTTTTGTGTTTTATTTGTATCTGTGCATTTTAAAAAGCATCTGAAAATTGGGTCTTAATATTTAGCGAACTCGACGAATTTTTCGCAACAAACTTCTCAGTTACCATCTAAAGGCTATTCTAGAGATTCCCTGAAAATTTCATCAAACTCGGTCCAGCGGTTTCGGCGTACATAACAAACAAACAAAAAAACACTACTACAATATCACAAGCACAACACGGTTTGTACGTTTTTCATTGTTTCTGTTATGCCTCTTCTTTATTTTTGTGTTGTTATTTGTGAGTTACTTGCAAAAAGAGCGTGAGCAGATATTTGCTAAGATAGTGAGTGCACCAAAGAGTATTCATTTATATAAACGATATCAAACCAACTGCTCTACTGCGAATACAGGAAAGACAAGGAAATAAAATTTGCCTTTGACTGCCCACAAACAAAGCGTATGACATTTGTTTTTTCCTTATTTGCGGAACATAAGGGAAGACAAAGAAAAAATTTGCCTGCGTATGAATGTATACTTTTTGCGTGCACGCAAACTTGAACTCATCAACGAAACACGAGCTGGGGCCTGACAAGCGAAAATTGACTTTTTGATTACAATGTGAAGTGGGGCGCGTGCGGGAATAAAAATTCTTCTTTTTTGCCACGCTCACGCAACAACAAAGTCTGATCATTTGTTTTTTTCTTCATTTCCGATCACAAGGAAAGAGGAGGAAAGAACACAACACAAAGTAAGGGTGACGAAATTTGCTTTGCGCGACTGAGACTCGAACTTCGCGGACTGTGCGTATTGCTCGTACAGTCAACTGCCAAATCTTGAATCACCATAATGCATAACAAAATTTCAAATTATGGGGATATTCGAGTTATGGAAAGCATATTCTATTGATTTTTCACGATAAACGCACTCAATTCGAGTCATGGAGATATTCGACTTATAAAAGTTTGACCTATGAAAACTCGACGGTAGTTGGAAATTCCACTTGAGTTTCTTTGGCTGTTCAATAAATCCGCATTCACTGTACTTGCTCTTGAAATGGATTTTGATTTCTGCCACAACCGAAAATTGTCATCAAGAAGTTGAAGTCAAAAATCAAAACTTGCCATTGTGTGGGAGACCTTGTTCTATAGGTGTGCTACGTATATGAGATTGTGTTGGTTTTCTGTGTCTCCCTTGCGATCGAAATGTGATAAGTTTGAGTGTGTTGTGTAGGTATAGTGCGTGTATGAGATTGTGTTGGTTTTCTTTTTTGCCCTTGCGTGCAAAGTGTGATAATTTTGAGTGTGTTGTGTAGGTATAGTGCGTGTATAAGATTGGTTTCTTATTGTGTGGGAATATTTTTGTACGATTTTGCTTTTTCATGTCTTCTTTTTTGCTGGCCGCTTGGTATTTTCATTTCGTTCATATAAATGAATATAGGCAAATACAAGTCAGCTATGGCTCGATTTCGTTTGTTAAATTTCATAATTCATAAATTAAAGAAAACTCCACACAATTTGCTTAATATTCTTGAACCTTGCAAATAAAAAACATTGAACGAAAAAATCAAAGAAAGAAGAAAGTGTCTCTGATTTTTGTTTTTATTATGTCTTTCTTGTGTATTTATTTTCTTTGAATATCATACTCCTGCCCAATTTGTTTATGCAAACCCAAGCAAACCAACAGCAATATGTTACGCTGAATAAGTTAAACAGCCAACAATAATGTTGATGTACAGAATCAGTGTCGGATTCTAATCGTGTCTGAAGAGTCTCTCCGGCCATTTTTTTAAGAGAGAAATGTAACCTCTATATGAATAAGTTCTCTCTGGTCAGAACAGTCTAATGCTGAGTACACACGTTGATTCATTTCATTCTTGAATGTTATGTGTTATACAACTCTTACAACTTGAATATTCAGTTGCTTCTTTCAACAATGCGACACCCGTGCACAAACACCAAAAGCAAATTGAAATACACGATCAGAACGACTTCGTATGCCTTCGTATGCGAGCCCGAAGTCGATATTTATTTCGCGCGTCAATCTCTCAAAACGATGTCGCCGATTCTCTCGATCAGTGCTTAATCACATTTAGTCCATACTTTTTTCCATTTTAGTGATAGACTAAACTTAAAAAAGAAGTCATCGCCGGCAACTTGCCTTTAGTATTGCGGGCACTTCTGCGCATTATTTTTGTAACTTATATCTGCGAAAGGCAGCTCGCAGAGGCGGCCACATTCATGCGAAGCAAACTGCGTAAACATTTTTTTTCTTCTTGCGTCTGGTTGACGAAAGTGATTAAGAATTTCATTTAATGCATGCATTCTAATGAATGCATCTGTGCAGAGACTGATTCGATAGAAACATAGAACTCTCTTTTCAATAATGTTTATTTTAATTATTGAATAAACTTACTCGAACAAAGGTACGAGTTTTGTGAGTGTTCCATGGTATATATGTGTGAACTGTATTCATTTTTCCGGAGTCAACAACGCTTTGTAACAACCAGAGGGTTCAATTAAAACACACTTGATATATTCGATTAACTAAATATGATTTATTGTACTCTTTCTAAGTCTCCACTAACACTCAACTCTAATTCGGACACATAATTGAGAGTACTTGTCATGCTGTTCAAAAGAGTCGGCATTTTCCTATCCGCTGAGACTGCTCTCTTCTGTTTATACGGATGTCCAGACTCATCCTTTGTTTTTAGACGCACATTCACGTTTTCTCTTGGGCTGCAATAAAACTTCTGGGGAGGTGATCTTGGAATGACTGTGTTACATGAGTAGTCGGGAAGTACCACTTCGCATTTGTGGTCTTCAAACTGGACAGTGGATTCCTAACATTTGCAATTTTTTTTTCCAGATACCATACATAAACTGTAGTGTCAAATGTTGGCATCAACTTATGAGGAAACTAGTTAATAATTATTTTAAATAAATACAATAAGTATTATATTAAAAAAAAAAAACTTATGATGAATATAAGATGATTTAAAGAGAAATAGTTCCCAACTTGTATATATATATCTACATATATATATATATATGTATTTCTCTTTTCTTATACATCATAACGAATGTTTTGACTTCTTTTTTGTAACTGACCTTATTAGCGTTGGCTATCTGATTGCGTTTCACGAACGATCTACTCAAGTGTATAACCTTTCCGTTGGCTTGAGTCAATATGGTCACTATCTGTAGCTTTAAAGAATTCATCCAATTATCGATAGTTCCACCCGAAATGGATAACTCATTGAATTTTGATTGATACACGACGTAACGTTCACTATTTCTTCATCTTGGGTATTCTCTAATATAATATTACGAGTGAAGGCGGTACTAAACTTAACACGATTTGGAATATATGTTCCTCGTCGTCCCAATCATATCACTTTGTTTGCCCGACGCATATTAAGACAGAGGCGAATGGTGACATCTTTCTTAAAAGCGCTGAAAATATATGATACCCAGGCGCTCGGGACAGCCTTAAAACGTCGATATTTACAACGGAATACTGCCGCAACAATGATTGTTTGCTCTTTTCGATTACGTAAAACGTAGCAATCACCTTGGAGTTATTTTATATCGGGCCCTTGAAAATATTTAGCACCTTGATTAAGTGGTCAGAAGCATATGAACGAAATTGGTTGATCGTTTGTGTCCGGATATTAAACATGTTGGCTTTCTTATCGCACAACTGTCAATCTAATTGGGTAATCAGATTATATTAGAACCAGAATCAATAATCATCGTTAATGCGTGTTCGTCCATTTTGCACAGAATCTCCTCAACTCCCTCAGTTTATTCGCTACCCTAAAGAAATTAGAATCCTAAGAACTATCACCCGTCGTGATAGATTTTATTCTCCTATGCTACGCCTTTATTCTCGTTTCCTTCTGCTTACACACCTGATTGTCTCAGCGAAACTTCTGGGAGAAATTTCCAAATGTGGAGTTACATTTCACTATGCTGGGGCAACAATAGAAAGGAGAAGCCTTGTCTACCAACTGACAGATGGCGCCACATTGGCTGTACACGGCAGCTACTGGCCAATCACCTGCTCTGCCCTAAAAAAACCATCATCATGATAAATAGACTTGGCAGTATCGACTTATAACATTATACCCCACAAAAATCGCTCAACGCGACTAAAGAAGTTTCCACTTGCCGTTTATATCTTCATTCTACACAAATCCCAAACAGCGTCGGCGCCCTTGCTAGTTTTTTGTATTAAGATAGATAAATAATTTTAGTAGTTAATATAATTACTGTCAGTTTATATCATTACCTTTATAAATACCACTAAGAAAATCGCTCTCTAATTACTTCTGAATATCGAACAACCTTCGTAACATAAGCAAACTTTCACTTATAATACCTAACACAAAATATTTATCAAATAAAAAAAATTGTTGTATATACTATAAATATTTGTTATTATTACTCCTATGGTTCCTGAGTGGAATAAAGTAATAGTAAAATTTATTTAAGCATTCAGTTGAATTTCAGCATACTGATTGTGAAAACATATTAAAAATATTACCCGTGTCTAACAAGTACAACGAAGTTAAGAGTGAGTTGAAACTAGACAGTGTTTATGTGACTTTCAGTATTTCAGCAAAAAATTAACTCTAAATAAAATTTTAAATAAAAAATAAAAACGGCATGACAAAGCAACAAAAAAAAGGAAGAAGTAAGTCTACTGGTCATAAGGACATAAAATTTTTTATTTAAATAGCTGAAACTTCCTAACCTGATAATGAGGAATAGTAGGAGTGTTTAAAAACATACTGTAATTTGATTAATATGTAGCCTATCGAATCGAGTAATCCAAATCCCTTGTCTTGTAGTTGTTTCGAAAAATTTTTTATTTTTTATACCTATAAAATAAAATAATTGTTTATACAATAAACTTCCAATGCTCAGTTATCTATTGATATGGAATATACCATACATGGTATACAACACCTGTTTGAAGCGTCAATTTGAATTTTGCTGTAGAGCAGTACATACCAATTGAGCGAGGTGAAATTGTTCAGCTGTACAGGAGGATTTTCGGCGAACAATCATCATGTTATGTTACAAGGAACTGTAAACAAACAAATTTTCTATTCTCTCTCTTTCACCCATACAACAAAAACATGCGGACACTTTTGCTGTCCACTTCTCCTTCAAAAGTACGTATTTTAGAGAGCTAGTCAAATGAGTTATTTGAAGTTATATTGTACAGTAGTCCCAGCTCAACTGGAAACAAATAATGGAACATAAGAACAGTAGCAGAGTGTTCCGCGCAGTCAGAAACCGAGTCTGCTTTCTTTTTTTCCCTTTTTTCACTAGACAGGTCGCATTGAAAATAATGGTTGACTGTTATTTGCAACCTCTCAATAATACATACATAGGAGTTTTAGAGGTTGGAAGGAAATATGCGAACATTTATCTTCCAGATAGTATCATTAATAAACTGGCTTTATCAAACAAGCAGATGAGTAAATACTAAAAACACTTAAAAATTATTTTTCATACAATTGGCTTTCTTAATATGCTTATCATCCTATACCTTCATAACTTCATCACTATCGCGCTACTCCTTTTGTCGATTGCACGCGTTTGTACCTCTTTTCTATATTTCTCTCGAAAACTAACAAATTCTTGAAACGATTCTCGTCCAGACTTATTCCAGCGAGTTAAGTGGTCGCTATGATCCACGCAGAGGTTTTGTTATCGAAATTCGCGGCATTACCGATAGTGGTGATTACACGTGCCGTCCAAAAATACCATCCAGAGACAATGAGGAGGAAGAATCTCAATTTATACTCCAGTTCTTTGGTAACGAATACGTTAATAGTGAGTTTTTGCACCCCAAGTTTGTGATAGTTTATCTTCGTCTGTAAACATATTGCATACGATATATTGTAATTGTGTTTTGGAAAATTATATTCACATAAAACCTAATAAACAGACACACACCCACACTCACCTACAGATACAAAGATACACCCCTGCCATTTAATCGAAAAAACATAAAATTAAATCGGTGTCGGTAAAAATTAAATTTATTATCCATTCTTCTTTTTCTCTTTCTGGAAACTTTTTTATAATATATGAAAAATACACACACATACACATAAAATAGTTACTCAATCGGCAAACGAAACTCTTCTAACCAAATCTGTTAACGGAAAGCAGTTGGAAATTGCAGTGGTGCAGACAATCCCGACAGTCTTAACTCCAGTCATAACAACCCTAATGGTAGAGCTAAAAACAGCGATTAAGAAGAAAACGACCACAAATTGTAGAGAAAATTGTGTACCCACTAACCATCTAAATGTAAATGAAACTAACGACAAATGTGTTCTTGATGTCGATTATAAAAAAATTAATTGTGCTAATCGGAATGCTGTTGATAATACTCCACGTAATAATAACAACGGGTTTGGTGAGAATGTATTTATTGAGAAAGCGAGTTACTCCTATGCTGAAGTTTTTACAACTGAGGCAGACATAACACAGACCCCGACATGGTCAACAATAGAAAGTGGAATAGGAATCAAAGAACTTCCAAGCAGAAATCACAGATCGGCAGAAGGCACAATTCCCATGCCAATAAGCCTATATAATCGCTTGCAAAGCACTCGAAATCCGCTAAGTAAGTTGGTTTTTGTCTGCCATTTTGTCCCTTGAAAGTTTTCGATTGTTGAGCGGTGCAAAATAATCGAAATTGCGTGATGTATGTGCATGTATTTATGTATTCATTGGCTGTATATATGCTGTATGTATGATAGTTACGTGTATATTATATTTTATTAAAGCTCATTTTTTATGACGCTATAGTAAAAAAATAGCATAATTCAGAATGTAAAATAGCATGAGTTCCATTAGTCTAAGTACTAATATCATTTGTTTTTATAATTCAATTTTGTAAATTATAGCCTTTATATGTATATGTCTTTTTATTTTTACCGTGTATGTTCGTTTCATTTTTGTTTTTAGTTTTTTTTATTTTATTTTAATCCTTGGCTGATTGGAAATGTTTATATTGTATATTTTGTATGCCACACTGCGCTTAGCACTAAACAATATGCATCCAAAATACCTAATCTGGGCAATTAATAACTGATATACTTTTACAAAAATAGAGAAAACTACACACATAAATAAGCCGAAAATAATTACGAAGTCAAGGGGTCATGTTTACGAAGGAGAGGACTTTGAATTGGTCTGCGAAATGCAAACAGAGAGAGGAGCGAACTATCACATGAACTGGTCAACAAATGTCCAAATAGATGCCGTGAGTAACATTCACAGGATTCTTGTGTTCTGAGTATAATTAAGAAATGTAATTTGTTTGCTTGTAATTTATTGCTCCCAATAGGATCGAAAGGAGGAACGGCTTGCAGAGTTTATCAGTGATAGAATGAATACTACTCATATCACGGGGCGATCAGCTCTAATTGTACACCAAGCAAAACTAAGCGACGCAGGACGGTATACGTGCCACGTAGAAGACTATTCTGGGAACACGGCTAAGACAGTTACAACTATGGTGGTATTACGTGAGTTTATTTGAGAATGGCCTTGAGTTACCATAAAATAGAGTACACTAAACAATATGTATACTATACTTTTCTTATTCCTAACCAACTTCAGGAGCAAATGAAAGCTACATTAAGATGAAAGAGCCCAATGAACATTACAGAATTAATAATAAAGCCAACGATACGGTGAAAATATCAGTTGAATATAATGGGTATCCTGAGCCTACACTCACTTGGTATAAGCCCGATGGTACAGAAATACGGCCAACAGAAAAGTATCATATCGAATACACGGAAACCAAAGCAACGTTGATGGTAAAAAATGGTCAAATGGCGGATACTGGCATCTACAAAGTAACGGGTGCCAATGGCATCAATAGCATGGAACTAGAGTTCAATGTGAGTATTAGTGATAAACCTATCGCTAGCGTAGAGGATGTGTATGTACAAGAGGGTGGTGAGGCACACTTGCAATGTAAAGTGTCATCTTTTCCAACGGCTTTTGTTACGTGGAGTTTTACGCCCTGTGATGTTGTGCCACGATGGCCAGCATGTGATAAGAGAATGGATCAAAGCTTTAACGTAAGAAACTGTTAAGCATTATATAATAAATAGTTTATACTTATATAACACCTTGCAGTCGTCACGAAATGCACGCCCGGGCGACACGACTATAGAATACATACATGACCTTTATTTCATGCCCTCACAACCAGGCATTATGACTTGTATCGCGCAGAATCGATTAACGACAACAAACGGGCTTGGAATTGCAAAGGCTCATGTTATGATCGGCGACATTGCCGAAAATCTTACCATTTATGGACTTGAAAGAGATGTAAAAATCGCGCGCGAAGATGAAGTCAGCTTTACGTGCGCCGCTCTGGCTTACTTCTATAGAGACGAAATAAACTGGTACAAGCGGGGCGAACTTATCACAAATACTTCAAGTAGACACAAATCAAATCCGGCTTTGGATTACTTATAATGGATAGAATACTTTCAGATATAAAAATCACAACACAGAATACGCGTTATGTTTACAAGAAAACGTTGAAATTCAAATCCGTATCTGATGACGATGCCGACTCATACGAATGCCGAGCTAGCCAACTTAAAGATTTTAATATATACGACACGAAGGACATCTCGATTTTTGTGCACGGTAAGAGTTTGAAAATCTCTTAAATTAAAGTTCTACACGTATACCAATTTCCGCAGAGCCGAAGGCACCTAAAATGTATACCCAACTCAACTCTAAAATAAAGCGCAATCTCGGCGAGTTGATTGAGCTGGAGTGCAAAGCAGATGCGATTCCGCGCGCACAAGTTCGCTGGTATAAAGATGGTACTCTAATTGTGGAAAACAATCGCACGCTCCTGCTAGAGGATTATACAAAGCTAGTTATACGCCACCTGTATCCAGAAGATGATGGAGTCTACAAATGCGTTGTTGAAAATCGCTTAGATAGAATTGAAGAAAGTGTCACCGTGGTAATTGGAAGTGAGTTGAAAATGCCAGCTTAACTAGTCAATATAAAACATCGTATTTCGATATATCCGATATGTATTTCTCCTTATACGTTTCAGATTTGCCTGGTCTTAAACTCGGCTGGATTGTGTTCTTAGTATTCTTTTTCATTGCTCTAATTGGGCTTTGTATTTACTTGGGCATTCGAGTCTATCGCGAACGTAAATTGCTGCGTGAACTCAAAGCTGCTGGTCTGGCCAACTTTGAGGAAGGCGCCGTAGAGCACATAAACCCAGCTCTAACGATTGATGAACAAGCAGACCTTTTACCTTACGATCGTACTTTTGAGTTCCCAAGGGAAAGACTAAAGTTGGGAAAGCAACTAGGCGCCGGTGCATTCGGTGTGGTGCTTAAGGGATATGCCAAGCGTATAAGACCCGATGAACAAGAGAGCATCGTTGCCGTTAAAATGGTTAAGCGCTCAGCAGATAATGAAGTAGTGAAGGCACTCGTTTCAGAACTAAAAATTATGGTACATTTGGGTCAACACCTGAACGTCGTCAATTTACTAGGAGCGGTAACCAAGAATATCGCAAAGCGTAAGCCCCTTGTAGTAATTTAACTGTACTAATTTCATTGTACATACATTTTGTGTACTCTTTAGGTGAACTAATGGTCATTGTGGAATACTGCCGTTTTGGAAATGTGCAAAACTTTTTACTGAGAAATCGCAAGTGCTTTATCAATCAGGTCTGTCCTGAAACAGGTAAAATCGATCCAACATTAAAGACGCAACGTTTTTCGGATAACTTTGATTTACACAGGTAAATCCAAAATAATCAATTTTGCGCCCTTAGACATCTTATTTCATTTGCTATCACATAGTTTACAGATTGGATTTAATTTTTTATTCGCTAAATATTTTATTCCAAAACCATTTCCTTGTTTACACACGACGTTAATTAAACTAAGATATACTAATAATAACATAACGATAACACGCTTAGAATACCTTTTACTAACAATAATCAGAATCAATCACATCGCTTTTCGTCCAAAAGTTTGCAAACAAAATCAGAAAATAAGACTTGAATTCGACATCGCCGAATAAAATTCCCGATACCGTTTACTTTTGAATTTACCATCAAATAAGATATACTTTGATGATGACAAAATAGATATTCCTAAACTTAGTGGTCGGATCTGGCCATTTTCGACAAATGCGCACAGTATAATGAAAATAAATCATAGTGCTAAATTTCAGTTTTTTAACTTACAATGAAAAGGAGAAGTACACGTACATATAGACGAACACACGAATTTAGCGAAATTAACACGCCTTTTTGGAGCTGTTCAACGCTGTGTTTTAAAATAGTATTACATTACTATTCAGAGAATGTGAAGAGTAGTATAATTAACAGATGTGTTGCATTATACTATTGCCATCTCCAATGCGACCTTCTTCATCGCAATGCTGTTTGCTTTTTCCGTTTTCTTTAATATGTACAATACCTTTACATTTTGCTTTACACTGTGGTTAAATTTTTCTTTACATTTTCCCTTTTTCTTTACATTTTTCTTTACATTGTGTAATTTTAAGTCTCTCATTGCCACTTCGTAATGCCTTTAATTTCTGCGTTCATTTGACTTGTGATGTTACATGTCCATCCGACCTTCGCTGACCTTTATAGCTGTGTCTTCTTTGGTCTAATTTGACCTTGCGTTGTTGCCATTCGACTTCGATCCGACCACTGGTGCCGTTGCAACCAAAGAGTATCTATTCTTACAGAGGTTACATTCCTCCCTTATTAAAATGTCGAGAGAGGCTAAGTATATACGAAATTGATGTATTTAACTAACTCAATTTTCTTAGTATGATTCTTAATACCAATAATTATATATTGACAATTGACAAATTTGATAATTTACCTAACTGCCAATCAATGACATTCAAAGCGAGTACTACCTAATAAAAATGAAAAAAAAATTACATATAAGCGCATATATCAATATGAGCGTGCGCTTTCCCTTTTTTAAAACCTTTTTGAATTTTGATTAATTTCTTTTTTTTACGTATTCAGTTCGATATATAAATATATAAGAATCGATGTTTGTTTGTTTGTATGTACATGTGGCGGTCATGACACCGTGGAGGCAGCCGTCACGACAGATGACAAAATGAACACACAAAGTATGGTCCGATAAAATAACAATCACCAAAATTAATTATGGGATTTACAGTTCAATGATTGAATTACAGCATTACGTCTCGACACACGCGCCCAAAAAGAAGAACTGACTCGACTGAAATAAAAACGTGTAAAACTACCAAAGATTGTATTAAATTAAAAATAATAGACATATCAATTAATATTAAATCATCCCGTCGTCTAGTGTTTATATATATGCAAGCCTGAATAATAGAAATAACTCCACCCCAAGGTCACCTACCGGGCCCAAAATGAGTAAAAACCCGATAAAAGCTCGAACATAACCCATGGTAAAACTTTAAGCTAGGTGGCCCGTATGGATGCTAAGAACACTCGTTTCTAACAAACAAACACCCAACGATTTTACGATTTTATATATATAGATAGATTTAATGACACAAAATTCGTATAACAAAAATAATGCGCAAGGAATCACTGAATATAAAATTCAAACAATATCACAAGTTTCCTAAAGTTTGTAGTAAAAGAAATCAAAATAATCTATGAAGCAATGCTCATCGGTGGTATCGTGGCGCGCTCACCTTCGGTTAAATTTTCTTATTTATTAGGTTACGAAATAAAAATAAATAAAAAAATTGTAAAAGTAATCGAAATCAATAATGCCGTATCCAAAGAAGGTCTCAGGTAAGCCTTGAGCTACCTCTAGTTTGACTGCTACTTGTTATTTGTTGGATTGTGATGAAATTTATATTCCGTCCATAGTTTTGAAATGGCGAAGAAACTTACAGCATTGTAACCCTTTTGATGACATCGCCAGCCTTCGTTTGTGATCAACAACCTAGAGCAATGTTCATCTCCAATCAGGGAAAACCAGAGTAGCGTTGCATTTGAAGTTACAACGCGGGAACTTGTGGAGAAATATCGTCTCATCTCAGGCTTGTTAAGTCTTATATCTATTCCATAGATATATAGATGCAATAGATTCTATTGTCACCGAAAAATTCTTCCCTTGCTCAAAGGGCAACACTCAAGTTTTAACAAATATTTAGCTAAATTATGTTTTTGGTTTTGCAGTGATTGTTATAATAAAATTTAATACCTAACACTATTTTTTCTCTAGCAATTAACAATTTTCTTTCTACTTTAATCTATAAACTTCTTTGTACATTTGTACCCTTGTCCGATTAAATTTATGGTTGTGGCATGTTCTTTATATGTGTGTACTAATCGCATCCAGGAATGGTGGCTTGAAGTATGCTAACCTCAATTTCTCGAATCACCAATACATCAACCATATGAATACTGTGTACAACAACTACATCCAACAACACTGTAGAAACTCCGACAATGATCCGCGAATGGGAACGCGTGCTGGTCGCCCAGGCTCGACGGGATATATACGCACATCCGACATGGCATACGACACCGGTAACACTGAAAACACCGTTATGACTACGATACCGGAAGGTATGTAGCTTGTAACTATTGGTGAATAACATCGTTATATTGTTGTGAAAATCTACATTCAGATGATGATAACATCATGTCGAACAATTCCATACAACCCGCATGGCGTTCCAATTATAAGCCTGATTCAACGGAACCTATGTCTGTCACAACATCCGATTTAATAAGTTGGGCCTTTCAAGTTTCACGAGGAATGGACTATCTTTCAAAAAAGAAGGTATTACATGGTGATTTAGCTGCCCGCAATATTCTTCTATGTGAAGATAATGTGGTAAAAATTTGCGATTTCGGCTTGGCACGCTCTATGTATCGTGGTGACAACTATAAAAAGACTGGTGACGCTCGACTACCTATCAAATGGTTGGCTCTTGAATCCCTAAGCGATCACGTATTCAGCACTTATACTGACATTTGGTCATTTGGCATAGTGCTCTGGGAATTCTTCTCTCTGGCTAAGGTACCTTACCCGGGCATTGATCCTAACCAGGATCTTTTCCTCAAACTCAAAGATGGCTACCGCATGGAAAAGCCTCCATATGCCAACGATGAATTGCACGATATCATGTTGGAGTGCTGGAGTACAAATCCGGAGAGACGACCTCTCTTCAATGTCCTCGAGAAACGATTCGCTCGCATGCTTGGCGAAGACGTAACTAATGTAAGAGATGTATTAGCAATTTTAAAAAATTTAATCTCAAATTTCCCAATTTCAGCACTACCTTGACCTGAATGATCCTTACTTGCGCATAAATACGGAGTATATGAAACGCCGTGAAACAGATTACCTCTCATTAATGGGTTCCCCAAATGAAATAGCGCCTGAGCCACCACGTTATGTCAATGGACACATATTACCCGAAATACGTAAGTTGTTACAAATTGTAAAATCACACAAAACTATTGAGACATGTACTGCATATGTCTCTAGTACTCACACAACCCCCACCATATTGCATAGGTATTGATACTTCTCCTGATGAATATTTGCAAGTGGATACCGCTTCCGATGCAAAGATATTCTCACCCAGCCGACCCAATAACTCAAGCCAGTTGGATTCCGATAAGAGAGTGGATAAACATTTTAATTTCCCAGATACTGAAAGCGGACAACATTCTCCGACACTTACAAACAATATGGACAACCCATCGAGTAAACAATTAAGAAAAAAAGCCAACGTCTTCAGCGATGATCAACCACCGGAAGAAATTCCTATGCTATACAGTGCACATAGTTACAGCTCCGATAATGAACATAGCCCAGAACAACAGCGAAAATTCAACAATTTTTTAAAGCAAACCAATCCAATGCCATCTCCATCGCCACGCCACCATATGGAGACTCAACTCAATAGTGACGATAAATATATCAACGTGAAGCCGCCAAGAAAGCATGTGCCCAACAATGACAACTCTCCTGAACAAGGAGGTGTGCGAACAGCGAATGCGTTCTCAAATCCAAGCTATCAATCGCTGAGGGCTTTCAACGAGACCAAGGAGTGAAATCGCAACATCTCATTTAGTTAATTTAATAGGATCTAAACTAACCATCCCGAAGTGCATTGGAACGCTATTTGCTGTTGCTGATATGTCTGTCATTTTCATAGATACTCAGTGATATATTTATATATTATATATTATAAAAGACACTAAGAATAATTTTGAAGTGCTTGAATTATGGATTGTAAAAACGAAAAACAAACAAAGAAACATACATCCAAAAAAAATGTATCCAATTTTATTTTTATGATGTAAGTTGGAGAATTTTACAATTGAGTTCCACTCTCTAAACATAATACTTTAACATATATACTGAATATATTGGAAACGATATTGATCCACTGACTAAACTCCTATCTATGTTCCAATGCTGCTTATAGAAAATAAGGTACCACATATTTGTACATTGTATAGAATATAAGTTTTTTATTTCCCTTGGAACATTTCTGTTCATACTTTAGCGTTATGGAAACGAAAACAAAATACATATTCAGGTGACTCAAATTCATTTTTTTAAAATTAAATCTGTAAATGGTTTTATCCTATATACAACACATATTAACCGCCCTATTCTGTGTACTCTATCTATAATATTCATATTAATTGAATAGTTAGAAGCTTTTGTCATTTTTGTTATTCTGGCGCACATGGAAAGCTTCACAATTAAAAAAAGCTGTTTTTCATAATAGTCCAAAAAATACCATACCACAGCGGAGAGTATGATATTTTTTTTGCTTGAAGAAACCTCACTTCGCCTTGTTTCACCGTGAAAATCAGTTCTGAAATTGTTTGAATTGGTTGTTTCCTACGCACTTTTGGTATGACCCATGTGCGTAAAAATATAAAGCCGCCAAGAAACGAAACTCAGATGGAATTTTTGAGTTTCCATTATCCCGCGGCTTCAATTGTTCTATCAATAGGTGGCACAATATTTAAGAGAGTCGATAGTTTCTCTCAAAAACATTGGCCGATATTGAAAAAGGATCACTTTTATCAAGCAATGATTTTAAAACACTTCTATTGTAAAAATGTTCAGCATCTTTCAAAAACTTTGCTAAAAGGCAGCAAATTACGTTGTTATCCATTTCAGCAGTGTGTTAATAGTGTGCGAAATATTTTGACATGACCTGATGAGGAGGTGTTAAAAAATCGGCATTAGATAGAGTAAAGAGCTTTTCTAAATGAGCAAAATCTCCCAAAAAATCCCATAAGAAAGTTTTGTCGCTTACTGCCAACCAAAATCTATCAAAATCTTTCAAAATATATCTATTCATTTGATAGAGTGCACAGAATAGGGCGGTAAATTATTTCTACAAAGGGTATATTTACCGCTATTGTCTCTTACGTAGCTTTCTACATAATAACAAGACACATTTTGAATTTACACAACACTGATTTTAAGATCATTTAAGAAACGTGTGCCACTT
Organism: Cacoxenus indagator; assembly: GCA_035041755.1. Taxonomy (NCBI): domain Eukaryota; kingdom Metazoa; phylum Arthropoda; class Insecta; order Diptera; family Drosophilidae; genus Cacoxenus; species Cacoxenus indagator. Next base: position 1,015,468 of record JAWNKX010001101.1, read on the forward strand.
ACCTTATTTTATTGTTAATTTATATTAGAATTACTCGATCAAAAACTCAGTGCCTATATTCGTTGAATTTGTTTTGAAGGAAATCTCAATATGTAAAATAAACCGAAATTGAAATAAAAACTCAAAAATGTGTAAGTGGTGTTAATCCTTTGCCAAATAAACCAGTCAGTTTCGAGAAATGACATGTATGAAGTGAAAAATAAGTATGCAGAGAGAGGTCTTTCTGGTAAGTCAATCTATCATCTATCAGATTTATGGTGTTTTTAGGGTTCCGTACGATTGATTGAAAACGGAACCATTATAGGAACACTCGTGTGTCTGTCTGTCCCACAATTTTCTCCGAATCTACTGAACCGATTGGATCTCTAATATTTTTTCAAAGACACTGTCTTCTTTCTTTGATTTTTTTGTTCAAAGTTTTTTATTTGCAAGGTTCGAGAATATTAAGCAAATTGTGTGGAGTTTTCTTTAATTTATGAAATCGTTCTTTAACAAACGAAATCGAGCCCATTTCAGCATGGCTGCCTTGCATTTCGTCTATATTCATTTATATGAACGAAATGAAAATACCAGGCGACCAACAAAAAAATAAGGCATGGAAACAAAGAAAAATCGTACAATAATATTCCCAGTGATACACAAAATAAGAAACCAATACAATCTAATACAGCCACTATACCTACACAACACACTCAAACTTATCACATTTCGCACGCAAGGGAGACAAAGAAAACCAGCACAATCTCATACACGCACTATACCTACACAACAAGGTCACTCACACAATGGCAAGTTTTGATTTTCGACTTCAACTTCTTGAACACAATTTTGGGTTGTGGCAGAAAACAAAATCAATTTCAAGAGCAAGTACAGTGAATGCGCATTTATTGAACAGCCAAAGAAACCCAAGTGAAATTTTTAACTATCGTCAATTTCCGTAGGTGGGACTTTTATAAGTAGAATATCTCCCTACCTTGTCTAGTCGTAGAACGGTCATTGGTGTAACTTTTATGTAAAACCTCATTTATGGTAATATTAACTCACCTTTCTTACTTAGAATGATTAACTTTAGTGTACCAGCACGTCCAACTAAAAACTATTCTCCTATTATTCTTCCCTTTTGTAGAGCTTCTTATTTGCAACATGATCCATTCTATGTCTTATGCAAATCTTTTAATACCCACTTTGCGTGTGCTGCTCCTCCCACCTCTTCTTATGTTATAAAAACTAAATTGTTGGCATCATTGAATTAATGCATAACTTATTTCTATACTTGTAACCTAAATTTCGTCCTTGATTAAATAGATATGTTATTGTAGGTATTGAATTCTAAATTTAATATTATCTTTAGTTTAATCTTGCATGCTGATTATGTTAATGGCCGATGATGTTTTTGTCTGTAGCCAAATATTTATTACGTAGACATTAGCTTTGGTATCGCAGATTCACCAAAGATATTAGCAATTAAGACCAGCTGAGCCCAGTCTATGTGACTGGGTGAATTTTGATGCCACCTGGGCCTGCCCCATGTGAGATCAGTGTGTGGTGATTGCGTACCTACTAGGTCGATGTAAAAAAAAAAAACAAAAAAAAAAATCTCCATGACTCGAATTGAGTACGTTTATAGTGAAAAATCAATATAATATGTCTTCCATAACTCGAATATGCCCATAATTTGAACTTTTGTTATGCATTATAGTCATTCAAGATTTGGCAGTTGACTGTACGAGAAATACGCACAGTCCGCAAAGTTCGAGTCTCAATCGCGCAAAGCAAATTTCGTCATCCTTACTTTATGTTGTGTTCTTTCCTCTTCTTTCATTGTGATCGGCAATGAAGAAAAAAAACAAATGGTCTAGACTTTGTTGTTGCGTGAGCTTAGCAAAAAAGAGGAATTTTTATTCCCGCACGCGCCCCACTTCACATCGTAACCAAAAAGTCAATTTTCGCTTGTCAGGCCCCGAAGCTCGTGTTTCGTTGATGAGTTCAAGTTTGCGTGCACGCAAAAAGTATACATATTCATATACGCAGGCAAATTTTTTTTCTTTGCCTTCCCTTATGTTCGGCAAATAAGGAAAAAACAAATGTCACACGATTTGTTGTTGGGCGCTCAAAAGCAAAATTTATTTCTTTGTCTTTCCTGTATTCGCAGTAGCGCATCTGGTATGATATCGTTTTCACATGGGCCACTTGCAGTTTCTTGCTCTTTTTTCTGTTTTCCTGGTATTAAAGGTAGAATTAGCTGTATTCAACTTCGATTTTTCGATATATATAGAGCAAAATATGCATTTTAAATCAATTTTACGTATTTATTGAGCTATTTATTTCTTTATTTCTAACAGCCCGAACGAATAATTTATTCGTTATTATTATAATTATTCATTATTTATAAAAGTCCCACCAAAACCAATACAAGTAGGTGGTGGGAATTGCAATAACAAAAATCATGTTCCTCATTCATAGAGAAATCGCTTCAAACCTGTACATGTTCCTTTTTCGCTATTGTATCATTCCAACAACAATATCAATACAATCAAAATAAAAACGGGTGACGGCAATTAAAACCAAACAACCAAGACCAAAACAAAGGTGATATAAAGAAATTCCTTTTCATGCCAATTCGCGCTAAGAACACAAAATGGAGGAAGACACTAAAAGAAGGGGAAACATTGCTTGCTTCGAAATCACAAAGGCACCCAACTTCTAGTATTTCTTAATTATTATTATTATTTTTTATTGTAGCTTAAAATTAATCCTAAATTACAATACTTTTATAGCCAGAGCAACGAAGGCCTTCAGGCCGGTTTTTTTTTACATGTATTTAGAGGCTTATATTTAGTTTAGAAATAAGAAATAAGTAACTAGGCCACAACGTTATTAATATACACAACGTATAACAAAAACTGACAAAGAAACCCCTGCCGCTGGTTTTCATAGAACTAAAAGCCAAAGCAAATAATAGAGAAATCTTTAATATCACCACACTCCTATGTTCCAAAGTCATCTTTGAGCCAGCACACCACAAACGCACGGTAGCTCGATGCTCAAACTGCCAAAAACATGGTCATACAAGAAATTTCTGCACCAAAGACCCGATCTGCGTGAAATGCGCCGGCAAGCACAAAACTATTGACTGCAAACTAATAAGTGCAGATCAAATTAAATGCGCTCTTTGTGGCGGCTCACACACAGCCAACTATAAGGGATGTGACGTATACAAACATCTAAAAATTAAAAGATTTCCCTCACTGAAAGAGAAAGATGATAAAAAAGATGACCATCAGGTAGAAGAACAGACATCAAACAAAGTCAAAATTGGAATAACGTACGCCCAAACAGCGGCCAGTAACCGTAGAAACCCCACAAATCAGTTACAACCTCAACAAAAAGATGAGGAACACAACAAAAACGAAAGCAACAAAAACGAATCCAACAAAAACGAAACTAGTGAAAACACAGAAAAAAAGACCGAATTTTCAAAAGATTTAGCGGAAATAAAAGATATAATGAAACAACTAGCGCAATAAATGAGTAATATGATGAACATCATAACAGTACTATTGACAAAACTCGACAACAAGAATGGACACTAAAATAAAAATTTTAACTTGGAATGCAAACGGATTAAAAAATCACCTGAAGGAATTACAGCTTTTCCTACACAACAACTACACTGACATTGCTTTGATGTCGGAAACACACTATACAAGTAGCCAGCACATGAACATAAGTGGATACAAGATGTACCACACAAGCCATCCCGACGGTACAGGACACGGTGGAACTGCTATCATTATTAAACAAAACATTAAACATAACGTACTGCTTCCATTCCAAGAAACCTATATCCAGTCGACAAGCATACAAATCTTCGACTCATCCGGACCACTAAGACTAACAGCCGTGTACAGCCCACCAAAGCACAATATCTCACAGTCGCAAAACCTTGACTTCTTAAAAACTCTCGGACAACGCTTTATAGCTGCAGGCGACTACAATGCGAAGCATACAGACTGGGGTTCCATAGTATCAAACAAGAAATGTAAAAACCTACAGGGTGCACTGCTGTTAGCAAAAGCTAAACATCTGAGTACCGGCGAACCCACGTATTGGCCAACAGACAAAAATAAAAAGCCAGACCTCATTGACTTTTATATACTCAAAGACATAGACTTAAATAAATGTGTCATAACATCCAGGCTGGAACTATCGTCAGACCATACACCTATACTACTCGAACTTAATTCAATTGAAGTGAACACAACCAAGTCCAAATTATCTCACAACAACAAAACTGACTGGGATACCTATCGCGACAAGACAATACACCGTGTAAAGCGATACACACCCCCTACGCTTCGCAAATTTATATGTACAAAACGAAAATTGAAAAAAGCATGGACCATTTGCAGATCCCCCGATGCGAAAAATAAATATAAGGCAACTAAAGAAATTAAAAAATATCTCCAAAATCAGAAAAATTACGAAACTACGAAGTACTTATAGAGGCTAACACCGACAAGCTTTACCGACTACTCCCTTTGGAAAGTTACAAAAAAACTGACAAATAAAACAATACACCAGGCAAATATAAAAATGGACAATGGATCATGGGCAGTAACGAACCTAGACAAGGCGACAGTTCTAGCGAATTATTATGAAAAAATATTTGGTGATGAAACTATCAAAGAAGATGACTGTCATATAAACTCGACAGTCACTCCCCAGCCAACTCGCCTAAAAAAAGCATGTAGAAATGAAATACTTAAATGTATACAGTACGACATAAAGCCCAAAAAAGCACCCGGATATGACAAAATTGACGGAAAACTTTTAAAGGAGCTACCACTTCAAACAGTGGTAGCTCCCGTAATATTTTCAACGCGATAATTAGATTAAATTACTTTCCTAAAGTATGGAAAGTGGCTGAAGTGATTGCAATTCCAAAACCTGGTAAAGACGTATATAATCCAGCATCATATAGACCAATTAGCTTACTTCCAGTGCTGTCAAAAATATTCTAGAAGCTCCTGTGCCAGCGACTCTTACCATTATAGAACGCAAACATATAATACCTGACCACCAATTTGGCTTTCGACGAAAACATTCGACCATACAACAAATTCATCGTGTGACTCATAAAATTTTAAATGATCTTGACGACAAAAATAAAAGGCATTCGACAAAGTTTGGCACAAAGGACTAATCAGCAAATGGCGCAATATATTCCCGCATAACGTACTACAGATATTAGTATCACAGAAAGACATTTTTTCGTTAAGTACTCAGATGAATATTCCCCATTAAGAAAAATCCAAACAGGCGTACCACAAGGAAGTGTTCTAGGACCGTTATTATGCACTATCTTTACAGCGGACATACCATCACCAAATGACGACGCTTCAATGATAGCCACATTTGCTGATGACACTAGAAAACAAAATACTGATTTACAAAGCCATTATAAGACTAATCTGGACGTATGGAGCACAAATTTGGGGAACGGCCAAAAAATCAAATACAGACATAATACAAAGACAACAATCAAAAATCATTCGTATGATCACCAAGGCTGGGTGGTATATAACTAACGATGATCTGCATCGTGATCTTAATATTCCAACGGTGATAGAGGAGAATACAAAAATAAGTCGTATCTACCAGACGAAGCTTACCCAACACTCAAATGTTGGTGTCAACCTACTACCAACACAGGAACTTCAACGCCGACGCAGGTTACAGAGGACAAGGCCAGTGGATCTGGTAGAATAAATTCTGAGCTAGATACAACACATATATCAATACATCTTTCTTCTTCTTTTTTTTTTTGTATAACGTTGTTTATTTATTATCAATTCCAGAAGATACCTATCACCCCACTCTTGAGGTAACACTAACTCTTAACCAACTTCTGTCTACATCAGCTTCAACTTGTGCTAAGCCAAGACAAGCTTTTAATTTTAAACATACTAATTACAGTCGTCTTAACTCATTAATATTGACCACGGATTGGTCAATATTAAGTTTTTCTGATACTGATACTGCGGTTCAACGCGACTATGCTGGATTATATCAATAAATGTGTGCCTAAAGTGCATGTTACCGACGACTCTAAGCGTCCGCCTTGGTTTTGTATAAATTTGGTCCGCCTAAAAAATATTAGGAATCGGTTATTTAAAAAATATAAACGCTCTTGTCCCGCAAATGATTATGCGAATTATGCCGCGGCTCATAGTAAATTTAACATTTCTAATCAATCTGGCTATAATAGATATTTGCGCAAAGTAAAAGTTAATATTAACCAAGATCCCAAGAATTTTTTTTAATTCGTCAAAATCAAAAAAATATCATAGTTATTTCCAACTAGTATGGATTTTGATGGAATTGCAAGTAGCTCTGATGATGGGATTGCGAATCTTTTTGCTCAATTTTTCCAGGGCACCTACTCTAACAATGCCTGTGTAAATAGTTCTCCTTACCATTATAAAATTGATAAATTTAATCACTTCAATTTGCCGTTTATTGACGGTAACATTGTTTTGCAATAACTAAAATTGGTTAAACCCCCTATTTCTCCTGGTCCGGATAATATTCCTTACCACTGAAGGATCCTCTGGATCTGATCATTGCCACGTTTGCAGACGATACGGCCATCCTCGTCAGAAACAAGTACATTTACGAAGCCACGGACTCACTGTAGCAATACCTGCATATTTTTGAAAAGTGGACACGACATTGGAACATTTGCATTAACAAAAACAAATGTGCCAATGTGACGTACGCCTTACGGCCGGATTTCTGTCCGGGAGTTTTCATTGGAAACCAGCTTCTGGAACACCATTCAGGTTACAAATACCTGGGTGTGTATTTGGATAGGCGGCTAATGTTCAAGGCTCATATTTCAAGTATCACGAAATCCTTAAGACAGAGGATTGGTAAATTGCATTGGCTTTTAACTAGCAGGAATAAATTATCCTTGGGAAATACGGTGAACATTTACAAAACCATAATTGCTCCTGCTTGGCGATACGGTTTGCAGGGGTATGACATAGCAGCGAGGTCAAACATCACGAAGGTGAGAGTACTGCAGGCCAAGACATTGCGAATGCTTACTGGTGCCCCTTGGTTCATGCGAACGGCGGACCTTGAAAACGAGTTAAAAATACCGAAAATTGGCGATGTGATAAATCGTCAGGCTAAAAAATATATAGAGAGGTTAAAAAATCATCCAAATAAACTAGCAAGGCGCCTTCTAAAACGACGCAGAATTGGAGGAGTTGGGGTGGCGAGACGGCTGAGAAGATCGCACCCTGTCGATCTCCCTATTAGATCCTTATAATATCCTAATATTATTATTAAATCATTTCCCCACTTATTATTTAAGTTGTTTTGTTAATTTTTGTATATACAATTTAATTTAAGTTGTTCTAATAATAACAGAAAAATTAAATATAAAGGAAAAAAGAAAGAAAAAAAGGATAATATTCCTAGTTGTATCTTAAAAATCTGTGCTGACAATTTATATATATATTATATTTGTACCTTATTTAATTTATCCCTTATTACTTCGTCTATGCCAAGTGCTTGGAAAGAATCCTATATAATTCCCTTATTTAAAAAGGGTAGTAAGTCTGATATATCGAACTACAGAGGTATTGCCAAGCTGTGTGTAATTCCTAAGTTGTTTGAGCAGATTACCACTGATCATATACAGTTCTATATTCTCCCATTGTTAAGTATATCTCAGCATAGTTTTCTAAAGAACCGTTCAACGGTAACCAATCAGTTGGAATTTACTTCTATTGTCAATCATAACTTCTCGGTAGGTAGTCAAACTGATGTTATCTACAGCGATTTCAGTAAAGCTTTCGATACTGTATCGCATGCTTTGCTCATAACCAAACTCAAAGCTTTTGGTTTCCGTTCTCCATTGGTCCGATGGCTGGCATCTTACCTTGATCATCGCACTCAAATGGTACTTTTTAAGTCCTCAAAATATAAGTGTTCAAAGGTAACCTCAGGTGTTCCTCAAGGCAGTCCTTTGGGGCCTTTCCTTTTCAACATCTTCAACATCAAACACTCTCAGATTTTAATATATACAGATGATGAAATCTATGTTTCAGCCTTAATAGTCCCTCTCACGGGATTTGCCTTCAGATTGATATAAACGCTTTATCTCGTTGGTGTTCCAATAACTCTTTAATCCTCAACATCTATAAATGTAAATTTATGTCCTTTTTTCGAGGAGACCTTATTTCAAATTCTCATTACATTAACTAAAATAGTTTAAAACGTGTTTCTCAGTTTAACGACCTTGGTATTTTAATAGACTCGAAGTTGTATTTCGGCACCCACATTTCCACTTCGGTCTCTAAAGCCAGAGGTGTCTTTGGCTATATTAAACGCCAAATATTAACGCTGGTCTAAGGAATTTGATCATCCGTATACTACCAAAGTTCCATACAGCAATATCAGATGTACATCGATCGTATTCAGTCGCGTGTGTACCAGCACATCCAACTAGACACTATTTTCCTATTAGTCTTCCCTTTTGTAGAACTTCTTATTTGCAACATAACACATTCTATGTCTTATGCAAATCTTTTAATACCCTCTTTGTGTGTGCTGCTCCTCCCACCCCTTCTTAATTATATAATAATATAAAGACTAAATTGTTAGCGTCTTTAAATTAATACATAACTTGTTTTCTAAACTTGTAACCTGAATTTTTTCTCCTTTTTGAATCGTCTATATCATTGTAGGTGTTGAATTCTAAATTGAATCTTAGCTTTAGTTTAATCTTGCATGGTGATTACATTAGAGGCTGATGGTGTTTTTTTTTATTTCTGTAGACAAATATTTAGTACGTAGACATTAGCTTTGGTATCGCAGGATCACCAAAGAAATTAGTAATTAAGACCAGCTGAGCCCAGTCTATTTGACTGCGTGAATTTTGATGCCACTTGGGCCTGCCCCATGTGAGATCAGTGTGTGGACATTGCGTACCTACTCAGTCAATGGAGAAAAAAAAAATATATATATATATATCGAAAAACTTACAAACCGAACATGCAAAAACTGTCCACTCCTTACCATTCCGCTGCGAGAATCTCTCGAAGCCTTCCGTACTACCCCTATTCCAAATCTTCTTGCTGAAGTTGGTTCACCAGACTTAATTACAATAAGACGTGCAATGAACAGACTCGCCAACAGAGCCATCATTTATGAACTGTCTGAAACGCAAAAGATAACTAAAATTACCATCAAGCCACGAACTAACCACAACGCCACCGAACTTAATATAATCCTCTCACCCCAACGCAAATATAAATACAGACTCCCCACATGGTTCCTTAAAGCTGACTCAAAAATGATTCAATTAACAGGAAAAGAGACAACGCCTAACGCACAGTATGGAGCGGACTGCATCCGAGAAAAGTTCTCTACATGGACATTTCTCTTCACGGACGGCTCAAAGTCAGATGACATCACAGCCTTTAGTGTTATCACCGAAGGAAACCATACCATAAAATCAGTCATACTGCCAAACTACACATCAATCTTAACCGTAGAGGCAGCACCCGTACTCACTGCGGTGGAATATGCAACAAGCACAAAATCGGCCAACTTCATTATCTGCACAGTTTCGATGTCAAACCTCTTAGCTGTTAAAAATATTAAAAACATTGACACTACGATCAGCATTATAAGAGACATCGTCACGAATAATCCCAAAAAAATTCTGGTGATGTGGATACCAAATCACGTCGGCGTATTAGGAAACGAACAAGCCGATAATTTGCAACACGTCCAACAAAAACGACATCAATAATATACTAAATAGAACAGCAGAAGTATACATGAATCAACTATGGAACGAATATACATACTTTTATAATCAAATAAACCACACACGAAAATCACTTAGTATCCCACAGATTCAGACTGGGTCATTCCAGAATTACACAGGAAAACCTCTTTAACAATACTCCAGCGCCAACATGCAATTTTTGCAAAGCTAATACATTGTCTATAAATCGTCTTACATACAAGTGCAACCATATCCAAATAATATGTAACTCCCTTCATATCCCCCACTCGACCAACTACTTACTTACCAGTCAATATAATATAAAAGGCTTCATTCTTCTAATAAATAAACTAAACCTAACACAGAAAATATGACCTACTTTAATCTATAGTCTTACATACATTTGTAAATATTGTAAGTACATATGTCAGCATAAAACACATTCAATCAAACTAAAATGTACCACCTAGCTCAAGGCCTTGTTGTTGTAATTTAGAATTAAGTTTTCCATTTTACAATAAAAAATAATTATAACAATAATAACAAATAATAATAATACTAAAAATAATAATAATAATTAATAATAATGCTTTTTTTGTCAAGTGAAGTAAAGAGAAAAAAAGAATAATAAAATAAAGGATCAAAAACGCATACAAATTTAAATTTCTTCTTTCTCGTGACTTTAAAAATAAGTAAATAGAATTACGAAACAAGAAAGCAGCAACATTAAGCGACACCAAATACCTTTTAATATTGGGCCTAGCGCTTTTAGCGCTTCAGGCAATCAAAAAATGCTGCGTTTAAATAGAAACGATACGTCTATAACCTCTGGCGGGAACCAGTTTTATAATTATTTTCGGCCTCTCCAAACCATCGACGATGACAGCAGCACGGACACTGCTAGCTAGGACGAGCAGCCCGCACCAGTAAAAACAATTGTCCCACCTTCAATTACGGTTTGAAGAAATCGTTTAAAGTAGTTCACGATGTGGTTAAAGCAGCATCTATAACAGAATATTCCGTCAAATCAATTTCCATTGGCATCATTAAACTCGTCGGCTGACTTCAATTCCATCTTCCACGAGCTACACAAGCACAACTTTGAGTTCTACGTGACAAAACAAAATAGACCTTATAAGGCTATTCTATTAGGTCTGGATAAGTCAACTAATGACACAATAAAAGGCCTATTGATTGACCGTGGGCTCCAATGCATTGACGTCAAGACCATCGAGAAAACAACACGATCTGGTTACAAACTGCTTTTGTATGTGGTATGTTATCGGCTCAATAACTCTCCAGAACTACGCAAATAGCACTTATGTATCAATAGTACTAAAATTCGCTGGGAGTTAAAATCTAAGATATCCAACCAACTCACTCAAACTCAAAACGATGTCAAAACTGCATGCTCTATGCGCTGGGCCGCACAAAACTGCTCTCTGCGAAAAAACGGGTAACTTTTACCGATCCAGGTTGCCATTGTCGTGCTTCGTATCAGTCTATGCTAAAAAAAAGAAACTATAACGGTAAACACTCTCTCGTAAGTAATGCAAATTTTAAAACGCTAGGCGCACCAGCTCTCACCACTCTAAAAATAACAACAACGCTTGCTTCAACAACTCTTCTTCAGTAAATCAGCAGTCCACGGCCAATGCAAGTAGTAACAGATGTCAAGCAACTATTGCACCGTTTGGCAGTTTAAAAAACAATAACATCTTAAGTTATAAGGAAGCTCTTATGAGTAACAACAATAACAACGATATATCTCATCAAATATCAACTGATCTATTCTCAGTTGAAGAAATCAGCTCTTCTTAAATGAGCTCCTATATAAGCTAAGCCTACTAAAAAAGAGCAATTCAACCCAGCTAGCAGTTAAATATGTATACTCTAATTAATTACTTCAGAGCACGTCTAAATATCATGGCTTGGATTGCGCGTACTATTCAAAATAAGCGACTTGAACTTTTAAATTTTTTTAAACACAAATCAAGTTCACATCTACCTCCTATGCGAAACATGGCTAACCCCAGATAGCAGTTTCCTCCTCACGGGTTATTCAGTATATAGAAACAACCAGTGCAAAACGAGAGGGTGTGGTGTTGCCACAATTATAAAAAGTGATATTAAGCACGAAGAGATTACTGGAGTAAATACCCACCTGATCGAAAATGTTGGCATACAGCTAGATCTGAATTCATCAAACTCCTTAAACATTTTCTCCGTCTACTTTCCAGGCTCTTCTGCGAAATGTTTGTCAAACTCTTGTAGCCTGCCAAACGATACTAAGCATAAAAAAGATATTTTTAAGTCGGATCTGCTTAAGCTCCATCATATCAATGGAAACTACATTCTTGGTGGTGATCTAAATTTTCGAAATCGCCAATGGAATTGTCTCAGAGCAACCTGCTGGGGCAACATTCTTAGTCAGCTGTCTATGGAAGGCAAGTTTAGCATCGTGCACTCCAAAGAGCCCACGTGCATTCCGTCAAGCTTTAAAGCAAAACCGTCAAGTCTCGATCTAAGTATCTCGATCTCGAGTAAGTTCACCATATCTCCTCTCTGAACCAATTGCCCACGAACACCTCGCATCTAACCATCTGCCAATATTATGTAAAATTTAGTCAAGTACAACCACCTCTAACGGTTAAACCCTGCTGTACTCGAAAACTAACTGGAAGCTGTGTAGGCATTCCCTTAATCAATCATGCCAAGGCTTGTTAGACCATGTAAGCGTTATCTCTACTCCTACCGGAGTTGACTTCATGATTGACCTATTGACATCCACAGTCTGCAGCACAATCGATAAAGCCGTACCCAAAATTAAAAAGGATATGGCGTTCATATCAGAATTTCTGAAAGAGTTACAGAGCTAACTAAAATAAGAAACATCACTCTAAGGCAATGGACAAGAACCAGGCAAACAATTTTTAAAGTCAGGCTAATTCACTTAAACCGACTAACTAAGCTGGAATTGTTCGAACAAACTAATTTTAACTGGAATAACAAACTCTCATGACTATAAAGAAACTCCACACCGTTTTGGAATATTACCAAAATTATGAAAAATAAGAAGCGATTTGTCCCTAGTTTATGTCACAATAACCACTAGGGAACAAAAGATGTTATATCTTAAGTGAGATCTTCGACGAAAAACATCACCTCACTGACTCGCTTTCGGATGCAACAACCATCGCTTCAGTAACCAGATCACTAAGTACACTGGACTACTAAAAATTCCCCAATGTCAATTTATTACAGTTGCAGAAGTCAAAAATGTCGTCAGATTTCTTAAAACCAGGAAGTCGCTAGGTCCAGATAAAATACCCAATGCAGATGAATTAGGTATCTCCCTGAACGCTTCCTTAAACTATTAGCCCTAGTTTTCAACAAATGTTTAAGCAAGAGTTATTTTCCACACAAATGTAAACTAGCTAAAATTGTGACGATTCTAAAGCCAGGTAAACCTACCGACTCTCCTAGAAGCTACGGACCGATTAGACTACTGTGCGGGTTTTCCAAAATCTTCAAACGTGGTCTCCAATATAGATTGAATACTTGTATTGAAAATAATAATATTCTCCCATCGTCGCAGTATGGCTTCAAAGCTAGACTTAGTTGTATTCATCCGCTTAATAAATTAAAGAAATTTATGAGGAATGCACTAAACTCGAAGAAATCAATAGTCATGTTTACTCTATATGTTGAAGGGATCTGTCTTAGAGCCCACGCTTTACAATATATACACCCACTACATACCTACGCCTGATCACTGCAGTACTTTAATATTCCCTGATGATACTGCTCTATACTGCTCTGGCCACAAAATATAATGACATTAAGCTTAATCTTGAACAAGCCTTACATTTCTTCGCCATTTACTTCCACAGGTGGAAAATCAAATTAAATGCTAGGAAAGCAAATGCAATATACTTCACTCGAAATCGAAAGCTCTGCCACCTGCCTAACACCAACTTACAGGTTAACTCTGATTCTATACACTGGGATAACAATGTTAAATACCCCGGATTAACGCTTGACAAAAAACGAATATGTTTAATTGCAAGTAAGCAATACAAAAGATAAAGTTACTGTTTTTTTTTGGGGTTGTTTAAATTAAATTATAACATTAAACGCAGTAAACTGCATAAAATATTTGTGTCGGATTTAAAAAATAATGACGTGACAATAAAAATAAAAAATTAACTTATACTTGAACTTAATTAATTATAGAAGGCGTATCCTTCTTAGAGGGAGATCATGTGGGTGCAGGCTCTTCAGTATACGCCTTGTAGATCGAAGTCGCAGGGAGAAAGCTAGAGGATTTATGTGAGACAAAAGTCTGTAGTGATAGCGGCAGCTGTGAAAGTCATCACCTCCATAACAGTTGGCACGGCAAGATTCCTATGCAGCGTGGAGTTGCGGACGTACCAAGGGGCGCCCATAAATCTTTGTTCTTTGCTCTTGTATTTGCACTCTTCTTATAAGTTGTAGGCAGCAGTAGTGCCCCAAATTTGTATGGCGTAGCGCCAAGCAGGTGCCACTACTTGCAGATAGATGAGCCTTTTATAATTAAAGATAACTTATTCGATGGGCGGAGGAGCCACTCCAGTTTCTTGAGCTTTTGATAGCAGCGCGCTGTAACTACCTTAATGTGTGCACGCCAGGTAAGACGCTTATCGGGGATCAAAATCTGTACGGATGCGGCATCTTGCAGAATAATTACTTGTGTTGTAGTTCACACCGGACAGACGCCTTGCCTTGAATGTGAAGGTACAGTGAGCTGATTTCTAGAGTTTATGGCTATATTCCAACGCCTGGCCCATGAGTGGAATCTATCAGGTAGCTGGACAAATTCTCGCAGCTTGCGTTCAGAGAGGGCAGACTTGAAAATAACTGCCTGTATCGTCCGCGTAAGTAGCTAATCGAATGCGAGAGCTCATCTCTAGTTGTAGGCATATCAGAGGTATATAAGGGTGCAGGACCGAGGCTAAGACGCTCCCCGCGGGACACCGGCTCTCATGTGCCTGAAGGTGGAAATTTTGTCTCTTACCGCCACAGAGAAGATCGTCGTTGAAGAAACTTCACATTAATAAGAAACTGTTTGCCAGGGCAGGAGTATATTTTAATTTATGCAGAAGTCCATCGATCCATACCCTATCGAATCTTCTTTCGCAGTCTTCAGAGAGGCAGAGTGAATAACTGCAACTCCGCAGTAAGTATGTGATTAACGACTCGATGCAGTTGTTCGGGAGTGCCATGCTGTGATCTAAATCCAAATTGGTGATCAGGACATGCTCCTTGAACACCCCTACTGCCAACAATCTACTAAAACAATGTTCAAAAATCTTTGAAAACGTTGGAAGCAGGCTTATGGGCCTATATGATGTGACACATGTTTCCGGAGTACCAGGTTTAGTTATCATGGATATCATTTCACACTTCCACTGTGTGGGAAAATGGCAGATCCGCAGCATGCTGTTGAACAGCAACGTCAGGAACAACACTCCCTTAAAAGGGAGTGCTTTCACCACCCTGTTGTCAATATGGTCATGTCAGGGGCTCTGCTTAACTATCAGTATCTGAAATCAATCACTCAACATCGTTCAGACATGTTTAGTTGGACTGTGGTCTAATATACATCTCGATAGGACGTCATCTGTTTCCTCAACGTCCCAGGGTCAGCCAGGCTAAAAGGCGTGAACCGGCTCTCCAACTCATTAGCAAATGCTTCTGCTTTCTGGGTCTCAGTCGCAGCCACTGATTTAGAGGCCCACGGATTGGAGCATGCCTGTGAGGCTGTTGTTTGATGCACTTGGTGGCACGCCATAGATTGAAGCCAGACTTTTTCATTGGATCCGCATTAGCCAACAGATTGTTGAAATGCTCCGATCGCACAGCTTGCATTACATTTTTCAGTTCTCGGGCAGCTCTCCTCCATGCAGCCTTGTCAAATTCGTTCCGTGATCTCATATAGCGACGTCGTAGCCTGCGTTTATGTCTCACCAACTGACCACGGTTTAGAGCCCAGGATTGGAGATGCCTGTGAGGCGTTGGGTGAACTTGGTGAGAGGCCAGTAGTGAAGAGACTTTCATGGATCTCATTGAACGATTGGTGAACAAGTCAGATCGACACTTGCATTTATTTCCATTTCGGGAGATCATTTCCTATTGAGCCTTGATCAAACTTTCGTTACGTGACTATGGAGCCGTGATGTGTAGCCTGCGTAGGATCTGAGCAATCGAACCTCAAGGTTTTGGAATAAGCCTAGTGGGTTGCGTAAAAGGGAATTGGTCATAAGAGGCTAATGTCAGAGCTGACTCATGAATGTCCATTGTGAAGCAAGTCTACTGAATCATGTATATTTGCAGAATCTATGTCAAGTGGGTGATCCTTGCGAGAACTCTATGGAAGAGTGTTATGTTAGCTCCGGTAGGGAGCACCTCTGGGGATAGAGTTATCTGGACTCCTCCAAGTTGATACCTCTTGGGGTGGTCTGACCCCAAGTCGATGACTCCGCAATGTCCAGAGCGTTGATGAAGGCCAGTTGTATTGCAAAGGTGCTCTGAACTGGGGCTCGTCTCTTGAGGGAATCATATGGGTCAATGGATGGCTGCCGAGTTGCGAGAATCCTGATTAGTATGACTACTGTGAATTGAGTACACTCTTGGGTTAGCAGTCTGGACCGCAAGTGAGTTTGGCGTGAATCGGCGCCCCTACTAAGATTTAGGCCGGATGATTAGAAGAAGGTGTTCAACTCGCTCTGATATTTGCGGTATGGATTGCAGAAATGGTTTCGATGACCATGAATCCTTGAAGTTGTGTGAATACTGCAGAACTCTTTCGGAATTGAGCAGACCGAATCGTTGCCGCATGATGGCGTAACGATGCCGGATGAGTTAACGGCGCCGTCGCAACGTTACATCGGATGAGCGATGTTCATATCGCCTGCATCTGCAATTGTTTAGACAAAATGGTTTCGGTGAGCATCTCCATCAGTCGGCCGCATGAACACTACAAAATATTTCGTGTGACTGTCAGGAGACCGCAGCGTCATTGGCGATGATCATGCTGAGCGTATGGGTATTTCTAGACAATGAGCGAGCATATTCCATACAGCTTGAGCCGGCATGCCAATCAGGTGACAATTCGGATTTGACGTTGACTTGATAACGGAAGAGACTTTTGACGACTCTTAGGTAGAGATGTCTTGCTTGGTAACTGTTGTGGCTCGGATTGAGGTTGAATAGGTAGTTGGACTGATTTTTGCTGTTGCTGACGTAGCTTCTGCTGCTCACGTAGGAGTTTCTGTTGAGCCGGTTGGTGATACACCGATTTCTTAAATACATCAGCGTACGACACCCCGTCAACAATATTGTTAGGCACAGAATTGTGGCCAGGTATCTGATGGTGTTGAGAGGCACTTGGTGCAGGGCGTCTTGCCGGGACTCTCCTGGCAATGGCTTCCTTGTATTTAATGCAGCCTTTATAATTCGCAGTGTGCTCCTCGCCGCAAAGTGCGCATTTAGGTGGCTTATCAGGTGTTTTGGTGCAAGAAGTTGTGGGTGAGCTTCGCCACATTTGACGCACTTCAAGGCTCTCGTATGCGAGACCTGGCAGCGATGGCGACATCTTTGAACGGATGAGGCGGCTCGATTTTAACTATTTGACGGCAAAGCCTCGTTATATCAAAAGCCCCTTTGTTGCTGGCGTTGGGCTCAAGGTCCACAAAAAACAGGTTGAGCGGATGACCATCAGTTCTGCTTTTTGGGTTGTGCACGTTGCGTACAGAATGACCTTTGTCAGCAAGTTCTCGTTTAATGTTCTCGACGAGGGTTGAGTGGTGGAGGCCGCGAATAACAATTCTGTATGCTCTTTCATCTTTTAACTGATACGAATGGAACGTAATGTTTTGCAGCTCAAGTTGGCGTATAATACTACGATAGGCATCACTGGTGGAGGGCAGGATTCTACGACCCCTCTAGGAGATGCTTTCAGCATGTATGATTCGGGATCGGTTACAGAGTCAAGGTTGGCTAACAAACCGTTAATGTTTGTGATGCCGACAATGAAAATGGGTGGTGGCTTCGGAGATTTGTTATGAATCCTTGAATCAATTCGAATATAGGAGTTTCGGCGGCCTGGCCGACGGACTGGTTGAAGGTTTCCAGGCGAAGTTTCAGTGGCGTTTACAGTTTCCAGAGAAGGTTTGCTCTTATTGGTACACACTTCTTCAAAAGAAAGCTCCATGTCAGAAGCGTCGGAATCGCTACTAAGTGGTGCGAATCGATTTGCATCCAAAACTTGTTTTCTGCTAACTTTTTTAATACTTGTCCGTTTTGACGAACTTGGTTTACGCTTCTTTTTTATGCAGTTACTTGATGAGGGCGACGAAAACCACTCCAACAATGGAGCACCAGCTTTGTTCGAAAAAGCAGGCATGATGTCAATGGAAGAAAGGCTATGTTTTTTGATGGCTATGGCACTGTGGTCCGCCTGGTCACTCATGTAGGAGCGACCAGCAGTGCAGATCGGAGAAGACAACAAATAAGCGCTTTCCACAGATACCGCGGAATTAAAATATTTCTTTTTAATAATTTATTAAACAATGTTATGAAAATTTATGTAATTATATATATATATTTTTTTTTTCCTTTATAACTTTACTTCACTGGTTTGACGCTAGAAGCAAAGATAAAGTTACTAAAACAATTAGATTACTATATCAACAGAAAGTCAAAGCTGTCAGTTAGGAATAAACTAACTATATTTAGGTCGATCTTTGTTCCAATTATGCTATATGGCTCTGTAATATGTGACGACTGTGCAGTTAGTCATCGTGCCAAACTCCAGAGGGCCAAAAACAAATTATTAAAAATGATTCTTAATCTTCCCTTATCCTATCCACTTCCCTATTCCATGAAATGGCACATATTAATAAATAATAATAATAATTATAATAATAATAGTTAAGAATAATAATAATCAATAATAATAATAATTAATAATATCAATAATAATAATAATAATAATTAATAATAATAACAATAATGATAATAATACTAATGGTAAATAATAATATTATTATTATTATAACAATAAATTATAATTATTATTGTAACAATATATTCTTACACTACTTCATTTAAGAGGACTAGCTGCCATGGCTTTCAGCTCTTGGTGTAATTGTAAGTGGACATTATACGTGGGAGAGAATTATAGGGAATAATAATTTAGTTAATTAATGCTTATTATATTATGTTTATAAGGTTGAATGAGTTTAAAAATTTATAAATGATGTTGATGTTGGTTGTATTTGGGTTGCTCAAGAGTTCAACCAGGTTGATTTGGATTTGGTGTTGATAGCGTTGTATTACATTGCAACCAAAAAGAAGATGTTGTGCTGTTGCAACGTCATTGCAGAGATGGCATATATCGTTGTTCAATCCATGGAGTAAATGTGATGAGTAAGGGCGGTGTGAACAAGACGGTGGCGGACAAATAGTTTTATTGCGTTTCGGTGGCACTGTGCTGGATAAATTGGAGTTATGGCACCAGGATTAAAACGCTTGTACATATGGTTCGCATTGTCCCAAGAGACCCGATCTCTTTCACGGATCTGAGATGTTACTAGGCGGAGGATGTCGGCTTTTTCAAATATGTTAAATATGTGCAGTGGTTCTGTTAGGGCAAACTTGGCACGGGCATCAGCTAGTTCATTGCCAAGTATTTTGGCATAATTTTAATATGTTTATGCTGAATGAGTTTGTCGCGGATAGTAGCAGCGATTATGCTATTGCCATTGGTGTTCCATATGGAGTCAATAGTTGATTTGCTGCCTGTACAAATATTAACTGAAGATGGGGTGTTCGCAGCAAATTCCACAGCTTGAAGGACTGCACACGCTTCTGCAATGTAGATAAAGCAGAAGTTTTGAACTAAACCAGCCGAGATTGTAGTGTTTAATCCATCAACAACAGCAAAAGAAGTAGCTTCTGCAGTTTTTAATCCATCCGTAAATAAAAATTTCGTTGTGCTGTGGTTCGGGTCATGGTAGATTTTATAGAAAATCTTTCTGTATTCTTCTGCAGATGTACTGTTTTTTTAAGAAACGCTCAGGTTAGACAAATTCTGGACCTAGAGTAAATCCCAAAATCTTGGATAGCTGGGTACAGTGCAGTATTGTTGAGGTACGTCGAAAAGAACGCACTTACTTGAAAGCTATTTTGACAGTATACGATTAGATACGATTTTTCTAGTAATTTGGCCATACATGAGAGTAGTGCAATTGGTCTGTAACTGGAGACTTGAGAATTTGGTTCCTTTGGCTTTGGGATTAGGATGATAATTGCGAACTTCCAATTTTGTGGAAGAATTCCCTTGTTGAAAATCATGTTATAAAGACGGATAAGGCGTATTTTAAAACTGATAGGTAGTTTCTTCATAAGAGGGTAGGTGATTTTATCTATGCTCAGGGTGCTACCTTTCATCACAGAGGGTCCACACTCTAGCTCAAGAAGGGTGAACCTTGATCCAATTTGTTTGGCCAAAGGCGCAGGGTTATTATTAATATACGGATTTTGTGTTTTAAGGTTAGTGAATGACCAGTGAAAATTAGAATCTTCTGAGTATTTAGACCAAGTAGAAGCGAATTCGTTTGCAATATCTTTGCGGTTCTATATTGGGCCATTACTAGATTTTAGATGTGTTATTATAATAGGTTTATAGCAGCCATTTATTTTTCTAATATCAAACCAAATATTTTTGGGATGGGAAAGGGGGTTAATGAACTCTGTTAATTTTATGAACGATTTAGTCTTTTCTACAGAACTTTCTAAATGTTGCATTAGCTTTTTTGTACAAGATATGGTTTTAAAGATTTTCCGTCCGTTTGTAAGTGTACCACGCTTTTTGTTTACTTCAAACGGAGTTCAGCTAACGAGTGGTTCCACCAGGGTACCATTCTTCTTGCCCGATAATGGGAAGTCTGTGGGATTTCATATGAGCAGCTGACCGTATTATCTTCTGGAGAGTAGAGCATTCCTTATTAATGTTGTCATGCGCTGATGAGGTCAAACACATATTAGCTATGAGTGATTGGAATTTTTGCCAGTTGGCTTTTTCAGTTTTGAATCTATTAATTGGAACTTTGTAATTAGCGCTACCTATGGCTATTGATGTCATAATCAGGAAGTGGTCACTGTTGTAGAGATTATCCATTGTATAAGAAGATATATTCCGAAAAATCGACGACGAACAAAGGGTGACGTCTATGTTTGTGAAGGTTTGATAGGTAGAGAAGAGAGTCGGCCTCCCATCATTCAGAATGGCAAGATTTTCTGACATAACCACCTCCTCTAAAATTTTTCCACTAGTATTTGTGCTTGCAGAGCCCTAAAACTGGCTCCACGCATTAAAATCGCCAGCAATAATAATAGCTGTAGAGAAATGGTGAAGTATATTTTTTATATTGGAACCAGTAAATATTTGTGAAGGAGGGATGTATATATTCAGAATTGTTACCTTAAACCGAATGTTTATCTCAAGAGCCAACGTGGCAATATTAGACTGTAGGGGGGATAACTTTGTGTTCAATATCTTTCCTAATTAAAATAGCAATAAAATAGCATTGTTTTGCTGATAGGGTTGTTCGCAAAATTAAAAAAGTACCTTGACTAGTTAACTGCGGCTGAAGGGAGTTATAATGCTTATTGTGTGTTTCTTGAAGGCAAAGAATCGTAGGTCTGTGCTCTTTTATTAACACTTGTAGAACAGTGAGATTGTTGAGTAAGCCATTGATGTTCCACTGTATAAGATAGGACATTTAAAAGGAAATATAATACAATAGGAGTTAGAATAAAAAGGGTAATAGACCTACAAGGATGGGAAAATATAATTCCCTTGGCTCCCCGAGATGTTCAAAGTTGCGATGAGACCAGTCATACCGCCCTAGACATCTGTTCGGGGCCAAGAGGGATAAGTGTGAGGTGTTAGAGTCTAACAGGGTTCAAATTTTGAGTATCGTCGTTTTTGGATATCGTCTTCATCGTTTAAGACCATATCACACGTTGAGTGGGGCAAGGGTTGTAAAGGGGAGAAGGATGGTGAATGATTGGTGGGCGGGTTGAAGTAGAGGTACTAAGCACACGCGCCGCCGACACTGTGTGACTTTGTAAATTTGTTATTTTATTAGTTGTTGGTTCATTCGTTATTGGTTCATTAGTTGTTGTTTTCTTTGTGGCTTTTGTTGGTGAGTTGTTGGTTGGGATGCAGTTTGAGAATATGTGCGGGGAGCGGAAGTTACGTTCTGCGTATTTTGATTTTTGTGGATTTGACTCGCTTATTTTATTGTGCATTTTTTATCTGTTTGAATTTTAATTTGTTGTGTAAATTTCTTACATTTGCTAGAAGAGGAAGGATGGTCTTCAAAGCAGTTGGCGCATTATGTTCGAGTACAGTGTGCTGCAGATAACCGAGTGTCCGAATGATCGAATGTCCGAATACTGTATTAATATTATAGTGGGGCATGCTTGCGTGTCTCATTAGTACAGGGGCGCGGATATTGTGGGGCAATTGCCAAAGGTGGCAAATTCTGAGAGCAGTGAGTACAGTTCATACCACGATTTTGTAATATAGAAAGTTTTGCAGATTAATACGTTGTTATTTGAGATACCAGAGGATTAAATTTCCAGAATTAAGAAACTCAGTTTGAAAAACTCACTAACTTTCGTTATGTCATCCTCTGTACAGGGTTTAATTGATCACATGTCCTCTATTCGAGAAAGCCCTAGACCCAAACAGAACTTATCATCGCAGCGTTATTATGGAAGAGAATGTCCATCGCATAAACCAGCATTAATGCGTAAGTATGATGATGAGTTCGTCACTTCGACGAAACGGGCGCATGTGGAAGACGACATACGACTTCACCAATGCGGAAAGGAGGGGCATATTAGAGCCACATGCGATGAGAGAATGCCGTTAATCGATAATGCTAAGCAGGGTAACTATAATACGAACAAAATCGCCAATTGTAAGTTGACTTGATAAACGCAACACTGCCAAGCAACACTGCAATGCATCATGTTTACGATGCAAAGCAGTACTGCAAAGCAACATTGCTTTGTCAAATGATGCAGACATTTTCAGGCGTTTATGAACGCAATGTTGCTTTGTCGTGTGTTTCGTTTGCAGTGAAATTAAAAATTATAAATAGAATTATTATATCAGTTATATCAATAAAATCACCAATTAAATTTTTACACATTCGGTCATCCTTACGCCACCATCCGCTGGTAACCATTCGGACTGACTCAATTCAAAGTGTCTCCGTCAGTATTCACACAACTCAAGGCATCTTGGTCATCGCAGCCATTTATTGTCCTCCAGGACCCCAAATATCAGAGCAGCCGTTCGACACCTTCTTCAATCAACTCGGACCTAAATTCTTAGTCGGAGGGGATTGGAACGCCAAACATCGACTTTGGGGGTCCTTGCCACCTTAAGAGGCAATCAACTTCACAAGAGTATAATAAGCTCCAATAAAAACCAGAGAGGTTCTCGCCACCGGAGCACCCACCCTTTACCCATACGATTCCTCAAGGTCGCCCGATGCAGTAGACTTTGCTATATACAATGGCATTCATCCAACAGCTCTGAACATTGCGGAGTCATCTGACCTTAGCTCAGACCACATCCCACTATTTATTAAACTTGGATTGATTCCAGATAGCATCGTATGACGGTCCACGCTAACATAACGGTCTTTCATCAGTGTCTAAACGAACGAATCAACCTCAATATGGAAATCAATTCGGACAAGGATATAGATGATGCGGTTGACCTGTTCACCAAAAACATTCATGAGTCCGCCGAATTAGCCTCTTCATACCGATTCCCATGTTCACCCAACCCACCTCAGGCCCCCTTAAACCTGAGGTTCTGGAGTTGGTGAAATATAAACGCAGGCTACGACGTCGCTATATGAGATCAGGGAATGAATTTGACAAGGCTGCATGGAGATGAGCTGCCCGAGAACTGAGGCATGTAATGCAAGCTGTGCGATCGGAACATTTTAACAATCTGTTGGCTAATGCGGATCCAATGAAAAAGTCTGGCTTCAATCTATGGCGTGCCACCAAGTACATCAAACAACAGCCTCACAGACAAGCTCCAATCCGTGGGCCTCTAAACCAGTGGCTGCGTACGGAGACCGAGAAAGCAGAACCATTTGCTAATGAGTTGGAGAGCCGCTTCACGCCTTTTAGCCTGGCTGACCCTGGAGACGTTGAGGAAACAGCTGAAGTCCTATCTAGGTGTATCTTAGACCACAGTCTAACTGAACATGTCACCCCTGAAGAGGTTGTGACTCAAATTCAGAGACTGAAATCTAAGAAAAGCCCCGGACATGACCATATTGACAACAAGGTGGTGAAAGCACTCCCTTGGAAGGGAGTGTTGTTCCTGACGTTGCTGTTCAACAGCATGCTACGGATCTGCCATTTTCCCACACAGTGGAAGTGTGCAACGATATCTATGATACCTAAACCTGGTACTCCGGAGAACCGTGTCACATCATATAGGCCCATAAGCCTGCTTCCAACTTTTTCCAAAATTTTTTCAAGATTATTTTTGAGTAGATTGTTGGCAGTACGGGGTGTTCAAGAAGCCATTCCTGATCACCAATTTCGATTTAGAACACAGCATGGCACTCCCAAACAACTGCATGGAGTCGGTAATCACATACTTACTGCGTTTTAGATGAAACAGTATTCCTCTGCAGTCCTTTAAGATGACAAACAAGCATTCGATAGGGTATGGATCGATGTACTTCTGCATAAATTAAAATTACTCCTGCCTGTCAAACAGCTTTTATTAATGCGAAGCTTTCTTCAAGGACGAATCTTCTCTGTGGCGGTAAGAGACAAAATTTCCACCATCAGGCACATGAGAGCCGGTGTGCCGCATGGGAGTGTCTTAGCTCCGGTCCTCTACTCCTTATATACGTCTGATATGCCTACAACTAGAGATGAGCATTCGATTATTGCTACTTACGCGGACGATACGGCAGTTATATTCAACTCTGCCTCTCTGAACGAAGCTGCGGAGAAATTGTCCAGCTACCTGGATAGATTCCACTCATGGGCCAGGCGCTGCATTATAGCCATAAACTCTGAGAAATCAGCTCACTGCACCTTCACATTAAGGCAAGGCGTCTGTCCGGTTATGACTTATAACACAAGCATCATTCTGCAAATGGAGCAAATCTGGTATCTCGGTCTGATCCTGGATAAGCGTCTTACCTGGCGTGCACACATTAAGGTATTTACAGAGTGCTGCTACCAAAAGCTCAAGAAACTGGAGTGGCTCCTCCACCCATCGAATAAGTTATCTTTAACTAATAAAAGTCTCATCTATCTGCAAGTAGTGGCACCTGCTTGGCGCTACGCCATACAAATTTGGGGCACTACTGCTGCCTACAACATCAGAAGAGTGCAGGCGTGTCAGAGCAAGGCTCTCAGAAGATTTACGGGCGCCCCTTGGTACGTCCGCAACACCACGCTGCATAGGGATCTTGCCGTGCCAACTGTTATGGAGGTGATTAATTCTCACAGCTGCCGCAATCACTACAGACTTTTATCGCACCCAAATCCCATGGCGTCCTCCCTCAACCGTATCTCAACAAGGCGTAGATGGAAGATCTCCCCCTAAGAATGTCCCCCTTCTATGTCATTGCCTTTTCGGCGCAATTTGCATCGTTTTAATCTAGTATAAATCTATATTTTTTTTCACATTATTTTTTTTTATCCGGCAAATATGTTATGCAGTTTACTGCGATAAATATTATAATCTAATTATGAAAAAAAAAAGTTAAAAATATTTCATTTTATCAAACTTAAATGGATTCAATTCATGACAAATATTTTAAATTAATATAACTTTGGTTTTAATTCAACTTAAAAGTACTTCAGTCTGTCAGGGTAAAAAAATTATAAAATAAAAAACGTATTTTTGCGAATTTTCTACAATTCTTTTAGTTCAGCTACTTTTTCCTTTTCCACCGCAATTTTTTCTGCCACCATATCCAAGAGTTTTTTCATCATTTTTGAATCTGCCTCAGACTCTTTGGTCAAAAACTCAAGAACATCGGATCGTCTCCGTTTTATTGAAAATCCTGGTGTTATGAGTGTTCATCGTCGATGGGCTATCGGTGGGTGTCAACGGATCATCGCCAGTTAAATCTGTCACTAAGTTTGCCACTTTCTACCAATTCTTCTGGCACCTGAACACTACCTCGTCTAACACGTCAAAAAATTCCCAGCTCGTTGAACCCTCACCTAATGTGTTGTTTCGCTTCTTAATAGAGTCCACTTTTTCTCACTATTAAATTATATCAATCAATATTATTAAATCAATATTAAATTAAATCAATTAAATCAATTTAAATTATTAAATTTAAATACTAAATTAAATAAATTAAAAACTTAAATATTACTTGTATTTTAATAACTTTACTTACGACATGTCCATTGTTTCACGCTCCAAAAAATGCAATGCATCACAAATGGTAATGATGTGCAAATTTGAGAAATGTTGGGCATCACAAAGT
Organism: Cacoxenus indagator; assembly: GCA_035041755.1. NCBI lineage: Eukaryota > Metazoa > Arthropoda > Insecta > Diptera > Drosophilidae > Cacoxenus > Cacoxenus indagator. The sequence continues at coordinate 1,041,892 of JAWNKX010001101.1, forward strand.
ATTTCAGGCGTTAATGAACACTCGGCATTGCCTTATTTTTAGCAATGCCGTTTATGAACAGTATGCATTGCAGTGTTGCGTTTATGAAGTCAACCGTACTTTTGAAGCAGGTTGATGCAGGTTGAAGCGAGGAAACATTAATATCTGTAAAGATATTTTTCGAGCAAACAAAAAACCTGCACTCTAGTGATTATCAACGGAGACCTGTATCGGAGTCTGTTCCATACAGGCCCTGAATGCTCACTTATTGGGTATGATATAGCAGGTGAGGTTTCGTTGAAAAGACTCCCCCATTTTCTTTCAGAGGAATTGATAGAGAGTCCGTTTTGTTGACATAGGTGTTTGAATCGAATTTACAAAATTAGAATTCGAAGAGATAACTTTTGAAGTTGATCCCCATATTATCGATAAAAAATAATTACAGTGTGAAATTGTGCTAATGGTTCCACATTGCGACGAGGTGTAACGGTGCTATGTTCCCAGAACGAAGGAACTACTGGTGCGCGCCCACGCAGACAAAATTTGGATACCGTTTTGCTAACTCAGTGATCCTCATTAGGAAGAGGAATGGTACCTTCCGACTATAGTATTCTGAATGTTGTTGTTTTAAAAGTAGATAGAATTCATAGACAAGCGAAAGATTGCCTCTAAGTCATGATATTCTAAATGTAGTTGTTGTAAAACTGAACGGAATCCATGGACAAGCTAAAGATTGCCTCTTAGTCATGATGTTCCTCTTACCCAGCCTCTGAGGCTGACTTCAAGGTCGTTGGAGTTGGAACAAGCAAAGTACAATGGTAGCGGATGATTGAATTCACTTTGATGTCGCAAGCAAGCTTAAGGTTGAGTCTGTACCGTTATTCCATATTATTACGTCAACGAAATAATATGCTATTATCTTGAAGAGAACAATCATGTTGCGTTCTGGTTGCCGGAACAAGAACAAAATGAGAAGTGCTAAAGGAAAAAGTGAACAAAAAAAATTATGAAGTTAATTTGTTTTCTATGGTAATAAGAAAGATATAGTGCACAGAATAGGGCGGAAAAGCTTTTGGAATTTTTGGTAATCTCGCGCACATTGGAAGCTACACTATTAAAAAAGCTGTTTTACATAATAGTCCAAAAAATACCATACCACAGGAAGGGACGCCAAACAAACGAGTGCGTAGAAATATAAAACCGCCAAGAAACGAAACTCAAATGTATTTTATGAGTTTCCATTATGCCGCGGCTTTAATTGTTCTATCAATAGGAGGCCCAATATTTTTGAGAGTTGATAGTTTCTCTCAAAAACGTTGGCCGATAGAAAAAGGATCACAATTATAATTTAAGACAATTCTATTGTAAACATTTTTATCATCTTCCAAAAACTTTGCTAAAAGGCAGCAAATCACGTTGTTATCCATTTCACCAGTGTGTTAATAGTGTGTGAAATATTTTGACATGACCTGATGAGGAGGTGTTAAAAAATCGGAATTAGATAGAGTAAAGAGCTTTTCTAAATTAGCAAAATCTCCCAAAACATTCCATAAGAGAGTTTTGTCGCTTAATGCCAATGAAAATCTATCAAAATATATCTATTCATTTATGACCTACTGTCTATCAAAATCTATTAAAATCTATCTATTCATTTCATTGAGCGCACAGAATAGGGCCGTCTATCTATTTAACTAATATACATTTTTTTAGATAGAGTGCACTGAATGGGGCCGTTATCTTGATTTTTAATAACGTTTTACTATAATTTTTTAGTATTCAATTCGCAAAACCATTAAAAAAATGAAAATAAAGCGAAATAATTACACCACATAACAACTCTGCACAAAACGACACAGCTGGTTGTGAATAGCGACCCGATTATCGTCGGGTTTAAAAAGCGACCTACACTTAGAGCATTTACTGCGTTACGGCGCTCTGAAAAAGTGTTTACATGTGCGTTTTAAGTCGAACTGATTTTAGCTAAACCACTTTTAACTGCCATATAAACGGGGTAATATTTACATTTCGAAGCCTCGAGGATCAAGTAGCCTTTTTTTTGTCAAAAATATTCATATAATAGCAATTACTTTCCATTCAATACCAAAAAAGATTTGAAAAACTATCGAGTACGAAAGAACTTGGTTTTTAATGGAAAGTAACCAATTCAATCAAGTAGTTATTTGAATCAAAACAACCCTAAGAAGAAGCTGAAAATTATTGACAAACAGCTGTTAATGGGCAACATTTTCTGCTGAACCGGGATTCGTGGAGGAAACAGAGAATATATATTCAATTTCCAACCAAAATTCCATAGTCTTTTATAAAGTCATTCGTCAGGTGATTTAATTTTAGTCATCAACAACGTAATAATAAAAATGGCACACGCCACGCCGCAGGTACAATTTGGCTCAACTTATAAACACTACGATAGTGTGACGCAATATATGTTGTACTAATATTTTTCATATTTTCGGATGACAGGGAGTTAATGTATTGCATGGATTCAAGCGCGCTAATCGCTTTGAAAGAGGATTGGGTGCTCAGCTGCCTGAAGCTTACAAGAAATTCTGGCGTGAGTGGAGGCTCACTCAGCCAGCTGCGGTGCACTATGTACCAAAGGAGGGGACGTGGGAGCGCGACGAAGTGACCAACGAGATCAGACCAGTACAAAACGTATCACTACCACTTATCGATCCTCCCGAGTCCCATGGGGGGATCTGGGGTGGTGAAGCGGTAATTAAAGGTTTCCAAAAACGACACCCAACAAAACGACGTGTTCCACATTTTTGGGTACCAGTGCTGCGACGGTCGGTAGTGCACAGCCAGGTATTGAATGAATACATGTCTGTCGTAGTGACTGATCGCACATTGGCCCGGATACATGAGTCACATGGTTTCGACCATTATCTCCTGAAGGCAAGTATTCAAAATGTGAAATCAGCATCCCTATTCACAGTTAAGCCTTACATTCTTTATATTCCTAGAACCTCGCATGTGATCTACGCTCTACTCTGGCTTTAACATTGAAACGTAAAATACTGAAAGCCCTACTTGAAGGTTGTCCAGCACTTGCTGATGAGCCAAGTCATCAGCAAGATGTCTTGAAAGAATACAAGCGCTACCTCGAGGCGGTAAGACACAAATAGCTTAACATTTCTAATGATACATGCCTTCAAAATTTCTTTGTTGATCTTAGGCTAATGTTACTAAAAATTGTACAGCATTGTAGCACTTTTGAATACTCAATTCAAATCGTTCATGTTTTGATTTAAACAGCTGGACCACATCTACAAGGCAAACACACTAGGGGTGCCTCTATGCGATTAGTAATGTTACGCAAACAGTTAAGCTAAAGTAATCACTAACATCAAGCAAACAATGTACCAATACTGACTTTTGCTTTATGGGTAGGTTAGGTTATGTTGACTGACGTCAGTATCATGACATACCACTTACGTCAACATATGAACATTGTGATACCGGAGCTTTTGCATTAACCACTCCACTAAAACCAATGTGTCGCTTTACAAACTTCACCAACTTCATGAGTATTCCAAGTTTGACAGTCTACTAAAGCTAATTATATAAAATGTATATAAAATGATGGCCGCAAACCTAGAGACTATAATCTCGCCAGGAGAGCTTCCGATCAAAAATTACACGAAGATGTTGCCTCTAGTAACCTCTATCGCAACTGATTGAGAAATAACTAATAATTTGGAATTTTAAATATATAGTAAATGCTTCAATAAGATTGTACCTTCGGCAGTAAATAGTGGTAAAGATTGTTGTATAATTCTTAAAACCAATGGCGTCGTATTTCTAAGAAGATTATAGGATACCAGAAAAGAACCTGTGGTTACTTAGGTATCAGTTTAAAGATTCGCTGTGCAAGAAGGGACAAAAGAGAATGCTAGTCTCCAGTAGTTTTTAGAGTACTTCATTACTTCTTTTCGTACTTCTATGCTGTAAAATTACGCTACGTTTACTGTTTGTGGATTAATGCGCAAGGTTAGAAAACCTTGTTCCAAGCGTGAACATATAAGCGTTTTACTTCATTACTACCAAAAAAAAAATCAATAACCTAACGGGTATAATCACAGAATCCTCAGACGAGCAAAATCCCTTACTCATTTTTTAAAATAACCCTCATCAAGTTCGATAACCCTACATAGTCTTAGCCTATATCCTTCTATGTTTATTGGCCTCGAGATAATCTGGTATGCCTAATGTTTAGAAGTAAAAGGATCCCTTCTTTAAAAAATGTTCTCGGATCTCATAATGTGTTCTCGGACAAGGAAGAACAACAGGGCTTTGATTACGTATAGTATGTACAATTAAAAAGTGTATTAACATAACAATCTTAGGTAAATAAGTGATTAAATTATATTTGTAAAGTAGCTACGAACATTCGGTAATACAAAATGTCTTATTTCAGTATACACCCGAGGAAATTGATTGGTATGGACACACATACCAAGAAGCTATTCGAAAGCTGCAAATTCAAATCAATGAGTCCCAGAAGATTTTGCCCCACAAAGTTGAATTTCGCGTGAAGCTTATCGAACAACTAAAGCAGGCCGGCATCAGCAGTGCGACCTCTGAAGGCCAAGGAGTAACATCTGAAAGTGGCGTTAACAAAGATGTTGAGATTGATTTGACCAAACTGTAAGTATTGGAAATATGTTTAGCTGAATCGAATGTGAATTACGTTCTTTTCCAGAAATTCAACATCTTCATCCAATTGGCTCTCCAAAATTAATCCCTTTGGCAAAAAGAAGGAAACATAGCTCAATGCTTTTCTTCATATTTAGCAAACATTTGTTAAAGATTCCAATCAAATACGAAATTGTTTCTTTTGATTAAAATTAATACATCTCTAAAAAAATCTAAGTTTTTTTTGGAGCTGGCATTTCCAAAACGACACGGACACCTTTAGCGTACCCGCGACTTCCATATGTCGACGAAAATTTGGTACTTGAGCTTTTTGCTTATTGTGAGTACCCAATTCACAATTTTCTTCACAATTGTAAAAATGCTTAAAATAATTGACGAGATAATTTACTACTGTGCGTATCCGGCTAATCACCCTAACTCCACGCGTGGCAAGTGCGGCACTGCCATACTCATTCGAAGCGACATCCTGCTCTTACCCACCGCTCCACTTCGAACCGACAGAGTTCAACTGACTCCAGTCATTATCTCCACACTCATAGGCAATATTGAGTTGTGTGTCATCTATTGTCCACCCGTACTCAGCTCGTGTAGCGATGGCTACGGAGCATCACTGGACAAATTTTGGCGACTGAAACGTAAAGCATGAGCTTTGGGGTGACCTTAGAAGGGGCGTAGAACTGGCAGGCTTTGCCATCTACCGAAGGGTCCCCCACTGGAAACTGCGAAAAGATAGCCGTCGGATCTCAGCTCCGACCACCTACCGCTTATCATCACGCTTGACACAGCAGCGAAGCACTTCCCAACTATGGAGAGGCTTGTCGACCGTAGGACTCACCGATTTTGCCGGTCGCCAAAATACATTCATCCCCCCGTTATGGAATTGCATCTAACGCAGAAATCGCCGAATCTTGCCAAGTGACATCCCGGCCAACTACACATGATAATGCCTCCTATACACTTTCACCGGAGCTGACTGAACTGCAAAAGACTAAACGCAGGCTGCGGAAAAAATATATCAAGTCTCACCATCCTGTCTACAAGGCTCACTGGTGTAGAAGCGCTTGCCAGTTGTCTGATGCGCTAAGAATCCACAGTGCTCAGTACTTTGATTTCTTGCTGCAGTCTACCGGTACCAGTTTTCGCTATGGAAAGCCACGTGATGGGCAAAACGGTAACCAATCCGAACGACTCCTCTTAGAGACGCAAATGCGAACCGGAAGGTTCCAGCCACACGACGTGGCAACACCATGTGACTTCCAGGATAACAACGCTATGATGGGGGCACCACTTAAAATGGACCTTCCCGTCCGCCCATTCGCTGCCAACGAGGTGGCCTGCACCATCCAACGCTTAAACAATAACAAGGCCTCTGGAGTAGACCGAATATTCAACCGAACGCTTAAGATACTGCCGGAGAATGTATTGATCTTAATAACGTTGATATTTAACGCTATTTTAAGGGTGCAGTATTTTCCCACCGCCTGGAAGATCGCCGTCATCGTAATGATTAGTAAGCCTGGTAGGCCGTACCGGCCAATTAGTCTCCTGCCTTCAATCTCTAAGGTGTGGGAAAGACAAGTCGAAAGGTTCACTGAAATCATCGACTCTCGCAACATCATTCGGGATAATAAGTTTGGCTTGCAAGCAGGACACAGCACTATAGAGCGGCTGCACAGGTGGAGTACCACATTTTAAAGGAATACTGTGATGGCGTATTCATAGACATTTAACAAGCGTTCGACAAAGTTTGACATCCGGGAATCCTAGCCAATATTAAGTCCACTCTTCCGTCACAATACTTCGGACTAATGACGTCCTACCTAAAGGACCACACTTTGTCAAATCACGGTCGACACTTAGATGTCCATCCGGTGTTCCACAAGGTAGCGTACTGGGGATGCTGCTCTTCTCTATATACTCAGCCGACATCCCTGGCCTAGACGCTGAAGTGATGTGCATTAATACCAATAAAATGCGGGTAGCATCGTTTGCTGACGACGTCATCATCCTATACAACTATGCAACAGAAGGTGGAACGTCAAAATTAACATGTGCTTCACTCTCAAGAGATGCCTGCCGCCCGCTGTATATTGCTGCGGTGACATAATTTCTCAACACAAAGTGACCAAATCTTGGGACTAGTATTGGACCAAAGGCTGTCCTCCCAAGCGCACATAATTAGGGTGACTCAAAACAGCCGACTGAAGGTAGCCAAACTATACTGGCTCCTAAACAAAAGAAGTACCCCTAGCCTACGCAACACACGTACCGTGTCCGTGTACCAACATATTGTTGCTCCAGATTAGAGGTAAGGAATCTAAATTTGGGGTGCTGCCCCAGGACTCAGATTAGAAGGGAGCAAACCCTACAAAGTAAAACCTTACGCATCATCACTGGGCGTCCCTGGTACGTGAAGAACTCCACATTACACAAAGACACATTACACATTAGCTTACATTACAAAGACACATTACACAAAGAATTGGAATACAGGAAGGACATCATTGCCTTATTTATACGCTGTCACATAGCAACTGTCTCACCAGAGAGCTGGTCACTACAAGGTACGTCTCACGCCTTAAAAGGACTACGGAAGGCTCTTCCGCTGGAGCAGGCGGCGCCTGAACCTTAGACTAACCCTCATCGTACGGTCGATCATCACGGTCCACATTACGTGTTGTCTTAAATCGTTCTGTTTTTTCGTCATTTATATGTTGTAAAAATTTTGTGATATTAACGGAGCCACAAAATGCATTGTACGGCATTATTGAGTCCGTGTTTGGCGCTTAAATAAATACACTGTAAAAAGAATTATTTTAATGTTGTTTCAAAGTTTAATTTAATAATTGTCATATATATATTTTTTTAATTTAAATTTCTTCACACGTCTATGCCGCTCAACAAAGCGGTAATTTTACGTGCAAGTAGCAATGGATTCTAAAAATAAATTTATAAAATAAAATTAATCAGCGGTTAGCATGTAACGAATAAAGTCAACGGTGAACGTACCCAATGATTTGTCGATGACTCGATTCCAGCCCAAACATCTATATTCGTAAAATTATTACGTAATGTAAAAAGTCAGTAACATGTAAACTTATCTTTAATATTAGTGTACCAGATCATCCAATCAAAGCTGAATAGGTATAATTCACACTCAGTTATTTTATTAAGTCTTTTATTTAGATGTCTAGTGGAAATATAAATACAGCAGCGGATTTTGTAAAATTATGGGAATGATTGCAAATATAACTAGAAGAAACGTTGACTTCGACCAAGCCGAAGTTTTAATACTCTTCATCCTGGAAATGGAAATTAACCTAGTAAACTATATAATCAAGATGTCATACCTCATAAAATTTAAAGCTTGTACAAGAGCATGAACTGTTGCTTTGGGAGTTTACAGGGGCTTTACGTTCAAGTAATCCCATTATTCTTTTTTTGCAGTTCCTTTGTAAGCTCTCGTATTATTTGAATTCGGTACACGAAGAAATTAAAAGGATATTGAAGAAATAGTATTTTGTATATATCATCTCCAAAATTCCATAATATTACATTTAAATTGAATTTGATACGTTAGTAAACAAAGATATCCGTACAAAAAGATTTAGTAACCTGATGGAGTCGGTTTCGGCAACATATAATAAAAAGAAATAACTATACAGAATTTCAGTCCGATAGCTCAAAAATATCGAAGCTAGTTTGCAAACATGGCCATAAACTTTATGACAAAGTTCTTACTTCTGCGTAAAGGGTAGTTTAAAAATACAATTATACGCACACAATAAACACACTCACAACATACAACAAATTATATAATAATAGAAAACTTTGTGCTTTAACGTAGATATACATTTTCGAACCAATTTCGCCGACCCAAGCCTACGCGATGGGGTTATTTTTCATAAGCTCAATATCGGCAGCCATCATGTCGTCGACCAACTGGGAGAAGCTAATTTTAGGAGTCCAATTCAACTCTCTCTTCGCTTTTGATGCATCACCGAGCAAGATATCCACCTCCGTAGGACGGAAATATTTAGGATTAATTTTCACGCGGACAATTCCAGTATCACGTTCGATGCCAACTTCACCGACTCCCTGGCCCTTCCAAATAATCTCTCGACCGATAAATTTGAAAGCCGCCTCTACAAATTCTCTCACGCTGTGTGTTTCTCCAGTAGCAATGACATAATCCGAAGGCTCAACACGCTGAAGCATCATCCACATGGCTTCTACGTAATCTGACGCGTGTCCCCAATCTCGCTTGGAGTCCAGGTTACCCAATTCGAAGTACTCAAGTTGATTAAGACTTATTTTTGAGACTGATCGGGTAATCTTGCGCGTAACGAAGTTTTCACCGCGACGTGGTGATTCATGATTGAAAAGTATTCCGTTGCAAGCAAAGATGTTATAAGCTTCACGGTAATTCACAACAATCCAGAAGCCGTACATTTTCGCACAGGCTAGAAGATACAATGTATAAAAACCTGGTAAATAGAATATAAACTTCATCGGCTATCAAGGGTTACTTACCGTATGGTGATCTTGGATAGAACGGCGTTTGCTCGTTTTGTGGCGTTTCGACCACTTTGCCATACAATTCCGATGTAGACGCCTGGTAGAAGCGCACTGTCTTCTCCATGCCACAAGTGCGAATGGCATCAAGGATGCGTAGTGTGCCAACGGCATCGACTTCGGCTGTGTATTCGCTTAGATCGAAGGACACTTTTACATGAGACTGTGCCGCTAGGTTATAGATCTCACTCGGCTTCACCATGTTGATAATCTTGACAAGGCTGCTGCTGTCCGTCATGTCGCCGTAGTGCAGTTTCATTTTACCACCTTTATGCGCCTTCGGGTCAGCGTAGAGGTGCTCAATACGTGACGTGTTGAATGTGCTCGCGCGCCGTATAATTCCATGCACCATGTAGCCTTTTCGAAGCAGAAACTCAGCCAAATAGGACCCATCCTAGAAGTTAATATCAAACAAAGCAATCAGCTACACTGTATTCTGTTATTTGAGACATATTATTACTATAGCAAATAATCCCTTTATTTGGGACGACTTGAGAAAAATCTAAACGATGCAGATATTTGCACTCTTCCTGTATTTTGATATTTTGTAGGAAAAATATGCAGGCCGTAACAATATGCATATTTAGATTGTCTGGAGATTGGATGAAATAATGCTTTTAATAAATGTTGAATGGCTGGACTACCCAGTTTCAATACACATACGACCAAAATTTTGGACTTGCGTCATATATGGTCATTACAGTCGCAAAATAGGGATTTAATATTCGAACTGAATCCACAGCTTGCCAGGATTGCATGTAGTTGGGTTGAGAGAAAAGTTAATGAATGGTATGTTCAATAGGGAACACCATATCTGAGTAAGCTAGGCCATATTTCACTATGTCGGCACCGACAGATTCGATTACCGTAGAAACCCTTGAAAATTGTGTTACCAATATTGCATAAAGACTTCACTTAAAACTAACTACCGTAGAAAATGAGAAACCTTTTTGTGTTGGTCGTGTTGTTAGACTCAGGGGACTCAGGAGTGAAGTCGGAGCAATGCGGATGACTCAGTTTTGTGTTTTGGCAACCACAGCGAATGAGTTAGTTTTTTTATCTGCATATTTGGTCACATCAATCATTTTTTCTCGATGTTATGCTACAATGCTCAAAGATACCTACTAATCCAGTTTTTTATTTTAACAACGGGAGTGCACTTGAACTTGTACATCCCTTTCATTCATTACAATACACCAAATTACTTACCTGTCCTGTAATGCCGGTTATCAAAGCAATTTTACGAGGGTTATCACAATCGCCCTCTCCAATTCCATTCACCACCAACATAGCACTGCTGCTGCCGGTCGCCTCATCATGCTTTGACATTTTAGTTGTCTAACAAAATTATTCTCTCGTGTTTTATTTTCTACCAAATCAATTAATCTTATACTGTTATTAAATTGTTAAATTCACTCAGATATGTATCTCATCAACGAAAAAAGAAACTCGTCAAATACAACTACACCTAGATGAAAAAAAAAACACCTCACTAAGTGACTCTCCTTCTTTTTCTGTAGAAATTCACCACGTACCCAGGGCCGGAAAGTGACGGACCAAATTACAGATGTAATTGATCGGAGGATTAATTACATTAATTGATTGAAGTTTTTTTTATAAAAATAAATCCAATGAAGTCCGTAAACACGTTTGTACACATAATAAATTATTCTAATATATCTATTTTTTCCACAAATCGCAACTTTTCAATTTTTTCACATCTCACAATTTGTCGGCGTGCGATAACCAAGACAATGAACAGCTGATCATTATTTGGAATCGGCAGTGTGAACAGCAACATTCGGTTCAGTGATCCAGCTGCACTATAAATAGACTATAAAATTAGTTGGTTCTCGGAAGAGTCACAACAACTATGACATGCACTGTGAAAGTATATGTTTTGTTTAAGTAATTTTCTATGGTAATTTTGTTGTACTGTACGTAATTTCAATAATATTTCTGCAATGCGTTATATAGTATAACCATTGCATGATTCGGTGCTATTCACAACCATTATCCGAAAAACGAGCAAATCGCAGTGCTATGTGAGATATGCTGCAGTATACTGACCACTGCCTCTGCCGTATTTGAGTCATCACATAAATCATCACCGCATCAAGAACAATGACAGACCTAACCACACTAAACTCGTAAATGCCTGAAAAGACCCTGGAACCATACTCGCGATCATCTCACTAGGGTGTACAACCTTACGATACCGTTAATTGAAATCATTATCAGTGGGTAAAGTAGGTATCATCAAGGGTATGAGGCCTACTTTGATGATGATGATATATTAATTTACGTTATAGTAAGGTTATTTTAGGCTTTAGATTTAATGTGCAGTATATTGTAAAAATAATAATTCGTACCAAAAACTCGTCTCTTCGAGCTGAATATTCTTTATTGGGTCACCAATCAATGGAAAAAATTGTCAAGTACAACAACATGCACCTTATTAGGTTGGAAGATCATGTCAACAACATAGCAACCTCCTGGACAACAACAGACAAACGCAACGCTTGAAAAAGCTACACCCCTTAGATCTACCATTCCGATTGACGTATGAGTGAACACTCATTGTAATTTAATCATTATAAAATTCGCTGGATAGCAATAGACATAAAAAAAATCGAATAGAATTTTAGTTTATTTAAACTTTATTGTGTTCGAGAGCCGAATCTAGTAACCTATGTTTATTTGACCCGCTAAGTTTTTGTAGCCCTTACCGAAAGCAGCTGCTACTTGTTTAATCAAGAGGGCGCAAGTGTGTAGTGAAAGTAAGACAGTCGTTCTCGATAAAAAGTAGACAGCTGTATTAACGTGTAAATTCATTAGTAAAATTGATGATACTTTATACTTCCACACTCATCGGTTAAGATTGTAATACGGCGACACCACACAGATAGATAACAAAAGAATTGTAAGCATGACAGAATTTATCAAAAAAGGGGCGCTGTTGCTCATGAGCCAAAAATGTTACGATAACTATTTCCTGGAACTTAGTTTCTTCGATGGTGAGTGATTGGAATAATATGATTTTGGACTGTTAAAAAATGGTGCTCTTTTCTTTACTCTAATAAGTGCCCTGTTTTAAGGCACTTCTTAGCAAAGGATTGGGCCTCGGCATCATTGCGGGGTCGCTGCTGGTTAAGGTACCACAAATCGCAAAAATTGTTCAAAATAAGTCCGGAGAAGGCATCAATCTGATTGGAGTCCTACTGGACCTTTTAGCTATTACATTCCATATGTCATACAGTTTTATGAATGGATATCCGTTCAGCTCGTGGGGTGATAATACTTTCCTTGGACTGCAAACTGTCGCCATAGCTACATTGGTTCTATACTACGGCGGCCATAAAGCAAAGTCTCTGGGATTTGTCTTATTCTACGTGGTACTCTTGTACATGTTAAACTCAAGTTTCACTCCCATGAAGACTCTGCTCGCCATACAAAGTCTAAACATACCAATTTTGCTGGTAGGGAAGTTATCGCAAGCATTGACCAATTATCGAAACGGTTCGACTGGCCAACTCTCGGCGGCAACTGTTATTATGCTCTTCGTAGGCTCGTTGGCACGCATATTCACCTCCATTCAGGAGACTGGAGATAAAATGATAATTTTAACATTCTGTGCGTCGACATTCGCAAATGGTGTAATTGTTTCCCAATTGATCTACTATTGGAATAACACAACGCCAGGCGAAAAGAAACCGAAGGAACAAGAAACCAACACGAAAACTAAGAAGCCAAAAAGCAAGAAAGAAGATTAATTCTACTTTCCTTTTTAACGAATTTTTATCTCATTAAATCGAACAAATATCGAAAATTTTGGTTTCTATTAGTTACATGTTGTCGAATTCTGGTGGAAGTATTGACGAAGTTGATCCAGCGCGCGGAAACGGTGGGAGATCAGATTTTTCTCTGATTTCGGCAACTCCGCGTAGGTTTGCTCATATCCCGCCGGTTGAAATATGGGATCCCAGCCAAATTCACGTGGTCCACGAGGCTCTACAATTATCCCGCTTGTGATACCCTGGAATATAATTGGATCGTCCTCGACGCCTTCGCAGTATCCAAATGTGCAAATAGCTTTCGCGGACTTGTCTTCCCAACTGCTCAGCAGCCGGTAGAGACCATCCGGTTTGAGTTTTTCGAGAAACCATTTAACGTATGGACCTGGCAGGCCTTCCAAAGCATTGAAGCAAAGACTTGTGTCTTCGACTAAGACTGGCCCGTTCACGTGGTAGGCAGCCTCTTTCGCTTTCTTTATAGCTATTTCATTAATCTCACCCTGTAGTTCCGGTAGTTCTATTCTCTTTGATACAATCGTTCGCGGAAATTCCGACCCCAGAATCGCAACAAGCTCCTCTAATTTCTTAGCATTTCCCGTAACAAAAGTTATCGGTTTTGCCATTTTATTAATATTAAAAACGATTTTCAAATTTTGTATGTACCTACAGAAGACTATATATATATTCTTTAGTTTGATTCATTCAAACAATAGCGAAATAATCGACTTTTAACCGCAACCTCACATTGCTGAAAAGAATAGAACATAGCAACTCTGCAAGAAACGACACAGCTGATTGTGACCTGCTTAACGTGGGGTTTAAAAAGCGACCTACGCTTAGAGCACTTATTGCGTTAAGGCGCTCTGGAAAAGAGTTTAAATGTGCGTTTAATGCCGAAGTGATTTTAGCTGCCATATAAACGGGGTAAATATTGTAGTGTGAAAGAGAAAAGGCATGAGTTATATATTAGGAGGCTTGTTGACGATTTTATTTAATTGGGCTGTGCTATCGTGCTATTGAACCAAATAAAGTAGTTCATTTAAAATTTTATTGTTTCAGCATAGGCAATTTAAAAACATTGTAAGTTGAAACCGTGATCAATCTTTTCGAAAGTTAATAACAAAATATATTTTTTTTAAATTAGCGGGTTGTATTAGCCCGATTTTCCACGTTTTTTCGTAAAAAGGATCACCTCTCTTAAAATCAAATAGTTCTGAGAGTCTCTTTTCTATTTTGAAGGAGATTTACAGGCTTCTCAATGTCAAAATTCATTCAAAAACTTCCTTGCTATCGGTGAGAGCTGGTTGCCTTATTGTCAAAAGGTTTACATATTAAGTTGAATTTAAATCACCGCTATAGTAACAAACTGATATTGGCTAAGTTCAGTCAATGCATGGGACAGCTAGTTTATAAAAGTTCTTTTAGAGTTCTGTTCAACCGTTATATGTGTTGGCCAAATAAAACACACGGTCGTCTTCTTACACAGCACGACACAGACTCACTTTATTTCTTTAGCTTTTGGGCATTCAAACTTTTGACATTCACAGAACTTTCTTAAGCTACGTTATAATTTACATGCTTAAACTTAATATAAACTTAACTAAACTTACGAACTAACTAGCTAATAACTAATAAAACTTATATTACTACATGTGTTACAAGTTTGCAATAATGTAAAACAAATAGCTTTAGTGGAATGTCGATCGTAGAGTAGCACCTCATAAAGCCAGACAGTCTAAGGAAAATCCTTAGTTCCGCAATTCGTACCAGATTAAATGTCAAGTTTTTCAATAGGCAAAACTGGGAACTTGGCTCAACTGCTTTGACGTCCTACAGCAGTTCTTTCGCAACAACTTCACGGTCTTTTATGTTGCAGGTAAAGTACTTAACTGACCATTGTTACTTCAGTAACAATTCTACTCTTATTGACAGCGGTCTTCAATGAGACCAAAAAAAATTTTCTTGAAAACGATAAGGACACAAATACACAAAAAAATCAGATGAATAATCCTCACCTTTAATACTCTTAAATTTTTTTTTTTTTTTGTAAATATTATGTAATTATTTACAATTTTTTTTCTTAAACTAGTGAACTGCTACCTATTTTAATGACAGCTTAAACTAATTATATGTAAAAAACTAACAAAAAACTAATGACTATACAAAAGTAGTAAATTAAAAAATTGACAACATTGTTAACATGCATTTAAATTTACATTTTAACTTAAAAATATATGTTAAGAGAGGACTCTGTCAGGAAGATCCTCTGGGTGGGTCTTAACTTGTGAAATGATCTGTCAGTAGGCTACCAGAAAATCAATGTCTACGCTGTGTTAATAGCAGAAAGATAACAGGTTCTAATAGCTTCTGCTATTAAAAGCTTTTGAAAAAAATGTAAACTTTATATCAGTGTATACTCCAAAGAGTATTTATTTATATAGAGGTTACATTTTTCTCAAAAGCTTTTTGAGCTTTTTTCAAATAAGTAGAACCTATGCGAATATATTACTTCTCTGCTATTAACATCGAAGTAGCAGCGCAGCCGCTAACTACTGAACTGAAGTAACTAGGCAAACAGAAATATTAGAAGGTGGGTGATTGTTGTGAAATCGAAGCAAGCAATGTTTCCCCTTCTTGTAGTGTATTCCGCTATTCTGTGTTCTTAGCGCGAATTAGCATGAAAAGGAAATTCTGTATATCACCTTTGTTTTGGTTATTTTAATTTTATTTTGATTGTATTGATATTGTTGTGGGAATGATATGATAGCGAAAAAGGAACATGTATAGGTTTGACGCGATTTTTTTATGAATGAGGAACATGATTTTTGTTATTGCAATTCCCACCACCTACTTGTATTGGTTTTGGTGGGACTTTTAATGAATAAATAATTCATAATAATAACGAATAAATTATTCGTTCGGGCTGTTAGACTGTTAAGTAAAATTGATTTAAATTGTATATTTTGCGCTATATATATCGAAAAACCGAAGTTGAATATAGGTAATTCTACCTTGACTACCAGGCAAACAGAAAAAACAGCAAGCAACTGCAAATGTCCCATGTGAAAACGATATCAATCCAGCTGCGCCAATGCGAATACAGGAAAGAAAGAAATAAATTTTGCCTTCAACCAACAACAAAGAGTGTGACATTTGTTTTTTCCTTATTTGCCGAACATAAGGGAAGACAAAGAAAAGAGATATTCCTGCGTGAATGAATATGTATACTTTTTGCGTGCACGCAAATTTGAAGTCAACAACGAAACGCTACGATGTTGGTTACGATGTGAAGTGGGGCGCGTGCGGGATTAAAAATTCCACGCAACAACAAAGTCTAGACAATTTTTCTCTTTCTTCATTGACGATCGAGGAAAGAACACAACACAAAGTAAGGGTGACGAAATTTGCTTTGCGCGATTGAGACTCGAACTTTTCAGACTGTGCGTATTTCTCGTACAGTCAAACCATCAAATCTCGAATCACCATAATGCATAACAAAAGTTCAAAATATGAAGATATTCGAGATATGGAAGACATATTATTTTGATTTTTCACTATACACGGACTCAATTGGAGTCATGGAGATATTCGACTTATAAAAGTCCGACCTGCGGTAATGCGACGGTAGTTAAAAATTTCACTTGGATTTCTTTGGCTGTTCAATAAATGCGCCTTGACTGTACTTGCTCTTGAAATTGATTTTGTTTTCTGCCACAACCGAAAATTGTGTTCAAGAAGTTGAAGTCAAAAATCATAACTTGCCATTGTGTGAGTGACCTTGTTGTATAGGTATAGTGCGTGTATGAGATTGTGCTAGTTTTCTTTGTCTCCCTTGCGTGCGAAATGTGATAAGTTTGAGTGTGTTGTGTATAAGATTGTATTGGTTTCTTATTTTGTGTATCACTGGGAATATTTTTGTACGATTTTGCTTTGTTTCCATGCCTTCTTTTTTTGTTGGTCGCCTGCTATTTTCATTTCGTTCATATAAATGAATATAGACGAAATGCAAGGCAGCCATACTGATATGGGCTCGATTTCGTTACTAGTGAAAAATTAAAGAACACTCCACACAATATGCTTAATATTCTCCAACCACCTTGCAAATAAAGAACTTTAAAAAATCAAAGAAAGAAGACAGTGTCTCTGATTTTTGTTTTTATTATGTCTTTCTTGTATATTTATTTTCTTTGAATATCATACTCCCGCCCAATTTGTTTATGCAAACCCAAGTAAACAGCAATATGTTACGCTGAATAAGTTAAACAGCCAACAATACTGTTGATGGACAGAATCAGTGTCGGATTCTAATCGTTTCTGACGAGTCTCTCCGGCCATTTTTTTAAGAGAGAAATGTAACCTCTATATGAATAAGTTCTCTGTGGTATACTCTTTGTGTAGATGCAACAAAAGCAAAGAGAGCGGCATAACCAATTACCAGCACAACCCATACATATATCAATTATACCTGAATGTGCGCTAACTTAACTATGTTTAAATAATATAATAATTCCTATACTAAAATCGAAATTCAATAAAACCGAATTAGCTTCTTAAATTGCTGCTTGACAAAGCCACTAGATAAAATCATTTCAAAAAGACTATGGTGGTTCTTAACCAGTTTGTTTTGGTCTGCAAATAGCACACCTTCTGATACTACTAATCCAATTGTGCACGAATACGCGTTTGAAAGGTGACATTTCATGCTAAATTTTTTGTGAAGACAGCTGTGTAATTCGTTGCGCGTGTTACAAGTTAAACTCATTTGAAATTGAGTTATATTTTTGAGGAAATAGGCTGTGATACTTTTGTACTATAAAAAATTTTACCTTTACCGCTGCAGAGAAATTGTCCAGCTACCTGGATAGATTCCACTCATGGGCCAGGCGCTGGAATATAGCCATAAACTCTGAGAAATCAGCTCACTGCACCTTCACATTAAGGCAAGGCGTCTCTGTCCGGTTGTGACTTACAACACAAGCATCATTCCGCAAATGGAGCTAATCCGGTATCTCGGTTTGATCCTGGATAAGCGTCTTACCTGGCGTGCACACATTAAGGTAGTTACAGCGCGCTGCTACCAAAAGTTCAAGAAACTGGAGTGGCTCCTCCACCCATCGCATATCACAAAAACGAAAAAATTGCATGGTCTTTCCATTTCCTCTTTACAAACAGCACACACATACCAATAGAGAGTCAAAGCATGTAATGTCTACGTATACTTTGTGCTTGCGCGTGAGCTCGGCTTGATAAATAATTAATTAAATTAAAAGAACATTTTCTAGTGGATCGAATTGTGATTCTAAACCATTCTCGAATCCACTTGGACACACACAATTTCATCAAAATCGGTACAGCCGTTTAGCAGTACAATCACATACGCACGTACAGAAGATTTTTATATATTAAGATTTACAATGATGCCACTCTCTATTACCGCCCTCAGACTTACTCTTACAACATGCTGCAATTTATTGAGATTTTCACAGTATACTGCTGCTCTCATTACAAACCAAGCCGCCGGAAAATTGTAGTAGCACTGGGTTATATTCCATTACATATGTTCGGGGACGAAGGCCCAATCAATACTTTTTTTTTGTTGTCTGTATGTCAGCCTTTTGTCTACCAACGGCAATGTACTGAATGGAGATATTTTGTACCTTCAGTTGGATATTGCTAAATATTTGTTGGTATATGTTTTTAGTTATTTTTCGTTTACCACAACTGAAACAAGAAATGTTAACGATGTTTTCTATATCCAACCCAATTTAATCTATTTGTACCAGATCTGAAGACTTTTATTGAACTCTTTAACTTAAATATTTGGGCATTATAATTAATCATAAACTATAAATACGTTTATTTTGTAACTTTCGGGATTTCCACATATTTACGATATTCTTACTTATTTGACTTGTTCTCTTAATCATCTAACGTTAAGTGCAGATTTGCTGATGGATGCAGACCAAGCTCCTTTAATGATAATTGGTTATGCTCTGTTTCGAGAGTTTTACGTGGGAATGCGCAGATTAGCTTGTAGCCTTCTTGTGGTATATGCGGGTGCTTCTGCAAAATGTATAGCCTGAGTACTTGCAGCGTTGTATCTGAAGGCCAACGCAATTGGATAACTTCATCGGTACCAGCGACATTGAGCAATCGCAATTTTAGGGCAGTCAACTCATTTCTAGCGAAGCCCAACTTTCCCTCGTAAGATGTAAGATTGCATTCATCTTTAGACTTTTCGCCACCGAACTCATCGACACTCGCAGTGTCGCTGTCATCATCGGTGTTATCGCCGTGTGCACCATAAGTGCCATCATTTTCGGCCATTGAATTCTTAATTGCGAGTGCGAGTTGCTCCTCTTCGGTCAATTCCAAAAACTTAGCTCGCTTGTTAGGCGCTTTATTTGAGTTGGGTGATAATGAGCACGAATTGCTGTCATCGTCGGGAGGATCGACTGCTATAATGGTTCGTTTTACGTTAGTTGAGGTAGAAGGTGTTTCTTCGCCTAACTCGCTGCTGAATTCGTTGTGTTCGCTTAGAAATTTTTGTAAATCTGACATTACGTTCGACTGCTTGGGCTCATGGCTTCGCCAAACCTCCTCTCCAGTTCGTGGATCGACTACACACATGTATGGAAGTTTAGCACATTTGTAAAATGCAACAAAACGCCGACCTTCGGCTGAATCACAATCGACTTGCCAGAATGTGAAATGACGACGAACTACCTTCTTAACATCCTTCTCAGACCAGACGTCGCGATTAAGCAACTGCGAAGCAAAATTGTCGCTCTGTACATTCACCAGTAGCCATTGTCTGCGCCTTGTTGCGTGCATTCGTGCCGCTTGGAAAGTTCCCGTATAGAGTAAGTCAGTTGGAGGTCGGAAGAGATCCCCCAGACGTGACGAGGTGCCTGGCCTACTAAATGGGTCTACTTCTTGTGTTTCTGCTGGAACTACGTTGGCGTCATTATTGCGGCGTCGGGAAAGCAAAGAAGGATTAGTGGGGAAACCTTCACCCGCTTGCAATTGCTCTTCCATAAGAGCACCTTCTCGCGCAAAATCCCTTAGTGGACAGACTTTGACGCGCTGAGATACGCGCGTTAGTCGCCGAGTTGAGGATGCGGACGCAAAGAAATTATCATCCTCCGGACCAACGAGTTGCTCGCGCACAGGCGCTATCGGCGCACGTATGTTATCCTCCACATTGCTCTCCACTACAACTGCAACGGCTGAGCCCTCGCCTGCTTCGGCTGTGCTGGCGACCCCTATCCCCTGCTCAAAAAACAACGCTACAGCTGATTCGACATTGTTTCCACAAGCTGCCAGTAAATGTTCAGCCTCGGCCGCGGTGCATGCTGCAATTTCCACTAAACGTGAAACACGCTCGCTAGTTACTAATCTTTCGTCGTTACTGATTGTCGATGACATCGCTAGAAACTGTGAGTTCAACGTTTGGGAAAATTTTGAATCACTACTCTGGCGATTTTTTCTATCACACTTACAGCAATTTTATAAGCAATTTCACAAAATTAGAACGCCACCATACGCAAACTTTTTCAACACAAATACCACAAACACAATGTTTGCCAACTTAATAAAATATGTACATACTAAAAAACGACAGATTTACGACAAAATAACCTTGAGCTGTTGTACATTTTATAATTTTCAAAAGTACCGCTTGTGCCCTTGTATCACAGTGAAACATAAATTCATTAATTTTAAATTAATTCTGTTTCCGGGTAATATTTTTTTCATCTTATACTTGACTTTTCCATCTTAGATGGAACAGTGCCGAACTAAATTATTGGCACAGCAAGCAATTTTAACTTCAGGCCTGGTTTGGAATACCTAGTAAGGTGATATTTGATAAAGAAAAAAATTTCTCAGATAAAAGGATCAATTCCCAACCAAACGCACATCATTTCATTTAAATACTTAAATACTACAAAATATGAAGACATAATAAAAACAAAAATCAGAGACACTGTCTTCTTTCTTTGATTTTTTAAAGTTCTTTATTTGCAAGGTGGGTCGAGAATATTAAGCATATTGTGTTTAATTTTTCACTAGTAACGAAATCGAGCCCATATCAGCATGGCTGCCTTGCATTTCGTCTATATTCATTTATATGAACGAAATGAAAATAGCAGGCGACCAACAAAAAAAGAAGGCATGGAAACAAAGCAAAATCGTACAAAAATATTCCCAGTGATACACAAAATTAGAAACCAATACAATCTTATACACCCACTATAACACACAATTTTGGGTTGTGGCAGAAAACAAAATCAATTTCAAGAGCAAGTACAGTGAATGCGGATTTATTGAACAGCCAAAGAAACCCAAGTGAAATTTTTAACTATCGTCAAATTTCCGTAGGTCAGACTTTTATATGTAGAATATCTCCATGACTCGAATTGAGTACGTTTATAGTGAAAAATCAATATAATATGTCTTCCATAACTCGAATATCCCCATAAGTTGAACTTTTGTTATGCATTATGGTGATTCGAGATTTGGAAGTTTGACTGTACGAGAAATACGCACAGTCCGCAAAGTTCGAGTCTCAATCGCGCAAAACAAATTTCGTCATCCTTACTTTGTGTTATGTTCTTTCCTATTCTTTCATTGTGATCGGCAATGAAGAAAAAAACAAATAGTCTAGACTTTGTTGTTGCGTGCCCGTCGGAAAATTTATTTCCTTACCCTTACTTATATTCACAATAACGCAGCTGTTTGTATTGACTTTGCTTGTCAGTACCTATCAGAGATGTGCGGCGAAGCCTTCGTTTTCATGAAGTCCTCACAAATTAACGAGCATTTAGCGAAACCAAGTCTGCTTACGCTCACGAAACAAGATGTGTATTGTTTAGCTTAAACTCGCTCTGCTTAAAATGTGGGAAGCACAGGCATTTCACTCTTCAAAATGGATTGCTTCATTAGCATTATGTCCTGCTTGTGAACAACCCTTAGGCAAACGTGAGGCTTGTGAGCCTTCGTTCCTTTTTGTTTCTAAGAATAGCATTGTTGTGTCTTGTGTATATGTGCGTCGGCTTGTGTGCTGTGATCGACTATTGCTTGCTTGTTGTTATCTTCTTCTTTCCTTGTCTTATGTTCGGCAAATAAGAAAATACAAATGGTCTACGCTATTGGTTCATTTCGTTCTTAAATATCACTTGGACATTTGCTGTTTCTGAAAAAGGTGTCTGTATACTTTATGTTTGTTGTTGGCTCGTATTTTTTCTCTCAACTTTTTTTTTCCTTTAAAATTTTCCGATCTTCCTAGTTGTTCCATTCAATTTAGTCAGCAAGCTTGGGCTTTTACTTGTGCCCTGCTCATTTTTCCTTTTTTGTTGTGCCTTTTAATTTTTGCTGTCAAATCGATTTAAAAATTGCGTGATACGTGGCTCATATTTTAGGATTATCTTCAACATCTTTGGGTGTTAAGCCAGCATTTGGAATTATTGCTATTGCATTCATTCATGTAATAGTCTCAGATCTGCTTCTTCCCAATGCTCGTCATCTTGGGTAATGGCAGGCAGCAAGTTTTTCCAAGAGGATTTAATGGCTCGTTCTCCTACTTCGTTTCAAGCATCAGCAACAGTTAAAACTGTGTCTTTGATATTCAGTTGTTTCAAAGTTTCAGAAATGCTTACTTCTCGACTTAACGCATAAAGTAAAATGTTATTTTTGTAATTATTTTTCATAATGTGTATGACATTTTGGTCCATTGGTTGAAGCAGAGGCAGATACATTTTTTTTATAGAGCCATCAATAGATAATAATTCGATATTTGGTCCGTACCCACGAGTACTATCCAGGATAAGGAGAGCTTTTTGTGGTAAATTGTCTGACTTTAAAAAACTTTTCACGTTAGGCACGAAATCATAGTGAAACCAGTCATATAACCATCCTCTAGTTAACCAGGCTCTTTTTTGACTCTTATAAATAACTGGAAGGTTTAAATTCTTGAACTACCTAGGATTTTTAGGTTTTCGAATAACTAAAAGCTCGAACTTCCATTTCTGTGGTGGAAAATTGTCGTTCCAGCGGAGGGGAGTGGTGGAGTTGAGGTCAACTTAATTGTGCGCGTAGCTCATTAATATTCTCGATAACCAGCGATGCCGGAAGTGTTGTTTTGTAGCTGTGACAGACTCGAAATGACCTAGGCTGTTAACGTTCCCTTTGGCCACATCTCGCTTCGGAATTGCAAGCTGTTAAATCGATGACAGACTATTTAATAACATTACGTTAAGTTTAAGTACCTAACTTTACTATACTTTCACTGAAACACTTATACAGGACGGTTGGCTTTTTTTATTCGTGTCCGCTTCTGCCAAATAGAACTTTGTTTCTCTGCAACAGGTTATGGGCCCAGTTCGCAAAGTATAATATAAAGTAATATAAGATAAACTAAATAAAATCTTTAAAAAATATATATATATTAAAAAAGGGATGAGTTCCTTGTATATCATATGCAAGCTGAATGAATCGAACTATAATTCATGGTCTGTGCGGATGAAGAGTGTGCTGAACCACCAGGGATTGTGAGATGTGATGTCTGGCAATCAGAAGTCGACGGGTGAGGAAAAAGGCATTTGGCGATCAAAGGATGAGAAGGCGACGATAATTCTGTCAATAAAATCATCGGAAAATGGCCACATTAAAAATGCGCTACGGCAAATTTTGCGTGGGAAACGCTAAGGGACATCCACCAACCGACCGGACCAGTTAAAAAAGTGACGTGGTCTAAACAGCTAATATATACGCGTATGAGTAAGGGAGAGCAGAAAAAACAGTTCAAAAAGAAATGAGCGAAATGAGAGAAGCGGTGAGACACTAGTACGAAATCTTTTTTTTCTGTATTCGGTGTACACGAAAATGACAAAAGTGATGTGCTCAATAAGTCGGCTTGGTGTTTAGTGGAGCAACTGCTCATATGTGCGGTCGTCGCAAAATATTTAACAGGTTTGAACAGTGAAATGAAAAAATTAGAGCCGGGAATAAATTCGTTGAAGCCAGTGGATGTGGTAACGTATTGATAAAAAGCCATGACTGTGAAATAACATTAAAGAATGTGCTGTATGTGCCGGATTTGCAATGCAATTTTACTTCACTTAGCAAGGCAGTAAACAATGGCTACAAAGTTATTTTTCATATAGATCGCGTGTATGTTTGTGACTAAAGTGGGCAAGCAATATTAAGAACTACATAAGTACATTCGTTGTTCTTGTGTGAAATTCAAAGAGAAAATGCACAATTATTATGCAATGACAACAACAATACCAACGATGAGTTGATGTTGTGGCACAAGAAATACGGGGATTTAAACGTGAGTAGTCTATGTTTTTTTTTATTATTAAAATTTTATTCCTGCTTCCGATCAGGGGACAGACACCCCATTAGGCAGCTCGTATACTTAAAATCGCCAGGTATATAGCTACTACTTAATACTAATTATATACAGAATTATTTACATATATAAATCTTAAGATTAGTTATATAACTAGTAATAATATATATATACAGAATTTATATTTCATTTACACGTCTATATCTTAAGATTTCGACAGTATTTGTCTGAAATACCGTCTTTTTAGCCGATGTATAGGTGTGGAGTGGACAAGTTTCCTAGCCAATCTGTTTGCGTGATTTCTTAATCTATTATTATATCTACTTTTGTGTAAATTTATTTCGTCCTCAACTAGGGCTATGTTAAGATCATGGTGTATACGGCCATTCCTGACGAACCAAGGAAAGCCGGTGATTGTGCATAGAGCATAATTCTGAAACCTTTGAAGTTTTGTACGGTGAGTCCTAGACGCCGTTCCCCATATTTGTATGCCGTATCGCCATATCGGCGCGACAACTTGGTTATAGACCGTTCTTTTGTTCTGCAGGGACAGTCGGCTTCTGCTACCTGCTACCTTCATAACCAATGGAGACGACGCATTCTGCTTCTACAGGTCGCTACTGTGACTTGTATGTGTCGCCGAAATGTGAGTCGTGCGTCTAGGATTAGCCCCAAATACTTTGCTTCAGTTTTGAGTTCCAACATCGTTGATACTTTTGCACAAACATCATGCGCATATGACGCCATAAGCAGGGACTTGGGCGGTATTCCGAGGGCTTGATCAGCAGGCATTGGCATGTCAGCAGAAAATAGTGAGTATAGGATAGGTCCCAGCAGGATGAGGGCGAGACAGCGTCGCCCGCACTTTAACCCTGAAGGATCGATCCTCCAAGTAGGATCGTATCAGAGCAAAGAACGGCGAAGGGAGGGAGAATTTGAATTTCTGTAGCAGCCCCTGGTGGCATACGCGATCAAATGACTGAGCGACATCTAGGAATACCGCATTATAGATCTTCTTCCTGTCAAACGCCTTTAGTATGTGGTCGGTGGTTCTGTGCAGCTGGTCCACTGTACCATGTCCCGCTCGAAATCCGAATTGGTGGTTGAAAATAAGATTTCCTTCCTTGGCTATTTTAGCTAATCTGACACCAACCAGTCGTTCCCATACCTTCGATAAGGAAGGCAGGAGACTGATAGGCCGATAGGATTCGGGGTCATCCTCCGATTTCAAAAGCTTATGGACCATGGAGACAATTGCTGACTTTTAGGCTGTGGAGTAATGCTCATTATGGCGTTGAAAATCGCCACTATAAAAAGTACAGCATTCAGTGGTAGCGGCTTGATTGTGCGATTGCACACAATATTATGACCTGGAGCTTTATAAGGTTTTAGACGTCGAATGACAGCCTTAACTTCATCGGCCGTGAATGGCCTCTCAGATGGATCCAACTGTGTGGGCGTGGACAGGAATCTTCCAGTTCCCGCTACCTCTTCTGGCTGTACAAGGTCTCGTGGCTGAAATCGACGGTTTAAATGTACGGAAAAAGAGTTGGCTTGCGCGGCATCAGAGCGGCACCATCTTCCATTTTCATCTCTTATTGGCAACTGTCTAATAGGATGTCTCGTGCAGTTGCGTGTGGCTTTCCATAAGCAGAACTCAGCATCCCTCTGCGTAGACATGTTTTCCAGCATATAATCAAATTGCTGTGTCTCTGATGCAGGTTCCAATTTGATTTGTCTTCTGGGTCACGAGAATGTTGGAAAATTTTACGAAGTCTTCGCTTCTCTAGAAGAAGGCGTCTCAGTTGTGCATTTAGTTTGAATGACGCATTGAAATGTAGTGGCAGGCGTTGCGTAGGGCGTTTAGCTTCAGCAGCAGCGTCATAAATCTTACGGTTGAAGAGCTCGATAGCGTCGTCAATGTCTTGTCCAGAGCTCAATTCAACTTTAGGATAACAGTTATTGTTTAGTATGGTCCTGAAGTTTTTCAAATTTGTGTTTTTACTAATGAGGCCCTCAACTTGAGGGAAACATCTGGCAGAAGTATTAAATGAGATTATTAAGGGAAGCTGATCAGTGCGATGAGACACTTGTAGTTGGCAGTGCGAAATGTGTCTGTAAAGGCCGAAGTCTAGATAAGATGGGCGCTGTGATTGTGCAGTTGGGTGTCTGGTTGGCGTGCTAGTAGCTAAGATGCTAATAGATGCTGCAAGAGCCTGATCAACCAGGGCACGTCCCCTAGAATTAGAGCGGGCGGATCCCCACACTTGATGGTGAGCATTCCAGTCTCCGCATAGTAGACATTTTCTGCCCATAGAACCAATTAGACTGTTGACTATATTGGTGGTCCAGACAGCACGAGGCGGGCAGTAAAACGCATCGATTTCGACGTTGCCCGCGACGGTAGAGACATTCGCTGAGGCAACTTGAAAGCAGTTGGTTCGTTGAGGGACAGTTAAAAAGTGCTGAATGTCTCTTCTGAATAAAATTACAGGACATCCTGTTCGAATATGGGTGAATCTGGTGAGTTTGCCGCTTAGGATAAGTAGCCGTATAACTTGGAGGATTCTGAGCCAGTCAACCACGTTTCGGACAGTAAGATAATGTGGATATCATGCAGCTGTACGAAACACTCAAGTTCTCGCATCATTTTGGATACGTTCCAACACTTCTTCTTATTGGGTGTGAAGTCATCTGGAATTACGCGCAGTGAGCAGCTCCAGAATCTGGGCTTGCATACGGGTCATCTGCTCCTGCATTGACACCAAACTTCTGATCGACTCGTTGAGAGAGTTGAAGGACATGAGCAGCGAGGGTCAGCAACGTTATTTAGCTGGGGGGTAATGTGTGGAGATTGATTGTGCGGCTGCTGATGTTTTTTATTATGAGTCGCATTAGATCGGTTGCCTGCAGCCAATTCCGCATACGTAGCTCCATTAGGTTGCACAAAAGTGGACTGATGCTGAGTAAAACGCTGGATTCTGGGTTGCCTTACGCTGATTTATTTTGGTATATTTTAGATGCGCAGGGCAGCCTTTATAATTTGCAGGGTGCTCCTGATCGCAGTTAGCACACGTTGCGAGATCCGTTATCGGGTGTATACAGTCAGCCGATTTGTGTTCATCACCACAACGTACATAGGTCGGAGTTTGACGGCAACAGCTGGAAGTGTGGCCAAAGTCTTGGCATCGACGGCACTGCTTCACATCCTGCTTTTTACGAGCCTCCTCAATTTTTACCCTTTAACCAACCAGTTTACTTATGTTTTTAAGCTCAGCTTTAATGCTGCCACAGGGCAATGTTAACAAAGAAGAGGCTCTTAGGTAATCCGGTGGAGCGGTTTATGGGGCCAATTTCTTGAGAGAGACGGCGATTTGGTTAGGGGGTGTGTCGAAATGCAGTCCCTTTATAACGATTTTGTAAGGCTTTTCTTCTTTCGGCTGGTATATGTAATATTCGACATAAAGTTTGTCAAGGTTACTTTGGATCACGTGGTAGGTGTCTCGATCCTTGGCATAGATCCGAGTAACGCTTCCCACCGTAGTTCTTGTGTCAATATTAACTGGATCGACAAAAGTATTGAGCATATTTTCAAATACTGGAAACTTTTAACTCCATGTAAAGTTATTGGTGGAGGCTCAGATTGGTTTCCGTGGAAATTAGCACTCTTAGCAGTCGGTGCAGAGTCTGAATTTGCAGCGGCGGCAGAGGATGATGCAGCGTCTGGATTTACAATGTTGGCAGTGGATGGTGCAGCGTTTGAATTGGCAGCGGCGCCAGAGGACGCAGCCGCGCCTGTTTGTTAGTATGTTTGTTAGCGGAGAAGAACATTCAACGGAGCCGACTGACATATTGTCGGCTTCGGATACATCATCCGTGTCCTCATTAGTTGCAGAAGCCAGAACACTGAAACGATTGGTAGAGTCTTTCCCAGACTTCCAGTTTGAGCCATCAATATGGCATTGCATGAGTTGTAGCTACGTTGATTTGGACGCTTAGCAGAGGGAGGATATAGTGTCTTACTGATCTTTCGCTTTACTCGTTTTGTTTGAAAGCAGCGCACATCAAAACTGTCAGTAACAGCTGAGTAATGTTGCTGCTCAGATATCATTATAGGCGCTGTTTATGTAGTGGTAGTAGTTGTGGTTAGTACATCTGGGGTCGTGTGCACAGAAGTAGTGAGTGTTGCAAAATAAGCATTTGCTTGGTTATAAGTGACAGCTGTTGCAGATAGAGATGGCTTAACAGTGACATCCAGTGCAGGGCTGCAGTTCACAGTGTTATAGCCAGGGATGAAGCAGTTATTGTTAGCTGTGCAGACTTGGACAGTGCTGCCAAAAACGTCAATAACGGCAATATAGCCTCACTTATAAAAATAGATCGAATGGCCCTTATGGGCACAATAAATATATTACAATTAGTAGAACACTAAAAACTTAATTTTGTGCCACCTTGGTGGACTTGTCCATATATATTAGTTAATTATTTACACAGTTTCACGCACACGAGTTAAGCGCACGACCTCGCAGTTCAACATGCTACTCGGCGAATATGGAGTGTATGTGAACTGAAAGAAAAACACCTGTTGCATGGTCTAAAATAAAACAATAAACAAAAACAAATAGCGTGTACAGTGTGCGTAAAGAGTAAATGTTGTGTTTCGTCTTTTCAGCCATCTGAAAGCAACAAATGACCTCCTAGAAATTGTGCACAGTGATGTGTGTG
Organism: Cacoxenus indagator; assembly: GCA_035041755.1. Classification (NCBI taxonomy): domain Eukaryota; kingdom Metazoa; phylum Arthropoda; class Insecta; order Diptera; family Drosophilidae; genus Cacoxenus; species Cacoxenus indagator. Next base: position 1,070,998 of record JAWNKX010001101.1, read on the forward strand.
TGGATCAATAAATGTAAATTCTATTGGCGGATTAAGATATTTTGTGACCATAGTGGACGGTAAATCGCGATATGTTTTTGTAGTTTTTATTAAGAAAAAATCTCAAGTTGTAACAGTGTTTAAAAACATGGCTAAGCGTCAAACCGGCAATAAGAATAAAATCTTACGTAGTAACAACGGCAAAGAATTCGTAAACAAGTAATTCGATAATTTTCTAAGTGAAAATGGTATTCTGCGACATCTGATGGTGCCATACACACCACAACAGAACGGCGTGGCTGGCAGGATGAACAGAACGCTAGTGGAAATGGCACGCAGCATGATTTTGAATGTTGCTGTCACAGAAAATATTTGGGTCGAAGCAATTTACACGGCAATTTTCATACCTCAGAAATGATCACCAACCAGGACGTTGCTGGAGTCAACACCCATTTGAACCCATTTGTAAGACTAGATAATTTAAACCAAGACATTCCAGATGCAGTTTAAGAGGAAACTAACGTTAATCCAATAGCTAGAGAAGTGTCACCGAAAGACGAAGACACAGCAGCGGATGAAAACACCGGTAAAGAAATTTGTGAAGGTGGCGTAGACAACAACAGAAAGCAACATTACTACGGATTAAGACCAAGGAAACAAAATTCAGTATGCATTTGCCAGACGGATTTTAGTTATTATTATTAACATTATTAACACACCAAGAATTATTTATCTCTGACCGCCAGGGTTCCCATTTATCTTCTAGCCTCCACGCAATGAAACACAAACGGTATGCACAACCACTTCAAACCAGGGTTGCATTTGTCTTTGACACATGGTTACAGATAAAAGCGTAACAGTTCTACAGACAGTGTCTGAAGCACTAGAGAGTAAGACGTCTACTCACTAGTGGAAGGCGATGCAAGAAGAATACAAGGTGTTAATTGAGAACGAGACATGGGAGCTCACGAACTTTCCTCCAGATCAAAAGGCCATGGGTAGCAGATAGGTGTTTACCTTGAAGAGGAGAAGAGATGGAAAAAATTAACGTTATAGGGCGAGACTGGTAGCCAAAGGTTGTAGTCAGAAGTATGGACTACACTACGAAGAAACCTTTTCGCCTGTTGTGCGTTATTCGACGATACGTATGCTATTAGCGATAGCTGCTGAATATGAGTTCCTATTCATCAGTTTTTGGGATTCCAAATCGAGAGAGATGGCACTACAGGACCTATAACGATAAACCAACAGAAAAATATGTTTCAACTTCTGCGACAATATGGCATGGAAGATTGTCGCACTTCATTAGTACCCATGATGCCGAGCTTTCAAGTCAAGTGCGACGACGATAATTGTAAACTTGTTGATGAAACAGAGTACCAATCAGTTATCGGTTCGTTGATGCACTTGGCAGTAACGAGGAGACCTGACATACAACATTTCGTCTGCGAACTGTCACAACGGAACCCCAACTATCATAGCGAACATCTAGCAGCAGCAAACCAAGTGTTGCGGTATCTTCATACAACGTCTGGAAAAAGGATCAGATACAAGAAAACAAGCGAAATAGTCCAAGGCTATGCTGATGAAGATTGGGGCGGCGATTCTGTAGATCGCAAATCATATACTGGATACGCTTTTGTACTAGGTGGAAGTGTATTCTCCTGGGAGTGCAAAAAACAATCATCTGTTGCACTTAGCAGTACTGAAGCAGAATACATGGCATTATCGCAAGCGATTCTGTAGATCGCAAATCATATACTGGAAACGCTTTTGTACTAGGTGGAAGTGTATTCTCCTGGGAGTGCAAAAAACAATCATCTGTTGCACTTAGCAGTACTGAAGCAGAATACATGGCATTATCGCAAGCATCGAAAGAAGCAGTGTATATTAGAAATTAATTTGTATAAAGGTAAAAACACAGCAGAGTAATTTAGCGATAATATTAGTTGAATGAATGACAATGAATGAGACTTCGATTTACACAGGAAAAACAGGAAAATTCGAATTAACGGGGCTATTTCCTTCGATATTAACTTTATTAGAATTGTATAACTGAATATACATAGAATATTTACATCTTACATACTATTAATTTAAAAGTAATATTAAAGAAAAATCAAGCTTTAAAATGTTTGAAATTTTTTATTGCTTGCGGTGCTGTTCACTTATTTTTTCATTTGAGTGTTTCAAACTTATTAAATAATTAAACAAATTTGTTTGTTAATAACGATTTGTTATATTTATATAATATTTTAGTTGTTATTCTTCTTAGCTTTCACAGTCCGGTGTGGACCATAGCTTCATCAACAATTTCCCTCCATTCCGCTCTATCTCTAGTCAAAGCTCTCCAGTCACCAACACTCAGCTTGTTATGGTCTACTTCGACGTCGTCTATCCATATTTTTCTTGGGCGCCCCCGTTTTCTTCCTCCAATTGGGCGTATAAATGCCTTTTTTGGCAGTCTTTCTGCTGGCATCCTCATCACGTGACCAATCCACCTAATACATTTTGCATTTATGAAACGTATAACATTTTGACCGCCGATAATGTTTTCGAGTTCATTGTTGTATCGGATTCGATACGTTCCGTCTTCTAGACGCACTGGGCTATAAATTTTGTTTAACACGTTTCTTTCGAAAGTCAATAATTGATTGGTATAATTTATTTTTAATGTCCATATTTCTGCACCGTGCGTAGGTACTGGTCGTATTAGTGTTTTATACATTTTCATTTTCTGTGCTCTTGATAGAATTTTTGAGCGAAACAACCATATGTTCGCGTAGTACGCCCTGTTCGCAGACTTTATTGTCCCGCCGATACTAATTTTTGAGTCTTTATTTTCCGATAACGTGAAGCCCAAGTATTTGAATTCAGGTACATTCTCAAAAACATAATCGCCGATTATCAATTCATTGCGAGTTATGTTTTGCGATGATCGAATCATGTATTTTGTTTTGTCTGCATTGACATTAAGTCCTAAGGCTCTTCTTCAAACTGCTTCATTTTGTGGATCAGTTGAAGATGTTTCCATCTGAATTTATCTCCTTGATAACTGTATGAAGCATTAGATTAAATATTAGGGCAGACAGAGCATCTCCTTGTTTCACTCCGGACAATACTCTGAAAGACTCAGATACTTCACCTTGAACTAGTACTTTACTGGTCGTGTTTTATAAAGTGCAGACAACTAGTTCTATTAGTTTCAATGGAATACCAAGCATTTGCATACAGAATTTTATTTGTTTTCTATCTATACTATCGAAAGCCTGCTTAAAGTCCACAAAAAGGCAGAAAAGGTCTATATTGTGTTCATAAAACTTCTCAAATATTTGGTTCACCACAAAACCTTGGTCGACAGCTGTCGCTTGTGAAACCACATTGGTACTCATCCATTATTTCTTCGGCGTAGACATTTATTCTTTGGTATATAATGTTGGTAAATACCTTATAGACAGTATTGAGTAGGGATTAACCTATATAGTTTTAGCATTCAGCCTTATGGCCTTTTTTGTATATAGGTACTATTACGCTGTTTAACCATTCATTAGGTATTTTATTTGTACGCCATATACTTGAAATTAGAGTATGCATTTCACTGTTCAGAGCCTGTCCTCCATATTTCAGTAATTCCGCAGGTATTCCATCTTCGCCACTGCTTTTACCATTTTTTAGTTTTGCTATAGCTGCTCTCACCTCTTCCAAAGTTGGTTCTTCGACATAGGTTTCAGCTGTATATATTTGGTGTTTCTCGTCATCGATATATTCATCCGTGTATCTGTTAAGTAGTTCAGAGAAGTGCTCTTTCCATCTGTCCATTATTTGCCTTCTATTACTAATTGTCGAACTATCTTTGCCCTTACATATATTGGTTCTTGGCTGGAAGGCTTTGGTTTACCTCTTTATATTCTGAAACATGGCCTTAAAATTATTTTCTGAAAAATCCTTCTCAATTTGTGCAACTTGTTGGTTCGTCAACATCTTTTTCTTCTTTCTTATGTTTCTTAGCTTATTTCCTCTTTTCTTGGTATGTTTCATAGTTTGCTCCAGTGGCTCTCTCAGTATATTTTCTTCTTGCTTCTTGTTTCATCTCATTTACTTTTCTGCAGCCTTCGTCATACCACTCATTCGTCACTGGTCTTTTCTCGCTGATCGTAACTTTTGCGATATTTATGACTACATCCTTTATTTTATTCCAGTGGTCATCAATATTCAAAACGCTTTCAACGGCAAGGGTGACATCACTTCTTATATTATTCTCTACTGTGTTTTTATATGTGCATTATTTTTATTATTGCATTCTACATTAAATTTTAATTTCTTATAACCTTTACAGTCATTTAGTTTCGATATTCGTTGGCATATTTTAGACATCACGAGATAGTGGTCTGAATCACAACAAGCACCTCTATATGAACGCACATCTAAAACTGATGTGGTATGCCTCCTATCTATAAGCACATGGTCAATTTGGTTAGCCGCATCAATGCCTGGTATTCTCCATGTCTGGAGATGAATCCGTTTATATCTATGGCTGGTGCTACTTATAAATAGACCATGTGGGGCTGCAAAGTTGCATAGGCATATTCCATTGTCATTTGTGTTATCATGTAGTGAAAATTTTCCTGCAACATCTCTGTTTATGCTTTCCTCCTTTTCAACCTTTCCATTAAAGTCGCCAATTAAAAGCGAAACGTCATGTTTACTAATTTTGCTAAATAGCTCTTCGAGGTCGTCATAAAATTTATTTTTAATATTGTCATTACTTTCATCGGTCGGTGCGATGCATTTACAATGGAAATATTTTGGAATTTCCCCTTTAGGTAGCATAATCGATCGTTGATAGGGAGAAAATTCATTAGGCTTTTCCTTGTTTTACTATCGATGTAAAAACCCGTTCCCCTTTGGCCATGGGACTCCGAATCACTGTAGAATATCGAATAAGCTTTCTTTCTTACTTCTCCGCTTTCTTTCCTCTCATTTCTTGCATTGCGCAAATATTCACTTGGTATCTCATTAACTCATCTGCTATCTCTGCCATTTTTCCCGTCTGCATCATAGTCAATATATTCCAGGTACAAATTTTCCAATCGTAGTCCTTTAAACGTTGCGTTGGTCGATGTCTAAATTCGTTTCTCATCCCAGGCTGTTGACTAGTTGCTTTAACTGGTATTAGGGCGTCAACCTAAGCACCAGCCCCTCGCAGGGCAACTTACCCCATATCATTAGTTCCCAGTAGTTCCACCAAAGTCTTCCTCTACACTGTAGAAGTCTGTTTGGTCTCCATACCAGGTTAACAGGGTCACCACTACAAGGCGATATGAGGGGATTGGAGAAAGAGGTGTGAGGCGTCCCGTCCCTCGATCCGCCATCAAGTTACACATTTTTTCCTTTATGACGCCATATTTTAGTTGTTAGATGGCCGATTTTGTTTCTTTATTCGTTATAAGTTCTTCTTCATCGTCGCCATCATCTTCATCACTCTCATTACTATGTGTTAACACACCAAATACAGCTACGTCATTGTCTACAATAGTAGAGCCTTTTCTATATCCGGATATTGAAATTGTTTTTTACGTTTTAGTTTACTGCGTGTGGATGCTTCCATAATAAATTCTTTATTCTATAGAATTGAAGTGATTGTGGATTGAGCGATTTCGAATTGTTTTGCTACCTCAATTCCTTTTGCTCCATTATTAATTGCTAAAATTATTGTGCAAGATTGATATGTGAATAAGGTGATTGATCGTTTGCTCTCGCACTCCGAATTTAACTAAACAAAAAGTAAGACAAAATCAAAATAATTAACAACAAAAACATAAAAAAGTCTGTTCTGGGCTCAGGAATGCCTGTTAAATGCAGTCCCCCGACTGCGCGCAGCACGCAAAATCAACATCATCCCCCATTAAAAAACAGCATGAGCGTACACCACGCTCTAACAGCTGTCACCACAAACAACAACAACGTATACCTTATAACATCCTCAAACTATTCAAACAACAGCAACAACAACAGTGACTCTAACCAAGCTTCACTTCCCGCTAATTTCGAGAGAGCGCCTTCATGCCCTCCCGCAATACATCAAACAGTTCCACACGCACAAAGTGAGAACAATAACGCATCTTCAACACAAACAAACACAACCTCTCGCTCTACCACTCAACTAACTGTCAGCTGTTCCATGGCTACAGGTAATATGCAGCCTCTGCCGTGGAGTGCACAATGTGCTTCACCAACGACGCCACTCTCCTCTTTTCCAACAACAACAACAAGTACAACGCAGACATCAGCTGCTATCTCACTCATTACAACAACCACAACGTCAACTTTCTCAGCTACAATGCCAGTTTGCACCCTCTCTTCGGCAACAATACTGATCAGAGAAGAGACATCAAACACGCAAGTACAAAATTAAACCAATCAAAACCCACCCCAAATCTACCTCGGCCATCTACTAAAATTCACAAATTACCACCAATATACGTATACGACATAGAACAAATTGGCGTACTAAACAAAGCTCTGAAAAACACAATACAACAAAACTACATATTAAAAACACTTAAAAACAACGAAGTACGCATACAAACAAACGACTCATCGCACTACTCGACGGTGGTCAAGATGTTTAAAGATAACTATACTAAATACTACACCTTTAATCCCAAATAGGAGAGGGAATTCAAGACTGTACTTAAGGTACATGCACTACGCCACTGATTTTGGCGAACTAGGCCACGATGTTATTAATATCCACATCCGCTATTTTTCATTGAATAATTAATAGCCAACGCGAATAATAGAGAAATATACAACATCACCACCCTTCTTTGCACCAAAGTCATATTTGAGCCACACCACAAAAGCTCGGTAGCTCAGTGCTCAAACTGCCAAAAATATGGTCATACAAGAAATGTTTGCACCAAAGACCCGATCTGTGTGAAATGTGCCGGCAAGCACAAGACTATTGACTGCAAACTATTAAGTGCAGATCAAGTTAAGTGCGCTCTTTGTGGCGGCTCACACACAGCCAACTATAAGGGATGTGAAGTGTACAAACACCTAAAAATTAAAACATTTCCCTCACTAAGAGAGAAAAACATTAAAAAAGATGACCATCAGGCAGAAGAACAACCATAAAACAAAGTTAAAATTGGATTAACGTACGCCCAAACAACAGCGAGTAACCATAAAAACTCCACAAACCAGGTACAAACTTAACAAAAAAGTAATAATAAAACAACTAGCGCAGCAACTGAGTAACATGATGAACATCATGACAGTACTATTGACAAAACTCGACAACAAAAATGGACGATAAACTACAAATAATTGCATGGAATGCCAATGGAATCAATAACCATAAACTCGAATTCAAGACATTCTTAGACAACAACCAAATTGACATGGCCCTTATATCTGAAACGCACCTAACACGTAAACATAACTTTCAGATAAATGGCTACGTTACTTATACTACAAATCAACCTGATGGAACGGGCCAAGGAGACACAGCGGTCATTATTAAAAATACACTCAAACATATAGAACTCGAAAATTATTATTTAGAGCACATACAGTCTACTAATATACAAATCACGGATTCTTTGGGACCTCTAACTATAGCAGCTGCCTATAGTGTACCTAAACACAAGATCACTTTGACACAATATAATGACTTCCTGCAAACATTTGGACCACACTTTATTGTCGGTAGAGACTTTAACGCAAAAAACACGGCTTGGGGCTCTAGAATGTCAAACAAAAAAGGTAAGAACCTACTGAGGGCTATATACACAGTAATGGCAACACACTTAAGCACTGGCGAACCAACCTTTTGCCATACTGACAAAAAAAAAAAACCTGACCTCATCGACTTCTATATAATTAAAAATATTGATATACGAAAGCTCGCAATAAAATCAAGACTAGATTTATCTTCAGACCATAGTGCGATCCAACTTGACTACCAAAACAACGTATTAACTGAACGTAAAATCAACAACATATACAATCATCGCACTGACTGGGAAACTTACAAAGATTATATTAAGCGATCACTGCCGCTAAACATTTCAATTACAACTAATAGCGATATAGAATCAGCTGTGATTCTCTTCAATGATGTAACCGAGAAATCCGCACTACATTCGACCCCTACACATACGAGCACAGACCGCAATGCTTTCACTGCGCCTGCTCTCCGAACGCTTATCAACAGAAAGAGGAAACTTAAGAAAATTTGGCAAACAACAAAGCGACAAAGGAACTGAACAAATATTTAATCGAACAAAAACGAGAACAACTAGAAATTTATCTCCAAAACTTAAACCCGAAAAGATGTTCGGACTATTCTATGTGGAAAGCGACTAAAAAATGACAAACAAAACATTTCATCAACCACAACTCAAAATGGACGACGGGACATGGGCTGGAACAGACCTTGAGAAAGCTACAACATTAGCCAATTATTACGAGAGTGTATTTGCGGAAAATGATACTACCACTGATAACTCACTACCTCCTCTGAACGGAGGTCGTTCAACTGTAGCACTAAAGAAGATCTCTACAAAAGAAATAATTGCAACTTTAAAATACGACATTAAACATAAAAAAGCCCCAGGCTACGACAAAATAAACGGACTATTACTAAGAGAATGTCCTGTGGAGGCCCTAGACTACATACGAAATCTATTTAACTCGGTATTAAGACATACATTTCACCAGTGCATTTAAAGTTGCCGAGATAATAGGTATTCCTATGCCTGGGAAAGACTACAAAGAAAGCTCATAAGCTTGCTAGCCGTGGTGTCAAAAATTTTTAAAAAACTCGTACCTGAAAGACTTTTCATTTTTCTAAGACGTAATCAAATAATACCCGACCCCCAATTTGGATTCCGACGTAATCATTTTAAATAAATGCATCAACATCCACTCTACAAAAAAACCTAAGTAAAACCCTAAAGTGGTTTCGGAAATGGAGAATAAAAATTAACAACAGCAAGACAGTCCAAGTAATTTTCCCTACTAAAATAAAATATAGATTAGTTCACCTAAACGGAAGAGATATAATAATCGGAAACGAAGCTAAGTACCTCGGAATCTACCTTGACAGCAAACTGAAATGGAAATACCATATTTTTAAAATACTAAACCGGATGAAACCCCAAATTAATGAATTGCACTGGTTGTTAAACAAATAATCGAAAGTCTAACTGAATAACAAACTAATAATACATAAAACAATCATGAAACCTATCTGGACGTACGGAGCGGAGCGCAAATATATAAATATTAATACAAAGACAACAATCGAAAATTCTACGTAAAATTACAAACGCTGACTGGTATATCACAAATTTCGACATACACAGCAACTTGCAGATTTCCACAGTGGCTGAAGAAATAACTAGTTTAAGTCGGTGATACCAAACAAAAATATGTCAACATACTAATTACGAGGTGAATACACTACCTCTGCGCGAGCTCCAGCCAAGACATAGACTTCGTCGGTCAAGGCCTGTCGACCTAATCTAAAATAAAACGTAAATCATTGTAGCAATAGTATAAGCAGGCGTTTATATGATATAATTAGCATTAGAACTACTCAATAATTATCATAACAAACAGTATTCTAAAGCCACCTGTATTTTACCTCCGCTTATATGGAGTAACCATATAAACTTTACTGTCACCCCTCTATACATTGTGCAAACTTAGTACTAAGAGTCAAAATTGTGTTGACAGGTACAAGGCGAAATAAAAAAATTAAATAAATAAATAAAGGCGACAACGAATTCCGCTTTGCATTACGAAGTATAAGAAGTTTTAGAAACGAATTACGATTTATAAGAGGTTAAATATTCATTGCGTTGCAAATAAAAATACGAATTAACGACGCTTTTTCAAGAGGCCGACACTTTGTTACGAATTATTGAGGTTTTCGATTTATCGGGTACGGGAACGAATTATCGCGATTCGACTGTATTTGTATTATATTAGTACAGTCGAAAAACTAAAAAAAATGATTTTTCTTTAATATTACTTTAGTTTTATCTTTTTATTTTCCATTTAATGAATAGTATGTAAGATATAAATATTCTATGTATATTCACTTATACAATTCTAATATATAATATCAAAGAAATAGCCCCGTTAATTCGTATTTTGCTGTTTTTAACCTCGCTAAAACGAAGTCTCGATAAATCGAAAACCCCTGTAAGTCGTAATAAATGCTATTCACTAGCAATTTCGAATTATCGGGATTCAAATGTATTAACATTGAAGAGAAGTGTTGAATATATGACAGACAATGTTAATAACATTATGCTAACCATATTAGAAGGCGGCTCTGTTGAAAAGCTTCTTCATTCAACAAGAAAGTTTTTGCACATATATAAATATTCAATAATTAGTCGACACGGCTGATCGCTTCGAGAGCTCGAAAATATATATACATATATTATTTTTTTTTTGGACTGTTGAATTTATATATGAATCACTTTGTATGCAACACAAAGCCCAACAATAATTAAAAAATCTTAAACTAAGTAATGCTTTATTTAAAAGTTTCTTTAGTGGTGAGCTAAGAAACTTTTCTTTGTTGCGTGCTGCTTCCAGGTTTATGGGGCAGGAAGGTCATCCCGACGTAGGCGCCTAGTTATGCTCGTCTGAAGGAGTGAACGAGCTTGTGGGTTAGGATGTTGCAAGAGTTTCAGGTGATCTTTTTGGTTCAATTGGGCCAGCTCAGTTTTGATTAGAGGGATGTTTAGGTCTTTGTGGATGTTCGCACTTGACATATATCAGAGAGCACCTGTTTAGTGCGAAGTATCTTTGATTGTGCTCTTTGCATGACTTCGACCTTACTTGGGCTTGCGTTCCCCCAAAGCTGGGAACCGTATGTCCAGATTGGTTTTATTGTTCTGTTATATAGTAGCACCTTTAGATCGAGGCTTAAACGAGATCGGTTTAATAGCCAATGGACTTCGCTTTTAATTTCATACAGCTTTTTTTGGCTTCTGTATGCTTCCACCATATGAGTAGTCTTTCTAAGTGAACTCCTAGATATGTGACTTCCGTGGAATGCAGGACAGTAGTATTATTAAGAATGATAGACGGACAGCCGCTCTTATTTAGGGTGAATGTCACTTGCTTACCTTTGTCCAGATTGACATTTATACGCCAATGGTCCAGCCAATCCGATAGGAGTTGCAGGTGGTCGCTTAGCACTTTTGACGCTTTTTTAGGACAGCGTTAGCGACAGGTGATTGTATTGTCATCTGCAAAGGTTGATGTCAGAAGCCGGGGGTTTGTAGGTATGTCAGCGGTGAATGAGACGTATAATATCGGACCGATATTATTACCTATGTGGTAAAATTTTTGCATCTCACCACAAATAGCCTTTGTGTGAGGTATGATTCCAGTAGTTTATGTGAGTTCTGTGGAAGCATTATTTTTATTTTGTAAATAAAGCTATCATGCCATACACGATCGAAAGCTTGAGCAACGTCAATAAATATTGCTGAACAGTATTCTCGGTGTTCAAATGCATTTCTGATTTCCATAGTAACTCGGTTTATTTGCTCGATTGTACTGTGTTTTGGTCTAAAGCCGAATTGATGTGTGGGGATAATGTTATTCCTGTTTAAATTTGGTGAGAGTTTCTTAATAAACATTTTTTCAAATACTTTCGACAATATCGGGAGCAAGCTTATAGGCCGGTATGAGGAGACCATCGATGTGTCTTTACCTACTTTCGGGATCAAGATTACTACTGACATCTTCCATGAAGCAGGAAAATAATCCACTCTAAGTATTGCGTGGAAGAGCATTGCAAGGAAATATCGCAGTTTGGTAGCTCAATAATCATCTTTGGGGTGATGAGGTCGTGCCCTGGCGCCTTTTTTGGGATTAATTCCTTCTGAATTACCGCACTTAACTCATTTGAATTAGTTTTAAGTATGCTGCTAGTATGGAATGAATTTCATGGCAGCTAGGGAAGCTGGAATCCGTTTCTAGTTTATGTTTGGTTGGAAGACGGATTTGAGATGGTTACCAAAGGTGAGGGCCTTTTCCTCATCCGATCGCGCCCAGTTTCCACTTTGGTTCCGTATGGGGCAATCAGCTACTATTGGAGAATTCATGAGGTCATGTGCTCTCCAAGCCGAATACTTACTGCTCGTTGGTGAGGTTCTCAATGACTTGACTACCATTCACGTCTTAGCCGGCGTTTTTCTGATACTAGGCGTTCAAATTCCGCGCTTGTTAATACGACACGTTTCTTGACGGCACTGTGTGCCTTGGGTGTCGTGGCAACGGCAGCACTCAGAATGGTTGAGTTAAAATGGTTTAGTGAGTTGTCAATGTCGTATTTTTTATACCTGAGCCAGTAAGTTTTCAATGAAGTAAGCATAACGGAATGTGTACATTTTGTGGGGTGCTCCAGTAGGTGATATGTGGCTGGTGAATGACTGGTCTTATGAGAGCTCGGTTTGAGTTTCCGTTAAAATCACACTTCGAGAGATGTTGCGAATTTCTGCAAAGTCGATTAAGTCGGGAATTTTCCTCAGATCTGCTGGTTAATATGTAGGACTACCCGAAAAAGCAAAGTCGAGTTTGTTGCTTGAGGTATTTTGTGAGCTCAAGCTTGTGTTTCGATACGCCATTTGCATGCCAAGAGGTTATTTTGGGCGGGAACATTTTAATTACCAAGTTTTTCTAGGATAAGTCTTTGGGTTTTAAATATCTCTTGAAGCATGTTTTGCATCATTAAAGTACTTTGAGACATCCATTGTATAATACTAGCAATCATTTGTTCAAGAGAGTTATGTGGTGTGGATGGAGTTGTTTGCGTTACACAATGCTGTAGAAGTTCACATCTCTGAGGTTGTTGGAGTGTGTTGCTTGTTATTTTCTCCGGCTTTGTGTTGGGTATTTGTTAAGGTTCAGGTCGCAACAAGGATGCATATGTTATGTTGGGGATGGTACTTTGTAATATGCTTGGTTTGTTCATAGTGGTTTGTATGTTAGCCTCAGGCCCGCTACGGGCTGTTATTTTGCGCTGATTTTCATCCGGATTTTCAGTTCCTTGAAAACTGGGCAACTGGGCAGTTGGCGCATTGTTTTGATGTAGTTTCTGTTTTGTTTACACGGCAGCTTCAGGACTCATGGAGGTCACCACAAGATACACAGACAGATGGTAGTGTGCAATACGATTTCGTATGACCGAATTCCTAAAAGTTTGTGCACTGCACAGGGTCTTCGTGCTTGTGAGGTTGCTCTATGGTGATTCTGCGATGGAGCAGTTATTTTCGGTTGTATATGGGGTGGATCTGGTTTCCCTTCGCAGCATTATTTTCAGGGAAGAGCTCGACTTTGAATATGGGTTGCTGAATTTTGTTTCTATTCTTTTAATTTCCTTCTATTATTTCTATGACCACAATCAGCCCTATGCTGTTCTTAAGTTCATATGTGTAAAAGTTTTTGTTGGCATCGCTAAGGAATTTCGAAGCTATCCTTTAATTATATTCAGTATATATTTGCAGTTTACTTTCGTGTACATTGCCTTTCATTAGCGGGACAATGTGAAAGTTTTATTGCCGATGAGTTGCGCTAGCTGGGAGACAAAATTATTTGAACTTCGTTCACGAATATAAATTGGAGGAGACTTGGTTTGCTTGACTGTTGGGACCGCTTCTTTGTCTGTGAGGTCATTATCTTCACTTAGAATGGCAAATCTATTTCCTTTTGTGCCATTGGGTTCGATTTCGTGGGTTGAGGCTGTAACGCTGTTTAATATTTTGGGTTTGTCAGCACAGCTTGGTTTTTGCGGACGGCGTTTTCGTTAAATCTCCACGTAGCGATCAATTGCAGTTTGTATTACCGAACCTTTTGATTTCGCGATCTCCTCTTTGTGTAGGAAAGTTGATGCAATAATTTTATTGGCGAATGAGTTGAGGTGAGCAGCTGAGGTTTTTTCTGGTACTGCTGTAAGACAATTAGAGTTTGAATTACCGTTTGTGGTGGATATGGGTGCTGCAAGTTTTCTCTGAGATGTGTGCAGTGTTGTTGCTAAAGTCGTTGCGGTGATCGATGATGTCGTTGAAGACGTAGTTGTTGTTGTTGCTGTTGATGCAAACGTTGTTGTAGCGGTTGTTGATGTTGCGGTGAGTGGGAGTGTTGAGATCATCGTCATAGGTGATGCACACTGCGCACTCTACGGGGTGTTGTTGTTAGTAGAGGTGCTTTCTAGAATTGCGGGAGATCAAGAACGTGTTCTTTGTTTGTTCGCAGTGCTCGTTGACGTTGTTGTTGTTGTTGCAGCTGTATTGTAGTTGAATGCCACGAGTTGAGTGGGGGGGAGAGACAGCTCGAAGGTATGGGGCTGATGTTGATTTTACGAGCTTCGAAAATAAATGACATGTATATATTGACAGGTTTTTTTGAGCTTTTAGTAACTCTCACGCACATTGTAAGCTGCATCATTTAAAAAGCTGTTGTTTACAAAAGTCTATAAAGTCCATCTTGTCAGTGAATATTTGCCAGAAGTATTTCTTATCAAATGGTTATATATATTTTTTTAGGAAAAAAATTTTATAATTCTTTAAGAAGCATTCAGAGCTACAAGCTGGCAAATATTGTGCGCTGGCGCCACGGGTCATACAAAATTTGTCTGAGCAGTTGTAATCCTTCTTATTGATGCAGCCTTTCTGTGCAGTTTGACGAGGTGCATTTGGCGTCTTCTATTCTTCCTCTTCTTTCTCGTCTTCATTTTTAATCGGCACGTCATGCTTTATGATAATGATGTGTAGTACGATTATATTCGCGATTATATTCGATGCCCTTTCGAGGCTGTAGTGAAGTATTCGATGTCTAAGCATCTAAAACGACCCTTCTTCAAAACAGCGAATGGATTTTGTAAAACTTCAAGGTCACTTAAACGCTCTGCCACTGGAGTCATCGGGCACGGCTCCAAAAGATACCCCTTCCCACCATGTAGACACGTGGTAATCGACTCAGTGTGATTCGCCACTCCGTGCTGCTGTGCCTCCGACATCTTCCATATTGCAGAGTTGTGGTAGGATGCTGGAAACTTTGCGTTCAAACATGTGAACCACAACCTGTACAAACCAGGAAAAAATAGTACGAAACCACATAATCTATTTTATGTTATTTATACTTACTACTTTACGTTCCTAATCATGAACATTGAGAGGGGCTTCCTTGTATCATTTTTTGTGGGTGCAATCATACCAATTCAGGGGGGTTCAGTCTACCGCACCAATTGTGCCTTATATAACAAACGCACTGTAAAATATGCAATTAAGAATATTCATAAATGTAAAACGTGAATGCTTCTTGTAATTGTTATTACTTACCCCTACTTCATTTCATGCTTTTTCCCAGACGTTTCAGGAAACCTCACTTCGCCTTGTTTCACAGCCCAAATCAATTTTGAAATGGCATGACCCATGTGCATAGAAATATAAAGTCGCCATGAAACGAAACTGAAATGGAATTTTTGAGGCTTCAATTGCTCTATCAATTGGTGGCACAATATTTTTGAGAAAAGATAATTTCTCTGAAAAATATTGTCCGTTATTGAAAATGGATAACTTTTTTTTTCATTAACTTAGCAGGTACGCAATGAACACACACCGATCTCACATAGAGGAGGCCCAAGTAGGATCGAAATTCGTCCAGTTACGTAGTAGACTGGGCTCGGCTGATCTTAATTGCAAATTTCTTTGGTGAACATGCGATACCAAAGTTAATGTCTACGAACAACATATTCGGCTACAGATAAAAACATCATCAGCCTCTAACATCTAAGCATGCATGATGAACTAAAGCTAAGATTCATATTAGAGTTCATAACATACAATAACAATAAAGATTCATATATGCAGGAAAAAAGTAGGTTAGAAGCTTAGTAAGTAAATTATTCAAATAAAGCTAATTAATTAAACGACGCTAATTAAGATTATTATGGGGTAAGAACTTTGAGTTTATTGAAGAGAACATTAGTTACATTATGTTAAGATAATAGCATACATTTGAAATTATCAGGAGATTTAGAGATAGTGCAAATTGTATGATGTCCAACGTAGGTAGCTGGATAAGCTTGAGGCGCAAAGCAGTAAGAATTATTTTGGAAGTGTTTCAATGCAATTGCTTTACATTCTAAACGAAGGATCCCAATTACAAGATGCATATTCCAAAATAGATCTAACTAAGGATGTGGACAGCAATTTAGTGGTATAAGATCATTAAACTCTTTAGACCAAAGTTCAATGTATCCTAACACTACTTTAGCCTTATTGACGGATGAGCAAATGTGGCTTCCAAAATGCAACTTTGGGCCCATCAGTTCCCCTAGATCGTTAAATTGTGTACCATGTTCTAGAGTGTGATCGTTGATACGATACGTTTTGTCACGTAATATCTTTGAAACATTTCTTTCACCATAATTTTCACTATTTTCAACAAATTTGGCAATAATACAACAAAGTATTTTGGCGGTCGTTTTAACAGTGCGTTAAAAGTTTTCGATATAGACTTTTGACACAACCTAATAAGGACCTGTTAAAAACTTGATAAAAATGGTATAGTTGAAAGAAAAGAGCTTTCCTAAAAGGCAATTTCTGAAAAAATTCCATTAACAAAAATTCTGAACGATTTTTAACGATAACAGTCTGTCAACTTTGATTATAGATTTTTGTGAATAGGGCGGTAATTGTGACTATAAACTGACAAGGTCTCTTCATCACTATAAATGACCTGTTGATTAACAGTGGATGATATGGAAGTAAGTAACAGAGTGTTTGAGTTATTCATGGAATAAGTGAAGCTTGCTTGGTCTTTGCAAAAGCCTAACCTTAAAAAAAACTGGTTTTCCTTTAAAAATCAAAAAAATCATTAAGCCGATATCTTTTATAGGGCAAATGTGTTGTTTAAAAAAAAAAATTTGTAAAATCGATTCAGTATATTTTACACCAAAGCGTTACATACAACTATCATATAATCAATTTTTTATAATATAGAAATAGATACAGGTGTATTCCTTTCTGATGTATTGTCTTATTTGGGCTGCGTCAAAGATTATAGTTAGTTATATAGTTATATATATATAGTTATATAGTTTTTGTTGTTGTCGGAGACCGTTGCTTGGGCCCACTTTATTTCAACAGTTTGAAATATAAAACACATTTTGCGTGCGTGAAAAAGAGCAACAAAATGCCTACACTAAATGATGTTGAAAGTGGGGGAGAGAGCAATGCAAATTAATTAAACGCTCTTAAACGGCAATAAAGTGCAATTAGAAGAATTATTACAAGCGAACTTTCAACAATATTGTATTCTTCAGACTAAAATCGAAAGGTTAAGCGCCAATGATAATGATAGAAGCGACTTTGGGGAGTTTCACATTTCAGCCAAAGCGAAACTTTGTTTACTACTCAAACGAACTCAAACTCCTAAGGCAGATCAAAGTTCATTTAATGTCACATTATATTCCGAACGCCAGAGAAATATATAACCAAAATTAAAGCTGCCTCGTGTTCGACGGAAAGTATAGTGAATATAAGAGGTTTTTTCTTTTCGTTGATTTCAAAACACTAGTCGATGATGATGTTACTATACCGGATATTGAAAAATTTAATCATTTACTCAGTTGCTTATCAGGGCCTGCATTAAACGTTATTGAAGCCTTTTAAGTCACATCTGATAATTATAAAAGAGCGTTAGATCCGTTACGAGATCGGTATGATAACAAGGTGATAATTTTCCTCAATCACATTGACTGCTTGTTGAACTTGCCAGAAATTATTAAGTCAGATCCAATTTCATTGCGTAAAATTATTGATTCAGTTACCACGGTGTACTGCTCTTTGTTGTCAACTGGAAATGAACGCGATGTTTTAAATTCAATCATTGGTCATTTACTTAAAGCAAGGTTGGATCAAGAGACAAGGGAGTACTACGATGAACGACAAGATCACGAGAAACTGCCTTTTTGAGCTCTTAGAGAGTTATTCGAAAGCACCCGACACCACACCGCGCAGCGATAAAAGGGGTCAGTCTTCAAACAGAAAGGTCAACAGTTTTGTTAGCACAGCGTCTGCGTGTGCATATTGTAAATCCACTAAACACCTTCTTGGAGGTTGTGCAAAATTTATTGCACTTCCAGTCTTTGAACGTTTAGACTTTGTCAAGTGTAACGCACACTGTATAAATTGTTTACACATTTGCCACCAACCGCATCATAGTATTCTACATAAATTTAGTCCGATTAACGCAAATTTAGCAAACAATCCTATCCAGCGTGTGACCTCGTTAAGGAACCAAAGCTGTATACAATGTATGCTGAATTCATGCATAAATAAAAGGAACTATGACACATATCTTTAGTAAACACAGTCGACTTCAGCAAACAATACTACTTTAATTCGCATCACTGCGTGTTGCGTCCCAAGAGTGAAACTACCAAAATGCGGGTGGTATTCGACGCATCGGCGAAGACAACATCGAATCGTTCATTAAACGATATTCTTTTAGTTGGTTCAACACTTCAACAGCCGTTGCTTCTAACGCTTACGGCATTCCGTTTGCACAAGTTTGCATTGATAGCAGACATTTCGTAAATTGGTTCTTTGGAGATTCAATCAAAATCAACCAATTCAATTTATGAGCTTAATAATGTTACGCACGGAATGTCATCATCGCCTTTTCTGGCAATACGATGCTTGTATCACATTGCAGAGCTGCATAGCAAAAGGTATCCAGTTGGAGCAAACGTATTAAAAGAGGATTTATATGTTGACGATTTACTTACTGGTCCTGAAACAGAAGAATTGAAGATGAAGCAGAAAGAAATTTCCTATATTCTTGGACTCCTTGGAGTAAATCTTACAAAATGGAATTCTAATCATACAGGCATCATTTCAGAAGCAACTGGCGAACTTTCGATTGACTACAGCGATGACATCACAAAGGCTTTGGGCATGTCGTGGAAACCGAAATCGGAAAAGTTTTATTTCCGCTATGAATTAGGCACTGTGCTGCTGTCTGCATTCGCTCGAATTTACGACCTGATGGGTCTTCTAAGCCCAATCATTGTTCGGAGCAAAATACTCATACAGGAAATATGGTTACAGCAGCTTGGCTAGGACGACGAGCTAGTCAACTTAAAGAAATTGTGGCTTCAATTACAAAACGACTTCGATCACATTCACAACATCGAAATCCCTCGCTACGTATGCACTACATATTCATCGGTATGTGAGGTGCATAGCTCCGCGGACACCTCACTGCGGGCATATGGTTGTTGGTTGTACGTACGAGCACTTTTAAACAAAGGGGTATATGTCAATTTATTGGTTACGAAATCAAAAGGATCTCCAATTCGAGCACAATCGCTACCTCGGCTGGAAGAGCTCGGTGAGCTGCAAGAGAACACATCCCATATGGAATGGAAATATGTACCGTCGAAGCAAAATCCTGCAGACATAATATCTCGCGGATGCAGTGCAATGGAGCTTCCATCTTCAATTTGGTTTCAGGGTCCAACGTTCCTGCTTGAAGAGTCGAAATCTTGGCCCGTAACTGACATCATTCAAACGTCGTCAGTCACAAACGAAGAGGCCCACTACTTTGAAGTGCACAGCAACCTTCACTAAGACACTCATGGAAAATATTTTCGGTGTACACAAGTTTGCATTGATAGCAACCACTTCGAAAATGTATAGACAATTTTTGATAGACAAGGTTTATCGAAGATTCCAGATGGTTCTTTGGAGATTCAATCAAAGTCAACCAATTCAAATTTATGACCTTAACACTGTTGCGTACGGAATGGCTCTTCGTCTTTTCTAGCAATTTGATGCTTGCATCGCATTGCAAAGCTGCATAGCAAAAGGTATCCAGCAAACGTGTTAGGAGGAGGATTTATATGTTGACGATTTGCTTACTGGTGCTGAAACATTAGAAGAGTTTAAGCTGAAGCAGAAGGAAATTTCTTATATTCTTGGACTCCATGGAGTAAATCTTACAAAATGAAATTCTAATCATACAGACATCATCTCAGAAGCAACTGGCGAAGTTCCGATTAACTACAGCGATGACATCATAAAGTCTTTGGGCATGTCGTGGAAACCGAAATCGGACAAGTTTTGTTTCCGCTATGACTTAGGGACAGTGGATCAACCTATGAAACGATCCGTGCTGTCTGCAGTCGCTCGTATTTACGACCTGATGGATCTTCTAAGCCTAATCATTGTTCGGAACAAAATACTCATACAGGAAATATGGTTACAGCAGCTTGGGTGGGATGACCGGCTTTAATTACAAAATGACTTCGACCACATTCACAATATCGAAATCCATCGGTTGAGCCATATTCAAAACGGATCTACTTTTGGACTCAAAAGTAGTTCATTGGCTCAAGATGCACGTTTCAACACTAAACAGTTTTGTGGCTAACAGAGTGAGTGAGCTGCAAGAGAACACATCCCAGATGGAATGGAGACATGTATCGTCGAAGCAAAATCCTGCAGACATAGTATCTCGCGGATGCAGTGCAATGGAGCTTCCATCTTCAATTTGGTTTCAGGATCCAACGTTCCTGCTTGAAGAGTCGAAATCTTGGCCCGTAACTCACATCATTCAAACATCGTCAGCCACAAACGAAGAGGCACGTCGGCCCACTACTTTGATGTGCACAGCAACCTCCACTAAGACGCTCGTGGAAAATATTTTCGGCGCTAATTCATCGTACTGGCGTATTCTGCGCATCATTTCATATATATATCGCATGTTTAACAGAAAACCAATTCAGAGATCGCTCACAGCAGGGCGAATTCTTCACGTACCGGCAAAGGAATTTGCACCTTTATTCGATTCGTTTCAGCCATCCAACATACATATTTCATCAATGAGCTGCATTACATTCGCTCAGGAAAGTCAATTCAAACCAGTTTTCAAAAACTTACTCCATTCATAGATAAGGTCGGGGTTGGCAACAAAGTGGTAGAAGTCATTAGAGTACGTGACCGTCTAATTAATGCTAATATCTCATATGAAGCTCGTTATCCAAAAGACATAGGTTTACTCAGCTATACTTGGAGCACCTACATCGCATACAACTTTCTGCTGGACTAAAGGTTTTACTGGCCCTCTTACGTCAAAAAGTTTGGGTCATCAATGCTCGAGAGATGGTCCGCAAGGTTGTTCGGAGTTGCGTCCATTGTTTTATTACAAGCCTCGCCTGATGGGTCAACTGATGGGAAATCTTCCAGCTAACCGTTTACGAGCGAGTAGGCCATTTCTCATCACCGGCATTAACTTTTGTGGTCCTTTCTTCACGTCTTACCGCATCAGAGGAAAGCAGCCGTATAAAACATATGTTGCTTTATTCGACACATCTTGAAATTGTATCGGATCTGTCCACAAATAATTTTTATTATGTCTTAAAAGGTTTGTGAGTCGACGAGGATTGCCCCAGCACATCTTCTGCGACAACGCAACGGATTTTGTAGGCGCAAACAATAAGATGAAGGCTTTCAGAGACGCCTTCTTATCGCGACATGCACTCGAGGGAGTAGTAACTTACTGTAGCCAGGCCGGATTCGACTTTAATTTCATTCCGCCTCGCGCTCCACACTTTGGCGGCTTGTGGAAGACGGCTTGGTGAAGTCCGCTAAATTACTGTTGGTGAAGAATTCTGCACAGGCCAACATGTCGTACGAGGAGCTGCAAACACTTGTGACGGAGGTTGAAGCGATTCTTAACTCACGCCCTATCACTGCACTTACGGATGACCATAGCAATGGAGAAGCACCCACGCCAGCACATCTGTTTATTGGCGATGCACTAAAGGCGGTACTCGACGAAAATGTAGAGGGCCGAAGTATCTCCTTACTAACTCGATGGCAGCAAGTAACGTACCTGAAGCACCAGTTTTGGAAGGTATGGTCATGCAACTATATTCACGAGCTGCAACAACGAACGAAGTAGTTCAATTCGCAGCCTAACGTAAACGTGGGACAATTCGTGTTGGTTCATGAAGACAACTTGCCGTCACAGAAATGGATGTTGGCAAAAGTCACAAGCAGCGGATGGCAAGGTCAGAGAAGTCGATCTACAAAAATCGACCGGGTCGTTTCGGCGGCCAATATACAAGATTGCGCCTTTACCGACAAACGATGCTGCTTGAAATGTGTTGCTTTCAACGGAGGCGGTATGTTGGGTAAGAACGCACAGGTGGGCAGGCCAAACGTTTTTCTCACTATCGTCTAGATATAAGATGGAACGGGAGAGATGAGTTAGAACGGCTGGCGTGACGAAACAAGAAGCACTTGAAAGACAAGCGTCAACGCGAGCAGAAGCGTCATAATTTCGAATTGAATTAAATAAAATTTTTTTTATTTTTTTTTTATTTCCCATATGTCGTGTACATATGTCTTTATTTTTTATTAAGACTATTAGTACATGGTTTAAACGTTATTTTAGGGTTGTAACTAATTTATGTGAGCAGATCACAAAAGTTTTTTATTTTTGTAAGGATGTAGGGGAAAAAAATCAAAATAGTAACAAAAATAATATGCATTTAAATTAAATTAATACAATTATAGAGCAAAATATAGTAAAGAAAACATAAATGTAATAAGAATATAAAATACAAAAATAAACTCATTAAACAAAAACAAAGAAAAAAAGAAAGAGGTATTGAGATATATATATATATAGCTTCGAATTTATTCAACCAGATCCACTGGCCTTGTCCTCTGTAACCTGCGTCTGCATTGTAGTTCCTGTATTGGCAGTAGGTTGACACCAGCATTTGGGTGTTGGGTAAGCTTGGTCTGGTAGATTCGACTTATTTTTGTAATCTCCTCTGTTACTGTTGGAATATTAAGATCACGATGCAGATCATTGTTAGTTATATACCACCCAGCCTTGGTGATCATTCGAATGATTTTTGATTGTTGTCTTTGTATTATGTCTGTATTTGATTTTTTGGCCGTTCCCCAAATTTGTGCTCCGTACGTCCAAGTTGGTCTTATAATGGCTTTGTAGATCAGTATTTTGTTTTCTAATGTTAACTTTGATTTGAGCAGCCAATATAATTGACTAATCCTCAGCTTGATTTGATCCCGTTTTTTAAGTATATGGTATTTCCAGTTGAGTTTGTTGTCAATATATAATCCTAGGTATTTGACTACATTTTCAATTTTTACGTCAGCTCCGTCAATCGTTATACGAGGTGGTGTGAATTTAGTTTTAGTTGTATATATAACATGTACTGTTTTGGTATTATTTACTTTTATTTGCCACTTTTCAAACCACCTTAGGGTAGTATCCAGATGCTGTTGTAGTTTGGATGTTGCTATGTTTACTTGTCTATGTGCGCTAAGTATTATAGTGTCATCAGCAAATGTGGCTATCATTGAAGCGTCGTCATTTGGTGATGGTATGTCCGCTGTAAAGATAGTGTATAATAACGGTCCTAGTACACTTCCTTGTGGTACGCCTGTTTTGATTTTTCTTAATGTGGAATATTCATCTGAGTACTTAACGAAAACATGTCTTTCTGTGATATAGTGTACTAATATCTGTAGTACGTTATGCGGGAATATATTGCGCAATTTTCTGATTAGTCCTTTGTGCCAAACTTTGTCGAATGCCTTTTCTACATCTAGAAAAACTCCTATACAGAACTTTTTGTTGTCAAGATCGTTTAAAATTTTATGAGTCACACGATGGATTTGTTGTATGGTCGAGTGTTTTCGTCGAAAGCCAAATTGGTGGTCAGGTATTATATGTTTGCGTTCTATAATAGGTAACAGTCGCTGGCACAGGAGCTTCTCGAATATTCTTGACAGCACTGGAAGTAAGCTAATTGGTCTTAAAATTTTTCCGTCAATTTTGTCATACCCGGGTGCTTTTTTGAGCTTTATGTCGTGTTGTATACATTTGAGTATTTCATTTGTGCATATTTTTTTTAGGCGAGTTGGCTGGGGAGTGACTGTCGAGTTTATATGACAGTCATCTTCGTTGATAGTTTCATCAGCAAATATTTTTTCATAATAATTCGCTAGAACTGTCGCCTTGTCTAGGTTCGTTACTGCCCATGATCCATTGTCCATTTTTATAGGTGCCTGGTGTATTGTTTTATTTGTCAGTTTTTTTGTAGCTTTCCACAGGGAGTAGTCGGTAAAGCTTGTCGGAGTTAGCCTCTGTAAATACTTCGTGAATTCATAATTTTTCTGATTTTGGAGATATTTTTTAATTTCTTTAGTTGCCTTGTTATATTTATTTTTCGCATCGGGGGATCTGCAAATGGTTCATAACATTTTTTCAGTTTTCGTTTTGTGCATATCAATTTGCGAAGCGTAGGGGGTGTGTATCGCTTTGCATGGTGTATTATCTTGTCCGGAGTTGCTTGCAATACTGCCTTCTCAATGGTATCGTTTAGTTGGACTATAGCTGATTCTACGTTGTCGGGTGATCTCAGTGGAATGCTTGTATTTAAGTTTGTGTTAATGTAGTCTCGATAGGTATCCCAGTCAGTTTTGTTGTTGTGCCATAGTTTGGACTTGGTTGTGTTCACTTCAGTTGAATTAAGTTCGAGTAGTATAGGTGTATGGTCTGACGATAGTTCCAGTCTTGATGTTATGACACATTTATTTAAGTCTATGTCTTTGAGTATATAAAAGTCAATGAGGTCTGGCTTTTTATTTTTGTCTGTTGGCCAATACGTGGGTTCGCCAGTACTAAGATGTTTAGCTTTTGCTAACAGCAGTGCACCCTGTAGGTTTTTACCTTTCTTGTTTGATATTCTGGAGCCCCAGTCTGTATGCTTCGCATTGTAGTCGCCTGCAGCTATAAAACGGTGTCCGAGAGTTTTTAAGAAGTCAAGGTATTGCGACTGCGAGATATTGTGCTTTGGTGGGCTGTACACGGCTGTTATTCTTAGTGGTCCGGATGAGTCGAAGATTTGTATGCTTGTCGACTGGATATAGGTTTCTTGGAATGGAAGCAGTACGTTATGTTTAATGTTTTGTTTAATAATGATAGCAGTCCCACCGTGTCCTGTACCGTCGGGATGGCATGTGTGGTACATCTTGTATCCACTTATGTTCATGTGCTGGCTACTTGTATAGTGTGTTTCCGATATCAAAGTAATGTCAATGTAGTTGTTGTGTAGAAAAAGCTGTAATTCATTCAGGTGATTTTTTAATCCGTTTGCATTCCAAGTTAAAATTTTTATTTTAGTGTCTATTCTTGTTGTCGAGTTTTGTCAATAGTACTGTTATGATGTTCATCATATTACTCATTTGTTGCGCTAGTTGTTTTATTATATCTTTTATTTCCGCTAAATCTTTTGAAAATTCGGTCTTATTTTATGTGTTTTCACTAGTCTCGTTTTTGTTGGATTCGTTTTTGTTGCTTTCGTTTTTGTTGTGTTCCTCATCTTTTTGTTGAGGTTGTAACTGATTTGTGGGGTTTTTACGGTTACTGGCTGCTGTTTGGGCGTACGTTATTCCAATTTTGACTTTGTTTGATGTCTGTTCTACTACCTAATGGTCATCTTTTTTATCATCTTTCTCTTTTAGTGAGGGAAATCTTTTAATTTTTAGATGTTTGTATACGTCACATCCCTTATAGTTGGCTGTGTGTGAGCCGCCACAAAGAGCGCATTTAATTTGATCTGCACTTATTAGTTTGCAGTCAATAGTTTTGTGCTTGCCGGCATATTTCACGCAGATCGGGTCTTTGGTGCAGAAATTTCGTGTATGACCATATTTTTGGCAGTTTGAGCACTGAGCTATCGTGCGTTTGTGGTGTGGTGGCTCAAATATGACTTTGGTACATAGGAGTGTTGTAATGTTAAAGATTTCTCTATTATTTGCTTTGGCTTTTAGTTCAATGAAAAATAGCGGCAGTGGTTTCTTTGTCAGTTTTTGTTGTACGTTGTGTATATTAATAACGTCGTGGCCTAATTCCGATAGCTCGTTCTTAAGTTCGTCAATGTCAGTGGCGTAGTGCATATTCCTAAGTACTGTTTTGAATCCCCGATCCTCTTTCGGCTTAAAGGTGTAGTATTTAGTTTTGTTTTCCCTGAGCATCTTAACCACCGCCGAGTAGTTCGACGAGTCATTTGTCTGTACGCATATTTCGTTGTTTTTAAGTGTTTTTAAAATGTAGTTTTGTTGTATTATGTTTTTCAGAGCTTTGTTTAGTACTTTAATTTGTTCTACGTCCTGTACGTATATTGGTGGTGGCTTGTGAATTTTAGTAGGTGGTCGAGGTTGATTTGGAGCATTAGAATTTGCTTCTGTACCAATTACCAATTAACCAATTACCAATTAACTTACATCATCAAATTATTATTTAAATAAAGAATCTACAAAACATTTTTGGCGACCGTGACAGGACGCTTCTGACTGGTGGAGGCACTCGAAACGTAAGACGGATTTGGTCATAGAGAAATCCAATGCAGGCGGCTTTTGAAGAGGGCTTAGATACGCAAAAGAATCACCAAGGGTCCAATTTTCGACGGTGAAACCATCATGTCTATTGGCAAGTACCACTGAGTAAGTACAATTTCGACTCATTTGTGTGAAGGTGTAGTGTAGATTTTGCAAACTAATAAATGTAAAAAGAAAGAAAACGCAATAGTAAATAAAAATTACAAATAGTAAGGTTAAAAAATAACAATGAATAATATTCGCTAATCCAAATGATAAACCAAAAAAGTATAAAAAAACCACAAAATTTTAAAAAAAATGTGTACAGTGAAACCAAAACCGTTAGTGTTAAGAAATGAGTGGCAGATGATGTTGACGACTTGAGAATGTCAAAGATATTCAAATAATAAATTGTGTGCCTAAGTGACCTTGATCTCGGCGTGTTTTTGTTGTTGAAGGAACGTTATCGCAAGAAGACCGTTGGTCCTATCACACATTTCCTTTCACCTACTCCGTTGCTTAGCGCAAACCAACGTTGTTATAGTTATTGTTGTTGTCGGAGACCGTTGCTTGGGTCCACTTAATTTCAACAGTTTGAAATATAAAACACAGTTTGCGTGCGTGAAAAAGAGCAACAAACTGCCAACAATAAGTGATGTTGAAAGTGGGGGAGAGAGCAATGCCAATAAATTAAACGGTCTTAAACGGCAAAGAAGTGCAATGAAGAGAAGCATAGGAAGTTTGAATAAGAGAACTGAAAGCGATGGAAGTAAGACTGATGCAACTACAATTGAATGCCGGTTAGAATTATTAGAAGCGAACTTTCAAGAATATTGTATTCTTCGGACTGAAATCGAAAGGTTAAGCGCCGATGATAAGGATAGAAGCGACTTTGAGGAGTTTTACATTTCAGCCGAAGCGAAACTTCGTTCACTACTCAAACGAACTCAAACTCCTAAGGCAGATCAAAGTTCATTTAATGTCACATTATATTCCGAACGCCAGAGAAATATATAACCAAAATTAAAGCTGCCTCGTTTCGACGAAAAGTATAGTTAATATAAGAGGTTTTTCTTTTCGTTAGTTTCAAAACACTAGTCGATGATGATGTTACTATACCGGATATTGAAAAATTTAATCATTTACTCAGTTGCTTATCAGGGCCTGCATTAAACGTTATTGAAGCCTTTTAAGTCACATCTGATAATTATAAAAGAGCGTTAGATCCGTTACGAGATCGGTATGATAACAAGGTGATAATTTTCCTGAATCACATTGACTCCTTGTTGAACTTGCCAGAAATGATTAAGTCAGATCCAACTTCATTGCGTACAATTATTGATTCAGTTGCCGCCGTGTACTGCTCTCTGTTGTCAATTGGAAATGACCGCGATGTTTTAAATTCAATAATTGTTCATCTAGTTAAGGCAAGGTTAGATCAAGAGTCAAGGGAGTACTACGATGAACGACAAGATTACGAGAAACTGCCTACTTGGGTCGAATGCTATAAGGTATTAGATCGTCGGTGTTTATTTCTAGAAAGTCAGTCAAAAGCACCCGGTACCACACTGCCCAGCATTAAAAAGTGGCAGTTGTCAAACAGAAAGATCAACAGCTTTGTTAGCACAGCGTCTGCATGTCCATATTGTAAATCCACTGAACACCATCTTGGAGGTTGTGCAAAATTTATTACCCTTTCAGTCTTTGAACGTTTTGACTTTATCAAGCGTAACGCACACTGCATAAATTGTTTACAGAAAGGCCATATCGTATCAAAATGTCAGTCAAAGTCTGTATGCCGCATTTGCCACCAACCGCATCATAGTATTCTACATAAATTTAGTCCGGTTAACGCAAATTTGGCAAACACGCCTATCCAGCGATCGTTGACAGACGAGCAGCCCAGCTCTTCAACTTACCCAGTTGTTTCGCTACTTACACGCTGCCCAAAACGAACACTCATCCCGACTGCAGTAATACACATAGCCGATGTGTATGGAAATCTATAGCCGGTAAGGGCTATTTTAGATTCTTTCTCCGAAATTAACTTCATCAAGGAAGAGACAGCCAAACGTCTGCAGTTAAAATTGAATCGCGCAGCTCATGACGTAGCTGGCATAGGAAGAATTCGTGCACCAATGAAACACGGTGTGGTAGCTACAATCAAATCAAGAATAGGCCAATTTCAACGCACCACGCATTTTTAGTTACGAAATCAATCACTTCGCAACAGCCAAGTGAGCCGATTATTACCACTGATTGGAATATTCCAAATTCAATTGTTTTTGCTAGTCCCGAGTGTTTCAAACCTCATAAAATAGATTTGTTGCTCAGTGCCGAAATATTCTTTGATTTATTGGGTGAAGGTAAAATATCGCTTGGCACCGGTTTACCGTGTCTTTTCAATACACAACTTGGATGGATCGTTGGTGGCAATTACCACATAAACAGTCATCAGCGACCATTAACATGCAATCTAGCTCTCGAATCACGACCGGACACGGTGGGCGATCTTTTGAATACATTTTGGGAAATCGAAGAAGGATTTCCGAAAGTTGCATCTCTGAATCCTAATGAACAGCGATGTGAGGAGTTGTTTGCCTCTCATATCAACAGTCAACCCGATGAACTTTTATGTGTGAGACTTCCTTTCGCAGAGCCAACTGATGTTTTAGGATCATCATTCGAAATGGCTAAACGACGCTATTTGGCCATAGAACGGCGTTTGGTTAAGGAACCAAGGCTGTATACAATGTATGCTGAATTCATGCATGAATATAAGGAACTAGGACACATGTCTTTAGTAAACACAGTCGACTTCAGCAAACCATACTGCGTTATTCCACATCACTGCGTGTTGCGTGCCCAGAGGGACCAAACTACGGGTGGTATTCGACGCGTCGGCAAAGACAACATTGAATCGTTCATTAAACGATATTGTTTTAGTTGGTACAACACTTCATCAGCCGTTGCTTCTAACACTCACGGCGGTTCGGTTACACAAGTTTGCATTGATAGCAACCATTTCGAAAATGTATAGACAATTTTTGATAGACAAGGTTTATCGAAGATTCCAGATGGTTCTTTGGAGATTCAATCAAAGTCAACCAATTCAAATTTATGACCTTAACACTGTTGCGTACGGAATGGCTCTTCGTCTTTTCTAGCAATTCGATGCTTGCATCGCATTGCAAAGCTGCATAGCTAAAGGTATCCAGCAAACGTGTTAGGAGGAGGATTTATATGTTGACGATTTGCTTACTGGTGCTGAAACATTAGAAGAGTTTAAGCTGAAGCAGAAGGAAATTTCTTATATTCTTGGACTCCATGGAGTAAATCTTACAAAATGAAATTCTAATCATACAGACATCATCTCAGAAGCAACTGGCGAAGTTCCGATTAACTACAGCGATGACATCATAAAGTTTTTGGGCATGTCGTGGAAACCGAAATCGGACAAGTTTTGTTTCCGCTATGACTTAGGGACAGTGGATCAACCTATGAAACGATCCGTGCTGTCTGCAGTCGCTCGTATTTACGACCTGATGGATCTTCTAAGCCTAATCATTGTTCGGAACAAAATACTCATACAGGAAATATGGTTACAGCAGCTTGGGTGGGACGACCGGCTTTAATTACAAAATGACTTCGACCACATTCACAATATCGAAATCCATCGGTTGAGCCATATTCAAAACGGATCTACTTTTGGACTCAAAAGTAGTTCATTGGCTCAAGATGCACGTTTCAACACTAAACAGTTTTGTGGCTAACAGAGTGAGTGAGCTGCAAGAGAACACATCCCAGATGGAATGGAGACATGTATCGTCGAAGCAAAATCCTGCAGACATAGTATCTCGCGGATGCAGTGCAATGGAGCTTCCATCTTCAATTTGGTTTCAGGATCCAACGTTCCTGCTTGAAGAGTCGAAATCTTGGCTCGTAACTCACATCATTCAAACATCGTCAGCCACAAACGAAGAGGCACGTCGGCCCACTACTTTGATGTGCACAGCAACCTCCACTAAGACGCTCGTGGAAAATATTTTCGGCGCTAATTCATCGTACTGGCGTATTCTGCGCATCATTTCATATATATATCGCATGTTTAACAGAAAACCAATTCAGAGATCGCTCATAGCAGGGCGAATTCTTCACGTACCGGCAAAGGAATTTGCACCTTTATTCGATTCGTTTCAGCCATCCAACATACATATTTCATCAATGAGCTGCATTACATTCGCTCAGGCAAGTCAATTCAAACCAGTTTTCAAAAACTTACTCCATTCATAGATAAGGTCGGGGTTGGCAACAAAGTGGTAGAAGTCATTAGAGTACGTGACCGTCTAATTAATGCTAATATCTCATATGAAGCTCGTTATCCAAAAGACATAGGTTTACTCAGCTATACTTGGAGCACCTACATCGCATTCAACTTTCTGCTGGACTAAAGGTTTTACTGGCCCTCTTACGTCAAAAAGTTTGGGTCATCAATGCTCGAGAGATGGTCCGCAAGGTTGTTCGGAGTTGCGTCCATTGTTTTCATTACAAGCCTCGCCTGATGGGTCAACTGATGGGAAATCTTCCAGCTAACCGTTTACGAGCGAGTAGGCCATTTCTCATCACCGGCATTAACTTTTGTGGTCCTTTCTTCACGTCTTACCGCATCAGAGGAAAGCAGCCGTATAAAACATATGTTGCTTTATTCGACACATCTTGAAATTGTATCGGATCTGTCCACAAATAATTTTTATTATGTCTTAAAAGGTTTGTGAGTCGACGAAGATTGCCCCAGCACATCTTCTGCGACAACGCAACGGATTTTGTAGGCGCAAACAATAAGATGAAGGCTTTCAGAGACGCCTTCTTATCGCGACATGCACTCGAGGGAGTAGTAACTTACTGTAGCCAGGCCGATTCGACTTTAATTTCATTCCGCCTCGCGCTCCACACTTTGGCGGCTTGTGGAAGACAGCTTGGTGAAGTCCGCTAAATTACTGTTGGTGAAGAATTCTGCACAGGCCAACATGTCGTACGAGGAGCTGCAAACACTTGTGACGGAGGTTGAAGCGATTCTTAACTCTCGCCCTATCACTGCACTTACGGATGACCATAGCAATGGAGAAGCACCCACGCCAGCACATCTGTTTATTGGCGATGACGAAAATGTAGAGGGCCGAAGTATCTCCTTACTAACTCGATGGCAGCAAGTAACGTACCTGAAGCACCAGTTTTGGAAGGTATGGTCATGCAACTATATTCCCGAGCTGCAACAACGAACGAAGTAGTTCAATTCGCAGCCTAACGTAAAGGTGGGACAATTCGTGTTGGTTCATGAAGACAACTTGCCGTCACAGAAATGGATGTTGGCAAAAGTCACAAGCAGCGGATGGCAAGGTCAGAGAAGTCGATCTACAAAAATCGACCGGGTCGTTTCGACGGCCAATACACAAGATTGCGCCTTTACCGACAAACGATGCTGCTTGAAATGTGTTGCTTTCAACGGAGGCGGTATGTTGGGTAAGAACGCACAGGTGGGCAGGCCAAACGTTTTTCTCACCATCGTCCAGATATGAGATGGAAAGGGAGAGATGGGATAGAACGGCTGGCTTGACGAACAAGAAGTACTAGGAAGACAAGCGCAACGCCAGCAGAAACTTCACAATTTCGAGTTAATTTAACTTAAACATCAAATTGTTATTTAAATGTTCTGATTTACATACTTGTTAAAAAAAATTATCACTGAAACAATAAATATCCACGTTAATGTGTATTTTATTTAAACAATAAAGAACCTACAAAACATTATTGTTTACTCCCATCTGCACTGCTGGTCGCTCTGACATAAGTGACCACTATCATCACAAAACATAGCCTTCCTAGCATTGCCAACATACCAGGCTCTTCTAACAAAGCCTCAGCTCTTGGAGCGGTTTTCACCGCCTCCATCAAGTAACCGTAAAAAAATTCAAATCGATTCGCACCACTTAGTAGCGATTCTGACTCTTCTGAAATGGAGCTTTCTGTTGAAGAAGTGTGTACCAAGTGTGTACCGATATATCTAAGAAGTTTCACCAACTCCTAGGTGAGCAGCAGAAGCAACCTCAGCAACAACAAGAAGCAGTCTCACTACACATTCAACCTCACTCCGAGCCACAACCTATTCAACATCAAATCGCATTCACTCACCCAGTTGACAACAATGGATCGAATTATCATCAGTATCTCTCGCCCAGAAAAAAAAATACCCAATCATTCTGAACTCCTGATCAGGCCGTCCAACTCTCGGTT
Source organism: Cacoxenus indagator (assembly GCA_035041755.1). Lineage (NCBI taxonomy): Eukaryota > Metazoa > Arthropoda > Insecta > Diptera > Drosophilidae > Cacoxenus > Cacoxenus indagator. Next base: position 1,103,736 of record JAWNKX010001101.1, read on the forward strand.
GTAGTCTCTCGCCTGGACAGTCTCAACGAGAAATTTGATCGCCTGATTGAGATGAAGACCAAGATGATGGAGATGATATGCTCGCCGACATATTCTGTAAACAATCACCAGACTACACATGAACCTCGCCATATGGAACGGCGTTCTTAATCACAGAAATGAGTTAGAATAGTTCAAGGCGGTCAACTCTATTGACGTCATATTCAATCCCGAAACGCATTTTTTCATTAGAAAGTTTTTCAAAATTCAGGGATATAGAATTTATAACGCTAAACATCCGGATGATAACCGTATGCGAGGTGGGGCCGAGTTACTCATCCGATCGTCCCTACTCCACCACCCGGTGGAAAGCAACCGGACTGATTCCATTCAAAGTGTCTCTTTCAGAATCCATACAACTCAAGGTAACGTGCAACGATGCAGCCATTTATTGTCCTCCAGGACCACAGATTTTCGAGCAGCAGTTCACCACCTTCTTCAATCAACTCGGACCCAAATTATTAGTCGGCGGGGATTGGAACGCCTAACATCGACTATGGGGTTCCAGACTCGGCACCCCAAGAGGCAATCAACTTCAGAAGAGCTTAATCAACTCGTACGATTCCTCAAGGTCGCCTACGTTGTAGACTGTGCTGTCTAAAATGGCATTCATCCAACAGCTCTGACCATTGCTGAGTCATCTGACCTTAGCTCAGACCACATCCCACTATTAATTAAAGTTGGCTTGACTCCAGATAGCATCGTACGCTGGTCCAGGCTGCCCTCGTCACGCTAACATAACAGCCTTTCATCAGCGTCTAAACGGACGGATCAACTGTTGACCTGTTCACCAACAACATTAGTGAGTCCGCTGAACTAGCCCCTATATACCGATTCCCCTTTTCTCCCAACCCATCTCAGACTCTTTTAAAACCAGAGGTTCTGGAGTTGGCAGGCTACGACGTCGCTATATGAGATCACGGAACGAATTTGACAAGGCTGCATGAAGGAGAGCTGCCCAAGAACTGAGGCATTTAATGCAAGCTGTGCTATCGGAACATTTTAACAATCTGTTGGCTAATGCGGATCCAATGAAAAAGTCTGGCTTCAATCTATGGCGTGCCACCAAGTGCATCAAACAACAGCCTCACAGACATGCTCCAATCCGTGGGCCTCTAAACCAGTGGCTGCGTAGGGAGATCGAGGCGGCAGAAGCATTGCTAATGAGTTGGAGAGCCGCTTCACGCCTTTTAGCCTGGCTGACCCTGCGGATGTTGAGGCAACAGCTGAAGTCTTATCGATATGTATCTTAGACCACAGTCTAACAAAGCATGTCACCCCTGAAGAGGTTATGACTCAAATTTAGAAACTGAAATCCAAGAAGAGCCCCGGACATGGCCGTATCGATAACAAGGTGGTGAAAGCCCTCCCTTGGAAGGAAGTGTTGTTCCTGACGTTGCTGTTCAACAGCATGCTGTGGATCTGCAATTTTCCCCCCAGTAGAAGTGCGCAACGATATCCATGATACATAAACCCGGTACTCCGGAGAACCTCGTCACATCATATATGCCGACAAGCTGCTCCGATCATTCTCCAAAATATTCGAAGGAATATTTTTGAGTAGATTGTTGGTAGTACCAGGCGTTCAAGAAGTCATTCCTGATCACCAATTCGGATTTAGATCGTTGCACGGCACGCCGGAACAACTGCTTCGAGTCGATCGGCACATACTTACTGCATTTGAAACGAAACAATATTTCTATGCAGTTTTCTTAGATGTCTGCATTTCAACAATGTGGGAATGTGCTGATCAGGCATATTCCACGTTGTGTTGCCTGTGTTTGAATACACTGAAAAATATTCTGTGCATATACATACTATAACTCTTTTTATTAAGACTATTAGTACATAGTTTAAACGTTATTTTAGGGTTATAGCTAACTTATGTGAGCAGATCACAAAAGTTTTTAATTTTTGTAAAGATGTAGGTGAAGAAACCAAAATAGTAACAAATTTAATAATATAAATTTGAATTAAATGAATACAATTATAGAACAAAATAAAGTAAAATAAACATAAATGAAATAAAATATAAAATACAAAAATAAACAACATTAAACAGAAAAGATAATTAAATTAATACAATTATAGAACAAAATAAAGTAAAATAAACATAAATGAAATAAAATACAAAATATAAAATTAAACAACATTAAACAGAACAGAAAAAGAAACAGGTATTGATATATGTGTTGTATCTAGCTTCGAATTTACTGGCCTTGTCCTCTGTAACCTGCGTCTGCGTTGAAGCTCCTGTATTGGTAGTAGGTTGACACCAACATTTGAGTGTTGGGTAGGCTTCGTCTGGTAGATACGACTTATTTATGTAATCTCCTCTATCACTGTTGGAATATTAAGATTACGATGCAGATCATCGTTAGTTATATACCACCCAGCCTTGGTGTTCATTCGAATGATTTTTGATTGTTGTCTTTGTATTATGTCTGTTTTTGATTTTTTGGCCGTTCCCCAAATTTGTGCTCCGTACGTCCAGATTGGTCTTATAATGGCTTTGTAGATCAGTATTTTGTTTTCTAATGTTAATTTTGATTTGAGCAGCCAATATAATTGACTAATCCTCAGCTTTATTTGATCCCGTTTTTTAGGAATATGGTATTTCCAGTTGAGTTTGTTCTCAATATATAATCCTAGGTATTTGACTTCATTTTCAATTTTTATGTCATCTCCGTCAATCGTTATACGAGGTGGTGTGAATTTAGTTTTAGTTTTGGTGTTATTTACTTTTATTTTCCACTTTTCAAACCACTTTAGGGGTAGTATCCAGATGCTGTTGCAGTTTGGATGTTGCTGTGTTTACTATGTGCGCTAAGTATTATAGTGTCATCAGCAAATGTGGCTATCATTGAAGCGTCGTCATTTGGTGATGGTATGTCCGCTGTAAAGATAGTGTATAATAACGGTCCTAGTACACTTCCTTGTGGTACGCCTGTTTTGATTTTTCTTAATGTGGAATATTCATGTGAGTACTTAACGAAAAAATGTCTTTCTGTGATATAGTATACTAATATCTGTAGTACGTTATGCGGGAATATATTGCGAAATTTACTGATTAGTCCTTTGTGCCAAACTTTGTCGAATGCCTTTCCTACATCTAGAAAAACTCCTATATGTTTGCGTTCTATAATAGGGAACAGTCGCTGGCACAGGAGCTTCTCGAATATTTTTGACAGCACTGGAAGTAAGCTAATTGGTCTATATGATGCTGGATTATATACGTCTTTACCAGGTTTTGGAATTGCAATGACTTCAGCCACTTTCCATACTTTAGTAAAGTAATTTAATCTAATTATCGCGTTGAAAATATTGCGTATGTGTACCACTGCTTGAAGTGGTAGCTCCCTTAAAAGTTTTCCGTCAATTTTCATATCCGGGTGCTTTTTTGGGCTTTATGTCGTGCTGTATACATTTGAGTATTTCATTCAAAGAGTATTAATCCATATAGAGTTCCCATTTCTCTCACGAGCTTTTGGAGCTTTTTCCAAATCTTAAGAAGACATTGGATTATGTTATTTGTCTGCTATTAACATCAAAGTAGCAGCGCAGGTCGCTGTGTAACGAAACGCGCTCGGGGCCTGACAAGCGAAGATTGACTTTTGGGCTACGATGTGAAGTGGGGCGCGTGCGGGAATAAAAATTCCTCTTTTTTGCTACGATCACGCAACAACAAAGTCTAGACCATTTGTTTTTTTCTTCATTGACGATCGAGGAAAGAACACAACACAAAGTAAGGGTGACGAAATTTGCTTTGCGCGACTGAGACTCGAACTTCGCGGACTGTGCGTATTGCTCGTACAGTCAACTGCCAAATCTTGAATCACCATAATGCATAACAAAATTTCAAATTATGGGGATCTTCCAGTTATGGAAGACATATTATATTGATTTTTCACGATAAACGTACTCAATTCGAGTCATGGAGATATTTGGCTTATAAAAGTTGGACCTATGGAAATTCGACGGTAGTTAGAAATTTCACTTGGGTTTCTTTGGCTTTTCAATAAATGCGCATTCACTGTACTTGCTCTTGAAATGGATTTCGTTTTCTGCCACAACCCAAAATTGTCTTCAAGAAGTTGAAGTCAAAAATCAAAACTTGCCATTGGGTGGGTGATCTTGTTGTGTAGGTGTGGTACGTTTATGGGATTGTGTTGGTTTTTATTGTCTCCCTTGCGTGCGATATGTGATAAGTTTGAGTGTGTTGTGTAAGTATAATGCGTGTATAAGGTTGTGTTGGTCTTCTTTTTCGACCTTGCGTGCAAAGTGTGATAATTTTGAGTGTGTTGTGTAGCTATAGTGCGTGTATAAGATTGGATTGGTTTCTTATTGTATCACCCGGAATATTTTTGTACGATTTTGATTTGTGATCATGCCTACTTTTTTTGCTGGCCGCCTGGTATTTTCATTTCGTTCATATAAATTAATATAGGCAAAATACAAGGCAGCCATGGCTAGATTTCTTCGTTTGTTAAAGAACGATTTCATAAATTAAAGAAAACTCCACACAATTTGCCTAATATTCTCGAACACCTTGCAAATAAAAATCTTTGAACAAAAAAATCAAAGAGAGACGTGTCTCTGATTTTTGTTTTTATTATGTCTTTCTTGTGTTTTTATAATTTTCTTATCATTCAATATTTTCCCCTTTTACGGCAGTCCGTCCATTTGCTTGTTTACCTTAAGCAAACCAACAGAATATTTTACCCCACATGGTTGAACAGACAAGAAATGTGTACAACTGCTTAAAATTTAACATAAGCCAATCGTTTCTTAAAAGTCTCTCCGGCCATTTTTTTAAGGGAGAAATGGGAACTCTATATGAATAAGTTCTCTCTGATTTCATTTGTGCATGTTTTTTTAAGGCGCGTTGGCCTTTTTATTTGAATGGATTTTTAGGAATCCATAATTTTTTAGGACTGCTTATGGGCTACATAACTGGTCACCACCGCCTAAATTACCATCTGCACAATCTGGGTTTGTCATCCTCCCCTGAGTGTAGGCTCTTTTTAGAAGACGCAGAAACAAGTCTTCACCTCCTGTGCGAGTGTCCTGCGGTGACCAGACTTTGCCTAAACTTCTTGGAACAAGACACTGTGTCACCTGTTCTGATCAGGAACTCTTCGACGAAGTACTTTATAGCCTTTATTGAAAAGGTAGAGGCTCTGTTGTCTTAACCGGGGTATAGGGTACAAAATATCCTCCTCACTGGTTAGGGTGCCCCGGACCCTTCAACCTTGAACAGGCTTAGGCCTGGTGTCGCGTGTTCTACTGGTTGACTGAGAATCGGTCTCTACCATCACGTCACGCCTTAGTTGAATAAATTTGTTTTACAAACGTTTCCACATTGTTCGTACTTTGCCGAGTTTCCTCCATGCAGCCTATTAAAAAATTTTCAATATTTTCTTTTCGGTTTACAGGATTCCTCCTCAGAACCACACTCGCTTAAATTAGGCTGCGAACACACCGGATCAGACAAACATTTTATTATGTTCGATGAAACATCAACACACTGTTTCTTATTAGAGAGCAGACACCAAAGCAAACGAAACTAAACAAATGTTTTTGTTATCGAAAATACGTGTCTTACCATACGGGCAACACACACCGTATGAAACAAAACGTTTTTAAGCCGCCGTCGTTCTCATAATTGATCAAAGTTGTCTCTTATAGCGCAACACACACCGCATACATCAAAACAAAAAAACAAAACAAAACAGAAAAACATGTTTCGTTGTCGATATCTGGCCAATTGTTTTTCCAAAACAAAATTTTGATCTCATTAGTTTTTCTTCTTCATTCTTCTCGTTCTCTTCAGATTTTCGTCGTGTTCTTTACATTCTATGTGAAATTTCCATTGGTCCGGAAAAATTATTTTTCTTAGTAGAGGCAAAAAGGTCAATTTATACAGGGGTGTCACAGAAAACTCTTTCGCCTCAATTCTGCCCGAACACCGATTTTAGGAGACACAGAAAACTCCACTGTTTTGTTGGGATAAGTGGTTATATTCACTCATAAGAACAGATCTTAAATAAAACAGATGATACGAATGGATAGATTATTCTTTTTCAAAATAATATGAATCAATTTTTTTAAACAAATAATTTGTTTATTTAATTAATTTACCATTTTACAAACCGTCTTTAGTAGGCAAACATTATCGAGCATTGAGATGCAAACTCGTTTTAAATTCAATGCAAAATTTTTCGAAGAATTGGTTTTATCGAATAGATCGACAAGTCGTGTTATATATTGAAGTAATAAAATTAGTAACGTTGTTATATTTAAAATGTTAATTAATTCCGTATTTTCTGTGCATTTAAAGTAAAAGTTAATTCAAAACTTGTTTTAAGTTGGCATGTTGCCAAAACAGAAAATCGGCATGTGAATACGATGAGAAGAGGAAGAAATTTATTAGCAGAAAAGCGGATTTTAAAATGTAAGAACACTTTTTGTGTTCTTAAAAATAATTATATATAAATTACTTTTGCAGCGGAAAACATTAAAAAGCGCAACAAGACAATATTTTAGAAAAAATTCATTTTTTATGTAAACAAATACATAACAAATGTCACAGAATACCATTGAATTAATACACACAGGAGTTGTAGCGTATGTTGTTAAATTTGGTGCAAGGAACATTTCAAAATATTTTCTTTTACAAATTTAAAAGTACAATTGGAATAATTTCATTTCTTAATTATTCTTTAATGGCAAATACATTTTTACCGTTTTTTGTTTAAAATATTAATAATAATATGAATAATAAATTTTAGAAGAATATTTGTATGTGCTGACAGCCCTATTAAGTCAAGCAAGTTGAGGCGGTTTGGGTATTGGATATAAATGGTTCGATCAAACAAAAACTCTCGAAGTTCTGTGACATTTAAGGTTTTGCCGAGAGTTTTACAAAACTCCCGAAGCCTAAAGTTCTAGACACCCCTGATTATGTAGTTTTTCTATCTATTCCAATAAAAATTTTATATCAACCAACTCTGGGTATTTTTAATCTGTTTTTCGAGGAATGCTTTAGATGATTTCCGACAGCAAGGTTGGTCGCACTGGTTTTTGTGTGAAGTGTTTTTCAACATAACAAAGTTGGTTTTTGTGGATTAACTATTCGAAAAATTATTGGAAAAATATTAAACATTAAGAAAAGTTACTTTGTTGTTTAAATTGAAGTTTCAATGGAAATATTCTGTGTACAGATATAACGGAGGAAGCGACAATCGTAGTCAAAATTTTTAAATAATTAAAAGGAACAAAAGACTACGCAACAACGAATTTCTGCTAGGAAAAGAAATTGTTGCGTTTCATTTGTTTCGCAAGGGACTGTTGTTTTCATTGCTTCAAATGATATTCATTCATTTTATAAAGCAAAATATAATCTGAATCGTCGTCGTCATATTTTCGAACATAAGAAATGGCTTCGCTGATAAAAAACCAACTTTTAAAACATTTATCTATGTAAGAATTATTTTTGATATAATTTGTTTCATTTTAGTGCATTTTTATTTTCCGATAAAAGGCAAATTGATTTTTGATCAATCCACGAATTTATTCTGCTTATTGTCATAGCCGTCAGAGAGTTTGTAGTGCTCTCTCCCTACCGTATCAAGCAATCCAATGTTTTCATTCTATTTTGTCCAATATGTGCTGGTTGATAACAGTCTTCTTTGCCATTCTATATCTAAAAGCTGCAAACTTTTTTTTTTGATTTGGGAGGGTTTTTAGTCTCCTCATATGTTGTGAAAGATATAACTTTGTGATGGAGTTTCTTTTTTTTTCATAATTAAATTATAACATTTAACGCAGTAAACTGCATAACACATTTGTCGGATTTAAAAAATAATGACGTGAGGAGTTTCTAACAATGAAGGAGGATCGCGGGACCTCATATCGTATATATATAGTGGCTCAAAACTTAAATGGGACGTATCATTAATTCGAATGCATTCAAAGTCAAACCTCTATAACTTATAAACTAAGATGATTTTTACATAATTTAGATTTATAGGAAAATATATTATTTTAATTGAATCATTATAAAGCTGAAAATCCATATGATAAATATCAGATATTTGTAATCCATATGAAAATATCACATGGTTTTTTAAATGCAAAAAACCGGCTGAAATGCGCCAAGAAATAAGATTTACAGAATTTGAACTTTTGGAACACCGTATTCTTCATAGACGAGTCGAAGTTTAATATATTTGTCGGATGGATGGTCGGATGGACAAACGTATGTATGGCGAAAGCCTAATTCAGAGCTTAAAAAAATATCTACGTCCAACAAATTGGGAATAACCCATACATATTACCTATACCAAGATAAGGCCCCCAGACAAAAATCCCAAATGCTAAAGCTCTGTGTTTTACAACTGCCTCCACCTAATGCAACCACCACCTAAATAACCAGACCTAGGTGTGATTGAAAACTCCTAGGAAACACAATTTTTCCAACAAAAATGAGCTGAAGAGTGAGTTTCAAGAGTAATAGAGCAAAATATCACTTGCCACCACACAAAAGTTTGGACTCAATGCAGCACAGGTTGAAATCGGTGATTTATGCTAGCGGTTGTGAAACAAAGTATTAGATTTAAAAAAAAAAAACTAGAATAAAAATAACACAAATCAACACAAAAATAAATTAACAATTAAGTGTTAATTAGAGTTTTTTTTATAGAAATTTTTTATGAAATAAATTAAAAGTATATATTTTCCTATAAATAAATTAAATTATGTCAAAACTTTTCTTTGTTTTTAAAGTTATAGCGTTTTGAATTTTAATTATTTAGAATTGATTAAGCTTTGAGCCATTGCATATTTTTGTCACCTCGACAACACGAGTATGCAAACTAGTAGGGATGCACAGATTCAAATTCAAGGTCTTATATGAGCATCTTTATTAAGATCTTAACCCTTTTAACTTTTATTTATGTAGCGACTATTGAACAAATTTTGATAACAATAGAAGGCGTTCTTTGCTTTAATCAATTGCTGTTTTATATGATTATTAAAGTATAGGAATCCATCTAGATGCAATCCTTGATACTTAGTTGTGCTTGTTATAGGTAGTAGTTCGTTAGTTGTTCCAAAGAATTTTCTAAATTTTATCCAGTTTTTGTGACGTTGGAATTGCATTTATTTACTGGGGGATGAAACAACAACGTTCACAGTTTCCATTGATTTGTATAGTCCTCTATTTTATCGCAATTATTTTTCAGATTTGTATTAATATTTTCTATTGTTTTTCCTGGTGCATAAATGATTAAGTCGTCAGCGAATGATATTATGTTTTCAATGTTATCTAACATATTGAGCATGAATAAATAGGTTAAATAAAATTAAAATAGGTAAATTAAATATAAAATATTAAAAATAAAATAGGTAAATTTACTGTACCCTGTTGTAGGCCATATGCTATGATGAATTCTTTACTGCTGCATGTACTATTATGGGAGGTTGAAAATGTTTTGTTAGATATCATATTATGTATGTGGATTAGGTGTACGGGAAATTTATATCTTATTAGTTTATCAGGCCTTTAATCCAAACGCTATCAAATGCTTTTTCTAGGTCTATAAAACATGCACCAACTACAAATTTTTTGTTCCAGTTCCATTGAATGTCAGATATTAGAAAATTTATTGCGTGGGCGCTAGAGTGTTTGAATTTGAAGCCAAATTTATTGTAATTTTTTAAAGTTGTTTTTGTCGCAATGTTTATTTATGTTAATATTTATGCATATTTCAAAGACTTTGATTATGTTAGGTAGTACGTTCAAGTCTGAAGGGTCTTTTTTTTTGCGTAATAGTATTACCTTCGCTTTTTCCAGTTTTTCGGGAAGTATGCGTTGTTGAGCATGTTATTGAAAAGTGTGCAGTACTCAATTATTTGTTTTTTTGGCAAATTTTTAAGAACTATGTGTAGAATTTTATGGAATCCAGAGATAGCTTATTTTTTAGATTTTAAAAAATGTGGAATAGCAATTGTTTTTGTTTTCAATTTCATCATTATGTTGTTGGCGAATTATCGTTAGAGAAAGTTGTTAAAGTTAACTGGGTTGTCTCGAATATGGTTTTTAAAGATAAAAACCTATCGAAAAAGTGTTGAGCGTGTTGATGGAGCAAGTTATCTGTTATCTTTTAGGTGAACTGATTCGAGGTGTACGCCAATTACATTTAAGATGTCTTCAATGTTTCTGATCATATAATTGTTTGTAGCAACGTCTATTTCTGTTCCTTGTGGATCTATTCCTGCTTTTGTCAGAACTTTAGACCTATTCATTGCTACTTTTACCAATTTTAGATCTATTTGCGAATTTTGTAAGGGGTGGAAATTCCTAGTTTGTCTGAAAACTTGGGCCTGGTTTTTTGGGCAAAGAACTTCAAGTTTAGCTATTAATTTGTTGTTTATTGCAATTGTAAAGTTCTCTTGAATTAGCTTCCGCACTAATTTCATTTTTGTTTTGAGGAAGTCAAAACTAGTCTAGTCTAGTCTATTGTGGTTTTTAATCATTATAAGAATTTCACTTTTCTGGCTCTGTAGCATCCTGATAGTTTTATTAATTAATGGAGCGAATGAGCCACAATTTTTAAATTTGGGAACTGTTTAGTCGACTGTTTTGGTTATTATGTTATTGATTCTATCGAGGTGTTCATCTCTTTCTGAATTTGCGAGGTTTCTATTATTTTGTATAGGTGGTTCGGTATGCAGTTTGTCTAGAATTCTACTTTTAAGTATAATCCAATTTGTACCTTTAAAGTTTAATTTTATGTCTGTAGTGTTTGTAAAAAAATTGAATTGGATTACGATTACGTAGTGATCACTATCGTACTCTAAGGTGGGAAGGCAGTTGGTTCTTTCATTTTCTTTATTTGTCTTCTACTAATGGCCAGGGATAGATCTAGGAAGGAATTTCTTCTTGGGAATGATGGTTTAGTAGAAGCGTATAATTTACACTCCTAACTCATTTCGTTATCGTCATTTTTTAAGTGTGTGTCGGCTGAATTATTATTGGCATTACCCCAATCTGCATGTTTGGAATGTATGTCGCCTGCCATTATAAAGAAGTTATTTGTATGCTGCAGTTGTAGATGATCGAAAAGCTCATTGAGCTCGCGTTTTTAGGTTTTAGTTGTTGTTTCCTGAAGGCTGGCAAATCCAAAGTGATCATATCTTTAGTGCATTCGATGCGATAAAATCAATTTAGAGTGCTACAAATTCCGAGCAGTGCCGGGGCCCTAGCTAGTTATTTTTCTTATATCCAGCGAATTTTAACTTTTTTAAAAATCATAAAAGTTTTGTGTGAGTTAATCACTTATCAGTGATGCGGAGTAGGAGATCAAACGGATGTAGCGTTTTCAGGATTGGCATTGCCTGCTATGCCTCAAGCAGGTTTTTAGCTGGTAGTTGATATGTTCATTCAACCTAATGAGATATCTGTTGCTGTGCTTGACGATTCCTTCTTTGAATGTTGGGGTCTTAAGTCTCGCTGGATAACAGAGTTTCGTACGTACCATTGTGCACCTACGAACCTCTGCAGTACCTTTGACTGAAACCTCTGAAGAATTGGAGTTTGACCTATATATATAACTCTCGAAGTATAGAGTTAAACTGCTTTTTCTTGGTCGATATCAGGTTGCAAGAGAGCTGAATCTGCAGCCGGATCACTATCTCTCACCAACGGGGCATTCTCATACGCATATGTCGCTAGAGAGAGTTACACGTGTCTCAAGATCGTGCGTGTGCAGGATGGTTTTCAACACACTGCCTTGAGGAACTCTATCTCGCATAGTCTTTATGTTATATTCCTGGCTTTTGTTTCTGACATAGATGGTTCTATTGTGAAGGAAGGATCTTAGAATGTTGAAGTATGGTGCCTATAGAATTTTCTCAGCTTATACGGAAGGACGGAGACTGCCAGACTCTGTCGAATGCTTGTCGAACAAGAAAAGCGGAAAATAAATACCAATTTCGAAGGGATTGAGAAATAATTCCTTGCCTGCAAGCTGATTGAGCGGTAGGGCCATGTTTTGTGTTCGAATAACCTAGTATTTTAGGCTTCGGCTGATTTCATAAACACAACACTGCAAAGCAAAACTGCTTTGTCAAATAATGCAAAGAAATTTTCAGGCGTTTATGAACGCAATGTTGCTTTGTCGTGTGTTTCGTTTGCATTGAATTTTTTCTACCTCCATATCCAAGTGTTTCTTCATCATTTTTGCATCTGCCTCAGATTCTTTGCTCAAAAAATCAAGAACTTCGTATCGTTTCCGTTTTATTAAAAATCTTGGAATAGTACGTGAGTTCATCGTCGACTGGCTATCGGTGGGATCGTGTCAACGCTTGTTAAATCTGCCACTAAGTTTTGAACTTTCTACCAATTCTTCTGGCACCTGAACTCTACTGCGGCTGCCAAAAACCTCGTCTAATACATCGTAAAATTCCCAGCTCGTTAAACCCTCACCCGATGTGTTTTTACGCTTCTTGATCCTCTTATATGTGCCCACTACACTTATGAAACACCTAATCATTTCTCTTTTTAAAAAGGGAAATATGCTTTCAACCTCCTTAATCTCCCGCATTATTTGTTCCCAAATTGTATCTCTCCTTCATGGCGCAAACGTACTTCTACAAGAAGCTTCTTCCTTTCGTGAGTCCAATTTCCCACTATTGCAATATTAAATTAAATTAATTAAAATAATTTAAATTTAATATTAAATTAATTAAAAACTTAAATACTACTTGTAAACAAATTTTTCTTACGACATTTCCATTGTTTCACGCGCCAACAAATGCAATGCATCACAAATGGTAATGATGCACAAATTTGAGAAATGTGGCGCATCGCAAAGTATTGCCAGGCGTTAATGAACACTCGGCATTGCCTTATTTTTAGCAATGCCGTTTATGTTACTTTTATGAAGTCAGACTTCTTCAGACCTCTGACCTCATTGACGACATAAGAACCCCCACAGGACAAGTTGGCACGTCTACCATCAACAACGATGAAGTCCAGAATCGACTTTTTGTCAGCAGTCGAGCAGAAGTTGAAGGGACAGAAGGATGATTCCAAATGGTTAATAAATCTCATAAGCGATATCGTAACCACAGAAGTTCTACTGGTTTGCAATTATTGGCCAAAATACGTGTAATCTTTTTGCCCGTCAAAACCAAACTAAAAATGTAAAATGGCTGACAATGATAACATATACTAGGGACATGTGTACCAACAGAACATAAACAGATCGAAAATCAATGACACGTGCCCGAAATGGCAAATCCACTTTTTGTTCACAGTCAGCAATCGCGACACCGGTCTGACACCTTTTTCATACTACACATCTGCTACTTCTTTTCTTGAAATATGGTGTATACCATTGTTCTTCCTTAATTCCAACAGTTTTTAACGAATTTTCTTCTTACAGTTATTATTATATCTATCTATTACTACGTTTAAATGGCAGCTAAAAGCAGTTTAGCTAAAATCGGACTGCCTTAGAACACTTTATTTGTAAGTGTTTATGTGTGAGCCTTCATTACGTTCTTATTTTTCTTCTTCAGAGTTTCCATAAAAAATAAAATGTTATATATGTTATCCATCGGAATAAGTAATTTAAAAAAAACACATTGTATAAAATAAAATATAAATTTATAAGGCTTATCTTGATTTTTAATAACGTTTTACAATGATTTTTTAGTATTTAATTCCCAAAACCATTACATGTGTTATGTGTGTGTTATAAGTCGAAGTGATTTTAAACTGCTTTTATAATGCTGCCATATAAACGGGGTATATATCATCATCATCAGTCAGCTCTACAACCTGGTTTGGGTTTTGGCTTTCCCTATAATAGTGTTCCATTTCACCTTGTTCTTTACGAGGGTTCTCCAGTGTGTTGCACCAGTGGTTATTGCATCGTGTTCTATGCCGTCTAATTGACGGGTCTAGATAGTACAATATAAAATCGTTGTAACGAAAATATGCAAAGGTGTGAGTCCAATGATCGACTACATGACGGCTGTCGGGCAGGTTCGCATGGCCCTGGCCATATCATGGCTGATGCCTGAAGCGCCTTAGGCCACCACACGAGAGCCGCATAGGTGACGACATCAGTAGGTCAGTTTTGGAGATAAATCTCATGTTCTATCATAACTGTCTACAAGCCCACATGGCTGTGGTGGCTTTGTTGAGTACTGTTTTAAGATGAGCATTCTAATTCAGGCGTTTATCCAGAGTTACCCCTACATATTTGACCTATTGGAAAGTTCACTTACAGTACCGTTCAACCGAACTTGACTCATGACCAGTTTATACCTATTTGAGAAGGGTACCAATACTACCTTTTATGGATTAATGCTGAGACCCTCTCTGTTGTACCAGTTATTGACGACCTGGAGGGCAGAGCACATTACGTCCGAATTAATTCGTTCGAATCTCCCCGCCACAATAAAGGCTAGGTCATCCGCGTATTATATAAACTCGTAACAAAGTGAGCTCATCTTAGCTAAAAAGTCGTGCCGTGGGGTCACAGTAGCGGCCCCTTTTTGTAGGCGTATTGATTCCTGTGAAGAGAAATCGTTTTTACAAGCCTTTGCCTGATATGGAGCTCCATACTCTTTAAGATGAAGTTAGACTTACTGGTCTGTATGATTTGGAAAGTTCCAGTCCTCCATGACTGTGGTATAAATCCCAGGGTGAAACTAGCCCTAAAGAGACCAATCTTGTCTTTTTAGCTAACCTATACCATTCGGCTAACACTTTTTTAAGGCGGGCTGCTCCGGGAAACGTTTGCAGTTCTTCACAGTGCCTGCGCCATGCCAAGCGCTTGGGCCGTCTAATGTGTGTGTTGTAGTCGGTGAGCTCGACCTTGTATTGGCCCCACTGACCAGACCGTTTAGCTCTATTGAATAATTTCCGTACTATGTCTTTTGGTTGAGAGCACTCGTCTGCTATGCGTGGTGCGTTTTGTGTTGCTCAGCTTCAAAGACTATATGAGCACCAGATTTAGTTGTTCAGCTGCTTCGTCTAGCTCGTATGAAGAGCAGATACTGTGAATAAGAGTGCTGGCTTTAATGCTAACTAATCTCCGGTGAGGTCAAGTACCGCCCGCCTGGAAGCACGTACAGTAACAAATGTTGGTTTGCACCCCCTGTTTGCTACATCTAAATCTGAGCTCATAATATAGTTAAATAGGAACTTAAATAGGAACAGAAGGACTTTAATTTTCGTTAGGGTCCTTCTTCAGGGTGCGCAGCACCAGGTCGCTGCGCTTTGCGTTGCGTGGTCCTCTGCCATGAACACCCTTGGAAACTCCCTGCCTCAGAGGACCCGAGCTGGAGGCGGCCTCGGCCAAGTGCCTCCCACCTTTCCTAATGTTGATGTCCAGGCGGAGGACGATGATCATCTCCACGGGAACGGTCTCGCGACTGACTGTTTAGTCACATGCCAGCCTGACCAGCGCAGGAAGCTGGATTAGGGTTGGAGCCACCACCGCTGGGCGGGCCGGCAGACACCATTAAACCAATTGTCGCCAAGATGGAGGATGAGGCAGTCTCGATTGTGGACAACCTTGGGGTTGAGGACAGAATCACACTTGTCGGCGTTATTGTCTTATGGTTGGTGAGGGTGAAGGGTTCCCCTTCTGTCGCAGCCTGGATCCTAACAGAAGGAGGCATTTGTTTCACAGTGGCTACAGCAGTTCGCAGTCGAGCGCTATCAGGCTGATGCTGATTGGGGTTGCCTTTCAGCATCAGCTTGAGTTGGCCAAAGCGGTAAGTGATGATGCACTTACGTAAGGGCAGACCTATGTAAGTGTCATCGTCGACAATGGCTAGAGGTTGATGGCTATTCGCCGCTCGGTGCGCCACCTTCCATGGCGCCGATTCCGGGAGGGGTTCTGAGCAGCTATGATGGCAAGAACCCGCTCGTTGGTGAGATTTTCGCTGTGTGGAAAGTAGTCACGGGTTACATGCGTCTGAGGGAATTTGTTCTCGTGGAAAAGTTCGATGTCCAGAAAGCACTTCTCTTTGATTTATTTCATTATTAAAATCAGCACCTTCAAAATCGTAATATTCAATAAATCTATTAAGTATTCAATTATTGCAAAAAAATTTTAACGCATGGTTAAATCCGCCAAGGAGCACCGGAATTGGACAATAGATGACTGGTAACATGTAATCTGATCTGATGAATCAAAACATATTTGACATCATCATCATCATCATGTTTTGTGTTGCTTTAACTGTTTGTGTGTTTTTATGAGAAACGGTCTTTATTTAACATGTGTGGCATTGTTTTGGTTAATCGAAGGAATCAGCACTAGCTAACTTAGTGTAATTAAGTTCTATGTTTAAAGACCATAATATCATGTGTATTGTTGCTATGTTGGTTTTCACGATGGCGGAGTCTTCCATAAGGATTAGCACTAGAGAGAGCTCGCATGTTTGCCTAACTACAATAAGAGTGTGGCTGTCTTCTTTGTTTTTGAGGCGGACTTTGCATGTCGTATTGGATGCGCCGCAGTTGATTGTCCATGTGCGAACATGCCTGTGGGAATTTATTAAAGAATTTCATATTTTACTTTCAAGATACACCAAAAATTTATCATCAGACAAAATTAATTTGAGCACTTTTCGTGGCGAGGGCGAACTCTCAAACTTAGAATTGGATGAACGTGTTCTGACGGAGTTGCTTGAACTACCCAATTGGCTTCGTCTGACATCCGCATGGTGCAATCATGTTTCCTTCAGAATAAGCTGGACAAAGCTGAAGAGTGTGCCGATTACACTGGTAATTGCATTTGGAGTTTGAAGTAGCCTTTTTTGAATCACAATCTTTTCAGACACTTGATGAAGTGCGAATAACTGTGGAAACATGCAATCCAACACAGTGTAACATGCAAGATACTGGCAGTGGTGCCACCTTCCCACAGGTCCCTCAGGGTAAATATAGTTTTATTCACAAAGTGGTAGACGGCATTACCATAATTGTGAACACCGTTAACGTTAAGTTTTTAAGTGCCGCATTCACCGCTTGTGTGCAGGTAAATAATATCCCTTTATTTGTAATTTGGATGAAAGAACATTTTTCTTATAGATGTCGCGAATACGTGTCGAATCAAAAACTCCAAAATGGGCTAATGGTGACCTACGTTTGACACGTCTTAAAGAACCACACAAGGGCATTATATTGATATTCAAAGAACTTTCTTGGCAAACGGTGCGCATTGAGGCTAGTTCAACCCAAGACAAATCATTAACGCCCCTACGCCTTCTCACAAATCACGCACGATGTCGTATAACGATTAGAAAACGCTTATCAGATTGTGCACTTCTCGCTTCACGTCTAGTTCTAATTCTTGATGACTTGCTCTGGGTGCTTACAGATTCGCAACTTAAAGCTGCCCTTCATTTTGCGGACTCTCTATCAGGACTTATTAAATCAGCTACACACGCCACACAAAAAACAAAGGCCGCACGAAAACTTGAGGTGTGCTAAATATACACATTTCTTTGATTCTTTAACTTAATTTTTTATTAACATTTCGATTGATGTAGACCCTTCCAGAATACCAAGCGCAAGTTGCACAGCAGCAAAACCGATTCTTTGAAGGCGATACAACTCCTGCTTTGCGCATATTCAACTCCTTTGATGTGCGTGAGACTTCTTATCACTTTTTTAGTCAGCGCATTGACTTGCATCTTTGCGACGATGAGGGCGATGGTCGTTCCATATATCCTGAATTAGTTAATGGTGGCGCCCTCCAAGTTTCCATTACAGCATTCCAAGTTGATTATTATCCTTATCATCTGGCCAAATCGGAACGATCACATTGGGCTAAGTATAAAGAATCATCAGTCGTGCCGGCTTTATGGCTGAAGGAGTCGCTAAACACATTTCGAGAAGCTGTACTCAAACTAAGTCAACCGAATCGGTGTTCCATGCATGCACCACTCGAACGCAATACACCGGTATCTCCTGTATTACTCAATGGCAGTTCACGACAAACGCAGTACATTGCCGGCAAAGATTTTGAAGGCTACACAGTTGGTGACAGCATTACAATGCCACCTGAACTAACACAAAGTTCCGGTTCATCACCTGCTTCCACTATCAATCGGGAATTAAAGGCCAATGAACAGCGTGCAACACTTGAAAATCTTGCTAAGCTGATGTGTTCCTGCGTTGTTTTACGTGTGGAGGACTTCACACTATATCGTGTGACTACCTCAGGCAAAAAACAAATGCCTAAGGAATTTGTATCAGGTATGTTAAACGAACTTTTTTTGACTGGTTGGTTAAATCTGGAATTTGTACTACACCGACACGTCACATTAACTTGTCTTTTACATAGTAGGTCTAGGGCGGTTCAATACGTCAGTAGTTATTGTTAGTAAATACATACGTGTGTCGATCAAAGCCTCAGTTAAATACCCCAACACTCAAATCTGATCCAGGAAATAAGGAGTTATTTAATGCTAAGGGAACAAAGTACACAATAAATGACAACGAAGACAATTTTCTTGGGCCTTCTTTAGACTTATTAAAGACACTAGTGTTCTCCCAGAGTTAGAAATTCAACCACTATAGCGACAATACGAAACAGTTAAGTACCATGTATTTAAATATAAAATTTTTTTAGAACGCAGAATTGCTAACATGACCCAATCATGATAGGAATCTAATGACGTTTCATTGTGTTGTTTAGATTTATAAGTAGTTCGATTGCTTTTTGTAGGATTATTAATCGCTTAGATTGTAGCGCTGGGCAGTCCTTTAGGAGGTGTTAAACCGACATTTGATTGGCGTTGAAGAAGAGGCAGGTATCATCATTGTTGCTGAGCAGTAGATGTTCGATTTTAGTTTTCTCTGCAATGTGGGCATTAATTAGTCTGAAGGTGTCCGCTTTTCCAAACTGGTTGGAAAGGTGTAGTGGCTCTTTCAGTGCCAATTTAGCCAGTTTGTCGGCTAGTTCGTTCCCAGTAATATTGACACATCCAGGGATCACCATTAATTTTGTTATTGTGGTCAATGATACAATTACGTTACTTGGTTGTTCGGCGGCTTAATTAGTTGCTTGGAGAATCGCAGCAGCTTCTGCTACATATGCTGAATAGAAAGAGTTAAATATTTATGAGGCGATAGTGTTGTTGAAGTTATCAACTATGGCAAAAGAGGTTGAGTAATTGGATCTTGATCCGTCGGTGAATATAAATTTAACGCCGTTAGAGCTCAGTGGATGGTAAGTGTCCAGAAATAGTTTTCTGTAGACGTTTAGAGGTGTGTTTTTCTTTGAGCTTTGCTCAAGGACAGTTACAAAGGATGATGGCTTGAGGCACAAAGATGGCCATTTGTCTGGAACTATGTACTGCGGATGCACTCCTGAAAGAAGTGGTTTGGCTGATGTGATGCATTTCATAATTGTCGAGCAATTTTTTGAGGTGCATTTGTAGTTGTAAGCAGACTTAACTGTGTTTTAATTCGGTTACAACTCATAAATAATCTAGAAGCGGGCCGTAGTCGAGAGTTGAAAGATCCTGGATAGACCGGCTTCTGCTAGCATATATTTAATGGGCGTTGTTGGCAACTAGCAATAGTTTAATATTACTGTAGCATGTTTGTCCATAAATACTGAGGCTGTGATCAATTATTGGGAGTATGAGATATTTAGTTGCATTGATTAGAATATTGATATGTACATGAGACCGCGTGGATGACAGAAATGTAATAATATTTACTCTGGCGGCTAGTTTATAGTATAAACAATGTTGCTTAAAAGTTAGTCTTACGTCGAATATAATGCCTAGGATTTTCAGTGACCTCATATTACATAAATTTACATTATTATATATTAAGGGAACATATTTACTGGTTGTTTTTATGCATATGTGAATTGATTTTAATTTTTCAATAGATAAATTAGCTCCAGAAAATTGGGACCATTTAGTAATGTCAGATATAATATTTCGAAAATTATTATATACAGAGTTTAGATTTTTCATTTTTGTATATATTACTATGCCATCAGCATATAAGATATGTTCCATGTGATTGTTATTGTTTATTATTTTGCTTATGTCATTAAAAGCTGCAATGAATAATGTTACGGACAAGGGGATCCTTGTGGGACTCCGTTGTGTAGATCGGCAATATGAGAATAGTTATTGTTTACTTTTACGGAAAATGTTCTGTTAGTTAGGAATGCTTTGATAAAGTTATATATTTTGGTTCCAATTTTCCATTGCTTAAGCTGTTATAGAATTACATGTACACCGACTCTATCGAATGCTTTCTCGAAGTCTAGATTGAGCATTGTTACGTGATTCTTTGTTGCCAGTGCCACAGAGCAGAAGTGTTCTATTGAGAGGAAGCAATCAATGGTACCATGCCCCTTTTTGAACCCAAATTGATTTGGGGTTAGGAGGTTTTT
Organism: Cacoxenus indagator; assembly: GCA_035041755.1. Lineage (NCBI taxonomy): Eukaryota > Metazoa > Arthropoda > Insecta > Diptera > Drosophilidae > Cacoxenus > Cacoxenus indagator. The sequence continues at coordinate 1,124,231 of JAWNKX010001101.1, forward strand.
TCGAAGGGCAAACCAAACTATTCTTTTATAGATGATTTTTTCTAGTATTTTACCTGGGTAAAAGTGATATAGGACGGTACCCTGATATTTAAGTTGCTAATTTGTTTGGTTTAGGTATTGGGACAGTGTCAGCAAATTTCCAATTTTGTGGATAAATTCTTTCGTTAAATACATTATTATACAAAAACAATAGGCGTGTTTTAAGTGACTGGGTAGGGTTTTCAACATTGGAAATGAGATTTTATCGAACCCTGGTGATTTCCTTTTCGCGGAGGAAAGGGCAATTTCTAATTCAATATCTGTTATATTTGATTCTACTATTTTGGCAAGGGGAGATGGATGTCTGATTATATATGGTGAGCTAAATATGTGTTGTTTTTTAGAATTGAACAGCGTGTGGAAATTTGTGTTGTGTGAGTACTTTGGCCAGGTATTGGCTAGGGTATTGGCAATGGCTTAGGAGTCGTGTAGAGGCCCGGTTTCAGTGTTGAGAAAAGGGATTGTGGTAGGATTGTAGCACTCATTTAACATTTTGATATTCGTCCATATTTTTTGGGGGTTTGAGGATGGGTTTATTGACGCAGTTAGGCGTTCGAAAGCATTACTTTTTGCTTCTCTGCATTTCTTACGAAACATTTTTTGTATGTTACAAGATTGGGTAAATTTTGTATTTCTTTGTAGGCGTGCCATGCGCTTTGTTTTTTGGACCGTAGGACGGCTAATTCTTGATTCGACCAGGGTACCAATTTAATTTTTGATCGCAAATTGGTTTGTGGAATATAGAAGTGTGCAGCTGTCCGGATTAATTTATGAATGGTTGAACATTCTTTGTTAATGTTTGATGATACAGGAACCGTTAAGCATTTATTATTAAGATGTATTTGAAAGAGTTGCCAATTTGCTTTTTATATTATAAATATCTTACTTGAAGATTTTTTAGAAATTTTATTGAGAGTTATTGATGATTTAATTGGATAGTGGTCACTACTATGGAGGCTATTTAAAGTGTTCGTACGAATTAGGGGAAAAATAGATGTAGGGCATATTGTAAGATCATTATGGGTAAATGAATGGTACGTAGAGAAATGGGTTGGTTTGCCGTCATTTAGTATGCTCAAATTTTCTGAAATGTGTAGGTTTTCAATAATCATTTTCATCATCTTCGCTGCCGTCCGTAAAGGAACCACGAAGAAGATGCATTGGAGGTGGTGGAATGAGTTTGGAATATGAGTTGGTTTTATAGGGATTTGGGTGTTCGGAACGTAAAGAAGGTGTGATTACCGTCTTTTCTTTTGTTTTGTGTTCGTTTGTTAAAGTAAAGTTGGTGTTGGTGATGGCGTTGTTTGCGGTAGTTGTGTAGGTAGTAGTTGTGTCGGTAGTATTTGGTTTGATTGCGAGAGTCTTGTTGTATTGTGATATTGATGATTGCGTATGCTTTTTTTCGTGTTGAGTTTCTTTTTGAGAGTTGCTTTCATTAGGTACGTTTGGCTTTACTGAGGCGGCATATGAGTCTAGTGAGGTTACGGATGGTTGCTGTGAATTGAATATTTGTTTAGCTTCTTTTACTCTACATTTTTTCTGGGTTTGTATTTTAAGAATTCGTTTCTGTTGTCCGAACATAGGGCATTTGTTGGATGAAGCTGGATGTTCCTGCTGGTAGTTGGCGCAATGGGTGCGGGTGCGAATGTCATAAAGATGGGGTGGGAGATTGCAATTTTCGCAGATAGGATCTTTGTTGCAGCGTTTAGCTGTATGACCTAATCGTTGACAATTTTTACACGACATGGGCTTGGGATAGTATGGTCTTACCTTAACTTTGTGCTAGGAGATGTCAAAAGTCTCCTGAAGGAAGTAAAGGTTAAAGTTAACCAGTAATATAATAATCATTTTAATGTATTTGTATACCGAAAAGCCACCTTGAGGAGCCAGTTGGCGTACGATTGCTTCTTCAAAGACGTTGATCAGGCATGGTGCGTAAATAGTTTCTTTCAAAGTGTTAAGATTTTCATGGCAACTACATTTAATTGGGCATACACCGGTTTTTCAGAGGAAGCACTAGTTTGTGCTATCTGTTTCAAAGTTATCAATCGAAACTACTGAAGCTTCAATTTAACTAACATTATTTTATTCGCGTTCGGTAATTTGGTTTACCATGAGTGTGGTTTACAATTTGTGCTTGTGAAAGCGTCGGCGATTGGCAAAAGAAGAAGATGAAATGCCGTATAAAAAATAATAGAAACGCCTCGTTTTCTTTGTAACATTCAAATTTTCTTCTGTGAAATGAATTATTTTTTAAATGTTATAATTTTTAGTATATGTTTATTGAAGTATGTTGTAAATAACAACTAAAAATTGACATTCGTTAAATTCATATAACAAAAAAATTAATTTCATTTTCTAACTTTGGAAAAAAAATAGAAACAAAAGACTTGATACTAAGGAACATCAAACTTTTATTGCATCGAAGGAATAAAATATCGTTTATTTTCTTATTTTGTCGTGCCATCACGATTCTTTATAACTTCAGCGCACCTACGACCAATGGGATCCACAATTTTGGCACAAATCGAGGGATATATGGCGTACCACTCTGCCTGCACTTCTTCCCATAAATAATCCTTATTTTATAACTTAAACCCATTATTTTTTTTTAATATCCCCCATAGGTGTTCTATGGGATTAAAGTTTGGAAAATCTGAAGGCCATCAAAGAAACTTTGTTATCCTTAAACCATTTTTTTGCAAGTAACGAAGTGTGGTTTGGGTCATTATTTTGCATACATTCCCTTTTTAACGGCATTTCTTCCATGGCGTATGGTAACGGAATATTACTGTTCCGATCAGGTATCACCACTCACAAATTTAACTTATAACTCTCTTGCGTGCTTTTACTTGTGTTTATTTCGCAATGTTTCTCGTAGCTACTGATCGAACACTAAAGTCACCATCAGTCCCAGAAACACGCCATACCAATTACAGTGTTGAACCTTACTCTCTAAACTTATTCCTAACAACAGTGTTGAATAATACTATTTACACGTATTCCTGATTTCTATCAATAACATGCCCACCCCCGTGAATCAACCATATTCACCACTATCAACATCCAGAATGGCTAATTTTGAGACAGCCCGTTGTCTTGTTCCTGTGGTAGTGCGAACGTTGACGCGTCGAATGACTTCATCTGACCCCGAGAACACCTTGTCTACAACGTCACGGCACCACGCCTTTCGTGGCACATTGGGATCGCATAGGAATACCAAGTTACCTTCGTTAATGGGTTCCGCTCTTTGACACCACTTTACCCGGCGTGTCAATATGGGTAGTTACTTTGCAATCCATCGCTTCCAAAAATGGTCTCTTAACTGGCGAGCTATACGCCACTGCGCATAAGGTGTATATTATTGTCAACTATGTTGTTTATACCTGATTTTTGCGCCACATTAGCATCTCCTAGTACGAAGTCGTTAGGCGTCAGCGGCTGCTCCTGATTGACATCAATTGGTAAAAAATACGTATGTGGACGGTAGTTAACAATATTTTCTGCTTCGATTAGATGACAGTTCAGGGTACGTTCTTGTGGTGCAACTTCCTTGAGTGTTTGGTTCAAAATGCGCTTCACACATTGCACCATCCTTTCCCAGACACCACCCTCTGTCGGGTTCAATGGCGAATTGAATATCCAATCGATGCCTCTCTTTGATAGCTCGCCTTGTAAACGGTGACAGTCGAATACTTCTCTAAAACGCTGAGCTTCGTTGTTGGCCCCAACAAAGTTCTTCCCGTTATCAGATCTAATTTGCAACGGTACTCCTCGACAATTTATGAAATTTCGGATTACGACGACGCAGGAGTCAGTACTCAAATCATAGGCCAGCTCCAAATGTATAGCGCGTATAGTGAGGCATGTAAAGAGTGCTATTCATCGTTTCTCAGTGCTTCGACGTACAGTGACGTTGACTGGACCGAAATAGTCGAGCCCAACATAAGTAAATGGCCTTACATACGGTGTAAGCCGGTCGATTGGAAGTGGTCCCCTTAAATGCGGAATTGGCAAGGTCTTGGCTAGACGGCAAACTGCACACGAGGCAGTAATGCTATGCAGTAAACTTCTCAGACGAGGAATCCAGTAACTACGACGAATTAAGCAAATTGTGGCTTCTACATTCTGGTGAAGCAGTTCGTTATGATGGTGCGCTACAACTAATTTGCTCAGTGAATGATCTGACGGCAATATATTGGGATGGTTTGCGCTCATTGGCAGGAAACTAGCAGCATCAATACGTCCGCGCACTCGAAGCACACCCTTATCATCAATGTACGGCGATAGCTGTGATAGCACAGTTCCCTTCGACACGTTCTGCCCCTCTCGGATTTGCTGGATTTCATGATGGAAGATCTCGCTCTGTGCAAGACGACATAACAACTTATTCGAAGCTTTAACTTTAGACGCCGTTGGCCCATAACTTTCAACCACAACGCGGCGGCGGCAAATGTTGGTAAAGTGAAGAACCCAAGCTGTGGCTCTTACTAGCCTGTTAAAACAAGAAAACCGTTCAAATTTAATTAACGTACCAGTGCTTACGGTGACCAAAGAGTATTTTACAGGTAATTCTTCGTCGCAGTCGTGTAACTCTTCAAATTTATAGTCATCGAACAGCCAGTAACTTTCTTTTTGCTTTATGAAAGTCGGACCAAACGCCCAACGAGAACTTGTGCTAAACTCATCTTTATTGTTAACACGTGTTGCCTCGTCGGCAACGTTTTCACTGCTTGGGATCCACTTCCAGTTCGAAGCTTTAGTAGAAGCCAGGATCTCTGCTATTCTGTGTTGCACAAATGGTTTATATCGACGATGTTCACTCCTAATCCATTTGATTACGGTTTTTGAATCAGGCCACAACGTCCTTAGGATTATCTCTTGGGAATGATCCTCGAGAATACACTACATAAGCCGCGTTCCCAACACGGCTCCTTGTAGTTCAAGGCGTGGCACAGTTAATGACTTCAGTGTCGCAAATCTAGATTTCGCACGAATGAATGAGACTTCAATGTCTCCGTCTACGTTAACAGCTCGCCAGTAAGCGACAGCGGCAAATGCGTCCTCGCTGGCGTCGACAAATATGTGGAGTAGCAACTGCTCCGGTTTCCCCTTTCGGAAGTAACTTCTTGACACTGCAAATGCTATTACGGATGAAAGCTGCTTACGCCATTGTTCCGATTGTACTCTAATGTTGCCAGGAATCGGTTCGTCCCATCGCATGTCATATCGCCATACCTCTCGCATTAGCAATTTAGCGTTGACGACAAAGTTAGCCAGGAACCCAAGCGTGTCGAATATCGACATGACGACGCTGAGTAGCTCTCTTTTTGTAGGTCGTGTGTCACCGTTTATTAGTTTATCGTCAACGTTATTAAACTTGAGCTTGAAGCAGAATGAGTCTGTCGATGGTTGCCAAAACAGACCTAGCACCTTTTCGGTCGTTAAGCCCTCCTTTTGTAATATTGGCTTTGTACATTCTGTGCTACCCAAGGCTGCCGACACGTTTACCGAATTGGTAATTGAATGGCGCGCACCTTATTTACAACGGCTATAGCTTCTTCTGGCGTCTCAAAGCTGTCTACTAGGTCGTCGACGTAGTGGTGCTCTAATATGGATTTTATGGCTCGGCCTGCAGTTGGTGTGTTTTTTTTCTTTTTTTTACATTGACATAGTAGGTACGCAATGACCACACACTGACCACACATGGGGCAGGCCCAAGTGGCATCAAAATTCACCCAGTCACATAGACTGGGCTCAGCTGGTGTTAATTGCTAAGTTCTTTGGTGAACATGCGATACCAAAGCTAATGTCTACGTACTAAATATTTGGCTACATATAAAAACATCATCAGCCTCTAATAAACATACAATAATTAAACTAAATCTAAGACTTAATTTAGAATGCAATACCTAAAATGATATAGACAATTCAAACAAAAATTTAGATTACAAGTTTAGAAAGTAAGTTATGCATTAATTCAATTAAGCCAATAATGTAGAGGTGGAAATTTCAGAGTTTAGAAAATTTACGGCGAAGCAAAGTCTCAACGAAAACAATAATGACAGAACTGATAGAAAAACTTCTAAGATAAAATGAAGAAAGTTTACACTTTAGCCTAGCCCTCTAATACTTTGAAAGTGTAGTGGAAGAAGCAGAAGATGAAACTGAAGCAGTGACTGGTAAGGTTACCTGCAAAAGCCTAGTTTTTTTCCTAGGAATAAACTCATGGACCACCATATGAGCAGGCCAGAAATTAGCGCCACAAATGAGAGAAAATACTTCCATACCAACTGAAAGCTTTAAAGAACAGCCTTCTCTAGGGCTAGAAAAATTAAACTTATGAATATTAATATTCGAAGGGTTGCATGCTTTTGATGATATATAGCGTGCAACGTCGTCACAGGTTGTCTCCTTATCCAACCTGGAAATAAAAACATGTTTACGAGGATCCAGCACCTTCAAAATACATGGCACTGGAGTAGAGGCAGTATTGGACTGCGAAAAACTCTTAGGGGGCGACAAAGTACGGGAGGAGTTAGAGACATCAGTAGAAGATGAAGCAGAAGTTACAGTAGTAGGACAGGGAGTAGAGCAAGATGAACAATTAGTGGAGGGAAAGTTGAAAGCGACAGATGAAGTGGTAGTAGAGGGTATATTTGTTGAAGGAGCTACTGGAATTGGAGCGGAATGGGATGATTGGTTAGATATTGAAGAAAGTACAGAAGAATAAGTGGGTAAAGGTTGGGAAGAAGGGGAACAACTTGGAGAAGTTGAAGCTGAAGTCACAGTAGTAAGACATGGAATAGAGGAAGTCGAACAAGTAGTGGAGGGAAAGTTAAAGGCGATAGATGAAGAAGTAGTAGATGGGATAGTGGTTGACGGAGCTACCGGAATTTGAGCGGGATGGGACGATGGGGTGGATATGGAAGAAAGTACAGAAGAGTGACTGGGTAAAGGTTGGGAAGAAGAAGAACAAGTTGGAGAAGTTGAAGCTGAAGTCACAGAAGTAGGACAAGGAATCGAGGAAGACGAACAAGTAGTGGATGGAAAGTTCAAAGCGACAGATGAAGAAATAGTAGAGGGCATAATGGTTGAAGGAGCTAAAGGAATTGGAGTAGGATGGGGCGGTTGGGTAGAAGTAGAATAAAGTACATAAGAGTAAGTGGGTAAAAGTTGTGAAGAAGTAGAACAAGTTGGTGGGGATTGAGAAGAAGGGGGTTGAGGAGACGAAAAAGAAATAAGTGGCGCTGTGGTAGGCGCAAGATTATGAGGGGATAATGGCGGCAGTTGTACTGCATTAGCCGTTGGAGTCAAGTCGAAAGAGTACTCCAAAAACATTCTTGACCCAACATCAAACTCTGAGGCTAGCTCAGTGAATAGTTTCTTAAGTTTTTGGTATTTAATTCGCATACGGTGGTACATCAATGAGAAGTCCCCCTGGCGATTGAAGCAGGTGGGGCACGACCACCTGATGCCACCACATGCAAGTTTAGCAGTACCGTAAAGTCGGTCATAGTCGCGACCAGTCAACCCAGCGCACTTAAGGTGGGCGATGTTATCGCACATCCAACAAGAGACACCTCTAAGCTTATCACTATTAAAGTTGTCCTTGTTGGTGCAATCCCGAATACAGCAACTCATTTTGCGCGAAGTATAGATACAAGATATTAAATAAAATAAAAGCAAAATAAGATAAATAAAATAGGAAAAAAAATTAATAAATAAAATAAAAATAAGTGAAAAAGAAGTAAATAAAAAAAAAATAATAATAATAATGAAATAAAAAAAATAAAAATAAAAATAAAATAAAAAATTTTAAAAAAATAAAAAATTAAATAAAAAAATTTTTTTTTTGGTATAAATTTATAAAACCTTAAAAATTTATGAATATATCAAATAGACAATAAGTAAGCAAAAATAAAATAAATAAATAAAATAATAACAATAAAATAATAACAATAAAATAAACTTGAGAGTGAAAATTTTTTTAAAATTTATTTTCAAAATTTATTTGTTATTATCAACACACTGTGCAAAAAAAGCACAACGACTTAAGCCCGAATATTGACGCTCTCAGCTAGACAGAGATAGAATTGCAAAGAGAAAAGTAAGGTGAATAATAATATTTTCCCAGAGAAAAAAGAGGAAATACAGTTATTTAAAAATAATAACTACTGTATAGAGAGCAAGAAGGAAACAGAAAAAGAGTAAAATAGCAAAAACTATTTTAAAGGGAGAGCAAAGCAGGAAAAAAAAAGAGATTGAACTCAATACACAGTAAAGGCAAATTTAAGCGTTGTACTTGCCAAAAATAATTAAACATTGATAAGTACAAAATTTATACGGGTGAAATGAGTCATACACCACAAATAAATTCACTTAACACCGGAAAGAAAATAAATATTAGTAACGATAAACGACAATAGACAAATTAATTGCCAAATGCTAATCAAAATCAAAATGCGGAGCAGATTCAAAACACGTCTGTTAAGCACAACCAACCAAGTTGTTTGTGTGTTCTAGGGCATTTCGGTATTTAACGTAGTGTGCTAAGCAAGGCGAGCAAGCCGCACCAAAGGTCACGTGATGATCATCTCATAGACGGCAAGGTCATTGTTTGAATTCCCTTCACGCCACAAAAATCGTTGAGCGCATCTGTCTTCTGGTCGTATCACTACTTGATGAAACATTTCTTTTATGTCGCCGCATACGCCTACCGCCCCCTCACGAAATTGGAATGGAATGACAGAGTCCGATTCTCCTTTGGACCCTTCAAAAGGCACGAATTGAGTGACTAACCATTGACCTCGGCAGCTGCGTCAAAACCATCCCTATTTTTCCTTTCTTATTGGGGTTTAACACGGCGAAGTGCGGCAAGAACCAAGTTAGTGTCACTTGCGACTCGATTTGTTTTGGCTGGAGTTTGCGCGCATAGCCCTTCGCTATATAAGAATCAATTATACCCTTATATGCTTCAGCAAATTCGGCTTCACGACTCATACGCCTTTCCATGCTCATCAATCTTTTGAAAGCCATGTCGTAATTGTCCGGCAAATTAAATTTGTCACACGCCCACAGAAGTCCTGTTTGAAATCGTCCCCCGACGCGACATGTAGTCGCTTCCAAGATTGCTTTGGCTCTCTTATCAGCTTCGCTCTGCACTGGTGGGGCGGCCCTAACGCCAAAGTTTTCCACGTCAAAATAATTGGCAACCATGTCATGAAGCGGTTGAAGTGGGGAACATCCGACAAACAGGCATACTGGCACTTCAGGTATATCCACCCTTGATGGACCGAATACCACCCAGCTCAGTTCAGTGTTGGCCGCAAATGCTCCGCCCTTCCTTAGCGTGTCGTTGACGGTTTGCCCAACCGGCAATGATCCATTCCGATGAGCAACTTCGGTATTGCCTTGGTGTATGGCTCTGTTGGTAATCGATCCATCCATTTGCTATTACATTTCAGATCGCACTTACTCAAACTTTGTGATGGCAGCTGAAGATTTGAAATGGTGTATACATTCTTCAATTTATGTGTTCTCTTAATGCCTTTTCCACTTATGAGTAGATCAACTAAGGCAGGTGGTTCCTGTGCTGTTCTGCCTCCAATCCATTGCACACTAAGGCTCTCTTTTTGTCCGCTCAGGTTCAACTCTGCGGCTATTGCGCTGTCAAGCATTGTGATAGTAGAACCTTCATCTAACAGTGCATACGTGTCAACGTGCTTCTGGTGTCCGTAAAGTCTTACCGGAAGGATTTTTAGAAGTAGCTTATCTCGCTCGGTAGTGCAGCTCAGGACTGGCGATTCTGAATGAGTGGTCGGTCTTATTGGCAAGGGAATCGGTTCAGAAGGTTCTGTTTGTGCCCAATGAAGCAAATGATGAAGTACCTTCTTACATCCACCGACGCCACATGGGTTCTGTTGTCGACAAACGCTAGTTGTGTGGCCAGCATTCAAACACGAAAAGCACAAACGGCTCCTCTTTGCTTGCGCCCATCTCCTTACGACAGTGGTATTTATGAAATGATCGCATTCAAACGGTTTATGTTGTCCCTGGCACATCGAACATTTACTTGTTGCTTGGTTCCCGTCTGCGTGAAGAACAACACGGCGCTTTGACTCACGACTAGAATCACTTTCACAACAGTACAAATAATGTTGGCTTCTGTACTGATCCAGTCACCGAAGTGAATCAACGTATGCCTAGCCCACTTGATTCGTTTACTTAAAGGCAATTTTGCCACCAAATCCCCAAGAAAGATTGGGTCTTCTAGATACCAATACCCATCAGCGGCTTGTAAAAACGCACAAATATTTTTCACCTTTGTAGCGAAGGATATGATTCTTTCAACAGCACTCTCCGATATCGTTGAGATTTGGCGAACGATTTCTAATTGATTTCGGATCAGCTGCCCCGGACGTCCGATTCTAAACTTTAACTGCTCAATTATGCTATTGACGTTGGCCGGATGAATCAGCAGTGATTTGACGACTTCACGACTTCATTGTTGTATCCGTAGGCTGCTGTTGATTGCGTGAATGCTGTATAAAACGTTGGCCAATCCTCATGGTTCCCGTTGAATTCCGGTAGGTCAATCAGTTTGGCTGGAACACGTGTGTCGTACGAGACGGCTCTCATGGCTAGATTCTCCTCTGTTGGTAAATATGGCCTTGGCGTTACAAAGGGGTCACCTCTAGACGTCGACGGAACTAGGAGCGGATTGGCAGCACAAACGTTCGACTTTGTTGTAACTGAGTGCTCTGCAATGCTTCGATCTTCTAATGAACCCTTTTGACATGGCGGTTGTGTCACATGCGGAGTCATTGCCAATTGTGGCTGCAATGCCTGCTGCTGCTGTTCTGTCGTCGTGACTGTAAAGGAAATGTTCTTTATGTTACGTGCACGTAGCTCGTTTTCCAGCACGGCTATACGACTTTCCATAACTCTTAAGACCTCATCAGTCTTGGAGTCAGTTAACACCTTTGCATTATCCACCTTCGAATCTTTGGATGGCGTCAAAAGGATTCCATCAGTCTGTTGTAATCCGCTCAATGGAGCAACTTGCATGTTATCATCTTCCATAGCTACAGATGGATTTAAACGTGCACTTCTGCGTATTGGTGGAGAGCGTGTTGTAGTCATAAATCACAATTTACGTCGTTGTGAAATTGGTCGAACGTCGCACTCACGCAAACTTCGCCTCTTGCGAAAGAGATAACTGCGTAGGCTGCTTCCCTCGCCACACACACAATTTACGACGCCGTAAATTGATTAAACTAACGGCTCACTTGCACACTTCACCTCTTGCGAAATACAAAATGCTTCCAACACCGCACACACAATTTTGGACGTTGTGGTTTGCATGCGCTTAAGCATGAGTGTCGCGATAATAAATTGCGAAATAAAATTTGTTCCGATCAGGCACCATCAGTCACCATCAGTCACCATCAGTCCCAGAAACACGCCATACCAATTACAGTGTTGAACCTTACTCTCTAAACTTATTCCTAACAACAGTGTTGAATAATACTATTTACACGTATTCCTTATTTCTATCAATAACAGCTACTAAGTATATTCATGTAGTCCGTGCGCACATTTTACTTTTGATTCAATATATTGGACCAACACCCAAAGCGGAAAAACATCCCCATAGCATTATGTTGCCAATACCGTGCTTAACAGTTTTTATTGTATCTTTTGGATCGTGTTTAGTATTTTTGCGACGCCTAGCTTTAGGTTTTCCATCAGATCCAAACAAATTCACCTTTGTTTCGTCAGACCAACGTTTTTCCAACTTATCCGCATAAATTTATTTTCGCAAAATTTATTCGACTTCGGATGTTCTTTAGGAATGGTATTTTCCTTGCGGAATGTGCTTTCAAATTTATCTCTATCAACCTATTCCATATCGTTCGACTAGTGATAGGAGCATTAACTTCTTCCTTAGATCTTCCGATGAAATGCCGTTTTATAGTCTGTCGAGCTTTCCAAGTGTTGCTCGCTTTCTGTCACGTTTCTCTTGTTTTCCTTAAAAATGAATTGCGGAAAATATTTCTTTTTTTTGAGCATTTCATTAATTGGGCAATTTCTGACATTGTTTTGGCTTAATTTTTGCGATTTTTTATCAATTATCTTTCCGTATGTGTGAATGCACCCCGCGACCATTTCTGAACATACTAACAATACAAAAAAGACGACTTTCGCATGCACTAACCATTTCCTTTTTTAAAAAATTACCAAATTACCTCAATTAAAATATTCCACACTTTTTATTAAAAGATTATACGAAAATTTAATTGAGTTTCTATTTGTATTTCCTATGCAAAAACGTGGTCACTTATAAAAGAAGCAAACAAAAGTAATATTTCTGCAGAAAAAAGCACAAAAGCGAAAACAAAATAAAATCCATAAAATCACAGCTAACCAATACCATAACTCATGACCAAAATACTTCTGCCTCTTTTTACATTTTTATTTATTTATATTTATTTCAGTTTTTTATTTAGTTAATCTATTATTATTCTATTTGATTTGGGACTTGTGTAAATCGTACAGTTTTTTGTCTGCCTCTAGCGGGATTTGAACTTCGGCCTTTACGGTTTTCAGTCTAGTACGCTTCCACTAAGCTACCGAGGCACTTGGTTTAATATATAAACTTACCTTTATCAACTCTTTTGAAAAAGAAAGATGTGTGTGCTTCTAGTTGCGCACGATGCCGTTCGGGTCGCTTTCGCACATACCGATTTCGTCATCCGAAGCAGACGTCAAGCAGAATATTTACGACTAATTGCATGAGATTAAAAAAAACAACTTATTTCTCAATTGTTCTCACTGACTGGTTCGCCTTTGCATTATCTATGGCTACTGAATTCATCAGCCACCAGTATACATAAAGAGACTAGTGAATTACTGCAGGGTAGTTATAAAGTTACCTATTTGTTTTAGAGCATACAGTATACACATTTAATTCTTATGAAATAAGGTCAGTCGTGTATACACACTCAACACGATTGGTTCATTCGCGGACACAATATTTTTGGCAACGAGAACAAAAAGAAGAATAGAAAAAACAAAATTGTAATTCGTGTCGGTCGTCCAAGTGGAAATCGAACAAAAACGTCGAATTCGGAGCTTAATGTGCAGGCGCTGTTAACACAACAACATGAATTCGCACAGAGTCGTATCCTGCAACAACAAAAATTGTTTCAAACGATGATTTCTTAAAGTTTGGAAATAAATGCAAGCCGATCGAATAACTTATTGATGTGTCCCCCGTTTCCAACATTCAATAAAGAAACACAAAGTTGGTAAAACGTACATGCAGCAGTTGACACAACATTTTTTGGATTGTTCGTAGGAGTCAGAAAAAAAACAAAAGGCATATTTCGTGGATAGATACGAATATATTTTGTCTGTTCAAAAACATATTTGGAAGCGAAAATTTAGTCGCGTAATCGTATACGCAACTGGTGGAAGAACTGACCGATCATTTTGGAACAAAAAGACAATGTTATTGCTGCCCGTTATGAATTTTATAAACGCGAGAAACGGGACAACAAAGAGTGGGTCACCGATCTGCGAGGAATAGCGCGCGAGTATCAGTTTGTTTGCAAAGGCGATTCTTGTTCTTTGAATTTCGTAAACGAATTGATTCGAGACCAAATAGTTTTGCACACACCAATTGACACCGCCAAGTGATGAGCGATTTTGAGCAATCGGTGATTATTTCACAGTGATTCAGTTGTTCCTTAAACCGTGATTTGCAATTACAGTTTGCTATACTGTGATCACTGTTTGCTAAACCTGTTTGCTAAACCGTGTTTGCTAAACCGTGATCACAGATGCTTTGGTAACTGTGAACAGAGTTGCTTTGGTAAACTGCAAAAAAAAACCGACGTTCAAAAAACGAAACGGTCGTTCACGAAATGTAGCTTGTAACTTTATAACTTTTATATATTTATGACATTTCGTGAAGACCCTTATTATTTGTCAATCGCTTTTATCGTTTTTCATCGACAGCTACCAGCTGTTTAGCTTGGTTGAAGAGGAGTCTTCCTAGAATTTCGTAAAAGCCTTGAACTCAAGCAATGTACTGCCAAGTCGTCATGTTGTATCGCGTTCCTATATATCAGCACTTTTTGAAAAGTGTAAGTCCACAGTTCGAGAGTTGATGAAGGGGGCAAACAAAATTTGCTTAACGAGAGACTGTTGGACCTCCATAAGTAATAACAGCTATATGGCAGTAAAGGCTCATTTCCTTACTGATGAATTTTATATGGAGTCGTGTCTTCTTGCTTGCCCCAATATAATGGAGCAACATACAGCGGAGACATTGGCGAAGTAACTCAACCATTTGGAAACAACTGATGAATTTTATATGGAGTCGTGTCTTCTTGCTTGCCCCAATATCATGGAGCAACATACAGCGGAGACATTGGCGGAGTAACTCAACCATTTGGAAACAAATACATGTACCATTTTTTGTCAATGGTAGCCCAAGAGAAATTGAGTATACTTAGCACATAGTGAGCGAATTTTTTCTAAAGTCGGGATTATCATTCTGACAGGCGTGGTTCTCGCCTGAGTCCACGCAAAACACAAATGTTACTATTTTTAAACAGCAATTTGAAATACTCGAATTCATAGATCTATAATATACTCATTATATAATAATATATAATATACTCATTATAGGTCTATGGTTCCTTAAAATAAATATTACATTAAATTTCTTTAATATTTTTAATTTTTTTCTTTACTTGTAAAAAAATTTGTTGCTTTGTTTTTTTGATCAAGTTCACATAAAAATTATGATTACATTTGAGGGCTGTTTAAACTGTTCTTTTATTAGTGAATCTAAACTATGGTTTGATCACTGATCATGTTTAACAGAACTGAATTTAAACTATGACCCAAATCACAGTTAAAAATCACGTTTAACTGAACTGAATTGAAACTGTGACCCAATCACAGTTTAAAATCACTGTGATTTCAAAAGAGCAGTCACAGTTTTCACTGTGACTGTGAAATCACTGTTTAGCTCACTACTAGTCTGTATAGCCGCTTTACATAAGGTGCCCACAATCGCAGAAACACGACAACATACGAGCAACAAGTAAAACAATGGCAACCATAAAAGAGAATGATGGAAAAAATTTTCTGGAAATGAACGCGACTATACGCGGTAACAACAACAAAAGAGTGATAACGGAAAATCAAACAAAATATCTCAAGTCTTGTTCGTGCTGCGGTCACTCTCATGAGCGAGAGCAATAAAATTTCGGTAAGTAATTCGGTAAGTCATAAATGTGCCAGAAACAGGCACATTTCTGTGGTTTGCATGTCAAAGGAATGCACAGACAAAAACGAGAGTAACGGAATGAAGTACAAAAAGAGAAACACAGAAGTAATACAAACAATATAGAATGTATCCAGCCAAATAAATTGCGTTGATAATACCACCATAATCAAACTGGGAACTTGTGGTAAAACCATACAATCCCAAATGGTACACGTGCCAGTGCCTCAATGATTGATGCAAAAACATACAAGCACTTAAATAAACCAAATCTTGTGAAGTGTGATCAAATTTTAGAGGCAATTTGGTAAGAAGCCAGAGCAAAAAAGAATAATGTAATAATTATCGTTGAAAATATTAAGAATTCGAGCAATCTCTTTGGAATGGACTTGTTAAACATTTAATTTCGAGATCCATCAAATCGCAAATGTGAGAACAGACTACTCGACTGAAAGAACTCTGCAATAAGTACAAATAAGTTTTCGAGCCAGCTTTCGGATTCATTAAAAATTTTAAGGGAAGTATCAAATTATTCCTCTAAATTCTACAAAAGCAGACAAATACCTTTAGCTCAAAAGGACCAATTTAAGGAAGAATCGCGACGATTCATAGATGCAGGAATTTGGAAGGCAATAAAATTCAGCAATTGGGCATCGTTCTCGTACCGAAACCAGATGGAACTGTTCGAATTTGAGAAGATTTTGAACAGGATTCACAGATTGATATTGAACAATACCCTTTACCGGCACGCGAGACACTTTTTCATGTCATTCGCAAATGTACATATTTCAGTAAGGTTGATTAAAAGAATCATACCTTCAAATGGAAATAGATGAAGCATCAAAGTCGATAGTGGTTGTGAGCACGCCATTAGGTCTATACCATACCAACGGTTGGTATGGAATAGCAAGCGCTTGAGCTATGTTCCAACGCTACCTCGAACATCTTCTACATAACATAGAAGTGGTAATTATCTGGACGATATAATTTCTGTATATTTTGCACTTTTCAAGAGAATGGCAAAAATGTGAAAGAAAATGTTTCTTCTTAAAAGAATATTTAGGAAGAAGAATCAGTGCAAAGGGCATTCTTCCAAATACCTCAGGAATAATGGCTGTACAAGAACTGAAACCGTCTACTAATCTTCATCAGCTAGAGGCTTTTACGGGAAAGGTTAATTATTATTGCAATTACATACTGAACTACTCACTAACCAGTTAGCCGCACAGTTTGAGTTTGGACCAGAGCAGCAGCAAGTGTTAAAACTCGCCCCAGCTACGGATGCGTTCCCATTTGGTATTGGTACATGACTACAGATAATATGAGTTCGATAAAGACGAAGTGAAAACAACAATAAAAGCTGAGAAGATTTAGTAATGCTCGAAAACGGACTCTATTCTGAAAAAGGTTTATAAGTTTGTAGTAGATGGATGGTTAAATGAACTTCTTGATTTCCATATTTTCATCGCAGATTCGGGTTAATTAGCATTGTGATTCTTCAAATCCTTCGACAGGATATTCTTAAACTCCTGATGGACACTGGGGTATACCCCGCATGAAACAGCGAGACAACATGTTTGCTGGCCCGGTATCGACGAAATATATCGCATAACTTGTAAAACCTGTAGCATCTCGAAAATAAACAACTCAGCGCCAATAAAAGAATTTCAGAGCAACTTTGTCCACATTGACTTTGGCTGGACAAATTTTAATCGATGTGGCTAATATGCGTAGATGCATACTCTTAGTTCCCATTCGTGACACAAATTAAGTTCTAGTCTTCGGGATGCTTGCAGTCTTTGCCTCAAGCATCATCCTGTTAAACTCTGAAATCAGATTGTCTATTTGGTACGTATTTCCAATAACGGTTAAGGATACTATTTGTAAATGTTGCCTGAAATGCCTAGCAAATCGAGGCCAGTTTGCTCTGCTGAAGTCTAATCTGTACCTTTCTGTATACAGTGGACGTTTGTGTAGTATAACTTTGACGGAGAGGTTGTCAGAACTTAAATCGTTGAATACGCTTGCATGCGCTGTTACTGTCGCGCAGTTTGAGAGGATGATATCAAGGGTAGACGCCTGGCCTCTGCTAGAGGACGGGATATAGGAATGGTTACCCGTAAAATCTATATTAAAATAGTTAGATGACAGTTTTTCGTTTAGGATGTTTCTCCAGCAGGTGGCACAGCTGGATCCTCGATCTAGATGCCTACAATTGAAATAACTGCCTAAGATGTAATTTTCATTAACGTTGGTGAGTTTACGAATATCATTATAAATTCTTGTTTCTTTAGGCCCTCGGCTCGTCCATTAGGGAAATAGCATGAAATATGCGTTGGAGGACCATTGCTTAAGATTTTTACGCCATGAAAGATGTACGTGTACGGGGAGAACTAAACTTTGGGGAAAACCCCCTCTGCAGTTTATTCGATTAAGCCTATAACAATGATAATTATAATGTTTGATTGATATTGGGTTATTTAACCAGGTTTTTGTTAGTAGGCGGATATGGACATTATTCATGGACAAAAAGTTGAAAATTTCTTCTTTGTTGTTTATAACGCCTCTGGTGTTCCAAGTGACGATAGTAGCTGACCGTTTAATTGTCAGCACAGAACAGTCGGCAGTCTTGTGGTGACCCGAGCAGTTGGCAGTGTTGTGATGACCCGAGCAGTTGGCAAGTTTTGACTGCACGAGTGGAACCATGTCCGAACATATGGCAGTTATACTATTGGGTGATTTTGTTGCTATTTTCCTTTTGAAAATCCCAATCGACTTAAACGTTGTCTATTACCTGCTTTTGTGCTGATAGATATGCGCATGATAAACAGTTTTAACATGTAAACTCGAAAATGACAAATTTTGAGTTGTGGCAAATTGTTTGCAGTGGTGAGAAATAGTTTCGACGCACGTTGGGACTCTGACCATCGACAATGTTTTTTCCTTATCTTTACACGCGGCCGCGGCATTGCTACGACTGCACTTGATCGTTTGATTTTGTTGTAGTGGATAACAGTTAATCGGAGGTTATTTTTCCGTTTGTTCTGTTTTTGCGCGTCCGGACGTATGTGCGTTCACTAGAAACTCTCGCACAGAACTGAAATGATGGTAAAGAAAGCGTCTATATTATATATAATATAGATAACAATGGATACCGGTTAAGTGCAGCTCCACTTTATTGCATTTTCGGCATAAATGCTAAACATGTTGTGCATTTTTAACCCTGGAAGACTGTTCTTCGTCAAAACATTTTTAAAGTGTTTCCTTTTTTCATATTTGCGTTCTTTATTTTGTGCATATCTTCAGTTTTAGTTGTAGTTTTGTGTAAGTAGTAATTCTTAGAAATTTCGTCGTCGAATCGACGAAAAACAACCTTAATGTGACTACAAGTGTATTACTTAGTTAAGTAGGTAAGTACTAAATACTTATCAACAATGTCAAAACAAAGGTTTAAGTTTCTGACATCAACCCTTCGTTTCAATGATAAAGCACTTCGGCTTGCTTTATTTGCGGACAAATTTACATATATTTACGAAAAATATGGGATTTGTTCATCCGAAAACGCCGTGAAAACTATACTCCTGGACTATATCAGCTTTAAGGTGTACAACCCAAACAAACCTGCAAAGTACTGTCTTAAAATAATAAAGTTATGTGACAGTGGCACAAAATATATGGTTGATGCAATGCCATATTTAGAAAAAGGTTCACACAACTTAAATTTACCTCTGGCAGAGTATTATGTGAAAGTGTTGACTAAATCGATACATGGTACACACCGAAATGTTATCATGGATAATTGGTTTACTTCAATACCTTTAGCAAAGGCGCTTCTGAAAGAACCATACAAGCTAGCAATGGTAGGTATCCCACCTGAATTAAAAATCACCAAGGACCGTAAAGGATCGCGGCACATCCAAGCTTTATATATAATATAGTTTATTTGCTCTCGTCATATAATGAAGAAGGAATTACAAATAGTACAAATTACAAGCCCCATATGATCGAATTTTATATATCTAGGAAGGGAGTTGCATAAATGCAAACATTTATCTAAATTTTCGACTTGTTATTTATGCCACATCCATTGTACAGTCAAAATAGTAGAACAAATTCGCAATATCAGTTTTTTGTTGACCAACAAAGACATAACACGGTTTTTTTTCTTTTGGGAATATGGCATAATACACATAAATTAACTTGATAAGGTGTCAATACATAGCGAATATTATGATAACTTATTGAACAATTTAAGCAAAGGTTTGAAGATGGATAAAACTGCATTTGTACTCGTAACATGTTGAGGATTTACTAACTCATTTTATTTTTCTTCATACATTATGTGTATCTTGCCTTTGTATATGTGTCATATGTGCAAAATCGCTTTTTTCAATAACGCAGCTCAACATAAGAGGAAGGCAAAATCAGGTGATTATATCACATACATACCAACTTCTTTTGATTCTTTTAACTGATTGTCTTCGGTAAAATTACGTAGTGTTAATACACAAACATTTTCTATGTTGTTTTTTATTTTCAGGTAACAAGGATCGTTACTCTTTTCCAGCAGAGATACCAATTTTACACGCGGAGTTCACATACTTTTATTATCCTGGCGATTTTTTATTTCCGCGTGAGTAAATATAATTATTTTGATATTTATGTATATCATGTACACTATCTTCCTCCTATTTGATAGTGCCACCATCAAAAATATTTGTACACATCAATCCATTGCAAATACAATTTGATCTATGCTCTGTTCTCTGGCTCAATTCATTCGGACTAAATTTGCACGAAAGTTTGCTTCGGACTACTGTTGGAACGCCTTTGAACACACAAAGTGCCCGTGGCTCAGTCAGTTCAAATTGCACAAAAGGGCCTTCAGAGAATTCCTCTTGTCACATTCAAGAAACAGAACCGGAACCTGTGTATATAGATGTCAAAGTTGAAGCGATTATGCCGCGCATTAGTATTGAATCAACAATCGATGCGCCAAACCAAAAAGATAGGCCTAAGGCTATTCAAATTCAAGTATCACGATTCGCTTTAACCAACATTCGGGAAGTGGGTTCATCTCGCGCTGATTTGGCTCAGGCTTTACATTCTCTTCAAGAAGGTTCATTAGTTTTTGGTAGTGATTTCCCATCGGTCAAAGGTGACATGTGCATTGTCACAGATCGAATATTGTCACACGTCGCTGCAGCAGATGTCAACACTATGCAAAGTACAACATGTGCGTCGCCAACATTACTACACAAATCGGCTTCTAATCAGTACCTCATGCGTTATGCAATGTGGTCAGAACCACGTGATGTTTGGTGCATAAAACTTGATCCTATTTGGATAGATTTTCTTGGTGCAAGGTCACTTGGATCAAACAAGTCTATACCATTTGTCGATGCCGTGCCAATTACATTATGGGTGCACTCAGGTGACGGGATAGGTGATGGGACCGGTGGCGATGGAAAACCTACACTTAGTAATAGTACAGCTCAGCTGTGGAAAGTTAATGCGCCCTTCTCTACGGAATCAAGTGCAAATATGATTACAAATTATATTGACGATATTATTCAGCCATTGCCGTTGTCTACCAATCCATTCCTAAGCGATGGCGATATTCGTGGTGATGACCAATGCACAGAAGATCCGGCGATAAATGAAGGCAAGCAATCCGCAGATATTCATGTAATTGCAAATATATCCAATTTGGTAAGCTTACAAATCGATCATTATCAACTTTTGTTCCTACTTCGACTCGCGGAGGATTTCATCGAAATGTCTACATTCCTATCGCTAGATGCAGAACGAATTTTACAAAAGGTTTGAGCAGTTCTTGAAATATTTCTCAATTTATTTCATATCTCCTTTCTTATCTACAGCAAAATTATAAGAAATCGATTATCTTCGGCTGTGTTGTGCAGCAAATAGAGCTTACTCTCGTGATGCCGTCCCCAACACCCGGTAAGGAATCTAGTGGTGGTGATGCTGAAAGTGTCTTACCTGATTCAGCTAGTTTGGGTGATGATTTACACATGAATAGTAAGAATTATCTTTCTTTTTGTCTATTTAGTTTTAATCTAAGCGCGCAAGCAAACTTACAGTTTTATTAAGACTCACTTAAATTAGAATTTGTATACGCTATAAGTACTCTTAGTATTAGGTTGGGGAATAAGTTCTTATCGTTATTATATTTTGTTTTGTTTTACAACAATTTTTTTGCTGTTTGACATAATATATATGTGTATAATATTCATTCGATAGAGCTCTTTCTGCTCTGTAAAACTGTGCTAATCGTCTTTTTGAGTAATTTCATTTTTTATTATTTTTGAGGCTTAGAAATTGAATATCCAGGATTTAAAAAACAACATTTTCGACACCTCCTCTTCATCGCTTTACATCGAGGCCAAAAAGCTGCTGAAGCAGTCCTGAAGCATTAGCAACTTATATGGAGTAGGTGTCTTGGGCGAGTCTACAGCACGACGAGACGCCCCGCAGCGGAAGACCTTCTGAATTCAAGGAAGAGCGTCTCAAAGCTATTTTGAAGAAGGACGATCACCAAACAAGTGAATTGGGCGAAAAAATGAACTGCGATTTTAATCATCTTCATTCAATGGGATTTGGCGAAAAATTGGGAGCCTGGCTACCTCACGAGCTTAACGAAAACAACAAAGAAATTCGCCTTCAAATTGCTCCTCAACTTCTCGATCGCCATCGAGCAACATGTATGACAACAGCGCTTTTTGTACCAAATCGTCACGGGAGATAAGAAATGGTGCGTATACATAATTATGAAGCAAACAAAGGAGTGGGTGGCTCCAGGTGATACGCCAAAGCCGTGAGTCAAGCCTGACCTCCATCCAAAGAAGACCGTGATCTGTGCTTGATGGGACTGGAAGGGCATGGTGCACTGGGAATTGATCGAAAGGAATGCCACGGTCAACAAGGAGCTCTACATCGCGTGAAAGTAGCTATTCGACTGAAAAGACCCCATCGACAAAGCCAAACCATATTCCTTCAACATACGCCAGGCCCCATGTTGCACAAGTCGTCAAAGCCGCACTCCAAGAGCTCGAATGGGTGGTCCTTTACCATCCACGTATTCTCTGGACCTTGCACTGACGAATTACCATATTTTCCATTCCCTGTCGAACCATATGAGGGGCGTTATCTTCAAAATTGAAAAGGACCTTATAAAATGGTTCAGCAAATTCTTTGATACCAGACCATGCAATTTTTGGCGGAACGGTATCGACAAAATGACGAGGCCGTAAACAGCAACGGCGAATACATATTTGATTAATTTATTGATTTTTGTTTAAAAAAGTTTTACGAACTTACTCCCCAATCTAATGTATATGACCACTTCCCTGAGTTATATAAGTATTCGGATGGATAGGAAGGTGCCGAGAGTTGAGAAAATTATTTATACCAAGAATAACAAGACCGTGGGGTGGGGGATTAAAACTTTATCAAATCTTCAATTTCGGAGTACCCCTAATATTGGTAATATTTTACTGGCACGTATTGATGTTCAGCGTATAGCAAAAAAAGGAAAAAGAAAAGGATTATTGAAGCAACATTCAACTCTATAGCTCATAAACTGAGGGAAGAATTCGTTCTTAAAACGACTCCTACTTCTGTATTGCCCAAATACACTGGTATCCTTTCTTGAAGTGTTTTAAAATCACTGTAATTTTCTTTATTCTTTTGGTATCTCGGTTTCTTATTCTAATAATGCATGATTTTTTCCTTTTTAAATTAAAAAAAAATATCTTATTTATTTATAACTTTTTTTGCTTAAATTGTGTTCACATTACGTGAATTATTTATTGAATGCTGTTTATATTTATTTATTGGTGTACTTTAATTTTTTAGGTAGTAATGTCACATGGCCGACCCCACCACCGCTGGATCAAATAAAAAGCAATACTTTTGGCAGCGTAGAATCACCATCCCCTATCACAAATGAACCACCGTATGGCACTGGCATACATATTTCTAATCCGAACACTCATGGGTTCGCCAATCATTGAAAATTTCCATATATGTTATTTTAAATTTAATTATCACTTTCAGTCATAATGTGCAAATACAGAGCACACCAACGTTGGCGTCTTCTACTCCAAGTCAAGGTTCTCGTCCGGATACCGGTGTATGCTCACAGTCGTCTACAAAGAGCTTAAAGTCCTCTACTCGCAATTCGACAACAGATCCCAGTAGTTTGACTAAAGAAATTAATTCCGGTAAGTTTCTTGAGCACTTATAACCGAACAAAAGTTTATAAGATGCTGCTCTAGGTCTTTTGTCTATGAAGAAGGGGTTTTCCAGCTTTATGACGTCTATTGACTCGGCAATTAAGTCAGGAACACCTAATGACGATGCCAGCGACACATTTTCGATACAAAGCGACATCAGTTCAGATTCCGAAAATTTGGCAATAGTTATTGGTGAAGATAAAACTGTGGATTGCATTGATGTCATGTTCAGGTGCGTTGGTGAAAAAATAGAAAATATAGGAAAAAAAATATATATATTAAATTAAGTACTTATTTATTTATTACAGATTAAATCCATTTACAAATGATGCTAATTTAAAAGTATCACCAGTGGAAGTTGCTAGTGAAGTGCACGAAGAGACCAACTGTAAAACAAATCTCTCTTCGCCGTCAGAGCCATCGGAAGCAAGTACATATCGCAGACGAGATCTGGTGTCAATGGCTACTTTTAGGTTATATACGAAATAAATTCATTTGAAATATTTGACATTTTTACACAATTTACAGATTAACCACCGTCGAAATTATCCGTCAAAACGAAGACAAATGCTCCTCATTGCGTCTGCAAGTTGCTGCTCTATCCTGTGACGAATGTGGCGCAATACCATGGGATGAATTACAGGTAGTAAGGTTTGATTTTTGTAATGTCTGTTTTAAAACAAGTCTTGAATATTTTTGTACTCTTCACATTGAGCAGAGCACGATTTCATATTTTTGTGACTAAGTATACTTTATTTAAGTTCGGTTGCGGTGTGATGATCAACGCATACTATTTGTCATGCACTCACTATACTCATAAGCAAGTATTGCTGTGACAGTATTTTTTTTTTGCTCGATTGTGTTGGTATGCGGGTTCTGCTTTACTTTGCAGCACACATTCTTGTTGGAATTCGGGAAATGATACACGCTCTTAGCGCGAACACCAAATATACTACATTCGCAATTATTAGTGAATACACCTATGCTGTTCTTTCGTTTTTCTTCCTTTTTTGCTAGATTATTCTCTTTCAGTCCCACTAAATGCACAGTAAAACCTTCCTAGCTGTTATTGCTTGCACACACTTTAACCTGCTTCACCCCTCTTTGACTTTTTCGCTTAATGATGGCGTAACTGACCCACTTTTCAATTCGTGTGGCACCACTACATCAAGCTTCTTTTTAAATCCAGTATTATGTTAGTGTTTAAAAATTGTTTATTGGCCAATCTGAAGCTCTTGGGCGATGCTTCCGCTGCTGACATATCGGACTGCTTCAATCATTTCCGTTTTTTTTTTGGAACGAAGTTCCTTTACGCGGCTTGTGGTAGGAGTGAAATGACAGAAAAGTAAGAAAAACCGTTACATTGTTGTATTTTGTTGTATTTTTTCCTGCTATTTGGTTTTGGTTTTTTGTTGTGCTCATGCAGAGAGCGCCGCAAACAGCAGCAACAACAACAACAACGGTATCAACAGCAAGACAACTGTCCGCAATTTCAAGCGTTCGCGTTTGCGAAGAGAGAGCGAATTTCATTTCGTTTGTGTTTGTGTACCCTACTCAACGCCGATCTCGCATATCAATTGGCATCATGTCGCTGATGCTTGGCTCTTATATTTTATATAAATACAGTTTGGCAAGATATTGTTTGCAAAACGAAAAATAACTCTAAAAGTATAATTCTACCGCTTATTAATGATGTTAGGAATTACATAGAGAAAAAAGTAAAAATGCAGTTTTATTCTGCAATTCATTTACAACAGAACTACATTAAAAAAAAACATTTATTCTTTAAAATTAACTTTAAAAAGTACAAATAAAAAAATATAACATTTTTCAGCTGTCAAATAATTATTTGCAAAATAAGAAAGAAGCGATGAAAACAAACATCTTTGAAACATCTTTGGTTTCGATTGAACGATATTTTACATGCGCTCGTGAGTGCTAAGTACACTCACACATTGTTTTCCTTATCTTTTTTTCGCGGATTTCGTTTATTGATGCATATTATTTAACATTTACAAACTTCACACCAAGTACCTTTAAAACTTTTTTTCACTGGTCCAGTAGGCTCTGGTAAAAATTTTGCTATTGTAATGCTTATATAACTTGCGCTACCACTGGTAAAGCTTCTATGTCCATTGGATGGGACAACAATTCATTGTGCACTTAAAATTTCAATTTCAAAACTATTGCCTCTGTCATCTAAAATAGCGCATTTGTATAGATCTCTT
Organism: Cacoxenus indagator; assembly: GCA_035041755.1. Lineage (NCBI taxonomy): Eukaryota > Metazoa > Arthropoda > Insecta > Diptera > Drosophilidae > Cacoxenus > Cacoxenus indagator. The sequence goes on from JAWNKX010001101.1 coordinate 1,150,060, forward strand.
TTTAGATATGTACAAGTATCAATCATCGATGGAATAAGTATTATCAGATCAGAGGTTTTAGTGATAATTGCTTACGTTTAAAATAAATAACCAATAATCATAACGAAGAATTTGGTAGTATAGATATTATATTTATTGGAGATTTGAGGAAGCTACCACCGGTACGAGCAACACCAATATATAACTCTATTAGAAGACACATGGTTGTACCCCATCTTTGGCGAAATCTTAAATTTTATCAACTCAACCAAGTCAAGAGACAGGCTAATGCTGCATTTTCTAATTTACTAACCAAAGTAGGCAATGATAAACCTTTAGAAAAACAAAAAATCGAGTTGATAGAATCAAGGTTTTTTGTAAAAAGCCGATACTCAAAAATTGTGCCCAAATGGGATTCGCCTATTTTTCAAAAAGGGGAATGTTTACGTTCTACAACAATTCGAAGACAAAATTGTATCTACAGCCACTGATTCAATTACAGGATCTAAAAATCATGAACAAAGTGCTTATTTTAGAGTAAAGTTACATAAAAAGTCAATTATACCATACGAAATTATTTTTATAAAAGGCATGTTTTATCTCATCACAACAAATGTTGATATATCAGATGGCTTATGTAATGGTACGACAGGGAAATAAGTGCATTTAGATTTTGATACAAACAACATTGTAGTTAAAGTTTGGTTGGAGTTTTGTGGTTCACCAACGATTGTGTGGAAGAAAAGCAAAAAAGCTGCTCAGTTAGCTGTACAAAGTGGATTTAGTAGTCTTGCTGTTGCTGTGCCTATTGAACTACGATCTGCGAACATTCCATTGGCATCACATAAGAAAATTATTGCTACTCGAAAGCATTTTCCTTTAATTTCGACTTGCTCTAGCTATTACCATACATAAATCGCAGGGTGGAAATTTAAGTGAAATAGTTTACGCATACAGCAAATATTATTTGCAAGCACCTGTTTACGTTGCGTTATCTCGAGTAACACATACGAAAACTTGTATATTGTAACACCCCAAGATGATCCAACGAAATTTAAATTTTATCATAATCGAAAGCAAGCTATATCAAAAGAGAAATTGCTAAAATATTATTGTTAAACACGTTGCAGACCAGAACATAATTGTCCTGGGCGTAAGAACTTCGTTTTTGACGTCGGTCCCCTGACCGCACACCTTTTTTTTTATATATATTTTTTTGTATCCACATAGACTTAGAGGTCCGCAGTGACCACGCAGTGATCTCACGTTAGGCGGGGCCAAGTGGTGTAAAATTCACCCAGTTACATAATAGATTGGGCTCAGCTGTTCTTATTGCTAGTTTATTTGGTCGGCATGCGATACCAAAGCCAATGTCTACGTTTAACATGGCTACAGACATAATCAGCCGTTTACAACTAAGCATGCACAAAATTTTACTACAGCTAATACTTAACTAGTCTCCATTAAGAAGAAGGCAATTAAAAAATAATATTTACTACGAAGGTTTAAATAAGAAATGTATGCAGTGTATTACTAAGAGACTGATCGAATATTAGGAGCTTGCATTAATCTGGTCATTTTTTCAATGTAAAAAGGCATTTATTGAGAAAAATTGGTACAATATGTATTATTCGAAATATTTTCTAGATATATAGGTAGATACTACAAACAATAAAATTATGCAAAAACATTAACCCGGAGGGTCGTTCTACGACTAAACAATGTAGGTACTTGGATAATCCTTAGGTGAATTCGATAGGATGGAAGGTGGACGTTAGGATCCCAATGAAAGTTACGCAGTGCAAAGAGTAAGACTTGCTTTTAAACTGATTCTAGGCAATCGCTGAGGATTGTCTGTGAGTCCCATACACAGGATCCACATTCTAAAATACTAAGGATGTGAACAGTAATTTAGTAGTTTAGATATAATTAAACTCTTTAGACCAACGTTTGATGAATTCTAATACGCCTCAGGCCTTATTGCTCAAAGACAAAATATGTGAATCAAAGTTTGGATCTATTAATACTTCGAGATCCTTAAATTGACAGACACTTTCTAGTGTTTGACCTTTAATACATATGGGAATGCCATCAGGAGCAGGTGAAAAGGTTAATTTAGTAGATTTTGAATATTGTGATAATGTGCTAGAGTTGACCACTGTCTTATTGATGAATTGATTGAAATGAGGCAAATAAAAATTAGGAATTATTTACATTGTTATTCAAGTTAGAATACGTGCTCTGATAGAAGTTACCAAAAAGCTTTGCAAATTCTGCATCGTTACAATGTCAGCATCATGAAATTTCATATAGACCAGGAATGAGTCCAGCCTTCGTTTAGAACTAATGAAATTATAGATTTTTTTGGTCGCGTTTAATCGTACCTTCAACAGTGTTACATACGAATTATAGCAGTAATTAGTAAGGTGTTGAAAATTATATCGGGCTTCAGAGTAATTAGCATAATCATAATCATAATTATTAAATAGTTAAGTTTTGTAGTTTAATCAAATCACGAGAGAACCAAGGTGGCGTATGTGAATTACGTTTAAGTTTGATTTTATAAAAAAATTGTGCCGATAGTTCTATATTATCACAAGAGTACAACAAGGACCAATCAGTGTTTGCAAACAGACGGTTAAGGTTTACAAAATCGGTTTCTTCAAAGCAGAAAACACGCTTTGATGTAAGATGCGAGTTATTATTAGGATGACGATAGGACATACTTAGAATGATGTTCAATTCCGAAGTAGGTTGGTAGGCATCCTCAGGAGTAGAGAGAGAATGACTTCTAAACACAGAAATACTGTCGGTAAAAATCAAATCTGGAATTCGATATATGGTATTAGTTACGTATTTGACTTGCTAAACGGAAAAATCCAGCAATGAATCCACAAAATCACAACTCGTAGATGAGCTTACAGAGTTACGATTTTCGGAGGCCGACCAGAAAATATATGGAAGGCTGAATTCTCCCATAATTAAGACATCGGAGTGTTTAACTAAAGAAATAACGTTGTTAGTAGCTTAAAGATGCGCATTCGAATCAGACTCGTCAGATGCTGGTGGAATATACTAGCATATTATAAATAAATGCCAAGTTCAAAAAGATACTTTTACACATATGAACTCAATATCCTCTGTATTGTCAATAGACACAATGTGTGATGAATAAGAGGACTTCCCAGAGATCAATACTCCACCACCACTGCGATCAATACGATCTTTTCTTAAAGTGGAGAAATTGCTGTTCTGTAATTAAGAATTTTTAACGTCCCGTAGAAGCCAAGTTTCAATGCACAAAATTATGTCTGAATGGAAGAAAAAGTTATTTGAAAATAGTCTATTAATTTTAGAGTTTAAATCTTTGAAATTTGGGAGTGAGAACTTCGTTTTTTGGAGGTTTATCAATGGTACCAGTGTTTGAAGTTAAGGGAATTCGAAGATTTTTACGTCGAAGGGAAATCAGACCCGAAAGCTAATTTTAAAGGACGCAATGTCTCCAGGGTTAGTGTAAAATCCTAAGCTTTAAGATTGTTGAAAATTAACTACGATCAGCGAAAATGCGATGTTATATTATTGAATGTCATTCGTAGACTGACTTTAATGAACAAATTCAGAATACATTAATAAAAAATCGAAATGTATAAGCAAGCAAAAAAAAAAATAACAGGCGTAGCTCACCCTCTGAAGTCGAGTGTCGTCCAATCGGCGCTCCGGCAATGTCTTGTGCGAGCTGCATATGAGAAAATGAGCCGGTGTCAGCGCTTTGAGGTCGCTTAGGTCCGATGACAGCGGTGAAATTGAACGAGAGTTCAGAGTTGATTCTATCTCAACCAATGCTATAGTTAGCTATTTGCTAGCTTTGCTAGTTTTACATCGGCTTCCCGCCAAAATGAGGTGTCCTGAAAGGTATACAACGAAAATTAATAAATCCGTTAATACAAGAGTTAATGATTGAACCTTAGTTTTGTGCATTTTTTTGTTGTGTTCTATATTTTGAAGGCAAGGCAAAAAATATATTGTGGACACGCTTCGGAAGAGGTTTTTATTTTAATTTTTATCCAAAATATAATTTCGCAAGCATCATAGCACAAAAACGTTTTGTCTGGTTTGGACGTTTCTGTGCTATGCTTCTTCTTCATTTATTTGTTTGTGTTGTGAGTTCTTTGTAAAAAGGGTGTGAGCGAATAATTGCATATTAGCCGACAAGCGATGATAAGCGAATATTGAAAACAATGGAAATGCGATGCAAATTGTGATGCAAAAAATAGCGATAAGGAAGGTTTGTTTTGGTTTTTTTGGTACTGTTTTGGTATAAATTGATAGTAGAAGTGAATATATTAGAAGCTTGCGCAATGGGAATAGGTTAGTACGTAGGCACTTCAAGTAGGAGCTCTAGGGAGTTGGAGTTCTTGTTGGGCTACTTAGCCGGCGAATCACACAGTCCAACAGTACAGTCTATTAGTTTTTGTGAAGATTGCTACCTCCCTGGCGCAACCAAAAACAAAAAGAAAAAAAACTAAGTAAATAACTAAAATTAATAAAAAATATGTGTAGTATGCACATAAGAAAAATTACTATTTTTGCGTTTGGTAAAATTGTATTTGAATTTCAATGTATAAAACTAATTCATGACCGGGAAAATGTCCAAGTGATAGTTATTGAAAAAGGAAAACAAAACCGTTAAGCTTCCGCGAAGATAAAGAAAGATAAGAAAATAAATTTGCATTGGCGTGCAACAACAAAGGGTGGTTGAGCGTCATTTTCACTCGTACGAAAGTTGAATAGTGAAGAGACAGACTAGAGCACTGATATATTCAAATCAGCGACCCTCACTTGAGTAATTATTTATTAAAAACAATTTTAAAATAGTCAACAATCGACCGCCTAGTAAAACAGACGATATACATACGATATACTTATAATAAACATAAACAGAAACAAACAATAAAAAAGCTAGCTTCGCTCGCAATATCAAAATATAAGTAGTGTAAATACAAAAAAAATAACACAACAGGGGAAAGGGAACACATCGAGAGCAGCCTACCATTGTAAGGTCAGTCACCCCAATATCCGGTGATAGAGTTCTCAGCAGAAAGAGAAGGAATACAACAACCGTAATTGGAGCAAGAAGACTGCCAAACAGCAATAGCTCGCAAACATATCTGGGGTTTGAGTGCTGGCTAAACTTCACATATAGGCTTCACAGCATACTTCTAGGAGCAACCAAATTTCGAAGGCTTTTGTGTATAAACTAATAATGCCTATTCGACACAGCTCGCAAAAGCCCGCGAGTTGACCCCGAAACGCATTAGCATACCAACAACAGCTAGTATGACAAAAAGAATGTACAGGGAACTCTCTTCAGATGTAGTAGTAGGCAATATGAGAATGAAAGAGGATATGATGCAGAATGTTCTGATAGTAACCATACAGTAACAACTCAAGGCAACAGTTGAGGTAACGCTTGATTAAAAGCTAAACAATCTGCCAACCAAAGAGGACTTAGAGCAGGGTCAATGATATGTCTGCAAAAGTGGAACACTTGACTATAGAGAATGAAGCTCTAGAAATAACTGGAGTTACCGTAAAAAAATAAGGACCAACGAATGGATTTTATAGACGAAGCAGTTAAGCGAAAAAGATTAACAATACGAGGTGTCGAACGTAAGCAAATAAAAAATGGCAATTACTCTATAGCTAACGTTTTCACGACTATGTGCAGGGAGAAGTTAATCAATTCCGTTATCGAAATCGACGTAGCAAGAAAACTCTATGAGACCAACAGCAAAATGACCATACTCGCGGAGCTAAGCTCGATGCAGATGATTCGTGAAATATTTTGGAAAACAAGAAAATTAGCGGGAACACAATCTCGAATGAACAAGACCTTGGTAGACAATTGATAGACATTGATTCACAAGAAGGCGCTGCTAAGAGCTGTTGGAGCACATTAAGAATATGCGGGTACAGGTGAGAAACGGCAAAATTATGATTAATCGTAAAAGTTCAACTGGAACCAAGAAAATAAGCCAGAAGCAGAAAGCTGCGGGTATTCAGAGAAGCATCTATGAATATCGACCTTAAGTTTACTAATCTACATATTTAAAAAAGGATGTTTTCTTGTCTGTTTGCCTGTTTGTTTTTTTGATCCCTCAGGAATCCGACACCGTTTGACCATGTAAATTGGAACATAGAGGGATGTCATCTTGGAGAATGTTTATGGCTAAGTTTGTTGCGAAAAAATAGTCGAATTCGCTAAATATGAAGACCGAATCAACCTACAGATGCTTTTCAAACTTTATGTATACAAATAAAACATAAAAACAAAGTAGCCTCTGAGCATTGAGTTTGCCGGCAGTGCTGCTCAAACTCTACAAAGTCGATATGTTCAAATATTCGAATGAAATAATAAAAAAATGAAGAGTACGAAATGTCACCTAAAAATGCAAACACTGAAAGATCAATGAGAAAATCGCAGATGTAGACAGAGCGCGGATATCAAAGATTGGCAAAGAACCAAATAATTTTAAAAGTCGTAGTGAGAATAACTTCCCAGCACGTAATAGAAAATATATATATATATATATATATATATATATTTATATATATATATTAAAAAAAAACATGCATAAAAAATAATAATGAATTCCATGTAATTTAGAAAACAAAAAACAATTTATTTTTCTTTAAAAAAAATATACTATGCGATTAAAATACATAAGTGTAACATATAAAAGTTCAAATTTAATTTAGAAATATTCAAAACCATTCATCGAAAATTGCTTTCATTAGTAGATACAATAGTATCAGATTCTTGTACAACTGTCGGGTTTGATTCAAATGACGAATTAATGGGCGTTGTTGGTCTTTACGTTGCCACCAAAAACATCAAAAAATTTAAGTTGGGACACATCGACGTTTCACAAACACTGTCGGCCATATCGAAGGTATACTCTGAGATGTGTGAAGGTGTGAAGATTATAAAAACGTATAAAATAAAATACGCGTATTTCCTCAATTGTATTTTGTTTTCGTATACATTTACGAATTCTTTTCACAATACTCTGATCAAACATCAAAAAATTCATGCAAAAAAATTTTATTTGTCTAAAACCGTGTTATTTCAAAATCGTGTAAAAAAGACTGTATCAAAAATGAGTTGGGTGTATTTTCCTTTATAAAATCAAAAAATGTAATATGTCACTTTCTTCAAATGTGTTGTTTAAAGAAAAATTATTAAAAATGGTTTAGTATAGCGTTAATATTAGCGTTATATACATATATATTAAACCGTTTTTCCAAGCCTTATCGAAAGCCTTTTCTACCGATAAGAATACACCAGCGAAACGTTTTTTGTATTCAAGATCGTTTAATTTTTTATGCGTAACCCCATGGCCTTGCTATTTTGTAGAGTGGATATTTTGGATAGCATTGGAAGTCAGCTGATTGGTCTATATGATGACGGCAGAGATATGTCTTTTTCCAGCTTTGGAATAGCAATGACTTCAGCAACTTTCCAGACTTTTTACCATACAATTTGCTCATAACCTGTAGCTTTTTTGGGCTTTAAGTCGCGTTGTATGATGATTAGTATTTCGGATCCTGTAGGTATGCCAATCAGTTCGGTTGTTGTGTATGAAATTGCTTCTTTTTGTTTTTGTTTTGTTACTACCAGATGTTAAGCATCTTTGATCTAAGCTTTGAGGCCGAGAAGCGATTCGTAACTACATGATGCTTTAAAAGTTCTAAGACGTTTGACCGATTTTTTTATATTTTTTTTATAGAGTATAACATTTATGACAGTAAACTGCATAACACATTTGTCGGATTAAAAAAAATAATGACGTGGAAAAAAAAAATTGACTTAGACTAAATTAAAAATGATGCTAATTGCACCGAAAAGACAATGACATAGAAAGCTGATTCCTTCTTAGGGGGAGATCATGCGGGTGTAGCCTTTTTAGTCTATGCATTGTTGAGATACGGGTGATGGAGGACGCCAGCGGATTTGGGGGCACAGCGGCAGCTGTGAGTTGATTTTAGTAAGATATAAATATGGAATGCTTTAACAAAGTTAATTTTCGAAATGGATTTTATTCGATTCAAAATTACGTAGGCCATTAAATAACTTTAAACTGCAATTCTCGAAATGCGAAGAGTACTAAACTTCGACTCGTTCGGAGATAGAATTTTTGTATTATGTAAATATATACTTTTTTCTTATTCTCGAAGAAATCACGTGTTTTTTAAATTATTTTTTGCATGTTTCACTTTGACAAATTTTTCTTTATCTGTCCAAAACCTAAATGTTATCACTTTTGTCTATAAAAAAAAAAAAAGGTTAATGTTGTCCAATTAAAGTAAGAAAAAAAAAACACTATTATTTTCCAATACAATTTTCTTAATCATCCATTATATAGATTAAAAATCAAAATAATTTAATTTCGAAAGCACTGCTCCCAGTAGACGATAATTTTTAATTTAAAAGTCCTTGTTCTTCATCAGTTAGTAGTATGTTGAACACATAATTTGGTCAATGACTAAGTCTAGCATTACAAAGTAATTTTAGGGTTTCGTACGATTGAGTGAAAACGTACCCATTGTAGGTTCACTCTGTCCCACCTTTACAGCCCATTTGCTCAGAACAGGACCGATTAAGTTATGTGATATATGAAATGGAAGCGTTTGTTTCAAGTGTCTCAAATATATTTGCCTTATAATTTCAACATAAACAATTTCTAAGTTATTTAAGAAAATAGATAAAAATTGACCACAGAAACTACTAAACCTACATTTTTCAATCTTCAAACCAATAACTCCTGCGGTGTGGAATGAAAGAAAATTGGAAAGGTATAACCCATGACTATATGAACCCATGACTAACGCTGAGATGATTCAGAATAATAAGAAAATTTTAGATTAACTTTGAGTACAAAAAAGCGTTAAATAGAAAAGTAGGTAATTGTAAACACAAATTCTGATGTTCAAGAGTGTGGTCCAATAGGTTCTTATAGAAAGCAAGGATTAATTTTGTAAGTCGTCCGAAATATTTCGAAAAAACCTCAAAATAGACATACAATGTATTTTTAATAATTTTTACACACGTTGATGCTATTTTACTGAAATTAGAAATAAAAACAGCCTGTGATCGTTAGTAAGAATCGATCGGCTGAGTTGATTAGCTGACTGGTGTCAAGTACTTTTCATACGAAGACCCCACCATTACTGGGGATATCATCTGGTGAATATCATGAATACCCATGTTTTTCTATCTTTCGTATGTGAATGTAACAGTTGATGTCACAGTTCGCTTATTAAATGTTCACTATATTTTAAAATTAATCACTTATTGAACGACCCTCTCAATAGGTTGCATTAATTATATAAGGGGAAAAATAGTATAAAGTTGTGATAGTCATAATGAAAATAATTTCTTATTTATCGTTAATTATAGAATATACTTCTCTAACATAACTTTACATATTTATTGTTTTCTCTTTCTCTCTCCCTCTCTTTTCATAATTATCAAAATCTCAATGTGCTAACTTTCATACGCTACTTATTTAATATTTAATAAACTTTTTAAAAACCCAAAATTTTTAAACCGAATCTTGTAAAACCTACCCAACTCGACATAAAAATACACATTCGCTCACAACATACATAATAAATACAACTTTTTGAAAACAAAGACTGTTCAACAATTAAACAAGGTATCTAAAATATAACATTTTTATCTAAATTTTTGAATTAAAATTCCATTTAAAATTTTTATTTTCGTAATTAGCAAAAATTGTTTTTGTTCAGATTTCTTTGCAGAAAATTTCAAGTAGTTCTGATTTTAGCTATTTCCTTTATTTGCATTTAGTTAGACATTGAATGCAGTTGATTCTGATTTTGGTCAGTACAGTTTGCAGTCCAAGCTAATTGTCCTGGATTACGCTATTTTTTTGTATTGTTTAGTTATTGTATTGTAATCCAGCATATGGCTAATTTATCGACTTAAAGAATTTATTATTTATCAAACAAATATTTTACTTATTTATTTATTTTGGTTTGTTTCTTCATTTTAAAAATATATAGTTCCAGCAAACCATGAGACTGTGTAAACCCTTTTACTTACATTACTGAGCCTTTTCACTGTTTTCTGAGATAACGAAGATTTCTTTTTTGGTTTCAAAAGGTCACTATAGTACAAGTGTCAATTATGGCAACTAATAATATTTTTTATAGAAATTATTATTATAATTTTGAAACAATTTTAGAAGTCATTCGTATGATTATTAAATTCATCCGTGTGTAATTTTTACTGCACGTTGTTTATTTTTTTAAAAGGAATTTTGAACTCTTAAGGCTCTTTAAACTGGCTTACCATGAGGCCCAATTAATTAAGTCCCCAAAATAACTCTCATTTCGAAGCCATATTTGTATGAATTTATAACACATATAAAACTGCTTTGAGATCAACTTTTACTGTCCGTTTTGAGTCTAATTTACTGCTTTAAGACACTTTTGCCACGTTTTATTTCGGCACAGTAAGAATTTATAGAATTCAAAATTTGGGGCTTCTGTTATTAATTATTTTAAAATTCTCTGTAGAATGTAAATTTATAAACTTACTAGCAGAGGTGCGTTGCTGCCTCTTATCATTCTGTTGTCCATGTCGATATTCTCGTTATTCTTCTGTTTCAAGTGCTCTATTTTTACTTTTTCGCTTTGCTTCGGATGTGTTTTTCCAATTGAACCTTTTTTTGGTATTATTTTGGAGTTTTTTTAAAATTTAATTAAACGAATAATACGTTTTCTATTTAAAAAATGTACTCACGTCTTCGTTACGTTTTCAAATTATTAAAGCGGTTTGTCACTTACTCGATTTCGAATTTAACATACTTTTCAATCATCAATTTGTGATGAAGCAATATTGATTTCATACAAATATTCAAATATTCAAATATTGATGAACCAAGTGTCGACCAATTTGAATGACACCAATTCTTCGAGTAATGTTTCTTGTAATTGGAAATTTATTTGGTATAACCAACAAAATCTCTCTGTCACTGAACCATTTGTCATTCATATGTTGCTTAGGTATGGAGAAATGGATATCGATGTAGGATTCGACAACACCGGTACCTATCTAATCCAAAACTATTGTATCTTCCAAGCTGGAACCTTCCCAAAAGTTCACTCAAATTTATGGTTTAGAAGATTAGCCTGGAAGAAAATGGTAATACGTAATGTTTCTGTTTCTCTTTAAAGACGATGATTGCCTCAAATTGCTTTTGATCGGAATTGAAAACCAAGTCTGATTTAAAATGGAGTCATAAAACCCGATTGGTTTTGTTTTTTTCGAACATAAGCAAAAGCTATGCTCGAATCCACTATTCTGCTGTTAGTAGTTGACAATTTTATAAAATTTAAGAATTATTTTCAAAAAAACATCAATAAAACGCGAGAATTAAATAAATGCAAAATATACTACTGCTGTGTTAGTCTTTTTATTGATGTAGAAAATCAATTGTGAAACGATAAAACGCAGAATTTTTAGAGACCGGTGCAATTAATTAATTTTACGGCTGCACAGATATTAAAAGAATATTACACCTTAATCTGAGATGTCAACTAAGGCATGTAACACACACTCCTTGCTGACGTTGCATGACTTATGTATTAATTTCCTAACTTATTTTACGATACACGCTTCTGATTTTAATGTTGTTACATTGCTTTTGAATTAGTTTTGGAATTGGGTTTATCACAGTAGAAAAGTCGAAGCGCAATTTCCGACTCCTTACTCGCAATGTCATATACACAATTTACTTATTGTGTTATGAAATTCAAATAAAACTTTTTAGACAAAATTTGGTGCTCGCTGTAAATCTTGGAATTTGGCTTCATACAATCCAGAAGCACCTCCCTGCTTACGTGTACGCTTGGAGGAGTCATTCAACATGCCTGAGCGATTTGACGGTGCAATTGACAAGAAGTGTATTCAAAGGTTTGAGATTAATTTCTTTGATAAAGCACTTCCTAAAAATATTAATGGTTGCAATTTGCATTTTCAGTTGGTTTAAACATAAAGCCGAGGTGCGCGTCAGTGATATTAATTTGAGCCTTTCGATGAGTACTCTAATCGGACTATGTGATTTGGCTGAAGATGAAGTTATTTCAAAACCTATTCCTGCTAACGTGAGAAATACGCAATGTACCTCTTTATTGTTTCTACTAACAAAACGAATTTCATTCAGATAACGCTAGAAAATGTGAAAATTAATTTATTAGAAGACCGACCAACCGTCAACATTACCTCGCCAGGACCTGTACCGATCAACCTCGACATTGGTAATATGCGATTAGTGCGCGATGAAGAAGGCATACTCCACATTCAGCCAAATGGTACGCATTTTTTAGCTCAATAAAATATTTTGCATCTACATTATTTGCTTGTATGTACTTAGTTGACGGAATGGATGGCGTTACAAATTTAATGCATTGTCCAACAATGCAGGTAACACCTCGTTATCGCGAATTACTGTCAATGCAGCTAGTTATGAAGCAAATGAAAATGGATAACACTGAACTACAGAAACAGCTCACCGATGCTAAACTGAACACAGATATTTACAGGTTATTTTGTATTTTAAACTTTATATAAATTAAACAACTTAGCTTGATATCATATCTTAGGCAGAAAATCAAGATGGAAACGGATGTGTTGCGTACTTATCTAAAAGCAGCACAGGATGATATAAGTATTTTGATGGAGGAAAAAAAAGCTTTACAAGACACAATTCGATCCCTACAGGTAATTTTTCAACTTGAATGTTTCATTATTTGATTTTTTCTCGTCATTATTTTTTTTAATCCGACAAATGTGTTATGCAGTATACTGCGATAAATGTTAAACTCTAATTATAAATTAAAAAAAATATAAAAAAAATATAAATTATATAAGAGTTTTAGTTCGAAACCACGTGTAATTCAGCTTTGAATAGCTATCAGAGACAACGCTCTCTTGTAAGAAGCTCTTTAATAAAGATCTACTTAAAAGGGTGAAAACCCGATGTTTCTAGTTTTTAGAAAATACTGGTTGGTGTAAGTTAATTGGCCTTGAAATATAAGGAATTTGAAGTCTTTAACATCATCCCAAACGCCGTCAACAAGGTGATAATGCGACTTGGTTCGGCAGTTTGGCTCCAAATATAGACTACAGAGTTAGAAAATTTATCCGTCCAAACCCATTCCCATACATGGTGCCCTGGTCTGGTGGGCAACACAGTACAAGGCAGTAAATAGGAAATCGTACCACACTTACTTATGCTTGGGTGTCTTAGCTTACCAACCCTCTTAAATGTAATTAACAAACAGGCAGCTGTAAGATCACCTACCAGACATGGACAAAATAAGTCGAAATTGACACCAAGGTTATGGATGCGTCAATAATCCAAAGTCAAAAATGATCTAAACGGCAAGTGAAAAATTCTTTACCCGCATTGAGTGATTTTTGGTAGAACAAAATTTTATGAGTACGCGTCATGCTATTGTGCATTTTGTTTGTGTTTATTCGCTCCCCTTCTTTGTGTTCTGTGGTTGTTTTTATATGTATATAAATTAACATTCATGTAATATTTGAATACATTATTTAATAAAATAATTAATATGGATTTAATATACAATGAAATATTATAGTTACAGCTGCTACTGCTGGCTGCTACGACTGCTACTGCTTTTTAATGCCTCTTCTCTGATCTGCTGCTCTTCTGTTGGTGTGTCAAGCCGTCCCGATACTCGCAAGCGACGTGCCAGCATCGTTTTCGGTCATCAGGCCCTTTTACTCGGCCATACTGTAATTCATCTGCCCCAGATAACTCAAGTTCTTTGATTGAGCCGACACTTTTCCATCTCTTCATAAAGTCGCAGCTGGTAGATATTTTGTGTGACCCCTCAAAATCCGGCCTTTTGAACGTCGTACCGGCCATTTCTCTTGACCTTGATAACCTTGTACGGACCCATAAACTCGCTCACTTGTCCGCTTCACTGCGACAAGATCATTCAAGTCGTACTCAGACTCTCTTTCGTTTTTTATCGAACTTGTTTTTGAATCCTTTCTGAGCATTCGCGATCTGTATATTAGCATCGCACCTCAGATCACGCCTTTCGTTGTCAAATGCTATACCCTTTTCATCTTGTAGAAGTTTCAACAGCTTTGTCGCTTCTCATCTTGACGCCAAACATTAATTAAAACGTGATGAACTTAGTTGAACCTTGCACATGGGAATCTACTGATTTCTGTACTGAACCGACATATTTAAACCACTTAGACGGATTGTCTGCGGACATCTTAGAAATTATTGACAGTATCACCCTGTTGGTGGGCTCTACTTGACTGTTCCGTCTTGGTATGCCTCTGCCACTATGCCGTGCTCAATAGCATTACTTTTAGAGAATTCGCCAACATTTCTTAGACCTAAATGCTGGCCCCTATCGCTAATAATACGACATGGTGTACCAAACGTTTCAGACCAATTCTCCAGCCGTCGTAAGACTTCGTCACTATAGACTCCGTCAAGAATAATCATACGAACAAACATATACTAATATTGTTAGTATATGGGACGTATATAGTGGGTGTTCGCCCTGCTTTGCCTCCTTCTTGCCTAGCCTTTTGTTAAATATAAAGCACTTAACGCAGTTATTGATGATTTTGCAGAACTTAACGCAGTTATTGATGATTTTGCCTACCTACGTTTGCTTGGAGTGAAATGTTCTTTGTAAAGCAAAGTATCCCTCTTCATAAGCATTTCTGATTATTTGAACTTCCATTACTTTTGGTACTATCAGCAGTTCATTCAACAGCTTTGTATAACAAGACACCTTTGCTTGTATCGCTCTCATAAAGCCTGGTTCGAAAAATTTCTGTTATCGCTTTACTCTGATCATCTTGCTGATACACCTGTTTCAAACTTTCTGACATTTCTGTTTTCCTAATGAACAACGTCACATGGATATCGGCTTTCAATCTGCTGCCAGCTCGATGCTCGATTTTGTAATTGTAATCCTGTAGCTGTGCAACAGCTCGAAGCATGTCGGTTTTTGTTGTAGTCTGCTTCAATGCTGCAAAATCAGTATCGATCTTCACCTTAAGAAAGTAACTATGCTGAGTTGACTCCGGCAAAGACGTTTTTTTACTCCAGAAATATATCAGATGCCATTGATTCTCTTTTGCATTAGGACAGCTCCAAATCATTCTATTGAAGCATCTGTATGGAATTCAGTTTCAGTTTCTCTATCATAAATGTGCAAACCGGGTGTGCTTGTAACGGATTTTTTTAGCTGGTCAACTGCGAGTCGTTCCGTATCTTCCATTCTGAAGCCAACGTTAAGTTTAAGTAATTCCGTTAGGAGTATGCGATTTGAAAATAATATTTAATAAATTTTCCGAGGTAACCTACTACTCCTTGAATTTTTTTTTTTTGTTTTCGTAATTTTATTTTGCTTCTGCCTTTAGACAATAAGCTAATTTTGTAATAATACTAGCAAACTTGGGAATTGTTGTATGGCCCTCGATGCAGTTTGCAAAATAACAAAAAGAAACAGCGAATGTCCAAGTGATATTGAAAAACTAAATCAAAACAGCTACGCTACTGCGAATATAAGGAAAGACAAGGAAATAAATTTGTCCGAGCGCACGCTTCATAACGAAAGAAGGAAAGGCCACACAATACAGGAAGGATGACGATATTTGCTTTGCGCGTTCCAGACTCAACCTTCGTTGTTCATTTCTATTTATAGTTCATATTCCTTATACAATCAAACTCGAATCACCAAATGCAAATAAAAGTTTGAGTTATGGAAGATGTATTGGATGTTCGCTTTAAACGCACTCAGTTTGGTTCGACTAATGAAGATATTCGAGGTATAGAAGTTCGTGTTTTGGAAATTCGACTGCTGTTAAGAAATTTCACTATGTTAGCCTTTGTTTGGCTGTTCAATAATTATGAATGTTCACTGCATTCGGCCATGTACATAATCAACTAGGCCGATTCCGCCCATACTTAAAAAAATAATACAGTTTCATTTTTGGACATTTCTTGCTTAGCTCCGACTTTAATTGCTTTCCTTGTTTGTTTTTCGATCACAGCTGCAACTGACATCGCCGAATACAAATAAGAAGAATGACGGAGATAGATAGCATAACTGCATGGACTACATCCAGTGCTGTGGCGAAAACAACAACCCGTGAATTGTCATCCATAACTATTTATCTGTAAACAAAATGGCTCTTATACGTATGAAAACATTTCGAGACAAAGCAAACAAACTAAAAAAAAGAAATCGGTTCCGTTGCTTTCTTTAAGTTGAACTTAATAAGACTGAAATTACGAAGAAAATTTGAAAACTTGAAAGTTTCTTGCGAACTATTCTATAAATAATATAAATTTTCGGAATGTAATTTGTGTTTAATATATTAAATATTTGTTGAGCTTTTAATTATAGAATTGCTAACTAAAGTTGATTCTGTTTCAAGCATAGATTTATCAATTGAATATTATTTATTCTTAATAAAAGCAAATTAAAAATGCAGACATTAAAATTCGATTAGGAAAAATACCAAAATGAAAGTAAAAATGTTAATTGATATTGTGGGAAGGTTAATTATATTATTACACCGTCTGTTGTACATACATTGTATGTATTGTTGTGATTCTTATCATATCAGCAGCTCTATTTCCTAAATGTGACTAAAAGCACCTTAACCAAATTCATAATAGGTAGATAATATGTCTGCATTCTATTTTGGAATAGTTTGCACCGATGCGAAAAATGGACTATAGTCTATCAACTCCATATGCGTGAATAAAGACGCATTATAATTTTATTAGACACTATTGCTGCATGATTTGAAATAATTTAAACTTCTAACTCAAAAAAAGTTTTAAAATCAGAACATTTTAAAAGTACTACAAAATCGTTACTGTATATCTAAATGTGCATAAAAGTCGTTTGTATTTAAAGAGATTTAAGATTATCAATATACATATGTTATACACTGTACATACAATATTTATAAACATTTTCATTTGTAGCTAGGCAAAATGAGAAAACTACAAAAACCTTGGTAACACTAAATAGTGAAAGTAATTATAACAAATATAATATTTTGAGAAATACATTTTGTTCCAAAACATGCTATGAGCTATGAATTTTAATAATAACATTATTTTATATATGATATATATAATAATGATATCCCACAAATAAAGAAAATATTCGGAATATTCTGTTTTTTTTATTTTTTTCCTTGACACATAACGGATAACATTAAACTCCAATTACTCCATGTTTGGTATGATAAACAATTAAAAAAAACTAGACTATGGTGATGATAACAGATGCCCCGATAAGGTAATGACTGAGAAGGCTACAACTAGCTTCTAAGGGGAGAACGTGCGGGTGTAGCCTTTCCAGGCTCAAACGGAGGGACCGGACTTGCTTCATCTGCAGAATGCGCTTGACCCAGGCGTAGAATCTGTCCACGTAGCTGAACATTTTCTCCGCCGCTTCGTTTGGAGAGCCAGAGTTGCCGCATCGTCCGATTGCTCGTCTCTGATTGTTGTCATATCGGCCATATATGAGGAGTATAGGTCCGGCGCCAAGACGCTCCCTTGTGGAATACCGGCTGTCATACGCGTGATAATGAATATTTTGTCTCTCACCGCTACGGAACGGGGTTTGTCCTTGCAGGAAGCTTTGCAATAGATTGCCAGGCAGCAGGTGCTTGATTTTATCTAAGGCTTGCTTGACGTCCAAGAAGACTTCGGAGGAATACTGTTTCGTCTCAGGTGAAATTAAGATATGTTGACCGATTTGTTGTTCTGGCATGCCATTCTAATACCTGAAACCGAATTGGTTACCAGGAATGACTTCCTAAACGCCCCGACTGCCAACAATATACCCAACAATTTTTTCGAACATTTTGTAGAGTTTTGGCACCAGGTTTATCGCTCTATGTGACGCGACAAGATTCTCCGGTTTACCGGGTTTAGGCATCATGGAGATCGTTGCGCACTTCCACGCAGATCCGCATAATGCTGTTGAATAGCAGCGTCAGGAACAAGACATTCTTCCATGGAGGGCTTTTGCCACTATGTTGTCGAGTCGGTCGTGTCCAGGGCTCTTCTTGGTTTTTAAGCTCTGGATCTAAGTCCAATGAATCTTCCCAATGGACAGACTTAACAATCGCGCTCTAATGGCTTACGTCGAGTCTGAGACTCTGGAAATTTTGTGTAACCAATTTAGTTTCTGAGGTCAGCACCAGTCTGCCAAAAGATTGCTTCAACCTTGTGGTCGAAAGGGCCGGCGACTGTCACAGAGCGAGACACAGTGAAAGTGGACGGCTTCCCCGGAGTGAAAGTTCTGACAAAACTTTGTATGGAACGCCCACAGACAGAATGTTATTGAGCGAACTACCTTGGTGAGTGCAGCGCGTCGAAAAGTTCATATGGAACTTTCGCCCTGCGTCTTGATCGGATGTAAGCCTACTGAGTGGAGAAGCGAAAGCCGGCGGTGGTCTTATGCTAGATTGAGAAAGGCGAATACGTGTTACGCGCATCAGTTCATAATTAGCGCTATGCACTCATACTTGTTAAAATTTTTTAAAATTAATATATTGTGAAGAGAAAAGTAGCTCTGTCATTTTTTTATAACTCAGTTTAATCATCCCTTGGTTTGTGGGTTTATTCTTACCCTTACTGTCGACCAACTCCACCACCTATAGCGAACCAAGTAAGTGAAACCCAATTTTTTAGTCATTCAAAAATATACAGTCCATCCAAACACCCACCTAGATTCTTCATATAATGTGTGGATTGAGTCGTGTTACTTCGAAGAGACGGCATCTGGAATTACGATCTACAGATGTGTACGAGTATTCAGCTGTTGTGCTACTTCTAGTTCCATTGTGTCTCGAAGCCAGACGTATGGCAATGAGTTCCAACACATTCAAAAGCATGAAATTTTGAGAACCATCTCATCAAAACTTTCTTGATTTTGCAGAAATTCCACGTGTTGGCGGTCGGTTGAAAGCTACATCATTCATCATGAACGTAAAATATAGTATCATTTTAATGCATGGCTGCATACGTTCTGTACGAATTGTAGAATTATGCTATCTGCAGAACTTGCATGCTGGATGTACTTAACCAATGAATATTCTGAGTGTACGATTTTGGATCACTTCGCCCTGGTCGAGATCATCAGGCTAAGTCATTTATTTTGCAGGACCATTGCCAATAAAACTGAACGGTAGAAGGAGAACAGCCTCGACCAAAGCATACGTCGCATAGTTCATATGCCTTGCCACTATCGCCAATTTTGTCGGCGCTACTCGTGAGTTGGCAAAAACATTCAAACTTTTTTTGATTGAAAGCTAAATAGTCGGACACAGTATTTCAGTGGCACTTAATACCGACTGCTGTGGCGGCGGCATAAACTACTGTTCGTGTAACTCACCATCCTCATGTGTTTGATTCAAGATAAAGTGCATTCTCATCTCTTAACAGTCATTCACGACAATGATGTTGACAACTTGGATGTGCTCTTACGAAGTCCATGTGCCGTAACCAGGTATTTATAATTAGCCGATTAATGGCAATCTGGAGCAAATGTTAAAAGTGCCCAGACGGACGAAGTGGAAAGCAGAGAAGGATTTAAGTGCATTCGATAGTATACTGATCCAGAGTAAAAGTCCCCTGAGATTGACGCTTCAAACACGTACTGTCATTAGTCCATCAGATGTTTCTTGTCAAAGTTACAGTGTGGCAGATAGGTCCACCTAATATGGACCCCCTGTATGTACTTATTGGTGTGCCTGGTATCTCCTACACCTTATTATAATCATCATGACAAAGTTATTGTTATCTATATACATAAAATCGTTGGTGCGTTTGCTGGCGGCGGGTGCTCTGCGGATCTATAAGAGATACCGCACTCTTCTGGGTTCGGATCTAGTTCTTCTGTTTTTTTTTTTATTTGTTAGATGGTATTATTAGGCAAAGCTCATTTAGTTGTGTCGGATGACTCTGAGTTGTGCACATAGCGCGGGAGCCGTCAAAAAGCACACATCCGAACTGTTCCCGACGATCAGTGGGTTTAGACAGGGTTTACCATAGTTCTGGAAAGAATTATCCGGCGAAGGGGTGTTCAGACGAGAGGAACTTTTAAGTCGACTCAACTTCTATGCTATGCAGATAACATCGACATCATCGGAAAGTCACAAAGAGATATCATTGAGGCTTTTGTCAAGCTCGAAGGAGAATTCAACGAAGAATTGAAATTCGTCTTGTTGTCAACGGAGGAAAGACGAAGTACATGCTCTCAACAACGAGAGAGTCCAGTCGGTGCCGAATTGGACGGAGTGTCCTCGTGGTAGCATACAACTTCGAGGCAGTTAAGGAGTTCATCTACTTAGGTGCAAATATTAACTCTACGAGCAGCATCGCAAGTAGAGATACGTCGCAGAATCATTCTTGCCAGCCACTGCTCCTATGGCCTGAGAAGCCAGCTGAAATCAAAACTCCTACGTAAAAACACCAAGGTGCTGTTGTATAAGATGCTAATTTTGCCGGTTCTACTGTACGGCGCAGAGACGTGGTGACTGACAAGAGAAAGCGAGTATGTACTTGGTACTTTTGAGCGAAAGGTTCTGCAGCAAATTTTCGGTCCAGTATGCTGTGAAGGAGTATGGAGGCGGTGCTATAATCAGGAGCTATATTCGCTGTACGAAGACATGAATGTTGCGTCGACTTCACTGGCTTGGCCATGTCGAGCGCATGGACGACGACGCTCCGGCGAAGAAACTCTACAACCGTGTACTTCGTCATAGCACTCGAAGGCGGGGTAGACCACCCAACCGTTAGAAGGACGACGTCGAGGCAGATGCCAAGAAGCTGGCCCGAAACTGGAGAGCCGTTGGTTTCTTTTTTTTTATTGCTCCACTAAAGTAGTAGCTTTGAGTTTTATTAGAAAACAGAACGGTAGATCAATCTAGACTTAAAGAAAAGGCTGCGTTTAGAGTCACCCGCGTATTCTATCCGTCTGTTTTCCAACAGTCGTTGCGGTCGTTGGTACTTCGGTGTTGAATAAGAACGCAGACGTGGCGTCAAACTGCTTCCGCTGTAGTCGCATCTTTTAGTGTTAACTAATACTAACAATGGCCATGGCGCTGCTCTGGATGTGGAAGTCACATTGCTTTTATCGTTTTGAATGCACCAAGGATATGATGACCACTAACAACACACTAAACTTGAATGTAAGAGCAACAAATGATGCACATGTTAAAAAGGGGCTCGTTTGCTGTCTTTGACGTTGTTCCCTTTTGTCAATATAGTTGTGCTGTCTTTGACGTTGTTCCCTTTTGTCAATATAGTTGTGACGCGCCGCCCTCGATCTTATTTTATTTTCCCTCAAACTTTACTTGCGATGTGCTTCAGATTCTTTGCTTGCGTACTCATCTCCATTGGCCTTACTTCATGTTATTTATTTGCTAAATTTGTTTGTGCATTATATTATTTATTTTATTTCGTAACTGCTTCATTGCTGAGTGCATTAGTAAGGTTTGATCTTCTTGGCGGCGTTTTACACAGAATTTTATACAAAACACATGAAAATGAAATAAAAATAGTCACATAAATTTTTGGCCAAACTATGACATCATGTTCAGAACTTCCCTATCTCAGGTCTCAGGTCATCAATCATATTGTGTCCGCCCAGTGAGGACAAAATGGAAGTTATATAAATGGTCACCATGGGAGAACGTTGATACATGCTAATACTAATGTAAGCATAGAATTTAAGTGATTGTGAATTTTAATTTTCCCAGAAAACGAAAAAAATTTTTTTTTTAAAACTTTGCTTTGAATATATATATATATATATATATATTATATATTTGGAAAGTTAAATTGAAAGCAGAATAAAAGAAACGTTACATTGAATATTATAGAATTACTAGCAGGGAATCGACAAACAAATAGACTAACATATTTCCAATTTTATATATATAGATATATAGATTCCAACTATTAAATAATAAAAAAAACACATTCAAAATATACTTCGCTTTTAGCTTTAACAGTGTGGACCATAGCTTCATCAACGATTTTCGTCCATTTCGTTGTATCTCTTGTTAGAGCTCTCCAGTCGCCACTCAGATTGCTTAAGTCTTCTTCGACGTCGTGATGGCATCCTTATCCCGTGACCAATACACCTAATACGTGGTACCTTTATGAAACGTACAATATTTTAGCCGCCGATGTTTTCGTTCTTTGTTGTACTGGATTCGATACTTTCCGTCTTCTAGACGCACTGGGCCATATATTTACCTTTAAACCTTTCTTTCGAAAGTTAGTAATTGATGGGCATAATTTGTTTTTGTCATTTTTTGTACGTAATAGGACCAGTGCGTATTAGTGTTTTAAACATTTTCATTTTCTGTTATCTTGTTAGAATTCTGGTGCGAAACAACTTAATGTACGCGAGCAGACGCTACGCTCTGTTTGCAGACTTGATTCTCTTGCCGATAGCAAATGTTGAGCTTTACTTCCTGATAGTGTGAAGCCCAAGTATTTGAACTAAGGTGCGTTCTCAAAAACAGAATCGCCGATTACCAAGTCATTACGAGTTATGTTTTGTGCTGATCGAATCATGTATTTCGTTGTGTCTACATTGACATTAAGACCTAAAGCTTTAACTCTTTCTTCAAACTGCCTTTTGAGGATCGGAACATTTTCTTTTTGGCCATTATGAGTACATCATCTCTATTGAAGATGTTTCCATCTGAATTTATCATCTCCTTATCTCATGGTTAACTTGATTACCCGTATTGTTGCCTGGTATTCTCCATGTATGGAGATGAATCCGTTTATTTCTATTGGTGGTGCTGCTTATAAATAAACCGTGGAGACTGCAAGGTTGCATAGGTGTATTCCATTGTCATTTGTGTTATCATGTAGTGAAAATTTTCATACAACATCTTTGATTATGCCTTCCCTCTTTACAATCTTTACATTAAAGTCACCAATTGAAAGCGAAACGTCGTGTTTACTAATTTGCTAAATAGCTCTACGAGGTCATCATAAAATTTGTCTTTAATATTGTCAGTATGTTCACCGGTCGGTGAAAATGCGTATTAATTTACAATTTAAATATTTTGGAATTTTCCCTTTAGTCTTAGGTAGCATAATCGATCGTTAATAGGGATAAAATTCTTTAAGCTTTTCCTAGTTCTACTATCGACGTAAAAACCGATTCCCCCTGGCCTTGGGACTCCGAACCACTGTAGAGTATCTAATTAGCTTTCTTTCTGATTTCTCCGCTTTCTTTATATCTAGTTTCTTGCATTGCGCATACATTCACTTGATATCTCAATAATTCATCTGCTATATCTGCCGTTTTCCCGTCCGCAGCATAGTCAATATATTCCAGGTAAAAATTTTCAAATCGTAGTCCTTTAAACGTTGCATTGGGCGAAATCGAAATGAATTTTTTTTTTAGTTCACTTTTTGCACTCGCTTCGGACGGTTGTGTTTCGCGCAAAGTCTGTAGTTTACTATTTTTTTTACTAATCGTTATCAGTGAACGCGATCGCACTGGGCCGCGCGCACGCTGTGCGTCTTTCCACGCATTAGTTCTATTTTTAGACACCGCTGATAGTGGTGTTAAAACCGGTTTGACAAAAAGACAAAAATAAGAGTGTCTTTTGAGAAATTGTGTAAAGCCCTCGCGTCACGGGCTCCAAAAACTTTTAAAGTGAAATAAAAAACAATTATTCTGTGTGTTAGGCAAACGCAATATTTAGTAAATAAATATTGTTTGTTTTTGCCAAAGAGATGGAAGAAGAGGAAACTTCTCATTCACGGCTTAAACCTAAGCTGCTGAAGCACGAGAAGATGAAACAAATTGCTGGTGCAACAGCAACACCAGCTGTACTTCACGCTAGGCTTTCCGAAGAACTACAGAAAGCCAGCTTAAAGCACTCTGAACTGTATAGCAATATCAGTAATTGCATAGCGACAACTAGTACTACCACTACTAGCACCCTAACTTTTTCTACTGTAGGTTGCGCAGCAACATACACTACAGCAATAACGACAGGCTATATATGCTCAACTCCACTGTATGTGAATGAATATAATACCAAAAGTAGTGTAGTCACCACTGCACCTCTGGTAAAAGACTGCCCATTTCATGTGCCACTCGTTTCTGTTCGTAGAAAACAGAAAGGAGCAGACAAAGCGTCAAAGACTATTCAAAAAACTAAACCGGTAAAAATAAACATAATTGGTAGCCAAAAAAGAAACAACACTGCCTCCACATCACTGGCGGCATCTCGCAGTAATCGTTTTGCAGTGTTGTCTGATGACACCGATGATCTAATGGAGATGGGCGAACAAAATAATTGTCAAGACTTGGGAGAAGGCAGTATTGCAATAGATGCTGACTGCTTGCAGCAGAAAAGCGCAGTCGCGAAACCACCGGCTATCTGTGTGCCGCACGTTAACAAGTTAGATGAACTATAGCGTGAACTTAATTTACTGTCGGGTGATTGCCCTTCGTAAATCCAAATTCGGAAAATGCGGATATATACTAAGAATGCCGAATGTTTTAGAAATGTGGTAAATATGGTAACGAAGCATAACTGTGAGTTTTGGCATCACCAGCTCAAGGGAAATAAACCTTTCAGATTGGTGTTGAAAGATATACTCCCTAATGTGCCTAAACAAATTATTGAGCGTACCTTCTCCGATAGTGAGTTCGAGGTTCTAAACATTTATTGCCCAAGAAAACACGATTGGCGCAACATACCAATCAACGAAGAGGATGGCGAACAAATTAACAACATTAAAACGAGGCAGAATTGGATTTACTCTCTCAAACAGACTCCCGACGTGGCAGAGGTACTAAAAATTACCCTAATAGGAAGGCATAGAGTTACAGTGATGAAAGCAAATCGCAATAAAGAGCTAGTACAATGCTTTAAATGCCAAGACTTCGGACACACCCGAAATTATTGCCTTAAAAAGCCAGTATGAGGTAAGTGCTCTGGCGATCATGCCACAAACTCCAATCAATGTGCGCTTCTTCAAAACGACAAAAATATATGCGTCAATTGTGGTAAAGATCACGTTGCTAGCTTTAAAGGATGCAAATTAAGAATTGAGTTGAGCAAAAAGTTAACCCAGCTACAAGATTACCTATAGATGGACATCCGGCCAATAGTACGTCAAAAGAAACACTAAAGCGGAATTTATTCCAAACGCTGCTGTCAAAAGAGGCTTCTCCTACGCTGACAGTGCAAAACTAAATACTGAGAAAACTATCAATGCGCACGCAAAACAAAGTTGGTCTTGGCGAAAACCAGATTTTCAACAACAAATTTATTACGTTGGAAAAAGCGATACATAATATAAATGTCAGTATGGACCATATGTTCAAACTTATCCAGGAAACGAGGGAGTCAAACAAAGCCTATCGTGACCTGGTGCAGAAACTAATTGCAAAATGAATAAGTTGCTCTTAAAACTGGGATTATGGAACGCACGTGGTTTGGTCAGGAACAACGACGAACTCAGGCTTTTCCTCAGTGCCAACAAAGTTGACATAATGCTAATAAAAGAGACACATATGCGTCTTGGTCAGAAAATATACCTGCCAGGATATGATCAATGCTATGCTAATCATCCTAGTGGTAGATCCAAAGGAACCTCTGTCGTCCTTATTCGTTCTAGTATTCGTCATAACCAGAATGAATCGATTTCTAGCTTGCAGTTGCAATTAGCTAGTACAGATATGCTGATGAATGGTGGATACGTAAAAATAGCCTCTTTGTATCTTCCTCCCAGAGAACCTTGGACTAAAACGGATTTTGATCAAGTGTTAATATTTTTATTATTTTTTATTGCAAAGCACTCATTGTGGGGTAACATTAGGTCTTGTCACCGCGGCAAATGCTTGCAAGAATTCTAGCTACCGGTGAGCCAACTTTTTATTCTTATAACACACAACACATTCCTTCTGCACTGGACTTTTTCATTGTTAATGGGATTGCTTGGAATAAGCTTTCCGTTGAATTGCTGCATGAGCTCGGATCACCTACCTGTTGTAGCAACTCGTCATCAAGCTCCGCAATTCAAGCCCCTTAAGCAACACATTCTTCCACCTGGCTCTTCGGTTGAAGCTTTTAGAACTGATTTGGATAGAAGAATAAACCTCAACATAGAGATAAACAGCCCAGAAGACATAGAAGATGCAGTCAAAGTCTTAATGAACAACATTTTACTAGCCTCCTCCTATGCTGCTCCAAAGTTTGAATGCCTTCCAAACCAACATCGGAGAACACAGGTGTCCCAAATTGCTGTAGACATGCTACGGCTAGAAAGAAGAGTCCGGAAAGTATATGCAAGAACGGGAGACACTCGCATTCATCAGATCTACAAAAGACTGTCTAATCGTTTGCAAAAGGTGCTAATCAGGCATAAACACGAGTCAATCGACGACATGCTAGAAAGTCCTGACGCATCTTCTAGCTACTCTCTTTGGAAGCTCACAAGGCGCCTTAAAAGACAGGCTATTCCAAAGACTCCAATCAAAGATCCATCAGGTGGTTGGTGTTATTTCAGTCAACAGAAGGCTGAAATTTTTGCGGACAGCCTAGAAGACAGATTTAAGCCATTTGATCTGTCATCGGAGCTCGTGCGGAGGACTGTTCAAATGCATTTGGATGCGCCATTCCAAATAGCTTTACCAGTAAACACGATAACGTTACAAGAAGTGAAGCAACAAATTAAAAAGCTAAAGTGCAAAAAATCCCTAGGCGAAGATCTCTTGGATAACAAGACGCTCAAACTTCTTACCACGAGAGCTGAATTGTTTATACTTTTGATATTCAACAGCATCTTAAGATTGGGACACTTCCCAAAGATCTGGAAATCAGCTTTAATTATTATGATTCCAAAGCCAAAAAACAACCCACTGAAGTTGACTCATATAGACCAATCAGTCTTCTTCCCGCTTTAGGAAAAATAATGGAAAGGATGATATTGAATCGGATTCTTCAACTCGAAAGCGGAAAAGAAAAAAATCCCAAAGTGGCAGTTTGGTTTTTAGGAAAAATCACGGCACCCCGGAGCAGCTACACCGTGTGGTTATCTTCGCTTTGGATGCCATGGAAATTAAAATGTACGCAGTAGCAGTTTTCTTGGACATCCAGCAAGCCTTTGATAGGGTGTGGCATGAAGGCCTTCTCAGCAAGCTGAAGAACATACTTACCCCTCAGCTGTTCCAACTGGTCAGGAGCTTTTTAACGGACAGAAGCTTTCGTGTTCTAATCGATGGTGAGAAATCGACAAGAAGACCAATCTGCGCTGGTGTACCTCAAGACAGCGTATTAGGCCCTACGCTGTATACGATTTATACAGCAGACATGCCTAAAACAAGTGTAGTCATACGATTGGATGAGGAAAACGCACTCATAGCAACTTACGCGGACGACACTGTAGTGCTAACCAGAAGTCCAAGTATAAATGTTGCCACGGAGTCTTTGCAGCAATACATGTGTTGCTTTGAGAAGTGGGCTCTAGTCTGAAACATAGGCATCAATGCTAGCAATTGTGTCTGTGTTACGTATGCCACCCGGCCATTGTCTTGCCCTGGCATATCGTTGCTAGGCTCTATTCTGAAGCACAAGCCTGCGAGACTTACATTTCAAAGACATGTAACAATGGTTCAGCGGTCCGTGCTGGCAAAAGCTGGAAAAATGTCGTGACTGTTGTTCCCCAAGAGCAAGCTGTCCTTGGATAACAAGACAACAATACACAAGACAATTTTAAGCCCCATGTGGAAGTACGCGCTGCAAGTATACGGCAAAGCTGCTAAGTCGCATTTGAATAAAATCAGAATTGTTCAAGCTAAAACGCTCAGAAAAATTTGCAATGCTCCCTGGTACATGCGTACAAGGGATATCGAAAAGGATCTTAGGGTTCCTTAAGTCGGCGATGTTATCCAGGCACAAGCGGGGAAATATCTAGAGCGCCTTGGTTCTCACCTAAATGCACTCGCGAGACGGCTAACTTCGAGAGCCAGAAAAAGAAGACAAATATGTACATATATTAAATTACGTTAGTCGACGACTAGCACTCAATCGGTGAAGACGTGTACTTATCAGTTTCTCTTTAAACCCGTCCCACGCTGTCGGCGCTTTTTGCATACTCTTTTTTCCGTTCTTTACGCGCAGCGGTTAAACAGGCCTTAAACCGTTAGTTTATTTGAGATGGCCCCCTGGCCTCCTAACCTGGAGAGCAATCGGTTCCCCCGCTTTCCGAAAGAACCCCATGAAAAAAGGAGACATCCTGTGAAATTGCACTTGGCCTTCCCGGAGCTTCCTGCTACAAACCCGGAAAATCCAAAATATATAATCATAGCATCGAAAAACTGCGACAAGGCGATTTCATAATTCTCATGCTTTGCGGTTCAGCGTGTCAATCTCCAGCCTTTGTCATAGAAATTTACAGGTATTGGTATTTACATATTTTTATGTATTTTTATTTATTTATTTTATTTCCCCTGTCAACACAGTTTGGACTCTTAGTATTAAGTTTGCACCATGTATAGAGGGGTGACAATAAAGCTTATATGGTTACACCCTTTATAAGGGGAGGTAAAATACAGGTGGCTTTAGAATAATGTTTGTTGTGATAACTATTGAGTAGTTCTAATGCTAAATATGTACATATCAACGCCTGCTTATACTATTGCTACAATGTTTTACGTTTTATTTTAGATTAGGCGGCTTAGACTAGTTATTCCTTCAGCGGCTGTGGAAATCTGCAAGTCTCTGTGTATGTCGAAATTTATGATACACCAGTCAGCGTTTGTAATTTTCGATTAATTGTAGATTTGATCTTTTCGCAGACCCCCATATTTGTGCTCCGTACGTACAGATAGGTTTTATATATTAATAATTTGTTGTTCAATAAGACTTTCGATTTTTTGTTTAACAACCAGTGCAATTCATTTATTTTAAGTTTCATTCGGTTTCGTATTTTAAAAATATGGTATTTCCATGTCAGTTAGCTGTCAAGGTAGATTCCTTAGGCTACGTTTACGATTGTTATATCTCTTCCGTCAATTATTAGGTGAACTGGTCTATATTTTGTTTTGGTAGTAAAAATTACTTGGACTGTTTTGCTGTTGTTAATTTTTATTCCCCATTTCCGAAACCACTCTAGGGTTTTATTTAAGTTTTTTCGTAGAGTGGATGTTGACGCATTTTTTTCAGTTCTTTGGTCGCTTTGTTGTAGTCTTTATTAGCAGATGGGGCTCTGATTGTTTGCCGAATTTTCTTAAGTTTTCTCTTTCTGTTGATGAGCCGTCGGAGAAAAGGTGAAGTGAAAGCATAGCCCTCGGTGGTCGTATGTGTAGGAGTCGACTGTAGTGCAGCTTTCTCGATTACATCATTGAAGAGAATCACAGCCGATTCTATGTCGCTATTAGTTGTAATTGAAATATTTAGCGGTAGCTATCTTTTAATATAATCTCTGTAAGTTTCCCAGCGGTGCGATTATTGTATATCTTGTTGATTTTACGTTCAGTTAATACGTTGTTTTGGTAGTCAAGTTGGATCGGAGTATGGTCTGAAGATAAATCTAGTCTTTATTTCATTGTGAGCTTCCGTATATCAATATTTTTAATTATATAAAAGTCGATGAGGTCAGGTATTTTTTTTTGTCAGTAGGGTAAAATTTTGGTTCGCCGTTGCTTAAGCGTGTTGCTTTTACTGTGTATATAGCCCTCAGTAGATCCTTACCTTTTTTGTTTGATATTCCAGAGCCCCAAGCCATGTTTTTTGCGTTAAAGTCTCCACCGACAATAAAGCGTGGTCCAAGTGTTTGCATTAAGTCATTATATTGTGTCAAAGTGATCTTATGTTTAGGTACACTGTAGGCAGCTGCTATAGTTAGAGGTCCCAAAGATTCCGTGATTTGTACATTAGTAGATTGTATGTGCTCTAAATGATAATTTTCGAGTTCTATATGTTTGAGTGTATTTTTAATAATGACCGCTGTGCCTCCATGGCTCGTTCCATCAGGGAATTTGTAGTATAAGTAACGTAGCCATTTATCTGAAAGTTATGTTTACGTGTTAGGTGCATTTCAGATATTAGGGCGATGTCAATTTGGTTGTTGTCTAAGAATGTCTTGAATTCGAGTTTATGGTTATTGATTCCATTAGCATTCCATGCAATTATTTGTAGTTTATCGTCCATTTTTGTTGTCAATAGTTTTGTCAATAGTACTGACATGACGATGTTACTCATTTACTGTGCTAGTTGTTTGATTATGTGTTTTATTTCCGCCAGATTATTTGAAAATTCAATCTTATTTTCTGCGGTTTTATTGGTCTCGTTTTTGTTGGGTTCGTTTTTGTTGTCCTTCACATCTTTTTGTTGAAGTTATACTTGATTTGTGGGGTTTCTATGGTTACTGGCTGCTGTTGGGCGTACAGTAATCCAACTTTAACTTTCGTTGTTTGTAAGTGTTTTTAATATGTAGTTTTGTTGTACTGTGCTTTTCAGAGCTTTGGTTAGTACGTTAATTTGTTATACGTCCTGTACGTATACTGGTGGGGTTTGTGAATTTTAGTAGATGGCCGAGGTAGATTTGGCGGATTAGAAGTTGCTTCTGTACCACTGTCGTTTTCATTCGTTTCGTCTTGTGAATGAAGTTCGAACTTATTTGTATTTGTCGCGCTCTGTCAATACTTTTGCATTGTTGTTTGTGTTGTCGTGTGTGTTTTGCTCCTACTTTTTTTACTATTGTTATTTTGTTCGGAAGTGTTGTTGTGAGAGAGCTTACTACGGTTACGGTTTATTATTATCTCTTGTGGGTTTTGATTGGTTGAATTTGGTACTTGCGTGTTTGATGTTGTTTCTCTGATCAGTGATGTTGCCGAAAAGAGGTAGCAAACTGGCATTGTAGCTGAGGAGGTTGACGTGGTCGTTGTTGTGAGGAGTGAGATAGCAGCTGATGTCTGCGTTGCGGTTGTTGTTGTTGTTGTTGGTGGAAAGGAGGAGAGTGACGTCGTTGGTGAAGCCCATTGTGCACTCCACGGCAGAGGCTGCATATTACCTGTAGCCATGGAACAGCTGACAGTTAGTTGAGCGGTAGAGCGAGAGATTGTGTTTGTTTGTGTTGAAGATGCGTTATTGTTCTCACTTTGTGCGTGTGGAACTGTTTGATGTATTGCGGGAGACCATGAACGTGCTCTCTCGAATTTAGCGGGAAGTGAAGCTTGGTTAGAGTCACTGTTGTTGTAGCTGTTGTTTGAATAGCTTGAGGATGTGATAAGGTATACGTTGTTGTTGTTTGTGGTGACAGCTGATAGAGCGTAGGGTACGCTCATTCTGTTTTTTAATGATGGCTGATGCTGAATTTGCGTGATACGCACAGTCGGTGGACTGCGTTTAACAGGCATTCCTGAGTCCAGAACAGCCTTTTTTTATATTCTTGTTGTTGATTACTTTGTCTTTGTTTTGCTTTTTGTATTAGTTAAATTCAGAGTGCGAGAGCAGAAGATCAATCGACTTAACACTTCACTTGCTCCGAATCGAATGACAAATTCATAAAAAATTTCGATGGTGTCTCAAAACCCAGCGTAGTCGTGCTGCTCACTTTTCAGCTTTACCATCTACCATCGAAAATCGATGTATCTTGGCATTCTGTAAAAGTTCGGGAATATATACCAAATCCCATGATTTGTAAATTGTGTGTAATCGTGTAAATCATGATTTGTAAATCCTTGGCCATACCGCTAAGCACTGCAAGAACCCTCTTGTATGGCCTAGCTGCGGCCTCCCTCAACACTCTCCTAAGCTATGTACCCAAACTAAGTGCGTAGATTGGTCGGAGGCACATCCCGCCGCCGCACGGTTATGCAGCAAATAAATGCAGCAAAAATAAATTTTAAAAATCAAAACAACTAACAAATGCACCGGTAAACGCCCCTACTTACTCTTCTGTCGCCAGCACAGGCAACAAACAAAGCGACAACGCTAAGACAAAGTCAACAAACAACGGTACACAGCAAAGCACAACCAACATCCAAAGCGATAACGCTATTAAAAAAAACAATCATCGAAAAAACTAATAACAACACAATCACCCTCCTCCTCCTTTCCCTCTTCCTCATCCCTTCATGAAACTCATACTACTCCCAACCCGCAAAACAAAAATATCTGCGATGTTGCCTCGGATACTACATTTCAACATAATCACACTCTTTCTGCACATTCTTTGCACACTCAAAAGACCAGATGAGATCGGGTGTGCAACTACAAGGCAAAGGGTATGATAAGCTTTAACTTGGCAAAGCCCAGAGCGATCCTTGCAAGTACACTTCAATCAGCTCACCGCCTCCTCGTGGCGATCTTGGGCACTGAAGCAAAGGCATGATCCAGCTAAGGTGAGAATGCGAAAAATCCCTCGGTGGAGGTCGTGCGTAGGGTTTTTAACCCACCACGTAAAAAAACGTATATAGTGAATACACGTAATATAGCCTCGGATACAGAAACGTTGACGACCATGGCAAACGATATAGGCTAAAGATTTGAGAATATGCACCTGGAACGTTCGTACCCTTTATAGGGCAGGTGCTTTCATGCAGATGGAAAACACCCTCAAGAAATATAACGCTGACATTACTGCTATACAAGAAATGCGATGGACAGGGCCAGGCTGTTTAAGACAAGCAAACTGTGACGTGTACTATAGCTGTTATCCGCACCCACATATGTTTGGTTGTGGCCTTGTGGTCGGGCCCAGAATGAGGTCCCTGGTTTCTCGATTCCCATCAGTGAGTGACCGACTTGTCACAATGCGAGTGAAAGCGAGGCTTCTTTCTCGAATCTGTGTGCATGTTCCTACAGAAGAAATGGACTATGCGATCAAAGATGCCTTCTACGCGGAACTCGAGCGCGCCTATGAACACTGTCCGACCCATGACATTAGGATTGTACTTCGAGATTTCAATGCCAAAGTCGGTCAAGAAGACGCTATCCAAGGCAATTGCCCTATTCTACTAATTAGTGTAATATACCAATTAAAATTAGCATTGGCCTTAAGGTCAACATTCACGGGAATTGCATTTGCAACGGCACTATATATTTACCCTAACTGTATTTATATTATATTATATTTTTTCGCAAGTGTTTTTTTAGTTTGTCTTGACTGATCGCGTTCTTCTGTCTGTGATTGTTGTTTAGCTATGTTCAGTTATGCAAAGTGACAATAAAATAAATAACGGCAATGTACCGAACGCTGGTGACGCAGGCACTGACCTCTGCACTACAGTTAGCAATAACAACAATTAGTATTTGCTGAAACAGCGAAAAGCCGCGCTATAGGGAAAATCATTACGCCAAACTGCGAGCAGGACCGCTTAATCAGTCGAAAATCCTCAAGTCGAACAACCAAGGCTTCATAACCGCCACCAATCTCTCTCCCCAGAATAACAAATCTACCAATGATTCTAAGCCTGCAAGAGACAGTCACCGACCTGAATTACGTAGAAACTAGAACATTAGTGGGTGGTGTAACTAGGCTCTACGCTAAAGATAGCAACACCTTTAGAGCTATGCAGGCTCTGCTCGAACTGGAATGCGTACAATTTTACACCTACCAACTGAAGGAAGAAAAGCCTTACAAAGTGGTCATTGAAGGTCTTCAACTATGGAAAGGCAGATCAAATCCGAGCTTCACGAAAAAGGGCATGAAAAAGGGCCCACTAATCGGTCCACCAAGGAACCAATGAACATGTTCTTTGTTAACCTCACCACAGCAGATAACAACTATAAAGTCAAGGAAATAAAACGCCGCTGTGGACGACGCGTTGTAATTGAGGAAACTAGGAAAAAGACTGACGTTACCCAGTGTCGTCGCTGTCAGCAATTCGGACACAGTGTCAAATACTGCCGTCTGTGCCCCTTCTGCGTCACCTGCGGGGAAGAACACAAATAAGAGGATTGCGTGAGACCATCTTCCAAAACAGCTACATGTGCAAACTGCGGGCTTGATCACCCAGCTAATTATAAAGACTGCGCTGCTTACCAAAGCTATGTCAAGCGGACCTCTATTAAAATCAAAAAGGAAAAATTAACGAATCAACCCAATACGGTTACCGCCAACAAAGGACGACACTTACAACCATTGCACGAACAGTCGACTAAAGAAACCCTCTCGTACGCCGACATTACAAGAGGATCCCCAAATGTA
Organism: Cacoxenus indagator; assembly: GCA_035041755.1. NCBI lineage: Eukaryota > Metazoa > Arthropoda > Insecta > Diptera > Drosophilidae > Cacoxenus > Cacoxenus indagator. The sequence goes on from JAWNKX010001101.1 coordinate 1,184,370, forward strand.
ATTAATCAGTCTGACCAAAGGGAAAGTCAACAGAAAATTCAAAAACACACGAACAAGCGCCAGCAACAATCTCTAAATGAACAGTCTAGCCGATTGGAGACAAACCCATACGGAAATCAGGTTCTGAACTCCCTTTGTGCTGCCGTAAATACCTTAAATGACTCTATTAAAAGTCTCAATGAAACACAGAAGCAAATGCTGCAATTACAGATACAAATTTTGGACTACCTCAATGCGCGTAACTCGAAATGAACTCCTTAAAAATTCTGATCTGGAACGCAAATGACGTCTCCAAAAAACTTAATGAAGTAGAATGCTTCTCGCAAACCAACAACATTGACATTATTCTCCTTAGCGAAACTCGACTGCTGGAAAATTCTGCCCCCAAAATTCACGGATACAACTCCTACCCAGTAAATCACCCGACCGCTACACGTGGCAAGTGTGGCGCCGCCATCTTAATTAAAAACAACCTTCAACACTTCCACTCACAGCCTGTTTGCTTTAATGAAATTCAAATTGTGTCAGCCAATGTCCTAACTGCTGTCGGCTACATCGAGTTCTGCTCCATTTACTGCCCTCCTCGCTTTAACTTGTGTAGCAACGATTTTGCAGGTCTTGTAGAGAACCGTAACAGAAAGTTCTTTGTTGGTGGTGACTGGAACGCCAAACATAGGCTCTGGGGCGACCAGCGGTGCAACAGAAGAGGAAAGGCACTAGCGGACTTCATTTTAGCCTCGAACGTGGATGTTCTGGCCACTGGCAGCCCAATCAGGTTCCCCAATCGGGCGAATAACAACTCAAGCTGCTTAGACTTTGCCATTTACCAAAATATTCCCACTGGACGCTTCATATTGAGAGTCAATTAGACTTGGACTTCGACCATCTCCCTCTGATCGTTACGCTGGATTATGCTGCAACATATTTTCCTTCAGTCGAGAGGCTTATCGACCGCCAGACTAATTTGAAAATTTAAGAGCCACCTAAGCGACTCCCTTTATACTGATATGAAACTTAATTCTGGGTCAGATATCGATGATGCTCTGGAAATCTTCACTAGAAAGGTCCATGAAGCTGCCTCAGACGCCTGCCACAGCATCATAAGGCCACATAACTCCAACAACGGCAATAAGATCCTTACTCCAGAACTGCGTGTCCTCCTAACGAATAAACGGAAGTTACGAAAAGTCTACATCCGAACAAAACACCCTACCGACAAAACAAACTTGCATAGGGTAGACTCCCAGCTCAAAGAAGCTCTTAGCAAACATCGTGCCGCCTACTTTGACAATATGCTCGGCAACACGGAATGCTAAGCGGCAGCCAACTCGGATAGCCCCATTGATAGACGCCAGTGGAAACTGGTGTCGCGCCAATGCTGAACAGGCAAACACCTACGGCGAAGATCTTTCTGAGAGATTCAGACCACTAGAATGTCTTCTCCAGAAGACGTAAGTTACATCAGAGCCCAACTATCGTCCCCGCTGCAGAGGGACCCCCTATCACCCCTTTCACTGTGGCAGAAGTTGAAAGTTCAATAAGAAGCCTCAAGGCCAACAAATCTCCCGGTCACGATAGGATATGTAATGAACTTTGAAGTGCTTTCCCGAGAATGCGCTCCTCTTTCTCGCTATGATCTTCAACGCGATTCTAAGAGTACAGCATTTCCATACTGCGTGGAAGCCCGCCATAGTTACATTGATCCATAAGCCTGGTAAGCCAGAAAGCGATACCGCTTCCTAAAGGCCAATCAGTCTCTCGAAGGTTTGGGAACGACTGTTTGCCACCAGGTTGATGTTTATCGTGGAGTCCCGCGTACTCATCCCCGAACATCAGTTTGGTTTCCGCGCGGGCCATAGCACTACTGAACAACTTCACAGGGCCGTAAACCATATTCCAATGGCATTTGACGCAAAACAGTTTTGTAATGCTGTTTTATCGACTTTGAGCAGGCATTAGACCGAGTATGGCACCTTGGGCTTCTAGCGAAGGTTAAGTCCGCCCACCATCACCCTGCTTTGGCCTCATCCAGTCCTACCTAGCAGGCTATCAGCGGCAAATCCGGTCATGGTGGGAGTACCACAGGGCCGCGTGCTTGGCCTAATTCGCTTCTCTTTATTTTCTGCGGATATCCCAGTTCTTCACGCTGATGAGATGGGCATAGATGGCGATAACATGTTGTTAGCTTCTTACGCTGACGACGTGGGTGTCTTTTACTCCTCCCACTGTGAGTAAGAAGCCGCTGACGGAATTCCGGAATACCTCCATCATTTAGAGACATGAGCAAAACGATGGAATATCAAAATAAATGGCTCAAAATGCACCAACGTCTGATTTACTTTGAGAAGAAGCCCTCCACCGTCTGTGTATCTCTGCGGCGACATATTCCCCCAAACCAACACAGTAAAGTACTTGGGTCTAACCCTTGACCAGAAGCGCACATTTAACAAACACATCTCTTCTGTAATACACTCTTGTCGCAGCAAGATCATTAGGTTACACTAGCTGTTAAACAAAAGAAGATCACTGTCCCTCTCTAACAAAAGGACAGTCTACGTAGAAATAATTATCTCTAAATGGAGATACGGCATAGAGACCTGGGGAATCGCGGCAAAATCTCAGAAGAAAAGAGTGCAAGTCCTGCAAAACAAGACTCTGCGACTAATGACTGGTTGTCCCTGGTATGTCAAAAACTCAACCCTGCACAGAGACCTGGACATACCTGTTGTGGATACAATGACCGACTTTTGGCACACTCAAGCCGCTTAGCCAGACCCCTGGCTGAAGTCTCACCCATACAGCGCCTCAGAAGGCTTCACTTCCGCGAGGTCTTGGAAAGGAGCAGGACTCGCCTTAGACGGAGAAGACGCTAACCTTATCCTTGAAATTAAATTTAAGTAATCCTAAACCTGACAAATAATTAAAGTATACGTTTGTAATAGTAGTAAATAATTGTTCAAACCAGGCAATAAGTTATGACATAGATGCAAAGCACATTATAAGGCACAATGAGCCGGGTTTGGTGCTTAATGAATAAAATATTAAAAAAAAATAAATAAGCTGCAATTACAAGAAACAGCGAGGGTCTGTTCCGTTCGACTTTTAGATCTTCTCAATCAATCCTAGTTTATCCATTACATTGATGATAAGTGGGCGCACATACCACACTCCATGCGCGTCTCTGCGGATGAAACCATTCGGTTTCAGCGCCCGCTACATTGAAACCAATGATATGACGACGAGTGTCGTGTAGCCACGGCTGTGAAGGACGCAGCCTACAGAAAAACGCTCCAGTTGACTGCTACGTGAGTCATGCACGAACATTACAAGACGAAGAGGAGAGAAGAATAACGCCTTTTCAGGCAAAAAAAGCATGAGCAGTAAAGGCGTGAACGAGAAGCGGCCGAGGTTTTAAGCGCTCGGCATTTCTGGCCTGTCGTGATACCATCAGCGTAGAAGCAGATTCAATCGTGGGGGATGAAACGATTGGCGACTCAGCTTACTATGTCCTGTACTGAAAAAGGGTGACGCGACCATTCGCACCAACTATCGGGGAATTAGCCTTCTTCGCATTGCATATAAAGTCTTATCCAGCGTAGTTTGTGAAAAGCTCAAGCCATTTGCGGAAGCGCTAATTGGCCCCTATCAATACGGCTTCAGACCTGGCAAATCAACAACTGGCCAGATATTCACACTACGTCAAATTCTTGAAAAAACCTATGAAAATTAATTCGACACACATCATCTCTTTATTGACTATAAGGCAGCATTTGACAGACCCAAACGAGTTTGCTTGTATACAGCCATGTCTGTACTTAGAATCCCAGCAAAATTGATCCGTCTCTGCAGCATGACGTTGACTGACACCAGATGTTCGGTCAAGATAGGAACTGACATCTTAACACCCTTTGAAACCATACCGGGCCTCAGTTAAGGTGACTCTCTGTCATGTAACATCTTCAACTACATCATGGAGAGTGTATTAAGGAAAGCAAAAGTACAACTGTCGGGCACTATACTAACAAATAAAATTGTCCAGCTCCTTGTGTACGCCGATGACATTGACGTAATTGGCCGTACCAATCGTGATGTAACAGCAGCCTTTAATGCAATTGAAAGACAGTCGTTAAAAGTAGGTTTAGCAGTAAATGAACGTAAAAAGAAATTCATGGTATGCTCTAGTAGAGAGTCGCTTGGTCTTGACACTCAGCTGACGGCAGGTACCTATAATTTTGAGGTAGTCAAGGACTTCATATATCTTGGCTCTATAGTCACCAGCAAAAACGACACCACAATGGAAATAAAAAGAAGAATAACTCTTGCCAATAGATGCTCCTTTGCGCTCAATAGGTAGTAGGGCCCTCTCTCGTCAGACAAAGATAACCATGTATAAAACACACATCCTGCCAGTTCTATTGTACAGAATCGTGGACATTGTCTCAAACCAATGAAGCAGCCCTGGGGATATTCGAGAGAAAGATATTTGGCCCCATTCGCCCATGAAGATGCTCCACCTCGTCATGCACTTGACGCGATAGTGGCTGGGCGTAGACGAAAAGGAAAACCTCGACTCCGGTGGAAAGGCCAAGTGACGCAGGTTCTGTTGAACTTGGGAATTCTGAACAGGAGAAGGTTTGCGCAAGACAGGAATGCGTGGAGGGACATTTTACGTGAGGTCGAGACCCGTTAATCGGGTTGTCCTGACCAGTTATAGATAGATAGAAAAGACTCACACACAACAATCGTCTTCAAATAAAAACTTACAATATATTTCCTCTTCTTCTTTACACAATCTCAAAAACAAGTCAAATGACTCTATGCACATGGACTTTAATTAACAAAAATAATTAGTAATTCTTTATTCTTGAATATAATATCTAAATTACTTCGTCGATCCAATAGCCCTTCCTTTTACAATGGAATATGAACGGGTACTTCAACAACTACCATGAACTCTTAATTTTAATTAATCAACTTAACCCAGGAAACTCAATACAAACCTATATTCAAAGCCAGGCGTTGGTATTCTAATTCGTAAAGACATACCTCACAAACAATTAATACATGGGACCCTTGTGTACTGTTGGTATTGCGATATTATCTAAACCCAACATTACCATAATCAACACATATTTTCCACCCTTACAAAATTTCGTTGCTAACGATATACTTCATGTTCTACGCCCCGTTAAATGTCTTATACTACTAGCCAGTGATTTCGACTCCTGAAGCCCCCTTTCCTGAAGCCCCCTCATCCTAAAATCTAACATTGCTTTACTTAACGGCGGATCTGACACCCACCTATCAACGCACAACTCATTTACAAATATTGACATTAATGCTTTGATCGGAAACCCTTCCATCCCCCTCAAAATAATCAGACTCAGAATTCTACCCTTTCTTCGTCAGCTGCGAATGCTGATCATTTGCCAGTTTGTGTTCCATCTACTCTAAAGATGACAACTTTGATCGGGAGTACACGTCTCTTAAGTTCGAAATGCTATCTCAGAATTCAGATCTCAGAAATCACCTATCTACCGACGCCAAATACCTCAATGCCGATTTCACTTTTATTGAACTCTAGTTGACTCTCCAACACGCAATGGGCAAGACGCCCGGGTATGAAGGAATTTCATATCCCATACTAAGGCAGATACCGAATAAGGCCAAATACAAGTGGTTACAAATATATAACTTAATGTTTGCTGGCGGCTCCTATCCACACATCTGGAGATCATTCATTGTAATCCCTCTCTTAAAACTCAATAAACCTCCGCTTAAACTTACTAGCTACCGTCCCTTTTCACTACTTTCCTGCGTATAAAAAACTTTAAAAAAATGCTCGCCAGACGCCTGATGTGGTACATAACCAAAAACAACTTTATCAGCCCTAACCAGACAGCTTTTAAATCCAAGCTCATTACCCTTGACACTCTACTGCACCTCCACCACTTCGCATCAGATGCTCTATCGTCAAAAAGTCATGTTACCATATTGGCGACTGACTTTGAAAAAGCGTTCAACCGCGTCGGCGTGCATACTATTCTACTACAGCTGTCGCGCTGGGACGTAGGTCCGAAGACCTTCAACATGGTGAAGGCGTTTATGACGAAGCGCCCATTCGTGTCAGAGTTAACAATAATCTCTGACAATTTTATAGGCTCTACAACGGCATCCGCCAAGGATCCCCTTTATTGGTAGTGCTCTTCATGATCGCCTTCCAATCTTTAAATGAAACAAATTTCAAGAATATTGTACTGTCAATATACGCTGATAACGCTATCATCTTCGCAAAACATAAAGATAACTCGTTAAATTGAAAATAACTTTTATTTTTTGATTTTTAAAATAAGAGTGCAGGCGTGTCAGAGCAAGGCTCTCAGAAGATTTATGGGCGTCCCTTGGTACGTCCGCAACTCCACGCTGCATAGGGATCTTGCCGTGCCAACTGTTATGGAGGTGATTAATTCTCACAGCTGCCGCTATCACTACAGACTTTTGTCGCACCCAAATCCTCTAGCTTTCTCCACCCGTATCTCAACAAGGCGTAGACTGAAGAGGCTGCACCCACATGATCTTCCTCTAAGAAGGATACAGCCTTCTATAATTAATTAAGTTAGTATAAGTCTAATTTTTTATTTTTATTGTCACGTCATTATTCTTTAAATCCGCCAAATGTGTTATGTAGGTTACTGCGTTTAATGTTATAATTTAATTTAAAAAAAAAAAAAAATTTTTTTTAAATAAAAATTGAAAATAATTTTTATTTATTGATTTTTAAAATAAAAATTGAAAATAATTTTTATTTTTTTATTTTTAAAATAAAAATTTTAAATAATTATTGTCATACAATGACATTGTTGCACATTCGCAAGTGCACTGTCAAGTCGACTAGTCGTCTCCTTTCGCTTTCCGAATTTAACAACACAAAAAACTAAATCAAGAGACAAGATAATCAATTGTTCTTATCTCAAAATGCCTGTTGAACGCAGTCCCCCGACTGCGGGCAGCTTGCAAAAACAAAATCATCTATCAAGGAACAGCATGAGCGTACCCCACGCTCAAACAGCTGTCCGCATAAGTAACAACAACGAATACCTTGGCACATCAACAAGCGGTTCAAACAACAGCATCAACATCAGTGACTCACACCAAGCCTCACTTCCCGTTAATTTTGAGAGAGCGTGTTCTTGCTCTCCCGCAATACAACAAACAGCTACGACACACAAAGAGAAAACAATAACGGATCATCAATCCCAACAAAAGCAGCCTCTCGCTCTACCACTCAACTTACTGTCAGCTGTTCCATGCAAGCAGGTAATATGCAGCCTCTGCGGTGGAGTGCAAAAAGTAGGAAAAAAACTCAAACACAAACGACAACACAAACAGCACTGCAAAAGTACTGGCTGAGCGCGCCTAATACAAACAACAGGTTCGAACTCCTCTCACAAGACGAAACGGCTGAAGACGGCAGTGGTACAGAAGCAAATTCTAATGCGCCAAATCAACCTCGACCACCTACTAAAATACACAAGCCACCACCAATATACGTACAGGACGTAGAACAAATTAACGTACTAAACAAAGCTCTAAAAAACATAATACAACAAAACTACATTTTAAAAACACTTACAAACAACGAAGTATGCGTACAGACAAATGACTCGTCGAACTACTCGGCGGTGGTTAAGATGCTCAGGGAAAACAAAACTAAATACTACACCTTTAAGCCGAAAGAGGAGCGGGGATTCAAAACAGTACTTAGGAATATGCACTACGCCACTGACCTTGACGAACTTAAGAACGAGCTATCGGAACTAGGCCACGACGTTATTAATATACACAACGTACAACAAAAACTGACAAAGAAACCACTGACGCTATTTTTCATTGAACTAAAAGCCAAAGCAAATAATACAGAAATCTTTAATATTACAACACTCCCATGTACCAAAGTCATATTTGAGCCACCACACCACAAACGCACGGTAGCTCAGTGCTCAAACTGCCAAAAATATGGTCATACACGAAATTTCTGCACCAAAGACCCGATCTGCGTGAAATGCGCTGGCAAGCACACAACTATTGACTGCAAACTAATAAGTGCAGATCAAATTAAATGCGCTCTTTGTGGCGGCTCACACACAGCCAACTATAAGGGATGTGACGTATACAAACATCTAAAAATTAAAAGATTTCCCTCACTAAAAGAGAAAGATGATAAAAAAGATGACCATCAGGTAGAAGAACAGACATCAAACAAAGTCAAAATTGGAATAACGTACGCCCAAACAGCAGCCAGTAACCGTAGAAACCCCACAAATCAGTTACAACCTCAACAAAAAGATGAGGAACACAACAAAAACGAAAGCAACAAAAACGAATCCAACAAAAACGAGACTAGTGAAAACACAGAAAAAAAGACCGAATTTTCAAAAGATTTAGCGGAAATAAAAGATATAATAAAACGCTAGCGCAACAAATGAGTAATATGATGAACATCATAACAGTACTATTGACAAAACTCGACAACAAGAATAGACACTAAAATAAAAATTTTAACTTGGAATGCAAACGGATTAAAAAATCACCTGAATGAATTACAGCTTTTCCTACACAACAACTACATTGACATTACTTTGATATCGGAAACACACTATACAAGTAGCCAGCACATGAACATAAGTGGATACAAGATGTACCACACATGCCATCCCGACGGTACAGGACACGGTGGGACTGCTATCATTATTAAACAAAACATTAAACATAACGTACTGCTTCCATTCCAAGAAACCTATATCCAGTCGACAAGCATACAAATCTTCGACTCATCCGGACCACTAAGAATAACAGCCGTGTACAGCCCACCAAAGCACAATATCTCGCAGTCGCAATACCTTGACTTCTTAAAAACTCTCGGACACCGTTTTATAGCTGCAGGCGACTACAATGCGAAGCATACAGACTGGGGCTCCAGAATATCAAACAAGAAAGGTAAAAACCTACAGGGTGCACTGCTATTAGCAAAAGCTAAACATCTTAGTACTGGCGAACCCACGTATTGGCCAACAGACAAAAATAAAAAGCCAGACCTCATTGACTTTTATATACTCAAAGACATAGACTTAAATAAATGTGTCATAACATCAAGACTGGAACTATCGTCAGACCATACACCTATACTACTCGAACTTAATTCAACTGAAGTGAACACAACCAAGTCCAAACTATGGCACAACAACAAAACTGACTGGGATACCTATCGAGACTACATTAACACAAACTTAAATACAAGCATTCCACTGAGATCACCCGACAACGTAGAATCAGCTATAGTCCAACTAAACGATACCATTGAGAAGGCAGTATTGCAAGCAACTCCGGACAAGATAATACACCATGCAAAGCGATACACACCCCCTACGCTTCGCAAATTGATATGCACAAAACGAAAACTGAAAAAATTTTATGAACCATTTGCAGATCCCCCGATGCGAAAAATAAATATAACAAGGCAACTAAAGAAATTAAAAAATATCTCCAAAATCAGAAAAATTATGAATTCACGAAGTATTTACAGAGGCTAACTCCGACAAGCTTTACCGACTACTCCCTGTGGAAAGCTACAAAAAAACTGACAAATAAAACAATACACCAGGCACCTATAAAAATGGACAATGGATCATGGGCAGTAACGAACCTAGACAAGGCGACAGTTCTAGCGAATTATTATGAAAAAATATTTGCTGATGAAACTATCATGATGAAACTAGTCACTCCCCAGCCAACTCGCCTAAAAAAAATATGCACAAATGAAATACTCAAATGTATACAGCACGACATAAAGCCCAAAAAAGCACCCGGGTATAACAAAATTGACGGAAAAATTTTAACGGAGCTACCACTTCAAGCAGTGGTATACATACGTAATATTTTCAACGCGATAATTAGATTAAATTACTTTCCTAAAGTATGGAAAGTGGCTGAAGTGATTGCAATTCCAAAACCTGGTAAAGACGTATATAATCCAGCATCATATAGACCAATTAGCTTACTTCCACTGCTGTCAAGAATATTCGAGAAGCTCCTGTGCCAGCAACTGTTACCTATTATAGAACGCAAACATATAATACCTGACCACCAATTTGGCTTTCGACGAAAACACTCGACCATACAACAAATCCATCGTGTGACTCATAAAATTTTAAACGATGTTGACAACAAAAAGTTCTGTATAGTAGTTTTTCTAGATGTAGAAAAGGCATTCGACAAAGTTTGGCACAAAGGACTAATCAGAAAATAGCGCAATATATTCCCGCATAACGTACTACAGATATTAGTACACTATATCACAGAAAGACATTTTTTCGTTAAGTACTCAGATGAATATTCCACATTAAGAAAAATCAAAACAGGCGTACCACAAGGAAGTGTACTAGGACCGTTATTATACACTATCTTTACAGTGGACATACCAACACCAAATGACGACGCTTCAATGATAGCCACATTTGCTGATGACACTATAATACTTAGCGCACATAGCCAAGTAAACATAGCAACATCCAAACTACAACAGCATCTGGATACTACCCTAAGGTGGTTTGAAAAGTGGCAAATAAAAGTAAATAATACCAAAACAGTACATGTTATATATACAATTAAAACTAAATGCACACCACCTCGTATAACGATTGACGGAGCTGACGTAAAAATTGAAAATGTAGTCAAATACCTAGGATTATATATTGATAACAAACTCAACTGGAAATACCATATACTTAAAAAACGGGATCAAATCAAGCTGAGGATTAGTCAATTATATTGGCTGCTCAAATCAAAGTTAACATTAGAAAACAAAATACTGATCTACAAAGCTATTAGAAGACCAATCTGGACGTACGGAGCACAAATCTGGGGAACGGCCAAAAAATCAAATACAGACATAATACAAAGACAACAATCAAAAATAATTCGCATGATCACCAAGGCTGGGTGGTATATAACTAACAATGATCTGCATCGTGATCTTAATATTCCAACAGTAACAGAGGAGATTACAAAAATAAGTCGTATCTACCAGACCAAGCTTACCCAACACCCAAATGTTGGTGTCAACCTACTACCAATTCAGGAACTACAATGCAGACGCAGGTTACAGAGGACAAGGCCAGTGGATCTGGTTGAATAAATTCGAAATTATATATATATATATCTCAATACCACTTCTTTTTCTTTGCTTTTGTTTAATGTTTATTTTTGTATTTTATATTCTTATTACATTTATGTTTACTTTACTATATTTTGCTCTATAATTGTATTAATTTAATTTAAATGTATATTATTTTTGTTACTATTTTGATTTTTTTCCCCTACATCCTTACAAAAATAAAAAACTTTTGTGATCTGCTCACATAAATTAGTTACAACCCAGAAATAACTTTTAAACCATGTACTAATAGTCTTAATAAAAAATAAAGACATATGTACACGACATATCGGAAATAAAAAAAAAATAAAAAAATAAAAAATTTTTATACAAATAAATTGAAAATATAAATTTATGCGCTATTTGGATAGCCCACTGAATAAGCAATAATTTTGATATACATCTTATATATGTACGACGATTCCATCAAAATGATTTTTTTTCTAATGATTTTTAATAGGTGGCTCCGAACAATTTGTGTTAAAAGTAACATATATTTGTAGCAAAAAAGGGTACAACTCTAAAGCTTTTGTACAGATTTGACTGTGTTGGTGGCGTAGAAAGGAAGGAGTGCCATGGATGGATAAGTTTCTGAAGTATTTCAAAAGTATTGTATTCCTCTTTAATCTAAGGTTTTCATAGGTGCCAGTAATTCAAGAAAGTGTGATTTTGAGGAGGAATCCTGCAAACCGAAAAGAAAATATGATAGAATATGAGATTTTTTCAAATGGCTGGATGGAAGAACTCGGCAAAATGCAAACAATATGGAAACTTTTATAAAAACTGTGGGAACACACCAAATTTATTCAACTTTGCAGTTGGACTCAATAATTCCCGTCCGACAATTTTTAGAGAGCGCACTCACCGCAAAATGTGTAGAAAGTAAGTTTCTAATATTCAAACAATTAATCGTCCTATTTTATATATTTATTTCAGGTGAATATAAAGGATCTAGAGGACATGAAGAAGTGCATGCTCCGAAATATGTGTATACCAGTTTGCTCAAAAACCTCAGAACGTATGTTCAGCAAAGCCGGGTATACAATTTCGGATAGGCTAGCCAGTTTAAAATCGATCGTTGTCGACAAATAGTTATTTATTAATAAAAATCAATGTATTCTGGAAGACTGAATTTGAATTGATCTCATGTTCGTTTCATGAAATAAGTACTGTTACTCATGTTAAAGAAATGTATAATTTAGAGATTAATCGATTCTTTTTTTCCGAAAAAAATCGGATATATAAAAATCGGAATCGATTCAGCTCTAATACCGGGTGGATTCAATTATCCTAATCGAAACCGAAAGTCTTTACGTGAAATATTATGAGATTGTATTTTTGTATAATATCCAGCAATTTAGCGGCTAAATCTAAAATATTGAAAAAGACTTGAAATGGCCACATTCTGGAACCTGGTTTCACAGTATATTTTTGTGCAATTTCATCAGTGACATTTTTAAGTAAGTCTCTCAGAATTTGGGCTTCTTACTAAAGAATCTTTTTTTAAATATTTCAATATTCACATCAATATTTCTTATCTCTGTTACTGTGGGGATAAAGGTGAATGATTACGCTTGGAGATCGTTTGGACTACGATTTCATTTCGTGTGTGTTGAATGAAGCTCGAGTCAAGAGTCTTCGTGCCTCGTGCACTTACAAAGTGCTCGTAAAAAATGTCTCGAAAATATGCATTGTATTTCACGGTGGCCCGCAACGATTTAGGCCCGTGTCTTAAAGGGCCACATGTACAATTCAAACGTTTGAACTTATTGCTTCTTCACTCTGCCACAATGCCTCTATAACTTCTCTCATTGACCACGATTACCAACTCATTATTTTCTTGTAAGAAACGCTGTGTATCAAGAATGATCTCTCGACGTAATCCTGTGAAATTCGACATACTTTGATCCACTCCGTCGTCTTCGTTTCCCAAGAAGTAAACTTAGAGAAACTTCGGCATTTAATTTGGTAGTGATAATAAATATCCGATCTTATGATATACTTGTCCTTGGATTTTAAACAATGACTTAAATCTTGAATCTTCTGCTATTTCAGTTACTCTAAACGATGTCATTTGAAAACATGCATTATAATTTCTGACTTTTTGTAAAAAGTTTTTAGATTTCTGTGTTTTACAATTCATAAACTCAAAAAATTCAGGTGGTGGCGAGTTTAATGCTGGCAATCTGACTTTACCACTTGAGCAACATATACTTGGTGTTTCTGTTTTGAATTTTCTTACTTTGCAAAACTTGTATACTTGATTCATCCTTCCAATCCTTCCTTGGATGTTCATTATAATTTTTAGTTCGATCATAGTTGAATGCTTCTTGTTCAAGGCTATAACCTCGTCGTATTTCGTGTACAGCCTGTACAGTTGTTTCCAAAAACTGCTACGTAACCTTTTCATCTTGGCGAAGTTTTTTCTACTCCGCTGTCTTCTTTCATCTACCCGTGTGCTTGTTTTTTGTTCTACGCAATCTTTTTCTGATTCGATCTGTTTCTCGAGAATTTTCCCACTGTTCTTCTGTCTGATTATTTTTGTTTCGTCGATAATTTTCTCGTAATAATGCTACTAGACGTGTTTCTCTCTTTTCGGTAGTTTCATTTTCAAGTGATATTTTTTGCCTTCACATCTAGACAGCGCAAATATTTTCTTACACTTTGGCATTGCTTCTGAGATCAAAAACTAACATGCATGTGCGTCATATTCGACCATATATACCTTCAAAAGCCATTCCCACCACTCAAAAAAAATTCCAAGAATGTTTTCAAGTTTTCTGGAAGAATATATTCAAATTATTTCTTTAAATGACAATTTGATATAAAAACAATTCAAGAAGTAGAAAAATATTCAAAAACCGATTAAAAAATAAATCTGAAAATTTCCATAATCTATACTAATATACCTATACTTACTATAATATTTATGTTTTTATTGGTTGGTAATGTCAGGTAATACAGTTTGACAAACAAAATGTTTCCATTCACTTAAAATTTTGACAACTGTCCATTATATGGTCGACGGTTATGGTCTCATCACATGTGCAGAGGTGGGTTGAGGTGCCAGTAAGTAGATGCTTGTGCGAAGTTCGTGTGTGTCCAATACGGAATCGAACAAAAATGGTCCATTTGTGTTTAAGGGAGTTTATTGGGAAGACGGTTGCTGAACAGTTAGTCTTGAATTTTGTGTACCGATGCTGGAATTTTTCCCAGGCTTCGACGGCTTTCTTGTTGATGTACTCCGTCAGTAGCCTGAGTAGGTCCTTCCTTTAGGACTGAATTTAAGAAAAGTATGGAGCAGTGGTGACGAACTTAAAACCTGAGGAATAGTCTGAGAGTAGGCCTCCTGGTACTATATTGTTGCGCTTGTCCACCACAACAAAGACGGTACAGCCATTATTATTTGAAGTATTAGTATAAAAGCTATCGCTTTTTTGTTATCATGCAATTGCATATTGAACGATGAGTTGCTCAATAACCAGGGCGGCAAGCAGAGTTTCTTTCGTGGTTGTAATGGGATGCTGTTGCCTATTTGTTTACAGCACATGACACAACGAGGGATGGTAGAAACAACCTTGAAATTTCGTTTGGCTTTGATTGTGGGAATGAAGTTTTTCTGAATATAGGAGCTTGTATAGGAGCTTGGGTATGAGGTAGATCGTTGATTGGAACAATCTTTGTTTTAGAGTTGGAAGGCCTGCTTCTGATAGAATGCAACGGGTGGGGGAAGTCGGGAAAGCGTTTATACATCGACGGACAGCCGAATGATATGGAGTTTGTATTCTTTTTATGTTGGTATCAGAACTCCAGTCGTAAATTGGAAGACAATAGTCAATTTTGGTGATATTTACGAGTGTGTTAATCTAATGACATTAGATCTAAGAAATTTAATAATATTTAATCTGACTTATAATTAGATATAAGTTTAGTACAATGAAGATTAAAATTAAACCTAGTGTCAAATATGATCCCAAGAAGTTTGAGGTACTACACATTTTCAACAGTAACATTTTTATATGGAATGATTTGCAAAGAACAATTATTTTTTCTGAATGTATGTAACAGTTTGCATTTATTTACAGCAAGTGAGGGACCCAACCAGGTTTCCCAGTTGTGTATATAATCTAAGACTTTAGTAAAAGTGTGCTGAACGGTGTTTAAGTCTTTAATTTTAGTGTATATAATGGCGTGGTCATCATATATACGGAGTCGAATATCTTTATGTCGAAGTATTATGCTATTTAATTTTTCAAATGCTATTATGAATAGTACCACGGATAGTGGGGAACCCTGAGGGATGGCATTATGTAAATGGTAGGAACTCAAGTAAACATTACCAACTCGAACCCAGAAGGAGCGCTGGGTAATGAAGGTGTTTACCTTTACCAACTCGAACCCAGAAGGAGCGCTGGGTCATGAAGGCCTTTACCGAATGAAAGACCTTCGGACCAACCCTCCACCGAACAAGTTGTTCAAGAACGGTATGTTAGAGGTACATACCGGTCGAACGCTCTTTCCAAGTCCGTACCACAAATAGAGACATGATTTCGTGTAGAAAGGGCGTCGGACACGAAGTGATGAATCTGCAACAGTGCATCGATAGTGCTGTGCTGGCGTTTGAAGGCCACTTGGTAATGCGATATAAATTTCTATTAACAAACCACATAAGTCGGCGTGCTAAGATTTTGTCGTATAGTTTGCTGAAACAAGATAATAACGATATAGGCCGAAAACTGTCTATGTCATGGGCCGTCCTATTAGGCTTGGGCACAGGCACAATTATCGTAGTAGACCATGTGTGGTGGTACATGCCATCCTCTAGCATTAAATTAAAGATTTTCAGTAGCCTCAACTTGGTGGTCGAGCGACCGGGCGTCCTTCCCTTGGTTCGAGCCAATGCAGTTTCGAATTCAATTTGTGTCAAGCAAGTTTCTATTTGGCCAATGCTGATAAGCGGGTGGGTATATAGATAGCACAAAGTGAGGTGTACTTGCATTTTAAGTATTCGTCGGAAAAGTTGCAGTTCTCCGAGTAGACCAGTGGGCACCAAAGGCTTCCACAATATTCTTGAATGAAGAAAACAGCCCTTCTCTAGTAGACTGGAATTTGATGGGGGGTTGTTGGGTGCCAGTGAGTGTTTTAATATCTGTCCAATTTTTTTTGTGTAGTAGATTGCGGGAAAATACTTGCAGTAAAATCGGAAATTGAGACCTTGTTTGGCAGTTTAGCTTGCTTTTTAAATGTGGCTTTCCCTTTTTTTGTATGCTAAAAGGCTTTTGGGTGATCTCTGCCGTTTGTAGGTGCGCTATAGTGCTTGTTTTGTTTTACGTAGTTCCGCCGAGGAATTTTGGACTTTTGGGAAACACAATTGGTTTGTGGCAAAGAACAGTTTGCGGCTTTCCTTAGAAGTTTACTTAGAATTGCTACTTCCTGGCAGATATTGTTTATACCATGACGGATCTTGTACGAGAATTAGGCACCCACAAGTGAGCTCCATTAAAGACAAGCAGCAATAGTTTTCAGTTCCAGGTGCCTGGCGGTCCTCTTTCTGAGAGGTAAACCACTATTATAATTGCAGCGATGATAGCGGTGGTTGCTATGGAAGTTAGGCCTGATAATCACACGGATCAGGGACGACCTTGTTGTCGTAATTCCCCAATCTGGTCGATGTGCAGGCTATGGAGATAGGGCAGGTGCAGGTGTCAAGGTGCCTGCCGAATTTTGCAGTCGACAAGTTGGGCGTTCCAGGGTTCTTGCACAACACATTGTCTCTGTTGTAGTACTTGATGTCGTTTATTTCTGCCCATGTCTCGAAGGTTAGCTGATACGTTCCGTTTATTGATTTCGGTATTCACCCCTCTTCACTAACTTGGAGGTCTGGTCATTGTTATAATGACCCCATTTATCACTGTTACTGTGGTAATTCTCCGTTTTATTTGCTATTCAACTTTGTCTTATTTTTTTAAATTATTCTTAACTACTGAATGCTTAAATGTCTAAGGTTACAAAGGTAAGCTCGGCTCTTGCTTATCGCTAGTATGTTAAAGTAAATATGTAGTATGTATTCAGTAAGTTTATAATCGTATGATTGTCGTATGTCCTATGTACATATCAAAAATAGTGAAGGGCACAATCATATGATCATCGTAACTGCTTACATATGTATGTATATATGTACATGTATATACGTCATCAAGCGCAAAGCATAGTTAAGCCATGCCGATTACGTATGCACACTACATCTCCCTTTTTAGAGAAATAACGTAATAAACAAATTTATGGAGTTTTATTTTGAGTTCTGCTTAACTAAACTTAATTGTAGTTCTCTTTGTTCTTATAATTATTATTAATATTTATTTTTTACCACTAATACAAGTTTTGTTGTTTATATAGTATATGTACATGTATGAAATTGAAATTTCTGAATACTTTTACCCTATTTTTATGATTTGTTTGTATTTTTCTATCACCTAACCGTATTGTTATATTACTCTTATCTCCTATTTCTAATACCTGGTTTGGTCCAGTGTATCTATTTGATAGCTTATGTGCTATTTCATTCCTTATTAGTACTAAATTTTTAAAACGGTTGACTTGCTATCGTATAGATTCTTATTGTATTTTTGCTTTATCTAGCATTATTCTAGCTCTTTTATGTGCTATTTCTATAGAGGAGGTGATTAATTAATTAATTGATTAATTCTCACAGCTGCCGCTGTCACTACAGACTTTTATCGCACCCAAATCCGCTGGCGTCCTCCCTCACCCGTATCTCAACAAGGCGTAGACTGAAGAGGCTACACCCACATGATCTCCCCCTAAGAAGGAATCAGCTTTCTATGTCATTGGCTTTTCGGCGCAATTTGCATCATTTTCAATTTAGTATAAGTCAATATTTTTTCACGTCATTATTTTTTTTTTAATCCCACAAATGTGTTATGCAGTTTACTGCGATAAATGTTATAATCTTATTATAAAAAAAAAATCTTTAGAAAAATCATCTATATTATACTATGGTGCTACTTGTCTATCTATGTTAAAATTTTTTAGCTTTGGTGGAATTTTTCCATAAACTTATTCTTTTGGCCAGTATCCATATACGGTAGATGGTGTTGTGTTAAAACATTACGTGAAGTATTTGATCCACACGTCCCAATTATTTCTATTAATTGATATATATGAACGCGCGTGGGTGTGCTTGTCAGAATTAGTGGTGTTTTAGTGTGTGTTGTTGTTTTGGCCACTTGACATTTAAGACATTTTTTCACATGGTTAAATATATCTTTTGACATATTTTTCCAAGTGTAGTTGCATTTGATTTTTTGTAGTGTTCGAGTGATGCCTGTGTGCCCATTTCTTTAAATTGTTGAAGTGATTCTAATTCGAAAATTTGTTCACTGGGTGCCATTTCGAATTGTTTTATCTTCATCATTGCGGCTTCTTTTTCTAGCCTTATAAAGAATTTTCCCAGGTCAAAACCTTTATCAGAATGGAGATTGTTAACTTTTATTCTAGAAATTATTGCTTTCCCATGCTTCAAAGAGCATTTAGTTTCTTAAACTTTTTAACGGCTTATGACTAATGACTTCATAAATTTTGGGCTTACTTACTTTTTGCGTATTTAGTTTTCCTCCGTCTGAGCAGAATTCATTCAATTCTTATCTCGTTTTCGATCTTGTTGTTATTAGTATTTTTTTAAATAAATTGTTTATTTCTTTTAACTCTGATTGTTATTCGAGAGAGTACTTCT
This sequence comes from Cacoxenus indagator, assembly GCA_035041755.1. Lineage (NCBI taxonomy): Eukaryota > Metazoa > Arthropoda > Insecta > Diptera > Drosophilidae > Cacoxenus > Cacoxenus indagator. Next base: position 1,203,335 of record JAWNKX010001101.1, read on the forward strand.
GCTACTTGGTTGTGCTTTTCCTTTAGGTATTCTACCGTAAAGTCATACTCTTTTAAGTCAAGTCTCATTCGTATGAGCTTCGAGCTTTGGTTTTTCATTGAGAATAAGTATGATAACAGTCTGTGGTCTGATTTGACCAAAAATTGTCGTCCGTAGACGTAAGGTCTGAAATACTGAATTGCCCAATGAATGGCAGTAAGCTCATGTTCAGTAGTTGACTTATTGCTCATCCCTTGAATAAAGGTTTTTGATGAATATGCGACAGGCATTTGTAAGCCGTTGTGCTCTTGGCTTAGCACTGCTTCACGTGCATATTAGCTAGCATCTGTCGTCATACAAAATTGTTTATCAAAGTCAGGGCATTGTAGTAGGGTTGGCTTTACTAGCACTCCTCAGTCCTTTCAAATTTAATGTTCTTTTTGCGGAGTCTTGTTATGTGGCGTGAATGGTCTGAAAAGTTTTTGATGAAACGTCTGTAATAATTGCAGAATGCAACAAATCGTCTTGCGCTTTCGGCGTCTGTTGGTATTGGGTATTTATTAATGACTTCATACGGCATTTATGACCTAAGTATGAGACCTCGTGCATGAAGAAGGAACATTTTTCAGGTTTAAATTTTAAGTTGTGTTTTCTGCAAATCTTAAACCCGTCAGTTAAATGTTTTAGCATGTGCTTTTCTGAACATCCGATAACAACTAGATCGTCCATGTATAAATCGAGACACGAAAAGGATTTTCCTCGACCCAACTAATCGAGAATGTCTTCAATTCTTGGTAAAGGGAATTTGTCAGCTAAAAGTTTTTTTATTTATTTGTCTATAATCTACTACAAGTCTCCATCTTTTTTCTGTAGAATAAGGCAAATGTTTTTTCGGCACCAACACTATTCCATCTTCGATTAGTTTATTGACCTGCCGGTGTACTTCTGATTTATGTGCTTCAGGTATTCGATAGTTATTTGTGTATCTTGGTGTTGTAACCCCTAATATGAATTTTTGTTTATAAAAATTGGTTATTGGTTCTTCTTCTATGCCAAAAGTATCACTAAAATAAGTACATAATTTGGTGAGTTGTTTTTGGAAAGATTAGTTTTATAATACCTTTTTTATTTGGTTTTTGTTGTCTACAACAGTTGGCAGTATTTCATATTCATCTATTTGTTCATATTGTATGTGTCTGACTTTATGTTTTCTGTGGTAGTATTAATTACTCGTATTAGTGCGTTTTTATCATTTACTATAGCACTTGTAATGACTACTCTCGGCTATGGTTATTGATTGAATACAACAGTTTTTTCTTCATTTGTTAGTCGCACTTGCCTAATCATCTAATGTTCTGATCTGTCTGGTAATATTACACTGTTATCGTCAATTGAGTGTATAATTGGAGTTTGAATGTCAGTATGAACATTTTCGGGTCTTAATATGAACCAATCTATCGAGTATGCAATTGTACCTTTTAATCAAGACTATTCCCAGTATTCCATCACATGGTATGGGAAATATTTCGCCTACTATCTGAAATTCATGAGGTACAAGTAAATTATTGACCTAAAGGTCCAAAACCACTAGACTCAATGATTTTATGATTCCATGACCTATTCCGCTTACATTTGTTTTATTATTTTTATCTATCTTAAATTCGTTCGGTATTTTTTTGGCGTCAGTCCCCTTTTTATCAGCTATCCAGACCGGGGTATTGTAAGGGGATCTAGATGGTCTAATTATTCCATGTCTTAAGGGGTCACGGATTTCTGAATTGAGAAAGTCGGCTACCGCTGTAGGATATCGGTATAGTTTCGAATAAATTGGGCCAGCACATTCCGTGCGAATGGTGGCAACAATATTTGTGTTAAAAAGGAGGCTCTTATTAGGGTTCGCTAATACTCCCAAAAGTCTATTTATCATTTGCTGAAAGTCATTTGAGGCCAGTTGTGGCATTTCTATGTCTCTTACTTGTGTAAAATTTACATTTAAACACTTCAAAAATTCTATTGTTTCCGAACCTGATTTGTTTGTTATCTTTTTGTTTTTAATATCTAGAGTTGTTCTCGTCTGCTTTAGCAAATCGTGTCCAATTATTCCGTCAAATGTTGACAAAAAAGGAAGTATAAAGAACGTACTTTGTGTATCAAATACGTTAACGACACACTTGTTTAAGATATTGTCGAAGCCGTGAATTGATTTAACTATAAAAAGGTTTTCTACTGGCACAACATATTTGAACTCCTTCAGAGGCTTTATATAATTCTTTGATGCCCCCGTATCTATTAATACTTGTAATACTCTCCCCGCTATGAACGGTAGCAGAGAGTTTTGTCTAAAAAATTGATTTGGTCTATTCCGGCAAGCCCCTCGTCTACTAATGCTACCTCTTCGTCCGCTAGCGCCTGATATTCGTAACGCTCGTGCATTTGGGACGGTTCGTCATGGGTAATGTGGTCAACTCTCTGATGCTTGGTGCCCGATATAAAAACTCTTAACGCATCCTGCCTTTAATTTTCATTTATAATAGCCGCTACTTTCTTTTCATAGGTCATTAACGTCTTGTTTGTTAGAATTGTTAACTTCCGTTGGACCTCATCATAATATTGGAATACTGTTAGGTTGCCCTGACGGAGTGTTTATAGCTCCTGTTCTACTAGGTGGATCGGTGTTTTATCCGAATATGTGAAGTCGAGTCTGCTAATTATAGCCTTAAAGTTTAACACTGTGTTAAAACACGACAACACCATATTCGCAGATCCCTTTATTTTGTTGCTAATGATAGCCACGGCTTGATAATGTTGCAAGCTACCCTCATATTTCTCAATAATTTTATATGCAGCGTGGGCTGCCTGTATCCAAAACACGTACGTTTCTTCAGAGCCATCGAAATCCGGTAAGGACTTTACTATGTCTAACGTTATATTGCAATTGCACCCTTCTATAATTTCTATTTCCTTGTACTCTTCAATTTCCGGTGCTTGGAGTGAAATACTGGCAACTTTTTGATTAATATCATCTATCTCTTTTCCGAATTCGCACCTCTGCTACGCAAGTGCAGCGCTCACTGCTGCTTCTATAACGATTTTAAGTTGGTTCTCGTGCATGCCTGTATCTGTTCGTTCTCTGTCCCACCAATTCTCTTCTCTGACACTACCACTGTATCCCCTATCCGCTTCTAGTCGTCCTAAAACTTCTAAGATTTGCTGAAAGTCTAATTCGTAATCACTCATATACGATAAGTCAACACACAATATTAAATGGAAATGTGTTCGAAGATATTAACAACGGCAATCAACAACGTTTAACAATTTCACAAAATAAATTCACAATATAGGGTTTATGCGCTCTACTTAGTTAATTTTACTTAATATTTCGAAGGCGTTAGAATATCCGTCGTTATTCTCCAGCAGTCCTGCTGCTTTACTACCGGCATCTACGTTGATCGACCAGGTGTAACTTGTTCTCCGCTGCTTCAGTATTAACGTTGAGAAATGGTCACTATTTACCCTGTTGGGCGCCAATTATAATACGTCTCTTTTATTTAGTAGACAGAATATTATAAGATATTATAAGTGTGGAGATTATATGTAATTTTAAACTACTGTTATCGGAGCGCGAAATGCGACTTTTGTTGTTGCTTGTCCAACCCAGAAGAACTTTACTTCGAAACCAGTGCACAAGAGAAACCTCACAAAAAGGGAGACGCATATTAAATGTACCCGTTATTCAGTCGGCGACACGATCACGGCGCCAGCGTTACTTCCAAGCACAGTTGTATGATGAGTTGCGGTGCCAGGGGGAAGGGAATTGCTCGCAGTCCCGTTGCAGTGTCGCTGATACAATGTTGTTGTGTTAACTTATATGTTTGTATATACGTCATCAAGCGCAAAGCATAAGGTGCGCTTATTAATTGTGGTTAAGCCATGCCGACTACGTATACGCACTACATTACGCACAAGTCTCAGGAGAGGGTTCCCAGCAGAATGCGACAGTGGTTGTTGGGGTGCATCCGCCCAAGCTAATTATGCGGCCGCCTCAATTAGCCACTGAATTCTCCTGTAGATAAAATCTTGTGTTTGTGAGACACCGGATACACTTCTACTTTCTTATAAACTAGCTTAGGTATAGAGTATCTCATAATTAAGTACAATGAAATTTTATTCTGTAAAGCCTAACACTAGCTAATTCTAGTACATCAGAGACAGTTACTTTAGTGAGTCAAGAATATTGGGTTTTACGACATTCAACTTCTCTAAGGCTATTGATATTATTGCATTTTGTAGGTCAGTTAACACCATCATATTTCTTGTTACGAGGATCTCGAAGAGATTTCCCGTTTTTATCTGTTAAAATTAGTTTTTATTTAATATTGTCTTTGTGTACCACCCTCCCCATAATAAAAACCGTTGTTCCCATATCCTTTTCTACGATCCTACATAAAAGGGGTGAGTTTAATCCCGCACCTTCTGTTTATTTTCACCAAAACCTTATCACCTACGTTAAATGTTCTGGATAGCCTGTCCCTTTTATGAGTTTGTAATTCCTTTTCCTGTGCCCTTTGAATATTTCTGCAATATCCCTAACCTCTTCATTTCTGTTTTGGAAGATGTTTACCGGCCTTTTGTTTCTGATTTCTATTTTTTTATTTAATTTCTCACTTCTTTTTTATTTAATTTTTCCTTATTCCTACTTTGCACACGACACCACATACGTTACCTGTTTTACGCGACACCATAGAGGTTACTTTTTGCACACGACATGCACACGACCTCAGACGTTGACTCAGCACGTTTGAGTGGACGGACGATGCTGTGGTAACTCATACAAGACGGATGTGGAAGAGTCCGTTACTTAATCGGCCTCTCCCATTGACTCGTCCAATAAGTCGCTTCAGTTGGAGGAAATTGCGTGGCTGGTTGTATCAAGTATTAGTAGAGTAATCTTGCGTATTTAGAGAGTTTGTTGTAGAAATTAATGTGGTTTACATGTGTTTTGTTTCTATGTTATCATTAGATAGCGTAATGGGGTAGAGATGGAAGAGGGGAGCGTTGTCTTTTTTTGGCTCCGTTTTGTTTGCATTACTTAATTAAGCTGAAGCAGTTAGAGCGGAGTAACTAAGTAAATCGTTTGGAGTGGGGGCTTGTTGTTTATTTAAAATGTTTGCTTCGCGCATGGCGCACTTCTTTCTAATTTTAATTTTTTTAATTTCCCGTTTGTCTTGCTATTTTTTATAGGTTGATAATGAGGCCGTATGTTCCTTTTTACAGTTGGCACATTGAATGCGGTTACAATTAGCAGGAACCTGCGATGGTAAATTGCAAGTTACGCACACTGGAAAGTTTTACAGTGTTTTGCTGTGCGGCCAATCAACTGACATGACTTGGACCACATGGAGTTAGGATTTTATGTTATCTGGTCGCGGTCGGGTCACTGACGCGTACCAGGGACAAACAGAAAAAAAAAAATAAAGTAGCGAATTTCGCGAAAAGCGAAATATGTCGATTACAAAAATTACTGCGAGATAAGTATAGAAAACATCTATACCGATGCATGGATAGTCGAAGACTGCTTCAAAACACAGTAAAATTGGGCAAATGAATCAAATTTGCCTTAAATGCTTTGCTAAAAAATTCAATGTTGAACGAACGGTATATGTTGTATTCGAGGCAAAGTGGTTCTTACTAATATACAGGAATCACCATAACCAATAAAAGGCCTATTATTAGGCACTCATCCATTATCTTTGCATTTTTCAAATAACATACGCAGGTATAACACTCTGTTCCAAATGATGTCGTTCGGTGCTAAGGAAATCCGGAAAGAAAATTTTATGCCCACATTTAACGTAGAAAGGCAGGTATACCATTTAATTGATCTCCTTCCACCTTCAGGTCAAAGTCTACAGTTTTTACAGATTTATTTTACATCAAATGGTAATCAATTATCGTTACGATGTAATATAACTCCTAACTTAAAAATAGAACAAATCAACGAATTCGAAGTCTCAATACAAATTAGAAAATAAGTTCTCATCTCAAACTACACACGTACCAAGTGGAAACATAGTATACCTTTTCGGCTGTTTCATGCATGTTATAAAAAAGTCGTCTGCGAACAAGCAACCAGATAACATACACAATTTTGCAAACCGCAAAAATTGTGGTACTGTCTTTTAGCGTCAGGAGATCTAGTGGTTGACCAGGTTTTCCTTAATATAGTTTTTTTATTTAATAGTCGTCGTAGTTGAGGTTGTGTGTAGAGTGTTTAGTTTTGCTGCTTGTTTTCTGGTGTCGATAGTGTGACTGCTTTCATAATGGTGTCATTCAGGAATACTATCGCTGACTCGATGTGCTCATATGTTTTAAGAGGAATTTTAGTCATTAAGTCAGTTCTGTTGTTGTACAGAAGTCTGTTTGCATGTGTAGGCGTAACGTGCGAGTCATATATTAATTCTATAGGGTTGTGGTCTGACGAGAGTTCGAATCGTGATAAGATTTTACATTTCCGAATGTCCAGGTTCTTTGTTATGAAAAAATCTATCATGTCAGGTGTTTTATTCAGGTCTGTTGGCCAATAAGTTGTACTTTAGTGTATACAGTGTGTTGACTGCATAGCGTTGAGGAGATTTTTGCCTCGATCCCCACATAGTATGCTACGCGTTGTTATCACCAGCTGCAATGAAGCGTTGTCCAAGAGAGTTGAGGAAGTTCTTATATTCTGTGTCTATAATATTATTTGGTGGACTATATACAGCAGATATTATGGGAGGTCCTATGAGATCATTAATTTGAATGTTCGTTGTTTGTATATACTTATACTGATAAGGCTCAAGCTCGTCGTGCTTAGTGCAATGCTTATTAATTATGGCTGTTCCATCATGTGCTGTGTCATCGGGATAGTTTGTGGTATATACTTTGTATCCTCTAACTAGTATAAAGTGTTTGTTTGTGCAATTTGTCTCCGAAATTAGGGCTATGTCCATGCTGTTGTCATGAAGAAATATTTGTAGTTCGTCAATGTGGTTTTTCAGTCCGTTTGCATTCCAAGTTATAATCCTTAATTTAGTGTGCATTTTGTTTGTCCATCTTCGATATGAGAATTGTTATGAGGTTTATCATATTTGTGACTTGTTGGAACAGTTGTTTCATCAGATCTCTCATCTCAGTAATGTCAGTATTTGTGTCAATGCGTCTGCTTGCGTATTCATTAGTTGTATTCGTCGGTTGTTCTTTCTTATTCTTATCGCCATTTTTGTTGTTACTCTTGTCATTAGCTGCTTGAGCGTACTATAAACCGGTATTGATTTTGTTCAAGTTTTGAGTCTCGATTGGAACTACTGCTACTGGCTCAGCCGGAACTTGGGGCCTATTTCTCTAAGGAAATTTTTTTATTTTCAATGCATTGTATATTTCGCAACCTTTGTAGTATGTAGTTTGTGCACCGCCGCTCAAGCCACAATTCCATTTACAGTTTTTAGGTCATTGAATGAGGTTGGACCCCTTATCGCCTTTCTTTAATTCAGGTTGCCCATCTACGTTCTTCAAAATTTGTCATTTGCCCAAGTATAATACTTGTATCTGCTTAGTGCAGACTGAAATTCGTTTATTTGTTATATTTTTAAGTTAGGAGTTATATTAGATCATAACGATAATTGATTACCATTTGATGTAAAATAAATCTGTAAAAACTGTAGACTTTGACCTGAAGGTGGAAGGAGATCAATTAAATTAAATTCATTTACCCAATTTTTACTGTGTTTTGAAAGAGTCTTCGACTATCCATGCATCGGTATAGACGTTTTCTTTGCTTATCTCGCAATAATTTTTGTAATCGGCAATTTTTGCTTTCTGGCGAAATTTGCGACTTAATTTGTTTTTCTGTTAATTCCCGTTACGCGTCAGTGACCAGATCGCGATCAGATAACTTAAGCTTTACGATGGCCTCCGGTCCACCAAACCTTAGAGAGAATAGGTTTTCTACTATTACAGAAAGCTTAAAAAAATAAAAATAAAAGACAGTATCAAAATGTCTCTCTCGACTTTCCGGAACTCCCAACAGTGACACCTCAAAAACACATATACGTGACAGTATCCGCTAAAAATGAAGATAAGCCGCTAACGGACTACTCCTGTTTCGCTGTCTAAAGAGCCATAAAGGTTTTCAGCAAGGATGTCATATCAATCTCAACGCTTCGCAATGGCAGTCATCTAATGCTTGTCAAAAACATGGAAACCGCTGATAAATTTTTGAAAACTAAAGAGCTCACTAGAATGTGCGGAATTAAATGTAAATTACATGAATCGCTCAACAGCGTCAAGGGCAAAATCTATGCTCCCTACCTCAACAACATCCCTGAGGAAGAAATCGTCGAGGAGTCAAAGCCTGAACATGTAACCTCCATTTACAAATTTAATAAAATCGTTGACGGAACCGCCAAGTCTTCAGGTGTAATTCTCATTACATTTGACCTGTACACCTTGCCAACTAAATTAAACATTTCTTGGAACACCGTTAAAGTACGGCAGTACATTCCTTACCCCATGCGGTGTAAGTCATATCATTGCTGGGCCACAGAGCAAAACACTGCAAAAACGTTACAGTCTGCGTAAATTGCAATCTACCCACCCACACTCCCGCTGAATGCACTGGAATTCAATGTGCCAACTGTAAAGAGGAATATGCGGCCTCATCATCAACCTGTAAAATACCAAGAACAACGGTAAATTTTCAAATTAAAGATAAGAAATAAGTGTGCCAATCGCAAAGAAGGCATTTTGCATAAACAACAAGCTCCCTCTAACCGATTTGCTTAGTTACTCGTCGTTAACTGCTTCACCTCTATCCCATAATGCAAGCAAAACAGATCCAAAAATTTATCATAAACCCAGCGTCCACATCGAAAAAAGTTTCTTACTCGAATTCCCCTTCTCACTCCACCACAACCGTCTGAAAACCAACGCTCCCCTCTCCCATATCTTCCCACGATACGTTATCTAATGATAACACATAAACAGTCGTCGACATACTCCGAGCGGTCATTCGAAGTAGTCGCTGCTTTATTCTCCACCGTTCCCCGTCGCGAGTGCATATCACTAAGTGCGTTTTTAAGAAACAAAATCAATACTGTAAATTGTACAACTCAAGAGCAGCAACAATTAAGCGTCAACTTAAGACGCTTTCATTCGCAAGTGCACTGTCAAGTCGACTAGTCGTCTCCTTTCGCTTTCCGAATTTAACAACACAAAAAACTAAATCAAGAGACAAGATAATCAATTGTTCTTATCTCAAAATGCCTGTTGAACGCAGTCCCCCGACTGCGGGCAGCTCGCAAAAACAAAATCATCCATCAAGGAACAGCATGAGCGTACCCCACGCTCAAACAGCTGTCCGCATAAGTAACAACAACGAATACCTTGGCACATCAACAAGCGGTTCAAACAACAGCATCAACATCAGTGACTCACACCAAGCCTCACTTCCCGTTAATTTCGAGAGAGCGCGTTCTTGCTCTCCCGCAATACAACAAACAGCTACACACTCACAAAGAGAAAACAATAACGGATCATTAATCCCAACAAAAGCAGCCTCTCGCTCTACCACTCAACTAACTGTCAGCTGTTCCATGGCAGCAGGTAATATGCAGCCTCTGCCGTGTAGTGCACAATGCGCTTCACCAACGACGCCACTCTCCTCGTTCCAACCAACAACAACAACAACAACCACAACGCAGACATCAGCTGCTATCGCACTAATTACAACAACCACCACGTCATCTTTCTCAGCTACAATGCCAATTTGCTCCCTCTCTTCGGCAACAACATTGATCAGAGAAAGGTCATCAAACACGCAAGTACAAACTTCAACCAATCAAAACCCACAAGAGTCAAAAATAAAACGCAACCGTAGTAAGCTCTCTCCCAACAACACTTCCGAACAAAATAGCAATAGTAAAAAAAGTAGGAAAAAAACTCAAACACAAACGACAACACAAACAATACTGCAAAAGTACTGGCTGGGCGCGCCTAACACTAATAACAGGTTCGAACTCCTCTCACCAGACGAAACGGCTGAAGACGGCAGTGGTACAGAAGCAAATTCTAATGCGCCAAATCAACCTCGACCACCTACTAAAATACACAAGCCACCACCAATATACGTACAGGACGTAGAACAAATTAACGTACTAAACAAAGCTCTAAAAAACATAATACAACAAAACTACATTTTAAAAACACTTACAAACAACGAAGTATGCGTACAGACAAATGACTCGTCGAACTACTCGGCGGTGGTTAAGATGCTCAGGGAAAACAAAACTAAATACTATACCTTTAAGCCGAAAGAGGAGCGGGGATTCAAAACAGTACTTAGGAATATGCACTACGCCACTGACCTTGACGAACTTAAGAACGAGCTATCGGAACTAGGCCACGACGTTATTAATATACACAACGTACAACAAAAACTGACAAAGAAACCACTGCCGCTATTTTTCATTGAACTAAAAGCCAAAGCAAATAATAGAGAAATCTTTAATATTACAACACTCCTATGTACCAAAGTCATATTTGAGCCACCACACCACAAACGCACGGTAGGTCAGTGCTCAAACCTAAAATACACAAGCCACCACCAATATACGTACAGGACGTAGAACAAATTAACGTACTAAACAAAGCTCTAAAAAACATAATACAACAAAACTACATTTTAAAAACACTTACAAACAACGAAGTATGCGTACAGACAAATGACTCGTCGAACTACTCGGCGGTGGTTAAGATGCTCAGGGAAAACAAAACTAAATACTATACCTTTAAGCCGAAAGAGGAGCGGGGATTCAAAACAGTACTTAGGAATATGCACTACGCCACTGACCTTGACGAACTTAAGAACGAGCTATCGGAACTAGGCCACGACGTTATTAATATACACAACGTACAACAAAAACTGACAAAGAAACCACTGCCGCTATTTTTCATTGAACTAAAAGCCAAAGCAAATAATAGAGAAATCTTTAATATTACAACACTCCTATGTACCAAAGTCATATTTGAGCCACCACACCACAAACGCACGGTAGGTCAGTGCTCAAACTGCCAAAAATATGGTCATACACGAAATTTCTGCACCAAAGACCCGATCTGCGTGAAATGCGCTGGCAAGCACAAAACTATTGACTGCAAACTAATAAGTGCAGATCAAATTAAATGCGCTCTTTGTGGCGGCTCACACACAGCCAACTATAAGGGATGTGACGTATACAAACATCTAAAAATTAAAAGATTTCCCTCACTAAAAGAGAAAGACGATAAAAAATATGACCATCAGGTAGAACAGACTTCAAACAAAGTCAAAATTGGAATAACGTACGCCCAAACAGCAGCCAGTAACCGTAGAAACCCCACAAATCAGTTACAACCTCAACAAAAAGATGAGGAACACAACAAAAACGAAAGCAACAAAAACGAATCCAACAAAAACGAGACTAGTGAAAACACAGAAAAAAAGACCGAATTTTCAAAAGATTTAGCGGAAATAAAAGATATAATAAAACGCTAGCGCAACAAATGAGTAATATGATGAACATCATAACAGTACTATTGACAAAACTCGACAACAAGAATAGACACTAAAATAAAAATTTTAACTTGGAATGCAAACGGATTAAAAAATCACCTGAATGAATTACAGCTTTTTCTACACAACAACTACATTGACATTACTTTGATATCGGAAACACACTATACAAGTAGCCAGCACATGAACATAAGTGGATACAAGATGTACCACACATGCCATCCCGACGGTACAGGACACGGTGGGACTGCTATCATTATTAAACAAAACATTAAACATAACGTACTGCTTCCATTCCAAGAAACCTATATCCAGTCGACAAGCATACAAATCTTCGACTCATCCGGACCACTAAGAATAACAGCCGTGTACAGCCCACCAAAGCACAATATCTCGCAGTCGCAATACCTTGACTTCTTAAAAACTCTCGGACACCGTTTTATAGCTGCAGGCGACTACAATGCGAAGCATACAGACTGGGGCTCCAGAATATCAAACAAGAAAGGTAAAAACCTACAGGGTGCACTGCTATTAGCAAAAGCTAAACATCTTAGTACTGGCGAACCCACGTATTGGCCAACAGACAAACATAAAAAGCCAGACCTCATTGACTTTTATATACTCAAAGACATAGACTTAAATAAATGTGTCATAACATCAAGACTGGAACTATCGTCAGACCATACACCTATACTACTCGAACTTAATTCAACTGAAGTGAACACAACCAAGTCCAAACTATGGCACAACAACAAAACTGACTGGGATACCTATCGAGACTACATTAACACAAACTTAAATACAAGCATTCCACTGAGATCACCCGACAACGTAGAATCAACTATAGTCCAACTAAGCGATACCATTGAGAAGGCAGTATTGCAAGCAACTCCGGACAAGATAATACACCATGCAAAGCGATACACACCCCCTACGCTTCGCAAATTGATATGCACAAAACGAAAACTGAAAAAATGTTATGAACCATTTGCAGATCCCCCGATGCGAAAAATAAATATAACAAGGCAACTAAAGAAATTAAAAAATATCTCCAAAATCAGAAAAATTATGAAATCACGAAGTATTTACAGAGGCTAACTCCGACAAGCTTTACCGACTACTCCCTGTGGAAAGCTACAAAAAACTGACAAATAAAACAATACACCAGGCACCTATAAAAATGGACAATGGATCATGGGCAGTAACGAAACTAGACAAGGCGACAGTTCTAGCGAATTATTATGAAAAATATTTGCTGATGAAACTATCAGCGAAGATGACTGTCATATAAACTCGACAGTCACTCCCCAGCCAACTCGCCTAAAAAAAATATGCACAAATGAAATACTCAAATGTATACAGCACGACATAAAGCCCAAAAAAGCACCCGGGTATAACAAAATTGACGGAAAAATTTTAACGGAGCTACCACTTCAAGCAGTGGTATACATACGTAATATTTTCAACGCGATAATTAGATTAAATTACTTTCCTAAAGTATGGAAAGTGGCTGAAGTCATTGCAATTCCAAAACCTGGTAAAGACGTATATAATCCAGCATCATATAGACCAATTAGCTTACTTCCACTGCTGTCAAGAATATTCGAGAAGCTCCTGTGCCAGCGACTGTTACCTATTATAGAACGCAAACATATAATTCCTGACCACCAATTTGGCTTTCGACGAAAACACTCGACCATACAACAAATCCATCGTGTGACTCATAAAATTTTAAACGATCTTGACAACAAAAAGTTCTGTATAGGAGTTTTTCTAGATGTAAAAAAAAAAAAAAAAAAAAAAAGCAGTCGTCGACTAAACCTTGCATCGTTCGGTTGTGTTTTCGCATATCAGTCAATCACAGTTTAGTTCAAAGCTTATCATACTTTCAAGTGCCTATTCTCTCTTTTCTTTTTCTTCTTTATTTTTTTTCACTCATTCGTTGGTAAACAAGTACAGTAAAGTACAGTAAAAAAACAACTAAGTAAGTAAGCGGCATCATGCCCTCTAGGCACAACAGCCTAGGGGCAAATCGCTTCGCTTTGCTTAGCGATAGCTCCAAAAGCAAAAGAAAAAAGCCAACTCCTCTTTCGGAAGCTTTCCCAGAACTTCCTACTGTCAACCTACCAAACCCCAAATATATAATTATGTCAGCCCTAGACCCTCAAAAACCACTTTCCTCGTTTTCTTGTTTTGCGGTCGAACGCGCTATAAAACTAATAAGCAACAAGATTTTAAAAATTAATGAAATGCGCGATGGAAAACTACTACTTTTCGTTGAAAATTCAACAGTTGCCGAAAAATTCCTCAGTGCAAAAGAGCTTTTCGGTATATGCAAAATCCAAACAAAGTTTCACGAAAATCTTAACCACTGCAAAGGCACTGTGTATGCGCCCTACCTTAATCAAGTCTCAAACGAGGAAATAATCCAAGAGCTTAAAGCACAGGGAGTAGTCGACATATATAAATATTCACGCCAAATAAATGGCAAAGCTACTCCGACCGGTGTAGTGCAGCTAACTTTCGACCGTTTTAGTCTCCCAACAAAAATCCAAATTTCATGGCATACCGCTCTTGTTAAGGAATACATTCCCAACCCTATGAGATGCAAAAATTGCCAACTCATAGGGCATACAGCCAAATTTTGCAAGGGCAAAACTACTTGCCCATGTGGCCTTCCACTCCACGACCCAACCCCGTGCTCAAGTACAAAGTGCGTTAATTGCGGTGGTGAACATGCTGCCAGTAGCAAAGAATGCCCAAAATACAAAGAAGCCCAAGAGATCTTGAAAATCAAAACCAAAGAAAAATGCACAATGTATGAAGCTAAAACAAAATTCTACAAACAACAATCACCACTACTACTAAGCACCAGTAAAACATATTCAGAAACTACAGCTACACAACCACCTACATCCACAAAAGAAAACAACTCAAAACCAACAGATCACTCAAATGAAACAAAATTCTACAAACAACAATCACCACTACTACCAAGCACCAGTAAAACATATTCAGAAACTACAGCTACCCAACCATCTACATCCACAAAAGAAAACAACTCAAAACCAATAGATCACTCAAATAAAGACAAAATAAATACGAAGAACACTCTAGAAAAACCATTTACCTTCACAATGACGAATTACTCACAACAAACTCAAAAAACAAATGAAACCGAAAGAACACAATCCACCTCCAAAACAGAAAATCACTCAACACACGAACAAACGACAAAAACAAACAATTCAAAAATGGACACAGACATAGACTTCGAAAGCCTAATAAGCAAAACACTAAACCAAAATGACTCAATTCTCTCTGATACAGACAATGATATCAGAGAAGAAGACATTGAGCTATAATCATAACAAGCCTCTATCGGTCTCTCTTTGCTCTCCTCCTTCAGCAATCGCGTTCGCTCATAATGTCCCGTTGCATTATGAGATAGTAAGCGCGTTGTTGAGGAGGGGAGCAGGTGAAGAGCAAAGAGAGAGACAATGAACAAAAATATAAAAACATATAAAAACAAAACATATCATAAAATTTTCACGACTATGACACTTAAAGTAATACAATGGAACATAAACGGATATAAAGACAAATATCACAGCCTCTCTCTTTTATTAAACAAATATAAGCCACAGATAATAGCATTACAAGAAACCCATCTCATCAACAACAACACACCGCTTCACACTCCAAAACAATTTGCACTATACCAAAAAAATGATATAAATACACTATTCACAAAAGCCAGCAGAGGAGTTGCTCTCCTCATATCAAACTCCATTGAACATAAAATAATAGATTTAAATTCCAACATTCTTGCCATAGCTGCAGAAATTCAATCAGAAACTCCTTTTATAATATTAAATATTTACATCTCGCCAACTGACAAGTTCGTTGAACAGGATCTTCATGACCTTTTCAAAAACTTTAACAAGCCAGTACTTATGCTAGGAGATTTCAATGCCTGGCATTCACTTTGGGGATCATCTTCAAACAATCAAAGGGGCAACGTAGTTGCAAATTTCATACAGAACAGTAGTCTGATCGTACTTAACAATGGCGATCATACACACTACACAACTATGAACACTTTTACGAACGTAGATATCTCCATGTGCTCACCACCACTTAACCTTAATGCCTCCTGGTCTATTTGCGATAATTTATATGGAAGCGATCATTTTCCAATTTACATCAATCTCTTTCCTAAAGTACCAAATAACGTAGATTTCAAAACACATAAATACAAACTGCATCTAGCCAACTGGGAAAAATTTCAGAAAAACATCAACGAACAGTCACAAAAAATTAATATCACAAACAACACAAATCAAGCAGCTGCCAAATTCCTTAAAATAATTAGGGCATGTGCAAACGATTCTGTACCAACCAAAAATCCCATAATCGCTACGAAAAAGACAACATACTGGTGGAGTAGGGAACTAGAGCTCTTAAAAAGGGAAAAGGTAAAATGTCTAAATAATCTCAGGAAACATTTAAGCACAGAGAACATGCTAAAATATAAAAGAGCAAATGCTAAATTTAAGTATGAAGCAAAGCGAGCCCAAAAAACTGCTTTCGCAGACTTTACCAATGACATCAACCCGAGTTCAACTACGAAAACGCTTTGGGATAAAGTACATATCATTACAGGGATCCGAAAAAACAAACACATACATGCAATAGAAACCGCAGCAGGTAACTCTTGTGACTCTAAGGAGATCGCCAATGCATTCAGCAGGGCCTGGTCTAATTGCTCAAAAGACTCAAACTTCTCAGAATCATTCAAGCAAAACAAACACCGTTACACAGCCCAAACACCCTTGACATATACCCCGAAACCAAAAGCAAAACTAATTGAAACATCCATAACGTCAATTGAGCTTCAATCCTGTCTTAGTAGCCTAAAAGGATCAACACCTGGCTTTGATAACATACCTTACGATATGTTAAAAAAGCTTCCGCCTGCTGGCATCAATAAACTACTTGACCTTTATAATAAAATATTTGACACCAGCATCATTCCCCAACAATGGAAGATAGCAACTATAATCCCTATAAGCAAGCCCAATAAACCAAAAAATTCAATTAATGGCTATCGTCCAATATCTCTACTCTCATGCATATCAAAAACCATAGAAAAAATTATTTCAAAAAGAATTATGTGGTATCTAAACCAAGAAAACTTGCTGTCCCAAAACCAGTACGCATACCAAGCAAACAGATGCACCATAGATCCTCTTTTAATAATAGATAATTACATTTGCAACAAACTGTCATCAAAAAACCATGTATCAGTTCTTTCCATTGATATGGAAAAAGCTTTTGACAGAGTAGGAATTCACTGCATTATTCAACAGCTCCTCGAATGGAAACTCGGACCAAAAATTATTAACTACACTCGCAGTTACCTTAGTAATAGAAGATTCAGAGTAAAAGTTAATAGCACCCTATCAAAAGAAGAGCAACTACATAATGGCATCCCGCAGGGATCCCCACTGTCTGTCACCCTTTTCCTCATAGCTTACAACAAATTAAGCCACATAATAAATCAAAACAAATTCTTTACACATACAATGTACGCAGACGATCTGTGTCTCATTTTTAATCCAAAAGTAGGCTATGATACTGAAATAAAAAATTTGTTCCAAAAATTAAATCAATGGTGCACTTTTAGTGGCACAAAAATATCCAGCGAAAAATCCGCACACTTACATGTATGCAAAAAACACAACTGTACAAACATAGACATTAAAATAAACAATACAATAATACCTAAAACACAATATCTTAAAATATTAGGGCTTATCTTTGATAAGAGACATTCTTGGAATGAACATATTAATACACTAATAAAATCATTAAACACTAGATTAAATATTTTAAAATGTTTAAGTAGCAAAAATCTTAAATGTAACACTATCTCTCTCATAAACGTTACAAAAGCAATAATATTATCCAAAATAGATTACGGCCTCTGTGTATACGGCAAAACAAACAAAACCAATATTAACAAATTATCCACCCCCTACCACTCCTCCATCAGACTGTCTTTAGGTGCTTTCCGAACCACTCCCATCGCCAACATCCTCGCAGAAGCTGGACTCCCCGACCTGAGTACCAGACTCGATTGGAGCATCAGCAGACAAATAAACAGACTAACCAATACACCCGGATCTTCAATGCATACAACGCTAATCAACCAAATGAAGCGGAAACGAGATCTTAAAATACCATCAAGCCTCCAACTCATCATCAAAAAAGCTGCAGAATTCAACATAATTATATCTACTCACCGAAAATACAAACAAAAGGTCCCACCATGGCAACTTAGTGAAAACTCAATTATACTCCAACTCGCACATTATAAAAAGGACTCAACTCCCAAAGAGATTTACACGACAACCTTCAATAGTATTCGATCCAATTTCCCTACGTGGAAGTTTATCTTTACCGACGGCTCAAAAACAGACAACTCAACAGCACTTAGCGTTGTCACTGAAGAGAATGAAATTCTAAGATTGGCTATAACACCCTTCTACACGTCAATTTTTACAGCCGAAGCTGAAGCAATTCTAATGGCTGTGGAACTGGCAAGTGCAATAAAAAAAACCAAACATGTCATATGCACCGACTCGCTTTCAACACTCCTCGCTGTACAAAATGTAAATAACAATGATCCGACCATAAGCAAAATCAGAGACATGATATCCGCAAACCATAAAAAAATAAAACTAATGTGGACACCAGGACATGCAGGAATAAAAGGAAATGAGCTGGCGGACACAGCAGCAAAAGCCGCCACAACAGCCCCACTAATTCTTCACAACACTTTTAGTCAGAAAGACATTAACAACCTCGTCAATATGACAAGCAAACTAGTTTTAAAAAATATCTGGAGCGAATACACACACTATTATAAAACAATAAATCCTTATCGGAAACCAACAAACATACCAATAACTGTAAACAGAAAACACGCAATTATCTACACTAGATTCAGGCTAGGCCACACGAAGATTACACACGAACACCTATTCAAGAAAACATCACCACCGATCTGTCCATACTGCAATAGAAGCACTCTCACTATTGAACATTTCACGAATAACTGCCAATTTATCCTCAACCAATGCATCTCCTTAAAAATTCCCAGTCCTACCCAACTCCTCACAGAGGCCAACAGTGAAAATATTAAAAATTTTGTAAAACTTATTTCTAAACTAAATATAAGCCTCTAAATACATGTAAAAAAAAAAAAAACAGCCTGAAGGCCTTCGTTGCTCTGGCTATAAAAGTATTGTAATTTAGGATTAATTCTAAGCTACAATAAAAAAAATAAATAAATAATAAATAAATAAATAAAGCAAAAAGGTGCAAAGTCATCATCTGACAAAAATCAGTTGTCCAACTATTTTCGCCCTCTCCAAACTGTGATGGATGACTATGAAGACGAAGATGATTTAGTTTTAGATGACACCATCGAGCAAGCTACCTCCACTACTCCTGCTAAAGTGAAGGTATAACCAATTACCATCTTAAGATAACCTCTAAGCAGGTTTACGATATCTTAAAAAGTGTTCACATAAGAGATTACTCTGTTAAAACCATGTCGATTGGAATTAAGGTATTCGTATGCCATGAACTTAAAAGACAAAGCATAGAATTTTTCTCTTATGAGAATAGAGAGACTAAGCCCTGTATTGCTGTATTGTCTGGTATGAACAAACTACCCAACGAAGAGATCAAATCCATGCTCAGTAGTCTAGACCTTCAATGTATTAATGTAAAAACAGTGGATAAAACAACTCATATTGGCTATTGTATGTCGTGTATTTTAAAGCTAAATCTATAACGCTACAGAAATTACGAAAGCAGCTATCCTGTACTAATCACACTAAAGTCCGCTGGGAATTTAAGTCCAAGTCATCTGCAAAGATTACTCAATGCTACAACTGCCAACTCTTTGGTCATGGCTCCCAGAGTTCTCATGTCAATACTTTATGTGCCCCCTGCGCTGGATAACACCATACTTCTTCGTGCACAGCCTCTGATGGGTTTAAATGTGCAAACTATAAATGTGATCACCCTCCCACTGATCCATCGTGCCCATGTCGCGCTTCTTATATTGCTGTACTGCAAAAAAGAGCACAAATTATAAACAGCCGACCAAACGCAACAACAACGCTTCTTACAACAACATAAACTACAACGACAACTTTCCATATGCCGTTAGAACCGCTAATCGACAACACGTGAATGCAACTCATGACTCCAGCATCGGTATCACTTTGGCTCAACCAGCTGTGTACCAAAGTTTCAAGCATACTCTTCTCAGTAATGGTTTAAAAGAGCCCATAGCTCAAGCAAAAAATGATCCCTTCACAATAGATGAAATCAACACGCTCACAACTGAGCTACTTGAGAAACGTTGTTCTAGTAAGAGTGAACAGTTTACTGTAATTACTCAACTAACTATTAAGTATGTCTGTGCTAGCAAATAAGAAAGATAACTTATTATATATTATGGCATATATTATGGCGCATGCAGTTCGCAATAAGGGATTTGAACTCTTAAATGTTATAATTCAAAGCGGTATCGATATTTGCCTACTCAGTCAAACGTGGTTAACGCCAAGACATCGTTTCACTCTTCCTGATTACACCACATACAGATCTGCCCGATATGCCAATAGAGGCGGTGGCGTTCCCATCATTATCAAAAACACTATTAGGCACAAGCAGCTTGTTAACATTAATACTCATCTAATAGAAAACATTGGAGTACATACAAATTTTGAAGCAGTGAACTCTTTTAAAATTTATTTTCCTATTTCCCTGGAACATCTGCAAAAAGCAGCATAGCCTCTTGTAATTCTTCCGGTGATAGTAACCACAAAAACGTTATTTTAAAGTGCGACCTGCTAAAGTTTTCGCGCATTGACGGAAGCTACATCATAGGCGGCGACTTAAACTGCAGGAATCGCTCTTGCAATTGTTCTACGGCGAACTGTTTGGGGCAGTTCCTTGCAAGAGTTATCCTCTCATGGAAGGTTTGTCTTAGTATATCCAAACGATCCCACATACATAGCAGCGAATCATAAAGCTCATCCGTCGAACTTAGATTTGTTTATCACCCACTCTCCTCAACGCCTTGCAGAACCGATTGCAACGATTTACTTTCTGACCACCTTCCAGTTTTCTGAAAGTTAACCTCCCACACTAATAATGCGACTGAATCATATCTGCATATTTGACAAAGCCGATTGGAGGAAGTTTAAGCACTTCCTTTAAATTGCTTCTCAGAGATGCACAGATGCACATTCCAGATGATCCTCTCTCTACAACCGACATGATGGACAAATTGGTAGACAATCTAAAATCAGATCTTATCGATGAAATGAACCTTGTTGTTTCTAGAAAGCCAAAGAAGCAGCGCATCTTTAAGCTGCCTGCATTCATTACTGACTTAATGAAAATCAGGAACGATACACAAAGACAATGGATACGAACAAGGCAACGAATTCTTAAAGATAGGTTAAATCACCTTAACTGTGTTATTAAACTAAAAATGTTCCAACACAACAAGGGTAGTTGGAACTCTTACTAATCTGGGAACTAATACTAAGACGTTTTGGAAAATTGCGAAAATAATTATAAACAAGCAGCAATTCATCCCCAACTCTCGCTACAATGATCAAAACTTTACAACTAGAGAACAAAAAGCTAATATCATAGCTGAAATTTTTGAAAAGAAGCACCACCTGATTGAATCGCTATCCGATGCAAGTACTGTAGCACTAGTGGAAAATTCGATTAGAGTTCTAGAAAATGATATTAACACTAATTTACCTAGCATTTCCCTCGATGAAATTCAGGAAGTGATTCGTTCTCTCAAGAAGAAAAAAGCCCATGACCCTGACCAAATACCCAATGCATGTCTTGCTAATTTTCCTAATATAACTTTAGCCTACCTTGTGCGAATTCTAAATCTATGCGCTAAACTAGGATATTTTCCAACTGCTCGGAAAGTCGCTAAAACTGTGGCTATAACAAAGCCGGGCAAACCTCCTGATTCACCAATAAACTACCGTCCAATCAATCTGCTGTGTGGTTTTTCTAACATATTTGAGCGTATATTGAAAGCTCGTCTTAATCTGTTTTTAGCAGCCAACAACATCCAACCTCCAGTTCAGTTTGGATTTAGGGGTAATTTTAGTTGCATTCATCCACTAAAAAAACTTACAAACTTTGTAAAAAAGGAAATCAGCAGAAAACACTACATGGTTAGACATTCACGCAGCCTACGACACGGTATGGCACGGTGGCCTAATTCACAAATTAGTAATCACCCAAACTCCAGTATATCTAATCAAGCTGATTCGAAGTTTCTTATGTGATAAATATTTTAGCGTTGTTATTGACGGCACGGTATCCGTTAGTAAACATATTTGCGCAGGTGTGCCGCAGGGTTCCGTTCTAGGCCCTACCTTATACAACATATACACACATGATATACCAACGTTCGAAAAATGTGTTGCTTCAATATTCGCAGATGACACTGCAGTTTACTGCTCAGGCGATGTTTATAACGACATTCATTCTGAATTACAGGACGCATTATACATACTTTCTAAATATTTTAGACATTGGAAGATTCAACTGAACGCAAGTAAGACTAAAGCCATTTTCTTTTCAAAAAAGCGAAAGGCCAGGTTTCTACCGCATACCAACCTAATAGTTAATGATGAAAATATCCAATGGAAGAACAAACTTAGATACCTTGGGGTCTATCTTGATAATAAACTCATCTACAAGCAACATGTTAACATAACTCTTGAAAAGGTAAATAAAACGATCCGTATACTCTATCCATTCATCAACCGTAAATCTAAACTATCCGTCCATAACAAACTAATAATAATTAAGTCTATCTTTGTACCCATTATGTTATACTGCTCGGAGGTCTGGAGAGATTGTGCCCACACCCACCAATTTAAGCTGCAAATCGCCCAAAATAAGCTTTTAAAAATGATTCTAGATCTACCTTTTTACTACCCAACATCACTACTTCATGAAGTAGCAGGTGTTAAGATGATCAGTGAGAAAATCTCTGTAGCAAAAACTACATTTAATCTGAGAAATCCTCATTTTGCACTAAACTTGTGCTGACCAGTACTTCTCTATACTAACTCCTACGTTAATATAATCAAGTAACGGCCCTCTAGTTTATAAGTTAGTTGTAAGTTAATTTTATGTTATACCTCTTGTGGATTTTCATCTTTTCCCACGCTATGTTTATGTTATTTAATCAAAATTATGTATTAGAGTATTAAGTATCAGCTGTAAAGTTACTAAAGTAACTAAACGTAAAGTAAATAAACATAACATCACACTAGCTTAAGTGACACTTTATATCGTAAAAATAAGGCATAAATTAAAATAAAAAAAAACACCCAAAACTATTCTACTAATTTGGCAAAACACTTGCCTGCAAACAGCACGCAATTCCCACCAGCTTAATCGACTTAACGGACGAGTTAATGGGAGAGGCTGATTAAGTATCGGACTCTTTCATTTCCTTCTTGTATACAAATACCTTATTTTCTTAATTCCAATGTATATGGAATTCCAATTGCAATGGAATATGAATGTATTTAAAAATAACTATCACGAATTAACTATACTAACAAAGGACATTAACCAGGACGTTATATGTATACAAGAAACACATATACCATTCTCTAATCAAAATATAATCGTTCCCAAACCATTTATTGGTTATTTTAAAATTCTGAATTCCAGCCCAATGTCTAAACAAGGTATTGGTTTTCTAATTAAACGCCACATTCCCCTCAAACATATAATAATTGATTCACAAGTTCTCTGCGATGCTCTTCAGTTAGAGTTTCATCCTAAAATTGCAATCATTAACTGCTATATTCCTCCCTGTCAAACTTTTTCTACGCATAACTCTTTCACCCACGTTGACCTAACTGTTGTGTCTCCTCAAATCCTCCATAGATGTCAATGGGCAATGGCTGATTCTCTATATGGTAGCGACCATTTACCTATAACTACCTCCATTACTACAAAGTTCAAGTCCGAAAAATACACCCTAACTTGAAAATACAAAACTGATTTAGCAAAGTGGGAAAAGATTCGCAATAAGCTCTCCCCGTATAAGATCCCTCACGATGTAAACAATATATGGTAAGTAGTTGTTAGTTAGTAGCAATTTTAACTAAAGCTGTTAGGAAAGCCGCAAACCAATTGTGTTCTTTCCGATTTTACTGCGAGTATTTCCTGAATATTACATCCTTTCATTAAAAATCTTACCTACTACTACTGATAGGGCTACTGATAATCTTTAATTTAATTCTAGAGGGTGGCATGTACCCCCACACATGGTCTACTGCGATAATTGTGCCTGTGCCCAAGACAAATAAGCTGGTCCATGACATAGACAGTTTTCGACCCATATCGTTATTATCTTGTTTCAGCAAACTATACGAACAAATCTTAGCACGCCGACTTATATGGTTTGTTAATAAAAACAAATTGATATCGCATTACCAAGTGGCCTTCAAACGCCAGCACAGCACTATCGATGCATTGTTGCAGATTCATCACTTTGTGTCCTACACGAAATCTTGTATCTATTAGGAGCTTACATTAATTCTGGTCAGTGATAGGTCCATTATCATATACCCTATACACAGCAGACACACCATGTTCCACCCACGATTCGTCGATGATTGCAATTTCCCCGATGACACAATACTCCTAAACGCTCATAAAAACATAAATACTGCCATATCCATGTTGCAAGCAGACTTAAATAGAACACTTGACTTGTTTAGTAAGTGGCACATTAAAATAAATAAAAACAAAAGAGTACAAGTTATATACACTACTAAGACTAGATTCATACCAATCCATATAAATATTGACGGAGACGACGTAACTATTCAAAAGGAAGCCAAGTACTTAGGATTATATATTGACAGTAAACTAAACTGGAAAAACATATACAGAAAAAGCGTGATCAAATCAAAACGAAAGGAAGACAACTGTACTGCCAGCTTAATCCAAACTCAAATATTTTACTTGCAAATAAGATCTTAATCTATAAGACTATTAAACCAATTTGGACATATGGAGCCAAAATATGGGTGTTTGCAAAAAAATCAAATATTGGATCATATAAAAAGACTCCGCGGTTGTTTGGTACATTTTTGAAAACATTTTTTTAATCAAAATCAATTTCAATCAAGTATATATTGACCAATATTATCTATGACCTTTTGACATTTTCCTGGTAGATTCATTACTTCATCGGTATAGAACTTTTCTTGTTTATCAGCGAAAAACTTGGCAAGTGATTTTCAGCGGCTCTTCGGTCGGCCAATTTTTTACTGTGCAGAGAAACCGAAACAAATGGCAGTCAGAAGGTGCAAGGTCCGGGCTATACGGACCCAACCAAGCTCCGTCAATTATTTCTGGGTCATGAAAGATGTGTATGGCCTAGCATTGCCATGATGGAAGAGAACTCCCCTTCTATTGGCCAATCCTGGTCGTTCTTTCTCTTTGTTGCTTCTTTCAAGCCGAGTTATGGACAGTAGAGGACCGAATTGACCGTTTCGCCACGTTCCAGCAGCTCATAATAAACAATTCCCTTCCAATCCCACCAAACACTCAACATAACTTTGTTTGTCGTCAATCCACACTTTGAAGTCGCTTGTAGAAGGTCACCGGGTGTTCGACCATGATCGCTTACGTTATTTCCTTTTTTAATTCATTTTTCATCGCCCGTAATGATTCGCTTCAAAAATGGTTCCATTTCGTCACGTTTCAGCAGCGTTTAACTTATGGTTATTCGGTCAATTAAATTTCTTTGTGTTAATTCATTTGGCAGCCAAACACGGGGCTTCTTTGAGTAGCCTGCTCATTTTAGATAATTCCAAGATGTCATATGGTTGATATTTAGTGCCTCCTCCTCTATCTCCTAACAACTTCCGAGTCGGTTTTCATCAGTTGCAAAATTTCATCGACTTTTTCAGTGACGGGCCGACCAGTGCGAAGTGCATCTTTAACATCGAAATTTCCGGAACGGAACCTACCAAACCACTTCTGGGTCCGGCGGTCTCTCACAGCATTCTCACAGCAGCGTTTTTCCCTTTTTTATAGTAAACGATCATCACATAGTGTATTTCTTCAGATATAACTTTTATACACAGCTGTCTTTACTTATTTTACACAGCTGTCTTCACAAAAAATTTAGTCTGAAAAGTCACCTTTCAAACACGTGTTTGGTTGACACAATCAGAATAGATTTATGGACACACACCATCTTGTGGCAAAAACCGTGGATAATTTTTATATGACCTATTATTTACTGTACTGTACTTATTTGTTTTGTACGGCACGCGCGTTCAATATCATGCTGCTGTAACCTTATCTTTAATTAATTAAATATTAAATATTTAACAGTTGAGTATTAATAGTAAACTGCTCTCTTTTATTGTATTTAGGCAGCAGTTATCTTTTCTAGGTGTTCGTTTAGGATCGAGTTGATTTAGTCCCGTTTGCATTTTTGTAGTTGTTTCTTCCAGCAGTACGCTTACCGTTCTGAGTTCTTATTTTAATATCGTCTGGTATGATGTGCAACAAGGGCAACGTGATCAGTAGAAATATACTGTTAGAACAACAATAGGATGCTGTTTTTGTACAAAGTTTTGACCTTGATCCGTGGCCAAAAAGCTGAAAATTGTAAAACTGCGTGAATTATTTAGTTCCCTTAGACTTAAAATCTAATCGGACTTTGGTGTTGTTGATACGAGTAAACAAGACAAAAACCCTGAGCAAGTCATAGCCGAGTCATGTTGATTTTTCGATGGTGCCGACGTCGATGCATTTAAGCTCACGATTGGATAATGTTTCTTTTTTTGATTACTCTAAAATGATTAATGTGAAATCAAATTTCAAAATTAAAATTTTAAATATTATTTTAAAATAAATAAACTTGTAAGTCAACTGTTCTTATTACGTCAGTGGAAAACAATTTTGTCATTTTGATCTGTTTAAAAGCAGCAGCAGATACATCTACAAATATATGTATATTTTTTTAAAAGATTTTGGTTTGTTATATCCATATAATATATTAAACCGAAAGCATAAAAAATGGACACTGAGAGAAATGCAAAACGTTTTCGCAAATTGTTTAGTATGTCGCGAACCGTTCTGAAACGCACTGCCCGTCGCCCCAGTATGACCGATCAAGAACGTGACGACTTGCATCGCAAACGATTGCAATTACTACGCGAGCAGCGTCAGCAACGACTATCGAGTTTAGGGGCAAATCAACGTTATGTTATCGAGATATGTGCTGATCTCATGGGCGTCGATACGGAGGAGATTGTATCAGGCATAGTTGACGATCAAGAGTATTGTGACACTTTAAATAGTTTGTTTGAAGAGAAAGGTCTATTGTCGGGTATGCTGAGTTATGCCACATTACAAGGCTATCCTCTCAACTCCGGACGGTTTCAAGAGAAGTTAAAGTATTCTCGGGTACAACGCGCCATAGCACTAAGGGCAGAAAATGTAGTGCTCTACGGCAAATGGTTAGTTGTATATCGCCATATGAATTCAAAAGCCATCGAAAATCGTACAGTATCTGATGACGTGGGCATGTTCGTTTTAAATGCACCCAATGAAAATGAAGCTTTAAACGTGGTTAAAACATTTATGGATATGGTGCTGAAGCCATCAATTGAAGTAGTCACTGAATTTGGTTTAGCTGAGAAGGAGCAACTGAACAAGTTCTTTCATATACTTGATATGTACAATACCTTTTTGAAGTCATCGGACCAAACGGTTGCATCGAGGGTGCATTTTGAGGTGTCGCATGCACTTTTCAAAGGCTTGTTACTAGTGCGCTGGCAAATAGAGGAAACCTCGAAAATTGTTTCACGTGTGCGTCTGGTGGAGCGTTATTTTGAACAGTGGTTGCGCCAAGTGCAAGGTATATTGGTCGAGGGTAAACAGATACAGCGTGACTCAGCCGACGTCGGGCCTTTGCAGATGCTGATCAATTGGAGGCGCATGCTGGCGCGATACACATCGATAACGGAGTTTGTCACGTCTCGTCCATTTAACAATCACAAGGATTGCCTCACTTTGTCACGGTCATCAAAGCTTTTAAAAGTAAGCTATATTTCATACCACTGCAGATTTATTTAATAAAAAATTTTATATAGAAATGGACTGAGATCGATAATCAAGTAACAGTGGCGCTTAATGAGGCAAAGGATAATGTGCGCTATATAACGTCGTTGCAAAAATTCTGGGACCCTTTATACCGGTAGAACCACGTCATTCTCACTTTCGAATAGTTATATATATATTTTTTTTATAGATCCACACCTGATGAAATAATCAGTAGCTTGCCCGGACTTATGGTCGCTATACGTAATGTTTCAAAGACTGCTCACTACTTCAATACACCAACTAACGTCACCGGCTTACTCGTTAAGATATCAAATCAATTAACCATCACCAGCATAAGTTATATTACCGACGGTGGACACATTGACCTCTGGAGTATATCTCCACCGGAAGTTATTCGGAAAATTGAGAAATGTAAGGAGGTTATGGAAAGGTATAAGTCGATTTATCTTCAAACTGTTGAGGATATGAGATCAACTGACGAAAACCCTTGGGTTGTATCATCGATATATATATTCACATGTTTAGAGAAGTTCTTACAGAGATTAGAAAAGGTATTTTCTAATCATTTCTACGGATGATATTTTTAAAGCCTAATTTATTTTTATTTGTTTAGATCAAATGGATTGCCAACACTGAAATTACATATTCTGTCTTGGATCGCATTCCGATCAGTGGCATGGAAAAATTGAATGCTATTATTAAAGACGCTCGTGAAACTATAAGTTCAACACCGTATGATCCACTTAATTATCGTATTGAAATTTTCGATGTAGATTTTGATAAATTCGTCAAAGAGATCGAAGAAGCTGAAGTTGGTATGCAACAGTTTGTCAAACAACAAGCGGCCGAATGCCCAACATCCATATCCGTACTCTTAATACTGAAACGCTTTGAGGCATTGAACTTAGAGTGTCTCTGTCTAGATCGTCGTTACCTAGAGGTCGCCGAGATGTTGGAGAAAGAAATGTTTGTGCTTAAAGATATGTACAATGAGGAGCGTGGGAATCCCTTTATACCAAGAAATCTTCCACCCGTGTCTGGGCGTATTATGTGGATTCGTTCTATCTTCAAGAAAATCGATAGGCCTATGCAGGTACTAAAGTTGCGTACTTGTGTGCTTGTTCACAAGAAGGCCCAACGCACTGTGCGTTACTACAACTATATGAACGGTATAATCTGTCACTATGAGATGGCTTATCATAAAGCCTGGTTCGACTATGTGGAGGAGGTGCGTTGTCTACTGAATGCACCTATTCTTACCTGCAGTAGGGATGAAGCAATCTATAGAATCAATTTGGATCGAGCGATACTTCAGCTGATTAGCGAAACTGAATGGATGTGGAAACTACATTTGGGTGAGTTAAGCAGACAATATGAAGTTTTAATCGAGTTTACATATTTAATTACTATATTCACAGAGGTTCCGAATATGGCTGGTGCTTTAGCATATTGCAAGGATCGTATATTAAATCCTTCAGTCTCTTTGAAATCAGCTCTTCGTGAATTCAATGATTTGCGTTATTCGGTGACACCAGTTTTTATAAACATAATGCGTTTTCGATTGCAAGAAATATCTGTGCTGCTCAAGCCAGCGCTTTCAAGTGTAATTTGGATATCCGAGAATCTTGAAGATTATGTGACTGAGGTGGAAAAAGTAGGTTATATGAAAAAAAATTTCAATATGACCATAATTTAATTCATTAATTATTATATTTTTAGAAAGTTAATGAAGTTAATGACTTTTTTAAGACTGTGCTGAGTATTGAATCTCTACGCATTTCAAGAGAAATGAATAGTCTGTCAGATTATTTATATGTATTTATTCCCGATGAGCCCATTACTTCTTCTGAATTTTTAGAGGAAAGCAATAAATTACGTTCAAAACTAGGTAAGTAATAGATTTCAAAACAATGTTTATCTTATTTCTTTATTTTTACAGAAAGTAAAATCGAAAAAAAATCCGTTTGCATGGAACGCGCCGTCATCGATATTATAAATATGTTCGTCTATCTGCTGGATTTTGAGCCAACTGACTCCAAGGGTCGCCGTGTTTTCCAATTGCCAACTGAAAAGATTACAGAAGCAAATTGGCGTACAGAAAGCTTTATGCCAATTGATAAATGGGATTGGATCCAATTTCATAAAATCTATCGCACGATTTATCTTGCGCCTGATGATGTGCTTCGTAACTTGCAGTTTCGTAATTATGAGAATATACGTTACGAACTGCATCATTTACGTAATGATTGCATGGATTTATTCTCATACTACAACTCTAAAATAATTTTAGCTTTAGTCGGTTGTTCGAAGCGCTCATTAGATTTTGTGCGTCAGAATATATTAAGGTTAGTGAAATTCGTTTATATCGTTGGCGCAACGAATAGTTCCTTTCACTTTGACATAATGTATATAACATCTGGATAAGGAAATGACGAATACTTCGACAACACATATATATACATATTTTAGGTATTGATCTATCCATGTTCCTTTCTCCATGCCTGTCCAACTAATCCTTTCTTTCGTATTAATTATAATTTTAATTTTATCGCGCTAAAATTAAATATATATCGTTACCTATTCTATAAAATGTAAAGTATGTTTTATGATCAGGTTGCGAGGTTGTCCCTGTGTTTGTCGCACTGCCTACGTTATAAACCTAGCTCTTAACTTTTTGAGCTATAAAGCAGAAAATACGCTCCACATTATTCAGAATCATCCGGAATCAGCTGTTATTCCGTGAAAGGGTATCATGACACCCAAGATTACTATATCGTACGCGAACATAGTGCCATAAACTGAAATGAATATAATAATTTAGGTTTACTACACTATTAAGTTTTTTTAAAGGCCTTGGTAATGTTTTAGGTACATATATTGAGAGGTATTTTACTACTTGTCGTCATTGTCTTTCTTCTTCTATCTTGCTTTATATTGTGTTCATATTCTTTAATATAATTTACCAATACGTATTTCTTAGAACCAACTGGCGTACAAATCCCATGAAGCCACTTCTATATACAGAACTTGAGATAGATTTTAGCAGATCGTGCTATATAATACCCAATCTAGATTCCATGCAGAATGAATTTAATGCAGCTGTATTGTGTTGTACAGAAATTAATTATTTTGTGACTACTTGGGGAAAACAGGCTAAAACGGCTGAGCGTAAAGAGCGTCGTATAACAATCGGTAAGCAAATAAATATCTATCAAATTAACAAATTGTATAATACATAATTTTAGATGAGAATAAACATGATCGAAATTATTTTCGTTACGTGGTGGAGCACAAAGATGTTATACGTGCCGTTCAGAATCTCGCTAATGGTTTGCTTATCTATAAGACGGATATGGAGGACTTTCAAAAGGTGTTTTTTTTTTACTTATCGAAATTAATTTCTTCGTATTTTCTGACTTTGTTTTCTGCTATAGGACATTTTTGAAAAGTATAAATATTTATGGGCGGAAGATCGGGAAGAGCAAATTTATAAGTTTGTGTTAACAGATCCATTAACGGTTGATATACGGGATAAATTTCAACAATACGATACAATCACCGAAGATCTAGAGACAATGAATCAAAAAAAAGTCGTTGGCCCCATTGAAGTGCGAATGGGTATGTTCACTCTATAGTTCATAAATTAAAACTAAAACTAAGGATTCTCTGTCTGTTTGTGTATTGCGTATGTCTTGCTATATTACAACAAAACTTACTGTATATGAGTGTCTTATCGTTTGACAAAACTGAACGACGTATAAAGAGCTACCATTGAGTTAACATTTGCCGCATTTTTAGTTTGCTTTCTAGAAGTCAATTTCTAGTATTCAATCATGCGACCCAAACGACAAGCGATTGGTCCTCTGTAAGTAAAAAAAACAAAAACTATCCAAAAGCGAGTTAACCTCGCGTAACCTCTATATCTTAGTACAGTCTTACAAACTTTCGAAAAAACTGGTTATAGAAAAATGTTATAAATTCGTTCTTAGCCGAATTAAGTGATTTGTACAAATTATCGGATAATACATGTCACAAGAGTGTTTCGGACTAACGATATGAATGATGAAGAAACTCTTGGATATGGAAGCAGAAAGATTTCAATGCAAACGAAACACACGACAAAGCAACATTACGTTCATAAACGCCTGAAATGTCTTTGCATTATTTGACAAAGCAGTGTTGCCGTGCAGTGTTGCTTTGCATCGTAAACACTATGCATTGCAGTATTGCTTTGCATTGTTGCGTTTATGAAGTCAGCCATAATTCTTCATTATTCGTTAATTTGGTTGTTTCCTATGCACTTTTGGTAGGACCCGTGTGTATAAAAATATAAAGCCATCATGAAACGAAACTCAAATGGAATTTTGATTTTCCATTATGCGACTTTAATTGATAGGTATCAATTGGTGGCATTGTGCATTTGTGGCATTTTGAGAATCTATAATTTCTGAAAAATATTGTCCGATATTGAAAAGAGGTCGCTAGGGTCACGCAATGATTTTAATATATTTCTTTTTCTATAATTCTCATTATTTTTAATAATATTTGCAATTACGCAGCAAATCACGTTGTCGTCCATTTTACAGTGAGTTTGCAGTGAACAAGAAAACAGCTGGTAAAAACTGTAAGAAATTACATTTTAACATTTATTGTGATATGACCTACAGAGGACTTATTACAAACGTGGCAGAAAACCTATTAGCAGAGCTTTATAATAGGTCGTAATAGAGCTTCCCCTAATGTGTTTCTAAAAGTAACAGCCTGTTTCACGTGCTGTTAACAAAGAGTATTCATTCATATAGAGGTTACATTTCTCCCTTAAAAAAAGGCCGGAGAGACTTGCCAGGCACGATTAGAATCGAACACTGATTCTGTACATCAACAGAATTGTTGGCTGTTCAACGTATGCATCGTAACATGTTGCTGTTGGTTTGCTTGGGTTTGCAAATGGACGGACGTCGAACTGCCGTAAAAGGTGAAAATATTCAATAATAAGTAAATTACAAAAACACAAGAAAGACGTAATAAAAACAAAAATCAGAGCCACTGTCTTCTTTCTTTGATTTTTTTAAAGTTCTTTATTTGCAAGGTGGGTCGAGAATATTAAGCAAATTGTGTGGAGTTTTCTTTAATTTTTCACTAGAGACTAAATCGAGCCCATATCAGCATGGCTGCCTTGCATTTCGCCTATATTCATTTATATGAACGAAATGAAAATACCAGGCGGCCAAGAAAAAAAGCAGGCATGAAAACAAAGCAAAATCGTACAAAAATATTCCCAGTGATACACAAAATAAGAAACCAATACAATCTTATACACGCACTATACCTACACAATACACTCAAACTTATCACATTTCGCACGCAAGGGAGACAATAAAATCCAACAATCCCATACACGTACCATACCTTCACAACAAGGTCTCCCACACAATTTTTGACTTCAACTTCTTGAAGACAATTTTCGGTTGTGTCAGAAAACGAAATCCATTTCAATAGCAAGTACAGTGAATGCGCATTTATTAAAAAGCCAAAGAAACTCAAGTGAAATTTTTAACTATGGTCAAATTTCCGTAGGTCGGATATCTCCATGACTCGAATTGAGTACGTTTATAGTGAAAAATCAATATAATATGTCTTCCATAACTCGAATATCTTCATAATTTGAACTTTTGTTATGCATTATGGCGATTCGAGATTTGGAAGTTTGACTGTACGAGAAATACGCACAGTCCGCAAAGTTTGAGTCTCAACCGCGCAAAGCAAATTTCGCCACCCTTACTTTGTGTTGTGTTCTTCCCTCTTCTTTCCTTGTGTTCTAGACTTTGTTGGTGCGTGAGCGTAGGAAAATTTATTTTCTTATCTTTTTTATGTTCGGGTTAGCGCAGCGCCTTGGATTTTGGTTTTCTGTCACTATCACTTGGACATTCGCTGCCTTCTTTCCTTGTCCTCCCCTATAATTAGCAAATGAGAAAAAAACAAATGTCACGCGCTTTGTTGTTGCGTTACGAAAGCACAATTTATTTCTTTCTTTCCTCATATTGGCAGAAGCGCAGCTGGTTTGATTTAGTTTTCGCATTAGACACTTGCTGGTTCTGGTTTATTCTGCTTCCCTGGTAGTAAAGGTAGAATTAGCCTTATTCAACTTCAACTTTGCACAAAAAAATAGTACTTTATTTATACTTATTATACTTTCGGCCTATCAACCATTTATACGAAAAAATTACAAACAAACAAAAACCTGACCTTACTTTAACCAACATGGAAAGATATCCGAGTCAATCCAATCAGCACCTGTGCCAAACCAATACATGTTCCTTTTTCGATATCATTCCCACAACAATATCAATATCATCAAAATAAAAATGGGTGACGGCAATCAAAACAACCAAAACAAAGGTGAAATACAGAAATTCCCTTCACGCAAATTCGCGCCAAGAATTCGCTTTCAGTAATTAGCAGAATGACGTCTAAACACCGGCCTGCGCTGCTACTTCGATGTTAATAGCAGAAAAGTAACATATTCTTATAGCTTCTACTTATTTGAAAAAAGTTCAAAAAACTTTTCAGAGAAATGTAACTTCTATATAAATGAATACTCTTTGGTTAATAGTGTGCGAAATATTTTGACATCACCTGATGAGGAGGTGTTAAAAAATCGGAATTAGATAGAGCAAAAGGGCTTTTCTAAATGAGCAAAAACTCCCAAAAAATCGCATAAAAATGTTTTATCGCTTACTGTCCATCAAAATCTATCAAAATATATCTATTCATTTGATAGAGTGCACAGAATAGGGCGGTTAAGCTCTTTGGCGATGCTTCGGCTGCTGACATGCCGTTCTGCTTCAATCATTTCCGTGATTTTATCGCAATTTTTTAGGAGAAGTCTACCTGTACGAGGTGTATCTTTCATTTCGAAATTTGCGGAACGGAATTGTAGAAAGGTGTGCTATGGTCCACGGACCATAAACTTTGTTTACAATTTCAGACGACATGTTTGCATTTTCGGCTTTAACAAAAAAAAAAAAAACAAACAAAAAAACAATTTATCTCACAAATGAATTAACTGGATACATTGGTAGTGTAATATATATATCTTTATATGGTTAACATAGGTAAAACAATTATTAAATTGATTGAGGAGTCGAAGAAGTGGAAGGTTCTCTTGGGTCAACTACTAAGCACACAATACAAGAAGCAATTAGATGAAATTATAGACTTCATATTGGAACAAAATAATGTTTTAGATAAAACAATTAATGATCTCGATGATGTACGTCAGGCGATGGTTGTGTTGGAGAAGATCCGCGATAATTATATTGAGTAAGTTGTTATTATTAATAATTCAAAGGAATTCATAAATTATATAAATTTCAATATCAGAATGGATATGCGGCTCCAGTTGATAATGGACACCTATGCCCTATTCGCTCAATACAACATTTATGTATCGAAGGAGGATTACGACAAAGTCGATGGCTTGCAAGTGATGTTCAACAAAATGTTGGAAAGTGTATGTATTATGAAACATATGTTTGATTTTCATTTATATGATTTCACCCTGTAACACATTTTAGGCAAAGAGAATTTCGGACCGTATTTCAGAAATGGAAGAACCGCTGTTGCGTGAATTAAATGAAGGTATAGCGACGTTTCAACTGGAATTCAATGATTTTAATTTGGACTTTGATCTGAATGGTCCCATGGTTGAGGGTATTTCGGCAAAAGAGGCAAGCGATCGTGTATTCCTATTTCAAAATCGGTTTGATGAGCTTTGGCGCAAGTATGAGATGTATAGCAGCGGCGAGAAACTATTTGGCCTTCCTATTACCGAGTATCCATTGTTGAATCAACGCAAACGGGAGTTCAATTATTTAAATCGTTTATACTCGCTGTATATACAAGTTTTAAAGGCGATTGCCGATTATTATGAAATGCCTTGGGCAGATGTCAATATAGAGAAGATAAGTGCTGAATTGGCTGATTTCCAGCTAAGATGTCGTAAATTACCCAAGGGAATGCAAACTTGGCCAGCTTTCATTGATCTGAAAACCAAAATCGATGATTTCAATGAAACGTGTCCGCTTTTGGAACTGATGACAAATAAAGCAATGAAAGAACGTCACTGGGATCGTTTGAATACACTTTTCCAAACGGATTTCGACCCGTCGAATCCGAAATTTACGCTTGGAAAACTATTAGAAGCACCAATATTGTCATTCAAAGAAGATGTTGAGGATATTTGCGTGGGCGCCAGCAAAGAATTGGATATCGAGGGCAAGTTGAAACAAGTTATTACTGATTGGTCAGTGGTGAATTTACAATTGGGTCAGTTTAAAACTCGGGGTGAACTGGTGCTTAAAGGTGCGGAGACATTGGAAATAATTGCATCCTTAGAAGACAGTCTTATGGTCATGAACTCACTCTCTTCAAATCGTTACAATGCACCGTTCAAAAAAGATATAACATTGTGGCTTTCAAAGCTTGTGAACAGTGGCGAAATTTTGGAGAAATGGCTAATTGTGCAAAATTTATGGATCTACTTGGAAGCTGTATTTGTAGGTGGAGATATTTCCAAACAGTTACCGTTGGAAGCAAAACGATTTTCAAACATTGATAAAAATTATGTGAAAATTATGTTCCGGGCTAGAGAGATACCAAACGCTGTGGAGTGCTGTACGGGCGATGAATCATTAGCGCAAAGCTTGACGTGGTTGTTGGATCAATTAGAGACCTGCCAGAAGTCATTGACTGGTAAGTTTATCAATCATTTAAATGTAATTATTTTCTGGTAATATTTATGTAATATAAAACACTTTTGTTAATTAGGATACTTGGAATCCAAACGCTTGTTATTCCCACGCTTCTTCTTCGTCTCTGATCCTGTACTTTTGGAGATTTTAGGTCAAGCATCTGATCCCACTTCCATACAACCTCACTTGCTAAGCATATTCGATGCGATTGCAGTTGTTGATTTTCAGGAAAAAACTAACGATGTTATTATTGGAATGAATTCTATGAATCACGAAAATGTGGCACTTGAGAATCCGGTACAATGTGCGGGAAGTGTAGAAATTTGGCTAGGTCGGCTGCTTAAAGAAATGCAAGATACAATACGGACCATTCTCGCTGGGATGTCAGTTAGTTTGAACGATACAGACTTTAATTTCGCTGAGGAGTTTCCTTCGTATTGCGGCCAAGCGGGCGTTGTCGGTGTACAATTACTGTGGACAAAGGATTCCGAGTACGCGCTGCGTAAATGCCGCACGGACAAATCAATTATGAAACGCACCAATAATAAGTTTCTGATTTTGCTTAATTATTTTATTGACCTAACTGTCAAAGACTTAACATCACTTGATCGCATACGTTTCGAGACGATGGTCACAATTCATGTTCATCAACGAGATATTTTTGATGACTTGTGCACGCTAAGAGTACGTTCCGCAAGTGATTTTGAATGGCAGAAACAAGCGC
Organism: Cacoxenus indagator; assembly: GCA_035041755.1. Taxonomy (NCBI): domain Eukaryota; kingdom Metazoa; phylum Arthropoda; class Insecta; order Diptera; family Drosophilidae; genus Cacoxenus; species Cacoxenus indagator. The sequence goes on from JAWNKX010001101.1 coordinate 1,240,623, forward strand.
GCTTCTATTACAACGAGGATAATGATGACGTTATCGTTGGTATTACCGATGTAAATTTCATTTACCAAAATGAGTATTTGGGCGTAACAGAGCGTTTGGCAATCACCCCGTTAACCGATCGTTGTTACATAACACTGGCACAGGCGGTTGGTATGTGTATGGGTGGTGCACCTGCAGGACCAGCTGGTACTGGGAAGACCGAAACTACCAAGGATATGGGTCGCGCTCTGGGAAAACTAGTAGTGGTGTTCAATTGCTCTGATCAGATGGACTTCCGCGGCTTGGGTCGTATCTTCAAGGGTTTGGCACAGTCCGGGTCTTGGGGATGCTTTGATGAATTTAATCGCATCGAGCTTCCCGTCTTGTCGGTAGCAGCACAACAGATTTAGTAGGTTTTGGACCAATAAGTAATATATAACTCATTTCATTTCAGTCAGCCTATGCTTAAAATTGTTGACCGTTCATTATTAATGTATATATATCATATATATAATACATATCCTGACTTTACGCATGAGCAAGCACTATCAAATTTCGGTACAACCGAACTTTCCTCATTGTTGTACTCTTCACACTAACTAATATTATACACGTAACACAGTAACAGAGAGAATATATATTACAGATTAGCTCGACCAGTTAAGTTATTTTAACCATCTTCGTCCGTCCACCTGTATGTATGCGCCCTATGCATTTTTTGGTGTAGCAAGCTGAACATTTTAACGAAATTTCTTATTAACAAAGAAATAATAATATTAATATTATTTTCTTATTATTATCTTATGATTATTTTTATTAGCCCTTTCGTAGTCCTGCGATTAGTGAAAACATTTTTTAGCAAGCCCTTTTAAATTATGACATATCCGAAATTCTGACATTGCTAGATCGTGTATGTTCAATTAGTGTCATTGTCCTGTGAAGAGTAATAAAACTTCGGCAAAGCCGATGTTAACATAATCCCTTGTTTTCTTTTTCTAACAATATTATTCCTATCACAATTAGCATTGTGCTCACTGCGCGAAAAGAAAAACGCGCTTCATTCATCTTTCTGGATGGTGATAATGTCTCTTTAAACCCGGAGTTTGGCTTATTTATCACCATGAACCCCGGTTATGCTGGTCGACAAGAACTTCCTGAAAATCTGAAAATTATGTTCCGTACCGTAGCAATGATGGTGCCCGATCGTCAAATTATTATACGTGTAAAAATGGCGAGTTGCGGTTTCAAAGAAAATGTAATACTTTCGCGTAAAATGTACACTTTGTATAAGCTATGCGAGGAACAGCTTTCGAAGCAGGTGCACTATGATTTTGGTTTGCGGAATATCCTCTCAGTTCTGCGTACCTTAGGAGCACAGAAACGTGCAAATCCAACTGACACCGAAGAGACTATTGTGATGCGTGTACTTCGTGACATGAATGTTTCAAAGTTAATTGATGAGGATGAGGGCTTGTTTCTGTCGCTGATTGATGATATGTTTCCAGGAATAAAGCTGACCACTAATGTATATAAGGATTTGCAGCGGGCAATACAGAAAGTATGCAATGAAATTGGCTATGTTAATAATCCCGAGTGGAATTTAAAAGTGGTTCAATTGTATGAAACCTCCTTGGTACGCCACGGACTTATGCTGATGGGACCGACAGGCTCTGGAAAAACTAGCTGCACATTTGTCATGCTAAAATGTTTCACAGAGATGGGCTTGCCACATAAAGAAATGCGTATGAATCCAAAGGCGATTACAGCACCACAGATGTTTGGCCGCCTGGATGTAGCAACCAATGATTGGACTGATGGTATTTTCTCTACTTTGTGGCGTCGTTCATTGAAGGTGCCAAAAAAACAATTCATGTGGATTGTCCTTGACGGTCCCGTCGATGCGGTCTGGATTGAGAATTTGAATTCAGTATTGGATGATAACAAAACGCTAACACTGGCCAATGGCGATCGTATCAAGATGGCAGATAATTCCAAATTGGTTTTTGAGCCAGATAATGTAGATAATGCGTCACCAGCCACAGTCAGTCGTGTGGGTATGGTGTTCACAAGTTCCTCAGTTTTAAAGTGGGTAATCTATATGGAGGCGTGGGTGTCCAAGCAACCGGAACTCGAAGAATCAGTTTTTAGAAATTGTTGGACTGCAGTTTACGATGACGCTCACACATTTTTACAAACAAAGTTAGCAGCGAAAATGCGAATATTGGAAGCGATTTATATAAGGCAAATGTTAGATATATTGGATGGCCTCCTAGAAGATATGACAACTCGTAATGAGAGGAGCATTGAAAGATTGTTTCTCTTTGCATTGATGTGGACACTTGGTGCTGTTTTAGAAATAGCAGAAAGAGAAAAGCTCGAGGAGTTTCTAATCAAGCATCCTTCAAAATTAAGTAAGTTAAAACTGATGCTAATTATTGACATTTGTTTATTTTTGTATGCTAAAAGAATGGCCGAAACGTCAACCTGGTGAAACGATTTTTGAATACTATGTGGATTCTAACGGCAATTGGCAGCATTGGGATACACGTGTAGAACAATTTTTGTATCCCGAAGACGAGGTTCCAGAGTTTGCATCAATATTAGTTCCAAATGTCGATAATGTCCGCACGGGGTTCTTACTGCATAACAGTGCTAAGCAAAGGAAACAAGTGTTGTTAATTGGTGAACAGGGTACTGCAAAAACAGTTATGATTAAGGGTTACATGAGCAAGTATGATCCCGAGGTGCATTTGTACAAGTCATTTAACTTTTCTTCAGCTACAACGCCGAATATGTATCAGGTTTATTTTCAATTCTCATACTTTGGTAAATACGTTGACATATTTTCATATTTATTATTATTTTTTCTTCAGCGTATTATCGAGTCATACGTGGAAAAGCGTGTAGGCACTACTTATGGCCCTCCAAATCAACGTTCGATGACTATTTTTATTGACGACATTAACATGCCAGTTATTAATGAATGGGGTGACCAAATTACAAATGAAATTGTACGCGAGATGATCGAACAACGCGGATTCTACTCACTCGACAAACCCGGAGATTTTTCGTATATAATGGATATACAAATGATCGCCGCAATGATACATCCAGGAGGTGGTCGTAATGACATACCAAATCGCTTGAAGCGACATATGTGTATATTTAATTGTACATTACCTGGTAATAATTCCATGGATCAAATATTCCACAGCATAGGTGCAGGTTACTTTTGTTCTGCGCGATTTAACGAAGAAGTTGTCGACACCATTCCTCTTTTGGTACCACTAACAAGAATTTTCTGGCAGAACATCAAAGTAAAAATGCTGCCCACACCCGCCAATTTTCATTATGTGTTTAACCTACGTGATCTCTCGCGTATATGGGAGGGCATCCTCAAAGTTCATCCCGAAGAGTGTCAATCAATTAACGATGTGCTAAAAATTTGGTGCCATGAGTGTACACGTGTAATAGCTGATCGATTCACCGATTTTAAAGACAAGAATTGGTTTTTAGCACGTATGGCGAAGGACGCCGAAGACCATCTGGGAGAAATATTCGAAGAACATTATCCAGAAGAAACAACATACTTTGTTGACTTTTTGCGTGATGCACCCGAGGGTGCAGAAGACGATGACGAGGATGTATCTCTTGAACCCCCAAAAATATATGAGGAAATTCCCAGTCTTGATACAGTGCGTCGACGTGTTATGTGGTATATGGGCCAGTTCAATGAGTATATCCGTGGATTTACATTAGATTTAGTTTTCTTTATGGATGCCCTTGTACATTTAATGATTGTGTCACGCATACTGAGTAACCCTCGAGGCAATGCTCTTCTTGTGGGCGTCGGTGGTTCTGGCAAACAAAGTTTAACGCGTTTAGCATCTTTCATTGCCGGCTATAAGTTCTTTCAGATTACATTGACACGTTCATATAATGCTTCCAACCTAACGGAAGACCTTAAGTATTTATACCGCACGGCCGGACTTGAAGGGAGTGGAGTCACCTTTATTTTCACAGACAATGAAATTAAGGAGGAATCTTTCCTGGAATTTATCAATAACATCCTAAGCTCAGGTGAAATAGCAAATCTCTTTGCAAAAGATGAAATGGGTATGTTTCGGGAGTATTCCCCAGTATGATTTTACCTAATCTTAGGGTCCTTTCTTTTAATAATAGACGAAATATATTCTGAAATAACACCAATCATGAAAAAAATTTTGCCAAGGCGCCCACCAACACAAGATAATTTGTACGAGTTTTTCATTTCACGTGCTCGCTCCAATTTACATATTGCCCTTTGTTTTTCACCAGTAAGTTTTATGTTAATGTTTTACATTACATTTTATTACAATATTTCTTCCGTTCTAGATTGGCGAAAAGTTTCGCGCACGCTCGTTGAAATTCCCCGGACTCATCTCTGGTTGTGTGATTGATTGGTTTCAGAAATGGCCGGAGGATGCACGTATCGCTGTATCGCGACATTATCTGAACGATTTTGACATCATTTGCAGTGACAAAGTCAAGGACCACGTTATTGATATCATGAGTTGGATACATGAGACTGTACAAGAAGCATGTACTGCGTACTATGACCGATTTCGACGTGTGACATTTGTCACGCCAAAATCCTTGATTTCCTTCTTGGAGAGCTATAAGAAATTATATAAAGATAAGCAGCAAAATATAATAGTCATGGCAGAGCGCATGACATCTGGTTTGGATAAATTGGATGAAGCCGGTGCTTCTGTAGCAATACTTAAAAAGGACCTTATTGAGATGAATAAAGTGATTGTAGTAGCGACTGAGGAAGCAGAAGTCGTTTTGGCTGATGTCGAACAATCAAAAGCAGCCGCTGAAATCATTAAAGTACAAGTGGCGGAGAAGAAAGCTCAGGCTGGAGAGTTGGTTAAAAATATATCCGCAGATAAAGAAATTGCTGAAGCAAAGTTGGAAAAGGCACGGCCGGCGCTGGAAGAGGCGGAGGCGGCTCTTAAGGTGGGGTGCATTGAAGTTTAACACAATTTGGTGCTTCAAGGTAGTAATGTTATGTATTTTTACAGACTATAAAAGCAGCAGATATAGCAACAGTAAGAAAACTGGGTAAGCCGCCCTATTTGATTACGCTGATCATGGACTGCGTATGCATTCTGTTTAGACGTCGAATTAAACCAATTAAGCCAGATGCTGAAAAAACCTTCCTTCAAAGCTCTTGGGAAGAATCCCTTAAGGTCATGTCCGACACAAGTTTTTTAAAGAAAATTGTTGAGTATCCGACAGATATTATCAATGCAGAAATGGTTGATTTAATGGTGCCATACTTCAACTATGCGTATGTTTCTTCTATTCTATAGATAAAAATATTTTTAAATATGTATCCTACAATTTCAGTCAATATAACTTCGAAGCTGCAAAAGCTGCATGCGGTAATGTCGCTGGCTTGTTGTCTTGGACTATTGCAATGTCAAAGTACTTTGAAGTAAACAAAGAAGTTTTACCGCTTAAAGCAAACTTGGCAGTGCAGGCAGCCAAATATCAAAAAGCCTCCGCAGACTTGCAGGAAGCTGAAGATCTATTTGCACAGAAGGAAGCAGAGTTAGCTGAGGTACAAGCTAAGTTGGAGGAAGCCGTTGCAAAAAAGGATGCTGTTTTGGCTGAAGCGAAAAAATGTCAAGATAAGATGGACGCAGCAACTGCGCTTATTGGGGGCCTAGCAGGCGAAAAGATTCGATGGACTGAACAAATTGCGCAGTTCAAAAATGAGACTGAACGATTGGTCGGTGACACCATATTGTTGACCGCATTCTTGTCTTACACAGGGCCGTTTAACCAGGAATTCCGAACCGACTTGCAATCACAATGGCTTAAACAGATAATGGAACGACTAATACCGATATCAGCAAGTATAAACATTATTGATAATTTAACAGATCGTACACAAATAGGAGAGTGGAATTTGCAAGGTCTTCCTACCGATGAACTGTCAATACAAAATGGAATTATAGCGACAAAGGCTGTACGTTTTCCTTTACTCATAGATCCGCAATCACAGGGTAAAGTATGGATTAAGAATAAAGAGAAAGAAAACCAACTTATTGTAACTGCGTTGAATCACAAATATTTCCGTAATCATATTGAAGATGGCGTTAACCTTGGTTTGCCTGTTATAATAGAAGATGTTGCTGAAGAGCTTGATCCTTGCTTGGACAATTTATTGGATCGCAATTTGTTGAAGGTTGGTACACAATATAAAATTAAAATTGGAGACAAGGAGGTAGACTGGAATCCAACTTTCCGTTGTTATATTACTACGAAGTTGCCAAATCCCGCTTATACTCCCGAAATATTTGCGCGTACCTCCGTTATTGACTTCACGGTCACGATGCGTGGACTGGAAGATCAGTTACTAGGCCGCGTCATACTCACAGAACGAAAGGAATTGGAGGACGAGCGAACACAGTTGGTAGAAACAGTCACGAACAACATGAAAAAAATGAAGGAACTGGAAGCGAACCTACTCCATAAGCTTTCTACAACACAGGGTAGTCTTTTGGATGATGTAACTGTGATTGAAGTTTTGAACACGAGCAAAAATACCGCCCTCGAAGTAAAAGAAAAAATTGAAATAGCCAAAGTAACCGAAACAAAAATAAACACAGCGCGCGAGGAATATAGGCCAGTAGCATCTAGAGGTAGCGTCCTCTATTTCTTGGTGTGCACAATGGCCATGGTTAATAACATGTACCAAACATCGCTCGTACAGTTTTTAGAGCGCTTCGATGCATCCATGTACCTTTCGGCAAAGACCCACATTACTCAGAAGCGTATTAAACGAATTATAAATTACCTGACCTTTGAAATTTACCGCTATAAATCGCGTGGGCTCTATGAAGAGCATAAATATCTGCTTGTGCTTTTAATGGCGCTCAACATCGATCGACATCTGGATCTGATCAGCTTTGACGAATTTCAGATTTTCATTAAGGGTGGTGCAGCTCTTAATCTCAACGACTGCCCACCAGTGCCATTCCGCTGGATAACAGATGAAACATGGTTGAATTTGGTGCAATTGACAAATCTATCTCCCTTTGTGAACATACTTACGAAGGTTTCAAACAATGAGCGCTCTTGGTTCGCATGGTATAAGAAAGAGGCACCCGAATTGGAGACCATACCCGATGGTTTTAATGCATTGGATCCGTTTCGAAAGATGCTCCTTATACGTTCCTGGTGCACAGATCGCACTATTTCGCAGAGTCGCAAGTACATCGCAAATTCACTAGGTGAACGTTTTGCTGAGCCGGTCGTACTTAACTTTGACGAGCTGTTAACAGAAAGTCGTGAGTTGATGCCCTTGGTATGTTTCCTTTCACTTGGTTCGGATCCATCATCGAACATCGAGTCTCTCGCCAAAAAAAATGAACTTAAATGCTATCCAATTTCAATGGGTCAAGGTCAGGAGATACATGCACGTAAGCTTATATCCATGTGTCTACAAGATGGTGGTTGGGTACTGCTACAGAATTGTCACTTGGGTATTGACTACATGAATGAATTAACTGCACTGCTACTTGAGTTGGAACGTCAGGTTACAGAAACCGATATAAGTCCCGACTTCCGAGTTTGGATGACAACCGAACCGCACAAGGACTTCCCTATAACATTATTACAAATGTCATTGAAATTCACTAACGAGCCTCCGGCAGGAATACGTGCTGGTCTTAAACGCACTTACACAAATTTAACGCAAGATTTTCTGGACTACTCACAATCTCCATATTATTTGCCATTGATCTATGCACTTTCATTTCTACATTCTGTAGTTCAAGAGCGGCGTAAATTCGGACCTCTCGGCTGGAATATACCTTATGAATTTAATTCCTCAGATTGGTTGGCTAGTTGCCTATTTGTTCAAAACCACTTGGATGATTTAGAGCAAGGCAAAGGAATTAGTTGGGTAACTGTGCGTTACATGATTGGTGAGGTGCAATACGGCGGTAGAGTCACTGATGATTATGACAAACGCCTGTTAAATACATTTGCTCGTGTCTGGTTTCATGATAACTTGTTTGATGACACCTTTCAGTTCTTCAAAGGTTATAAAGTTTCCAGTTTCAAGGAGCAGGAGGCTTATTTGGCGGCAATCGAAGATATGCCTTTGATTGACCCACCACAAGTTTACGGCTTTCATTCTAACGCTGAAATCACTTATCAGACTAATACTATGCGCGGGATACTCGACACAATTATGTCGATTCAACCAAAAGGTAAGTTTATCGATAATCTCGTACTTCGTAACTGTATCAACAACAATAAATAGAGTCCTCTTCTGGAAGTGGTGAGACAAGGGAAGATCGCGTAGCTCGTCAAGCTAAGGAAATGTTATCAAAAACGCCAGCACCATTTGATCTCTACGAAGTAAAGAATCGTCTAATTATGATGGGTGCAACAGGTTCTATGAACATTTTCCTTCGCCAAGAAATAGATAGAATGCAAAAGGTAATTATACCAGCCTACGCTCGAAGACAGAAATAATTATTTATTGAACGTTCCACGCGATAGATAATTGTACTTGTGCGTAATACACTAAAGGATCTCCTACTAGCTATCGAAGGTACAATTATTATGAGTGAAGGATTACGTGATGCACTTGATAACATATTTAATGCGCGCGTGCCAACTGTTTGGAAGCGTGGAAGTTGGATATCGTCAAGTTTGGGTTTCTGGTTTACTGAATGCATTGAACGGCACACACAGTTTTATAGCTGGTGCTTTGGGGTAAATACTGTAATATAGTAGGCTTGTATTATCAGGTAACTGTTCTGAGCTTTTATTCACAGTCTCGACCGGTAGTTTTCTGGATGTCAGGATTTTTTAACCCTCAAGGCTTTCTCACAGCTATGCGTCAAGAGGTTGCACGTGCACATCAAGGCTGGGCATTGGATCAAGTGACCATGCACAATGACGTACTCAAAATGGGCACGGATGAGTGCAAAAAACCGCCTAAAGAGGGAGTTTATGTTCATGGGTTATATGTAGATGGTGCTGGTTGGGACCGACGAACTTCACGTTTGGTCGAAGCTACAAACAAAGTTCTGTACATGCTCATGCCAGTAGTACATATCTATGCAATTTATTCAGTGGCAGCAAAAAATCCAAGACTATATACATGCCCAGTGTACAAGAAGATGAATCGTACGGACCTAAATTATATTTGTCCACTATGGTTACAATCCAATAAGCCTCCAGACCACTGGGTTTTACGTGGTGTTGCTCTGCTTTGTGATATAAAGTAACTAGTCTCTGTTATTGTTTATTTCAATCCTTGTTTTCAATTTTTTCTTTTTCTTTCAAATATATATACTTGTTTGAAAAGTTTACTATCTGTTTTATAATATGGCCAAAGTTGGCCATTACGAATGAAGGGATATTTTTAAGTGAAAATAAGAACCATACTTTCTTACTGAATTTATGTATATATATGTATATGTAAAAAATATACGAATAATAAAATTAATAAGAAAAATAAGAATAAAAATAATAATAATGATAATAATAATCGCTAGCCTCTGTGTAGCAACCTCATTGTGCTAACTACTGAACTGAATTAGCCAGGCAAACAGCAATAGTAGAAGGTGGGTTATTTCCAAAGCTAAATCCAAGCAAGCGCTGTTTGCCCTTGCTGTGTTTTCTTTCATTCTGTGTTCTTAGCGCGAATTAGCGTAAAAAGGAATTTCTGTAATACACCTTGGTTTTTGTTGTTTTAATTGCCGTCACCCATTTGTATTTTGATGTATTGATATTGTGTAAATGATAGCGAAAAGGAACATGTATTGGTTTGGCGCAGGTGCTAATTGTGTTGACTTGGATTTATTTCCAAGGTGAGTAAAGTAAGATTTCTTGTTATGTTTTGGTATTAATGGATAGGTGATAAATAGTTGATAGGCCGAAAGAAGTCGGGGGAAACATATTAGGTGCCTGCTCAATGGGAGGGGGTAGGTTTAGTACCCCCATGGAGATATTCGACTTATAAAAGTCCGACCTTCGGAAATTCGACGATATTTAAAAATTTCACTTGGGTTTCTTTGGCTGTTCAATAAATGCGCATTCACTGTACTTGCTCTTGAAATGGATTTTGTTTTCTGACACAACCGAAAATTGTCTTTAAGTAGTTGAAAGTTCAAGAAGTTGAAGTCAAAAATCAAAACTTGCCATTGTGTGTTATTTAGGTGTTATGTAGGTGTGGTGCGTGTATGAGATTGCATTGGTTTTCATTATCTCCCTTTTGTACGAAAGGTGATAAGTTTGAGTGTGTTGTGTAGGTATAGTGTGTGTATAAGATTGTATTGGTTTCTTATTGTGTATATTACTCAGAATATTTTTGTATGATTTTACTTTGTGATCATACCTACTTTTTTTGCGGGCCGCCTGGAATTTTCATTTCATTCATATTAATGAATATAGGCGAAATATGGGCTAATATGGGCTCGATTTGGTTTGTAGTTTAAGATTAAAGAAAAATCCACACAATTTGCTTAATATTCTGCTGGCAAATAAATAACTTTAAAAAAATCAAACAAAAAGACAATGTCTGATTTTCGTTTTTATTTTATCTTCCTTGTGTTTTTTATAATTTACTTATCATTGAATATTTTCCCCTTTTACGGCATTTCGACGGCCGGCCATTTGCTTGATGCTTAGCTTTTGCAAGCCAACAGAATATTCTACCCCACTTAAGTTGAACAGGCAAGAAATCTGTACAACTACAGAAAACTTAACATAAGCTATTAGGTCCGGCAATCCCTCTCCGGGCATTTTTTAAGGGAGAAATGTAACCAAAATGTAACCGCAAAATAAAGTAAAATAAACATAAATGTAATAAGAATATAAAATACAAAAATAAACAACATTAAACAAAAACAAAAAAGAAAAAGAAAGAGGTATTGATTTATGTGTTGTATCTAGCTTCGAATTTATTCAACCAGATCCACTGGCCTTGTCCTCTGTAACCTGCGTCTGCATTGTAGTTCCTGTATTGGTAGTAGATTGACACCAACATTTGGGTGTTTGGTAAGCTTGGTCTGGTAGATACGACTTATTTTTGTAATCTCCTCTGTTACTGTTGGAATATTAAGATCACGATGCAGATCATCGTTAGTTATATACCACCCAGCCTTGGTGATCATACGAATGATTTTTGATTGTTGTCTTTGTATTATGTCTGTATTTGATTTTTTGGCCGTTCCCCAGATTTGTGCTCCGTACGTCCAGATTGGTCTTATAATGGCTTTGTAGATCAGTATTTTGTTTTCTAATGTTAATTTTGATTTGAGCATCCAACATAATTTGACAATTGACTAATCCTCAGCTTGATGTGATTCCGTTTTTTAAGTATATGGTATTTCCAGTTGAGTTTGTTGTCAATATATAATCCTAGGTATTTGACTACATTTTCAATGTTTACGTCAGCTCCGTCAATCGTTATACGAGGTGGTGTGAATTTAGTTTTAGTTGTATATATAACATGAACTGTTTTGGTGTTATTTACTTTTATTTTCCACTTTTCAAACCACCTTAGGGGTAGTATCCAGATGCTGTTGCAGTTTGGATGTTGCTGTGTTTACTATGTGCGCTAAGTATTATAGTGTCATCAGCAAATGTGGCTATCATTGAAGCGTCGTCATTTGGTGTTGGTATGTCCGCTGTAAAGATAGTGTATAATAACGGTCCTAGTACACTTCCTTGTGGTACGCCTGTTTTGATTTTTCTTAATGTGGAATATTCATCTGAGTACTTAACGAAAAAATGTCTTTCTGTGATATAGTGTACTAATATCTGTAGTACGTTATGCGGGAATATATTGCGCTATTTTCTGATTAGTCCTTTGTGCCAAACTTTGTCGAATGCCTTTTCTACATCTAGAAAAACTCCTATACAGAACTTTTTGTTGTCAAGATCGTTTAAAATTTTATGAGTCACACGATGGATTTGTTGTATGGTGGAGTATTTTCGTCGAAAGCCAAATTGGTGGTCAGGTATTATATGTTTGCGTTCTATAATAGGTAACAGTCGCTGGCACAGGAGCTTCTCGAATATTCTTGACAGCACTGGAAGTAAGCTAATTGGTCTATATGATGCTGGATTATATACGTCTTTACCAGGTTTTGGAATTGCAATGACTTCAGCCTTTTTCCATACTTTAGGAAAGTAATTTAATCTAATTATCGCGTTGAAAATATTACTAATGTATACCACTGCTTGAAGTGGTAGCTTCCTTAAAAGTTTTCCGTCAATTTTGTCATACCCGGGTGCTTTTTTAGGCTTTATGTCGTGCTGTATACATTTGAGTATTTCATTTGTGCATGTTTTTTAAGGCGAGTTGGCCGGAGAGTGACTGTCGATTGTATATGACAATCATCTGCGTTGAGTGTTTCATCAGGTTCATTACTGCCCATGATCCATTGTCCATTTTTATAGGTGCCTGGTGTATTGTTTTATTTGTCAGTTTTTTTGTAGCTTTCCACAGGGAGTAGTCGGTAAAGCTTGTCGGAGTTAGCCTATGTAAATACTTCGTGATTTCATAATTTTTCTGATTTTGGAAATATTTTTTCATTTATTTAGTTGCCTTGTTATATTTATTTTTCGCATAGGGGGATCTGCAAATTTTTTTTTTTTTTTTTTTATTTCCCATATGTCGTGTACATATGTCTTTATTTTTTATTAAGACTATTAGTACATGGTTTAAAAGTTATTTCTGGGTTGTAACTAATTTATGTGAGCAGATCACAAAAGTTTTTTATTTTTGTAAGGATGTAGGGGAAAAAAATCAAAATAGTAACAAAAATAATATACATTTAAATTAAATTAATACAATTATAGAGCAAAATATAGTAAAGTAAACATAAATGTAATAAAAATATAAAATACAAAAATAAACACATTAAACAAAAGCAAAGAAAAAGAAGTGGTATTGAGTATATATATATATATAATTTCGAATTTATTCAACCAGATCCACTGGCCTTGTCCTCTGTAACCTGCGTCTGCATTGTAGTTCCTGAATTGGTAGTAGGTTGACACCAACATTTGGGTGTTGGGTAAGCTTGGTCTGGTAGATACGACTTATTTTTGTAATCTCCTCTGTTACTGTTGGAATATTAAGATCACGATGCAGATCATTGTTAGTTATATACCACCCAGCCTTGGTGATCATGCGAATTATTTTTGATTGTTGTCTTTGTATTATGTCTGTATTTGATTTTTTGGCCGTTCCCCAGATTTGTGCTCCGTACGTCCAGATTGGTCTTATAATAGCTTTGTAGATCAGTATTTTGTTTTCTAATGTTAATTTTGATTTGAGCAGCCAATATAATTGACTAATCCTCAGCTTGATTTGATCCCGTTTTTTAAGTATATGGTATTTCCAGTTGAGTTTGTTATCAATATATAATCCTAGGTATTTGACTACGTTTTCAATTTTTACGTCAGCTCCGTCAATCTTTATACGAGGTGGTGTGAATTTAGTTTTAGTTGTATATATAACATGTACTGTTTTGGTATTATTTACTTTTATTTGCCACTTTTCAAACCACCTTAGGGTAGTATCCAGATGCTGTTGTAGTTTGGATGTTGCTATGTTTACTTGTCTATGTGCGCTAAGTATTATAGTGTCATCAGCAAATGTGGCTATCATTGAAGCGTCGTCATTTGGTGTTGGTATGTCCGCTGTAAAGATAGTGTATAATAACGGTCCTAGTACACTTCCTTGTGGTACGCCTGTTTTGATTTTTCTTAATGTGGAATATTCATCTGAGTACTTAACGAAAAAATGTCTTTCTGTGATATAGTGTACTAATATCTGTAGTACGTTATGCGGGAATATATTGCGCAATTTTCTGATTAGTCCTTTGTGCCAAACTTTGTCGAATGCCTTTTCTACATCTAGAAAAACTCCTATACAGAACTTTTTGTTGTCAAGATCGTTTAAAATTTTATGAGTCACACGATGGATTTGTTGTATGGTCGAGTGTTTTCGTCGAAAGCCAAATTGGTGGTCAGGTATTATATGTTTGCGTTCTATAATAGGTAACAGTCGCTGGCACAGGAGCTTCTCGAATATTCTTGACAGCAGTGGAAGTAAGCTAATTGGTCTATATGATGCTGGATTATATACGTCTTTACCAGGTTTTGGAATTGCAATGACTTCAGCCACTTTCCATACTTTAGGAAAGTAATTTAGTCGAATTATCGCGTTGAAAATATTGCGTATGTATACCACTGCTTGAAGTGGTAGCTCCCTTAAAAGTTTTCCGTCAATTTTGTCATACCCGGGTGCTTTTTTGGGCTTTATGTCGTGCTGTATACATTTGAGTATTTCATTTGTGCATATTTTTTTTAGGCGAGTTGGCTGGGGAGTGACTGTCGAGTTTATATGACAGTCATCTTCGTTGATAGTTTCATCAGCAAATATTTTTTACAGACAGTTCGCGTAGACTGTCGCCTTATCTAGGTTCGTTACTGCCCATGATCCATTGTCCATTTTTATAGGTGCCTGGTGTATTGTTTTATTTGTCAGTTTTTTTGTAGCTTTCCACAGGGAGTAGTCGGTAAAGCTTGTCGGAGTTAGCCTCTGTAAATACTTCGTGATTTCATAATTTTTCTGATTTTGGAGATATTTTTTAATTTCTTTAGTTGCCTTGTTATATTTATTTTTCGCATCGGGGATCTGCAAATGGTCCATGCTTTTTTCAGTTTTCGTTTTGTGCATATCAATTTGCGAAGCGCAGGGGGTGTGTATCGCTTTGCATGGTGTATTATCTTGTCCGGAGTTGCTTGCAATACTGCCTTCTCAATGGTATCGTTTAGTTGGACTATAGCTGATTCTACGTTGTCGGGTGATCTCAGTGGAATGCTTGTATTTAAGTTTGTGTTAATGTAGTCTCGATAGGTATCCCAGTCAGTTTTGTTGTTGTGCCATAGTTTGGACTTGGTTGTGTTCACTTCAGTTGAATTAAGTTCGAGTAGTATAGGTGTATGGTCTGACGATAGTTCCAGTCTTGATGTTATGACACATTTATTTAAGTCTATGTCTTTGAGTATATAAAAGTCAATGAGGTCTGGCTTTTTATTTTTGTCTGTTGGCCAATACGTGGGTTCGCCAGTACTAAGATGTTTAGCTTTTGCTAACAGCAGTGCACCCTGTAGGTTTTTACCTTTCTTGTTTGATATTCTGGAAGCCCCAGTCTGTATGCTTCGCATTGTAGTCGCCTGCAGCTATAAAACGGTGTCCGAGAGTTTTTAAGAAGTCAAGGTATTGCGACTGCGAGATATTGTGCTTTGGTGGGCTGTACACGGCTGTTATTCTTAGTGGTCCGGATGAGTCCAAGATTTGTATGCTTGTCGACTGGATATAGGTTTCTTGGAATGGAAGCAGTACGTTATGTTTAATGTTTTGTTTAATAATGATAGCAGTCCCACCGTGTCCTGTACCGTCGGGATGGCATGTGTGGTACATCTTGTATCCACTTATGTTCATGTGCTGGCTACTTGTATAGTGTGTTTCCGATATCAAAGCAATGTCAATGTAGTTGTTGTGTAGGAGAAGCTGTAGTTCATTGAGGTGATTTTTTAATCCGTTTGCATTCCAAGTTAAAATTTTTATTTTAGTGTCCATTCTTGTTGTCGAGTTTTGTCAATAGTACTGTTATGATGTTAATCATATTACTCATTTGTTGCGCTAGTTGTTTTATTATATCTTTTATTTCCGCTAAATCTTTTGAAAATTCAGTCTTTTTTTCTGTGTTTTCACTAGTCTCGTTTTTGTTGGATTCGTTTTTGTTGCTTTCGTTTTTGTTGTGTTCCTCATCTTTTTGTTGGGGTTGTAACTGATTTGTGGGGTTTCTACGGTTACTGGCTGCTGTTTGGGCGTACGTTATTCCAATTTTGACTTTGTTTGATGTCTGTTCTACTACCTGATGGTCATCTTTTTTATCGTCTTTCTCTTTTAGTGAGGGAAATCTTTTAATTTTTAGATGTTTGTATACGTCACATCCTTTATAGTTGGCTGTGTGTGAGCCGCCACAAAGAGCGCATTTAATTTGATCTGCACTTATTAGTTTGCAGTCAATAGTTTTGTGCTTGCCAGCGCATTTCACGCAAATCGGGTCTTTGGTGCAGAAATTTCGTGTATGACCATATTTTTGGCAGTTTGAGCACTGAGCTACCGTGCGTTTGTGGTGTGGTGGCTCAAATATGACTTTGGTACATAGGAGTGTTGTAATATTAAAGATTTCTCTATTATTTGCTTTGGCTTTTAGTTCAATGAAAAATAGCGGCAGTGGTTTCTTTGTCAGTTTTTGTTGTACGTTGTGTATATTAATAACGTCGTGGCCTAGTTCCGATAGCTCGTTCTTAAGTTCGTCAAGGTCAGTGGCGTAGTGCATATTCCTAAGTACTGTTTTGAATCCCCGCTCCTCTTTCGGCTTAAAGGTGTAGTATTTAGTTTTGTTTTCCCTGAGCATCTTAACCACCGCCGAGTAGTTCGACGAGTCATTTGTCTGTACGCATACTTCGTTGTTTTTAAGTGTTTTTAAAATGTAGTTTTGTTGTATTATGTTTTTCAGAGCTTTGTTTAGTACGTTAATTTGTTCTACGTCCTGTACGTATATTGGTGGTGGCTTGTGTATTTTAGTAGGTGGTCGAGGTTGATTTGGCGCATTAGAATTTGCTTCTGTACCACTGCCGTCTTCAGCCGTTTCGTCTTGTGAGAGGAGTTCGAACCTGTTATTAGTGTTAGGCGCGCTCAACCAGTACTTTTGGAGTGTTGTTTGTGTTGTCGTTTGTGTTTGAGTTTTTGTCCTACTTTTTTTAATATTGCTATTTTGTTCGGAAGTGTTGTTGGGAGAGAGCTTACTACGGTTGCGTTTTATTTTTGACTCTTGTGGGTTTTGATTGGTTGAAGTTTGTACTTGCGTGTTTGATGTCTTTTCTCTGATCAATGTTGTTGCCGAAGAGAGGGAGCAAATTGGCATTGTAGCTGAGAAAGATGACGTGGTGGTTGTTGTAATTAGTGAGATAGCAGCTGATGTCTGCGTTGTGGTTGTTGTTGTTGTTGTTGGTTGGAACGAGGAGAGTGGCGTCGTTGGTGAAGCGCATTGTGCACTCCACGGCAGAGGCTGCATATTACCTGCTGCCATGGAACAGCTGACAGTTAGTTGAGTGGTAGAGCGAGAGGCTGCGTTTGTTTGGATTGATGATCCGTTATTGTTTTCTCTTTGGGAGTGTGTAGCTGTTTGATGTATTGCGGGAGAGCAAGAACGCGCTCTCTCGAAGTTAACGGGAAGTGAGGCTTGGTGTGAGTCACTGATGTTGATGCTGTTGTTTGAACCGCTTGTTGATGTGCCAAGGTGTTCGTTGTTGTTACTTATGCGGACAGCTGTTTGAGCGTGGGGTACGCTCATGCTGTTCCTTGATGGATGATTTTGTTTTTGCGTGCTGCCCGCAGTCGGGGGACTGCGTTCAACAGGCATTTTGAGATAAGAACAATTGATTATCTTGTCTCTTGATTTAGTTTTTTGTGTTGTTAAATTCGGAAAGCGAAAGGAGACGACTAGTCGACTTGACAGTGCACTTGCGAATGGGATCTGCAAATGGTCCATGCTTTTTTCAGTTTTCGTTTTGTGCATATCAATTTGCGAAGCGTAGGGGGTGTGTATCGCTTTGCATGGTGTATTATCTAGTCCGGAGTTGCTTGCAATACTGCCTTCTCAATGGTATCGTTTAGTTGGACTATAGCTGATTCTACGTTGTCGGGTAATCTCAGTGGAATGCTTGTATTTAAGTTTGTGTTAATGTAGTCTCGATAGGTATCCCAGTCAGTTTTGTTGTTGTGTCATAGTTTGGACTTGGTTGTGTTCACTTCAGTTGAATTAAGTTCGAGTAGTATAGGTGTATGGTCTGACGATAGTTCCAGTCTTGATGTTATGACACATTTATTTAAGTCTATGTCTTTGAGTATATAAAAGTCAATGAGGTCTGGCTTTTTATTTTTGTCTGTTGGCCAATACGTGGGTTCGCCAGTACTAAGATGTTTAGCTTTTGCTAACAGCAGTGCACCCTGTAGGTTTTTACCTTTCTTGTTTGATATTCTGGAGCCCCAGTCTGTATGCTTCGCATTGTAGTCGCCTGCAGCTATAAAACGGTGTCCGAGAGTTTTTAAGAAGTCAAGGTATTGCGACTGCGAGATATTGTGCTTTGGTGGGCTGTACACGGCTGTTATTCTTAGTGGTCCGGATGAGTCGAAGATTTGTATGCTTGTCGACTGGATATAGGTTTCTTGGAATGGAAGCAGTACGTTATGTTTAATGTTTTGTTTAATAATGATAGCAGTCCCACCGTCGGGATGGCATGTGTGGTACATCTTGTATCCACTTATGTTCATGTGCTGGCTACTTGTATAGTGTGTTTCCGATATCAAAGTAATGTCAATGTAGTTGTTGTGTAGGAAAAGCTGTAATTCATTCAGGTGATTTTTTAATCCGTTTGCATTCCAAGTTAAAATTTTTATTTTAGTGTCTATTCTTGTTGTCGAGTTTTGTCAATAGTACTGTTATGATGTTCATCATATTACTCATTTGTTGCGCTAGTTGTTTTATTATATCTTTTATTTCCGCTAAATCTTTTGAAAATTCGGTCTTTTTTTCTGTGTTTTCACTAGTCTCGTTTTTGTTGGATTCGTTTTTGTTGCTTTCGTTTTTGTTGTGTTCCTCATCTTTTTGTTGAGGTTGTAACTGATTTGTGGGGTTTTTACGGTTACGGGCTGCTGTTTGGGCGTACGTTATTCCAATTTTGACTTTGTTTGATGTCTGTTCTACTACCTAATGGTCATCTTTTTTATCATCTTTCTCTTTTAGTGAGGGAAATCTTTTAATTTTTAGATCTTTGTATACGTCACATCCCTTATAGTTGGCAGTGTGTGAGCCGCCACAAAGAGCGCATTTAATTTGATCTGCACTTATTAGTTTGCAGTCAATAGTCTTGTGCTTGCCAGCGCATTTCACGCAGATCGGGTCTCTGGTGCAGAAATTTCCTGTATGACCATATTTTTGGCAGTTTGAGCTTTGCGATATTATGCGTTTGTGGTGTGGTGGCTCAAATATGACTTTGGTGCATAGGAGTGTTGTAATATTAAAGATTTC
Source organism: Cacoxenus indagator (assembly GCA_035041755.1). Classification (NCBI taxonomy): domain Eukaryota; kingdom Metazoa; phylum Arthropoda; class Insecta; order Diptera; family Drosophilidae; genus Cacoxenus; species Cacoxenus indagator. Next base: position 1,259,801 of record JAWNKX010001101.1, read on the forward strand.
TGTATTATTTGCTTTGGCTTTTAGTTCAATGAAAAATAGCGGCAGTGGTTTCTTTGTCAGTTTTTGTTGTACGTTGTGTATATTAATAACGTCGTGGCCTAGTTCCGATAGCTCGTTCTTAAGTTCGTCAAGGTCAGTGGCGTAGTGCATATTCCTAAGTACTGTTTTGAATCCCCGCTCCTCTTTCGGCTTAAAGGTGTAGTATTTAGTTTTGTTTTCCCTGAGCATCTTAACCACCGCCGAGTAGTTCGACAGGTCATTTGTCTGTACACATACTTCGTTGTTTTTAAGTATTTTTAAAATGTAGTTTTGTTGTATTGTGTTATTCAGA